>JAJKLJ010000006.1:0-2400000 GCA_022432395.1 Pestalotiopsis sp. NC0098
GAGGCAGGCGGCCTACAATCTGTTCCTTGACAGCCTCGCTGTTAGGCGACTGAATTATGATGCCCCGACAGTAGCATGGGTGAATACTCAGTCCCGTAAGCATGGTGCTTCCATTGAGCACGAAGGCGTCGCACTTTTGTGCCGGGTCGGTGAACTTGCCAAGCGCAGCTTCACGCTCGGCGCCTGGCTTTCGTCATCCCTGTCGCTCTCGGGCTCGTTGTCATTATCCGAGTTCTCTGAAAATTCGACACCCCGGGCGTTTTCTGTCATGTATCGCTGCTCGGCGGCATGAACTTTGCCTTCGCCAGCATCCATCTCGGCATCGATTTCGGCCAGTTCATCGTCAATGTCGCCGCCTTGATCATTCGTAGTAGGTTGAGGTCGGTGTGTACCGAAACGTGCAAGGTCTTTTTGGGCATAAGGTTCATACGTCACTGGCTGGTTCGTGACACTCGCACCTTTCCTGCCACCAAAGTCTGTACTACTCCGCTTCTCTACCTTGTCCATGCTGACTGCATCCTTTCCACGATCATCGAGCAACTCGTGGGTGTCCATCCACCTGGCCTCGGCGGTGTGATATGAATTGAGAAAGACATGTAAAAGATTCTGAAAGTAGTCAGCACCACATTCGGCACCCATTCGGATGAATCTTGACTGATAGAATGGGCACACAAATTGGTGCACTATGGGAGACTTACCTCGGGGTTGTAGGGATCGTTGACGAAGCCCTCACACTTTTGTTCAAACTGCCGCTGGTCCAGCATGTGCTCCTTGAGCCCGGGGTTGATTCCAACCTGTTTGATCGAGCCGTAGCATAGCCAAGCCCGGATCATTGGACCAAAAAATATGGCGGCCTCCTTGAAAAACTGTATTACAAGATGTGGAGGCGTCAGGATGAGCGTTGGCATACAGCGGATCTGGAGGGTAGGATCGGCCGCGAGCTGACGCTTCACATCAAGGTATCGGACGAGGACGAGAAGGTATGCCACGACAGTCTTTCCCATACCGACTTCATTGGCGCAGAGGGAACTTTTCAGTGGGCTGAGTTCACATTCATACATCCACAGAGCATCTAGAATCAAGTTAGCAAGATATTCTGGATTGAAAATGCATGTGACAAACCTTGAATCTGATGCGGTGCAAAAGCCTTTTGCGTGGTTGGGGGGAGACACGGCAGCCGCACGCCTTCATCTGGGTTGAACGCATCCTAATCGCTCAACTCAAAACCAAAGAACTTGCAGTCTTGCACAAATGTGTCGCGGCTGGGCTGCCACTTGTTGGACAAATGGCTGAGGTAGTACTGGTGCTCCGCAAGACGCCTCAGGGCCTCGCGAGCCTCATCGGATGCCATTTCTCCATCCTGGAACTGGTACTTTAGGGCAATCTGGCGCTCCACGTAAGCATCACAGCCGGCCACATAACTCTGGAGAGCGGCCTTGTCCAAGACTTGGTGCTTTGCGATGGCCTGAAGGGCACCTTGGTCGCTCTTGAACTCGCGAAAGGGCCCAAAGTGCTTCTTCTCGGTCTTGACGACGTATTCCATTGACCCAATGGCAGCAGGGTCGCGCGGAGGCAGCTTGATGCGTTCATTGAGGGGAGTATGGCGATTGCTTGAGCCGACATTCTTCTTGGAGAGGACCCTTTTCTGTCCCAAGCCGTCAAAAAATTGCATTCTGTTGGCTATGCCCCGCTCCAAAGATTCGACAACCGTGAGCTCGTCCTTTGCTCGACATTCCTCGACGAAAGATTTGGCTGCGGCCGCATTGCTGATGTACATGTGAGCAAATTTGATGGATTGGATCGCGTGCGCAACCGACGGACCCAAGTGGCTTTCGTTTTTGGCCAGGACAGTCTTGTGCTGGGTCAATGCCAGGCGAGGAATGACAAGACTTTTGGTCTCGGGAGTCTTGGGCGGACTCGTGATGTTCTTCTTGCCATCCCGGCGGGTCTGGTAAAAGTTGTAGGCAAACAGTGCTGCCTGCCACTGATCGGGTGTGAACCCGAAAAAGTTGTCCTTTGCGGTCGTGTCCCGCTGAAATCTAGGCACATTGCTGTCTGGGCCCTCGGGTGCAAACAGCAGCAGCTGAAAGACAGCAATCAGAATAGTCATGTTGATGTGTATTCTGGCTTTGGTGTCGTCAGACGCAGCTGGCAGTATGTCTCCATGGCGAATGGCCAAGGCAACAGGTGCTTGGATTTCTGCCACGGCCTTGAAGACGTGAAGGCAACCGGCAAGGGTGGAACCTGATCCCTCGCGGCTGGCGGCCATACAGTTGTTCAGATGGCTCACGATGTCCGTGTACTGGGGCGAGCCACCAGTGACGAAATTCTGCCATTTGTGCAGTTTTGAGATGGGACACAAGATGCGTGTACCTGGAGTTGATCGATTAGCCACTGTCACTTGGCACCGATTAGGTTGGGAAATGCCAGCCGAGAACATGATGCACACTGATTGGTGCAGGATGTGGAACATGAGGTTCTACTTACCATCGGTATCGAAAAAGGTACATGCGGACTCGATGTTCTCAAATCCCAGAACGACAACCACCAGCTCATTTGTGATGTACCTGGTTGCTGCAAGCGGTAGGAAGAGCGAAGATCCAGACACCCGAGTTGCCTGGGCGACCGATTCTTGGACCTCGCGATCCTTGGTGACAGTTGCAGTAATCTCCTGGTCAGGCCACTGCTTGAAGGCCCAATTCTGATTCCACCAAGCTGGTCTGTTGGCGGCAATGGATGGGAAGTTTCGGAGATCTTCAAAATGATAAGTGCGGCTCGTCACACCACAAGCCCGTGCGGTTGAGTCCAACGTGGCCTGGGACCTGTTGGGGACAGTGGGATCTTCAGCTGGCGGACTGTACACCATGAGATCGTCAAGCTTTTTGGTGGTGAGAAAGTCGAACTTTCGGAGGGCTTCAGGACCAAAAGCAGCAATATAGGTCTCATCTGAAGCCTCTTGGAAGTTTGCAGGTCTACCCCGTTTGCCCGAGGGGCCTGGAACTGGACTTGAGGTTGCAGGATTGGCAACTGGAGGAGACTGCTGATCGGCGTCGGATGTATTGCGAGGCCGCTTGCTCGGCGTAGATTGAGCATTGGAAGGAGACTCATCAGCAGGGCGCTTCGAGGCACCACGACCTGGAGGGCGACCGCGATTGCCACCACGGGCGCTTGAAGCGTCGCGGCCACTGGGAGGATCCATGGCCGATGGCACCAATAGGTGGGCGTCGGCAGATAATGAGGCGGTATAGAGGAGAGAACAGGGGAGGGAGTGAGTTGGCACCGATTGTGTCGGCAGAGAGAATTCTGCCCAAGTGCCCAAGATTGGGAGCGTGCTGTGTGAGGTTGGAAAGATGTGGTGGTGGACGAGAGCCAAGGGCTGCCTAAATATAAAATTGAAGATCCGGGACGAGTCCACCATAGTTTCCGGAAACAATAATCTGATCTTAGTTTCCGGAAACAATAATCTGATCTTAGTTTCTGGAAACTATGGTCTGATCTTTTTATTGGTTGAACAAAAATCTCTACTTTGTGCTCCTATTTGGATATCTCGATTGTCTTCTGTCTTTATTCCTACCAACTTTTCTTATCAATTCGTCAGGTCTACCTATTGGTACCAGAGACAATCAATGCGAGACCTCGATTTGCGCGTGCATCATGGGTAAGGTGACTCTGCTCTCTGACTTCACGTTGAACCAACTGGTGGTTGCATGACATGGAAATATTCTAAAACGCTGGAATGATCCGTCTCTGCGAAAGTATGCATTCACAATGACAATGATGACGATCAAGAACCATGCCAAGATGCACAGGGTATCGTCTGGCTGGAATTGCAAATCTAGATGACAAAGATTTAACCCAGCAAGCTGACCATGGGCTCTGGCCAATTCCCCCAAACCAATGGTCGATCGCCCAGTCTTGCATTGACCGGCGACAAGACCTTGAGCCGTTTCTTCTTCTCATCAAGGTCTGTGATATATACAAAACCCATGACATTGGCATCCCTGATGGCGTCTGGATGATCGCGTGGACTTGCATACATGATGGCCAATGTGCAATTCAACATCATCAAAGAAGGCTCTACCTTTTCGAGTGTGGAATTTGAGGCTCCAGGATCGTAAAAGTCCTCGGTTGCCGCGCTTGGATCAGCTGCCGCCGGGTCAGCATTGTTCATAGACATTCCAATCAAATCAAGCACATGTAGACGTACCTTCTACGACCTTCCACAGTGTCACACCTTCAAAGCCAATAGTCTGAGTACCAGGGCTCAATGTTCGTTTCGCGTCTCCAAAGAAATACTCTTTGATGACCTTTTCTCTAAGTTGCTGCATAAAGCTTGGGTCTCGCTCTACGACGCCGCCACTCTTGTCCAGACCAACGACAGTAATCTCTTCGCCCAGGCTAGTCTTTTGACCTGCAAAATGCCTCGATAGCTCGCTCGTGATGCGCTCAGAACCTAGGGAGACTATGATGTTGACCGAAAACTCGGCAGCAATGTGTGAAATGATTTCGTAGTTTGGGTTTGAGCCGTCGACAGCAGCCGTATCAATCAGCATGCCGGATCTCTTGACCTCTGGGTCCTCGGAAAGACGGTTCGTAGAAGCTGCTGCGAGTCGACTAAGCAGACCTTTGAACAACTTGGGGTTGCCTTCTGACCGATCAAGACCATAGTAGTAGGCCAAGGGAAGCTTGACGGGTATACCTGCGGGGCCAGAGCTCGGTGTGCCACCCCAATCGGTGGTGATGTCCATCAAAGTCGCAAATACGGCGGCAGTAAGCGTTCCTGGCACGCTGAGCATACCTTGAGTAGCATCCGTGTTGACAACAAGAGGCTGTCTGCCCATGCGGATTGCCCATCCCGTCAGCATCTTGACCAGACTCGTCTTCCCACTGCTGTTTGGCCCAACGACAAGAACTCGTGGGCCCAGGGCCTCGTTGCTGTGCGCCGAGGCGGTCGCTGTCCGTAGTCCCTCCAGCTTCATGTGTAGGTTGAGGTAGGAAACGAGTGGCGTGTCCTCTGCTGTAAGCTCGGCGACGGAGGCATCATAAGATCCAGCGTTCTCCGAGGTCACCTCGAGTTCGCATCCTTGCCATGTATTGATCTTGGATTTGGTGCCTGCAAAGGTGTACGTGACGTGTGGCGCGAGCTCGGTACCTTCCTTCTCCGCGAGGCCTGACAATAGGCGTATGTTGAGAGAGAAAGAGGCCGGGACTTGGAATCGATACTCCCAGAAAGGCTGGAGCGCAATGTTCGAGGACGTCGATGCCGAGGCTGAAGTTGTGGAAGCTGCGGGCGCTGCCTGTCAATTGAGACTCAATTAGCTTCGTGTTGCAGGGGAAGGACCAAATCATGTTGCCGTGCTCACCGCCGTAGAAATGAAACCCAGACCTGGAATCGACATGTTCTGGTCACCTCATTGCGTTTGATGCGCCGTCCTGACTGCCTGCAGGTTTAATTGTTGATTGAGCGCTTCTCGGAGCCTTGCAGTTGGGTTAGCGGGGCAAGCAAGGCTGGCTGGTAAAGCTCCCCAGACAAGCTTACGTTGTACAATTTGGGTACCTGGTCTAGAGTCCGGAATAGTGATGAAACCTGACGTCCACAGGGCAGGTATGGATCTGAATTGGATCGGATTATGCAAAGGTAATCTTGTGGTGCCGCGGATGGATGTCGATCACCTAAATTCTTTCTACGTGGAGGCTAATGTGGCCGTCGATGCACTGAAAACTACCTACCAAACGGTACCTGTAACTAGAATTCCATGCACTCTATTAAGACATTGCAAATTCACATGACAATCTAATCGGATTAAAATTACCAGTGTCATTATGATCGTAAAGAACTCCCCAACTGCCAAACTCCCTATCAACCCTCCAGGTAGCTCTCTATATTCTAATGGGGAGCGCCAAAACTGGATAGACAATGGATCTTCATCTCCTCCAGTGCCCCCATGCAGATCATCATCAACCATGCTACCGAATTTTCTCTTGCAATTCCTAATGCTTCCAAGAAATGCAATGATGAGTGTATGCAGAGGCTGGGTATCTAATGACATTGCCAAATCTATTCTTCCATGCTCCCATGTGTTGACATTCCCATGACTGACGATGGATTTCTTCGCGCAGCGAACGTCTTCGTAGCAGTTCATTGTGTATCAGTGTCGTTTCTGTGGGTTTTATTTTGCCATTTCCTCGAAGAGCTTGACCAGACTCCGTACGCCGAGAAGAACATTATTGTCTGGACCTTGACCGGGAACCCATTTTGCGTGCGCAAAGTCAATGAGCTTTAGGCTGTAGATGGAAGGCTCGCTTGAGAACTCTTCAGACTCGAAGGAGAGCTCTGAACCTTCCTCATCGCCAACCATTTCTGATACAGTTGCAGTAAAGACAGCTTCACCGCCGTCGTCCATGCCGATTCCACTATCGACACGAAGATTAGCGCATGGCCCAGACGGCGAGATTTTGTTGGGTACTGACGCTCGTTCGCTGTGGCGTGATTCTCTCTCCTGAACGAGGGCTGTCTTTTCTTCCATGGCGGATCTGAGTGCCTTGCCGTCGCCTTCAAACACGAAAAGAAGACTGGAGGAATACATGCGACTTTCGTGAGCCTCTAGTATCTCTTGCACCCTCTGCAAGTCGGCAAGGAATGCCTGAGCTACGAGCTTGCCCAATTCCTCGTCAATGCCCGCACGCTTGTTGAAAATAAAGTGAGATTTGAGCATGCCCAGCACGTTGTCTTCCGTGACTGTATCCCGGCCCCAATACTTGTCGTAAACTTTGAAGCCCTCGTCGTCCAGCTCGGTGGGGTCTGCTGACCCCTTGTAGACGCGCATGCCAGCGACCCGAAACCCATATTTCTTGTGAGTTGTCGAGTTTGCAATTTCGTCAAAGCGCTCTCGTTTCTGCAGCGGCGCGTCGTCGGCCCAGAGTCGCAGTCCCAGCTTGGCATCCATGATGTTGGGCTTCTTGAAGCCAAAGCTGGAATTGTGCAGCACAACGGCCCTATCGGTGGTGATCTTGCGGCTCTTGTTTGGTACCCATGTCACGCCGTCCGTAGCTGCGCGCTGGAGTTCTGGGACAATGGGGGCGGCAGATCTCTGATCGAGATGCAAATGCGACTGAACTTCCTCCTTGATGGCGGCGGGCACGTCCGCGTTCTCGACAATAGCGGGAATGGCGTCGTGTATCATTTGATCAGTCGTGTTCTCGGTCAGCGAGAGGCTGCCGTAGTAAAGCGGCATTAGGTCCGCAAATTCGGGATGCAGCTCATGGGCGGACTCGTAAAAGTCGATCTCGGACTTGGTGCAGGGCTTGATGAACAACTCGCCGTCGGCGTCGCACAATGTACCAGCACTGCGTCGCAAGGTCAGTCATTGTCTGAGCGCATTTACGAGAACTTCTACTTACTGTCCAGCGACGGCGTAGTTGTAGTCAATGAGTTCTGAGCGCTTTGGCATCTCGCGGTCGCCGCTGAGTGCGCGCTTCATTTGGGGGAAAGTAGCGGCCGTGGCCAGCAGCCCAGGAGAAGGTTCGCCGTTCATTTTCCGCAGTATAATTGAAAGAAGTCGGAGTAAGGTTTGTACAGTGTATTCAGCAATGTCTCATGTCTGAATCCTGTCCAGGAAGACTCGAACGTAGCAGAAAGTCTGGGGATTGTCAGAGGGCGGTGCAGACTGAAGGCTGAATCAAAGTCGCAGTCTGGGCGGGCGATGAGGAGAGCCTAAGTAAGTAGTCGTGGATTGGTCGCTTGGGCGTTGGCTGTCTTGGTGGCGGACAAAGGTTTGCAAACAAGTAGGGAGAGTGATTCCTCGGGTGAGAATGTAATTAAAATAGATGTGGAATCGACGCAAAGAGGGAGTGAGAGAAGATAAAGAAAGGAGGGTATTTGAGTTGGTGAGAGTGCCTTGAAGTGAATGAATGACGGTCGCATATGTACATTGAGTGTGTAGGTTTGGAAGAGGCGAAGCCGGGCAGCGAGCGAATATGAGAGGGAGGGCCAGACGCTCTGCAGTGACGACGTTTTGCCCTAGGTACCAGGGGCGCTCTCAAGGCAGGGTCTTTGCACCCAGTCGCCTGCAAAGATGTTTAGCAGGTACCTTTTGACTTTTACACAGGACGGAACTCGGCCCTGGCACTAAAGTTGCAGGGGCTTTCTGACGGCCAATGTTGGGGAAATGCACTTCTCCTGGTAGAGTACTTACAGATATGCATATGTTCCTGGCTTTTCCCCAGAAAGCCGCATTAGGTATTTCCCAAGAAACTTTGGGTATCTTGGCTTCAAGTTTGGAATCCGACATTGATGAAAGAACAGTATCACCATCTACATACGCAGTCACTGTTGACAACCTGGTATCTACAATCGCATCACCAGACGCTGCGTGCAGCAACCAAGTGACCGCAGCACACCAGCATTGCATGGTTACATATGTACGCGACGCCTGCTTGCTTGCACCTCAGCTGACAAAGTATTATATCCAATGCGAATTCGTAAGCAGAGACATAGGTCTACAACGGTTGGCAATAAAGACGATCGCATACAAACAGAATGCACACCTTGCGCATCCAATAAGATGGCTTCAAGGGACGCTGCAGTGGCTTTGGGCCGGCTGTGTTCCAGCAGTAATGCGGCGGGCTCCCGACAGCTCACCCGCTGCTAAGCCACTACAAATCTGGGCGTCAGTCAGCCTAACAGAATTTGACCGACGCGAGTGCGCAAACATTTTCGGATTGCAGCATTTCCATGGACGTCGCAAGAGAAATTGACACTACACATACAATGTTGAACTATCAAGTATGCCCGGCTCGTGAGGAATATCAGCGTTGGGCACAGTTTAGCCATGTGTAATCACGTTGCCCGATCCGGCGTAGAAATGGGCGGTTGGCAGTAGTACAACTCTTTCCTGTTTGCCTCATCCACCCGCTCCAAACAACTTTTGTGGCTACGTGATTAGCGACGACGATCATGTCCGCTGTCAAGCTGAAAACGGCAATCAAGCATACTCAGCCCCCCTTTTGTGTCTGGTTTCTGTGTGTTTGCGTCAACCAATCACGTTGAGTCTTTGCAGTTACTTATTTGCCAGCACATGCCACGCCACGTCAAATGCTGGAGTATAAGCTTCACGACTGTTGAAGCCTTGGCTTATTGTATAGTTGTTTTTGTGCACTTCCAGTACTTGAACACATTGGCCGATTTTTTGCACGACTTCACTTGCCTGCTCGACTAGAACAACAGCTGGTCAGTCCCTCTGCTTTCATGCGTACTCAAGTCATGACTTGTCCCAGTTAATGGCAGTACTCCAAAGCCCAAGATATTACTTCCGCAGTATTATCTGCATGATTTCAGGACTTGGGCAGTAGCCGTAACAGATCCATCATTCATGTTTCCCAGGCTTAGATGTCCAAGAACAATATGCAACACCAACTTTGAGATCGAGAAAAGCTCCTGTGCAAATGATTCTTTGTATTGATTGCACGGGTGCAGCTCACATGCATCAATCATGTCAACAATAAATTTTTGTCTCGATTGCATACTTGTAGATACCTTGGTAGGTAGTGAGCAGGTAAAACCGGCAGGAACACCGAGTCCAGCTCCGTTTGCTTCCAGCCAAACGAGGAGTTTCCATTCGCTGTTCACCGTTTGGCCTCTGCCACTAAACAAATCCCATTGTTCTTTCGACTGCAACCTGGAAATTTGCGCATCACTGTTAACCACACACTGGTGCTAGCAGCCGCACATTCTCCATCTTCTGGCCAATTCGACTCAAATTGGTACTTGCCAAAAAGTCCAACAGCCCTCGGCCGACTCATTCCTGCCACCAAGCAACAACCGCTCCTGCAGTCAAGATGGCTCCCATCGATGCGACTGCCGACATTCCCGATGTTGTTGATGCCGCCGACGCAGCCAACCCCGTCGAGGATCAGTCCGACGGTGTGGGAGATGTAACGGAGAACTTGCCCCAGGATCTTGGCCTCGGCAAGAAGAAGAAGAAGAGAAAGAACCGTCTTGGCAAGACTCGCCGCGCTGTCACCGGCTTTGGAGGTAAGTTTCCTTTCTTTTCACCATTCTGTGGCGGTTCTGACCACTTGAATAGAGTACTATGCCGACCCCCCGACGACTCCTGCTGAGCATGCAGAAGAAAAGATGCTCTACTCGGCCGAGAAGCCATTCGCTCATCGCCTTGAAGAGGCAATTCTCCGATATCGTCAAAAGCGACGTTTCGACAGCGACCGTAGCTTCATCTTTGACAAGTATCTTGCTCTTGGTGGAATCGACTCCTCGCAGCGCATGTTCCAGGGCCTGGATCCCGATGACGCCAAGAATATGGATGCAGAAGAGATCAGACAGATGACATCCCGCACCACGGTTGACGGCTTCGCTGGTTCCAGGTTCTACAATCCGGATGAGCCTGGCGGCTGGACGGTCAATATTCCCCTTGTGGTCAAGGGCTTCCTGCAAGTATCCTATTGACACTGCTTGGCTTTGGATTGTGTGCTGACTTTTTCAGGTCCCGCTGGATCCCTGAGAACTACCCTCGCCATTCCGACATTCACGATGACAATGTTCAGGCTGCGGAGCTCATCAACAACTTCCTGAGCTATCTTCAGTTGCACGACGTCTGTCCAGAGTACAATACACAGATTGTTGAGGCCAGAGCTATCTGCGATGCTGCCCCCAGTGCCTTGTGCAAAGCCTCTGGACTCTATCGTGAGCTCATGGGAACCTTTAATACTGCCGCAAAGTACCTCTTTTGCGACGGAGGCGCCCACAACGTCTACACCAGCCCGGCTGTCAATGAACAAGACGTCAAGCAGGATGACTGTGTCGACGAGACAGAGAAGCTTGATCCCTACGACCAGTTCCTCATCTTCCGCCTCTCTGTCATTGCAGCCGCAAACGACATGAAGCATTCCATTGTTGACAAGGATCCTCAAGATATCCAGATTGAGACTACCAAGACTGAGACTTACGAGGTCATTTCCGTCCATCGACGTGGACAAAAGGAGATGGCCATGTGGGACTCGCAATTGGCCCAGAGCGATCTTCAGGGCAAAGTCAAGGCCATGGGCACAATGGTACTCCGTCCCAGCATCATTGAGCACGCTTACAGCAATGTTCCCCATCCTTGGCAAGTCGACTTTAGCAAAGAACCAACCGAGACATTCATCATTGACAATGATGTTCTTCAAAAGGTTGAGCGTGGCATGAAGATGCATTTGGAGGTCTGCAGACTGAACATTGGTACCGTCTTCATCAAGAAGTTCCTAGACGTGCGTGTCAGCTTTGATGTTCTCCTCCCTCAGAGCCTCATGCTCCATTGGAAGGATCCTACTCCGAATGATAGGCCTGCCCCTTCTGTCAACGATCCCGATGTCAATAATGGCATGGATTGCGATGAGGCCCAAGGTGAACTCTAGGGGTAGGAGAGCAGAAGTCTATCTGCCATGTCAGTGCTTGCGGCTCATGACATGGTTTGCCAGGTTCCATAGTACCTAGTTGAGAGAATGGAGATGCAGTTTGTACAATTGAATGGTACACGTCACATGCAATAATAGATTATTCAATTTGAGTCTCCGCCGTCTCCATGCCCATCCGGCCCGACCTCGACTTGTCACACAAAGTGGTCTTCTCTTTTCTTCGCACCATCTCCATTGCTAGATGTGATATCGTATCTTCCTATTCCATCCGTAGATCCGGGACTATGAGTACAATCTGATGATTGACGTGCGCTATGGAATCCTGCGCCGCAGCTCTGATCTTCGTGTTCGCCCGGTCGATCAAAGCGATTAAACACGTTGAAAGTACCTTGTTCTGTTCTTATAGCATTGGTTGGTGTCGCAACATACACACTCCTGCGGCGGACTTGCTCCGAATCGTCCATTAATGGCTCAACACCGAATCGTGTATATGCCAGGTTCAATGCCGGGATCGAGAGACCGTGGAATATGATTGAGAATAGGGCCAGAAAGTACACAACTGGTTCGCCGTCAGTAGACATGATTCCAAAACAAATCAAATACGAACCTGGTGTAAGCATTAGCAAAAGGTCTTGCTCCTCAGGACTGAATCGCCCCTGGGCAAGAACTAAAAACTGAGTATGCTCAAGATAGTAGATGGCGCCGACACCAATAGGACCAAAGTAGCCCATGAATACAGCCTCTTTCCAGTTCCTGACAACCGAGGGCATCAACTTGTAGCACATCAAAAGTGCTGGGATCCTCCTGAATATCAAAACCAAGAATCCCAGGCCAATCAGCCTCACCCAGGTTATTCCGGTGAGCTCGGGCTGGTGGAATTGATCCTAGGGCATAGTGACGCCGATAAACATGAAGCTTCCATAGTTGAGAAGGACGTCGACGCAGTTGTTGACCTCGTCGTGGCGGCGTTTTGCCTCGGCGTGGAATCGACCGTCCCAGTTCAATATACAACCTGCAATGAAGCATGCCAGGAGGTCACTTGTGCCAATGGCGCCGCATGTTCCGACCACGAATAGCTGTGTAGACGTCAGTCTTATGACGGGCAGAAAGGGCAGCAACCTACACCCAAGGCTGTTGGGAATAATAGATAACTCTCCGTGTCGATCCATTTCCGGGACAGCGAGAGCCCGACAATTCTTTGGGCACAATATCCGACGACAATGCCATACGCTATGGCAAGCAGCACGGTATACAGAAGTGCTTCGACTGCCCAAAACCTTGCAACTCTACCAGCTTCTGCTACAATGCTTGCTGCCCCATTGGATTGGGCGCGCTGAAAGACAAGGCCAATGCCAAGCATCAGAAAAGGCGAGGCAAAGCCATCGTTTGCTCCAGCTTCCGCGGATATGATTTCTCTCAGCGGTCGTACAACAAACTTGTCAGAGAATGGTCCTTTGGCAACCGCTTGGGAAAGTACCGGGTCAGTCGACGTGACGCACGCGGCCACAACGAGTGCCGAGGTGAATGGCAATCTAGGAAGTGTTGCAAGGATACACGCAGTTGTCGAAAGCCACATGATGGTCATGACTGGCAGAAGGCATACCATCATCTCCTTGAATCGTGACCGAAGGTATCGCTTCGGAAGCTGGTAGCCTGCGAGAACTCTGGAGACAATTAGTTGGCATGTCCGCGTCTGCGAGACTGGGCAGATGGACCTCTGTACTGGAACTTACAGTTGAATCCCAATCATCAATCGCATCACGCCTAGAGTTGCCTTTGCTTGCTGGTCCTTGTTGACCCATCGATTGACGTCCAAGAACTTGGTGGCAAGCGGGCCGAGGACCACGCCCGTCGCAACAGCTGGCACTGCAGTATAGTGAGCGCAGATACATCTAGACTTGTGCAGAGAGTCATACATGCTTCTCCTAGATACCATACATTTTTAATCTTGAATGCGCTGATTCCAAAGATGATTGTAAAGGCGCCTATGCTACATTAGTGAATTCGTCGAGCGAGGCAAGGTTGGAAACAAACCTAGTACTGCGGCTATGATGTTCAGCTCACTAACATCCGTGGTCGGCATATCTCCTTGATTGAAATAGTATGTCCGGATTAAATTGTATTGTTGTGAATTCAGCAAGGTTTGCTGCAACAAGATGCCGTTCTATCCGTTAGCCGCCACCAAGGGAAAACGAAGATGATAGTGGCGAGACCTGTCGCGTAGCACTCGTGGTGTATTCTTCCATGTATTCTCTGTATTGGAGCATGTCTTGTTCCCCTGTACAGATACGATGATCCACTTCTCCATTGCAATACAAAAGTCTGGTCATCGACGTCAGAATGTTACGTAGTACAGCCAATGGTTCAACATCACAGGTCATGACGATGCGCAGCTTCCGTAGATTTACACCTGTACCGAAGTTTACTTGATAGCAAGACGAGCTGATGAATACATTGGTGGCAAGATTCATTTCCTGAATGTTCCAGACTCGGAAAATTTGCCTATTTCCATTCCCTCTTCAGCTCATAATCCCCGAAACCAGAAAGAAATTATTTCACAGTCACCCAGTCTACTCTGCAATGTCTTCCTCCTCTTGCAATGAAAAGGCAACGCCAGCAGCAGCCAGTCCACCCATCATGATGGACGGTGGGACAGCTTTCACAAGGGTCGCACAGTCGCCAACGGCAAACACGCCGGGGACGTTTGTGCTATTAAAGGGTGCGTTGGTCTCAACATGGCCTTGTGGTGCCAGATCGAGTCCGAGCTGCTCCGCGAACGAGGCAGCCTGTACTGTGGCCGGGGCGTGGGCGACGAATCCCTCCTTGTTCACAGTTCCATCTTCCAGTATCACGAGCACGCCTGCACTCCCAGCAACAGCAGGATCTTTTTCAAATCTCACCACCCTACGGTTCTCAATGTGAAACCTTTTGGTCGATTTGAGCAGCATTCGCACCTCTGCTCCGAAATCAGGATTGCCGTTTGTGTATACGTTGACCTGGCCAGCAAGCCGTGAGGCCATCCGTGCCACTCCAGAAGCATGCATCGTATTCATCATGGGACCAATCGCCAGCAATCCTGCAGACTTGTGTCCACGTTCCTCGTAGCCATGGCAGAATAGACAGTGGAATCTGTGAAAGGTCAGGCTGGAAAGGATGCGATCAGCGGGGAAAGTCTTACATGCCAGTGCCCCAAAGCTCAACAAAGCCGGGTATATCGGGCATTACATCTTTGACACCGGTAGCAAGGATGAGCCTCTTGCCGAGATGTTTGTGGCCAGCAGTATCGACGGCTTCGAATCGGCCATTGTCAAGTTTCTTCACGCGAGAAATCTCGACGTCCTTGAACTCGATAGTGTCGTATCTTGCGAGGATATCTGCCCTAGACTTGTCGCGGAATTCGGCCGGCGGACGGTGATCGAAGCCGGGTACATTGTGCATGTGCTTTGCATTCGCATTGCGGTATTGTGAAGAGTTGAATACCACAGCTGTGTGTAGTTGACGAGCAAGACCTCCAGCTGCTGCCAAGCCTGCAGGTCCGGCGCCAATGATCAGAACATCTGTCAAAAGGGTATTCATGCTGATAGTGAGTAGGTTGAAGGGTGGTTGGTGATCAAGTCGAGATTAGGAGAACTGGTCGCATCATCTGTTCTTATACACGGATTCTCTCCGGATTATCACACCGAAAAGTCTCCGCCCCAGTGACTGCCCGGAGACTTCTGAGTACTTTGCACACCCTGTTCGAAAGAGGAGTTTAGACCCCGATAATATATGCCCGAAAGGATGAGAATGGAGATCAAGGGGTAGTTGTGTGTTGTGCATGGCAAAATGGTCGAGATGGCGATCAAATGGAGCCATCAACCGCGCGAACCGACACGGGTCATTCTCGAACACAACAAGAGGCGGCGCGGATGAGTGTTGCAGTTCTTTGGCGCTCAGCGAATATACACAGCTCTCCTCCAAAGAGCAGGACAAAACCAAGCGACATTCACTAGCCGCAAAGGCAGGACACGAGACGTAACAAAGATACTTTACATTTATACAGGTAACCAAAGGGATGCTCGCTAGAATCAAATGCTACAAGGAAATGACGAAAAGCTATGCGTACACGTTGAGCGCATATATATACGAATGACAATAAATGTACCAAGTAAAGGAAATTTTCTCCAATGGTTACGACGCAGCTTCATACTTGCCAGCCACTAACCTCCTGACGGCAGGGACATCTACCCAGTTTCCGTCACCACCATCACTAGCACCCGTATCAGCAAAGGGGTCATCATCGCTGATTTCGATTTCTTTTCCTTTGCTCTCCTCGAGCTTTGAGATGCTGATTTCATCGACCGCGTGACTTTCTGGTGCAAATTCCCATCGGGCTTCTACCATGCCGGGCTTTGGCTCGACTCCAGCTTCGCCGACGATGCGGCAAACAATTTTTTGCCAGTCTTGCGACGCATCCAGCGTCACGTCACCCAGGCGCCAGTACACCAGGTGCTTGTCCTTGAGATGGGTGCCAGAAGGCTTTGTCTGCGCACCGGATGCCTTGCCGTCATACGTGGCCAGGAACACGAGGTTGCGGACGGTAATGTTGCCACCAAGTTTAAAGGCAGGGTTGATCTTGTACTGGAGCAAAAGTCCGAGTTTGTCACCTTGGGGTTTCCATGCAGGCTTTAGCAGGAAAGGAACATGGTCAATGGGTGGCGATGCAGAGTCGACATGCAGTCGGTAGGAAAATCCGACCGTGGCTTGGCTCGGACGAAGGTGGGACAAATCGAGACTGAACTGATCTGGATGCTCTGGTGTATGGTTTGCAACGAATATCCTGTTGGGTCCAATCACCTCGAGTGCAGGAAAGTTGTTGACACGTATTGATTGATGAGCTGTTGATGGTGAGAATTTGCGCAAGAATGAAGGGAGACTGGGCGACTTACATGGAGAGCTGGATGTGTCACTGGGGTTGAATGCAAATGCGATTTCTCCGCTGACCTTAGTCGATTTGATTTCGCCGTTCTCAAAGGTGGCCGATACAGTTTCAATCACGGAAGAGTTGAGGCCTGGCTCATGCATATCGGGATGCTTGGAGTGCACGACACTGTTCAACGAGTTTGAGGACCGAATCGACTGCGTATCCGAAGCACCCGCCGCGCTGGGTTCAGACACTAGAGCCGCGACGGTGGAGGGTCGCGAAAAAGATGAACCCGTGTTGAGTGTCGGCAAGGAGCTGCTCTCTGATACAGGCGCAGGAATGTAAATGGTGTTTCTAACATCACGTCGTCCCCGCACCGTCCCGGCCTTTCTGGTCGGCATACCCAGCGCAGAGAGGCTGTTGGAGAAGTTGGACAAGGCAGCCTGCCTCTCCTCGGGATCTTCGTCGGCAACTGGCTCTTTCTGAATGTTTAGTCTGAAAGCCGGTTCGCCCTCCTCTGGAATTGTTTCTGCGGCTTCTCTCTGAGCTGCCGAAATCGGATCATGTGAATAGGATGGAACTGTAAATCCTTCGGCATCTTTCTCTGGCTCCTTTTGGAAGGGAGGCGGCCCTGGCGGTGGCGACACGTCATCAATCTCCTTGAAGGCAGTTCCATTGAGCTGAGCCAAAGCCTGTTCAGTAGGGTTGGAAGCATTGGCAGCACTGTCTCCGACGCCATTTGTTCCCTCGTGGTTGGCTTTTTCTCGGGTCTCGGAGAGTCGCGAAGGTTCGTCGGCGGAATTGGGACGCTCGGCCAAAGAGGGCAGTCGGTTCTCGGCCAGGTTACTGGACGACGCCCTTGGTGAAATGTTGCTGTGACTGCTTTTTGCGTTTCTTCCAAAGGCTCCTTTGGCGGGTGACAGCTGGCCGAATCCACCGTGGACACTCTGCCTCCTCCTGCCCAGCATTGTACCAATGCGACTCCGCAACTTATTCTCGCTAGCCTTCTTCTCTTCCTCGTGAGCAGAGTGCTCGCTTCGGGCGTCATCCATTGCCGACGAAGACGAAGTTGGCGGAGGAACGGCCGCGGGTGCTGGCGTGGGCGTTGATGGATTGGGGCTCGCCGTCGGTGCAAGCGAGGCACTTGCCGTGCCGAGGCTTGATGGTGCGCGCGCAGTGGTGGGTGGTCGCGTTTGCAGCCTGGGTTTCCCCGTGGTCGTCTTTGCCACAAATGCTTGAATCTCGTTGCCAGTGTGATAATCCAACAGGCTGTTTAGGACAGTTTCGGCCTCGGCTTGCTTGGACTGGGCCTCTTCTCCTTCGTATGTGCCGTACTGGGTCATGACGTCGCGGAGCTGGTTCAATCGGGTTTCGTCCAGAGCTTGCAGCGTCTCAAAGATAAAGGGCGCCTGAGATTCCCATTGATTTGTGGCAGACTCGAGTCTGGAAGCGGCCTGATCCATCTTGGCAGCGCTGGCCTTGCCGGCTTTCTTAGTGAGGGCATCGGACTTTTTTTGCGCATCATCGAGTTCTTTGGCCATGTTTTGGAGATTGCCTTGAATGGTCTGCATGTTTTGCATCTCCTTCTTTGTGTGAAATGTGCGCAGGGGGGCTTCGACATCCTTTTCAATCTTGGTCGCAAAGAGGTGGTGGGACATGGCGATGCCCTCGGCCGACTGAACAATCTTGTCCCATTGTACTTGGAAGGTACTGCCAAATTATCGTTAGTCTTTATTGCCTTGGAAACGCCTTTCAAAGTTGAACATACCCAAGTTCTGACTGCGCATTGGGAACCCGGAACTGGGTCAATTTCCTGAGGCCTTGGACGTAAACCTCTTCCACTCTACGCCGTTCCTGCGAGTTGAGCAGTTAGCTTGCGCGTGCCCCGAAGCTTCCGCCATGCTGGCCATCACCGAGGATTGCGCATACCTGGAGCCAATCGGCGATTTCGATATTGAGCTTGGAGATACGCTTGACTCGATCGTTGAGGACTTGAACAGCTTGCGATGGCTGGAGGTTTGCCTGTAAATATGACGCAAGAATCAGCCCGCTGCCCGAACGATCATTTCGAGTCGCAAAGAAGGGCAAAGTGCTAGATATCTGACGGCGTATTCTGTGATACTTACCAGCATTGCTGGGTACTCGACACGCATTGAATCATCCATTGCGACGGCTAAATGTTGTCGAGTGTCGTGTTGGATTCATTCGTTCGTAACGGCGGGATCAGATCTGACGAGGCGTAGGTTCGGGGGTGGCTGAACATAAGAGATGCTGTGGAAGCAAGCAAAACATGAAACGAAGGACAAGATAAACTTTTCCCTTCTCCTTCACATATCAACACACGGTGCAGTTTGAGATCCCTTGACCATCTTTCCTGGCTTCACGTTGATGTATCTGTGACGATGGGCTGTGGCCTAGGCAATGCAGTGCAGCGGACCCGACCTTCTTAGCAGCTTCCAGCTTCTGCAGGTGTTCGCCGTGGAACTTGTGGACTTTTGCGGGCTGCCACTGCGCCGGGCCTGGGGGGCTGGGAGCTGGGGGGGTTCCAAGCGGCACGGATCTTTTAGCGCACCCGTCAACCGTTGCTGGTCTGAGGTCCCGCTGGAGCCGGTGTCAAATGAGGTTGAATTGGGCTGATTTATTGCAGAGTTGATGTCCAGCCGACTGCCAATTGTGTTTGCCCATGTGCCAGCTGCCTGGAAGACAGTCTGATTTATTGGACCCTCTACGATGTAGGTAGTAGCCAGACTCATTTGATATGAACGTGTGCCCCATAAAAATGTAATGATGAATGTTGCACGTTGCACGCTCTCCGTACCTGCTTCGGACTGGCTGCTTTTATTTTTACTTTCAAGTCGCTGCCACCCATCAATCTTTCCATGGGCAGCTGAAAAGCCACTGCCATTGCAAAATCCTGCTTTATCGCACAAAGTGTCGTGAAGAATTACTCGGAATTCACAAGACTGGTACGTAGTGGCATTCTAGCTTCAAGCACCATTGTGAGCACGGCACACTCCTCGGCGCTTCCACCGAGATTAACAATTCCCTTTCTCTCAGAGTGCAGCCTCGGTCTTTCCTGAAGAGCGAAGTTGCAGTGTGCTCGAGGGAAATCTCCTGTTCCAGAGTCACATTTGATCATGTCTAGCGAAATGGACTGGCGGTCCAGTGTGTCGTCGTCAAGCCGATATGAGAACATTCAGGCGTTGTAAGTCAACGGTTACTGTCCAAAAATTCTCTAATTTCGTGTCAAGAGTCTGACTTTTCCATTTTCAGAAAAGCTTCCATTGAATTGGCTGAACCGTCTCACCCTTCTCCTCAGAAGCAGGCCTTTGCCATTGAGAATGAGGCTTACAAAACCTCCAATACTCTTGTAAGCTCCTTCTCGTAGATTAAAACATCCCAAGCAATGACTTGCCGCTGCATCATGTTTCCGGGCGACTCTCAGGACCAGATGTCACTTGCAAATATTAAGTCTCTGAAAGATATATAAAACAACATTTGGAACATCACAATCTTTGAAATGCGTACGTTTGGCGCTAATCTTTGAAAAGGACGAATACATTGCTGCGTGCCAGTACACAGCTCAGCCGGAGCCGGAGCCGGAGCCGGCCGTGAGCGAGCAAAATAAGCCTGCCGAAGCAGACGAGCAGACCTCGGATGTATCAATTGGTCAATATGACAACTGCCATTATGTGGCAAGTGGAGTGACTGCCGAGGTCTACCGGTCTGCAAACCGCGCTCTAAAAGTCATTACAGAAACACGAAACATTGAGCCACACAACCCAGCGCGCGAGGCCAAGATTCTCGCAACCCTCCGGAAATCTTGCGTTCCTCTTCTGGAGACCTTTCGAGACCAAGAACAACGATTCGTCTTGGTCTTTCCATACATGCCAACGAGTTTAGAAGTACTCATTGCACAGGGGCCCATCTCTTTGACTCGGGTCAAGAAACATTTTACTGATTTGTTCGGTGCGTTGAGCCACATTCATGCTCAAGGTATCATCCATCGCGATATCAAGCCTTCCGCAGTGTTGCTTGCGTCGCCAGATGGACCAGCATACCTGTCCGACTTTGGCACGGCTTGGCATCCAACAATGTCGGCCACGACGGAGCCAAATGACCAAAAGATCCTGGATATCGGTACTGGTGCTTACCGGGCTCCCGAGGTTCTATTCGGGAACAAGTCCTATGACACAGCGGTGGACATGTGGGGTGCCGGCGCCATGTTGGCAGAGTGCTCACGGAATCCTCCCAAGACCTTGTTTGAATCACGACCCGTTCATGAAGATGGCAATCAGCTTGGTTTGATTTTGAGTATTTTCAAGACATTGGGTAGCCCGACACGAGAGAGCTGGCCAGAAGCAGCAAACTTCAGGACGCCCCCTTTTGACATGTATCGTAGCTTTGAGCAACGTATGTGGGAAGAAATCCTGCCTGATACAAGGCCTGATTTCCGATGTCTTGTTGCAAAACTTGTTCATTACAATAGCAGTCGCGCCACTGCAGTGCAGGTAAGTGTATTTCGCTCGATTTCGCATGTTATTGCTAAGCAAATGACAGGCCCTGGAGCTACTTGCTGGAATCCAAGTTGAGAATTGAGTCGTTGCAAATTGCACCTTGTCTGGGAAGCTCCATTTGTGCGACTGCTCAATATTCTGGTCAAGACGCATGCGCTACCCCTCGACAACCGCGTCATGTTGCACATGGACTAGATGGCGGAATGGAGCCACCAGCTCCAGGACTGGGGACCAAAGGATGGAATTCTTGGGGACTCCCGGGAAACTAGCTTACCTTTTCACCTTTCATCAATCAAATCAGCATCCTCTTTGCTCATCTCCAATCAATGTGACAATCAGAGACCTTGAACTGTCAACCTACGAGGACCTCACTTCAGAAGCTCCGACGCCGAGAAGATCCATCACCACTTTGCACTACTGGCAAGTTCTGCATCTTACATGCATGGCCTCGGATGCTCCCAAGGGCACCCGATTGGAATTCGAGACCTCTGGGAAGCTCCGAGGGACGGGAGTCGTTGCAGCTCAAAAGGGCACCACTGTCATTATGGAATTCAACGAGGTACACCACGTGAAGCTGCGGGTGCACAGATGTTCACCGGATGCTCCCAAGGGCACCCGATTGGAATTCGAGACCTCTGGGAAGCTCCGAGGGACGGGAGTCGTTGCAGCTCAAAAGGGCACCACTGTCATTATGGAATTCAACGAGGTACACCACGTGAAGCTGCGGGTGCACAGATGTTCACCGGATGCTCCCAAGGGCACCCGATTGGAATTCGAGACCTCTGGGAAGCTCCGAGGGACGGGAGTCGTTGCAGCTCAAAAGGGCACCACTGTCATTATGGAATTCAACGAGGTACACCACGTGAAGCTGCGGGTGCATAGATGTTCACCGGACTTGAGGAGGAGACGGGAATGCTCTCAGGCGAACCAGGAGAGCCGTGAAAGCCTTGAGGTTTTACCATGTCAAGTTGCGAGTGGACACACGTTCGATAGTCTCTGAGAAAGTGACAATTGATCTTTTATATCGAATTCAATCGTAATTCGTAGCGGTTTGGTAACTTGGAGACAGCAGCCTACTTGCCGAAGCATCGCCTCAATTGATGGACTCAAGATACCGTAAATAGATGCACGCTCTGTCGTGAGTACGCAGTATGGAATGCTACATTGTGACCAAAGATATATCTGTATCCCTCTCGAGGCTTGGTCAGGTCAATCCCAGCGCTTTAGAAACAACTTCTAGAGGCGTCTCTTCTCGGACGCCCAAGAGAACATTATCCGAGTCCTGGCTACTCGCTACAATGCAACGTCCTTTTCCTGGTTCGAAGAGTTGGAAGACGAGCAAATCGAGAACCCAGCCAGCCGAGCCAGCTTGGTGTTTTCTCCTCCCACTCTCAAGAAGCTCACCAGTTGTGCTGCGGCGAACCGTCCAATCTTTGCCAGTGGCTTGTTGAAATGCCTCGAGAAGTTGGTTTTGACATGTCTGAATCGAGCGCACCTTGACAAAGCGGTTGGCTGTAGCCTCGCTGTTCCGAAAGACCCCAACGACGGCTTGTCCAATTCCATGCAGAGTTGTCCCGGTGAATTCCTCCCTTCCTTGGTCGTACACGACGGCTGACTGATGCTTGAGATCGAAGCCCATTAATGCGAATTTTGGAAGAGCCTGGGCACAAATCAGTTCCCAGCATCAGGTGCCAGTTTGACAAACTTACCCAGTCTATTGGATTTCCGATGGTGATGCCGGTCCACGTAAAGCTTGGATTGCTTGCCGCAAGCTTGGCGGCATGATCCCAAGCGACCTGTCGACGGGCCTTGACATCTTGGAATTCGGGTTCGCCTTCAAAGTCAGGGCCCCGACCAAAGTCGTTGATGATGAACCGACTGAGACCGGCAGCTAAAGCGGCGTCTATCATGGCTACATGCAACGCCATGGCACCTGGTCCGACGACGCAGACAGCAGCGTCATGCCCAGCTAGTGCTTGAGTCAAACTTTCCAAGCTGTGATCAGACTTGATGACCGAAACAGCGGTTGGGAACGTCGACGAGTACTCTTGTCGAGTTATCGCTGTTACCTGGAAGCCAGACGAAAGTAGTGCAGCGGTGATGGGCGCACCAAAATTACCGGCAGCCTAGAGCGGTCAGCTTGGCGTTATATCATTCTAGTTGGTATTTACCCCAAATATTGCGATTTTCTGGATGGAGGACATTGAAGTTTGATGGTAATCACCAGGAACAGGTCAAGCAGAATAGAATTAAATAGGTCGGAATGCAGTTCAATTGGGTATCGAACGATCAATGTCGCTAGGTACATGTATGAGGAACGATGGTGGGCCTCTACGCTCCTGGTAAGAACTACCCGAGGCAGCTAGGTATGCATTCCTTCGGCGCAGCCATGGTAAGTTTCCACCCGTCTTGTTAGTGGACTTGACCAATCTTCTCGGTCCCAGTCCCCTGCACACGAACTCGAAACCATTTGTCAATGATCAACTGGCCTCGCCGACGTCCCGATCAGGCAGACCTAGGAAAGACACCCTGACAGAATCAAGGCAGTCAGTCGCTGCTATAGAGTGCGGTATGCCTCCATGGCCTCTGAAATGGGAGTTTGCTTGGTTTATGGCTCCTTCTTGACGGGCACATAGACTTGAGCGATAGTGTACGGGTCATCTAGATCCTGAAATCGACCCGCGCCATTGACTCTGTCCGTTATGTCGTCAGTAAAACTGCGAAGCTCGTTTGCTTTATGCAGCATGTACGACTCCATAGAACTCTTCTTCAAGTCAAGATCCTCGACTCGGGCAGCGAGTGCTCGATTCTTGTCTTCCAATGTTTTGTACTCGAGTGTCAAGGTTCGACACTCGGTCTTGAGACTCTGATTCTCGGTCTTAAGACTCTGATTCTTGGTCTTGAGACTCTGATTCTCCGTCTTGAGACTCTGACTCTCGGCCTTGAGATCAGAATTCTCTGTCTTGAGACTCTGATTCTCGGCCTTGAGTGTTGTAATCCCGTGCTCTCGGTCGACAGTCGCGGCAGTTCCAGGGACTGACATTGCTGGAGTGTTGACATTACGTGCCTCAAGTTTCTTCTTCAGCTCGTCGTTGGCGTCCAACACCAAGGTCAAAAGCTGGTCCTTTTGCTGCATGTTGGCCTGGGTACGATGAAATGTAGTGTCCTGATGCTGCTTTTCTCGGACCAAGTTCTCTTTTTGGACTGCCACTTCGGCCACCTTGTCTTAATAATCCTTCTTAACACGATCCAATTCCGCGTTGACCGTTTTCAATTCCTTTGACATGGAAGTATTCTTTTCCTCTAGGGATTGATACATTCTGCGCAATTCGGTCAACGCGCCCTGTTGTGTCGCCACAGTACTGTTTGCTTCATCCAGCTGGGCTTGATCAATCGTGGCTAGTGTGGTGGCGGGCTTCTTTGCCTCTCTGGTGGGCTTGCTTTCCTCTCTCTTGCGCTTCTTGTTCTCCGTTTCCGCTTCGATTTCCTCCTTATTTGCCTTTTCAACTTCGTATTTACGCAATTCCTTTTGGAATTTAGCCTTGGTTGTGACCTTGGCCAAAGGAACGTCTCGAGCTCGACCTTGATCATTAATCACCTGCCATTATTCTCCAGAATCGACAAAGATCAAGTGCGATCGTCGAAAATACTGGAGATTGTCTTTCTCGATGGCTTCAGTCATCTTGTCGTGTTCTCTGCCGAATTCAAAGCAGCGAATGGTCTCGTATTGGACAAATGTCAAGGGTTGATTCTCATCCTTCCACTGGCGCCAGGCGTATAGATCGGACAGCCTTTTGCGAGGATCACTGGCGATCAGGCCTGCCAGAATGTTGTCGTGAATGTCCCTTGGTGAACCCGGACGAATGAGTCGCTGTTGCATAGCGCGGTATGCCTCTATGTCCTCTAAAATGGGAGTCTTCGTGCCATATGACTCCTTCTTAACGGGCGTAGAGACTCGAGCAATGGACCAAGTTGCGTCCTCGTTCTCTTTTAATCCTACTCTGATTATTTGCATGCCGTTGATTATGGGCGTACGTCCGGTACCGAGCTTGTCAATAACTGGGAAGTTGGCCATCTGAATCAGGAACACCTTTTGCTTAACAAAGTATACTGGGCCTCGACATTGATTTTCAAATCGTATCAAAGTGTCCAATTGGCTTGCTACTAAGTCGGTTGAGTTAAACGCGTTCCCGTCTTCTAATTCAATGGCGCGATCCCAAGACACCTCGACTTTAGGCATGTCATCGGTCGTCACAGCCCGACTTCCCCATTGCCTTATCAAAAGATTCTTGATTCGAGTTCCTTTATTATCGGACATTTGCGAGACAATCTCGCGGGCGCTTTTCTGGGCATCGGTCATGCCCTCGGCAACTGGAAAGTCGACCATAATTGACGTAATAGTTAACGTAATGATTGATGTGACGGTGAATGGCAGGTGCGGAATAATTCACCTGATTGGCGGCAGGGTGACGATGACTTCCAGAGTACTAGATACCAGTTGCTGGAAGTTGTAGTAGTCGAGATGGTCAACTTGGTTGGTCGTGGAGTTGTGGAATATGGGAATAAATAGAATGGCAGTTAAGCAGGTGCGGAATGATTCAACTGATTGATTGTAGGGTGACGATAACTTCCAGGACACTAGATACCAGTTGCTGGAATTTATAGTAGTCGAGATGACCACCTTGGTTGGTTGTGGAAGTTGTGGAAGTTCTGTTAAATGTGGGAAATGAATAAAATGGCAGTTAAATGGAAGGTTGGAAGGTGTTGCAACTATAGTTCCAGAAAGGCACTTGCAATAGAAAGGTCACTACTAGGAAGGAGCTCAAATGGCCACTGATTCAAGGCTAATACCAAGGACATTTTGCTATAGAAGGGTTACAACTAGGAAGGAGCTCAAATGGTCACTGTCAAAATTCAATTTCTATTTGATACTACTATAACAACTCGAGAAATGCATCACGAGAATCAGTTTTACTTGTTAACAACGTCCTACTTGTAACCATCTTGATCATTCTAGATCCATCCTGCGATCGAGCTTCGTTTCTTCGTTTCTCTAGGCGTCAGGCGTCAACGGCGCGTGCCTTTGACTCCAGGCAGTCAACTTACCCAGGCAAGAGACTCTCTTGGTTTTAGTCGACAAGGCAACGACCCGATTGTTCTCAACGCGCAGCAAATAGCTGAGGAATTTCCCCGCAGGCCGCCGGACCGCCAGGCTTTTTGAGCTCCTTATCTCCCAACCAAGACCGCGACTATAAATTCAAATCTCGACGCAACTCTTTGCCCTATCCACCACTCTTCCTCATCATTCATCACGACATCCATAGTACGTCTACCTTGGGGCGTAGGTTCCTCCAGTGCCAATAACAATTACACAATGAACGACGACAGCTATGGCAACGATGGAGCACCATTGCCCGGTAACGATCAATGAGACCAAGAACCACGTTACACTCCCATTGAATTAATTACACCAAAACCGTCTCACATGTACTCCTGTCGTGCGGGTCGTCGACATATGCCTTGCACACCTTTTTCCATGGACAGCGGAATACCTGCATAGGTCTACCATGACCGGGCAACTTTTGAGCACCCATTCGGGAGGATTACAGCTTTCGGATGGCGAAGAGTTTCAACTCGAGCGGCTCCATCCTTGTTCCACTCGCCGGCAAGAGTGCGTTGCCAATCACTGACAGGATTCGAGTCTGCAGACAAAAGGTGCGAGCTCTCCCACAAGTGCATTGCATGTCGTCGAATGCACTGCTAATCATCAACAGGACCTATCCGAGCTGATAGACGACATGGTGCATGGAAGAGTTTCCATTAGAGCGCGGCTCTGTACTCGTCCAAGCTGTCGAACGCTTTACAAAAGTACGTTGCCAATCGCCGGGTCTCAACTCGAGCGGCTCCATTCGTCCAAGTCATCGAACGCACTGTTAATCATCATCAGGACCTACCCGAGCCGATGGACAATCAAGCCGTATCACCGCTCGAGGAAATCCCCACATCCCAAAGGTCTCACGAATTCGATGGCGATGTCATCTCTCTACATGTCTTCTCCGGCACTTCTCATTGTACAACTGCCTCTCGGGCAAACCTTACCTTCTCAAGTTGATCCTCCTTGACACCCAGTATGCGAGGGGCTCTTTGAGATCCAGCATGGACGCAACAAGACGGTCGACGAGATCGTTGCCACCACTGAACGCTCCCAACAGGCTTGAACCCTTTAAGTACATGCACCAGCATGCAACCGGAAAATCAGTCGTTCCAGGTCCGACAAAGGGCACTCCCACCACTGAATGCTCCTAGCAAACCACTGCAAAACGTCTCATCATGGGCGGACTGATGCCGTGCAAGTGACGTGAGGTTTGGCCGGGGACTCTCGCCCACGCCGGCGGAGGCTGTCACCAGAGAAGTGAGGCGCGAGATCCGGCATCCTGGTCATCTTTGATGAGAATTGCATTCATTTCGATGTCGTTGCATCCAATCTCTCGTTGATCTTCTGTGTATTTCAGAGGGATGATAGACCCATTGCCGAAACATTCTCTTGAACCGGCATGACGCGACGCTTCAAAAGAATGAACAGTGTCTTTTCAAAGCCACCGACGGCCGGACTGCTGGTCGCTTGGTCAGGTGGATGTGGCAAGGTTGAGAAGGGGGCACGTACTTGAAACCTCACAGAGTGTTGCAAAGGGGATGGCAAACCCATTGCCGGAACATTCTCTTGCCAAAAGGCGTCACGCAATCGTTGAGAAAATTGGATAGTGTGCCTTCAGAGTCACCGACGGCCGTACTGCTGGTCGCTTGGTCAGGTGGATGTGACAGGGCTGAGAAGGGAACACGTACTTTACGGGGAAGTCCTCCAAGATTCGTTCTATGACCAGGGCGCGAGGGAGCACCCGAGACTGCAGGTCGTGCAGCTTGGTAATGGTTGCCAGGAATGGCAAGTGCCATAGAAGTGGCAAAAGCTTTGTGATGCTTACAATATCATCTGAAGTGAAAGATTGATGAACATGGAGGATTTGATGGAGAGAGGGTGTTGAGAGCACTGTCGTCGGTCGCCACCGTATAGCCGCCGCCACTAAATGAACTGACAAAATCAAATGCCACGATCAAGGCTCGCGAGTAAGTGCAGTCGATTGGGTTCGGATTCTGATCAATGATGAATTCAAAGTGTTTGGAGTCGGGTAGTCTCCAGATGCATGCAAAGTGGAATGTATTAGTCGGGATGCTACGGTGTATACTCGCCAGCATCGGTCGGACCCGCATGATTGAATTTCGAAATTTCGTCGCCATCAGATCTCGATAACCGTATCGGCGTGGAATCTCGAGACGCAGCCGTCGGCATTCGTCACTCGCCAGATGGATTGAAAGTTGGATGCACAAGCAATGCAAGTCTTCGTGGTGCAGAATTGAATCGGCGTGTATCAGAGGTGTCGGTGGTCGTCGATTCGACTTACCAAGAGGTATCGGATCGAATGCGTGGACTAGTCGACTCGAATAATCTGTCACAGTCAGTTGTCAGTTACAAGATGCCGAATGTCTGTCTTCGTCGACGCCATTCGCACACGTACCTTGACTTACATTGAATGCACAGAATACCTGCGCTCCCACACTCACCGGTCTCACCAGTCTCGTCGGCATGGGGAACAGCCACCCACCCTCAAGTGTGTGGTCGAATTCACATACAGCAATATCTTCCATTATGAAAGCAGTCTGTGATCCTTCTGTCGAGGTTATACTGGGTTGCCCAGATGTGGTCCACCATCCTTCCCTGCCTTCTCCTTCCGGTCGGGGATGTCTTGGCTGAGTTTCTCGAGGAGTTCGGACTCGAAGGCACTCTTGGGCTGACTAGACCCAAGCTCGTTGCCTGTGGTGGGTTGCGAGTTGTTGAGACGCGACGAAAGTGACGAAGTGAGCGGTTCCAAGCGCCTCTTCCCTCCCCGCCTTCTGCTTGCGGTCGGACATGTCTTGGGTGAGTTTCTCGAGGAGTTCGGACTCAAAAATTATTCTTGGGCTGACTAGATCCAAGCTTGCTGCCTGTGGCGGGCTGCGAGCTGTTGAGACGCGATGTAGACGACGATGTGAGCGGTTCCAAGCGCCTCTTGGTGCCTGGCGATGTAGGCAGGCGGACGCTGCCCAACTCATCCCGAGCTGTTGAGACGCGACGCAGGTGACGATGTGAGCGGTTCTAAGTGCCTCTTCTTGGTGCCTGGCGATGTAGGCGGGTGGATGCCGCCCAAGGGTGAGTAAAAGCAGTCCGTCGTAACGGGATGTACAGATAGGCATGGCATGCATCCTGTGTCCCTGACCAAGAACATACAATGACAGTCTAATATTGGGGTATAGGGCAAACAATCTTGTTTACAAAATATTATCCCCCCAGGCGGGGGGCCTTTCTGGGCCTCCGGTGGCACTTGCAGTGCGACTACAAGTCAGCCTTTGGTATTCTGTCACACCAGGTATGATGCCTACGGCGGTAGGGGGTCTTTTATTCCAAGGAAAGCATGATGCCTCCGGCAGCACCTGCGGTGGGGGGTATATTTCACGGAAGGCATGATGCCCCTGGGGGCACTTGCGGTAAGCTTGTGGCCTTCGGCCTGGACATGCGTCACTTCCATAATTCAACCCGTCACCTTCCCACTCAATTGCGCGCCGTTATGAGAAGGGGCTTCTCCCCTTCTCACAGCCGCTTGCTGCTTGAGTGAAAGGTTCTGGTCGGGTATACGTCACCGCTCGTGCCTCGCAGGTCGCAGGTTATAATAAAAGGTAGGCGAGGACCAAGATCCTCGCGACTTCTCTGTGTAATCGGGCTCAAAATGTTAGGTAGGCAGCTAGATGAGTTTCTATTGACCAGCTATTCCCATAATTCCATCCATACGAAAATGAGTCTTCCCATGCGTCGATACATTTGCGTGCGTGTGATGCTGACAATTCACGCCTCTCGAGTATAGGTCTGCATTTGGTGCAGATCAGGTATGTGTGTGCATGCGTGTGTGATGGTCTACTGTCTAAGATGACAGATTGTGTTTTGTTGGTACTTATAATGCATTTTGGTTGAGAGGTTAGTGAATGAGGTGCATCTATTTCCAGCAGACTGTATTCACTCACTCACTTCAGTGTATGGGCGGAGAGTGCGCCACGGTAATATGTACAATACGCACGCGGATGAGCATGCAAATTCCCATGTCAACATTATCTAGTCATCTTCCCATGGATCATTACCTGTTCCCATGCGATCGTCATAATCGTCGACCTCAATTGTGGTACCGAGAGCTTCTTTCCCTTGACGAATCATATCCATCAACCTAGAGTTGAAATCACTAATGCGTTCATCAGTCTCTTGCTCCTGCTGCATTCTTCTAGCAACCATGTTCCTTGCACGAACGTCGAGTCTCGGACTACTCTGATCCACGAGTTCTTGCGCGGAGCTCTCGCGTCTTCGCGCCCTGGCCGGAGCTGCCGAGGCAGCAGACGCCGTGCTTTGAGTCCGCCGATGTCCACGTGTAGTATAGGGACTGGGGCTGGGAATTCGTGAGGGTTGTTGTGACAGCCTTGGTGAGCTTGCTGTGCTCAAAGACCTCGGCCGCGAAGGAACTGGGAGTCGGCTGGGAGTGACAGGACGTTCAGTTGCGACAGGGCGTTCAGGTGCGACTGCCAAACGTGGCGAGGCAAAGCTGGCAGGCTGTCTGTTTGTCAGGACTGAAGCCCGTGAGTCGGGTCTCGAAGTCTCGCGAGCCAAGCTTGAGTAACCCAGACGGCTGACTGGTTTGCTGATGCGCCGGTGGAGTACCGGGCGGTTTTGTGTCGTCTTCTGGATCTGAGCGGGACTATGGCCTTGATGCCGAGGCTCGCTTGGGTCTTCTACCATTACCCAATTCTTCCGCAGCTCGTCATTTGGGAGATTACCGGATACCTGCCGTCGCTTGGCTGCGGGTGGTGGAGTGAACTCGGGAGTCCGAGCATAGTCTGACGCAGGAAAACCACCAGGTAACTCGGGCAAGGTAGGAACATCATGTTCGTTGCACCAAGTGTGGCCGCGCGATGATGAAGGCATCTCGTATCCTCTTCCGCCTCCTGCGTAAAATCCGCGAAAGGCACCTACTGTGCAGAAATCCCAGACCTTGCCGACGACACCACCAATTGTCTGTAATGCCAGCATGCTCCAGCCAGGACCAGATGTGGTCGTCGACGGCTTTGGGCAAGAAGGCATTTCCGTCGTTCGCATCGAGCCAAGTGCACGTCTGTAGTCGACGTCTGAATATGTACTGTCTTCCATGTACCCGAGCTGTTTGTTGTGTTCAGCCCCGTGTGGCGTCTCGACAGAACCAGCAAACGTGTACCGTGCGTCGCGCCCTGCACTCGATCGACCGGACTGTGACCTACCACCACCACTGCTATCCACGTCCATCGCCTCATAGCTTTCGAAAGCGGCCGAAGATCTGGGTTCGTACCGCTTCCGTTTCACGTTGGAGGCAGACGCCGGTAGATCAGAATAGGGCGATTTGCCCAAGTATATGGAGCTGGAGATGGACGGTGATGTGGGTGGTCGGAAGATGCCAGCATGAGCACCACCCAACGGCGCTGCACCATTGGGAGCTTCCATCCGTACCGCGCCAGACATGGCGGCTCTTGATCTTTGTGATTTCGGGCCTCTCGGGGGAGCTGTGATGCAGCTCTAATCCTAGGCGCGTCCGATGCCCTCGACACAACTCTGCCTTTTGCGGACTGGCGGGTATTGGGGATCGCACTATTGCCTTGATGACGATGATGACAATGGGATCTGCTGTTGCGTTTGATTGAATCGCGGAGCCGATGAAAGATGGCGTTTGCAGGAGTCGCAAGTCGCAGTACTCGATTTGGGGTTGATGTCTTGTGATCGCGGGTGCCCCCAACTGCATCCGCGCGTTCTCGGTCGTATTCAAGCTAGGTGAGCTCAGGAGCTTCCAAGTTGGAAAGAGAAATGGTTCAGCGATCGCTGGGCCACAGTGGTCCAAACCGTTGTCAGCGCAGTTGAGTTGAACAGGTGATCGTATGTCGCCAGAGTATCTAGATAGATACACTCTTGTCGATATTGGTCGCTTTGCCGGACATCAGGCTGATGCTGATGCTTACCTGGGAATGACGAAAGCAGCAAATGATCAGATACTGTAACACGCTTGGGTCGTTGAAGAGACTAGGCCGACGAAAGTCGCTCGGTTGATTCAAAAAACGTAAAAGGGACGTCTCAAGGCCATTTTGATTGTCAGTCATGTAAAGCCAGGTCGGTGATGTTTTTGGTTAGGGGTTGATCAATCAGTAGTAGTTGGTGTCCTACGCTGACTTGTGGCAGTTCGAACCCGTGGCGATGTACCTCTGACGCAGGCTAAACCGAGCATGCTCAAGCCGCAAGGCAGGCACCACGCAAACACATGTGTGATTCACAAAGGTTGTTTGAAATGTGGTAGACAGTTCATAGGGAAGAGGAAGTGCGCTTCTATTTCAAGCGCACTGGCAAAGTATCTAAACCATACGAAACCCAGTTATTATGAAGTGTTGTTCAACGTGCCGACTGCAATTTGTGCTTGGTATTGCTAGGTTGTCAGCTCTCCGTTGCCGGGCCAGAAACATTTGATGAATGTCAACATGGTCCCCTGGGACCCCCTGAACAAATTAGAGCTCTGTGCTGCATACGAAGTACAGGGGTTATCCACTACCTAATGTGTCGCGGGGTCGCGATCGCGGGGCACTTTAATGACAGAAGAACGCCAGAATGCATGTGTCGCGAAACGAACAACAGCAAAAGAGAGTACTTGGATCCATGATTAGAATAGAACTTGTCATTATCATCAGAATTATCATGCCCACGGTCCACTGAACGGTCTATCAAGGTAAGGTGTGTACCGTGTTCCTCTAGCTAGCGCACAGTGATTGTTCCCACTGTTGTCCATCAATCTTGTTGCTAGGTATTGCTTTGGATTGCGCAGAACGGAATCATAACCACCAATAGTCGCTGGACGTATTGTTGTGTTCGTTTCCCCATCGCATGCATTGAAAACTGGCCGCATCATGGCCCCGATGCAACATTGCAACATCAAGCAGAGTATCACGATGCAGCACTGCCGTCGTCCTTGGAGTAGTAGGCGTCCTGCTGCTCGACCTTACTCTCGTCAACACCTCCATTACTTCTTTGCTCCCCTTGAACATGTCCCTTTCCTGACCAAAAGATCTCTCGCTCCTTGAGTATGTCTTGAGCCCATGCTTGAGTCTCTGGCAGAACCATCTTTGTCGAGACGTACGCGAACTCGCCCAAGTCCAGGGTATGGTTCATTCTCTTCTCGTATTCCACCATTTGACACAGGAGCTCCATCTTGTCAATGTCGTGCACAAAGTGACTGTCCAGGGTCTTGGAATCTTCGTATTCTTGCCAGATGGCTCGGATCTCGGTACCCGCGAGACCTCCGTATACACTTCCAAGCAGGTTGTTTGAAATGTAGTCCATCGTCTCGGCCTCTCGGCGGCTTTTCTCGGGTTTTGGCACGCCGTCCACGGGAGTGATGTCGCCAACCAGGGACTCGGCCATGTCGTGAATCAAGCACATCTTCATGCATTTCGCAAGGTCGATTCGTGAGGCAAGAGCTGGAGGACACAGCATAGTCATGAGAGACATGCGGTACATGTGGTCGGCAATGGACTCTCCCTTTTCGATGCCAAACCGTCTCCATCCTTCGCGCTTGCTCGTCTTGAGTCGCTCTAACATGTGGAAGAATGGCACGGGCGAGTTCGAGTGGCTGGTCGGCGGTGCAGGGTGTATCGTCGCAAGGGCCTTGTCGACGGTCCAAGGACCAGAAACCTTGGGGGTCTCGACAAAACCTGCATCTGGTTCTTCGTCAGTATTGCCATGATTTGCGTATAGCTAGAAAACCTACCGACTGCCTTGGAGTCGCCATCAATAGTAGAAGGCGACATGACGAAGAGACTGGTGAACGTTTGTTGTGTTCGTACGATTGGGCTGGAAAGGTAGATGGTTGGCAGGCTATGAAAGCACCTGCAACGCGCGAGTGATGGAGAACAAGTGCCGTGGAAGGAACCAGCACACTTCAGAGTAAGGTAAATAGTCAGCTTTTGAAGTGGAATCAGTCGTTTGTTGTTTTCTTTATTAGGGCAGATTCAGTCGCAAGCCTTGGGAATTCTTTGGGCCTTTGCAAACAAATCTGCGACAACCCGAGCGACCTACGTAACGCTAATGATATGACTCCACAGGGATGTTGCGCTGTACGTAAGCGGTTGCTCAGATCGGGTCAGGGCATGTGTAAGCCGTTGGATTTCATTCGTCGGGCAGAATCATGCCGAGCTGTCAATGGGCTCTTGACCACACTGGATGCCAGATATAGTCAGGACGTTGAGTCGCTAATAGTCTTTCGGTGTAACAGCGAACGTTGAGTGCAGAAGCAAATAGACGGTATGACAGCACAAGGCAAATGTCGCTTGACCACTAAACTCCTGCAAACGGTTGTAGCTTCTCATATCTGGCTCTCCGCTTCCCAGCAACTTACCAAATTCTGTGTATTCGCAGGTCCGACCACTCTTGATCCCACCTGCTGTGACGTTTTCTTGTTTATTTCGCAGGTTTTGCGTTAGGGGGGGTACTCATCACGCCCACCAGGAAAGCGACTTCCTTCGTTTGGCCCGGAAGGATAGCAGCGCCTCGCAGGAGAAATGGAAAGTGTTTGGTCAAGAATCATGCCATGCTGAACAGAAGGACGGACAAAACCAGAAGCAAGTTGACACGGCGCAAGCTTCCGTTGTATAATCATTCTACTTCTCATGTGACATGCAATCCCGGAGTGAATTGCCTCATTTCGAATCGGGACCTCACCAACGGTCAAGCTTGTCATTCCAAGGCACTTTGTAGGTAGATGTCTAGATAATATGTACTGACAACTTGCGGTTTCGGTCAGATGATACCAACAAACCCCCACTACTTTCAAATTCGTTCAAGATTGGCGGGGAGGAGCTCCTCTGGGGTGCGACGAGCTAGGTAGAAATCGCCGGGATTGACGGATTAGAGCCGGACGCGAAGCGCTGCCAGAAAACGTATCATAATAGTTTCTAGCACTACCTAGGTATCTAGGTATACCAGTATAGATCCATCAAAAACTGCAGGAAATGCACGCAATTGATGAGCTCCCATCGAATTGGGTAATCCACCGGGCTGAAGTCAATTCTCAATGAGCTCCGATCTCGAATACCCCGCATGACGCTATTCGGTGACCCCCAACTGCACGCGAGTATATACTTAAGTGTGAGATGCGCCCTTTCACTGAAAGTGCATCTACGCCATGCATATATTCCCTAGACTTTTCCATACCTCTACAGCTGTATCCAAAGCAATCAGGTCCAAATCATCCATATCTTCCGCCATGAAGCTTCTATACCCAACATCACTCGCTCTCGACGTCCAGAACCTCGAGGGCTTCTCAGTTGACTTGCAACCCTACGACGTAACAAAACCAATTCCCGAAGAGCACACCGACGCGACTGCGCTTGTCACCTGGACCAACACGGCTGCAAACCTCTCGGACGCCGCCAAGCGATTGACAAGTATCAAATGGATACAATCTTTGGCTGCCGGGCCCAATGACGTCCTGGGCGCCGGATTCGACTCGTCCAAGATTAGGATCACGACTGGCTCCGGCCTGCACGACCACACGGTTGCCGAGCACGCCCTGGGACTGTTGCTCAATGCAGCTCGCCGTTTCTACGAGATGCGAGACTATCAGTTGCAATCGAAATGGCCTCAACATCTCGGTGGCCCACAGCCGGATCGCCCCAAGGGCAAATTCACTTCGCTGCGAGATGCCAATGTTTTGATTTGGGGATATGGCAACATTGCCAAGTCGCTGGCACCACACCTGACTGGCCTCGGTGCCCAAGTGCGTGGCATTGCGAGAAGCGCAGGCGTCAGAACCGGCGTCGAGGTCTATGGCGAAGACAAGCTTCCTGAGCTGCTGCCCAAGACGGATGCTCTCGTCATGATTCTGCCTGGTTCGGACAGCACCAAGCACGCTCTCAATGCCGAGCGCCTCAAGTTGCTCCCCAACCACGCCTGGATCGTCAATGTCGGTAGAGGAACATCAGTAGACGAGGACGCTTTGGTCGAGGCTCTCGAGAACTCCCAAATCGGAGGTGCTGCTCTGGATGTCTTTGACAAGGAGCCTCTTCCTGAATCTTCCAAGCTCTGGAAAGCTCCAAATGTGATTGTTAGCCCGCACGCTGCTGGTGGAAGGCCGCAAGGCGCCGAAGTTTTGATTGCAGAGAATTTGAGAAGATTCCAGGCCGGGCAAGATTTGAAGAATATCATCTAGACATTTAGAATTGTAATTGAGCTACTTGTATATTCGAAGAATCCAGTGTTAAGTCAGACACCAGGAATCCAGGGTGTAATGTGTATCACACTACTTGCTGATTATATCTCAACATTTCAAGATGTTGACGCTGTAAAGTGACAACGCCATATTTACTATGACATCCTGCATCCGTATACATCTCAGAAACAACCGGGCTCGCTGACCAATCATCTTCCCATCAAACTGACTCTTCCGATCTTGATCCGGGCCAGAAACCAAACCGCATTGCAAATTACTGCTTAAAGTAGTGACTCAGATCGCTGGGCACGTGGTTAGCAACGAGTTTCTTGGAGGTAAAGAGTCCATCTTACTTTGTAGTACCGCACTTGGTGCACTCTTGTGTGACGTGCGAGCCTGGCTGTCCGAACGAAGCACCACTGGCACCGGTAGAGTCCATTGACTTTCCGGCAGGAATACCACTGGCACTCGTACCCATTGACTGTCCAGCAGGAGCACCAGTATCCACTGACTTTGTGGGCGTGCTATCAACTTGCACTCCGGATGGTGTACCAGAAGACAGTACGTTGTACTGGTCACCATGGCTATGACCTCCAGCAACGCCGTGGGATGTGCCAGTTTGGCTACCCAATCCGCTAGCCGATGTTCCCTGACCGCGCGCTTCGGGGGCAATTCCGGAAGAGGTTCCGCTGGAGAGATGACCATATGAGTCTTGGCCGGCAGTCGGTGACGCACCTGCAGTATCGTGCTGGCCCATCTTCGAGGCGCCATATCCAGCACCGGCAGCTGCTCCCGCACCAGCCAGTCCTGCCGCCTGACCTGCCCCAATGTGGCTTTCACGTGTGGCAGTAGGAGCAGTTCCTCTAGAAGAGTCCAGTTGCGAGGTATTACTGGAATACGCACCGGGCTGACCAGTGGCAGTACCCGACGGAGGGTTCTGACTATATGCGCTGGGCTGTCCAGCAATGTTGCTCGACGGGTTTTGCGAATACGCACCGGGCTGACCAGAGACAGTACCCGACGCAGGGCCTTGATACGCACCGGGCTGTCCAATGTTGCTCGACGGGTTTTGCGCAGAGGCCACTGAACCTTGCTGACCTTGATACCCAGGTGATTCTTCGTGGCGCTTTTGAGCGTGCGAAACACCATAACCTGTCGCGGCAGCAGCGCCTACACCTGCACCTGCAAGAGCCGCGTTACGATCTCTGTGAGAATGATCCTCGTTCAAGGATCGATCATGAGAACCACTGGCAAGAGGGTCCTTGCCATGCGTGCCGGCGTCAGATGTCTGCGAGCGTGCGGCGTTTGCATTCTCTTCGTCCTTCCTAGAGTGCATGAACCCGAGGATCTTGTTGTTGTGGTGACGACCAGTGTTGTCATATGTCTCCGGGTGCTCACTCGAACTGACATCTGCGTGCTTGGGCTTGATCTTTTCGTCATCCTTGTGTCGGTGAAGAATACCAGTTCCATGACTGGCAGGAGCATCTCTAGATTGTTCCGCTGAACGATGGGCCAGTCCTTCTCCGTGACCAGTCTTTTCAGACGTCGGAAGCTGCGAGCTCTTGTCTTTGGAGTGTTTGTGGTGCTCGGCAGCTCCATAGGCCGCGGCTCCAGCACCTGCCGCTGCGCCTGCCTCGCCCAGGTGACGGTCTTTGTGCTGGGGACTAGTTTCGTTTCCATGCTCGTTCAATGGAAAGGCCCGCTGGCCATCATCAGTGTGGTGTGCTCGGTTGTGCTCGTCGTTACTTCCGTGGCCAACAATAGTGTTGTACACACCCGAGCCATAACCGAGACGATCTGTAGTGTTGCCAGTGACTGTAGAGTGCGGCGATGCATCACCAGCAGGCTTGGGCACAGTACGGTGCTGTGCCGAGGTGTCTTCACCACTACCGTGCCCAGTGACCGTGTTATAGACGCCAGCACCTTGAGGAAGATCTCCCCAGTATGGCTCCTCTGTCTGGTTTGTAGATGAGCCCGTTTTAGAATCAGCTCCACGATTCAGCTCGTGGCTTGCCAATGCTCCAGCACCTACTACACCGGCAGTAGCCGCGGGGTGGTGAGATCCGGTGGTGGTAACATCTCTACCAGTGCCTAGGCCGGTAGTATTGCTGCCGGTAGTCCCGCCAAGAGTGTCCCTGCCAGTGGTGCTACCAAGAGTGTCCCTGCCAGTAGTGGTCCCGCCGAGAGCGTCCCTGCCAGTAGTGCTGCCCGTGTAGTCATCTCTCGAAGTGTTTGTGGGCAATTGAGAAGTCCGGCCCAGCGTGTCTTGGTTGCTCGTGTGGGCAACAGGCTTCTGACCAGATCGATCTTCGCCCAACTCTCGTGCGGCAACACCACCTGCACCGGCGGCGACTGCACCAGTTCCGGGTACGGCAGAAGTGTCGGGTCGATTCGCATGGTCGGTGGCAAGACTGGTGTTGTGAGTAGACGGCTGCGAAGGAATCGTAGAAGGCGCATTCTTGGCAGCAGTGTCTTGTTGAACGTATCGCTGGTCTTCAAGTCCGGTGACGGTATCGGCGTGCTTGTGGCCAACTCCAGATGTGCCTTCTTCACCCGCCAAGCCAGTGTAACCACGAGGATCTCCCTTCTTGTGAAGTTTATTGTGCTCGTGATCTTTGCCAAGGTCTGATGTACCTGCGACGGGTTGATGTCCACCAGTTGTTTCCGATTCTTCCACTGGAAAGGCGCCGGGAGTACGGTGGTCAACGAGACCCTTTTCAGCTTCCGTCGAGTGTGAACCCGACGAAAACACCGCCTTGATCTTTTCTCCGAGGCTCGACATGTTTCTGGATTTATTTGAGGATATAAGTGAAGTGTTTGGAATGCTGCTGGGACTGTACGTGGAATTGTGGTTGTTATAATAGCTACAGCTCCTATGACATAGTAGATATGCTTAAGGGACGTCTGATCGGTCTACAGAGACACGACAGCTGTGACATCAGACCATCGTATGTAATTAACTTTGACCTAGCTTTGACCACTGACGCACTCGACTCCCAAAAAGGCGTTCTGGCAAGCCACCACATGCACGCAGAACAGGTTGGAGACATTGATGCCCGTTGAAACGTTGTGAAGGGGCTGGACAGCTTTGGTGACGAAATCAAACTTGTGGATGCAATTCACTCTATTACGCAAAGCCAATCTGATCAACCGGTTTTCCCTCGCAAGCCCAACAAGTGAAACATGCTGCAGTCATGATTGGGCGGCTGAGCTACAAGCGCTGGCATTTGGGCGCTATTAGTCGGACTACTGTGCAAGTCTCGTAGCCAAGACGTCAATCTTGCGGAAAGCTGAATCTGGGGTTGGATACAGATCGCGCTACGTGAGGCATCGCGGGGCATCCGTGGCCAGACTGTTCCAGCTGAAGTGGAACGTGATCTGTAGTCGGGATTATTTGAACATGTTCCGCACGATTTCCACTGCATGCCAAGCCGGGATAAAGATCATGTTGCCAAGATTTCTTTTTCCATGTGGACCATGCTCGAATTTGCCAATGAGAGAGGAGAAGTAAAAAAGGTCAAAAGCTATACCACGACGGACGCCATGGTGCAGGTGGCTTTTACTCGGCACGAATGTGCAAGGCAAATATAAATGTGACTGTCGGCCTTGGATGAACACTGATTATATATCATATCTGGTCTGCTCATCCAATTGCATCAACTAGAAGCTCTTCCCAACATCACGCCCTTGCTCGGGAGTAAAGCCCAGCCCATTTCGAATTTTCTCTTCAGTCTTGACTATCCTCTTTGGCAGAGCATAACCAATACCAAAAAAGACGAAAAATGCCCACTTCCACCTAAACGGGTTGATAGTAACACAAAAGGTGAACCACCATAAAAGCTCGAGATAGGTAAAGAAATCAAAGGCACCAGTTGGAGCAGTAGCCTTGAGAACCTTGGTCATGTCAATCCATCTTTCCATCCAAAAAGTCCGGGGACGTGTCAGCGGATCCACCAAGAACATGAGAAGGATTCGAGTATAAATCCCAATGTGCCAATTTCCCACGGTGCCAATGGCATTGACATAGGTGCAATTGATGGCCGACACGGACGGATGGGTAGGCGGAAATGTTTGCAGATACCAGTTGGGCGGTCCATAGGGTTCGTCAAAACAGTCTTCTGGGAGAAACTTGAGACTCGGTCGTTTGAACCCTGTAGCCATGACGACAATGTCACCTTGAATCTCCTTGTTGCGACCAGGACCTCCTGGAGGCACTCCCTTGTCGCGCTTGTTGACAATAATGCCATTCTCGGTAAAATCTTCAATGTCGCATCGAACCCACTCGGCTTCGCCGCTGCGGAGCTTGTCCATGACATCCGAGTTGACCATTGGTGTCTCCATGAAAATTCCCTTGTCCTTGGGTGCTAGATCTTGCAGGTCGCGATAGAAGAATTTGCGTAAAAGTGTTTCGGGGATCCAAGAAAAGAGTGTTTCCTGGCCAAAGACGTTGAAAGAAAGCAAAACATCCACGAGAATATTGCGTGGAATGATCCACTTGTCCGATCGCGAAAGGATATACGTCTTTTTGCATCCTTCTTCCGCAGCAAACTCGAGAGCTTCGACGGCTGAAGCGCCACCGCCGATAATGAGCATGGTCTTGTCCTTGGCATTTTTACTGCAAGTGTTAGCTTCATTCATCAAGTATACGGAGTACTTACCCAGTAAGCTGGCTAGAATGGTAAACCTCGCCCTTGAATTTACTCATTCCATCCATGGTTGGCATCTTTGGATCACCGCATGTACCGACGGCAGCAATCAGTCCCTCGAAATGTCCATTGGATGTATCATTGACAATCCAACGACCTTTTTCATCCTGGTACACCTTGTCGATTGGAGTATTGAACTTGGTTCTCGTGTCGAGTCCATAACGTTCCCACAGCTGCTTGACTTGGCTGAGAATTTGTTGTCTATCGGGATACCCGCGATCCCACTTGACAGAGGGATGGAATCGGTACATCATGGAATGGATTTGCAAGCCCGAGGTGTTGTTGACTTTCTGTATGCTGTTAGTCGAGATTCGAGGTAAAGGGCTTTGACATACACTCCAAATACCGCCAAGAGATTCTCGATCTCCTGCCTCGAAAATGACCACGTCGAATCCATGGCCAATGCAGTGTGCTGCAGACGTTACTCCAGTGATACCAGCACCAATGACTGCAATCTTGGGTCGACCAAGCCTGGCACTAGGATTGGGCGGCTCTGGAGCGAGGACCTTGGCAACACACCATTGGAATAGCTGGAATAGAAACAAAAACGGATGGAGAAGGGGGTTTCCAGTGGAACCGGACATTTTGCAGTCGATTTTGCGAATTGAAGAGTGCTGTTGATTTGGAGTAAAGAATCACGGAGATTTCTTATAATGCGAAACGCGTAGGGCTCGTGTTGGCTGATAAGAGGCTCGGTCCGTCGGCTCGTCATAATGAGCTGCGGCATCCTTGCCCATGACGTTGTCTCTAGGATTAACATGTGAACTGCACGGGCCGCACCTGCGGGTCCACATTCGCGTGCGTCGAGTTCTCAAGTTGTCACTGCCTGTTGGAATTGGAGGATTCGAGGCAAGAATTATCAATCGGGAGTCAGTTGCGGTCAAGGTATTCAATTACTTGGTCTCAAAATCAATGCCATCAATTGCTGTACAACATGCGCAATATTGATCCAGTGACTACCGCTTTCCTCTATCTCTGCGCCCACCTTCCATAACCTTGAGTCGCTTCTGAAAGTGATCACCAATCTCTCTCGTGCCACTGTTGAGACCACTGCCACGTGCACTATCCGTCGTATCGCGTCCACGCTTCCGACTCTTGTCCAGCAGAGCCTTGGTTCCCGAGCTTGTGCCATTGCGCTTTGTCAACCTGTCGATCCTGGAAGCACCTTCTCCCAAATCACGCCAATCCTCACCACCAAATTGCATCTTGGAAGTCTTGCCTTCGGCCTTTTTGCGAGCAGCGCGATCCTTTTTGCTTTCTGGGGCCAAACGTGTAAAGTTGGATTCTTCGTATTCACGGCGTCGGTCCTCCTCGGCTCGCTGTGTAGCCGTCTTGATGGTACGGCCTCCAGCCATAAAGTTTGTACCGACACTAGGTTCAGCAACAGGGGCTGCAGACAACTCGTTGGAAATGTACTCGTCCATGGTGGCAGACTTCATGGGACGTCTGTCGCGTGCTTCTCTTCGCTCGGTTGTGGGCATGACGGTGGGTGCAAATTTGGGAGGGCGGTAGACGCCCGTCTTGTCCTTGGTCGCTGCCGCCATGCCGACGGGCTCTTTCCCTGCGATAAAGTTGAAACCAGGACCAGCCATCTTGTTGGGTGCGGGCTTGGAGTCGTCCTCCGAATCCTCAGAATCGTCGGAATCCGGTGCCTTCTCGGCATTGGCATCGCGCTGCGCGTTCCTCTCTGCATCCTCTGCTGATCGCAAAATCTTGTCCAACTGAAAGCGCAACTTGTCTTCAAGCGGTCGGACACCCTTTTCCAAGTATAATCTCAGCTCGACCAGTTTCTCGACCACCTCGTTTGGGGCTGATTCATTGTCGAGAGACTTTTCGGTCCTTGCGTTTCGAATCTTGAGGAGAATGAGAAACACTAGGTTTTGAAGGTAGGACAGGAGAAGCTCATTCTTGACATTGAGCAGCGAGACTCCATTGGTGGGCGGTTCAATGCCGGCGAGTTTTGGGGTGGCTTCGAGTGCCGAGTCCAGTGATTGTGTCAGCGACGCCAACAAAGCTGGCAGTGAAGTTTGAACTGCCATTGTGGTGTTTGGCGACGATCGATTCGCAGCCGCAACTTTTTGTTTGGTGTTGACACTGCAGAGCGCTCGACTGAATTTCTTGGGGGAAACTTTTTTGCCAGGATTGCTGATAACGATAAGCGCGCTTCCATTGTAGTGGTGCTTTCAACCACTGATAGAACCTTGGTGGAGCCGGTGGGTAGGTACCTGCCTCAGTCCGCCGGATCAATCGGCGCTACATGCACCGATGTGACTAAGCGGGTCCCAATTGGAAAGGTCTTGGCACGCCAGTTTGACCCATGCGACGATGATGTGGCATTCAATCCGACTCAATAGGAGCTCTAAAGTTCGCCAACCTAGCTCCAAGTCAACACAGCATAACTCTGGGTTGCTGCCCGTGCACATCATTCTTTTGCATTCAAGCTTCAAAAAGCCAACCATCAATCCGGAATCCTCCCTTTCATGACCTACGTTTTGCTAGACTGCAGGCGCACATTGTCGGAGCGCTCTTTCTCCAGTCGACCTCGATTCTGAATCACTTTGCGCCAAACGTTAACTTTCGCATACGTAGGTCCGATCCAGCACACTTCATTCTCATACACTCAGTGACACTTCCAGTGGACAGCATAACGTTCACATCCGGCGATGTGGACGTTCTCTGCGCCATCGGCGCTTGCGGCGCTCCTTCTCCCACAGGCCGTATCTGCCTTTTACCTCCCAGGCGTCGCGCCGACTTCCTACAAACTCAAAGACAATGTCCCGTTATACGTCAACAGTGTCAAGCCGACCGCCTCCAACCAAGATGCTCTCCTACACTCTGTCATGTCGTATGACTACTACCATGAGAGGCTCAACTTTTGCAAACCTCCCGGACCTGATGGCCCAAAATACGTGTCGGAAAGCCTGGGAAGCATTCTGTTTGGCGACCGAATCATGACATCGCCATTCGAGTTGCAAATGGGGCAAAACCAGACCTGCAAGAAGCTCTGCTCAACAGATTATGACAAGTCGTCGGCTCATTTCGTCAACAAGCGCATTGTCCAGGGCTACGCCTTGAACTGGCTCGTGGATGGATTACCAGCTGGTCAAATGCTCATTGAAGAGGTTTCGCAATCGACCTACTACAGCCCTGGATTCCGTCTGGGTGTCGTGGAAAACGGCGCGCAAGGCGGCCAACCCGTCTTCCACAACCACTACGACATCAACATTCAATACCACGAAGTCGGCAACGATCCAAACCAGCTCAGAGTGGTTGGTGTGATTGTCGAGCCGTGGTCAAGAGATTACGCTGATGGAACCGAGTGTTCCGACGACCCAAACATTCGATATCGACCAATGGTGCTGACCGAGGATGGCAACACCCAGGTACAATTCACCTATAGCGTCTACTGGACCAAGTCGCCTACCGCCTGGGCCACTCGATGGGACAAGTACCTGCACGTATTCGACCCCAAGATCCACTGGTTCTCTCTAGTCAACTCTGCCGTTGTCGTCATTATCCTCGTCCTCACCGTCACCTCGGTTCTCTTCCGCGCTCTGAAAAAGGATATTGCTAGGTACAACCGCCTCGATCAAATCAATCTCGACGACTTGTCCGGCACTTCTGCACTAGAGGATGGCGTACAGGAAGATTCTGGTTGGAAGCTGGTACATGGCGACGTCTTTCGGACTCCGTCGCACCCCCTGCTGCTGTCTGTTTTCCTTGGAAACGGCGTCCAACTTTTCGTCATGACTGGCTTCACCATTTGCTTTGCACTCTTGGGTTTCCTGTCACCCTCCAACAGAGGTTCTCTCGGCACCATCATGGTTCTGCTGTACACTCTTCTCAGCTTCGTGGGTGGCTACATTTCTGCCCGATCATACAAGTCCATGAATGGTGACAAGTGGAAGCTAAACATTGGTCTCACTCCTCTGCTTGTTCCTGGCCTCGTCTTTGGGACATTCTTCTTCCTAAACTTGTTCCTCTGGGCTAATCAATCTGCGGGAGCGGTACCTTTTTCAACCATGCTGGTCATAATCGGCATTTGGTTCATCATTTCCATTCCGCTGTCCTTTGCCGGCTCTTGGTTTGGTTTCCGTGCAAATGCAGTCGAACCTCCTGTTCGCACAAACCAGATTCCTCGCCAGATTCCCCCCACGACAACCTACCTCAAGCCGATTCCTAGCATGCTTCTAGTAGGAATTCTCCCCTTTGGAGCCATTTTCGTCGAGCTCTACTTCATCATGAGATCCATCTGGTTCAGCAGAATCTACTACATGTTTGGCTTCCTCTTTCTCTGCTACGGCTTAATGATCATTACATGCGCCGCAGTCACTGTCCTCATGGTGTACTTTTTGCTGTGTTCAGAAAACTACCATTGGCAGTGGCGTTCCTTCTTGGCCGCTGGCACAAGCGCCGTGTACATTTTCATTAATGCTTTGATTTACCTCGTCAGCAAGCTGTCCCTGGGTGGTTTCGCGGGTATTGTATTGTATATAGGGTACAGTGCGCTGCTGTCCTTTTTGTTCTTTGTTCTGACTGGTGAGTCTCCCTCTAATCTCTGATTTCTCAACTAATCATTCCAGGCTCTATTGGTTTCTTTGCCAGTTGGTGGTTTGTGCAAAAGATTTACGCCTCCATCAAGATTGATTAAGCGGGAGACAGGTGCTTTGAATGTACCATTACTTGTACGAATTACTGAGACGTTTCGGGGCTGTCACCGGCAGTATGACTGGGCGAAGCTGAATAGTAGACAGTAGGCCTCTAGAGTGGCCAGAGCATAGATTGCTGCATCAAGATCAAATTCATTGACTGAGGTGCCTTTGCGTGCTCAAATTTGAATCATATGCAATTTATGTCATTTACGTGCTCACTTGCTTATTCTGGTCGCTTGGTCGTATTGCAGCAAAGTCGTGGCGAATGCCAAGCAATCCCCGCACTCATCAGGCCTATTCTCATTGAAAAGTGGCTTCGACTCACGTTCAAGGATGAGCATCCCGCCAGGCTGCTATTCTTCTATTGTGTAGAGGTGACTCTACCTTCGCAAATATCTTGAATCTAGTATATTATCTTCCTCGGAACATCCCCAACTTTTCCATCATTGACACGAACCCGGGCACCGTCATGGCATCGCCCGAGCCATTCACATTCATCACCGAGGACGAGAGACTGGAGCCAGAGTTCTTTGGTCCCTATCTGGATCGTACTGGTGCCAAGGTTGCAGACTTGCAGACGCATCTGCTCACAGATTTGAGAGAGCAATACCCGGAACTCATCATCTCGTGAGTCAACCGACTGACTGGACCACTGAAACTAATCCTAGCAGCATCATTCCAGCTGGAAATGTCAACCTCCTAGCCTTTGCTGCTGCCGGTTACGCACAGGCTGAGCTCGACCTGGACGACGAGCCCATTGTACGATGGAGAGGCTATTCGCCGCCAAGCACACGTCACGGATCTGGTGGCCTCGCCGAGTCGAGATTCTTTGCCAAGTATCGATATACCTGGAACAGCGAGGATTTCATCCTGTACAGCGTCGTTGTCGGTCTACAAACTCTTCAGTATGTCCTAAAAGAGCCGCGCGGCAACGAAACGACCTTGTCCAATTCAGCCATCATTGACAAGTTGATCTTGACAATCGGAGAATGGTACACGATCGACGAGGACATTGTCTACGTGTACGATGGCTACTGGTCGGCATCCAAGACATTGTGGAAGCAAGTACAAGATGCCAACTGGGACAAGGTCATTCTGGATCCAAAAATGAAGGAAGACCTTGTAGACGTCAGTGGCAAGTTTTTTGACAGCAAGGACGTGTACGACGAGTACGGCGTACCTTGGAAGCGAGGTCTCATCTTTCATGGCCCCGTGGGCAACGGCAAGACCATTTCCATCAAGGCTCTCATGCACACCTTGACGCAACGCAAGCAAAAGATTCCTTCATTGTACGTCAAGAATGCACCACAAACATTCAACATTCGCGGCGTCTTTCAATTTGCTCGGTCCATGAGCCCGTGTCTGCTCGTGCTCGAGGATATTGAAACCATTGTGACTCCCAACACTCGTTCCTACTTTTTCAACGAGGTCGACGGCTTGGAGAATAATGATGGCATCTTGATGGTTGCAACCACCAATTACCGTAAGTTTTCTCTCGTGTTTGATTTCATAACTAAGAATCAGTCGATCGCCTCGATCCCGGTCTTTCCAAACGTCCAAGCCGATTTGACAGGAAATATCTGTTTCCACTGCCGAATCTGGTGAGTACCTCGAATCATTCAGTGGCTAGACTAACTGGTCAGGATGAGCGAGTCTTGTATTGTCAATTCTGGCGGCGAAAGCTCCAAGGCAAACCAGACATTTGCTTTCCAGAATCTCTGTGTCTACCAATTGCTCAACTCTTGGACGACTTTTCCTTTGCATACATGCAGGAAGCATTCGTGGCGACACTTTTGATTCTGGCAAGAGGTTCTGAACCGGAAAGCAATGCTGCCCCGGAGCAATACAAGTTCTATCGAATCATGAAACAAGAGGCCGACATGCTTCGCGAGGACATGGGAAAGGATGCTTCTCCGATTGTGCCTCATGCAGAATCGGGGAGATCACATCTAGGTAACCATTCCAGTGAAAGAGTTGGCGACCTTGAAAACTTGCAAATCCGTGTAGGCAACGCCGATTCGGCTGTTCGGACTCTACGTCGGTACTTTTCCGTTCGACAGTAACGAAATCAACGGTTGCATAACACTTTACATGCGCCTGGTCAGCAGACTGGTGTCTCGAATTGAGGGCTGCCACTATGTATCAATGGTAGAATCGTGTATTATATACCAGGCAACAATGTTCCTAATTAAGATTACTTGCAATTATATACTTATAAAGTGACGCTTGAAAAAACAGAAAGTCGGTTGGGTCCTCCACAAGCCCCCGTTGCTCCCGAAGCCGGGCAAGGTCCCGCGCAAGAAGTTTCCACCACGTTGACGCTCTGGCTTCCCATGGCATTTCCGCAGTAGCAGTTCATGTAGCTCACGCCAGCAATAGAGTATCCCTGTTGGGTACAAAGGTCGGAGCAGTAGGATCTGGAGTTGAGATCGCCGACATAGGCCGACACTGGCAACGCGCCAATAGTCTGAGCTTCATCAACATCCGTCCAGCATCCTTGATACGTCTTGCTTCCGGAATAGACGGTAGAGTCGGCCCCAATCAGAGCCTGGGTGTTTTGGGAGGGGTCGGGGTAAGGGTCGTCATAAGAAGCATGGCGAGGGTATCCCTGATCATAAGCGCGACCTCCCAGCCCGGCCCAGTTGTCGGTAAAGAGCCGAGCAAGGCCAGAGGGAGCTTGAAACATGGTTGGCGCATCATGGCCAGACTCGACGAGATCGACCGTGACACAAGGACCAGCTGGGTTTTGGCACGACACGGGAAATGTCTTGATAAACTCAAAGAAACGTTCGTTGCGGTCTGCTCCGGTAGTGTACGTAGCACACTCATCGTCTGGGTTATAGTCTCCCTTGTCTCGGTTGGCCCGAGCGTACGCAATAGTGTGGCTGTTATAGTTTGCCAACAGGGCATCCCGGCCGGCGGCAACCAGGTCGGTATTGTAGGTCATGGGCGTGGAAAAGTCGGATCCGTACGTGTTATAGTTGGTGAACCCCTCACGGTAGTCGTCATACCCTGTAGGGCACTTGGAAGTCGAGAGCGGGCGACTCTCGGAGAACCAAATGAGACTGTTGGGGTCTCCAATCCAGTAGCTGACGGGTGTCGTGATGCCAAGCTGATCTGCCGTCTTGCCCACGGCGGCAAAGCGATTGGCCATTTGCGCACCCATGGAATGTCCGGCAACGACAATCTGGTTGATATTGGGAAACTGATCCTTGTTACCGTACCATTGGATGAGCTGGTCCAATGTGTCAAACGAAGAGACGGTTCTCGTGTTGGGAGGGTACTCGTTGTTGGCTCCTCCAGACCACTCGTCATTATACCAGACGAGCGCTGGAGATGGGTACTTGTCTGCCGGTGTAGCACCATTGGCATTGTACGGGAAGCCCGTGCCAGCATCATCGTCGTTGGGATAATATGGTGCTGTAATGGCTACCGTGTCGAGATTAATGTCGTCTTCCGTAACCAGTGCCAAAGCCTGGATCATGGCAGAGTGATAATTCCATGGGTCGTTTCTAGCACCGTGCAAAACAATGACGGCACGCCTCAGGTCGGCATCAATGGGTCGTCCGCCTGTCGAGTTGAGCGACTGAAAGGTCAAGAGACTGAGATCGCTCGCGGCATCCGTCGAGCAAACATGCTGCCCTGATGGATCTCGAATCTTGAAATATGTGATTTGTGAAGAGACATGTGTCGAAGCAAGGCTGTTTGTAAACGGTGTGCCGGTATATTGACCAGGCACTACATCGTCACATTGTGCTTCCACCAACGAAGGGATGGCTGCGGCTAAAAGAGCCGCAATCGTATTAGGAACACGCATATTAGGGAAAGATTATAATTAGTTAGCCTTTGGCTAAAGAAGAGTATAGCGAGCCCAAACCCAACCTCTCGGAGCTCACGATCAAGGAGACTCTTGTTATATATTTACGAAATGTCAGACAGGGGCAGATAATAAATGATTGCGGATTTACAAAAGACGCAAATACGAGCTGCACACGGACCAAGAAATCTGTGCCGTACTATCGTCCGAGCGATTGCTGATCACGTCGGTTCAGGGTTTAGGCCTATCTGACTGTGCAGATTGTATATCGCAATTTCGGTGCTTACTGGCGGGCTAAGAGATACGGGCTGGAGCTGAAAGTCCCTTAAGGCTGGGCAGAAATGGGACAGTGAAGAGAGAAATCGAATGCAAGCGCCAGACTGTAAGCGCCAGAATAGATGCAGAATTACGAGATTAGTGAATGGCCATCGTCTGATGTAGAGCTTCTAGCGGGTCCATGACGAGGTCGACCCTCTGCTCGGAACTGCAATGAATCGTAGCCACGTGTAAACAAACATTGCATGTATAGTGTCCCAAACATTCAACCCGAAACCCACCGTTACGATCGGTTGATTCCAGAAGCATGGTCAAGGGATGGATGGCTACATTCGGGACTTGCCGACAGTATATTAATTCTCGTGGTCGGGATCGGACTGCAAAAGCTGAGCGAGAAAAGGGATTCCTTCAACGGTTGCGACTCAAACTTCAATGGTTTAATGCAGAGCGACAAAAGACCTTCCCGTTTGGGCGACGCAGTGCCTCGAGTCCCCCACATTAGATCGCTATACTAGGACTCACAATAGTGTAGAGCCCAGAATGCAGATCTCACCGTGAACAACGTTCGGCTGCAGAGCTGATTTAAGCTTGCTGTCTGCCAAGCAAACGTGTCTCGCGTGTCTCGCGTATTATGTTCGCCAAGCTCGCCAAGCATTTTCGCCTACTTCTCGCAGGGAAGTCTGCTATAAACAGATCCACCCCGCCTGTTCGGGCTGCATCGTTTGACATGTCCCAATCGTTTGTGGAAGAGGCATTATTAATGTTGCATTCGAATCCCAAGGCGGCGGTCAGACTCGTCTGCACTTGTTCTCGTGTGAGCTGAAATTTCTGCGGAATATGCACCCGAGATCCCTACACACTTCGGCGCGTGGGCCAAGAAACTTGGCGAGCCGTTGGTAATAAGCACCAATCCATGACGACATGCATGTATACATGCATATTTTCCCTGGCGAGCTGGGGTCGCCTACATGGGGAAGAGCAAATATCCTCTCAATCCCACGCATCTCCAGCGGTGGTCGAGGTCAGATGCCTTTGTCATGACAACAATATCTGCGTCCGACGAGCCGGAGCACAAAATATTGCCACACCTGCAAGAAATCGCGAGGATGATTAGCCACGGCTCAGCCCAATACCGCGCCAAATATCGAAATTTTCATGTCGGAAGGACACCCACAACCGCGCGCATGCAGGATCCGAGCGAGTAATTTCAATCAAATCCTGTACACCAGGAGCTCCGAGCCTGAGCTCCGAGCTCGACATCTTCCGCCGGCGGTGTAAAAGTGTCATGTATTATTATCATCCTTGCGTCCAAGCCTTCACGCGACCAACTATCGTGATTGTGCATCAGATCCCGCATCGTGGGTTACATTCAGAGTGACGTCCTTGGTGACCTTGATACCACTCTCTTTCAATATATGTCTCTGGCTTTCGGTGTCCGACAAACGATCCCACCCGTTATCGCCAGCCTGAATAAGCGTGTGAGGTGCATTCGAGTTCTTGAATCGATACGTGTCGAGTTTGTAGGAAGCGCCGGCAGCGCCGCTTGGTCCGGTGCCTGGTGTGCGATTGCTCGAGGTGTCGCCAAGGAATGGAATGTACTTTAACAGCGGACGAAGCGATGGTGCAGATCCAGCAATGATGCCAATGCCAGACTCCACCACGGACCAAATGGCAATATCTGCCACGCTGTACAGGTAATTGTCGGGATCGCTGTAATGTAAAAGGTATCGAAGACGGACAAGCGTGGCAGAACTCGCTCTGAACAAATTAGCACAGCCCATCTTGTATTCGGAATACTTACATGACGCCGACTCCGAGAATTATGGCAACAGAAATCTTGACCTTGCGTTTCAATTGAACCTCCCATACTGATAACATTAGTACCTTGGCGCGCGGCAAAAGGCTGTACTCACGGATAAAGGCTGGCAAGACGGCACAAGTCCAATCCGTCACCACTGAGCACGCCGAGATAAAGTACGATATATTCGTTACAATACTCGGATCTGCGCATGTCCCAGCGGAAGCATCCCATGTAGCTGCGACTGGGTGGCACCATGTCAAAAGCGTTATATCTGTAACCACGCAGGCAATGCTAGCCAGAGCAATCACGCCGTAGAGTATCCCTCGATAGAGCTTTCGATTCGTGATTCGCAACAGAGAAACACATATAGCAGCCTTGATCGGTACCGTACTGAGCACATAGAATAATTGGGCAAGGAGAAACCACTGCTCGTGTTAGATATTGACACCTCTTTCTAAGGAAGTACACACCTTTTTTCCCTGCATCATGTAATAACTGTTCAACTCGTCATTCTTGGTACCGATACCATTGAATGAACCCGCAATCGTGGAAATGCACGTGAGTACAAAAAATATCTAACCTTGTCAGCAAATGGACCATATTCGAGCAGTATACTCACCAATCCAACGAGCATGAGCCAATCATCTGAGCCGATACCCTTGATCCTCTTGCGGATAACAAGTCTTACAGCTACAATGATGACTGACAATGCTCCCAGTATAATGGAGACCAGGAAGAGGCCAAGGCCAGGTCCTGTTGGTGAGATTGTCATGTTGAATGCGGATTATACAGAAGCAACATACTTGGCATGGAAAACATCTTTATAAGACTTCAAGCTCAGGGGAATACAACAAAGGAAATCACCAGTCACACCTTTGCAAGTAGATACAGACCAGTGGCGTGCAACTTTAGTAGTCATCTACGAATATCAAGGATTATACTCCGGATGTGTCTTCCGCAACCTCCAACTCTTAGCTTGTCCATCTTCAGCTCAGGTAAATTCGGGATGGCTTCAAAGTAACAGCTATATGGTGCTCATTTTCCCCGGCCGGGATTGTTCTCGAAAAAGTTCAACACCCGGCTGGTGTGCATTAGCCGCCCTGGCTAACTGCCGCGAGTAAACTCTCTTGACCTCCAAAACACCAAGAATGATATTCTCGACCTCCTTCTAGTCTGATGGCGCCGAATAAACATTGCGCTTGACCCCAGAAAGTTGCAAGGTTTGGAGCTGAAATATGATCTTCTTCTTCCCCTTTCAAGCCACTACTCTTGCCCGCGGTCATCCATTCCTACGGGATGAGATCGGTACGTGCCGATGAAAGTGCGGAGATTTTGGCAGCCCATTGATCGGATGGAATGTCTAGAACCTGTATGGGCTCTTATCGTGCACGTCCACTGATCTGCAAATAAATGGCTTTCTCATTTCACCATGCGCTTTTCCATCTCACTGTTTGGAAATTGGGCATTACGTGTCTGGGGGCGGCTTCAAACTGTATTTCGTCAACACCTTTAAGACTCGAGATTGATTCGCAACGCCAAAAGCATCCAAGATTTCCATATCAGCTAGGCACCCGCTGCCAGATGACCTCCGCATGAAACGGACATTAGGCACAACGCCACCACGATCTCCTCACACTTTCGATGAAGCCGTCGACGCCACAAAACGTAGCTCCGGCTATCACTGGTCCGGAAGGCCTGGCTACATAAGATGGCGGCTTTTAAACACCAGCCAACTCTGCTAGTCAGGAACCGGCTCCGGATAAGAGAACAAAAGAACAAGGGCGGAAAAAATCATTCAGCTTGGCCAACGTACTTCTGTTAGATAAGCATTCGAATCCTTCAGGTTGGATACGAGAATGGTGAGTATCCACTATCTCTGCCAAGAGCTTCTCGACTATCGACCCCAAATGCTTCATGATTGTGAAATGGGTTTCGCCCTCGTACTCGTGCATGTCACAGTTGGCAAGTTGTCGGCCATGTATCGTACGGATTGGTAAATTTTATCCTCAGTTCCGTGCCAGATTTGGACCTTTGGAGACTGACATTCAAGATGGAATCCCCACGGACATGAAAGCATCTTCGCCTTGGACAAATACTGCGAATATGCGTATCAAGATTCAAGCCTTCTCTCCGTAGTGCCACGGCTTCTGGAGCTTCCGGACCGGGGACCTCTTTTCCTACAGCCGCAATTGCCTTGACGGCAAGAGCATCGACCATCCTTTTGCCTCGATTGGTCGCTAGTACTCTCTTGGCAGCGTTGAGCAAAAGATTACAAGTTTGTTCCGGCAGGGATGGACAATTCCCGGCAGCCCATGCTTCCACATGAGCAGACCGGAGCATGTCACGTGCCAGCTTCCCAAGGCGCAGCCGTACACAGCAGTCCTGTTGCCGAAAGGGTCTCGGGGGTATCATGTAAGCGCACGCCAGAGCATATGGCCCGCCTCCGGATCCACCGAGCACGGCGTACCGCTTCATGTTCAGGTGGCGCGCAAGAAACTGCACGTCAGCGGGTCAATGGATGCAACGGTCCGGCTCAAAGATTGAAAGGCCGCATCCGGGCCGGTCGGGGCAGATGAAGCGAACAGGGTGCCTCCGACCAATGTCTTTCAGACCTCACGCCTCTAGACGTGAGCCTGGAGAACCGTGGAACATGAAAGGGGCACCCGCCTCAGCCTATGCGAGCCGTCCATCTGGAAGACTAATGTAATGCTCTGGATACGCAGTACCGTGAGTGGCGCGTCGGTATGGAATGAGCGCTGCGCGAATGAGTGAGGGTCGCGCAGTGCGCAGCAAAAGTTGAGAGAGTGAGGACGATGCTACAAACATCTGCAACGAGAAACCTGATTACTTCGTGATGAGTCTGTGTCGACTTTTGACGTATTCAAGCTTTACGTGAAGCAGTTCAGCGTGGTCCTCTTGGTCTCCGCTCCAAGGTCAGCCCGGTATTGGTCATGATAATTGACGATGGTCATGTCTTACATGTCGCGCTGCTGTGCCGCCCATAGCCTGCATCAAAAGCAAATCGACTCAGCCCTACTGACCCGAGACACTGTCTCAAAGCACGCGCATATTGACATGTCAACCTAGACTATGATTGACCGGGCTGGGTTGGATCGAACCCATGTGCATCGTACTCTCCCGGATGTTGGTGACGGTACTCGGACATGTCGGAACTTTAGTGAATGGTGGCGTCTTTCTTGACGGAGCAAAAAGCCGTAATCACCCATGTATAGACTTCTCATCGACCGTGACTGGCCAGGCTTCACATCGGGCCGAGACATACTTGACACATGTGGCCTCGGCTCATGGAATATTGCGTCCAACCATGTCGCAGTCGCGTTACTGATCAATGTTCTCACTCTGATCAGGATATGAGTGGTGCGATTTCAGCAAACGGTATGGTGACTTCACAAGTCTTGATTCAATATTCAAATAATCAATTCTGGCAATCGTCAATGTGACAATACGTGTTTGCCACCGCCAGCAGACCATCCAACACAACGAACCCGCTATTCAATCGAAAAAGTCCTGCAGGTCTGGGTCTGCCCGACTCTTGCTCTCAGCTAGAGCCTCCTCCAAGTTTGCCTTGCCTAGGAACACGTCGTGCAGCAGATTGCACACAATCGTCTTCATCTTTCCGTCCACGATCTTGTAGTGTGCCCAGACTTGTATCTTGATGATATCTCCAGGCTCTACAGCGTGACCAAAGACGCCAGAGGGGAGCTTCTTCTTATATGTAAAGTAGCTCTCCATTATGTAGAAAATGTTGTGGCCATCAATGGCAATGGCCAATGGGACGAGGACTTCATCGGCGACTGCAAAGAGGGGAATATAGTGCGACTTGATGCCATCCGAGCCCTTTAGCAATGGAGTTTGAGGGTCTGGTAGATCCAAGGTGACATCCTCGTGGTAAAAGTCGTGTTGCACCTCAAAGTCATGTGCATTAAAGGCACGAACGTATTTGAGAAAATCTTCTCTCGAGATTGTAGACTCTGGCATCATGTCAAGGCTGGTGCTGGTGTTGGTGTTGGAACAAGCGACAACTGTGGGTGGCCCTACGCGCAAAGTATATAACTGATTAGCTCGAGTACATTTGTATACTTGCTTATCTTAGAAGCCGCGTCATATGGTTTTGCTTTTATTAAGCCTTGCTACTCTATAACGAGAACGTTGCTTTGGCTGTGCCGACGAAGCGAGGTTGACATACTACATGGGTGCGAATAGTCTACTATTGCGCCAAAAGACTCCACAAGCACCTGCCCAGCTAGTGGGGCAGCACCGATGGACGCGAGTGACAGCCGATTAAATTGATACCTTCTTAACACGGCGAAAACGTCATCTACGACAAGTCAAATATCATTCCATGGTTTAGTCATGGATTCGAATTCGACTTGCTGAGGCGTCGACGAAATAGAAAACATGTTATTCTCCGAATACAATACCGAAGCATGGAATACCGAGCAAGGTCCAATAACATACTCCAATTCGAGTGCTACCATCTTATTAAGCCGTTGCATCCATGCTGATATCAACTTGCATGGAAGGTAGCATGACCAAGTACGGAACACGTAATTCAAGCATCTTTACCATGATCAAACAGACCGGGTGAGCTTGGGAATTGATAAAAACCGTACATCACAGTCACAAGACACACATCACATCTTGTGACAGCTGCGTGAGATATTCGTGGTGGGCGCGTATTTTACAAAAAGCAATTCACGTGGCCAAGCAGGTACAATCTCATGCAATGTGATGCTGTCAAATACGCAGGTATACGCTCGAGGGTTGCTTGCAGGCAGGCTGTGCGACGTCGCTTTAAACTATCTTCCACTGCCCACGTCTCCGGAAAGAAATTACATATGAAAGCGGCGTATAGATCGCCTTGCCTGGGTGCCTGGTATCCAGCTTGTGTTGTGGAATTGCTACGATTGGCTCGCATGCGGCGGTTGCATGCACAGCGTCGCGCAAGATTCCCAGGTTTATTCGCAGCCATTAGGTACATCACCTCAAGCTGAATTCCGAAGAACTCGGCGACTATCAAGATGGACAAGACGCCTGTCAACTACTATGCACTTGCAAACATAATCATCGTGATGAGATTGCTCATTCAAAGGATAAAACATTATACACATTTCACAGTCTGCTTGTCAAATCATGCAGTGATTATAGTGGTCCCGCATAGGCGCACGGTGTTACCCCCCACGCCCTATACGATCATGTCGGTACTCGGTAGTTTGCTACAGTGTAGCAATTCGCGAGCAAGGGAAGGTGGCTCCATGTAGAGCAGCATAATACTACATGCAGTTATGCTTGTCTTCCACCCTACTATCAAATACTACCTTGCCGCGTACGCGTCCGCGGCCGCCATGGCCTGATCTAGATAATATTATAACGTCTCTTTGACGCGCGACATGACAATTCTTCTAGATGCGAAGACCGGCGGACGCAAACCGGCTACTTTCCATTTGCATGGTAATGTCACGGAGAATAGCATCGTCTTCAGAGTTGACTGCGAGCTCGAGGCACCGTGATGAAAAGTTTCCCAATGCTTGTCTCGGCCTCAAACCTGAAACTTTCCAAGGCTGTCCATTTCCAAATGCATCCGTTGACAATGCCTTGAAGGATTCCGCATTCCAAGATCCTTCAGTCATGAGAGCGCCAGCTTTTGATTTGCGTCCCATCGAGTGCTTGCTTTTTCCGGGTAGATACAATAGTCGAATAGCAGGCTCGGAAGCCCAATGAAGATCTTGTGCAGTTTTGGTATCTACTTGTTGCCTCTGAGAGCACCAGCGAATGTAGGCCCCCGTCACGAATGTTGTACAACCATGACGCTCGTGTTCCAGCTCACATGTTTTCGCTCTAGATAGAATAGTCCATTAGCAATAGATCCATTTTCAGCTCGGTTATCATGACTCCACGCACACAAGTCAAGACACTTCCGACGAGGCTCGGTCAACTTTTCAGAATGCCCATCTTCCTACTGGTACCAAAGCAACATATGTATACCTTACCTACAGAGCATTCCTGGAAAGGAAAGTCGAATGCGTCTGATCTCCTTGCATATCATGTACTCAGTCCAAGCCTTGCGCGTCAATATATTACATGTGTTGGTGAGCCGACAAAGTAACACAGCTCGCTCATAGATCTTGTATCAAAGATTGCCACTGGCTATATAGATTGATTTATAGGTTTCATTCAACGTTTACAGCGGGCACTTGTTTCGTCAAGCAGCATTTTGACGTCGTCGCGTCATCTTACTCATCCTATCGCATCTCGGAATGATACACCTTCCCAATCCTTATCGCCAGTATTGACGTGACCATCCATCAATCTGTGCGCTGAAGAACCTTAAGTACATATTCCTTCTCGCTCAGCTGCTTGTTCACCCCTGATACGCTGACTGTCAGAAGACTTTTTCTCGTCGAAGCACACATTGTTGAGAGCGACATGTCTCAACCTGCTTCGATTCCCAAGCTTCTACTCCACCATGCCGTGGAAACTCCAGACAAGGTGGCCTTTCTAGGTCCAGGGTGGGCAGTGGTACGTATTCCTTCATCGCTCGTGTGGGAAGAACAGATGAACCGACTGTCATTCTTGGCCAAAGTTGCTAATGCTTACATTTCTGGCAGACTTATAGCGAGCTCGAAAAAAGAACCAGGCGCATAGCAGCTCACCTGGTGCATGCCGGGATAGGAAAAGGAGATTTCGTAGCGATTGTACTGGGCAGATGCTTGGAAGCTGTCGAGTCTGTCCTTGCCATTACGAGATCAGGTGCGGTGGGTGTTCCCTTGGATCCGCGCTCACCACCGGCAGACCTGGCCAGAGTTTTGGAACACAGCGGTGCGCGTGCCGTTATAACAGATGATCGCAACTTGGCCACGGTATGTGCAGCTGCCGGAAAAGAATGCCTGCTTCTTGTCAGTACTCCAAAGCCCTCTGTGGAAGGGGCAGGAGAATTCAAAACGGAGCGTTACCAAGACTGGGCCGAAGATGATGACCAGTCGACTAATGTGGAACTGGACAACCTTGGCGAGGACGAAGAAGCATTCTTGCACTATACATCTGGAACGACCAGCTTGCCAAAAGGCGTCTTGTCGAGCCAAAAGAGCGCCTTGTGGAATGTCAAGGAAGTCGCTTCTGTATTCGGCTTGTCGTCTGGAGACCGCTTCTTTTGGCCACTTCCGCTATTTCACATCCTTGGTCACTCGTTGTGCATCATAGCCACCGTGTTCAAGGGTGCCAGCGCTTACCTTTCGGACCCTGACCAACTGCTTCTGGATAATCTCTTGGTCGCAGAGGTTGAAGAAACGACAATTATTGCGGGCGCGCCAGCCACCTTTCACGAGCTCGTCACGGCCAAGGCGTCATCATCGTCGACGCTAAACTTGCCCAAACTGCGAGCATGTATGAGCGCAGGGGCTGCAGCATCCGAAGCTCTCTGCAATCAGGTCCATGAGCTCTTCAACGTCCTCCTTCTCAACAACTATGGTTGCACAGAGGCTTGTGGCGCTATTGCTGTCAGCCCGCTAGGAGGGGAGCATGGCCAAGGGAGTTTAATGCCACTCCCTGGTTGGGAGATTCAGTTGATGGACCAAGATGGAAATCAGGTCAAACCGGGCGAGCAAGGAGAGGTTTGGGTGCGCGGCTCTGGCCTCATGCTCAAGTATTACAAGGATCCGCAATCGCCCTTTACAGATGGCTGGTTCCCTACCGGTGATACAGGATTCCTTTCCTCCTCGGCTTCCGGGACAGAGCTCAGCTTGTTTGGCAGAAAGAAGGAGCTAATCATTCGAGGAGGAGAGAACATCCAACCTGCCGAGCTAGAGCAAGTTCTTCTCCAGCACCCTGGTGTAGCCGACGTTGCTGTTGCCGGAATCCTACATGCGCTACTTGGCGAGACGCCAGCCGCATTCATTGTCAAGGAGACTCCCGACCTTGACCTTGATTTATCAGCCCTGATTGCCATGTGTCGAGAAGCTCTGCCAGACTACAAGGTACCTACAGGTAAGATACCTCGCTTCTAACCTCACCGGGCAGACTAACACTCGACAGCATTCTATCAAATTGATGCTGTCCCTAAAACACTCTTGGGCAAACCCAAGCGTTTGGCAGTGGCTTCGTACACGAGCAAACCACTTACCGTCCGCTCCATGTTGCAAACAAGAGCCTCGGTCGAGGTACTAGTTCTTGCAGAAACTGCTGGTGCATGTGGTGTGCAAGCTGGTCCCGGGGGCGAGTCAGACCCAGACTGGCTTTTCAAACACTCCAACGAACCCTTTTCTTATCTGGGTTTGACATCCATGGCTGGTGTGGTTCTTCGGGATCGACTGGCAAACCTCACTGGCTTGACAGATTTGCCCAACACTCTCGTGTTTGACTACTCTACACCAGCAGCAGTGAGCGACTACCTGTACAGTCGACTCCAAGAGCACGAGACTCCACTGGCATCCAAAACTGCCCCTACTGGACCCTTGCCCAGCAAAGCCGAACCCATTGCCATCATATCCATGGCCTGCCGGTATCCTGGGGGCATCTCTTCACCAGAAGATTTGTGGCAGCTCGTGTCCGACGAGATTGACGCAACCACTGACTTTCCATCCGACGTAAGTACACAAGCTAGAGAACTTGAAATGGTGACTGACAATACAGCGTGGTTGGGATCTTGATTCCCTGTACAGCCCTGACCCAACGGAACCTTTTACTTCAACCACTAGGCGTGGAGGGTTTCTTCCTGACTTTGCCGACTTTGATGCCGGCCTTTTCGGCATGGCACCGCGTGAAGCTCTTGCAACAGACCCCCAGCAGCGACTACTTTTGGAAACCACGTGGGAATTGGCCGAGCGTGGAGGCATGGCTCCGTCATCGCTCAAAGGTACACAGACTGGCTGCTTTATTGGCACTCTGTATGATGACTATGAGGCAAATGGTTTTGGAAATGCCGGTGCGTACCGCTTCAATTACTTGGTATGAATATGTACTGACCTCTACAGAATTGGAAGCTCACCTTGGACTCGGCTCGTCTGGTAGCGTCATGTCTGGGCGCATCTCTTACTACTTTGTAAGTGGAAGCATCGCACTTCCAAATCTATACTAATAATACAAGGGACTTCACGGCCCGTCCATAGTCATATCCACAGGTTGCTCGTCCTCATTGTGCGCCGTTCATGCAGCAGCACAGTCGTTGAGAAACGAAGAATGTACGCTTGCCATTGCCGGAGGTATAACGTGCATGGCATCGCCAAGACCATTCACCATGTTCAGCAAGCGGCGAGGTCTTTCGGCAGACGGACGATGCCGGACGTACTCGAGTGAGGCGGCTGGTACTGGCTGGTCCGAAGGTGTTGGTCTAATCATGCTCGAGAAACTGTCGGATGCCCAGCGCAATGGGCACAATATCCTCGGTGTCATTCGTGGCTCTGCAATCAACTCGGATGGTACATCCAACGGACTCACGGCTCCGAGCGGACCAGCACAGCAAATGTGTATCCAAAGTGCTCTTTCCCAAGCGGCCTTGTCGCCAACAGATGTAGACGTTTTGGAAGGCCACGGGACTGCGACACCCTTGGGCGACCCTATCGAGGTGCAGGCCGTGATCAACACGTATGGAAATGGTGGCGCCATGGAGCAACGCTCAAACCCATTGCTGCTAGGCTCGATAAAGTCCAACATTGGTCATACGCAAGCCGCTGCCGCTGTCGCGGGCATCATCAAAATGGTACAATCCATTCGTCATGGTGTCGCGCCGGCATCTCTGCATATTCGCGAACCTTCGCGACACATTGAGTGGGACAAGTGTGGTGTTGAGCTGCTCGACAAGGCCAAGCAGTGGCCATCTGTGAATAGAGCAAGACGTGCAGCCGTGTCTTCCTTGTAAGTATGTTCTCAGTCCGGCGAAAGAAATAGCTAACCACTTTACAGCGGCATCGGCGGTACAAATGCGGTATGAGATCTGTAAGACGTCTTGGAATACTGCTAACTCGAGATCAGCACGTCATTTTGGAACAGCCCGAGCCCATTGAACAAGACGTTTCCCTGCCAAAGAACCGCAGCATTGCCTTTCCGTGGATCATTTCTGGCGCGGACGAAAATGCCCTGCGCGCGCAAGCTCAGTCCTTATTAAAGGCCTGGCAAGGTAAACTCGGCAAGCAAGATCCAGTCGACATTGCATTCTCGCTTGCCACGGCCAGATCTTCTCTTAAACACCGAGCCGTGGTGACATGTACTCTTGGGGATACCTTTGGCGAGCAAATCGAGACGGCACTTGCGGCCATTGCTGAAGACGAACCCCATCCCGACATCGTGACTGGACACACCAATACTACCGGCAACAAACCACGTCTCGCATGCTTATTCTCGGGTCAAGGCAGCCGAATGCCCGACACGAGCGCAATCACAGAACTTTCCAACGTATTCCCAGTCTTCTCCCGGGCATTCAAGGCGGCCTGTGAAGAAGTCAACCAGCATCTTAAATCTCCACTACAAGATGCCATTAGCGATGAAAGCCTTTTGGAGCAAACAGACTTTGCTCAACCGGCCTTGTTCGTTTTTCAAGTGGCCATGTACCGTCTTTTCGAGTCGTTTGATATTCTTCCTGATGTGGTCTCTGGGCATTCTCTCGGAGAAATTGCAGCAGCTCACATCTCTGGAGCTCTGTCTCTCCGCGATGCCGCCGTCATCATCACCGCCCGGTCCAGACTCATGGCCGCCCTCGATCCCAATGGCGGAATGGTGAGCATCTCGGCTACCAAAGAAGAGGTTTCCCAAGAATTATCACGTTTGGGTAGTACCGCCACCATTGCAGCGGTCAACTCGGAGAAATCCATCGTGGTCTCTGGTACTCGAGAAGCCATCAATGCAGTGGCAGACAAATTTTCCGAATTGGGACGCAGAAACACGGTACTGCGAAATGTCAATCACGGCTTCCACTCGCCCATGATGAATGACATACTTCCCCATCTCGAGAGCGCCCTGACATCAAGAATAGAAGCGGGAAAATCAGTCATACCACTCATCTCGACCGTCACGGGCAAGCGCATCGATGCAGCTCAGCTCGGCTCTTCCTCCCACTGGACACGCCATGTCAGCGAGCCGGTTCTGTTCGCAGATGCCGTCAAGGAGCTTCAATCCAACGAACGCGTCTTAGTCTTTGTGGAAGTCGGTCCTTCGGCAATCCTCTCCCCACATGTTCCGGGTACCGTTGCCACACATGGCACAGTCGGCAAGCTCTTGAATACGCTGGGCCAGCTCTGGTCTCGAGGCGTGCCAGTGAATTGGCAGGCCGTATTTGGTGGTGTAGGTGCGAATCTCGTCGACCTACCCGTCTACGCTTTCCAAAGACGTAAATATTGGCTGCCATACAGAACGCTGTTGCCGGCGGAAGCTCTTGGATCGGCAACTTTGCGTCAAGCGCAGGTTGTGGGTGCTTCTTCATTGGACCATGGCGTTCTCCTCAGCAGTACAGCCATTGCTGGGACTGGTGACATCATTTGCTCTGGATTCATATCAACTAGCAGACAGCCCTGGCTTCGCGACCACGTCATCAGCGGACAGAGCCTCGTTCCTGCCACGGCTTTTGCCGAAATGGCCCTGCGAGCGGCACGACAAGGCATCGCACCTGACTCTGAGACGGCTGTATTGGACGAGTTGGTGGTTCTTGCGCCCCTGGCCTTGTCCTTGGAGGACGAGGAAGAGCAAGAGTACGAGGTCCAGGTCATTGTCCGGGAGCTGGAGGATGACGGCGCTACACGCAAAAGCGTCGACGTGTATTCGCGCCAGCATGACATGGCCACGAGACATGACTGGATACAACATGCCACCGGGACTGTCAAGCTGATTTTGCTGCCCCAAAAGGATTCGCTGACAAATGGCACGCACGCAGAAACCGACTCGGAAGTGGACATTGACAAGGCGTATACCGTCCTGAGCGAGTACGGTATCAACTATGGTCCCATCTTCCAGGGCGTACAGGCTACTTGGCGTCAAAATGACGAGCTTCTAGTACAAATCCATCCTCCAGAGGCTTCCAGCTTCATTCTCCACCCAGCTCTTCTCGATGCTGCACTGCATGCTCCCATCCTGGCAGCACCGGAAAAGATTTCTAGTGGCCAGATTCGTCTGCCATTCTCCTTCAAAAACGTACAAGTTTTTCCAGCCGCCAGCAGTACCTCGGGGCCAATGTTGGCACGCATTCGTGACTTGGACGAGGAGCGATTCTCAGTGGTTCTGACAAACAAACTCACAGGTGTACCGGTAGCCGAGATATCCGAGGTCACGCTACGCGCAGTCCAGCCTCCCGTCGTCGAGGGTAACTTATACCGCCTCAAGTGGACTGAGCTCAAGTCTGGCTCGACGACGAGAATCGGTGACGCTGATCAGATATTTGCCATTCAAGGCAAGCGCAACGTGGCCGCAGCACAAGTTCCCACCGCTGCTCATAATGCAGTCGCAGATGCTCTCCGTGCGGTCCAACAGTGGAGGGCGTCCAAGACGAGTTCTGTCAAGAGCCGACTCATTTTTGTCACTGAACAGGCTTCCTTGCACCCTCAAGTCAATGTCATTGATGCCGCGGTTTGGGGCTTTGTGAGATCAGCCCAAGCAGAGTTTGGCGGTGAAAACATCATCCTCATTGACTTGGATGGGTCAGCGGAATCCCACGAGGCTCTTTCGGGAGCCTTTACTTGTGGACAGGAAGTCGTTGCTTTGGAAAAGGGCAAAATCATGGTCCCTACACTCAGCAAAGATCCCCCGGTGCCCACCACTTTTGCCTCGACAACACTCGACGTCAGTGGCACCGTCTTGATCACTGGCGGCACAGGAGGTCTCGGTGCCATACTCTGTCGACACTTGGTCCGCACACACGGAGCAGGCAATCTGCTTTTAACAAGCAGGTCGGGCATGGAGGCTGCGGGCGCGCGTGCATTGCTTGATGAACTGAGCAGTCAAAACAGGGCAGTCGTACGCATCGAGGCATGCGACGTCAGTGACCGCCAACAATTGGCCGCACTGCTACAAGGCAACCAAGGTCATCCACCCATCACCGCCATTATCCACTGCGCAGGCGTGGTAGATGATGGAGTCTTAGGCTCGCAAACCACGGCCCGAGTGTCTCGTGTCCTTCGACCCAAGGTGGATGCCGCCTGGAATTTGCACCAGCTGGCTCCCGACACGACGCGATCGTTTGTGCTCTACTCGTCATTCGTCGGTGTCATTGGTAATGAAGGTCAGGCCGCGTACACGGCAGGGAATGCTTTCCTGAATGCGCTCGCTCGCTTGCGAGTATCGCAAGGGCTGCCCGGTCTGTCGTTGGCTTGGGGCCCCTGGGCAAACGATATTGGCATGGCTGCCGGGGACAAACTAGTGATTCCCAACCTCCGGATTGCCAGCGCTCATCCAGTGGTCGACCAACAAGGACTGCATCTGTTTGACCGAGCTCTGCAGACGTCGGAGCCTGTGCTCGTGCCACTGCTTCTACGTGGGCCATTCCCAATGGTGCCTTCGGATACAGCATCCAAGAAGACTCCCGCCAACGGCAGAGCAAAGACGGTTGCAGCTTGGCGTAGAAAGCTTGCCGCAGTGGCACCAGAGAGTCGTCAAGATACTTTGTTAGGTCTGGTGCGAGACGAAATTGCTGCTGTACTTGGATATCAAGGCCAAGAGTTGCCAGACGGGCCCTTGTCCGACCTCGGTTTCGACTCTTTTACTTCAGTCACTGTCAGTAACAGATTCAGGGTCCTGACTGGCTTCCGTGACCTTGCCGTCACACTGGCCCTCGATTATGATACTCCCCAGGCCCTGGCGCAGTATCTCTTGGAGCGACTGGATGCCGATCCCGATTCGGAAGCTGATTTGGACTCCCCTCTTTCCGAGACCGAAACCGTTGTTGCAGAAAACGGCAGCGAAAATGGCAAACCCAACGGAGATCACAATGGCACTCACAATGGCGACCCTAATGGCATTACCCAAGACGTTGATCCCGAGGACTTTCGAGGACTGGCCACACTGCACAGGCGACTTTGTATGCTCGAACAGTACACTGCAGCGGCTGATCTTCTGGCCTCTGCCGCTCTTGCCATGCCAACCTTTCCCAAGGACGGCCGTAGCCTTTCAGACTACATGGCGGACCCTCAGCGCCTCGCTACTGGTCCTGCCGGCATATCCGACGATGCACCCTTGCCCGTAGTCTTCATTGCCCCATTCTTCCCGCGCATCAAGATTGGCAACATGTCGCTCAGCGTATACAGCGCAGTAGGGTCTGCTTTGAACGGAAAGAGGGACGTATTCGAGCTTCCACACCCAGAAGGACAATTCGTCCCCGAGGACCTTGACACGCTTGCCGAATTGCATGCAAATGCCATTCAGAAGCAGTTTGCGGACAGGCCGGGAATCATACTGGCAGGGTATTCCGCCGGAGGCACTATTGCATATGCCGTGGCGTCCAAACTGGCTTCAAGTGCAAGTCACCCTCGGCTGGCTGGCTTCGTCCTGGTGGACACATACCTAACCATGACGGGACGGGGCGACCCAGATTGGTTGAACGCCCTGCCAGCTGAAGCTCTCGTGTCGCGTCTAGGGGGTCCCAAGGTTGGCGGCCCCGAAAGTATGGGGGCCGAGAGTCTTGTCGGAGACTTGGATCTGGCATTGGCCAAGGTGGGCGGTTATTTCAGGACTCTGCGAGACTGGGATCAAGATCTGTATCCTTTGCCTGACCAACTATCCACCCTTTTTGTCCGCGCCTTGGATCCATCAGAAAAGATGCCCAAGGACGCGGATATCTGGCGCCCCAAGTGGAAGCGAGCAGATACCACGGTTGAAGTCCCCGGAAGTCATCTGGCACTTCTCGACAAACGATTTGCCCCTGCCATTGCTGTCGAGGTCGAACGGTGGGCCAAGGAGAGCTTGGGGGTTTGAAGCCGCACTTTGTAGACAATCATTAGATAGACTGACGTGGTAGGAATTTGTTGCATAGATGGAATAACTATAACTGTTGACTAGACACTTGAAATCTTCAAGCGCTGGTGCTGTAGCTGTGAAAAGGATTGTCACCTGGAGCCCGACGCTATTCAGGCTTTGGCTAGCATGCACGGTCGAGCGTGAGCATTAGGCAAACCACATGCTCTTGATGAATTCCATCAATCTAGTCTATAATAAAAGCGTCACGATCCACATCAGCGGCCCCGCTGGCTCAATGGTAGAGCATTAGGCTTCTAGTGTTGTTCTTAACAAGTAACCTAAAGGTTGCGGGTTCGACCCCCGCGTGGGGTTATCCAGACTTTGATAATGCAAAGTTTCTGTTTTTTGTCCCATTTCGCAAGTGCAAGGTCAATTTTTTTTGGTCCTGTTTCTTAGCCGTATTGCGTATGTTTATAACCTGGAGCCAGGCCATGCAAAACCCATCCCGCAAAAGTGGGGACGTCGACAGCGACGAAAAGGTGTTTCACTGCTGGCCGCTTTATAGGATGGAAGACGTATGTGTTCGATACCGACTATACAAAGAGATAGAATAATCAAAAGATTAAAGGACAAAAAGAAGCTTGAACCCCACGCGGGGGTCGAACCCGCAACCTTTAGGTTACCTATTGATAGAAATCAACACTAGAAGCCTAATGCTCTACCATTGAGCCAGCGGGGCTAGTTGCTGATGAATAGGTGTCTTATCCACACTGATGTTAGCTTTCTATGCTCCGCATCAAACTAATCTTGAAAGCTCCACTATTAAGAACGAGTTGTTCTGAGTACTGGTATCTAAATGCCTTTCATGTTGATTAAAATTGCTATATAATCCCAGCTTGCCAGTCCGCTACCTAGCCTAGCTGTGTACGGCCCAATTCAACACCACCCCGTTGGCAGAACAAAAGCTTGGATGTGGTTCCCGTTGGCAGAGCCTGGAGGAATCACTACATATGCCGCTTGCCCGTCCACTTTTTGCCATCGTCCAGTAAACGCTCCGTCTCTTGATTGTTTCCTAGCGGCCTCTGATCAAGCTTCAAAACGTCGGACATCAAACGTTTTGATGTGACGAAACTGTATGATCCATGGACGACGAGGACTAGCCGGACACTACGATTACTGGCCGAATACAAGTCAGCTGTTCTGGAATGCAGTCTAATACATTTCACGGCTGATCCGCGGCTCTCTTTCATCAACGCCAAGGATAAAACTATGCGCGCCATACGGAACTCTCCCGAATTCTCCACACAAGCTGCCGAATGCCCGCCGGCTTCTCCGATTATAGTCAAGCCGATCCGGAGTTCAGCCTGTGGTATGCCGAGATGAAGCCGGCGGAGATCACGATATATCAAGAGTCCCGGTTCCTTTCTTGTTCGCTCTGTTAGATGAGAACCTGTTCTTCTCTTGCAACAAGCCACCTTGAGACCCGTCGAAACTGATTACATTTACTCCATTCCTATAAAGATCACAAGAATTCGACAAAATGGTCTACCAGAGACTCTCAGCGACCGACCCATCGCTGCCACACCTGGTGAGGAACGAAAATGGCATCCAGCTCATCGTCAAGGGCAAGCCTTTTCTCATGCTCTCTGGAGAACTGCACAACTCATCCCTGAGCTCCGCCAAGTTCATGTCCCAAGTATGGCCGGCCATGAAGGCACAATTGATCAACACGCTCGTCGGATCCGTGTCGTGGGAAATGATTGAGCCAGAGGAAGGCAAGTTTGATTTCTCGGAACTCGACGAGATTCTCAAGGGCGCCCGCCAGCATTCCATGCATCTGGTGCTTCTCTGGTTTGGTACGTACAAGAACGGCATCTCGACCTATGTTCCCGGCTGGGTCAAGAAAGACGTCAAGCGCTTCCCACGAGTGCACGTGCTGGAAGCCGGCGGCGTCAAGCGTACCATGGAGATGCTATCGCCATTGTCCAAAGAAGGATGCGCGGCAGACTCGAAAGCCTTGGCCGCGCTCATGGGTCACCTGAAAGAGGTCGACTCGGAGGAGAATACCGTTGTCATGGTGCAGGTCGAGAACGAGACCGGGCTTCTGGGGGACTCGAGAGACCGTTCCTCGATTGCCGAAGAGGCGTTCCAGCAGCCAGTTCCACCTGCCCTCCTAAAACACTTGACCACGACGGAGCTGCACCCCCGCTTCAAAGAGCGCTTTGCAGACAAACTCGCGGCAGTCAAGGACATTGAGAAATCATATTCATGGGAGACCATTTTTGGCGACGGCGTTCCAGCCAACGAAGCATTCATGGCGCATCATATCTCAACCTACGTAGGCAAGGTCGCAGCAGCAGCAAAGGCCGTCTACAATATCCCCCTGTACACCAACACCTGGCTCAACTTTGACGATCCCTCGGCCCTCGACCTGACGGACCTGCCCGTCGTGGTGGGCGGCGGCGCCGAAGCCGGCATCTACCCGTCCGGCGGCCCATGTCCCCATGTGCAGGACATTTGGCGGCACAATGCGCCGGCGCTCGACTTCTTGGCCCCGGACCTGTACTTTCACGGCTACGAGGGTGTCTGTCGGGACTATACCGCCTACGACGACAACCCGCTCTTCATCCCCGAGCAGCGTCGCGACGAGAGCGGTGCCCGCCGCGTCTGGCTCGCCTACGCCACATACTCGGCCTTGGGGACTTGTCCGTTTGGCATCGACACGGGCGCCGAGGTTGTCGGGCGCGAGTACAAGCTGCTGGCCCAGACCAAGGATTACCTGCTCAACAGCCGCCCCGAGCAGCGCATGGGATTCTTTTTTGACGAGCTGCCCGCATCGGGGCCGCCAAAAGGTCAAGAGAAATGGACCAAGGTCTTTGGCGACGTCGAGGTCATTATCGAGCGGGCATTCGTGTTTGGCAAGGCGGGCCCCGGCGCTGGCATGGTGATTCAGCTTGGAGATGGTAGTTCCGCGCGCTTCTTGGTCGTCGGGCGAGGCTTCAACATTCATTTCAAGAGTCAGGTCAAAGGTGCGACGTTTACAGGGATACTCGACGCACGAGAAAAAGAGTACGATGCCGAGACAAATTCACTCAAGACCCTGCGCGTCTTTAATGGCGACGAGACGAGAAGCGGTGAATTTCTCATCATGCCCAACGACGATCCAGACTATGGTGGCTTTCCCATTGCAGTAACTGTACCAGCACGAACGTGCATTGCAGAAGTAGAAGCCTACTGGTTGTGCGAGGATGGGTCAGATCTCTAAATGTAAACAATCAATTATATACTGCCAGTGATAACTCCTTGATATCCAATGTAGTCGCGCTTGTATCCAATGTCACGCAAAAATCATACTCCATGGCTGAAGCCCCATATTATGCCATGGACATTTACATGTCCATTTTTCGTAACCGTCTTGATGCTGTCGCCGGAATGCATTATATTATGTAGTTCGTCCGAGCACACTGTGCTCCAGGGAATGCGTAAGAGCTGCCAACCTATAGTTGACCAGACAAAAGAGCTTCGGTAGCTAAAATCATATTAGTACAAGATACTTATTCAAGACAGGTAACATACCATTGTTTATGTATGCCCTTCTCGATTCGAGAGGAACATTGAAGCGTCTCTCAAGCTCTTGCTTGATGCCCTTCTTGGTAACAGTCATCAAATCAGCTGTACGCAGGATTTCGCGAATCTCAGCCAGTAAGGCATCGTCGCTCGGTATGCCAGACAGATTGGCCATTTCCATTTCTTGCGGGTTGTTGAAGAACTGCGAGCCGCCATACTGACTCATGCGGTTGCCCATCATCTCAGACGGGGCGAGTGACATGCGAGACATGTGCCCAGCACCACCCATGTTGTAGGGAGGGATGAGGCCGTGGGTAGAGCCATTGTGGCTGCCAGCATAGTACTCGGTGACAGCGGCGCCCTGCTTGGTTGCGTAGCTGTAGCCCGAGACCTCGGAACGCGTGTCGTCGCGAGCAGTCTGAGCATCCCAGAGCTCGGCCTGGTACTCCTCCCACTTCTTGCGGGGAATAGAGGCCGGATCGAATTTGCCCTCGTCGGTAACGACCACCTTTTTGCCCCTTTCGCCAGCAACAACACGGGTGTTACCCCAGTTGAAGTCGTCCATGTGCCAGAAAGAATACAATGGCAGACCAAAGGAAAAGACGGGAATGGCAAGGATATACAGAATCATCCAGCCAATCATTTCCCACTTTCGGCGGAAAATAAAGATCAAGGCCTGCAGACCATAAATGGCACCAAGCATGATGAACGCTGTGACTGGGATAATAGTAGACTTGGTGGCCACCTCGACAATGAGGTATGCAATGTAGGCAATCGTTACGGGCTGGACAACGGTCGAGAGCAAGTCGACAAAGACAATGAAGCGCATACTGAAGCAGCAGAAACCACAGAGCTGAGCCATTGGTATAAGCTCCATCAGATTGTGCACAGTAGAGTTGATCCATCGACGACGCTGGGAGAGGAAAACCTGCCAAGTATCGGGCGCAATGGTCCAGGCATGGGCTCGGCTAATGTACTTTGTCTTGTACTTGCTGTGGAACTTGAGCAAAAGTGTCGTCAGGTATCGATCCTCACCAAGGTGAAGCAAGTTCTTCATGTGCAGAGTGTCGACACGAATGGTGGCGTAATTGTCGACAACGTCTTTGCTGACAAAGAGTGGCTTTCCCGTCTCTGCAGCGCGAATGCGGTACATGGAGAAACAACCGGGCAAACAAGTGACACTGCCAAACAAGCTCTCAAAGGCCTTGGCCAGATTGTGGGAAATAAAGTATTCGTACACTTGAATCATGGTAATGTACGATGACTTGGCATTGGTCAGAGCCGTTTCACCACAGCAGGCGATCAATCTCGTATCATCCAAAAAGGCGGCAACGAAGCGAGTGGCAGAGTCGGGTGCGACGACAGTGTCGGCATCAATCTGCAACATGAATTCGTAAAATGTCGGATTGACCCCGATTATGTTGCGAATCTGGTGGTAGATTTCGAGTTCCAGAGGGCTCATGGCGAGATTGTAGTGGACGCGGTTGAGGAAGCGCATGATAATCATTTGCGAATCACGCTTGCCACGGTTACCCGGGCGCGATACCTCGGACGGCTTTCCAACCTTGACAACAACCAGGAACGGAACAATGTGACCTTGGACTTCGTACAGACCGGAGTAGACCTTGCCCATGTTGTGCTGCTTGAGACCCTCGCCAAGGGATTCAAAGCTGAGGGGCTCTGGATCGACAGTCTCGGAAACGCCTAGAATGTCGAGAACGATGCGAGGCGTGGGCCTATCGTTGCCTTGTCCAATAATCATACCATCACAGACAACAACGAGCAGCTTGCGCTTGTCATCATAGTGCATGCGTGCAGCCGAGTCAATGGCACGGCGAAGAGAATCTTCGTCTTCCGTATAGGCCGGAATCTGACACATGATGAACTTGTCGAGGTTTTCTGGCACATTCTTGCCGCCAAAATGGAGAGCAGCAAAGAATTTGAAACCAATGATGCAGCAGAGAACAATGGAAATGGCCAAGACCAAGTATTCGGCGAATTGGCAACGGGTCGAATTTCTCGTGTCGACATCTCCAACATAGAACAAATTGTCCAGACAAAGCTGTTGACGTTTGCGCGTGTCCGTGTCCAGGTCCAGTGCATCCCAAAGCTTGGTGAGATCGCTACCCGACTTCATTTGAAAGAGAGAGACGACGAGATCATCCATGAAACTCAGTAGAGTAGAGTCAGTCGACGCATTCATGTTGCTGGGAACCTGGAGGCTGACGCTGCCACGAATGTAGTCGGTCATGTCGTACACGCGGCTATTGAGAATAGCAATGTACTGACTCTTGCCTGCCAGAGTATTGACGTACTGAGCAGTATAGCCAATGTTGCCCTTTTTGTAACTGGCCTTGAGCTCCGTCATCTTTTCGTAAAACCAGTCGGGTTGGTACAGATCCGTATTATAGCGAAAGTCGTGGTATTGTGCGTACACGTTTGTGCTGTTGCCAAAGCTGACCGAAGGATCCACCGAGCCAGTAGTACCCTGACACAAGGCCGAGATTTGCACAGGGAACAGATCGCTGGCGTCAGTGCCGGCATACTGGGTAATGGTCTTTTCGGTAATGTAGGGAGGGTAGTGCGAGGGGAGATATGCTTCGAGGTCAAAGACTTGGCCACGAATGGCAATATAGGATCCGTCAGACCCAGACTTGCCATTGTAGGCCGACAACTCTTCCGTACTATAGACATACTGCTTGGGGCAAATGAGCATGGGAAAGACAATCATGAAGAAGACGGCCACGCAGCAACTGAACCAGATGATGAGGTTAATGGCAAGCTTTTCTCTCCAAGCCATGCGGACATCCTTTCGCGGCATGCCACACCATCGAATCAGGAAATCCGGAATGAACCACGTGAGGAGAAAAGTGGTAAAGACCCAGCGCTTTCGGCTTGGGCTGTCCCTAAACTCCTCCACCTCGACGAGTGACTTTTCATTGCCTCGCTCAGCCATTTGCTCCCGAGTGTCCAAGTTCTTGAACATGTCGCCAGCTCCAAAAGCCGAGACACCGGCGTCGGAGCGAGCATCGCTGTCGCCACCAAAGTAGCCGCTCCTCTCTTTGCTGCCCAGCAGAGGTGTACCTCCAGGGGGAAAGAGTCGCTCCTTGGAGGCACCAAATGCGCCAGGCGAAGGTGTCTGGCCATCACCAGCGTCCGAGTGGTATCGGCCGGATGTCGAGTGGCCTTCGCCGAGTTGAGCAACTTCCATCCAGCATCGTTCACTGAGAAACACTCCCGTGGAACCAATTTGCACCTCGTTGCTGGGCCATTGCCTATCGTGCACAACCATTTCCACCTTTTCCCGCTCGCTGCCGACGAGAATGGTGTCGGCATCTGCGAGACCCAAAAACTCTCCAAAGGGCAGGAACAAGCTGAAATCTGCCGATCGCAAACGTTGGCTAATCTCGGCAATTCCAAACGTTTGCACCTGGGTGCGTACGCATTTGCTGTCAAACTGGTTGGCAATCCGGCGGTCGTTTGGCTTGAGACAAAAGACAAAATATGGGTTCGTGTTTGGTGCCGTGAGGGACTGTGACACATTGTTCAAGGAGGCGAGAAACTGGCCGGATGCGCCTTGTTCAGACGGGCCCTTGCTCTTTTTCGAGTCCGCGCCCCTGCCTTCGATCCGCGACTCGGCATCGCTGCCGCCAAAGTCTTCGACAGACTCTTGCTGGCGCATGCGATTCGCGCGGGCCGCCCTCCCTCCCTTGCGGGACATGACACTGGGCTGTCTCATGGGCTTGGAGCTCACAGATGCCTGCATGACGGTGGACTTTTCCTTGGGGTGCATGACCGTCTGAAGAGCTTCCTGGCCAAAGAGGCGAACGACAAAGTCATTCTTGCTAGAGTGGATGAGGTTCATGAGATCACCAGAAATGACCTCGCCATTCTCCTCGACAAGTCCCTTGATGGGGTATTCGACTTCACCGGCAAAGTGTCTCACGGTAAAGGCTGCAGCAGTGTTTTCTGTAAAGAAATTGCTGCCAGGAAGCTTGGCCTGAGCCGAACCAACCAGAATGGCCGGGTTCTTGCCGTCGAATCGCTTGCGGCAACTCTCGAGAAACTGCAGATCGGTTCGGTGGCGTCTTGTCTGGTCATCCAGAATACTCAGCATTCCATTACCAGGCTTCAAAAGACACTTGACAGCATCCGAATTGTCAAAGTAGCTCGTGGCCGCGACGGAAACTTCCTCGGTATCCAGCAAGTCTGCCTTGCGATCGAAAAAGTTTTGCAGGGTAAAGTTGTACAGGGACTCGACGGCGGCATTGTTCAACAGCTGGTCAAGAGCATTACCAGTAGAGGATTGCTGAGAAAAACCTGGGAAATCCACAATGGAAATGGTGTTGGAAATGGCCTCTTCAGGAGCACAAATCTTTTGGTTAATGGTCTCAATGACATAGGCAACCAAGAGAGAGTATAGTGTGCGGGCAAGCTCGTCGGCGTTTGCTCGAGCTCCCTTGGGGTCGAGCATGACGGTCACGCGCTCGCGGTGAATCATTTTCGTCTTGTACCCCATGGTGCTCTGAAGGTCGGCCGAGCTCACTCCCAAGAATGCCGCAATTATGCCCAAAACATCCTTATTCTTGGCCGCGGTCACCGTCTGACCACCTTCGTGGGAGAAACCACCACTATCATCGCCGGTCGGGGTGGTGTCGGCCGTCGTTTCGAATTCAAGTTGTCCAATGTGGAGGATACAGGCGAGAATCTGGCAAATCTCGGCAATCTCGCTTCGCGGAAACTCGAGCTTTCGCAGAGCATTCTTGAATAATTGGAATCCCTCCACATCGTTGATGCCCACCTTGAGCTGCGTGGGATGACCAAGATACTTCCATCGCTTCTGACCAGCAGCATCGCGCGGTGTTTCGATACCGAGATGCGACTTTTCCGCGTCGCTTGTTCCAGCGAGGAGGTAGTACAGCACGTGAAAGTTTCTCTCTCCCGTCGGAACCTCGGCAATCCTGCTTCTCTCGAGACGATGATCCAAGAGCTTGGCACCAATCAAAAGGGGGCTGGTGGTAGATGCCGTGTCATATTGTAGCTCGTAAAAGAGACCCGACTTGGAGGCCGTATGTGTGGTCGCAGTCTTGGTCGTGGTAAGAGTGTCGAACACGTAGGCAGCGAGAGAAGCCTTGGCGGATAGCGGCGTCGAGGACTTGTTGAGAAGTGCAGTCAAGAGATGGGCTCGAATCGTCGTCTTTCCAGATCCCGATTCACCCCTGAAAAGTTAGCAAGCGAATCAACAGATTTCCATCTCGGCTTACAAAAAAATAATGGCCTGGTTCTCCGACCGGTGTCCCAGTCGGATAAACGACCGGTCGGCCATGTCTTCGGCGCCGGCCATGGCGCTGCCCTCCTTGCCGCCATCGACACCTTTTGTAGATGACGTATACGTGTTTAGTGATACCAAGGCGTGTGATGAAAGCCGAGCAGTCGGAATGTTGACATGGAATCGACTGGCCAGGTGTGCCGTTATGTGAGTATCCGACTGAAGGTGTGCAGGCAGCGAAGGCAACGAGGGCTGCGTGTGGGCTCCTCCACCGGATCCCATTGGGATGTTGAGGGCCATGATGGCTAAACCGCCAGAGATGGCGTTCCCCTTTCCAATCAGTAGATGGGGGTTGTGACTTTGGTAACAAGACTTTTGCTGGGCTCCCCTGATGTAAATGGTTGCAAGTCGGACCCGAGCGAGTGTAAGTTTCCAAGGTTGCTACAGAACGAATGTGTATAGTCGACAACAGATGAAGAAGAGAAGAAATAAACGACTGTGAAAGATCACCGCCTACAATGCTTTTCCCAAACAGCTTCCAACACGGATAGGATCTGAAAGCTGTGCATGGAGGCGTGCTGACCGGGAGCCAGTGTGTAATGTTTTCTTCGGGTGCTCTGCTTGCTCTCCAGCGGCCGGCCAGAAAGACCCAAAGCGCAGGCGGGTCGCTGGATACGATGTACCTCGTCTTGATTGGCACTAATGTACGACGCTACCTTGCTAGAACCGTGCTTCCACTCGCTGGGATCCCCGAATATTAGTGGACTATCCCTCCGGTGAATCAATCTTGAAGAAAATCGGAAAATGAGATTGGTCTCCATGATTCGTCTTTCGGATACTGATATCTGTTCTGGCCATTTCTCTTACCAATCGAGCGGAACCAAGATCGACTCGGTGGGAAGCAAGAGGACGGGTTTGCTGCGATTGTTTACAGGCGGGTATCGCCGCGGCTGGATGGCTGGTTGTCTGGTGGTGTCGTGCACGATGACCACCTCCGTATTGATCCCCCAAAAAAGAAACTCGAGAACCGCTAGTGAGGACCGATTGGTCTCGGCCCCTTGTCCCAAGGCAGGTAGTCAACTCGTAGTGGCAGCGCCTGTCAGGGGGAAGGTCACAATTATTCGTTCGGTAGATTTTTCCTTTGACTACACTTTTAGTACGGGTACTACTGTTCAATTTGGTCGTCTTATTCAATCTTCAATATTCCGCAGATTGGCATCAATAATCATCACAATTGTCATTATTTTACTTGTGAGGAGTAGATTGAGTTTTGCAATTCGGGTTGCACGCAATTCGGACTTTGCGAGTCGAACACGCACTGCATGCGCTCTCGGCCGGCTGCAACCAGCCCTACCACGTTGATTCTTACAGCTTTGGACGTTCCGAGGTTGAACATGTCAGCTTACACGACCGACCGCGGTGATGAGCATGCGAAAAGCCATGCCTTTCTCCTGAAAGTTGTCATGTTATGATTCGGGCATCCATATGACTTGGAGACGTAGCATTTATGAACCGGTTTTGGCCCTTGAACGTGGCGGAGCCTCGTGTAGCAACCAGCCGCTCAGCGGATATCGATCACGGATTTTACGCCTTTCCCATTTGGCTGGGAGCCGGAATATTCTGGCTAAAAATACAGACGGCCGAGAGTACTCGTACAGTACCCTTCTTTTGTATTACCAACAACCATTCATCCGGAATCCTCAAATGCTGCCGCTCCACGCGGCCACGACCACGCTTCTGCATGGTTACGCAGCTTTGAATCTATTCCAACCGTTAGAGTTTGCAAAGTTTATTTCAACTTGACATGATGGAAAGATATGCACACATTCAACATGTTGGCAGGAATTATATGCTGTGAGCAAACTCTTTCAAGAGACGTCACGAAACAGCCACTCCGTTCCATGACAAAACCATAATACTGGAGCAGAACAGCTGTCAGACACATGCTAGTTCCGGCAAATCTCTCTCTCTGCTTGCCTGACAATGTCCATCATGGTCTCTCTTCTCGTCAAGGGCAAACGCGCTTAGGTTTCGATCGTATTAACGAGGGCTCCGCCATCTTCGTGACGGCTTCGACCGTGTGGCAGCGAATGCCTCATTCCACAAAATAAGGGGCCAGTCCTTCAAGGCTAGGCCTCAATGGGCAGGGTTCCTCGGCCTGCTCCAGCTACCAGTCTTTTTCTCGCTTCTCTGCTGACCAGCCAGTGACCCCATTGGCAATCGGATGTTCAGATCATCTGGGTCTTGCAGGGTGGGCAGGGTAGGGCAAGGCTCCATCTCGCCGCTTCGTATTCCCTGAATTACGGGTCTTCTCATGCACAACTCCAGTCAACAAAGCGGGCATCTCGTCTCCATGGCAGGGTCTCACGCGGTTCGCTACAGGGCCACCACCTATGGGGGAAGCATTGGACACAACATCCAAGAAAGCGGTGCCGCACCAACTCCCCGGACAGACAGAGCCAGACTCGCCAGATCGACACCATCCTTAGCCGGTCCAGCACCTTAATATCTTTATGCAAAAATAGCCTTTCCGGATTGGCGTGAGTGCGCAACCTGTCTCTCCCGCCCGCCGTACCCTGCGCCCTGAGCCAGCAACTCTGGTGATCTTTTTTCGAGCTGCTACCATAGGGGACATTGCCTGCAACACTCGCGGCTTCCCTTTCATCATCGTCATCGATAGAAGTTGTCTTTTCGAAAGCTTCTGTTTTTACTATTTGCTCGTTCTGGCTGCTCACTCGCTTTGGCGGCTTATTATACCATCGTTTCTGAATACAGTAGACCTTTGCAAGCCGTGGTGTTGCCAGCAACAACAAGATTACACTCCTCCTTGAACTTTCAACCTGCATACTTGCATCTGGAAAGAAGACACATTCGTTACTCTCACAATCTCCTCCTCCAAGACTTGACACATGACACCAGTGTCAATTGCTGGCTGACATTTCTACCGCGTTCCATCGCTCGTGGTGTTGGACGGAACTTTCCCAGTGACTCGAGTTCCCAAAACGTCGTGATTGTCCAAGGACAACGCGAGTCCACGATCAAGTCAACATGGCCAACCATCAAGCTCGCATGTCCATGTACTCGGTGGCTTCCGACTCGGCCAGCGGACATCGAGGACCAGGACAACAGGCATCACAAGTATCGACGACGACCTTGCTAAACGGAACTCACAACATTTACCTGTCTTCCCAACCATACCAGCTCGATGCTGCAACAAGCCTAGTCGTCAACACATGGTTGACCGCGGCTCAGGTCGGACCTGATGGCAGGACGGGTGGTACTGTTGATCCTACATTGGCTGTTCGTGCTTGGGAGCACGCACGGCGTCGTGCTGAAGATGGTTGCATTGTCTTGAGGTTTGTTTACTTGTTCCTGGCTACATCGAATATAACTAACACATCTAGTTCGCTACACACATCGACGCCATCTGTTCTGATACCATTTCTCCAAACGATCCCCCTATCCATCCCGCCGTCGCTCTTCACTGCCCTCGAAGCACTTAGGCCGTTTATCCACTGCGTCACTCCGTACAACCCTTCCACCCCCCTTCAGGCTGCTCTCGGTGTCACCCTGACTCTCAACCTCGCCGGCGATCTGACCGGCACTACACTTGCATTGTCCCAGGGTGGAATCGACACGGCAAAGGGTCTGCTGAGTATTCCTCCAGAAGCTGGATACCGTGCCTTTGACGTCTTTTACTACCTCCTCACTTCAGCTTCGACACCAGCCGAACGAGAGTTCTTGGGCCTCAAGCCGGCTGCAAGCTACTCCCTCCTAGCTAGATCTGGCACCTATGACCCGCCATCGTATCTGCCAACGGCCGACGATGCTGCTGCTGCCGACGACTTTAGGGCCGCTCTCAAGGAGATTGGCATCAAGGGCTCTGCACACCGAAACTTTATTTCTACACTTGCCGGCCTGCTCAAGCTTGGCAACACGATTGACTACAGCCTCGACGGGGATGTGCTAGACGACATTTGCGAGGATGTTGGTGGACTGCTCGGACTGGACCCTGAAGTGCTGGCAAGCCAGTGCAGCACCGAGGACAGGCAGACCCTCATTGGAGGCCTGTACGAGGCCTTGGTCGATTGGGTCATTTCCAAAGCAAACGAAGCCATTGCTGTTCAGCTGTCTCGTACGCGGGATGGCGCGGATTCTCTCGACGGCCACGACGCTGATTCCGTCTGCATCACGGTTGTTGAAATCCCCGATCCCACCCTCGGCAAGGCCGTGGCGATGCGTGGCATCTTTGACGACACCACTGGAATCAATGCCGAGATGAAGGAAGATGGCGTGGAAGTGATTGCCGCCGGCAGCTCTGTCCTACGGGAAATGCAAAACGCCGTTGCTGAAGTCGGGCCAGAACTGGGCATCATGACTGGCCCAGCAGGCCGTGACAGGCAGCACGAGCTTGAAAAGAGAGAGGTTGTCCTTGAAAAGGTTGGCCTCGCTGGAGATGATGACGGCTTTTTAAAGAAGCTGCTCTTCCCAGTCGACGGTGCAGGCATCAATCTTGGTCGAGCTGGGCGTTTTGATCTGTCCTCGACTCTGGCCAGCAGCCGTGCTTGGTATCATTTATCCCTCCACCCAACAGACGAGACGCCTGCCAGTCTGGCAGCCCTGCCATCCATCACCTCTGCGTGGTCTGCAGGCACCGTCTCGCGCCAACTCCGGGCCTGGAGGCTACCCGAGTGGGCGAACCGCCGGAACAAGAACCTAGACTTTACCGCCGACTTTGACCTGGACGAATTCACCACTCGTTTTGCTCCGTTGGGCTGCCTTCAAGGCCGTGACGGGATCGAAACGTGGATTCTCGAGAGGGGCTGGAGCAACGGCGAAGTAGTGGTAGGTCGGGAGCGCGTATGGATGCGCGAGTCGGCTTGGTTCGAGGCCGAAAACATGTTGGACATGAAGCCTGGCGACATGCCCATGGGATCCGGCATCATGATGAACTCTGGCGTACTCGAGACTGGCTATTCCAACACTGGCAGCGGCTACTTTGGCGGACCATTCATGGACCAAAACTCCATGACCCCTGACCAATTGATGCACTCTCGCAACCAAAGCCAAGTCACTCTGGGCCAGCAAGGCCTTGCAGCCCCGTCCATTACGCCGAGCGCCATGCGCAACCTCAACTCTGGTGACTATGGTCTTGGCCACAAGGGCGACAACCACCGCGATCAAATCTACTACACCAGTGGTGGAGATTTCGCCAACAATCTTGACCCGGATCTCGCGGCAGGCAAACATGTTGAAACGCAAGACGTCACCTTTGGCAGAAGAGCGTGGGTCATGCTGGTATGGGCCTTGACTTTCTGGATTCCGTCGCCTCTGCTCAAGTACGTTGGCCGCATGAAGCGACCCGATGTCCGCATGGCCTGGCGTGAAAAGGTGGTCCTCGTCTTCCTCATTGCCCTAGCCAACGCCATCATCATTTTCTGGATCATCTGGTTTGGCCAGCTGCTCTGTCCCAATTCCGACAAGGCTTGGGACAGTGACGAGGTTGCCACTCACATGGGTTCTTCCGATTTCTGGGTCAGCATTCACGGCAAGGTCTACGACATTTCCAAGTTTTACAAATTGCAGCACAGTGACACGGACACGGAGACGAGCGCGAGCAACATGGAGCAGTTTGCTGGTCTGGATCTCTCCGAGTACTTTGTTGCGCCTCTGCCTCTGACTTGCCCCGGACTGGGCATTGACAGGACCACCTACCTCAAGCAAAACAGCACCCCCGAGTTGACCGTGGGTGTGCACACTTCTGGCTACCTGCAGGCCGACTCGACCTCGAAGCTTTCGTCCGACACCTGGTACAGCGACTACTTTGAGCCCAGAATCAAGGAATACTACCATGGTGATCTAGTCTATGACAAGGCAGAAGTCGAGTCGGACGGATCCGACAATAGCCACATGTGGGTCATTTACGATGGCGGTATTTACGACTTGACCGACTACTTTGTCACCATCAAGTACTATACCGATACTGCTCACAATTTCTTGGACACTACCCTCGTCAATACTGTCAAGGAAAACCCTGGCCAAGACGTGACATCAGACTGGAACAGCCACATCAACTCGGTCAAGAACAACCAGACGGCTTATGCGACTGCCCTAAACAGTCTCAACTGTATCAAGAACACCTTTTATGTCGGTATTCCTGATTTCAGGTACTCTGCCCGCTGCCAGGTCAACAACTACTTGCTGCTCGCCTTTACCATTATTCTTTGTTCCGTCATTCTGCTCAAGTTTGTCTCGGCCTTGCAGTTTGGATCCAGGCGCCGCCCATCTCCTCAAGACAAGTTTGTCATTTGTCAGGTGCCTGCCTACACCGAGGACGAGGAATCGCTCCGCAAGGCTCTCGACTCCTTGACGGCCCTGCAGTATGACAACAAAAGGAAACTCATTTGCGTCATTTGCGACGGTGTCATTATCGGCAAGGGCAACGATCGTCCTACACCAAAGATTGTGCTGGATATCCTCGGTGTCGACCCCAAGGTTGACCCTCCTGCGTTGGCATTCAAGTCGGTTGGAGCTGGCAACGAGCAGCTCAACTATGGCAAGGTCTACTCTGGTCTCTACGAATTCGAGGGCAATGTCGTTCCTTACCTGGTCATTGTCAAGGTCGGCAAGGAGTCGGAGCAGACCAAGGCCAAGCCCGGTAACCGTGGAAAGCGTGATTCTCAAATTCTACTAATGAGCTTCTTGAACCGTGTTCACCACCGCTCTCCCATGAACCCTCTCGAGTTGGAAATCTTTCACCAGATTAACAACATTATTGGTGTGGATCCCGAACTCTACGAGTACCTTCTCATGGTGGATGCCGATACATCTGTTCGCGAAGATTCCCTCAACAGATTGGTGGCAGCATGTGCCAACAACTCCAAGATTGCTGGTATTTGCGGTGAGACTGCTCTGCAAAACGAGGAAAGATCCTGGTGGAGTATGATTCAAGTCTATGAATACTTTATTTCTCACCATCTCGCAAAGGCTTTCGAGTCTCTGTTTGGCAGTGTTACCTGTCTTCCCGGTTGGTAAGTATATTCTGCTTCCACTCAAATTCCAACGCTAACCCATCAGTTTCTCCATGTACCGTCTTCGCACTGCGGACAAGGGCAAGCCTCTTCTCATTGCCGACGGCGTCATCAAAGAGTACAGTGTCTGTAACGTGGACACTCTTCACAAGAAGAATCTCTTGTCACTCGGAGAAGATCGTTATCTCACCACGCTCATGACCAAGTATTTCCCTTACATGTCCTACAAGTTCATTGCCGACGCGTACTGTCAAACGGCAGCTCCCGAGGAGTGGGGTGTTCTACTATCTCAAAGACGACGATGGATCAACTCGACCATTCACAACCTGGTCGAACTCATGATGCTCAGAGACATGTGCGGTTTCTGCTGCTTCTCCATGCGTTTCGTCGTCTTCATTGATCTCACTGGAACCATTATTCTGCCTGCCACCACCATTTATCTCGCCTACCTTATTTACCGCGTGGCCACGCACACTGGTCAATTCCCCATGATCTCCATCATCATGTTGGCAGCCGTGTATGGTCTTCAAGCAATCATTTTCATCCTCAAGCGACAGTGGCAACACATTGGTTGGATGATCATTTACATTCTTGCCTTTCCCATTTACTCTTTCGTCCTTCCCATTTATTCATTCTGGAAACAGGATGATTTCTCCTGGGGTAACACTCGTATCGTCATTGGAGAAAAGGGCAGCAAGTATGTTTTACCTCCCATGCTATAAGAATACTCACTAACAAAATCTAGACAAGTTGTTGCCGTCGATGGCGAAACATTTGACCCGCGTTCCATTCCACTCCAGCGCTGGGATGACTATGCCGTCTTGAACAACCTCCCTGGCCGCCGTGGCAACTACTCGGAAAAGGCCGAGGTTCAGCCATTCGATGACGCCTACGAGATGGATGACATGAAGTCGGTATACAGCTCTGTCCGCCAGCAGTCCGTCCTTCACGGCCTTCAAGGCAACCGCTCCACCTTTATGCCTCCTACTTCGCAGTCGCCGGGCCTTGGCTCCATGACAAGAAACTCGACATATGCGCCCTACTCGGATCACCCCATCAACCGCCACTCCACGGCTTCCTTTGGTGACCCTCAACGTATGAATAGCCCGTACCAGGACCGGCCCAGCATGTCAAACCTGCGCAGTGTGGCCAACATTTCGCCATCTCGCGATATGCATCGCCAATCCCAGGTGACACTCGGATACGGCGGATCTCGCCTCGGCCAAGGCTCTGGCCACCAGAGCACGTCGTCGTTTGACTTTCAGCGTGGCCACGTGGGTCCGGATGACACCATGATTGTGGATGCCATTCAGGCCACCCTCGGCGAGGTCGACCTGGACACGGTCACCAAGAAGCAAGTCCGTGCTCTTGTCGAGCAGCGGCTGCAGACCGAGTTGACTGGCGAGAGGAGGACATTCATGGACAGGCAGATCGATAACGAGTTGGCCAACATGTAATGCAGCGGGCTCGACCTGCACGAAAAACTTTGGTTTCAAGGCGTTTACAGAGGGACTTGGCGGGTTATCAGTTAGCATTGGTCGTGTAAGGAATTTTGTGTGCAATTTGCACAGTGATTTTGGAAAGCATCATAATTGGTTTGATCTAATGGAACAGTTCAACGTACAATCATTGGAAATATCATGGCATTATCATAGCATAAGTAATACATTGTGACTCTCATGTTAATTTCTGGCCGTTACGAGTGCAACCTGTGGCCTTGATGACTCCATGTGCCAACTTTTGTTCTCACGCGGTTCGTCACAAGTAAAATTCTAGGGGCACATTATTCTCGGGAGCGAATTCACTGTATTGATCGCTGGGTTTACTGTATTTTACCTACACCCTTTAATCGAAGATACACATCTGTCCCCCAGCCGTGCAAACTTTGCACGGCGATTCCACCGCCAAAATATTCGGCGTATGCTCTACTCAGGGGCAATCCGTACCCCAGTCCTGCAATGGAACTCCCGCCGCTGTTGGCATTCGAAATCACGCTCAAAGCGTCACCCGGGTTCGCGCCTGCAGGAGAATCCTCCTCCGAAAAGGTGGTAAAGCTGTAGCTCCACACATTTGGTAGTACTTCGGGTGAGATACCGCCGCCGCGATCACGAATTCGAATCGTCACACCAGGGGCATTGTCGTCTAGCGGTTTAATCGCCTCGCTACGGAAAGCTCCCTTGTTCTCCGCTGGAGGATCGAGCTTGACCTTGGGGGGTCCGGCGTCCGGTGGTTCGGGCGCAATGGTAATAACAACGGGCTCCTTGCTGTTGCGACCCTCAATCGTCGCTCGAAACGCATTCTTGAGGAGTTCTGTCAAGATGTATTCAAGGTGCATGGGCACGTAGGCAAAGGCAGTGTCCGGCTCTCCGTCCACGATCCACTTTGGTCGTATGCCATACTTGTATTCACAAATCTCGGCGACCCAGTTCGCACAAGAGTCGACGACATCGGCAGGGCACAAGGCCGTATCAATGACTCCAATAAAGCTTGGATGTTCGGGGCAAGGAGTCGGGCTTGCGGCAGGGTCAAAATGGACAGCGCTAGAGTAGTGCAACGCAATGTGTTGTTCGGCAATAAGTCGTGTACCTATGCGAGCACGAAGATGTTCGTCGAGAAATCGTGTCACTTCGCCGGGCGAAATGTACCGGCGGCACTCGAGGAAGCCCTTGGCAAGGATCGGAATGGTGTCTTGGTGGGTGTGTACAAGCTCGGCCAGCACCGAGGTGAATTGTATTTCTCCCTCGACATTGGAAATGGTGCGATGCTTCCACGGCAGCAGAGTGGACAAGGAGTGCAAGTAATTGTTGTAGATTTTGCTGATATTCGGGTTGGATACCACGATAAATGGTAGATTCCGCAGAGCCTGGATGCGGTGAGCGAGCCGAATGGGTAAAAGGCTCAGGGTGAAGTTGGCCGACGAGAACAGCGACCGAGCAGCCAGTGGTGGCCTGCCATGTTTGACGAGATCTGCCAAACTTAATGAGTGCTGATGTTGGTTGCTCAAATTCGCAACGTCGGAATCGGTTACAGTCGCTGTGCTCGGCGGTTGCGACCACTTCTTATCGGACAGGGAGATGTCGGGCGTAGAGGTCGAGAATACACGTCGTCGGTCGGCAGGCGTAAGGACAGCTGGAACTCGTATGGATACGGCCTTGGGCATGAATCGCCCCAATGGCCGCCTGAGAGGTATCATGGTGGCATTGTGTGATGATTGACGCAGCAGCTATTGTTGTTTGTCTTTGGCAGCGGTGAAGAAGTTGGGGGTGTTTTGTCATGCCACACTTTGGGGACAATGCAATAATCGGCGTTGCTGATGTGATGTCACGCGCCATTGGATCCCAGGAACCCCCACGATAAGCTTATCAAGAAGCCCCAATTCCATACCTTAATAGTGCCGATCCCAACCGAGACTAACACTCCGTCTGCTTGCAGTCCTTCACGATACATGACTCCTTGCGGAAGTTGCGCTTTGTTGGGCTGTTGCTACTCCGTACGCGATTTAGGTCCATATGTGATGCTCGGCCCATGTTATGTAACATAAACGACCTGGGCGTCCAGGCAGCTGAGCCGTGATCAACCAAATGTTCCGCGGCACCAACGGTCGAGTTTCTGGATAGGATTTGGTCAAGCATTTGCCTTGTCTTGCATCTCCCATGGTTTATCCCCTCGTCGAATCATTCTGTACCCTACGTGAGTAGCCAATTTGAGGTAGGTACCTCTGTAGCGTATCCTTTTAGGTGAATCTTTGTGATCTTTTCGGGCGAGGCCAGCGAGATGAACTTTGCTATCAGATACTACTGGGGGGGCCAGGACTGAGCAAGATACCAGTCAGTTCAATAAAGGAAGGAGTCGAGCACTGTTTTCAAGTCTGAGAAGTCCATGAGTCCAGTATGGATACAGCTCAGGCATACCCAGACATTTATGATAGCGAGGCCTATCTATGGAATCTCACGCCAGTTCATATGTACAAGGTTTTGAGTATACATGTGTCGAGATGCCAGATGCTGTGCTGGTTCATGCAGATTACGGCAACAGCGGTTGGGAGTCTTATAGTCCTTGCTCTAGAGACAGACTTGACCATCCGGGTTTCCCTGAGAAGGGTATTGCCCACGTATGATATCTGCTCATCTGTTGCATTCACGCCTTTGCTTCTGGAACACAAATGATATGATCGTTATTATTAGACAATTATGGGCATCTAGTCTTCTATTGGGTCTTCATCTCCTGGTCGACCTCGACGGCCTTGACGTGCTCGTGGCTCTCGAGAGTCTGGACAGAGTCTTGGGGGAACTCGACACTGCGAATATAGAGTCAGTAAAGTGTAGCTCCCAGCATCAGCATTATCGGAGGAGAAACGTACGCAAAGCCCTTGATGAGGTTGTACTCGTGGGTGATCTTGCCGCCCTGGTCCTTGGCGTGCTGCTTGGCGGCGGCGACCTCCTCGGCGGAAGCACCGTCCTTGCAGGTGACCTATTTGAAGGAGTCAGTCCGGGAATCTTGAAGCATCCGGTTGAGGAGTAAAGTCGACACCAGGCGGGGTCGAGCTGGGTCTGACAGAGGGGCACGCACAATGTAGCTAGGCATCTCCGTGGATGTTTTGTGAAAAAGACGAAAGGATGGTCTTGTTTGATGTTGGGAGAGTTTCAGGTGGTGTGCTGATAAAGAACAAATCTGTCTTTGTAGTGAATAATGTTTATGAAGTTGAAAAGTGAGCGCGGGCATGGAGCCTGTTTTAAGTACCCTGTTGGAAGACGCACTTGGTATCCAAGGTACGGAGTAAGGTAGGCTGGCACAAGACTTGTTTGTATGGAGCCCATCCACCTCCGCCCGAGTTTACTTCTTTTACCAGACAGATCCCGTCTCATGTAACGATATAGCAGCTGCTTAGTTAAACGCATACGTCATGTCCTTGGAACTGCTTCCCCTCCCTCCACACTTGTGTGTTGTTCTTCACTCGAGGCAGTCACACCAAAACGCGGCTTCAAGCAACCAAGCCACTGACACGACACGGAACGGTGCCCACACACTCCAGTTGCCAAGTCAGTGAACTCCGATGACTTGATTCCGCAGCGGTGCTGAAATGGCTTGCCAAGTTTCCGGTTTCTACCTAGAATTAAGAGTCATTCGGACAGCTGCGTGTGTAGTCCCTGCAACTAGGATCATTCCCTACAGTTACGCATAGTATCCCAGATGTCCTTGCGTTCAAGGCGAATCAAAGTGCCAAGACATGGGCAGCATCTGCGGATGAATCAGTCCTGTGGAAACAGATGGACGCTTCAAAGCTCCAGAGATAGGGGTCGTCCAAGGGCAATGCATTTCGAGGCGGCCAGTACACCAAGCTCGTGATAGCCCCGCTTTCGTCATGCCACGGCCCGCCAACATTGAACCCCGCAGCAGTTAAGCCCCTCGCTAGGCGCGGAATCTCCATCTCGCATCGACTTGCAGCTTGTCTAGCGCAGTGACCATTGATACGCTACCGCTATCAACGATATCGATTAGATAAGACTAGCTCATTCAGTGCAGGGTCCCAAAAAAATTATTTGCATGCGACCCGATGCGCACTGGTGAAGAAGGCTCGTCTCTTTGCATTGTGCTGAATGGTGCCTGCGCATTCTGCGATACACGTCTGCCATCATGGACGACCAATCGCACAAGCCTCACCGCAAGGCCAAGGAAAAGAAGCAGCAATCCGGTGAACGCAATCCCAAGGCATTTGCCTTCTCCAACCCCGGAAAGCTCGCGAAACAAGCCGCGCGATCGGGCGACATCAAAGAAAAGCGCCTCCATGTACCTCTCGTCGACCGTCTACCCGAAGAGGCTCCTCCGCGCTTGGTCACCATCGTTGGCCCCCCCGGAGTCGGCAAGACAACTCTTCTCAAATCCTTGATTCGTCGATATGCGAAAGAAACATTGTCCGAGCCCCAAGGGCCCATCACCGTCGTCACGTCCAAGAAGCAGCGACTCACCTTTGTCGAATGTCCAAACGAGCTCGAGGCCATGGTCGACATGGCCAAGGTGGCAGATATTGTGTTGCTCATGATTGACGGAAACTTTGGCTTTGAAATGGAGACCATGGAGTTCCTCAATGTTTTGTCGGCAACGGGTATGCCGGGTAACATCTTTGGTGTTTTGACGCATCTCGACTTGTTCAGAAAGCCCCAGGCATTAAAGGATGCGAAAAAGCGCCTCAAGCATCGTCTTTGGCGTGAGCTATACGCCGGCGCCCATCTATTCTACCTGTCTGGTGTCATCAACGGACGTTATCCCGATCGAGAAATTCACAACTTGTCTCGATTCATTTCCGTCATGAAGAACCCTCGACCCTTGATCTGGAGAAACGCCCACCCGTACACCATCATTGACAGCTTCCGCGACGTCACCCACCCGAACCAGATCGAGGCGGATGAAAAGTGCGACAGAACAATTGCCCTGTCTGGTTATTTGCGTGGTACCAACTTTTCTGCCGAAGGCCAACGAGTGCATATCCCAGGTCTCGGTGACTTCAATGTCAAGGCTGTCGAAACACTTCCCGATCCTTGTCCGACTCCTCAGATGGAACAGGCCGTGGCCAAGGCGACTGGCAAGCCCGCAAGACGGCGACTAGACGAAAAGGAAAAGAAGCTGCATGCTCCCATGTCCGATCGAAGTGGATTGAAGATTGACGGTGACGCCATTTGGATCACCCGAGAAAAGGGCTTCACTTTTGACAAGGACGCGGCTGATGGCGATCGTGGCGAGGGAGAGGAGCTCATTGTTGGACTTCAGGGCGAGCGCCGATTGCTAGGTCACACAGAAGACGGTATGCAGTTGTTCCGTGGCGGGGAAAAGATCACCGCTCTACCAGAAGAGGAAGATACCGGTCGCAAAACGCAAAGAAATGCCAGGTTCGCTGAGAGGCAAGAGGGCGATGAGGATCTGCCCGACGATGAAGGCTTTGTTAGCGGAGACGACGATGAAGCCGATTCTGACGAGGGCGAGTTCGACGAAGAAAAGCTGGGCAGCATGTTCCGCCAAGAGACTGACAAGAAGGGCGACGAGGACGATGTGGCCTTTGCAGACAGTGATTCTGATCTGGGTTCATTGTCTGGCGATGAAGATGTCGATTCAGAGGACGACTTTGACGAAGATGAAGAGGAAGAAGCCGCTCTGCGGTGGAAAGAAAACATGACGGAGAGGGCCCAAAAGCTACATGGAGGCCGTCGTTCCTACCGTACTGGTGATCTGGCCCGGATGATGTACGACGAATCCATCACCGCGGAAGAAGTCCTTAAAAGGTGGAAGGGTGAAGTCGCGGCCGAAGATGAAGAAGACATTGAGGCCGACTCGGACGACGAAGAATTCTTCAAAAAGACCAAGCAAGAGACCGAGGATGTTTCTGCTGATGATCGGTCGGTGCCCGTCTACGACTATGAACAGCTCTCCGCAAAGTGGTCGGTGACTGACAATGTCGAACTACTACGCCAACGCTTCACCACCGCAACGCTCAACGAAGGCGGTGGTGACGACGACGAGTTCTCTGGCTTTGATGAAGATGACGAGGGAGACGGAGAGTTCGAAGATCTCGAGACTGGAGAGAAGCACGGCGGCGCGGCCGAGGCTCCACCTGCAGAGAACCTAGAGGACGAGCGCGCCAAGAACGCCCGCCGCAAGGAAGAGCTCAAATTGCGCTTCGAAGAGGAAGACCGAGAAGGTTTTGCCAATGACAAGGCGAATGCGCGGAGAGAGGCTGGCCAGAATGCAGACGAGTTTGGCGAGGATGAATGGTACGATGCCCAAAAGGCATTGATCCAGGTGAGTACACATCTCATATCGCATTCACTTTACTCGACGCTAACACGCACAGAAACAACTCGACATCAACCGCTCCGAGTTTGAAGCCCTCGACGAAAGACAGCGAGCGGCAGTCGAAGGATTCAAGGCTGGCAAATATGCCAAGCTTGTCATTGAAGGTGTCCCTGCCGAGTTTGTACAAAAGTTCAACGCGAGCCTTCCCGTCATTGTCGGTGGTCTGGCACCCACGGAAGACAGATTCGGCTTTGTCCAAGTCAGAATCAAGCGCCACAGATGGCACAAGAAGATTCTCAAGACCAACGATCCCTTGATCTTTTCCCTGGGCTGGAGACGGTTCCAGACAATGCCCATCTACAGCATATCCGACTCTCGAACGAGGAACCGCATGCTCAAGTATACACCCGAGCACATGCATTGTTTCGCGACAGTCTATGCTCCCCTGATTGCCCCCAACACGGGCTTCGTTTGTTTCAACTCGTTTGACTCGTCGAACCCAGGCTTCCGAATCGCAGCCACGGGTACCGTCCTCAGCGTGGACGAGTCGACCGAGATTGTCAAGAAGCTCAAGTTGACCGGTGTCCCCGCCAAGGTCTACAAGAACACGGCCTTTATCAAGGACATGTTCAACTCGTCTCTTGAGATTGCCAAGTTCGAGGGCGCAGCCATCAAGACGGTCAGCGGCATCCGAGGTCAGATCAAGCGCGCTCTGAGCAAGCCCGAAGGACATTTCCGCGCCACCTTTGAGGACAAGATCCTAATGAGCGACATTGTCTTTTTGCGCGCCTGGTTCCCCATCAAGCCCCACCGCTACTACAATGTCGTGACGAACCTCGTCGGCGGCTGGCACGGCATGCGGCTGACGGGCGAGGTGCGCCGGGACCAGGGCATCGCCACGCCCCAGGACAAGAACAGCAAGTACCGCAAGATTGAGCGGGCGACTCGCCACTTCAACCCGCTCAAGGTGCCCCGCGCCCTGGCCGCGTCTCTGCCTTACAAGTCGCAGATTGTCCAGATGAAGCCCCAGCGGCACACGACGTACATGCAGAAGCGTGCCGTTGTGCTGGGCGGCGAAGAAAAGAAGGCTCGCGATCTCCTGCAAAAGATTACGACCATTCGCAAGGACACGGAGGCCAAGAGGAGAGCCAAGAAGGACGAGAACCGAGCCAAGTTCAAGAAGCGAATGGAGGACATGAACGACAAGAAGGAGGCCCGCGAGAAGAGAGAAAAGAAGGAGTATTGGCAAAAGGAGGGAAAGAAGCGCAAGGCTGATGACAATGGTGGTGGCGGCAAGCGCAGGAGGTAGAAAGAGTGTCAAGCTTGAACATAGGTACATATTCGCATTGTTTCAACTACATGTTGGATTATAGATCAACGACGACGCTGCAAAATTGATAGTTGTGGAGCTTGGATTTAATCATGCAACTTGATGTCTCTGCCGTTCATTGCCCTGTCATTGCGTCACATGACATAGCCGTCTGAGAAAGTATCAAGGACACCGAGCTGTATGAGAATTGAGGTCCCTTTATTACTTGTATTAATATGACCAGGTTCGCACGATTTTCCCTGTGTTTCGTAGTCCAATTTCGCAAAAGACAGTCGTTGTAGCTGCATTATTTATAATATCGTCTCTTTGGTGGTCGTCACCTCTACCATTTCGTTTTTCCAGGGAATAAAAATAGCGATCCATTAACGTAACTCCATTCAACTCCGTGCTTTCTGTGCAGTACGAAAACATAAAAGGCTTGATTTAGATCTCAGATTGTACTCATGACCCTGGCAACAAGTTGTTCGGTAGTGGTCTCTCCAGAGGAACCTTCCTCCTGAGCAGAAGGGTAGTAAAAGGCCGCGACGGCAATAGCCACGTACACGACGACACACAAAAAGCCTTCCAAGTAGTTGGTCTTTTGGTCGCGGAGGAAGTTGCCCACTGTGAGGATTGCCAGAATGAGCATGGCAATGTCAAAGATCTCAAAGTTCAAGTCCATCTGCTGTCCGTATCCCCAACCAACAATGACGACCAGGGGAGTGTTTAGGAGTGCGGTCTGTAGGGTGGCGCCGACGCAGTGAATAAGGGCAAAGTTCATCTGGTTATCCCACGCTTCGTCAATGGCCGTAAGGTGCTCGGCGGCCTTTTCGACCAGTGGCACAAGAATCAGGCCCATGAAGGGGTCGGTAACGTGGTGTTCCTCGATGATGTAGGGAATTTCCTGGACCAAAGCGACAGCAATGATGGTGACCAACGTCACGGAAACGGCCAAGGCGACAATGCACTCGGTCAGAGTCAGTTTATCCTTGTGCATATCCTTGACCCGATCGTGGTCCCGCTCTTCATCGTACTCGAGCACGGCAGTGAACAGACCGTGGTGGGTAGCGGTCTGGAACCAAATGAATACGAAATAAGAAATCAGGAGAAGAATGGCGACAGCATGCGATATCCCAAGAACGTTGGCGTCAATGGCAGATTGGGTAATCAGACCTTCTTCAATGGAAGTGCTGAGGGAACGCTCATAGATGGCTGGAACGGCCAGTCCGACGCCACTGTACAAGGGTCAGTGATGGAAGGTGAAAGATAGACGAGAACAACTTACGCAGTCAACAACAAGCCGCTACCAGCTTCACTGATTGTCTCGTCAAAAGTAGCATCGGCACGTCGTACACCGGAAGCCATGAAGCAAAAGCCCAGGCAGAGCAGCATATTCGCCAGGATGGAACCGAGGATTGCACCCTTGACCAGGGTGATTTGGTTATTTCTGAGAAGTATCATGAACAAGATGATCTCGACAATCGACGCAATCCTAATGAGGGACTACCATTAGCAAAATAGTTATTTGGGACAAATTCGGCGTCACCTACGTCGTCTCGGTCAAGACACCCAGCACGTGAGGCATCTTCCTTGCAAGCTCTTGTCCAGCAAATCCAATGAGGTTGGCGCAGGGAATCATGGCGATATAGGCGAGAATGAAGCCAAGAAGGTGTCGTTCTGGCAGGGCGTAGTGTACGGCAATGGCAGCTGGTACAATGGGCCAGAGGATATTCACGGCCCTTGAGAGCCAACTTGTGGAGCGCCATATAATCTTGAAAAAGTGTAGAGGGTGAAGACCCCTTCGTCCACTTTCGCCTGCCGGCTTGACGCGCACTGGGCCCGACTTCTTGGGGGGTCTCTTGTGTCCATTCTCGACATCTGCCCGGTGCTGCGGCAGGGCGGTATCTCGTGAATTGTGCTGCGATGACAGCCGCGGGCTCTTCTCGCGAAGGCCACCATTATGGCGTGCACTTGATCTCGATGCCATTGCTGTGACAAGGTTTCAACGGATGAATCCTAACCTGAAAGGCTGTGGGAGGGCCCGAAAGTAATGCAGGTACAAGAGACCGCTCGCGTCTAGCCTGCTGGAAAACGCGAAAATAGGAGAGGAGGGAAGCAAACACAGAAGCTCGCAAAGAGGCAGCCGCAAATAAGTAAAAACGGTCGTGTTGAACAGGCACCGGGCGACCTTCAGCGGCTTCACTGTGAATCAGGGTCTCTTGATTGGAACCAAGTCATCTCGCTGGACACGATTATGAAAAATGAAAACAAGGAAGGAGGCCGATCAATCTGGGTCGTTCCAATTTCAGCACAAGCGGCTCGGCGCAGTCATAGACGAATCCTGAGTGGTGCAGTTGGCATTTCAACGGCTTGGCATACGTTTCACCGTCGGCCACTCCAAGGTTACGATGGCAGATGTGGGACATTTTTGGTGAGCGTGTCGACTTGCTCTGGATCGGGAGTTCCCAGGGATGGGGCATCAATCGTGTAGAAGATGGAAGCTACGTAGACGACTAATAACGCTTGCTAATGCACTTTCCAATGGCATTTTCTGGGGTTCCTAACTCCGCGACACAGGGGATCCCAGGCGTAGAATCATCTCGGGGAAACGAAAGAGAGGAAACTCATCTCTGGCTACGAACATAATTGCGTCAGACTGCATTACAGCCCCTGAAATCCTATCCGCTAGCGAGCGTACCATCGCTACGGTTCTCGTTCCATCTCGTCGGGGGCTGGCGTCGAGATGGTCATCACAAGTCGATTGGGCCTAGATTCGAATCTGTAGCACCACTTGCCAATTGAACTTTGGCTGGGCACATAAGCTGGCGTCAGCCTCTTCTTCCTGTCATTTCTTGTTTACTCGCGGGATCTGATCTCCATGACTGTTACTGCGTGTGATAACCCAACATGTCAAACTCGCAGCGAGCACCAATGTAGAAGGTTTGAAGTATTCGGCATATCCCGCTCCACACTGCACTAAAACAAGTGTCCACTCCACTGTCAAGACTTTTACGAGCGCTGAGAGCCAAGCCCGACCATTGAATCTAGCGACGCAGAAAAGAAAATTGGCACCTGGGCAGGTTCCCTCCCAAGACTTCTGGCTCAACTTGGCGAGAAGCTTCAAAGAGCTTGTTCCAACGGGGGACGTGATGGTGCAGCAAAAGATGCACGGATTCACTTCATACATGTGCTGGTGAATCCGGAGTCGACGGCCATAAATTAAAGACGTCGGGGGTAAATGACAATGTTCGGAGACAACTTTCGGTCAAAGAGGGCGGTTCCCACTGCCGCGTTCGGATTTACTGGTCACGAACAGGGGTACTCGTGCCCTAATTCCAGAAGCTCAGCGTGGTGGAAACGAAGCCACACCGTTAAATCCGATACTATAACACAATGGGTGCACCCCGTGTCAAACAGATCCACGATGTCTTCTTTTAAAGTGCACTTGCCGAGTCGAGACTGCTTGGGTGCGAGTTTCGGGTATGCAACAGGAATGGCTGTGTAAGGTCTCCGTTAATGCACGCAGCCCATAATACGAAAAGAAGACGCTTGGGAGTTGGCGGTTGGCGAACGCAAGTGGAAAGGAGAGCCAGCGAACATTACATCAGGTCGAATAATTTGACAGGTTCAAGGTTATCATTGACAAGACACTCTACGAGACATTCCACCTGTACGCCAGAAGCTGCAGAGAACGTGTTCTGAATAAAGTGTCAAGGCGAAACCTGTTTGAAATTCAAAAGTCGGTGTGCATCGGTAAGTCCCTTCTTGCGCCCAGATCCAATGGCTGACCTACCACCCCAGCTGCCTACTCTATATCTGTCAGGATATCTGTGAGCAGCAGAGTGAGGTTATCATCGGCATTCACTCGTGTCAGTCATTCAAGGTCGTCTGCAAGATCTGGCTCTTCTCCAACTGTCAATGAATTATTCTTCTTCGAGGTCGCAGCTTTCGGGATGGGCAGTATTTGACTAACTTGGGTACAATTTCTCACAGCGTACGCTGGAACCTACGCTCCTACAACCATGCAATCTCATGACGACGCTTCAAATCAACCTGTAGGCCGAGAATCACGCAAGATGACTGGCACGCAGTTATGGGTAAGACTCTGGCCACTCTTGATGCATGAAGCGATCAATTTTGAAGTCGAAAATAGGCAAGTGAGCAGAAATCCGCGAAAGACAGGTTCGTTTAATGATCGAACAGTACTTTGTATTGATCACTATGATCACACTCTGTCGCCTCTCCCATGATGCTTGCTGCAGTAAACATCAAGCCAACATTGATATTGGTTGGTTTCTTCTCTCTTCGAGACCAATCATTATATTTCTACTTGAAATGGCTTCCTTGCGGATCTATTCTCGAAGACACCTCAACTCTACTACAAGTAGGCTGCGCTTGTCTTTCTCACAACACGAGATTCCCCGAGTTCCCTGTGCTGATGGGGTGCGCCAGTGATGGGTGGGTAGTCTCTGTGTTCGAGAGAATCTATTCTAGCTTGGGCGAGAAACGCGGCTCTCACATGTCGGGAACCGCGGCCACTTTCTTGACAACACGGGCGGGCGAACCCACGGCGACGGAAAAGTCGGGAATATCCTTGGTCACGACAGAACCTGCGCCAATGGTACATCCTTTGCCGATTGTGACTCTGGGCATGATGGTAACATTGCCACCTATCCAGCAGTCATCACCAATGGACACCGGCTTCGCGTACTCGATACCATCTCGGCGCGATTGGACCTCGACCTCGTGGGTTGCTGCGAATATGGAGACGAAAGGTCCGAACAGGACTCTGTTGCCAATTGTGACCAGACCACAGTCCAGAATGACAAGGCTGCAAAAGTTCAGGCTGGTCAGCGTCGTGCTTTGATCCAATGAGTCGCAATGGCCGTCGTACTCACTTGAAGTTGGAGTAAAAGTTCTCGCCGAGCACAATGTTACAGCCATAGTCGATGTTGATGGGCGGCTCAATAAAGGTGCCCTTGCCAACGCCGCCAAACGTTCCTTTGAGCAGCTCGAATCTGGATTTCTCCAACGACTCTGGTGTTGCATCATCCGGGAAATGATTGTTGTACTTGTGCATGAATTGGCGAGCCTTGAAACGGCCTTGAACCAACTCTGGTGCCAGACAGTTGTACCTAGATGGTTATGAGTATGCTAGCCGTGGTGATTCTGATGCCGGACTGGACACTCACAAGACTCCAGATATCATCTTTTCGTAGTCGTCGCACCATGGCGTGTTTGCCAGCTTCTTGGCCGCCTCAATCTCCTGGGGGTTCTTTTCTTTACTGGCCATATTGAGACGCAATGATTGTCGATTGCAAATGTACGTCAATTGAGTTCCTTTCTTCCGAGAATGGGCAGATATATTTCAGAATAGACACGTCTCGGCTGATTTCTCGCTCATTGATGGCAGCATACTAAGGACGCTTTAGCGCATTGGCGACCAAGCCCTTGCACCTGTGACCTGCCTCCCGCCCGGTGCTTTGCTACTCCGGACGTCGCTTGCCTCAACTTCTGCGTGACTACGACTGCTACAGTATCCCGAATGGCTAAATATCGGCAAAAGGGTCCGCAGATGTCTGGACTATTGTACGGAGTGGTAATGATTTGCTGGTGTTGCGTCTGTGAGCTGTTCTCGTAATCCACTGGATCCACTGCAGTGCCGCAATCCGAGTACTGTCGCGGTGAATCGTGATATGTCGTATATTCGTGCGGATTTACGACTGACATATCCAAGTCCTCCTTTGAAGTCATCGTCGGTACGCCATAATGCGGACAGCTTCGCCAGGTCTTTCAAGTGCACTCGACATCGCGAAAAACAACCTGAGCACCAGGAAGGTACAAGCATCTTCAATGTGGTTTTTCCTGAGGCTCGAGCAATCGCGACTCTCCGCCAACATGAGTATGACGTTCGGCCCCCGCCGTTTCTTCGATCAATACAACTCGGTCCGAGATCGTGGCTGCCACCAATTACATGACTACACCGAGCCTGCTCTAATCAATTTATCTTCGAAAAAGATGGGCAATTCTTGACACCCACTCGACAGATGTTGGGTAGTCACGTTACGCAATTCATTTGTGCCTTCAGTCCCATCTCGGGCACAATCTTGAGAATGCAGTTGCCATGGCAGTGACCAGTCACTTTCTTTGCGACAACTTTATTGAATAGAAAGCATCGCTCAAACGTTCTGTCAGCATTCCGGTGAGAATGCAGATTTGACCGGACTTATACTGCTGCCATGCAACGATCAACTCGGGGTCTTCCACCGGAAACCTTATAGGATAAGCTCATAGCTTCTCGTACCAGCGAAGCTCCGTGTAGTTTTAAACTCTATCACTTGGGCGTTCAACTTTGAAAGTCAAATGTACTGTGAAATCTTTCATTTACATCCCGTTGCCCAAGGAACGCAGAGACAAACCCCGGTTGCCAGAGCTCTGGGGGTAAAACATGTTCACGATAATCACTCACAGAAGGTCCTATCGACACATGCTGGTTAGTGTGCAGAACCTTTTGGCAGGTCGCGCCCAACACTTGTCCGGCATGAAGCGCAGAAGCAGGTACGTATGAGCAAGCCTCATTCAAGCCAGCGCGCTGCAGTTGAGCCCCGAGGCGTTCAACTACCTTCGTTAGAAGATGCCTGTCTTCGGACTGTCAACAATTGAGGTCCCATCCTCTCGACTTATTTGATCTTGTTGGTCTGGCTGCAAGAGTTATTGGCCTGCTCTCCATATTTCCAAGTGTTTCCCATTAATCATTGGCGCTGGAGCGTGATATTTTCTTCCACAAGCATACTTGTTCTCTCGATATCTGGTACTTGGACAGCCACCAAAATGTTTGGCTCTTTGGCACTGCGGCTCGTTCTGCTTCTTCATCTTCCTTTCGGTCGCCCCAGCAGCCTTTCGCAGTCCAATCTCGTTGCACGGGTTGCTCCAGTACCAAATGTCCCAGCACCACAGACCAGCAACAGCAAACCTGGCACAGTCATCACCACATGTAACAAGCCTGGAGTGGTGGCTCTTGCTTACGATGACGGTCCCGGTCCATATACCGATCAGCTGATGGACATTTTAAAGCAGAATAGTGTCCAGGCCACCTTCTTCGTCAATGGAAACAATAACCTCGGACCCATCACTGAAGGTGCTCTGCCCTTGGTTCTCAACAAGATACTCGAACAAGGACACCAAATTGGCAGCCACACATGGTCGCACGCCAACCTGAGCTCGTTGGACAGAGAAGAGAGATGGGAAGAGATGGAAGCGCTGCAAGAAGCTCTGGCTAATATCACCGGATTCTCGCCCAGATACATGAGACCACCATACTTTGCGTGTCAAGAGGACTGCGTCCAAGATATGAACGATTTTGGCTTTCACGTCGTACGTTCCCCATGATATAAGCTTGAACGCCGATATACTGATCCCTTCATGATAGGTGACCGCCAATCTCGACACCAAGGACTTCCAGGGGGACTACGACTATGCGCGCGAGACCTTCAGTAATGCATTGAGTTCGGGTAGTCCGTCAACGTCGAGCTTCATCGTGCTGGTGCACGACACTCATGTGAAAACAGTCTCCCCCTTCACCCAATACATGATCGACGTAGCCAATAGGTACGAGTACAAATTTGTCACTGTGGGAGAATGTCTGGGCGATCCGGAGATCAACTGGTACCACCATGCTGTCAAGACTGAGCAGATCAGTGGTAATGCAACTCTCAACGCAACCCTTGGCAACACTCTGAATCTCGCCGCCTATCACGGAGGAGGTGGAGGAGGTTATGGTGGTGGTAATGGAGGAGGAGGATGGGGCGGCTCGCCAGACTGTTCAGCCGCTACTACTATATCTGCTCGCGGGGGCTCGATCCTGCTCGTCAGTTTCTTCTTGTTTTTGGTCTTGTAAGGGAAGAAGACACCCTTGGGATATGGTCCTAGGAAATAGTAATAATCGTCAAAGCATGCCTATATGTTGCATCGCTCGTTGGTGGAGGAAAGTAATGGTTTGGAGGACGATCGGCCTAGGGTATAGGCAGCATGCCTGAGGATAAAATAATCAATCGACACGACTTATGATGACTACCAGAGATCCCACAAAGAGTCGATGAATCAAATGACATGTCACACAGGTAACAGACTGTAGTAGACGGCAATTCAGCCATGCAAACACAACATCGTTGGCCATGTAGGTAAATTGAACTAGATTCGGCCAATGAGTCAACGGCCATTGAATATGGGGATACCAATGATTATGATTCATGCGATGCACTGGATTTGTATTCTAATCACCTCTGTACATTGATGGTTCTCTCAATGATGAAGGGTTCTGAAAAGGCAAGAACTTCAACCTTGGTACCGGCGTTTCTTCAAGCCACAACTAATTGCAGCATTTTACTTGCAAGTAATCACTGAATATTATAATTAGTGCGATCCGCCAAAGTACGAAGTGTTCTGGCAGCTAATACCGTACCCTACAACTGTCTGACGTCGACATCCGCTGAACGGCCCCACCGCGGGGCGTGTCGGCATCTTTTCGAAATCTTGAAGCTCGCTCAGCTTCCTATTGCGCCAACATACATAGCTGCGAGTGAATGCGCCGAAATCTCCTCACGCAGAGTAGTATTCGACATGAGACGTGGAGGTCCAAAGTCAAGCGCTGCCAGCGGTAAAGCGTTTGCAAGCGCCGGCTCCGGTGCTTTCGGGGCCTTCTCGTCGGCTTCCAGCGGCAGCAAGTTGTCCTACCTGACAGAACCCCCCGATTACACCAGCATCTCGGACGCCAACGTGGTCGTCTCGTTCAAGAATCTCCTCAAGAAAGATGCGACCACAAAGTCGAAAGCTTTGGAAGAGCTCCTGGCTTATGTGGAGGCTCACCCATACGAGCAAAATGGTGGCGTCGAGGAGGCTGTACTTGAAGCATGGGTGCGTCTGACGACATTGCTTTGCCATGATCGTTCGCGAGTGCTAATGGATACCTTAGGTGCAATTGTACCCTCGAATCTCGATAGACAACTCCCGGCGCGTGCGCGAGCTTTCCCACACCCTACAACTCGAGCTGATGAAGTCGGCGAGGAAACGCATGGAACGACACATTCCCAAAATTGTCGCTACTTGGCTCGCCGGCACTTTTGACCGGGACCGCGGCGTCTCTCGAATAGCATCCGAGGGACTCGCATCCTTCCTGACCACGCCAGAGAAGACGCTCCAATTCTGGAAAAGATGCCAGCCTCAGATCCTCGAGTATGCTTCGGATGCGATTGTCGAGACCGCCGATACCCTTAGCGACGAACGGTCGACCAGCACCGACGATGCCGAGGCCAAGTACTACAGGGTGTTGGGCAGCAGCCTGGCCCTGGTCCTGAATCTGCTCGAGAAAATCGACAGCTCGGATATGGAAAAGTATCAGGATAGCTACGACCAATTCCTCGAGGTTGAAAAAGTCTGGACGAGTGCTCTTGTAGGCGACGTTGTTGTGAGGAGGCTTGCCTCGCAAATCATTTCAGTCTGCATCGAGAAACGCCCTGATGTTGTGGAAAACAGACTGGCCCTCTTGAGCAAGGTCTACATAGCTGAAGGACTAAAGAGCAGTCAGTCTGGATCAGCTACCGAGTTCACAAAGACAATCATTATCCTGACAGGAAAATATCCCACCATCTGGACCTCCGATTACAAGGGAAAGAAATCACCACTCTCACGCCTGAAAGCGTTTGTTGAAAAGGGATCGCAAGGCAGTACCGTGGCATTCTGGGACGCGCTTGGGCAATTATTGAGCTGCCTACCCTCGGACGTTCTTCCTTTGGACCATGCTGGAGCGGTCGATTTCATGAAGTCTCTCAGATCTGGAATCACGAGTCGGGAGGAGCCAAAGAGCCACACAGTCAACGCCTGGACATGTTACATAGGATTGGGAAGACTTTTCGTGCAAAAGCTGTCCACTGGCCCTGCGGCATTCGCGAAAGAGACTCTTTTCCCATTGATCGAGCAATATCTCTTCCCCGAGCGACCAGAATGGTCCGTGGGTAGTCCGATTCCAATTCTAAAGACGTATACGGCCACCGCAGCATCCCCCAATTCCGAGGTCAGAGACGCGGCCAAGCAGCAATGGAGCAGATCCAAGGACCAATTCTTGTCCAGAATCCGAGACTCTCTGCCTGAAGCTTCTCGGGACTTTCAAAGGTCCCAAAAGCTCATCGCCGAGGAAGGTAAGCGATGGTTTGACCTGACGGGCAAGATTCTCGACGCCCACGCGAAAACCTTGGGAACGGACCGACCTATTCCGGCAGATGCTGTGCAGAAGCCATCGATAGACTTGGTCCTCGACGCATTCCAGGTGCTACAGAAGCGCCACTTTAAGCCGTTGGGCGCAGCGGCAACAATAGCAGCAGCATTTGAAAATAGCGGGCTACTTTTCAAGGCAGGCGATGACTCCGAAGCGGCTGGCCAGGTGATACACCAGCTTCAATTGGCAATCTCCGAGGACCTACAAGCCATTCTATCTTCGCCGAGCATGCGCTACCTATTCTCGTGCGTTACAGCACTGAGCAACGTCCCTGGAAGAACACCTGATTTTGAGAAACTCTGGCACGCCAGTGTCGAAGGTTTGGCTGTTGCGATCAATGACAGCAGTTCCACCGCAGAAGTATTGCAGGCATTGTCAAAATTAATCTCGACGCCGACCTCTGCAGCTTTGGCTCGCAAGACGGAAAAACTACAATCAGTACTTATTTCTACAGCCTTTGAATGTGCCAAGGGAACAGCGCCGACCGAGTCATGGGATGTATTTGAGGCTGCTTTGACATTCGACGTCTTGGATGAAACACATGGATCGCAGCTAGCTCAAGAGCTGACGGCAGCACTGGCGAACAAGCCCTCTGCTGAGGTAGTCAAATCTCTACTTCTCGTGGCGCAGAAGAAGCCCGAACTCTTGTCCAGAGAAGAGACTCACATGAGCCTAATGACGAGCCTTTTGAGTCTTTCGGAAACGTCTAGCTCGCCAGACATTGCGACGTTGAGGTCACTGGTGAGCCAGCCAGCATCTGGTGCGACCGCCAACGTTGCCGGCATCATTCAGCAGAATCTGAGCAATGCCACTTTGGGATCTTTGGGGATTGACACGCTTATCCAGCAAGCTCAACAAGTTCAAAAAACGAATGATTGTGCCGCGTCTGTTCTGCCCGATACAAATGTCTGGGAGAATGAACTTCTAGTTCTCATGGACAAGGATCCATTGGACGTGTCTTTATCCATGACAAGCAATGTTGGAGGCTCCTATTTCCTGGTCGCTTCTCCGAGCGGAACCACTCAAAACAAGGTCAATCGAGACCGTGCAGGCTGCTCTATTCCGGGTCGAATGGCCCAGTATACAGCCCGTCTCGTATCACTAGGCCTGACCAAGGATCTACCATTGAAGAAGCAAGCGGAACTGTTCATTCTCAGCAGTATCACAGCCGAGCTTACCGCGGACCAGCTGACCACATTGAAGAATGGCAGTGTTTGGAAGAGCGTCGAGGACGATACATCCAGCGCCCAGGATATGGTCTCATCTACCAGGGCCGCGCTCAACACCCTCACGGACGAGGCGTCGGAATGGAAAAGTGGCTCATCATCCGGATCATCACATGATCAACTGGTCTATGAAGTCTTTAGCAAACTGCTTGAAGCCACCAAGCAGCTTACTCCGTTTGGGCTGTATAGCGCCAAGGTTCTGACCCAATTACTTGAGAGTCTTGCCGAAAAATATGGCTTTCCTTCGAGTGCCGAAGACTGGCTCACCAAACTGGATGTTCTAAAGTCCACGCCATCGACAATTCTCCCTGCAGTATCGCTATTGAAGGGGTTTGGGCCAGCCCTGGCCCCCACAAAGGCAGTTAGCAATCTTTGTAACCGTTTGGTCAGTGACGCTGCGGGCGCTACACTCAACGTGGACAAGTCGCTGTCCACACTGGTTCTTCTAAACGCTTGCATGCAGGTATACGATGTTGGCGATTTACCAGTCGCTAATAATCGTCTCGTGTTTGCTGTTAGACAAATCACCTCTTGGCTCGAGCAACCCGAAGAAGTGGACTGCAGATTCGCTGCAGAGATTTGCAAGAGTTTGCAATACCTCTTGCCTTGTGTCAAGGACGTCTACGGATCGTACTGGGAACGAGCAATAGGGTTCTGCCTCTACATTTGGACGAAAGGTACTCCTGCCAAAGAACTCGGCGATTGGCTGCCATCGATCCATAGTTCTCTGCGACTATCAAAGACGCTCGAGGTTATCGAGGATCCAAACGACGACTTGACCGAGGCATTGGAATCGACCGTCAAGGAGCGGTCCATGGCATTCATCAAGCTCTTGAGACTGCCTCGTGACAAGGAGACACAGCCGCTGGGTATGGTCGATGCCATAGTCTGCCGACAGGTGGAGAAGCTGCCGCTGGATCACATTGAGGACCCTGCGGATCTGTACGATCTCATGGCAGCCGACTCTCGCGCTATACAAACCGCAGCCTTTACAGTGTTGCACAAAGCTCTTCCCGCTGCGCAAGAGCAGCTTTCTATTGACGTGCTTCTTGACAAGAAGGCAGCGCAGCTTCCCGATGAGCTTCTATCTCTACTCCTCGAAGCACCAACCCTCGAGGCCTATTCAGACGAAGCCCTGTCGCGATTCCCAGCCCCTATTCGTTCATATCTACTCACGTGGCATCTTGTCTTTGACACATTCAACGCAGCATCTTTCAAGGTCCGTGGTGATTATGCCGACGGTCTCAAGTCGGACAATTACATTGGCCCGCTGATGGATTTCACCTTTGATGTTCTCGGTCATTCGGCGGCGCATGGGCTGAATCTCGACAAGGCCAATTTTACGATTGATGACATACGAAACTACGACATCAAGCTTGCCGATGCTGAAACAGACGAGAGGAATATGCAGTGGCTTCTAGTGCATCTCTACTACTTGGTCCTCAAGTTTGTACCTGGCCTTTTCAAGGCATGGCACACTGACTGCCGCTCCAAGCAGACCAAGATTGCCGTGGAAGACTGGATGGTCAAGTACTTTTCCCCAATCATTGTGTCCGAGGCTCTCGACGATGTTGCCAAGTGGGCAGAAACACAAGAGGCCCCGGCCGAAGACGAGAAAGAATTGATCGTCAAGGTCAGTAGGGCGGCCAAGGAGGTTACTGCAGGCTATGAAGTCGATGAGTCACAGGCCACCATTGCAATCAAGATACCACAAGCCTATCCGCTGGAACCAGTCTTGGTCGTTGGAGTCAATCGTGTTGCTGTCAGCGAGAAGAAATGGCAAGGCTGGATTCTGGCAACAAAGGGTGTCATTACATTCTCGGTAAGTTCTCGTCCTCTATGCTCGTATACAATTGCTAACTTTCACAGGGCGGAAGTCTCATTGATGGCCTGTCGGCCTTTAAGCGCAACATTAGCGGTGCTCTCAAGGGCCAGACAGAGTGTGCGATTTGCTACAGCATCATTAGCAGCGACAAGACCATGCCGGACAAGCGATGTGGCACTTGCAAGAACCTCTTCCACCGGACCTGTCTGTACAAGTGGTTCCAGAGCAGCAACCAGAATACTTGTCCGCTGTGCCGAAATCCCATTGACTATCTGGGCGCAGACTCCAAGTCTAGGAGAAGGGTATAGCGGGTTGCTGGAAATTTGAAGTTGTACTCGAGTTTGAGCATTCATGAGACCTGGAAATTGGGCTCCAGGTCAATAGACCTCTTCATGGTGATTATTAGACCATATTTGGCGCTTTTCGTTACAATTCTGCCATATTCCCACGTCTCGGGTGCTTGAAGACTATAATGTGAATTGAATGCTATGAATGGTCTTCACCTCGTAGCAGCCCATCTCTACCCTAGACGCTCTAGGATATGCCACTTCGGGCGTTACCAAGTTCATAGGCACTGTCTACTTGAGAAGGAGAGCACACTTACATGGTGGGTTGATCCCACGATGCCTCGACCTTATCTTTGGTTCCCGTCATCCATGTCACCTTTGGCCCGTTACCCCGCAGATTTCCGAGAAGCCCCGGACGCCAGGATCCCCACTGAAACCAGCATCGAACCAGGAGAGACCCTGATGGTGTCCAATTGGCGCCGTCAGTCTATCGGAAACGACCAGTCACATGTCGAGTTGCTTTTCGGAAGCAAGCGTCAAGGAGAGCCAAGGCAGCCCAGCTCCACTAACACCACTAACCCCCGCGAAATCGTAGGGTGTATGGTGCCACTTTAGCGAACGTGTTGTGGTTTCGGGGGTACTGTATGTACCTCGATACCCCAACTGCCACCACCAACAATCATACCGTACGTGCCGCGTATGTAGCTGGGCAGCTGGGATCGCTGTATCTTCTGACTCTCTGCCTATTTCTTGTCGCAGAGACAAGTCGTAGCAACATCTTCCTCATCAAGCCGACCGCCAACTTTCCATGTAGACGCATGGTTGGTTTGATCGTGGAAGCTGAGCTAGATTGCGCATTTCGTATCATATCGTTATTCTAACAATATTACTGCCTTCCATCGTATTTAGAGCTTCACCATCGTCTCGTCGTTGACTCCTCGTTGCCTCCTCGTCTGCAACTACTGCTGGCTCGAGGAGACCACCTGCTCAGCTCCGACTGACAACTCTTCCTTCGATGACCTGAATTCGCTCCTGTCAAGATGTTGACCAACCTCGCCGCGCACTCGATCCCGCGCCCGGGTGTGCTCCAACCCCGCTCATCCGGTAGCAGAGTACTCCGGCCTGCCGCGAACTCACTGCTACAATCGCCGCCTCATGGCCAGCAGATTCGCCCATATCGCTTCGGCATATGGTCATCCTACCTTGACCCCGAGCTCCAAAAAGACCTCCGTCGCCGTCAGCGAAAGCTCAAGCACAAGTACGCCGAGTCGCTGGGTCGAAGAATGAAGTGGGACCAGGACCACTTGGCCCAAGATCCTCGAGCTATACTCCGCCGCGTAGTGCACCGATACATGGATCCGCCCAGCGTCGGCCGAGTCTTTAGCTCGTCGAGAACTCCGTTTGGGGAATTCGGGACGTGGAAGACAGAGTTGGATGGCATTGTCAATTCATGGACAAAGTCAAAGACCGGGCCCTCGAAACCCGAGGCTTCTGCCAACACAAGCCATGTTGAGGAAGAATACGTGATTGATCCCATTACCAATCGCAAAGTCTTGAAGAAGAGCTATGGCTCGACGGGAGAAGCATCGGCTTCTTCTTCAGAAACCTTCAAGGCCTACAGGTCCCAGTTCACTGCGTTTGCACCTCCTGAACTCGATGGCCAGCCACAACAAGAGCCTGTGCACTCGAATGGGCCGCCTCCGCCAGAGGAGCTTACCAAGTACAATGATATCGAGATCGAGACGGAAGCCTCAGATCAATCGTCCGTACCTGATGGTATAACTTACAGTGAAGAGTACTCACTGAATCATCTCCCCCCAGAGGAGGCAGCGGAAATCCGAGAAGACATGGAAAAGTACGGAGGAGCCGTATACAACCAAATCGAACCTCTCTTGGATGCCCAGACACAAAAGTATGATGATCTCCACAAGTACAAGCCATCAGAATACGACAACGTTCAGGACATTGAAGAGTCCGCGGACAAGTACGAAGACCTCGGCGAGTACAAGCCCTATAAGTACAATGAATCAGCATCCCTTGACGCCCAGCCGAATCCAAGATACGATGACTTACATAAATACAGGCCGTATATGCACGAGGAAAGCACGTCCAAGGACCACTCGCAACCCCAATATGATGACCTGGAAAAGTATCAGACACTTGATCAACAAGAGCCAGTCAAGACTGAAGAAGCTATTCCAAAGTACGAGGACCTGGACAAATACGAAGCTTCCGATTTCTATGACGAGGTGAGACCCAAGGAATCCCAGGCGGCATACGACGACTTGGACAAGTATCACCAACCCTTCCAAGCCCAGGAGGACAAGGTTGTCTCCTCGTCAAGTGATCAATACAATGACCTTGACAAATATCAGCCAACAAATTTCAATGACCACGCATTTGGTAAAGATGATCAGCCATTTCAGCAGTATGGCGACCTGAACGCGTACAAACAATACAGACTTCAGGGACTTGACTCCAATGCCATTTCGGAGCAGGATACTGTACAAGCAAGCCTGAAAGAGTTTGATGACAAACTCGAGGCCAGAGAGAATCTTGAAAAGTCGCTGTCGGATCATATTGTGGCCTCGGATGCTGCTGATCTGGAGGCCATGTCACATGTGCAGGAAACACGACAAAAGTCCAAGTCCGTCAATGGATCAAAACTCACAGGAAACTTCGTTCGCGATTTTCCTGAAGAGTTCTCGACCAAATGGGACTCAACCTCTACTGGGCTGCAGCGCGGACCTGGATACGACAAGGAAATCGAGGCCAGAACAAATGCAGAACAAAAGTTCTCCGAGGCCACGTCACAGAAGACCAACGCGTCAGTTCTGGAGACGGCCTTGGAGCGACAATCCAAGTCTCAGGCTCAGCCCGCCGTAGAGCGCAACAAGAGTTCGATGAGCCGCCGACAGAGACCAAAGTCAGATGCTGATCCATATTCTAGACAACCACAAGGCTTAGAAACAAGCTACATCGAAGAATGCGGTTCCGACACGGGAACCTCCTTTGCAAGGACGTACGGTACCCCTCCGCTCAAGATCGACAAAACGCAAGAGACTCCAGAGACAGTCACGGCAGTGCCACTGGATCAACTGCTCAAAGACATTCCAACTTCTACTCCATCACCCTCAAGTACGGAAACTACTGTTTACAAGATATTGGCATATGATCCCACTATGCAGAACGTCACCATTGCCGAGACAACCCCAGCCGACGTACTTCTCCGTCTCTCCAATCCAACCAAGTTTTTCCCACACTTTGCACCTCTCCAAGCACAAGGCTTTGAAATCGTTTCCGGAAGCGGAGATGTTCTTGTCTTTCGCAAGATACGGGACATGGAGCCGACGCCCGAGAGCAAGCCCGCTCCCGTCAATCCGATCGACATGATGGGCAAGCCGACTGGTCTCCCGAGTGCCGCCGCATTCGCATCTCCCACTGGCTTCATCAATTATGATGCACCTGCTGCACCAGAGGCTGAAGAGCCAGAACCCGTCGTCCGGTCCAATATTGAAGTACGCCGCGTTCCCAGTGGACGGAGGATCAGGCAGAAGAAACCGCGCATCATGAAACGAATCTTGCTCGCGGGGCTATGGTCTGCTGGTCTACTTGCTAGTCTGGGCCTTGTCCTGGACACACTTTTCGGAAGTGCGGAAGAAGCGCAAAAAGCAAAGAAAAAGGAAAAGGAAAAGATGCACGAAAAGCCGGGTCGTTGGTGGTGGGTGTGATGGCCACTGAAGTTGGACATGTAGATGCTGTCACCATCTCATGGAAGCGGACGCAGCCCATTTCTTTTCATTCATTCTGTATTGTACTCTGGAATTTCGGCCTTGAGAAGGTCATATTTGCGTTTGGGCACACTATACCACTCTTATGGGGATATCCCGTCAATCTCTATTTTTTCCTGCTACTCTGGGGCAAGATTGTTTTTCCCTCAAGGCCATAACCCGTGATTACCTCTTTTCTCCAGCAAGCATGTTGAGCATAGTACGATACATCATATCGAGCACTTCGGGCACGCGCAAGACTTCATACAAGGGTATCATTGCTTTGTATTGAAGTGTAAATCGACCGGATCAGCATGTTGTCTCGTGTCATCTTGACAAGCAACAAGCATAAAAGAACACCAGGGTATTGGTTGTATGAGCTGACTCAGTCCTCGTGTGTCCTTCCGTCGTACCTTGCTCATGCCAACCGACAGTCATGAAAACGCAGCCAACACCAGACGCTCACCAGATCTCGAGCATATCCCGCACGACATCCCAGATTCAAGTGGTGCCCGACCCAGCCCGGGTGTATATGTATTTTACTTCTCAGTGAACCCGCCACTGCCACCGCCACTGCCGCCCGTCAGCCCAGACATTTGCAGCTCGTGCTTCTGGTCCTCCTTGTGGTAGCTCTGCTTGCGCTCGTAGGTGGGCTTCCACGACGACGTCGACGACATGGCGCGGGCGGCGTCCTTTTCGAGCTGGGGCGACGTGGGGCCCGGGGCGCCGGGCAGCGAGGACGAGGAGGTGTCGATGCCGGTGGGTTGCTTGGAGGAGGACATGTTTGGTTTGTTGGGTTTTGGTTTGGGATGGTAGGTTCGGTGGGACTAGAGTGGTCAAGAGCTCTTCGTTACGAGTGATGGAGGTGAGAGAAGGATGATATCCTGTGTGTATAGAGTGGGTTGTTAGTGACACATATTCTGGAGGAGATACACTGGAAGTTCGTATCTGGAAGCCCAGTGACGTGTACTCGTACGAGAAGCGTACCTGTTGTGTTCAGTGTATTCTGCGTTTAGGTAGGCGAATGATGGCTGGAGATAGATTGGTTTGGCAGCAGTTCTCCTTTGATCCCAAGCACAGGATATCCAGATTCGCTTCTAGGGGTCCTCCTTCTCCCCTCTCCTCCCAAGATAGCTCTTGCAGCGATCAGCCGATTATCAGTTGCTACTGTTCTTCTTACTTTCCCAACCCCAGGTTTAAGCAAGACACCATTATGATCCCTGTCGGACTAGCGAGACCCAGATTCTACCCAAAAAGGCAACAAGCTTTGGGAATGAGGGGGGAGATCCATGGAGCAGGGTGTTCATTGCGGGGTAGCTACGCGCCGATAAGACCCTTATCAGTGCTCAGCCTGGGGCCCTGGACCGTCAATCATGAGCTCATCGGTTGATGAAATTTTGACTACATGCATCGCGTACGTCGCGTGCGTGCCCATTCACATGCTTCTTGCTCAGCACTTCTCACTGTGCCTTTGATTTCTGTTCCATTCATTGGGCGAAGCAGAGACAGATGCATCCCGTATGGACTGTCTAGTTCATATTGAATGAGTTACTTTTCGCATCATCAAGTCCAACTCTAATAGTTAGACTTTGAAGTAGGTGAGCCAGTTTGAGCCCATTGTCCTCGTATAATGTCATGAATTTAGTCTCATTGTATCTTATATATACAGTTTGCACTATCCTCGAAGCATTTTTGGGGTCCATTCTTTTGTCCATCCTTCTGGCATTCATATCCTCCAGTCTCTCATCATGCTCTCCTCAGCAAGTCTGTCGCCGACATGACCGCATTACACGACGAGACAGTCTAGAAAATGTCCCCGTACTCCATCACGACACGACTGTACAGAAATCGACCCAACCCCTCACGGAACGCCTTTCGCTATGCACGGGCATGATACAACGATACCGCTTCGAGCACTGTCTCGATGCGGCATCCATCATTAGAAAACGGAAAAGGGGGTATGTTTGGTCTTGTGAGCAACACACAAGGACCTCCGTCATCTAGCAACACCAGACGCGGTATAAAGAAAAAAGACAACAGATACAATACAGGCGGCAACGTAGCTCAAGGAGTCTTGGGTCGCTTCCAAAAGTATTGCTGATACACAGGTTAGCATGGGCTCTTGTCGTCAATGATTTGTCACGGTATACCTTGTGCTGCTTCCTACAAGCCCGCAGACTGGGTTTCCTCAAACCATCCGTCACAGCCAGGCGCCGAGAGTCGTCCGTATCCTTATCCGGGACGTAGTAGTACTCGCTTTCCAGCTGCTTGCCTGCCGCGTCCTTACCGTGGCGGACAATGGTGCCGATGCAGTCGGTCTGCTCAATGATTCTACGCAGGTCCTTCTTGAGCAAGCCCTTCTTCTCTTCGGCCGGGAGGTTGTTCAGAATACCCGACAATGGATTAGACGACAAGCGAGAGTAGGCGAGCTGGTTCACAACATGGTTGGTAATGGCGGCCACATCGAGATGTTCGGGAAGAGGTCGCTCCTCCGGGTGCTCCTCTGGCACAGTTGGCATGGCAGTCGAGACGCGAGGCGAACCCGGCAGAGGGTGACGCGACGACTCGGACGTGATGGCAGCCAGACGATTGGACAGGTTGGCACCAAAGGGGCCAAACGAGTGCACAATAGGGTCGTTCTCTTCGTTGGGATCTGCGTCATCCTCCGGGTCGCTGAGGTCGCTAGAAAAGCTGTTGGTCACTTCGGTGTGAGCAAAAGAAAAGTCGAACTCGGGGTCGGACTTGGGCAGTTCCTGTCCACCCTCCTCGGGGTCCTCGTAAATCTCGACTTGGTCATTGGCGCTGTCGGTTGCTAGTACCGCGTTCAGACTGGCGGAAGATGCCGAGGCCGACTTGATGCCGGGCGTGGGCGACTCAGGGGACTGGACACGCGTCTGTCGTCGAAGGGGACTCTGGATGTTATCCGTGTGCTGAGGTCGAGGACGCGGTGACTCTTCCCACGAGGAGTCGGACAAGTTGTCGTGGTGGTTTCTCTTAGGCCACTGCACCATGACACGCGCGTCCTGTACATCCAGCATCATCTCGGCACCCTCCGTCTCGGACGTGAAGGTGTCGTCCTTGCGGAGCTCCCAAGTCTTGCCCTGGCAGTGCAACTTGAGGCCGTTCCATCCGGTGCACTTGATCTCCACCTGGTTCAGTTCGTAGGGCTCCGTGGCCGGAATGTATCGCGCCTTGACATGGACACGCGAGATGTGGCGGCTGGCGGAAAGCTGATAGTGAGACGAGTTGCTAGAGCGGCCCATGAAGATCTCCTCGCCATTATCGCTGAGCTCAATCGTGGGAACGGCAGACAAGGGGGCTCTCTCAGTCACGGCCGAGGGGGCGCGTACAAGGCCCGGCCTCTGGACGCGTGGAGGAGAGGACGAGAGAATGCCCGTGCTCGAAGTAGGGACCGGGGTGGGATACTTGTGCACGTTGGAACCGAAGCCGACATCAATTGCCTGTCTCTTGAGAGGACGAGGCAATCCAGGCGAGGAGGACAGAGGCTCGAAGGCGGGCAGAAGAGCAGTTGCAGGTCGCTTGAGCCCGGCCGCGGTGGTGGTGGGCGGCAGTATCGAGGGCGGCAGACTGGGCTCTCCAGCCTCCATGGCGTCCGCCGACGTCTTCTCTGGAGTGGTGGACATGATGCCGGGCAGAGGAGAGAATGGATCACGTCACTGGAGAATCTCGTGGAGTCGAGTGCCAGACCGCAGAACGGGGGAAAAAGGAGAAAGGAAGAGACCAAAAAAGCGCAGTGCTGCGAGAAAATTGGTGGCAGAGGAGAGGGTATCACGGTCTGCAAGGGTAGACGCGATTCGCTAGTGCCGATTCGCGCTACCACTGACGCGCATCAGTGTTGAACCCCAGCCAGCCTGTTGTAGCGTAGCCGATCCGACAATTAAGCCCCTCCTCTTGTCTCGAGCTTGAGTATGTGCGTTCTTGTGACAATGGGAGAAAAATCTGCAGATGAATAAAAGGTGAAAAGAATGCTCAATATTTCATGAAACAATTGAATGTGTGTGCGTCGAGTGCAAATGGCTGGCTGCAGGCCTGTCCAGTAGGTCGGTCTGGTCGAGAGAAAAGTGGCCTGAGGTGAGGACAAGGACTGACGGGTTTCGACAATGAGAGATGCTAGGTTAGCTGCTCACAGGCCGCACCGCGGTGGCAGGGCAAGCAAGCTTGGTTGGGTAGGTCGTTTGTTCGTTCGGGGGCAGACCTGGTCAGAGGACAGGATTTTAATTTTTTCTTTCCTCCTTGGTAGGAAGAAGAGAGACGCGGATCCTCCTTCTCCTCACTCCAACCAGCCAGTTCTCTTTTTGGGTGAACGCGACTATAAGCGGCGCGTTTCTCGCGTTGGTCCCCTTTCGGAGCGGTTTGAGCGTGTTCAGTGGGGTGGGAAATTCCTTACAGTGGAATTAGGTGAGCGGTTAGTGGTTCATTCGGTCCACTAACCTACAAGGTCGGAACATTGGTTCGCTTATTCCAGCATTCACAACGCGTCTGCTTTGATGCATTCCGATGTCTTATGCGCTGCGTATTATACACACATGCTTACATACCCAGAGGAACATTTTGTCCACACAAGAATCAAATTGATGCAACATGTTAGCAACACAAAACATACACTTTGTTATTCAACTGTTGAGTATGAATTTCGAAAGACCAATTCGGAATCCGGACAATGTTCGCAAGAAGTAGAGGATCACATGCCATCGTCGACGGTATGTGGTGCTTGGCAATCATACTTCTGCTATTGTGGACATGTAGAATATGGTTTTTGACCTGCCTCTTTTTTTGACCCTGGAAAAGGTCACCTGTTCTCACATAGCCTTGCCATGAAGAACACTCGAAGTTACACGGCTGTGCTTAAATGCATTGCGATCTCACATCAAAGCATGCCGTCTCGACGTTCCGTAGACATGGAACCAATCATGTTGAAAACCAAATATTTGTACAAACCAGCCTACAAGGCAAGATAAAACGCCATATGATATATAACCATGAAACCCATCAACGCTTTACAAGAGTACTTGACTACTCGACTTGGTATCATTTGCTGTCATTGCAAGAAAATCTCGACCAAAACAGGTACGTTCTTCGTTCCCGGAGGGGAAAGTTCCTTCTCGTCTCAACACGCTCTGCCGAAAGAGTAAAGCAAATCTCATGGCCGCGCTCTTCTCCATACCACGGCCAGCACCGTGCTCCAAAAGAATAGAGGAGAAAAGAAAAGGGGGAATATCAGATGTTGCTGATTTGTTCTCGTTACAGTGACTGATTTCCAAAACCTCAGTGTGCTTGAAGAAAGGTGGTTTGCTAATGGAAATTTCCGGGTATATCCTCCATCGTATCGTTTGCTCACAATGTTGCGCCCGCCGCCAAGTGTGAAGGAAAGAAGTTAAAAGGCCAGTGCCGTTGTCGTCTGGCAATATCGGCTTGCCTCCCGCAGCTGACTCCGCTCACCACGCCGCTCGGCTTTTTCTGCCTTCATTCAGCATCGTGGTGTACTCGCTGCGCTTCCGGATTAAGAATGCCAGCGCAAGCATAAAGTCAGTCGAGTGCTTCTCCGACGTGGTGTGCATCAGTGGTTTCATCAGGACGCCAGCAAGCCTCTCCGCAGTCATGTCATTCTTCTCGGCCGACTCTGCAATGGAAGACCACAGATTCAACAAGAGCTTGAACAGACTCCTGGCAGGACCGCGCAGACCCCCGAGTGACTCTTCCCAAAAGTCAATGCACTGGTCGAGACGAGTGCCATGGGAGCCGCTCAGTGTTGCCTGCTTTGATAACGCGATCCAGCGTTTGGCAATGCTTTCCGAGATGAGAGGTTTCGGCAGTTGTGAAAGGAATAAGAGAATGACATCGGCCGCGTCATACACGCCATAGTTGTCCCAGTTGATGTCCTCGCCGTAGGTTGGCGGCCTACTAAAAGCCTCCTTCAACTTCTTGACCCGATAGCCATCACCGGGCTCCGCAAAGACATCAGGCGCCTCGATGCCTTCCACCTGCAGAAACAAGACGCACTTGTGCATGCAGAGTGGGAATTCGCGCCGCGACGATCCGCTGCCAGAGTGATGCGTCTTTGCGGTGCTCTTGGCAGCCTGCATACTCTTGGACAAGGAAACGCCAAAGACGGTGTTCGAGCCCGGTACGGCTGGACCCTCGGGTTCTTCGAGCTCCGTACTCCACATGGGAAGTCGCCTGATGGATGTTGACAAGCGCCTACTGCCTCGACGGACGAGACTCGCTTGTGCGATCGGTGTAATGGGCCTCGGCGTGATGGGCCTGGTCTCGTTGGACGATGTGGTGGAAGTGGTATCCGCGACGCTTGGTGTCTCCGAAAGGGCATTCTTGACGTGTCCAAAGAGACGCCCGAGACGTCCTCGAGTCTGCGGGCCGTTTGACGGCCTCCTGCCTTGCGAAGTAATCTCCGTCACGACTCCGTACTGAGACTCGTCGATGATGGCCGGCTCGAATGGGGATACCATTGTATTTCTTTGCGCCCGGAGCCTCTTCATGTCTTTAGGCGGAGGAGTTGGTGCTCGGCTGGGCACATCCCGAATTTCGTCGGATCCTACACTCGGTGGCACATCACTCGTCTCGTCCTTTGATTCGTCTACCGATCCGTCTACACTTTCACCTGTCGCCTTGGACGGTGCTGTGTCGTGTGTCATGTCGTCGTCGTTGAGCGCGTCTCGCAGTTCGTCAACATCCTGAATGTACTGTAAGGCCGTCGGTGGTGTCATTACGGGAGAGTCATTCTCTGGTGGCGTTTGAAAACCGCGGAATGACGACCCGTCATTGACTTCGATTGCGCTGTCCGGTGTGTCGCCCACGTACAAGCCCACGCCCGTTCCCTCCCCGACAAAAGCGCCATCCTCGCCCTCCTGGTTGTAAATTAAAGAGTTGGCATATATCCTCAAGGCCACCAAATGAGTCGCCAGGCTGCGATAGGGACCCTCTGGCTCGAATAATCCTGGCCGCTGGCGTCGCACCTCGTTCATGTCGCCGACAAGTCGGATCGCCTGGTTTCGTATCTCCGTCAATCTCTCTTCGTCGTTGGGATTGTCCTGCTTTCCCTCTATCAAATCATCATGCAAGTCGCGACCGTGGGTACTACCGTTGAAAATCAGTACCAATGTGGAAAATTCGTGGCCGTGAGCCCGTGACTTACACTCCAACAAGATCCAAGGCCAGCCCCAGCATTGTCCGGTGCGCCTCTATTACTGGTAATATATCGGCAATCTGTTGCTTGCCGACGGCGATCCATTGCGTCCGTTTCTGGGGCCTCGATAGAGCGCTGCCGTCCAGGGCCAGCAGATCTGCATCCAGCTCACTGACAACTCTGTTGCACTGCTGGAGAAGCGCCGGTGTCTCTGTCGCTATTCTCGTCGGGAGAGCTCCGGCGTCATCCTTTAGCAGATGCAGCACACTTTGGAGCGAATGCAGCTCTCGAGAGACGACATCGAGATCAGCTCGCGCCTCGCGAACTTCTCGCACAAACTCATTCAGAACCAGCGAAGCTCTCGATATGGTGTTGCCGAGTTCGATGCAGTCGGTCGTAATGGAGCTACCGCCCATCTCGGCTTAGTGAAATGGTCTTGTATACAATATATAGGCACCGCAGGCAGGCGGGAAGTCTTTTGGCAGAGCGTTAGCCCGAGCTTTGTGACTTACAACGAATCCATAGTTGCAGGTCCTCCCTCTGCTCCTCACGAAGCAAAGCAGTGTGCGAAATACTCAAATAAGGCGAAAAGACTGAGGAAACATTGCAAGTCGGCCCCCGATAGGAGCGACTTGAAAGAAGGGAATCGGTTGCAGAGTGGGGAGGAAAGGATGAGCTCACATTGTCGAGAGAAAAAGATGGACTGAATGCTTTCCCTTGACGTGGGCTTCTTCGCCAGGTAAAAAGCTCTGTCACTCCCTCTTCTCACCTCTCTTTTCATTAATATGGTTGGGAGGGGGATTATCCGCGGATGCTTGCGTCAGGATTGCTTTCTCGGACAGGGTTTTTGGCAGGATGACCGTTATTCTTTTCCAGGGTCGTCAAAGGGATGCGTACTGTACATATGTATTTAAGATTACCGTATGGATATCCGCCGCTTTCGACTTGCGTTCTCCTGCAGCTACCCATGGCCGCCCTCGTGGTGCTATGATTTCACTAGATTTCAGGTGGGCTTGTCGATGGGAAGGGTAACTGCACTTGGATAACGAGCCCCCGCTTCTCTTGTTCCCGATACTACACTGTCTTGGCCGAGGTGGTTCCTCTCTGCTTGTGTTTGGCGTGCCACGAGAGCCAACAATGGCCGTGGTACTACACTACCTACCCTGATACTACACCAATAGTAAGTAGGACATGCATTAGGCAGGGCCAGTGGTCAGGTACTCCTGAGCCATGGAGGGTTTTCCCATCCGTTTCGAGGAGTTGTGCTACACTACAAGACAGCTTAGCTTGTTGCCACTAGTCGACGTTGGGAAGCACGATCGTTGTCTGGGGTCAGCTTTGACTGCTGACTCGCGGCAATTGCCAGAGCATTCGACCAGTCCAGCTCTTCCCTCTGGCATACTGCGTAATCATGAACAGTATAAAGGTCGGCCAACCCGACGGCGTATATTGCTACAAGGAGCCTGCTACAGGCGTGCCTCACTGCTCAGCTTATCGCTACAACGCTCGAGCCGACTGCCGGTTCAAGTCGGGCCTTTGCGGGCACACATCAAAGCACGTCAGAAGGTGTGTTGGTTACTCAAAAAGGCCCCCCCTCTCCACCCATATATGCAGTTCCTGACCGACGAGGAGAATTCCTAATGGCGTATGATCCGTCGCCGGGCAGAAATGTTGATGGGAAAGTCAAACGGACGAAATGCTCGACGATGCGGGCCAACAGCACCGTTTCTGGTCGAGATCCACGGCACCTGTCTAGCGCGAACCAGGCCAACGTCACCGTCCCCTGTAGATCGCCAAGGTCCCCGGCGCTCTCATTAGTGTAGAACAAACTGGCACCCAGCAGGCCCCCAGGGAACTGGGCCCTAGTGGCCCCCCAGTTCGTATGTAGGAGTGGGCTAGGCCAGACTGGTGGCGATGACTTCGATTCCTGGCAAGTTTCCCGGAATCCTGGTAGGCTGGAACACATCTGCGTCCTCTGAGAAAGCTTGTGCAAGGCACGGCATTCAGAGCGGAATAGCTTGCATAGCATAGGAGTAAAGTAGCAAGGGGTGACTTGGGGTCAAAGTCTTCCTCTGGGGCAGCACATCTACGATATCCCTGCGTTCTGATATGCTACAGCTCGCTCCAACGCAATATGTAATACGGCATCCTCCATAATGGTCGCTCCTCTAGCCGAGATCCAAATGGCCGATGGTACCGTACATGGGATGAGACCGAGTTATCCCCCTCTCATGAGCTAATTCTTTTCTTTTGAGTTGAGTTACACTCGGCAGTAACTGGTCGTTTTCCGAGTTCTGACACCTGACCATATTGCACAAGCCCTCGCTGTAACTGTGCAATAACGCTCGGACTGCTGACTGTCGACTAAAACACACGCATCCGGTTCCTAGCTGCCGATCTGCTGGTTTCTAAAGCGCCTCCTCGGGAGTATAACGCTTTGACAATGTAATTAAGAATGGGCGGGTGCGCAGCTACTACCTTAGTCACAGCGTCGATACTACTAGGTAATGCAGTTCATGCAATACTAAATAATGTACGGAGTAGCTGAAAGTTATACTATAACCCCCGAGTGCCATGGAGTAACACACACTAGATTACCATGCAGGAATCCGACCCCAGATGGCATCGAAGCAACAAGGCAAGCACAACTATTTGACACCTCGGTTTATCCCTGCCCTTACTGCTTGTTTTATCCAATATGTTTGCCGGTGCCATATAAACCAATGCTCATCAGGATGCGGCCTGTTTTCGATAGCGACGTAGTAAGGCGGCACCTTCGAATAATGTTTGCCTCTTCCGGACGAATTGACGTGTGTTGGCCTTTGCCAATGCTTACTACTACCCCATCCACACATGTACACAGCCTTGGTAGCCTCAATCACCGTTGCATTACAGACGTTACATAGTAGATGCAAGCTCTTAAGCATTGGCCTAACATGCACGTGGGTGGTCAGAAAGCACGAAATATTGCCTATCTACCGAATCACTTCGTCCCTCCAACTAGGTTGCAACGCTCTGGATTACTGATCGCATCTTCAATGGCAGATCTTGACTCTGGGAAATCAGACGAGAGATCGTCTGAATTTCCAAAGACTCCTTCGTCCCTTGCTACGTGTAGTATTGCCCTGTTTCTAGGTTACCGGATATGGCTTCCGAGAGCGCCCAATGGCCGATCCCGTAATATCTGCAAGGCGGCATTGAACGTGCGCGCACTCTGGCTTATGATCAAGGCAGTTTTAGTCCTCTGCCCCGCGGGGTTGAGTTACAAGGTCGTGGTTGATCGACGGCCTTCTCAGGGTGCGCTACCAGACTTGACTGTTTGCTGGGCGTACCACATGTTTCACGCCTGGGGCAAGGCCTTGGCTCCAGACATGGACAGAAAGTGTGTTCCCGAGAAAGTACTGTACGTCAGGAATCCAAGTCGCCCTGGATCAATTGTTCCGCCGGCTTCATAATAATGTTTCTCCTGGAGGATCGAATCCCACGGTAATATCCGTCCATGCTTCCCACGTACGGGCGGCTATGACCAAATTTAGATCTTTGGCGCCGTATATGGTGTGTTTGTGTAATGGTCACCAATATGTGGCGTTTCCTGTGTAATGCTCGGAGCACAAACAAATAGCGGATAGGAGGTCGTTGGTCATCCTCTCTAACATAATCAAAGTTATATCTATTTGTAGCACGATCCCTGGCGTCTGGTTTCTATTTTGCATGTCCCGTATATGCTTCCTGCCAACTGTCAAGACCTATTGAACTGCGTCGGCATAACCCGACGTTTCGAACCTGTTCAACATGCTCGAAATCGGACGGCGAAAGCTCTGCTGCGATCTCTCGTTCTTTGCTTGAATCGCGAATGCGAAATGACCCGACCCAGTCTTCCCATGTCCAACTATGATCGTCTATCGGAAGGTCGCTTTATGTCCAGATGTTTTGCAGTTGGTACTTGGAAAGCGTTTCGGGAGATGTCTCTCGGCATCGTTCAGGCCGAGAATCTAGGACCGCACGACTCACGAGCTTTGGATTTATGAGAAAATTGCACCAAAGGAGAAAGCAGCAAAGAGCAGCTTCAACTTGCGCGCCGAGCCTCTAGTGACTTTAACCTAGTCGATTTCGTTGACTGGCCCCTCTTCTCCCGTTCCGTTTCCGAACCGAATATCTATTAAACAATCGGCAGCCGATATAAAAGTGTCTGTTTGCCCGACATCATATTGGCACCAAGCTCACCAGTACTGAATTGGGTTTCCTTGCAGACAGTGATGTAAGATCCAGGGAACATCAGCAGGTTGCCCCTCGGATTACATCTACCGAGTGTCAGTTGACAGTGATCGTGCCCAATGGCTCCTCTACTCCAAGAATTTCGGACCAGGTATCGTCCATGGGGTAACGGATCGGGGCCCCGCAAAGTGGCTGCCGAGAGGACTTGGAGATCAACAGCACATGGGCTCTAATGCCCGCACGATGAGGGCATCAAGGAGGAAATGGCCTCGGTTCGTGTTGTTCACGACCCACATGGGCTTCGAAGATAAAGCAGGGTAAGTACGGCATGAGGAGAATATGATGCTTCCCCTCTGCTTGGTGACTGGATAGAGCAGTGATCTCGCCGGTGATGTCAACAATCATGTCGCCAAGTATACCAGTCTCTACGATCTTGGGACTCTTGATTCATGTCACAATGTCGACAGCTGAAAGTGCGAATACTTCGTCCACAGCCGTCAGTGCTTGCATCGCTTCCATGGCATCTCCCACTTACAGCTCGTTCAGTTATGAGCAGATGAGCACCAATCGCTATGCTACACCTTTGCCAACACCACTTTCGCTGCCGACATACGCACCGGCTTTTGCTGAGGCGTCAACTCTCTTGCCAGCAAATGTTACATACACGACCTATAGTCTGGACAAAGCGGCAGTTTCAGTCGACGATGGTCCCTACGGGCAGAGTGCTTATGCCGCCCTGTGGCAGAACATCACGTACTCGAGCGACCCTCCTTTCACCACTACAGTTTCTCCCACGCCGGTAGCATCCAGCGAGCTGATCTATCCGCCGCCACTCCCTGCACGCCCGGCCAATGAGGATAAATCCTTGAAGTTTCCATGCGACTTCATCTTTGGAGTAGCAGCGAGCGCCTGGCAGATCGAGGGCGGGTTGCAGATTGAGGGAAGAGGCGTCGGCGCGCTGGACACGATTGGAGCGGTCGGTACGACTGGACAGGACGACGCAAATCTTGCCGACATGAACTACTTCATGTACAAGCAAGACATTGCTCGCCTGGCGGCATTGGGTGTGCCGTATTACTCATTCTCGATCTCATGGCCCCGTGTGATGCCCTTTGGCGTCGCAGGTTCGCCCATCAACACGCAGGCATTGGACCACTACGAAGATCTCATCAACACTTGTTATGAGTATGGTGTGATACCCGTGGCCACTCTGTTGCATGCCGACAATCCGGCTGGAATTTATGACGACCTCGAAGCATTTCCTGAGCATTTTCTCTATTATGCCAAGCAGGTAATGACACGATTCGCGGACAGGATCCCTATCTGGTTCACCATCAATGAGCCCAATATTGCGGTGCCGTATACCTCGTCCGACTACAATATCCTCATTGCGGAAACAAAAGCCCATGCGGCTGTCTACCATTGGTACAAGGAGGAACTGAACGGAACTGCACGTATCAGCACAAAGTTTGCAAACAACCTCGCAGTTCCGCTCGACCCAAGCAACTCGTCCCACGTGGAAGCGGCGCTGCGGTATCAAGAGTTCATTCTGGGAATCATGGCGAATCCAATCTTCTTGGGTCAGCAGATTCCACAGGTCGTCTTGGATACACCAGGGGTCAACTTGACTGCGCTGGCAGACGAGGAGATTGCCTACATCAATGATACGGCAGACTTCTGGGCTTTTGATCCCTACGTTGCTCAATTCGCCTGGCCTATAGAAGAGGGCATTGAAGCATGCCTATCAAACTCTTCGGATCCCCTGTGGCCGGCCTGCGTCGAACTTGGGACCTCACAGGCGAACGGATGGCTCATGGGCGTCCCTTCTAATGCGTACCCAATGATAGCACAGCAGTACGTGCGGGAGCAGTTCGGTTTCGTATGGAACACTTACAAGCCATCGGGCATCATGGTCACAGAGTTTGGCTTCCCGCAGCTGCGCGAGGAGGAGTCGACGCTTGCCGAGAAGCTGTTCGACTTTGATCGGTCCATGTATTATCAAAACTTCTTGACCGAGACGCTACATGCCATCCACTCGGACGGTGTCAACGTCATTGGTGCGCTCGCATGGAGTTGGATCGACAACAACGAGTTTGGCGATTTTGGTAATGCCTATGGTATGCAGACTGTCAACCGGACTAATGGTCTGTTTACACGGAACTTCAAGCGGAGCTTCTTTGACTATGTGGACTTTTTTCACAACTATATAGCCAGCTAGAGCTTTGAAGACATGTGATTGACGCTCTCGATACATGTATCATATATGCTGTACTCGAGCCTATCGCCAGTCTACGACGTGTAAGGCAGCAGAAATGCTTGCATCTTGATGTTCTAGACGTAATTTATCGATCATTGCAAATTCAAGATAATCTAGAAATAATAATAAACACAACAATCATTCATCTGTATTTCATCACTCCTGATATAAATGTGTATACTATTAATACATCTCGACCAATGCTGTAGCTCCAGTGGGGCGCTATGGTGCGTCAGCGGCGTGGTGACGAGCGCCTGCCCGGGGTATCAGTGAAACAATTACGGGGTAGCTTAGCCTACAGTCGACGCTTCCATCTACTACATAATTCATCGTCAGATCAGCAACGACTTCCATCAAGGGACTTCTTGCACATTTCTCATCAAGGCAAAGAGTACCTATTATTCTCCAGATATAGAAGACAACACCAAACTCGCACATGATGCCGTCCCCACGCGAGCTGCTGCGCCTTTTGCCGCTCGCCACTCTCGCCCTCTCGAAGCCCCAGCGGCAACGTCCTTTACACAATGTCGACACACATGACGAGCCAGACGACACACCTCTCCCGGTTATAATTTGGCACGGCCTGGGAGACAACTTTGCCAACGAAGGCATCCAGTCGGTCGGGGACCTGATCGAAGAGCTTCACGAGGGCACTCTGGTGTACTATGTCAAGCTCGCCGACGACGCCACGGGCGACCAGTCGGCGACGTGGTGGGGCAACGTGACGGAGCAGGTCGACAAGGTGTGCGCCGAGCTGGCGGGCCACCAGATCCTGAGCACGGCGCCGGCCGTCGACGCCGTCGGCTTCTCCCAGGGCGGCCAATTCCTGCGGGCCTACGTCGAGCGGTGCAACTTCCCGCCCGTCCGGAACCTCATCACGTTCGGCTCCCAGCACAACGGCATCGTCGACTACCGCACCTGCGGCGCCACCGACTGGCTGTGCAAGGGCGCCATGGCCCTGCTGCACGGCAACACCTTTTCCCAGTACGTCCAGTCGCACCTGGTGCCCGCCCAGTACTTCCGCGACCCCCAGCAGCTCGACAAGTACATTGAGCACTCCAACTTCCTGGCCGACGTCAACAACGAGCGCATCCTCAAGAACGAGACGTACGCCAAGAACATTGCCAACCTGGACAACTTTGTCATGTACATGTTCGAGGACGACACGGTCGTCGTGCCCAAGGAGACGGCCTGGTTCGAGGAGGTCAACGGCACCGAGCGCGTCCCGCTGCGGGCGAGAAAGATGTACGAGGAGGACTGGCTGGGTCTGAGGGAGCTCGACCGCAAGGGCGGCCTCAAGTTCCGAACCACGCCTGGCGAGCACATGCGACTCTCTGACAAGGTCTTGACCGAGTCGTTCAAGGAGTTCTTTGGCCCATGGGGCAAGAAGTACTCGAGCGAGGCGGCCACTTTCAACGAGCTGTAAAGTTTGACATGATGGGTTCGAGCAGGATGGCAGGCGCGATATTTTCACTTTGGTTTTGATTTTGGTTGCTGGCTACACGGAGTTCGGGGTGCATGGGTATATATGAAAGAGACAGTTACTTTGTATGAATTGATTTGATATCAGTCTATCTCTGATGCTCTTATTTTTTCTCCCACCAAAAACGCCATGCAATGATCCCATTATACTGGAGATGGTACGACACGACACGGTACGCCGAACGCCTCGACCTTTATATGTGCAGCAAACCACTACATATTATCCCATCAAACATCAACAGCCTTCTTGGCCGCGGCCTTTTGCTTCTTGAGCTTGGCCTTGCGCTCCGCAATCTCCTTGTCCAGGTGGGAGTCGTCGCTCTCGGCGATGGCCTTGGTCTTGGTCTTCTTGGCCTTCTTGGAGGCGGGCGCGGCCTCCTCCTCGGGCTGCGCATCCAAAGACTTTCGCTTCTTTCCGACGTTGGCCTTCTCGGCCAGGGCCTTGGCCTCCTCGGCCTCCTTGGTCATGATGTCCTTGTCGCCATCCAACCACAGCTCGTCGGCCATGTAGAGGGGCAGGGCGACCGTCTCGGAGCCCTTGAGGTACATGGAGCGGACGTTCTTGTCCTTTTGCGGGACGTACTTTTCCACCAGGGCGGCGGCGACGGCGTTGGCGTTGGCGGCGATCTTGTCGGCGGACCACCCGGCGTAGCCGACGCGGACGGCCGTGTTGACCGACGGCGACAGGTGGACGAGGGCGGAGCCGACGGCCTTTTCGACCTCGGCGGCGAGCTCGGCGGGCGTGCACGAGTTGGGGCCGTCGTCCTTGGTCTTCTTGACCTTCTTGCCGTCCACCTTGGGCTTGTTCCTCGACTCGAGATTCACGGGGATGGGGCGCTTGGTGGTGTTCTTGTAAAACGTCTTGCCCAGCACCTTGGGCAGGCGGTTGATGATGCGCGAGTCGCCGAGGAAGATGTCGTGCTCGGCGTACAGTTTCCGCTGCTCCTCGTACTGCTTGAACTTGGACTGGAGCTTGCCGACGTCAATAACTCGGGTGACTCGCTTGCGCCATTCCTCGGGGAACTCTTCAGAAGCGACGAGGCTACAAGAAAGCAATGTTAGCAAGTGTGGATAGTATGCGCAAAGGAGTGGAAGCGTACTTTTTGTAGTGGCGCTGGGGATCCGCGCTGATGATGCAGACGCTCAGCTCGGGGTCGGTGTTGAGGGCGTGCGGGAGCACAATCTTGCCGGGCTTGAGGCGGCTAGAGTCGACAATGTGTCGCTTGGTGGTCAGGGTCAACCAGACGGGCTGCTCGTTCAGAGAGGTCTCGTCGTCGGAACCGGCAGCCAGCAGGTTCTTCTTTTCGGCCTTTTCTGCCTTTTCCTTGGAAGCCTTCTTCATATGCGCCAGGAGCGCTTTCGACGCCTTGAGCGTCTGGTCCGGGTCGACGAGCTGCAGGGCAGCATCAGAAGAGCGTAGCGTCATCTTCTTGGTGGGAGTGGGCGCCATTGTGAGAAAAGTCGAGGATAGATGCTGGATATTCTCACAACTTTTTTCTTCCCTACAACTAGTTGCGCTGCAGGCGGATGGAAATCCTAGAGCAATTGGAAATCGATAAACTTTTGGTACGTGGGGCCAGAAAATTTCCCAGAGTCCAATAGACTTGCGCGCCGATAAGCTTATCAGCGGGAAGGCGCCACACTTGCACCGCCCAATTTTGGAATGCGACCCTTGAAACGCCACAGTTCGACGCGATGCACGGATACTCAATCACTCTGCTGATTCCTCAAGCAGAATCCAGGCCGACGGCAGCACTGTTGGGTTGTAGCCACAATAGCCTGCAAAGTCAACATGGCAAATCATGCTCATCAGGCTGGTCCGAATGGCCGCGCGCCCTCTGGCGGCTCGCCGAATGGTGATCATGCCGACACAAACGGTGCAACTGCCACTTACTCGAATCCTCATCCGGGACGGGTCTTTCTCAGCCGTCAATATGTGGCCGATGACTGGATCAACCGGCAGCTCCTGCTCGTCTTCAGCGACTCTGGCAAGGAGGCTCGAGATCGCTTCGAGGGAGTTGACCATATCGATGCTCTAGTCAGATTTCTACAGCTGTAAGAGCCCATGCGTCCGCTTTCATTTTCCGAATCCAGCTCTGACATTGTCTAGCCCCATCAAAACCTTTGATGCTGCCTGTACCTTTTTCCACAAGTTGCGTCTGAAGCATGGCAACAGCCAGTTTAACCCGCAGGATGCTGCTATTGCCTGCCTCTTTGTCGCTTGTAAAGCTGAAGACACCCTCAAAAAGTCCCGCGAGATCCTCTGTGCTGCTTATAACATGAAGATGCCCAGCGATCCCAAATCTCCGGACGACAAGGTATGCCCAATCCATGAGAATACAATTACAGACATGTACTTACATATTTCAGGTCTTTGACAAGCCTGCCGCGGTTACTCAAACCCTGGAACGACTGACCCTGGAGGCCATCGGCTTTGACTTTCGTTGCCGCTATCCCCAGAGCTACGTGATCAAGCTGCTGAAGCTTGCGCTTTCTCACGAAGAGGCACGCAATCTCTACTCGGTCGCCCTCGACATGTCCATTGACATGTACAAGACCTACATGCCTCTCAAGAACACGAATTTTGGCATGGCTTATGCTCTTGTCGAGCTTTCTTCGAGGCTCACGGGCGAACATGCCGACAAGCTCAAACGTCTTGATTCCTCCCGTCACAAGGTCCCTCGCATGCGAATTTGCGAGGGCATGTTGGACCTGCTTGACCTTTACACCAAGCATCATAAGCAGACCAAGCTCGGCTCTAGGTTCAGCCTCGACGACTTTATCCAAGTCAAGATTGATATCAACCGGGAGATTGACTCTGGCGGCGACGCACTGCCTCAATGTCCTTGGCCTCTGCCTTCCAACGAGGACTTGCATGCTACACCAGTTCCATCCGATCCAAAGAGTGTTACCAACCGCTTTGTCTTTGATGTCGATGAAGCCCGCCGCGAACAGGTTGTAGTACAAAAGTTCCTCGAGGATGACTACGACGAGGTCGAGGTGGAATTCGAGGAGGAGATCCCAGAGCCGATCCCTTCCCGGCCGCGAGACCGTCAAAATCATGGCCCGGGAAATCACGGCCATGGCGGCAACCGAGGCGGCCATAGCCATAGGGGATATCGTGGTAACGACGGCTGGGGTCGCGGTGGCAGCCGTAATGATCGCCGCCGCCGTGGTGGAGGCGGAGGCGGCTGGTAGACATGCTCATTGCCATGCATCATTCGGCGTTCAGGAAGGATTGATACCCCATATGCTTTGAATTTGCTTGTCATTACATATGAATGAAATTACTTGGAGTAAACCACGCCATGTTATCAAGATGATACGAGCCAGTATATGTATGGGATTCGAGAGTGTTTTTGAAGTATTCGTTGCAGATAAAGGCAGTAAATAGAACGATAATCACCGTTCGTCATGGGCTGTTCTTGCACTATTTACACACTGGCAACTTCAACTCATGCCTTGATGGTGGCCGCCCGAATGGATCATGGTATCTTGTAATTAGAGCAGAGCCAGTCCTGCCAGAACATCATGCTTATATTCACGAATCGCCCATAGGCTTCATATTCCTGGAAAATCGCATGAACGTCGACTGGAAAATGTCCCGAGAAGACGACCTCCACAAGTACCAAGCAAATAAACAACCCTGACCTTGGCAGGGGTCTGTATTCAATATCCCTCCAATCAGCGCAGCTCCCGCTCGAATACTCGTCATCTTTTCACATTAATGCTGCTTGGACCTTGCCGCAGAACCCACATCATCATATGTACCTCAAGTTTTCTAGTGTTCTACCATCATACATGTGTTTATTGTGCAGGCTAGTGAGTTCTAGGAGACGGAGATAGCACACCGTATTACTATATTCGGATATACATCTCCTGACATGGAGGCGACGCTCATAAGATTGACTTCATGGTCTTCTGGTCACGGATGACTTTTACAACTGATCGCAGCAAGTGCTTCTTTTCGCAAACATACACTTTCAAAGATGTCTGCCTTGGCCAGATTCCTTGCCCTTGCGGCCCTCGCGGCCACTGCCGCCGGCCAAACGGCCATCACAGTCGACCCATCGACCAAGTACCAGACTATCGATGGCTTTGGATTCTCTCAAGCATTTGGCCGAGCTGCAGAGTTCCAAGCTGCAAACGCCACGACCGCCAAGACGGCTCTGGACTACCTGTTCAGCACGACGACCGGCGCAGGATTCTCCATCATCCGCAACCGGATCGGGTCCAACGGGACAGGAGACAGCATCGAGCCAAATAGCCCTGGCTCCTCTGATAGCACGCCGACGTACGTGTGGGACGGCGACGACAGCGGACAGGTCTGGTTCACGCAGCAGGCTGTAAGCTACGGCGTCGAGACGATTTACGCTGATGCGTGGAGCGCGCCGGGCTTCATGAAGACGAGCGGAAGTGATCAGTTGCCTGGGTATGTCTACTTGTGACCATTCAGACAGGCCCATTATTTATTATGAGTAGATATTTATGCGGCACGACTGGGCACACGTGCAACACGGGAGACTGGCAGCAAGCATACGCCGATTTCCTCGTCCAGTATGTCAAGTACTATGCGCAGGAGGGACTTACAATCACGCATCTGGGATTTCTCAACGAGCCCGATTTTGAGGTCTCGTACTCGCAGATGCAGATCAGCAGTGACGGCCAAGACGCCATCGACTTTATCCCGGTTCTGTACGACACGGTCGAGGACGCCGGCCTCAATGTCTCCATTGCCTGCTGCGACGCTCTGGGCTGGAACACACAGAGCACATACACTACCGAGTTTGTGGACGCTGGCACGACTGACTACCTGGGCGTCATCACCTCGCACGCGTATAGCTACGACGCCACGACGCCGCTGAACCAGACCGACCTGCCAAAGTGGAACACGGAAGCCGGGCCCTCGTCTGCGTTCACAACGACCTGGTACAGCAGCGGCGCGGACAACGAGGGGTTCACGTGGGCGAACAAGATCGCCGTGGCCATGGTCAACGCCCAGCTTTCTGCGTACCTGTTCTGGGAGGGTTTCGAGATCCAGCAGAGCCAGTCGGGCTCCCACCTGGTCGACGCCATCGACGGCGTCAACCCAACGCCGAGCGGCATCTTCTGGGCCTTTGCCATGTGGTCGCGATATATACGCCCAGGGGCGACGATGCTCGGCACGACGGGGAGCATTACGGATGTTATTATGGGGGCTTTCCAGAACGCCGACGGCAGCGTGGTTCTTGTCTTTACCAACCGCGGAACGAGCAGCCAGTCTGCGGCGGTTTCCCTCAGTGGTTTTACGGCAACTTCTGCTGATGCTTGGCTGACCGATGAAAGTAACACGTTTGCGGACACCGATTCGTCCCTTGCTGATGGAACGATTACTGTCTCGATACCAGAAAAGAGTGTTGTGACAGTCAAATTGACTGCATAAGTACATGGTGTCAGCCGAGGCGGAAATACTGATTATGTCAATAAAGAAAAAAATATTTTCGAGGTTTTGACTTTGAGGCCTTTTTGAGATTTGAACACCAGGTCTTCAAGTTTGAAGAGGTTATCTTTGACTTTCTACCATTCGACCACCGTGTGCCCATTGCCCGAAGGCGAAGGTAGATGTCTTGTCGGTCTTTATAAGTCTGTAACTACTTCACTGGCCGAGCAACGCATTGCTGTTAGGCGTGCTCAACAGATTAAAACGGATTTGGTAACTATAGCAACAGACAGAGTCTACCTACCACGTAGCAGACGGAACTAGGTATGCTGTACAATATGTATTCATGCTATGGCTTGTAGCAGCACAAGTCATGGAACAAGATGACTTATAGCAGACATTGATGACATCAAAAGGCCAAAGAATCTCTATGACCGAGCCAAGTTATCGTGGGATATACTTCCAATCTCAAGACAGTAACCCATTCTGCGCCAGCCAAGCTTCACATAGCACTGGCCATTGCGAGACTGGCAAATCCTTGGTATCCAAGGCAAACCCATGTGGTGCGTCCGCAAATACATGTAGCTCGACGGCGCCACCGGCTCGTTCGATTCCCTCGGCCAGTCGATAGGCGTTAACTACGGGGACAACAGGATCGCTCCCTGAGTACACGATGAAAGTCGGTGGACACGATGGGCCCAGTTGTACGTCTGGCTGGACGACGTCGTATAGGGTCTGCTTTTCTGGTGGTGCCAAGGGCGCCTTGTTGGGTACGATTGTTCGACCAGCGGCGTTTGTGGCTGACGGTTCCAGTATGTTAGCTTTCTGCGTTCTTCCATTACCACGTAGAAATTCCAAAATAGTTGGCTGTATACTCTCGGTCCAAATATCTCTTATCAGAAGGGATATAATCATGAGGGAACATCAAACCAGGCTGTACCAGAAAATATCATCAAGAAATAAAAAACTCACATATCGGACCATACCCTATAATCGCGAATGTGAGCTTCGGCGGAGACGGCACCGGAGACGTCCACACGGCAGGATACTCGGCCAAAAGCGCCGCCCCGAGATGCCCTCCGGACGACAAACCGCAGACCCCGATTCCGTTCGGAGCACCAACCCTCTCCTTAATCAGCCCCAGCGCCCTCCTCGCATCATCGAGTGGCGCCTGGGGGCCCGTCTCCGCTGTCGGAAACCTGTGCACGAGCACAAACGCGTGGAACCCGAGACTCGCCAGCCACCGGGCCACCGCGACGCCCTCTCTCCCGACCATGAGCTGCACGTAGCCGCCGCCTCCGAGGACGAGCACGGCGCGGCCGTTATCGGTTTTGACTGGTCGGAAGCCAAACAGCCATGGCCGGTGGACCTTAATCACCACGGCGGTGTCGAGGGTGCCGTCGGGCTGCTCGAGCTCGAAGGCTCCGTCTATCTTTTCATCGTCGTATAGAGAGTATGTGACATCTGCCAATGCATGGAGTGCGGATGACATATTGTTTATTGCTTCCGTTGACAAATTCGTAGACGGCAAACAAAGGTAAGTCCGAGGCTCTGCTTGCTTTCGCGTGTCTCTTATGATGTATCGCAAGGTTTTCACTGTCAATAGTAAATTTCATCTACATGATATATGTCCATACAGCGTAGGTCTCTGTTTTGTGAGCATCACAATGTTATACCGAGACAAATTTCTATTGCACCGAGTTCCTGATCAGTTAAGCAAAGTGAATATGGAAATTTTCCACCAATTAAAACGATCTATTGGTATTCGATCATTTTCAAGTGAAGAATAAAACATTTGTTTTGGATGAGTTTGTATACATGTGCTTGACTTCAACCAGGTTATATTCCAACTTGGATGCGAAAATGGCCATGCCTTGTCCAGCCAGGAAGACTCATTTCTCTGACTTACCTTGCACAAAGGGCTGCAAATCGACTCATTGAGAATCAAGCAGCCTTTACCGCCACCTACCTGAACATTTGAGTCTTGAGCAGCCAGACCGTCCTCTCATCTAGAGCTCCGCCAGCAAACCGCTCAATCTCCCTTCTGCTCGTCTCAATCTTCCTCCTGGCATCACCGGCCACCAAGTCGAGGTGTGCCCGTGCCGCGTCGCGGACGACATCATTACTATCCACCTCGGCAAAAGACAAAAAATACGCCTCGAGACAATCGAGCTCGTCCTCGAGCTCCTCCAGCTGGGCCCGATTAAGGAAGTACCCGTCCCGGAAGTCGGCGAACGCGCGCAGCCACGCGCCATAGTCGTCGCCGAACCGGCCGGCGATCCACCCCGACTCCTCGCGGTCGGCCAGGCCGACGAGGTCGCGCAGCAGCTCGCTGCGCAGGGCGGCGGACGCGGCGGACGGGTTTACGGAGAAGTGCTGGACTCGCCGCTCGAGGGAACACTCGCTGTACCATCTGCTGCCGCCCGGCGCTGCCGTGGCGGTGCTGCTATTCTCGGATCTGGACATGGTCGATGAGATGTCGAGAGTGTGGATGGTAATACAGCTAATTTTCAGCCCTGTGCGGTTGATCCTATAGTCTTTGGAAACTTGACTGTGTTCCTATCGAGCTCTAGAATCGGCGCGAGCGTAGAGCCAAATTTATGGATTGAAACGTACAATGACAAGCAAGAATGTCTTTGTATTTCCATCGGCATTGTATGCAACAAGGTGTCAAAGCGGGATCAAGAAGACGACAAACCGATTATCGTCGCCTCTTTGTAAGAGGACAATATTCGGAATTCAGGGGGGATTTGAATTGCAGAAGAAAACCATAGCAATAATTCACGACACAAGTGAGATAGATCATCTTCGAATTGATCTCTATATCTTCAGGTCCTTGATTAAAAAATGAACAAATTCTAACTTGGGTCCAAGATTCTCTCTATGCCTTGTAGGCCTTGACAACGGGCACCTCTTCATCCAGAGGCAGAATATCAGGCAGCGGTCCCACGGGCGCTATCGAGAAGGGATTAATCTGCGTGTGGCTCTTGGTGTAGTGATTCTTGATGTGCAGAAAGTTGGTCGTGTTCTTAAAGGCCGGGTGGTTCCAGTACACTACAATAACGCATGTCAGTATTGCCTTTCTTGGGATGACAAAAGAGTTTTGAGTCGCTCTTTTGGGTAACATGTCTGAGTTGCTCCATTATAGCACCATGGTGGGGAAGTTGTGCTCATGAGACAACGCAGAACGAGTAGATAATAACATCGGAAGTTGCTTACAGTTGCGCATCCACTTGTGGGTGGCCGGGTACCCGGAGCGGATGTCCCGGATGTTGCACTTGAAGTGCTGGACGTAGACGGGGTCGAAGCGGATAATGGTACAGAACCTATAAGTATCATGTCAGCTCAATATCCCAAGCATACCTAGTGAGAAATGGAATCAACTCACACTCTAACATCCGTCTCCGTCAGGACGTCGCCGAAGTAGTACGGCCCCTTGCCGTTCTTGAGGTGCTCCTCGAAGCGGTCGAGGGCCTCGAACAGCCTGACGACGTTCTTCTCGTACGCCTCCTGCGTGGTGGCGAAGCCGCTCTTGTAGACGCCGTTGTTGATCTGGTCGTACGTCCACTCGCCGACCTCGTCAATCTCCTTGCGGAGGGCCTCGGGGTACAGGTCGACGGCGGCCTTGTCGGCGGGGAGCTGGTCGTTGAAGGCGGTGCCGAGCATGCGCAGGATCTCGGACGACTCGTTGTTCACAATGGTCTGCTGCACCTTGTCGTACAGGACCGGCACCGTGAAGCGGCCCGAGTAGTCGGGGTCCACGGCAAAGTAGATGTCGCGTAGGTGCGTGTTCTTCTCGTGGCCTGGGACCGGGTCCGGGATCACGTTCTCGCCCTTGGCATCCGTGTCTTCGGGAGTCGGGAATCGCCAGCCCTTCTCGGCCATGTGCCAGTGCACGACGGAATAGCTGATAAAGTCCTCCAGACCCTTGAGGCTTCTCGCGATCAGAGCCCGGCACGCCCACGGGCAAGCGTAGCTGACATAAAGATGGTAGCGGCCCTTCTCGGGCGGAAACTTGGCGCCCGGCTCCGTCGAGATCCAGTCCCGGAACGAGCTGACCTGGCGCTTGAACTCGCCGCTCTTGTCGCCTGGCTTCACCCACTCAGTGATCTTACTACCGGAGGACTGTGAAGTTTTGCGGTCAGCGTGGATACGTTGGACACCTTAGCAGATGATTGGATGCGCAAAAGGGCAACAATATGATACGGTTTGGACAACACATGGGCTGCTTACCATTCTGACTTGAGTGTTCAGAAATTTGGGCACTGGTGATTGGGTTTCTGCTCTGGTATCTGGTTTCGAGAGCACCTTTGATGGGTACACGATAGTCCTTGAGGTGGTGAAATTCTTTATCTGCCGTAAACTTGCAGATGGCTTTGATATACGCTGAATATGTAACGCGGCACAGCTATGAATTGTGGCAGCGCGGGCGACGACTTTGTAGTTCATGGGCTCAATCGAAGCTTTCTTTGAGAGTGAGGGGTACCAGTGAGGCGCGGCGGTGGACTATATCACACTTATAGCCCGACAAGGTGGTTCCTGATCGATACACGGGGCGAATTATCCGCCGATAGTCATCAAAGATAATATTTTACAAGACTTTTGACTCAAAAACTCTCTCCATTAGATGCAAGTGACTAAGCTGATCCAAGTGCTACCAAATAAAAGCTTCATGTCAGTTCCTGTCGATCTCCAATCGTGACGTAAACTAGAGCGGGTTTCACAGACTATCGCAGTTATGTAAGTCATCACTAATCCGACAGCCCTCATCAGTCAGATTCTACCTAATTCGTGTTTGGCGTAGTGTGTTCGGCATTGCCTGTGCGCTAGGCGGAGCACCACGTCGGCGCGGCGGCTCTACCCGGCCAGACTCATGTCTTAACAAAGACAATATCCGGTCGACCATTTCCCGTTGGACCATCGGACGTTCACAGCAAGGCCAGGTATTCACCGTCATGGCTACTGTATGAAGTAATCTATTTTGGGACTATTGAGAAGAGTTCTCTCTCTTGGCTGCATTCTCGTACCAAGGCTCGCCCTGCTTAACAAAGACAAAAACACTGGCCCACATTATGATCTATCCTTGGGGCGTTTCTTCCTTACATCGTGGTAGAAATGAACCAGTTCTAAATAATCTTCTACCTGACCTTGCACTTGATGTAAGGCACCTCGACATCTTCCTCATTCACATCCTCGGCCACCATCTCGAAAATGACCTCTTTTTGGTGCTCGGGAATCGGCTTCTTTGAGATGAATTCGACCAGCTTGCTGAGGGGAAGATCCATCCTGTCCTTGAGCTTGGAAGGCTGGAAGAAGGAAGCATACAGCAGACTGACTCCCGAACTCAACATGGTGATGCTGAGACCACGGCTTTCAAAGTCTGCAATCAGCTCCCTCAAGGTGGGGTTGTTGACCTCGAATCTGTCCCAGATCTTGTCCAGAGTCACCTTGCCGTTGGGTCCCTGGTATTCAACCTTGGGGCTGGCAATAGGCTCACTGAAACCAAAGAAGGGCAAAGCGAGGTTGATGAAGCCATTCTTGTACTGCTCAATATCGTCCTTGCCGTCGATAATCTTGTAGAGCTCGAGAATGACGAGACCGGTCACCAGAGCTGTCGTGGTGGCAATGGCAGGAATGATCTTTCCAGCAATGAACTTGGTCTTGTGTCGGTCGGCCTGTTCAATCTTGTAGTTCTCGGCGCGCAAGTTGCTGGCGGCAGTAATGAAGTCAATGTGGTGGTTTGTGTCATCGTCCTTCTCAAATTCGACAGGCGTAAGCTTGAAGCCAGCCATCTTGCTGGCAGGCGGCAGGTCCTTGGCGATCTGCTGGAGCTCGTCGCCATCATCAAAGCTGCTGGCACTCGGATCCTAAAGTAGAGTTTAGCAGTCTTTCAACACATACATGCCTGAATAGCACTTACCGGATCGCTGTCCTTCTCCTGGATCTTGACGTTCGCATCAGGCGCGAAGTCAGGGACGATGACGTTATCAAGGACCTTGAGATACGTCGTCTTATCAACTCCCTTGGTGTTAATATTGTAGTTGAAAGCATGCAGGTTGGCAGCAGCCACCACAAATCCGAAATGTGTCGGGTTCTTGGGGTCGAACTTGAGAGCGTCGGGAGCACGCTTCGGGCCGGACCAGAACGGCTGGCCTGACGACGAGGTCGAGTCCTTGGGGAAGTTGTGAAGCAGCTGTTGAATAGCATTGTTATACTGCTTTTCAAACAGCATACGCGCCCAGATGATGCAGTCTTCAAAACTCAATGGCTTATCGGCCACCAAGTAATCCCGGATGGTCTCCAAAGTCGCCTTCTCGTTACCGCCCTGCTTCAGTGTTGCCTCCAGGTAGTTAGGCTGGGTCAGGTAAAGGTTGACAGTCTCGGGCGACTTGACAAACGAGGTCTCGAAAAGCTCACGGGCCCATGCAATGGTGTGCTCAATCTTGTTGGGGAAACTCCTCAGAGTACACATGGGGAATGACTGCTCGGGAGGATCCTGAGAGGACGAGTACGACTCGGTCAGCATGGGAAGGACGACTTGTGTGTTACCCTTGGTGCCGAGTGTACCACTCTCGAGCAGAGGCTTGTGGAAAAAGACGCATCTGCGGTCGACATATGTTCGTGCTTCAACATTGTCGAGAGCATTTGTAACACCATCCAGCTCGTTCCAGAAGTCCTCATTGAAGATATCCTCCGTCTCTGGGCTCACACGATCCTTCAAGCAGACGATGTGTCCATCAAGGTCGGGGTTCATGGCCTGCACAGCCTTGGCAGCGCAGTCACTCTTCATTCCACCAACATCCTTGGCGCGGAACAGGAATTGACGGTTGAGATTGCTCTTCTCGATCGAGTCCATATCAGTGATAGTGATACGCCCCTTGGGACCGACTCCCAGACCAATCATGGCCCAGTTCTTGAGCATCTCGCAACCAATGGCTCCAGCACCAACCAGGAACTGCCTGATGTTGCCCAGCTTTTCTTGGTACTCCTTACCAAAGACTGCGATTTGACCGTCGTAACGCGATCCGACAGGCTTGCAAAGCTCTTCCGAGCGCTTGGTGCTGGTCGGAAGCGACTCTAGAGAGTCAAAGTACAACCACTGCTTGATGGGGTGGAACTTGCCCGAAACAGCCTTGAGAACTTCCTGAGCAGTAAGACCACCAAACAACGCGGCCATGGGGTTGAGATCACCAGTTGCCTGGTAGCTGAGCTCCTTGATCAGCTTCTCGTCAATCTCAACCTCCAGCTTCTCGGCTTGAGCAAAAGCCTTGGCCGATGCGACCAGGACAATAGCATCCTCCTCGTTCATGGGGCGAGGGAGACGGCCCTTGGTTTGCGAGAAGGCGTGCAGTGCTTGGAAACCAATATGTAATTGCTGAGGTCTGTCGAACTTGGCAAAGTCGGACATGAGAAATTCGGGGTCCTTGATCGCGGAAGAGATGGTCTTGAAGTCGAGGAACTTTGGCATCTTGACCTGCTGGTAGAGACCGCCACGCTTGTACTGGCCCAGGCCAGAAACATCGCCAATGGAGAATGTGTAAGGACCCTTGACTGTGATCTTCCTCGGCTCGGAGCTGTTCAGACCCTCCATACCCTGAACCTCGGAGAAAGTGACGTAGTCACCATCCTCAAGGCCGTGGCGCGTCTCATCCAAGGCTGACACCAGACCATCCTCGTCGATATCGGCCACAATACCACTGAGGGGGTTCTCGCCGGTCGCATCGAGCACGGTGAACTTTTCGCCAAAGTCGCAAAAGATCGAGGCGAAGAGGCCAAAGGTGTCGGCGCAAACAACGTAGATGCCCTTGGAATGACAGTAGTCGCCGATGGCGAGCTGAAGGTGCAGGGGCGTATTTGTAAGCACGACAACCTGGTACTTGTCGAACTGGGAGAGGTTGTCGCCTAGCCCGGAAGACTGGTGGACGTTGACGGGTGTGTAGGCATTCAGCTCGGCCACTCGGGGGGCGGTCACAGCGTCTCGGGGCTGGCCAACATCTTCGGGATGTAAGAAGAACTGAGCAGACAGATCTGCGATGGCAACGGGCTCGGGATCGTGCAAGGTCAAGCTCTTGACACCAGCAAGAGCAATGTTCTTGGCGATCTCTACACCCAGGCCCTTCAGGCCAACGATGAGAACGTTGGAAGCTCCCATGCGCTTCATAGCCTCGTGTCCGAGCACGTAGAGCTGTCTGCTGTAGAGGGACTCGTCGATCTCGCTGCCGGTACCGACCACCGACTCGTCGACCTGGAGTCGGGTGACCAGGTCGACCTGCGGCGGGGTCGTCATGTTTGTGTCCTGTACGGGCCAAACAGGTCAGTGCATGATACGGAGAGCGCGGCCGGAATGAGAAGCCGGTCGATATCAGCGGCTCCCGAGCCTCGAAATATCGAAACGTTCGGGATGGAGATGAGGTCGGGGGCAGCTTACGGTCATGGTTCTCTTGGGGGAGATGGGGACGTCTCCGTTCGAGAGCTTGCGCTTCCCCAGCTTGACTGTATTTCGGATCTCAAGCTCCTGAGCGCTTGAGAATAGTGTACGCTAGATGAATACAAAGAGACGATCGACAAGAGGCGTGGTATTGAGAAGAATGCCAAAAAGTATGGCTCGGGATGGGAGTTGTGAATACAAAGTAGAGGTGGCTACTGCAGTGAGGCAGAGAGAGTTGCGGGTTAGGTGGGATGGGAGGGAACAACCCCACCAACGAGGCTACTAGCGGTGCTGCTGTGATGCACTGAATGGTGTCTCCAGACTAAGTTGACCCACCAAGGGAATGACGTATCGCCGGGCTTGTTGTATTATGCTGAGCAATCTCAGAGAACAGCCAAGCTGTCACTTTTGATTTCTAAGATACATGTATATCAAAGTCTCTGAATAGATATAGATACCACGCCAAAGGACTTCCCCCTGAAAAGTTTTCCCTGAGATGCGACACTGCTGATTCAGCCTACAAAGCAGCCAGGGATGCGAGAAGGAAGCGGCGGTACAGGCAGGGGCGGGGCAAAACGCAGGTCAAGAAGTGTGTGAGTCAAGCAGCGTTCGTTGAAAGAAAATCGCCCTGCACCTGCATGCTTGGGCGGCTGTGTATCTCATATTGAGGCAAAGAAAGCTGCCTTCATCAGCAACTGTTCATCCACCATAAAGGCCACCGTGATCTTGACCAATTCAACAAAGAAGTTCGTTTGATGTGGATATTTGACTGCGAGCATGTTCGGAGCTGTTTCGGGCGATGGAACGTGTATCAGCAGTTGATATAGCCGCGGAAGAAGAACCAACTGGCATCAAGTTGCCTCTGCTGGGTGATGGGGGAAGTTTCTCCCGCGACACCTCACTTGTTGGCAGAGAATTGCTATCAGAAGACTAGAGACAGTCACATGTCAGCTTTCCCTACAGTGACATACAATTACACACTGTTGTATGAGTTGAGGCTAGCATAAAATGGCGAATTACAAGTCATGATTCTGGTTCAGAAGATCAACACAAGACGCACCGGGACACTTGCAGAAATAGTGATTCATGCTTTTATCAAACTACCGCCAATCGCAAGCAGACATGTCCTAATCAGTGACATGCTGCTCATATCCCCCCTCGGAACACCTCAGATGATCCAACTGAGACTTCAAGAACCATTACATCCCAACTGCCACAACAGTTCTTCTCCAGGGCAAACAACTTCCTCCCCAAAAGTTCAGCATCCTGTCCCCGGGTATGCTGGAATTAAGTACGCTGTGCCGGCATCACCTTCCTCCTACCGGCGCTTCGAAAATGAACACAGAAGTGGTATATCTACTCCCACCGCGGCGCATCCCTCCAATGTGCCCTTTCTTCCAAGTGTTAAAAGTTTCCAAAAATGCAAATACAACAGTGCCGGACTCTATAGTAAGGATCGTCCTAATCGTGGGTATCATTCCAACTGCCGTTCCCTGAACCAAAATATGCCAAAACCTTTCCAATGTCCATCCTGTATAATGAGTGTGGGAGTCCGTGGGCCTGTTGTTCCATACCGATGTAATGCAAGTGCTATATCAAGGATCGTTATGAAGTCTAGAATTCGTAAATGTCGTGAAAGGAGAGTGATTGGGATAGTGTCATTGCTGATACCCCCGAAGCTGAATTAGTTGTTAAAAATTAAAAGGCAAAAATAAGTGCCAAGATGGTGAAGAGCAGCGAGCTCGAGCCGGCGGCCGAAGAAAGTCGTGCTGCGGCTGCCGTGACTACAGACGTTGCCGTGCTGCTGGTCGACGTCGCGGTCAGGGAGCCCGTGCCGGTGGCAGAACCGGTGGGAGTGGCAATGGTGCTTCCACTGCCACCGCTTCCTCCGCTACCTCCGCTTCCTCCACTGCCGCTGGCGCCGCCACTGCTCGTGCCCGTGACAGCCGCGACTGATGATGAAGTTTTGCCGGAGACGGTCGTGCTCGCAGTGCTTCCAGAGTTATCACCGGAGCCGCTTGGAGATGTGACCGTGGAAGCACCGCTGCCCGATGGTCCTGTGGCAGTGCCGCTCGAGGTGGCTGATCCTCCCGAGGAGCCTCCAGGGGAAGCTCCTGAGGAAGATGAACCTAATGAGCCAGACGACGCCGAGGCACCAGTCGAGCTGGCAGTTGAGCCACTGGTGGTTCTGCCCGATGCCGAGCTTGCAGTGTTGGTAGACTCCGACGTTGAAGTTGTAATCGGTCTGATAGTACCTGTGACCGCCGAAGTCTGTGTTTCCGTTTGGACCGGATTGGTGCCGGAGACCTCGCTTTGCGGCGCTGTGCCTGTGGGTGAGCCAGAATCGTCGTTCCCGCAGTAGTCGAGGTATTGTTGGAAGTTGCTCGCGACATAGTCCTGTGCATTTGAACGCTGAACGTTTTGAGAATTGTTGCTGATGCACGCTTCACAAGTCTTGTATAGCAGGTTGAATGTCGAATCCGGGTCGCACAGTTTCGTCGTCTTTCCTACGCTTTGCGCCTCTGTTTGTGCGTTTTCGCAGCCAGGGTAGCATTTTGATGGAACTACCGGGTCGTCGTCGGCTCGTTTGAACCGGCCTCCATTGATCAGAGGAACTCGTCGCTTCTGGTGCGCTTCATAGGTAGGATACGCGGCGGCGCTGGAAGTGGTGGAGGTGGTTGTTGTTGGCGCCGGCCACTCGGTCAGAGAAGTTTGCGACTCCCAGTTCCCGGTGGTGACGGTCTGGGTAGTCTTGTGACCATGCTTTCCAGTGAGTGTTGTTGTATATACCTCGGAAAAGGTAAAGATATCATAACTCAATCCAAAGGCTTCCGGGTCAAGGTAAAAGAAACCATCAACGACTGGATATGCCCCGCCGGTTCCGTTGTTATTATCGTCGCAATCCCATTCGTTATCGTCGTCCCAAGTGACGTTTTGAGGCTGAGGCGATGGCACACATCTTGTCGGGTCACAGACATAGTTATTGGCAGGAATGTCGGCGAAGACATTGCACCCGCCAGGTTTAGGCGGGCTGCATACACTGTTCGGTGGACATCCAAATGTGTAGTCTGACCTCGGATTGTATACTGGATATCCAGAACCAGTGTTGGTCGGCACTGGAATCGGGCAAGTCAGAGTATCAGTATAGGTTGCGGTTGCGGTCGCCGTTATGGTCACTGGTACAGTCACCGGCGGGACTACAACTGTAGCGGTAGTAGTGAAAGTGGTGCCGCTCTCAATCAAGGTGACGAGCGAAGTGAGTGTTGATCCCGGCAGGGTCGTCACTGAGCCGGGCAATTCAGTCGTGGCAGTGACTGCGGGCTGCGTGGTAGTCAAGACCTCTGTAGTGGTGAAAGTGTTTGTCGTGAAGATGGACTCTTCGATCGTGCTAACCGACACGGTGACATAGGTCGACGTTGCAGTGAGAGTGATGTAGGAAGTCTCGCTCTCAGTAGCTGTGGTCGCGGATATCGAGACCTCCGTGGCAGTCAGAGTCAAAGTATCCGTAATGGTCGTTGGCACGCTCGACGTAAAGATTGAAACGGTCGTGAACGTCGAAGTCACGGAGCTGGTGAGTGTACTCGTGTGGTCCACTATGACCGTAGTTGGCAAAACAGTCGTGGACGTCACAGTCGCGGTGAGAGTGGTCGGTACAGACGTAGTATACGTCGTCGTTGTCTCCGAAGTCGTCGTGAATGTAGTAGTGGCCGTGTCCGTTTCTGTTGCCGTAGCCGTAGTCGTGGCCGTGTCCGTGGTCGTGGCCGTGTCTGTTTCTGTTGCAGTTGCGGTGGTCGTGGCCGTGTCTGTCTCCGTCTCCGTTTCCGTTGCCGTTGTGGTCACGGGAGTAGTGTACGTAGTTCTCTCGGTCTCTGTGACGGTAGTCCAGATCGTCGAGACGACACAACGTACATCAGACGTAGGGTACGCATTGGTGTTTGTAGTGGTAGCACCAGCGCAAATGGTCACATAGTACGGATAGGACTGTCCAATTTTTAGATATGCCACTCTTCAGGACTTCATAGTTGCTTACAGTTGTCACCACAGACGTGGCGGTTTGAGTGATAAAAGAGGTGTCAATGGTAGTGGCTCTGGAGTAAACAATTAGCTTATGCCTGTCTCGCAGCTCATGGGACGTACGTGGTAGTCTCCTCGTCCGTCACTGTGGCCGTTGCGGTCGTGGCCGTCGAATGTGTCACGTAGACTGTTGAGATGGCAGTGGAGCTATTCATGGTCAGATCATAGTCAGAATGCGCCTTTTGAGAGTCGCGGATAACTTACGTGATTGTCTCGTAGCAAGTTGTCGTGCTCACATGTGTCTCTGTTTTTGTAGCCGTCTTGGTGACAGTTGGGCAGAGATTCATTAGTGACGGAGACGAGACTGGGTAATTATCAATCACAGCATTGACGACACTCTCATCTGTGTCATTTTGCCTCGGAGATAGACCAGTTGCGCTCGCCGTCAGGGCAAGCGACAACGGTGCCAGCACAGCAAGATGCTTGGAGATTTGCATTTTGCAATCTGGATATTGTCCGAGTCAGCTTGGGGCTAATTCGGCTTCAATGTCAAACGATTGACTCTGGAGAAACGAATGTCCAGTGAAAGAACGACTCTTCCTGCACAAGGAAGAAGTGTGTGGTACTGGACCCCAGGAAAGAATCGGGGGCTGACTTTGTATAAGTTGTGAAGGAGGGTGTGTTTACTCGAGTTGCCTCCTAGCCTTTTTCCTCAATGGCAATCGAGTGGAAAGACCGTCAAGGATTCAACCAAATGGCAACCTCGAATGAGAATGACGTACAGCTCTGATAGGTCTGGGCAACTGTGAAAATTCTCTCGTACAGGTGACAAGCCTGTCCACGACCACTCAGAACGGAATATGAGAAGACGGGGTACGAGCGCAAGAGAGTCTTCTCTAGCAGCTACGGCCTACCACGAAGCTGGCCGGGTAAGGCTGACCACAAAAGACAACAAGCACAGCCAAATCACCGGAGCTACGAGGTACGAAGGGGAACTTGGAGCTACACGGACCGGGGGTTGGTCGTGATGGTTACATGGCAAAAGTCCACATCGATCATATGTAACCAGGCACCCATGACGGGTGCAGATCTGCCCATTGGGCCCCCCGGACTGAGTTGCATCTTGATGTGGGAGTCGCATGCAAGCAGAGGCCGGCCCGCCTGCCATGTAGAATATCCAGGCGCCTAACACGCCGTTGAATCTGCAAGATCTCGTTGTCGACGCAGATATCCTCATGACACAAGACATTCACTCGAGTCTTGATGCAGAAAGTGATCGTTTGTGCAGTGCTCGATTGACCACGATCAAACTGCCGGCCGAGCATCAATCAATATTTGATGCGAACACAGGTACTACCGGTGCGGAATTGCTTGTTTCTAGTCGGTCTCACGTAACACGATAGACGAGGGAGAGACACAGCCATCTCACGATTGGTCAAAGAGACCCTCAGCCCTTCTCTGCCAAGAAGTAGCTACTCCCCGGCGGCGAGTGGGGAAGTCATACTCGAATCCTTCGACCTGGTCCAGAGCAGTGGTCCATGATATCGTCGTGGCTGTGGAAACCTGAAAAATCATACCACGGCCATGTAGTATATGGATGGCGTTCCTGCTTGATGTCGGTATTGATCGAACTGCCGGGTGTCTACTGCACCGCAAGCAGGCTTTCTGCTCGCGGCCGCAGCGATGTGAGGGCATGATCGAGGCACAACTGCTGCCCGGGCATGAGTGATTGGGGGCGCGGAGTGAAGAATAACGCAAAGCCCGCCTGCCTGGGTCTCGAAGTATGGCACGGAAACCAGCATTGCAGGATGGCAGCGGCACAGTCGGTTGATGGGTGTAGTCGAGCAACAGTTTGGACGAGTCACGACAAGATCCCGCACAGACGCAAAGAGAGCAGAGCAGCGTGCCTGTCGTATTGCATGAGTACAATACATATGCATGTACATGACAGAAAGAAGCAAACCCAGCCTCGGGCCAATGAAGGCAAATTTGCTTCCTTTTTGCCCTCTCCCGGCCACAGTCGGGGCGATGTTGGAGAAGAGAGCAAAATGCTGGCAGCAAACCAGGGGACTGGGCCGGATAGGACAACCGAAGGTAAAGAGCATGTTGGTCGTCAGAATATAGTAGGTGGGGTATCAATCGAGCACTCTCGACCGCCCAGAAGACTGTTGTCATCCAATATTGCGCACCGTGAAAGGAAATAATCGCCACCGGGTACCTTGCAATATTGATTTTTGCTGGCCAGTTGGAAATGTGGAAGGCTAGATTAGGCCAGACCGAGGTTTGTTAACAAAGAACTGTTGGTACATTATGTTACTTTTGCGCCTTTTGTCATGGGCGAGAAACGGGACATGGGGAGGAGATCTCCCCGGACAAGGACTTTGCGAGCAGCGAGGCTGTCAATCGAGCACTCCAGACTCGATCTCTCTGCTCGGGATTGTGTCCTTGGTTTGTGATTTGACAAGCTGATCTCTTACACGAAAATCGATGCAGCAACTGATCCAGAAGTTTTTATTCGCGACAGCTGATTTTTCTGTGCGAGTAGGCGGAACTTTTCAGCAGGAGCACAGGTAGGTGACACTGTGAAAGGAAGTACGCAGACTGGACCTCGCAAATGGCTAATGGTCTGATATCCGCAGAGCAGCATCGCGGGGAACCCTACTCAGTGTTGGTCGATTGACACCAAGCTCTTTTGATCGGGCAGCTTCTCGTCAGCTGTGTTGCCTGACCCCCCTGTACAGTGTGATTCTGAATCTTACGTGCATGGGAACTGGTCGTAATGGTTGCAGCCCCCACCTGGAGCTGTTGACAGGCAGGTATGTAAGTCTTTCTCGAGCATCAGGCTGAGCTCAAAGACGAATTCTCTCTTTACCACAGTGTGGTTTCGTGATTTTTTTGAGACTTGCAAAGGTATTTCGAGCATGATTTGTTTGGTGTTTAGATAGCTTCGTGGTGCCGATCATAATCAATTGTATAGACCACGGCGGAAGAGGACTCGCAAACACAAACAATGGCGACTGATTATATAAATAGACAAGTCGGGTGCGAGCTAGACAGACAAGGGAGCACCATGGCAAACTTTGAATAACACATTGTCAGTGGCATTTGAGCGGTCCCGAAGTTCCACTGGCGTATGTTGGTGCTGCCGGGCCGGAATGTTGTCGCTTAATGATTGGTCATCTGGGGGATGGATGCATGGGTTGATCTTTTGCTGATTGGTCTTATACTATAACTGTGCGCCACTTATTAGGAATGGGCGGAAAGTCGAGAAGCAAAAGAAAGTGCGGGATCTAATTCTTAACTTTGTCAAACCTTAGTCGGACCTCACAGTAAATGTGTCCTACCAGGAATGTACCCATGGCAATGCCCCATTCCAGTCGTCTTCGTCTGTCTTATACGAGTCAACATATCTTCATCATGTCTTGTCTCAACCGAGAGAATGATCCCGTCGCCATGAGATCCGATCGAAAACATGGGCGATCCAAAGCAAACAGACTGTAGCATTCTCCCGGTCGGGCCGTAGTCTTCGAGGCCTTCTCTCTCCCCTGTCCTGTCTGTCTCTTTTCTATGATCGCCGGACGGCTTACCCGTCATATCATGAACCCCGCCAACCCAGCCTTTCCTGCTACCCGACAGCATTACTTCACGTTTCCTGCAGCCAAGGGCAACACTCTCCACCAATGACTGCCCTGATTGCTTATGCAGCCCTTACGCGGATGTATCCCTCAATCAATACTACATACAGCATCGTATCGTTCGCGCAGACCCTGGTGAAGACTTCGACATGTCACCACTTTCTGAGCCGGCGAGCACCGACTCAGCCCACCCTCGTTTCCCCCTGTCGACCATAGAGTTGCACATGTATACTGGCGGCGGCCACTCAGAGCGACTGTGAAATACCAACATGTAATGTACCACGTCGATCGAGCCAAGCCCTCATGTCAGCAGAGAGCGGCGCAGGTTGGTCTCGTAGAACGGTCGCATCTCTTCGGCAAAGCTGAATTGTGCTCATTCTCTCTGCGAGCGGAGGCGTCCTTGGTATTTTCTGGAAGGTCTTGTTCAGAAATGCTGCCCGGACGATTCTAGCATGTAAATGCGCATACCGCGCTTATTCCCGTTCCCTGCCCAGGATTCTGTATAGTTGTGTCTCTTTTTCCATCTTACGTTTGCGCTTTTGCGGGTGAGGCTGAGAATCCCCAAGAGGCTATTGGCTCCAAGCTCTGGGTTGTTTGCAGAACAGATACAATTTTTGGCCACCTTCCCATGCGAGGGAGACATGTGAGTGTGTGGCATCGGTCTCACTCTTGTCTCCCCCCATCCGGGGTATACCGTATACGGCTGTCGCCCAGAGAGACGGCGGAGGGAAAGAAGAAAAGAACCCCCATCTCACACAGAGCTTACCCAGTGGTATGACTTGCAGTTGATCAGCACCGAAAGACACTGTATTCGTTCTTGCTCTTCAGCTCTTCAGCACGTTGACCCAATCACTGAAAAGTAAGACGTCGCATCCACGAAAAGAGAACATACAACCAATACTGTCTGTACAGCGAGGATCATCCCCTACTTTTTAACACACTTTGCCACTCCCTATAGCCATTGACACGGAGCGGGGCCGCCGTGTGGTAAGGCTTTGTTCAACCCATCCAAGAAATTTCTGACCGAGACAAAAGACGGACTCGACGGGCGCTGCCAGATCAGTTGTAAGCTCTGCTTTCATCTGGAACCGGATCATCACGGTTCCTTCCCCATGGTCGCCTTGGCCACGCCTGTCCTGACAAATCCAGACTCAGACTGAATAATGACCTGGCATTCCAGTCGTTGACCCGAGACTTCTTTGTTTTCCTGAGCAGGATTGCCTCCCGCTACCAAGTACAACCACTCAAGGCCCGATCCATGTAGTTTTGACAGGGCCCCGTTTGTTCGCGTTCCCGTTCTCAGCTTTCCTATCGCCTTGAAGTGTACAAGAGTTGATGCATACAATGTTGGTATTCCCAAAACACCAAAGCAGCATCATGCCGCGGTCAACAATAATGGCCTTTTGGGCGCTCGCTGCTGGCTTGGCCGCAGTCGCCAGTGCCCAACAGTCTGGATGGGCCAAGGGTCAAGTCAATGCGACAATGTGCGCATGGCAAAACCCGCGAGGTGAGTCGAAACCTTATTCCATCCGTACCTCGTTGGCCTCGGTATTGATGTTTTGTGATCACAGCGGCTCAGGTTCGAGACACACTGTACATTGATGGAGGATATCTCTTCTGGGTCCCAGGTTTGTCGGATGGGACATACGGCCCTGCGACTCAAGACAGTGAGTGATTTCAGACGGATAAACATCGACAAGATATGACTCTGACCATGCTGCAGACAACCCTCTCGGTTTGATTTATACGCTGAATTTCAGCAAACCGTTCAACACGTCGACTAACATTAGCGAAATCATGGAGCCGATTTCCAAAGCTCCCAATGGAAATGCGGCCAACAACCTGGCGCCCAATTTCTTTGATGGCGCCATGCTCCACAACGACGCCGAGTTCTTCTTGTACGGCGGCCTGACGACCAAGACGGACAAGTACTCGCCGCCGGACGCTGACGACGTGCTCGCGTACCAGCTGTACCAGTACGGCGCGGAAAAAGAGCAGTGGTTCCCCGGCTTCATTCAGGACAGCCTGGGCGACGACACCACCCGGTATCTCGCTTTCGGCGCCGGTGTCAGCGCGCCCTCGGAGCAGAAGGCCTGGTACTTTAGCGGGCTGCGATCGCCGACGTGGGGCGAGATTTACTATCCGACCATCAACGATAGCATCAACCCGCTGGACGCCTCCAACACCCTGTTGGCCCTGGACATGGCCGAGCAGCAGCAGGAGACGTGGTCCAACGTAACCCTTCCCGACGAGATCAAGGGGCGCGGGGGTGCCGATGTCGTCTGGGTACCCGTCGGAGATCAAGGAATCCTGGTTTCACTCGGTGGTGTGGTCTATCCAGACTTTAACAATGGAAACCTGACTTCACAGAACAGAGGGCAAAGTGTAAGTGATGGCGAGTACAAGAGATTCCCAGACCGAGGTCGCTAACAGTCGTCCAGGAAGCCGAAAGCCCGGCGTTCATGGCGACTATTGATATTTTCGATATCGCTGAAAATAGATGGTATTCGCAACCTACCATTGCCGGGCCGGGCCAACTCGCTCTCGGTTGTGCCGTCGTGGCTGTCGCACCGGATGGTTCGAGCTTCAATATTTACTACTATGGCGGCTACAACGGGCTGGACATGGACCAGGCTTACAGTGATGACGTCTGGATCCTGTCGTTGCCGTCCTTCATGTGGATGAAGATCGCCTCGGGTCAAGCAGACCACGGGCGCGCCGGTCACCGATGCGTCAAGCCATACCCGGATCAAATGATCGTGGTCGGAGGCTACCGCCCTCTTTCGGGAGTAGGATCCATAGACTGCGTTGAGAACAACAACATCATCCAAGTCTTCAACCTCACCGAAGGCAAATGGATGGACTCGTACGATCCAGACAATTGGGCCGACTACGGCGTTCCAGAGATGATCCATCTCATGATCGGTGGCAGCGAGACTGGCGGCGCGACCATGACGACACCGACTCCTACCGGATGGGCGACACCAGCTCTCTCCGAAGTCTTCCAAAAGGCCTATCCCACCTCGAAGATAACCAGCTACTATCCGTATGGTCGAGATGATGGTACGGCCGGTCGAACCGATGCGAACAGCAGCAGTGTGCCTTCATGGCTAGCGCCAGTGCTCGGCGTGGTGCTCGGTCTCGTGTTCATCACGGCCATTGTCGTTGCCGTCCTGCTTTATCGCCGACGCAAGCAGATTATGAGACGAGGCGGTGGGAGCGAAGTCGCCACGGACGAGAACGGGAACCGCATTCTCTCCTGGATGCGCGGCCAGGATGCAAATGGCAAGGCGCAGACTGTCACCAGCGAGGAGCCGCAAACGCTTGACGACGTTGAGAGTCGAGTCGGCTCTCAGACTCCCTACCAGACGCACCCGGAGATGGCTCAGGCGCAGCAGACACATATCATGGCCGAGATGCCCGACACACCACTATTTGAGATGATGGGTACGATTGCCTAGGACCCCATGATATGCAGAGTACTTGAAAATGCTAACACAAATGATAGACACTTCTCCGCGAGTAGAGCTGAGCGATACGGGCCTGACACCTGTGGACATAATCAACAAGCACTCGCATTTTGCCCGCTCGCCACACACGGCGACGACGCCAACGAACCCGTCATCTTTCTCAAACTATTCCAGCAACATTGAGCACGCCTCGATATCGACCAACTCGCAGAGGGCTATGTTCCTTGGCTCTGACGGGCGACCGGACTCCCCGGCGTTACCTCCCACTTCGGCATCGACACCGCCAACGGGAGGTATTCCCCCGCCGGAGAACCGGGTCGTATCTGACCTGAGCGGAATCAGCAACAGAGAGCAGTCGCATCTGCGCAACATCAGCGATGCAAGTGTCGGCACCGGCGTGGACGATGCCACCGGCACGGGTGATGGCACTGCCCCACCCACGCCCGTCATCGGCAACGCCATTCCCATGTCGCCGCCCGGACCCGTAAGCCCGCCAAGTGCCGGCGCGGATGGGCAGGAAGATTACTTCCAGAGCGTGGGTCGGACGTTGACAACGGGCAACAATTCCGGGCCTACATACGGCGCGGCCGCCTCGCCATTAAGACGGAGCGTGTTCGTGGAAAGCCAGGACGACCTGGGATTAAAGGGCGAAAAGGGCGAAAATAAGAGGTGATGTTGGCAAATATGCCTGGGAAAAGAGAATGTTTATCGTAATGGCTGGGGAATACCACATCATGGCTTTAGAACTTTTGGCCGAGGAACGGGTCCAAACTGGAGTCGACGAGTCTTCTTTGTATATAGGTTATGGGTTTGGGGCAAGCGGGCATCATCATCTGGTCGATACGTACCATCTTTTCTTCGTAATGGATATTCGTGCACCTTTTCAAAAATCGACGACGAGAGTCAGTGACTGCTTCCATCAGTGTCAAATACAGATTCCGGCTTTAGCTCAACCATCCAAGTGCAGGCAGTGTTTTGAGTAAAAACTGGTTGTGAGTTTGGGTATCGTGAGTAAACGCTGAATGTCGAAGATGTATGGAAAATCAGAATGGAGGAATCAGTTGGAACCACAGATGCATCACGAGGATGTCACTTTCGGCCCTTCCTGGTACTCGCCCGGGCCCTCGTCTTTCGAGCCGCGCCCTTTGCTGCTCCCTTGTTCGACTTTGTCGACGCATCCTCGGTCTCGCTCTGCTCCTCCTCGTCATCGTGGTCTCCCTCTTCTTCATCTCCATCTTCGTCGTCCTCGGCATCGTCGCCTTCTTCCTCTTGATCTTCACTGTCCTCATTCGCCTCGGCTTCGGGCTCAGTGCTTTCGGCTCTGGCTTTCGCAGCGGCTCTGGTTCTGCTGCGTGCGCCCCTTGCGCTTTTCGCAATTGGGCTTGAAGCCATGGGTGTTTCTTCTTCCGTGTCCTCGACGGTGCTACCCCGAGTTCTGGTTGTGCTTCCGGCGACACTGGCCCCATCAGTTGTACTGGCATTGCCTCTCTTCCGCTTTCTTGTACCGCCTGATACGCTCGGTGGTTTTGTCGTGTCTTCAAAGTCCATTTGTGGCGGGCTGCTAGGAGCCTCGCTAGGGTCGTCCGCCAAGCGTCGTGCCCACATCATGTCGCCATACTCTAGATCTCTGAGAGAAAAGTCCTTGTACCTCTTCTCATCGTCATCGTAGTTTTCTCGCTCATCGATCGCCTCCAAGTTATAGAGCGTTCGGAGCTTGGCCCAGATGCCGGGGATTTTCGTATGCGTCTCAAAATCAGGATTTATGCCATGATTCCGCAGATGTTCGCTGATGGCGAGCATTCGAAAATGCTTGTGCATACCTAGAGTACAAAACTTTAGCATCTGAGCCGAAAAGGCCAAGTGTCATGCTCTGAGGGCTGCGTACCAGCTGGCTTCCATCTGATGATCCCTTTGTAAAGCGACGCCGTCTGATCGTCTGTCCAGACGTCAGCAAGCAGCTCGGCGGCTGATGCTTGATTTGGTCTTCCGGCCGAAGGTGTCTCCGTCGCTCTTGGTGTATCGGCAGGTTGTGGCGTGTCTATGTCCATTGAATCCTCATGCGCTGGCGTGGGCGTCTTGGGTGTGCCGACACCTAGACTCGTCCGGCCTGTCGCCTTGTTGCGCTTCGGGCCCATCGTCACGAAATATATACTCGTACACGTGGAGGCAGATCGTCGGAAGGGCCAGTCTCTTGATTGAAATCCTGGAACGCACAATGGGGTGCTGCGGAAGGGTCAGAAACTTAATGCCGGTAAGAATGCATTGATGGTCAAGGTTGTGCACAGCTTGTTGGAGCTTGTCGCGAAGTTTGGAGCTCTATCTTATCGGTCATTAGTGGTACAGGTAAGCTGCTACAGGTGCTGCATGTGGTCCCTGGCGATCGCTAAAACAAAGGCTGGAGAAGCCAAGCTAGCACCCAGGTCGTCGCGTCGCGGGGCACCTAGAGGCGCGACTTGCATCACCCTCAATTAAGAGGTAAACTCTCACCACCTACCCAAGCGCATCACGATTGGGTCTCCCAGCAAACAGTGAGTCCGTTCAGTCTCCATTGATTTCTTCTGGGGCACCATGGGATTGGGACCAACGGATCAATGAAGCCGGTGACCAGAGAAACGTCGCAAACATGGTGGACGAAAAGGTTGCGGACGTGTTTGCCATTCCAGATTTCTGGAAGAACTCCAAATGGCTAGGCAGTCTGAACCCAGGCCGGAGCGAATTCTTCAGTCTGGATATCAAATCGACAAACAACACATCTCTCAAAACTGAGGTCCCGGTTCCTGACGTCAAATCTGAGGAATTCTTCAAAGTCCCAGCAGCTCTTGCGCCCCTGAGTCTGAGCACCCAGGAGCAGACACAACATGACACAACACCTTCAGATCCACCACGCGAAGTCAGGGACGAGGGGGGGAATCTATTCAACGATGACTTTATTCGGAACGCACATGCTGCAGTATCTACCGCAGAGTACAAAACCTGGGATGGGTTCACTATGCCAGAGGTGCCACCAATAGAGCCCATCTTTATTACAGAAGCTGGCTCTGCCACTTACGATGCCGCACTGGATGCACCGGACGACCCTTTACGTCTTCAGAATGGCAGTCGCAACCTTGTCGAGACGCATCCATACATTTCTGCGCTTTTGGCGCTTTCGATGGGCAGGGCATCAATATTCTTCACCTGGAACGAGAAACTCGGCTCCTTTGAGCAAGACTTGGAGCGCCTTCGAATATCCGGTTTCTCGGCGCATGTCCTGGAAGGCCTTCTGAATAGATGTCTCCAGTGCGGAAACATATCCCGGTTCCTTCGTTCTTTTGTGCAAATCACGTACAAGACACATCCATCCACTGGCAGGATAGCACTGGCAAAGGCTGTGGACACTCTGCTTATGGTGGTTCAGACTCAGCTAGGAGAACAGGTCAAGACAGTTGCCTCACTCTTGCAACTTCAATCTCTGGTCGCGCCGGTATACACAGTTCTGGCATTCTTTAACGCCTTGGTCAACAGACTCAACAAGGCGAGGACTGACGAGCAAATGCTCTCTGTCCTATTTGCAGAAACGCAAGCACTCGAACACGGAGATCAACTGCTTGGAGAAGTAATGCGAGAAGTTCTAGCCCGGGTCTCTGAACCTTGGTTGGACTTTGCTCAGACATGGATTGGAGTAAAGGCTGAGCACGGCAATCCAATCACCAAGGAGGGGCCTGGAAGGAGCTTCGTCAAAGTCGAGGACGTAGCATACGTGGACGACTTTGGCATCGAAAACGAGGAGATGGACTACGTTCTGGACGAGCGCCGGGTGCCAAACTTTGTTCCCGACGACATTGCCCGAATAATCTTCGAAACTGGAAAAAGTCTACGGCTCCTACGCACTCATCATGCCGAGAATCCGCTCTGCCGGCTGGAAATTCTCGATTCAATCCAGCCGCCTTTCCTTGAATGGCACTACAGCTGGGAAGAGATTGAAAGTCTTCAGAGAAAAGCCATCCAGTACGAGGCATCCGTGTTAGAAGCCGTACGTCACCATAGATCCCGACAACCCAGGATGCAAGCGGAACGAAACACGTCACAAATGGGCTATAGCCTGCAACTCTTTGGTCGGGAAGAAAATCTGTTGACACAGAATCTTCTTGCCTCGATCAAAGAAATGAGTCAGCCTCTCCCGTCCGTCAGCACCACGGACAGATTGTCTCAGCTGTTGCACGACCGCCTTTTTCAAAGCGAAAACAAACAGGACTCGTCGGGACTAGGTCTTGTGCCACACTGGTCTCTGCTTCCTCTACTGTCTTTTGCTCCATTGGTCGAGGCGCAAGCTAGACTGGTCAACAGAGAGTATATGAAAGTGATCTTCTCGTCGCACAAGCTACGAGAACATCTGATGGTGCAGAGAAAGTTTCAGTTGCTAGGTGACGGTCTTTTCTGCAGCCGATTGTCTCATGCGCTTTTCGATTCTGATCTGGAGACTGCAGAAAGGCGGACGGGAGTAGTACAAGTTGGCGGTGTGATGGGCCTACGGCTTGGTAGTCGCGATACGTGGCCTCCAGCCAGCTCTGAACTCCGTCTAGCTTTGATGGGCATCCTTACGGAATGTTATCTGCCCGCATCGAAGCAGGTTGCATGGGGGAAGAACCAGCCCGAACTACCTGGCGATTTGAGCTTTGGTGTGAGAGATCTTACGGACGAGGAGATTGAGAAATGCTTGAACCCGGAATCACTCGAAGCCTTGGACTTTTTACGCTTGTCATACAAGCCACCAGCACTCTTGACTCCCATCATAACTCCAGTCATCCTGATGAAATACGACAAGGTATTCAAGCTGCTGCTGCGCATACTTAGGATGCTATACGTTGCCAGTGAGCTTTATCGAGATACCCATGGCAGAGTGTCCACATGGCACGACGTCAGCGACACTGCTTTACGTTTCCGTGCTGAAGCACAACATTTCATAAGCAGCATTACATCGTACTTTTTCGATGTAGGCATTGGCCCGTCATGGCTTCAATTCGAGAGCTGGCTTGATGCGATACAATCAGATCTGGAGAATGATACGCTTGCTGACGACAGAGCACCCGTTGTCAGCCCGGATGATGTCCGCGAGCGCCACGAGCAAGTGTTGGATTCCATCATGCATACGCTATTCCTGCGGAAAAGACAGCAGCCAGTGCTCAAGGTCCTGGATGACATTTTTACTACGATACTCAGATTTTCCAAGCTTGCCAGGCTGAAGGCTCTAGGGCAGTCTCGTGCTGCGTCTGACAGCCCTTCCACGCTGGAGCTATACAAGACGTTCAAGAACAAAGTGGATGTATTTATGACCGTCTGTAGAGGACTGAGCGAAAGGAAAGGTCACAACACTAAAGCGGGACGAGGAGATGCATCCAATGATGATGCAGCAAAACCGGGGACGCAAGAGGAAAATTCCATTGACAGGTTGCTGTTGCGCCTCGAGATGTCAGGTTACTATAGTAGACCAAGTTACGAACACATGTAGAACAATGATACCCAAGACACAATATAAATTGTATTTTCAAAACTCGACTTCATTTGGATCAAAGCAATCCGGCTTGATTGTTTTCTTGGCTATTTTGTCGTACTCGAATATTTGCTCGAGTTGTGATTCGATTGCATGACCATATTCCTTGATGCCAAGCCTTATGACGGCCCCGCGTCGCGCTGGACGCGCCCAAGTAGCAGTTGCTTCACCCCGCCAAAAACCAAGCCCAAGCCTGAGCGAGCCCAAGTTTAGTGCTTGATTGGCACATTAGCACATGGTGCTGTTTTGTTTCTTTGCAACTTCAAATGTAAATAACCAAACAGCGCAATCATGTCCCGGCCGGCTACGACGAGGAATCTCACTCTGACGGAGGAGCTCGAGAGGCTCGAGCAGTCCATCACGCTCACTCTCCAGGAGATCGATTCCAACTTCAGCAAAGCACATCGCATTGTCACCAGCAGCATCTTGCCTCTTGTCGAGCAATATGGCGAACACTCCAAGAATGTCTGGGAGGCTTCCAAGGTACGTGGGCCACGAATGGCTAGCTCTTTGCACCTGCGGCTTGGACGGACTATTTGCTGACAGTTTCTTGACAGTTCTGGAAGCAATTCTTTGAGGCTTCGGCCAATGTCTCGCTTTCTGGCTATGAAGAGCTAGCCAATGATGAGAACGCGACAAGAGCAGATGACAACGACGAAACAACACGGATCGAGGATACGACTAACTCGGAGGACTACACACAAGAAGATCACCAGGATGAAGATGTCACGGCCGACCAATCTGGGTACGGAGACCAGGCGCAACACCGTGATGTTGAGGACTCGCTGCTCGACGACGGCTCGTTGGCCGGTAGTACTCCCCGACCGCCCGCCACCAAGACCATGAAGACAATGCAGATTGCGGACATGGATAGTTCTTACGAGAGGCTGCGCCGGCAGCTCAAGAGCGAGGCCGACTCCGCAGATAGCCACGGTTTCGAGGCAGAAGACGACGAAGATGAAACTACCGAACTCCCGGATATGGCGACGCAAACGAAGCTGCCAGACATGTCCATGGATATGGGCTCATCCGTTATGCTCGAGGCGCCGACGCCAAACAAGGGCGGCAACAAGGACCCGTTGCTACACAGAGTGTTGGACAAGAACTACAGGATACAGGCCACACCGCATAAGCTGACTCCGGTCAAGCTGCCTGCCGGCAGGGTGGCTGCAGGCGGATTACAGGACAAGGATGCTACACGACGTGCATTATGGCAAGACAGTCCGCAAAGCTCACCCGAAATCGCGGCTCCCACTTTACGGACAAATCTCTACAGCACAGCATCACCTCTCAAACGTAGGGGCTTGCCGCAAGGACTGGGAAACGGTCCCAGGACACCAGGAGTGAGCGTACAAACGCCCGGTGCAGCAGCATCCAAGACACGAGATGTCTTTGCAGACGACAAGGGCAAGAGGAAGAGGGACCCAGACGAGATTGACTGGAGTGACGATGACGAGACGGATGAAATGTTCAAGGGTATGAGCCCTCCCAAGACGATCCAGTTTGCATTGCCGCCAAGTAAGCTTATGCAGACTCCTGGTATGTTCTCATCCGCTCCCCTGTTCTCACCACGTGTGATGTGCGTTGCTTATAATCATTTCTGTTAGCGCGCGAGGCCAGCAAACGCATTGTAGATGACATCCTCCTCACGGCTGGTGCAGCTCCGCAATATCTCGACGAGGAGCAGGGCGAGGAGTATAGCCCGACCATGGTCAAGATGAACCAGGACATCATGGACGATTCGTTCTAGTCATAGTCACTTGCGTTGATTGATACTGGGTGCACAAGCAGTTTTCGGCAGAAAATGAACTGGCTTCAATTTCGTTATAGACATCATAAGAAAGATACCCAAACAAAGTCCTATAGTGGCATCCCCCGAAATTCTTTGCTCGTCATCGCCCGCCATGCCGCTCTCCGGCCTCTAACTAGCCCATCCAAGGAAACGCTTTTCGCCCAAGTCTATGCGCCTGTCGTCTCCATTGACAGGACTTCTTCCTTGCTCCGGGCCCATGAACGAGCCCGGAGCCTCAGCCTTGAGAAGTCATTGTGGCGGTGTTGTTGCTCCCGGACTCTGGCACATCTCCGAATCAGAGATGTTCCAGGCGGGCGCCGCGTGTGTTGTGTAAGGGGTATAAGTAAATCAAATCGCTGTTCGTCATGACCGTTCTTCCAATTTCGATCGGGTCTCTAGTGTCTCCATCGCTTCCTTTCTCTTCACAAGTAGTCCTTCTCGCTCTTCCGGCTCCATCTCGAGGAGGAAGACGGGGACAGGAACTTGCTCTTGAGCAGATGCCTCGTGCTGGAGAAGCTCGATCTGCTCGCGACGGAGGCGGCGTCTGATGACTTGTGCGACTTGGACTTCTTGGAGGGGACGCTCAGGTACATGGCGGCCTCGCGGTCTAGGGCCAGGTGCATGTCCACCAGCTGGGCAGAGTGCCTGTTGTCGTGGGTGTGGGTGGGAAAGTAAGACATGATGGCTTTGTCTTTATTGACCGTGTAAGTTTGTTTGGAGTATGATGATGGCGAATGAGGTTGATCTCTTGTGTTGCTTGTAGAGTTCGCCTGATATATTCGGCAAGAAGAGGACTGTTTATATAGTTGATCCTAGGACGGTGTAAGTGAACCAAAGTAAGCTGATGATGTAGTTGCCTGATGGTACGCGTAAACAAGAGACAACACAATCAGGCAGACAGGAAATGGGATCTTATATACTACTCATATACAACGATAGGCATGGTATTTTTGAACCCCCCCTGTACGGATTGATGAACCATACTGTAATCATAGTCCTTGACGATCTTTGTCCTGTGTAGGTACGTGCGTGGTCAGTATCTAGGCCAACCTACATAATGCAGTAGATACACGTAGGTTTAGCCAACACCGGCGTGCAGCATTGGTACAATCCCGAAAGGGGACATTATTCTGAACGGGCCCCACCGAACAGGTGTGAGAAGTAAGCTTTTCTCTCTTTTCTCCCATGCATAATCATAAGCCGGTCAGGGCATGAACTCAGCCCCCGTGCAGTTATGAGTCAACGGGGTGGTAGACTCATGATGCCATTGCAACCAAGAAAAAAAGCTTTTTTTCCCATCTCCAAGGCATATTTCGGGACAGGTAACAAAAGTTCACTGTTCCCTAAAATTGTTTCGGCATGGTACTTTGAACTTTTCCCATCAGGGAGCCGTTGCCTTGTCAGCTTCTTTAGTCCAGAACAGGGTAAGCGGGAGAGGCTTTCCACGAGGTGGCTGTCTCGCTTATTGTATTAGCACTGGACGGACAGTTCAAGGAGGGCATTCCTACCCATGGGCCATAAGCCCTGCAGACTCTATCATCGTGGCTTAGACATTTCTTTCAATTTTTCCCCTTCCAGTTCTCACATCTGATGTTATGAAAGGACTATAAAATGCAGTTGACAACGTCAGCCCCCACGCGATCATGTGTTGCACAATGAAATGACGGCATATCCATCGCTTGCGGGACTGACAAAAGTTCCAGGCTGCCAGTCTATGAATCTTCTACCATGTCAATATATCCACTGTGTTTCTGACCATACCAGAGATGTCATGAACATTAATTCGCACCATGACGCATCGAGCCGCAAGGTACTTTGTACAGTTGACTAGGTTAACAACTTAGGTTACCCAGGCTGCCGTATTAATGGAACGGCACTTGACTGGCTCTCAATCCCGGGCACCCGATCGGCTTCGGAGTTCCACTTTTGAAGATTTCGGGTCGGCTGCACAGACTATATTTGAATATACTTGACTCCGAGCAGGAGGAAGAGGGGGCCAAAGATATGACTATTATATCCAATATATGTCTATAAGTTCCAAGCAGTGGGGCGGTGCTTCTGTAGCTTGGCCGTGCCCTGACTAGGAGGTAGGTAGGTAATAATACGGATCTGTATGGACTGGAATTCCAACAGGCGCCGTCATATTTACAAGCGTGGAACTTTTCGACGCCGTAAGAATCTTCTTCTCTCTTGCTCCAAAATGACAATACTGCAAATCGACGTGGTGAGTATAAACAACCCTTGCGCGCAAAGCCATACCCTGTTTCAAAACTTTGAACAAGGCGTACCTACATGGTCTCTCTCGTCTGATGATTATTCTTGGGCTGTCCGTGATGAGTCAGGTCGGGGAGGCTGCAGAGGTCTTTCTGACAGGGTGCCTTCACTGCCATGGCAGGGGTCGAAAATTTTGGGGGCTGCAACCTGCGAGAATTTGTTGTATTAAATCCGTCTCTCCGTCCCCGGATGATGCCGAGCGCGGGACGGTGTTCAAAAACATGGTAGCATCGTGGGCTGTCCGATGATGAATTTTTGAACTCCGACAGGCAAGATACTTGTGTCCGAATCCGCAACTTCTGCCACAACGCCATGTAAAATGGTCTCGTGTCCAAATCCGAATTCTGGCTATGCTCGGAAACAAATATGACTCCTCAGTCCCGGTTTCGAAATTGCGATGACTGGATTCCTACTTAGGTAGGCATGCACCGACAAGTCAGAACATTCTGGTACGGGGTGGAATACTCCATATGACCAGGTTCAGCCATGCGTCGACCTCGGATCATCAGCCACGGTCAGCACGAAGATTAGATACGTGGTCGCAGCTCGCGTGCACGCTGGCCCAATGTTTCGAATCATATCCATCTATCCAGTCAGGCACAAATATCCCAACATCGAAAACATTGCGAAGTCAACATGCTTTCCCACGTGTCGGCAGCAAGAGTACCATCATCTTTGATCCTCAACCAATCTGCCTTGGCCGAACAAAATGACCACGAAGATTGAAAGAAAGGAACACCATTGGTAGTGCCTATCCCGAGCAACTACAGGAGAATATCGCTCGAACGTGGAACTGTGGCAGCCTATTCCTCTGGCCTGGTCGCCAGAGCTTATACGCCGCCTGCAGCAGAAACAAGTGCAAGTCTCCGCGGCTATGGTCTCTCCAATAAGCGTCCTCGGAAATCTGATTTGCACAGAAACAGGGCTGAAATCGCAAAATACTTGGCATCAAACTGTGCCTCACCAGCCCAAGACGATCATATGAGCATCGCGTAGCCAATGACTTGCGGTCAAGATGCGAAATCCACATCGCGCGTAGCCTATAAGAACTGCTGCTCGAGAAGGGAAATAGGAGTCCGGAGTAAAAGACGATACGTATGTCCCTCACCGTCAATCGTCAAATGATCCCGTCAGCCAGTCTTGAATCCCCTGTTTCAAGTCCTAGACCAGGCCAGGTGAGTCCAAGGGTAGCTCCTAGGGTTACCAAGGGAACCGGCCGGAGTCGGAGAAGCTTCAGAGTAAGACGGTGGAATATTGTCCGTGTCGTGATATCGAGAGGAGAGAGAGGACCAAGGTCGTCATTTTCGATACGACAGATCTCCTCTGGCAAGGCTTCAGATCCTCAGCATTGTGTGCGGGGCAATGATCTTCGGAACATAAACTTCTGCTGTTCAATACCTTTACCTCGAAGAGGGCGCAGTGGGCTTAATGTGATAGGATTTGTCAGGGCGCCGATGATGATACAAGGACTCGGCTTCTCTACCATGGCTTCGTGGTCACTTTCTTCGAGCCAATGCTGGCGATCAATTGCAATGCTGGAGAGAAGTACTCCAATGGAACTTCAAACAATGGAACGTTGAAGTTCACCCTTATGATCTTTAGAATTCGTGTCACTGATCCCCGAAGGGAACTCGTCTGGGTCACCAAATTGAAAGATATGCAAGGCTTCGGATCAATATGTGTTGAGAATCAGGGCCTATATCTTTCAAATGCGTTGATAGACTACGACTATCCCGATGCATGCTGCCTTTGTTGCTGCTGAAGCTTTCTGAACTATCGCTTCGAGAACGGACACTTACAGAGTTCATTTGTATCACCATGCTATTAGGGAATCCAGGCATATGGTCTTTTTGCTCTCTCCACCAATTTGAACTTTACTTTATACTGCTGGTCAGGAGACCTCCACACAGGGTTTTTCCAGGCAACAAGTCTGGTATACAACCTTGATACTTCCACCGCCTCCTTTGAGTTGACCAGCCGAGCATTCTGGTACTCGCCAAAGACACGGGTGAGCGTGTCAACATCTGCGTTTGACGTCTTCTTGAGCTGAGCACGAAGTTTATTCATCAGCCGTGCTACGCCCTAAAGGCCACTATTAAGGCCAAGCCCGTGTCAGTTAATTGGTAAAGATCATAATGCCGGACAGCATCACAAGTTTTGATATGGCTTTTGGTATGTTTTGCTACGAGGACGCAGGTTCCAGCTACGTATTGCCGAGTATAAGGACCAATTCGACTTGGTAGTCGTCGACGGTCGAGGTCTCGTTGTAGCATCACGCCTGAGCGAAGACGCCCACGGTCAGCATCCTCGTTCTTGGGGCTGGCCCTGAGATCCCCATAGACTCTCTCGTCTTAACGCCGGGTCCTTGTTCGCTACAACGTCCTGCTTGAAAGTTCGTTTCTCTCTGGCAAAGTCATGCTCGGCATATTTCGGCGCGATCCCAGAAACAACAGTGGGCAGATGGGAGTTGATTATTCGGAAGACCCAATGGATATTTGAAGTCATATCCAGCCTGGAAAAGCACTATTCGAAAGGATAACTATAGATTTTGACTAGTCAAGTTGTTATTTGTTAGATTGATAACCGTTGGTCGTTCAAGAGAACAGAACGCGTTTACCACGAAACCGACTGGGGCTCTGCATTTTTCGCGACAAGCAATAACACGATAAATTCGAAGAGGCAATCACGGCTTTCGACCTAGAATTTCGAAGCTCGACGAATACCCCAAGTTGTTCAGTGGGTGCGGTATCTGTCAGAAGACACGAGCGAGCTGTCTGGGTATGGTTTCAAATCTAGGAGTTTGCGACACAAACAAACAGTTATGTCACTCGATGTACTCGTCTGATCGTACAATTGCTCATACAAAGGAAAAGATGCTGCTTTTAAATTCAGCTTTACAATCTGCTTTCAGGCATACCGAGCTTTTGTCGTGGGTCAATGGTAAGCGTTCTTGAGGAGACCCAGGGCTGGAGATACAAGACCAGAAGTATTGACAGGCCCACACAGTCTGATACTCTCATGTTTCTAGCAAATCTCATTGGATTCTCCTTGTCGTGAGTACTACATAAAGCTGGCAATTTGAACGTTGCAAATATATTTGCTTCTATGAAAGAATTTATGCCAACAAACAAACATGTCGTATTGACTGCTTGGACCTGATGTAGCATACATCAGCCTGGAATAACAGAAACCGTAAAACCTCTTTAAATGCCAGCGACAATACCCTCAACTTTACTTGAGACGGCTGCAAAACATTTATTCAAAGCTTGATCGAAGAACATTTATACATACAAAGGCAACATTTGTTGGCCGCCGACCATGCGACAGACATGGTATGTACATCGTAGTGGATATTTCAAGAGATAAAAAAATGAAGAAAAAAAAAATAGATGAGATCTTTGTCCTTCGGCCTTTATTTCCTGCCTAGTTCAAGCCAGCTGAAGCAGTTAATTGGTACCAAGGCTGAATATACCTGCCTATGGTATTTAGGAGACGACAGACAGCTATCCTATTCTGATCAAAAAGCGTGGGTTGAAACTTCTCTTCTTGCAAGTTGATATTGGTTTGACCAGTGGCCGTTGCAAAGATCAAGATAAAAGACGGATACCAGAGTATAGATATTAAAAGTGGGACTATATCGTCGAATTCTGCAGATTTGAAACACAGAGTCAGTCCAGAATTGCATGTGCTCTGTCGCGCGACTCGCTAGCATGAAAGCTGTCGTATTCGTATTCTGCCTGGCCATTCGCAAAACGGAGTTTTAACGCGGAGCGAAGCCGAGGCGGTGAGTGGGGTAAAATGTCAATGAGCAAGCACAGCAGAATTTATTCTTTCTTCCCGTCGCACACCCCCAGGGGCAGCGAGAGGGGTTGCATAAGTTCCATTGGCCAATTCAACGGTCTCGCTTCTTGTGTATCTGCGCCAAGATCTTTTGCAGCGTCCGAATGGGTATTTCATGGCATCATCGCCAAGCAAGCGAGTGGCACAATCCATTTGTTGCATGAATAATAGAGAACATGATTTAACAAACACCATTTGTTACGTATGTAGGAATTGCCTTGGGAAATGAAGAGACACTCGATAGGCTTGGTAGGAATGAATATATCGAGCCGATACCAGACATCACACCATGATGCTTCGATTCTATCAGACAAGAGATTGATACACGAAAGCACCTCTCCACACGAGCTAGCAGCTACCGCTAGCCATCCATCCTTACGATCATGGCGTGTCTGGTCCGGGTTTTTCGGGTTTTCTTCTTCTCATAGCATCTCGGAAGCGCGGTAGGCCGGGCGCTCGTTGTGCCGTGCACCACGAATCAAAACACAAAAGAATCAACTTTGAAATCGTACTTGACGGGGGTGGGGTGTCTTCTCCTGAGCGCACACAGGGATGGATTGGAAGCTGTTCCTTCGGCCTTAAGGCGTCCCTTGTTACCGGTAATTGAGCCCGGTCGATCTCTTCGTAACGGGCACGCGTCAGACTGTTGATATACTCGGCGACTCCAAATCATTCAGCTTCGTGATACATATACGTTCGCCTTCCAGGCTGCACACCGCCAGCCTCATGACTCTACTAGTAGCTGCCGCTGGTGCCTTTCTAAAGATCTGAGAAATAAGAAAACGCCAGAAGAAGAAAAAGAAGCTTCGGACGATGGGACGGGTTCGCGTTGCTGCTAGCCAATCCCGGCTGGGTTGAGGGCATGGGCCGCTAGGTACCATCGTCAATTAAAATGATGCCAAGCGCAGATTTGCTGGAGATCTGCCCTGGCCGAAAGAGTGACCGTCCGATTATCAACGCATTGCGGCTGCCGCCCACCAGCTTCCAAGCTGCTATTCGCCGGCGGGCACGTCGCAAAGTTGTAGCGCTCTCCAGGCTCCTGGCAAACCTGGCCGGCTCTGGCTGGCTCTGGACAGGCACTGGCAAGAATTTACCTAACCTACACTACCCTGTGGAAATAAACCTTGGAGCAGAAAAGGGTCTTGCTGCTGTCAGTCAGAAAAACCCGCCCTGTGCTAACCCGGGTTGACAAAGTGTGGTCTGCGAAGCTTGACAAGGGAACGCAGCTAGCCGGTATCTGCAGATTGCAGTGCATACCTACTTTGATCACAACAATCTGCCTCTACTATTATCTGACTAGCATCTATCTATTACCTACAGTACCTCGACCGCTCGCCTCTTGCCTTTTTTTTTCTCTTTTTACACCTGTTCCGTTCCCTTCCCCGGTTCACCTTTCCTGTCCGAGGACCTGCCAATCCCCGGCTCAACAATTGCAAGGGCAACTCTTCCATTCCTTCCTCACCCCTTCTTTCCGTTTTTCCTCTTTTTCGTTCTCACGACCAAACCCTCTTGGTTGCGAGTTCGACTTCCCTGCCTCCCCGGCGCCCGAAGATTATCCTCCACCCAAGGGTCGATTTTGTCGCAAATTATTTGAGCAGACTGTTATCGGGGGTCTCGCGCCAAAATTTCAAAAATCAAGCAACACGGCCAACCACCAAGGAATCAGATCTCTAAGCAGGAGTCGCATAATACGCCCACCTCGCACCAGAAGCCATGGCTACCAACGCCACGAGCTTTACGTCGCCTTTGGCTGACAAATTCGCTGCCGTCAATCTTCCTCCCCAGGTCGACTATGTAATTGACAAGGTTGCCAGCGCTGGCATCCTCACCTGGGTCTTCACCCTCCTCGCCCTTGCCGTCGCATACGATCAGAGTACGTCCTCGCAAAATTTATGCCGTGGTCTTAGTGGTGAATAATAGGAGATCGCGCTTTTTGCTGACAACGGTCCTACCCCTCTACAGTTAGCTACTTGTCTCAAAAGGGCTCAATTGTTGGCCCTGCATTCAAGGAACCCTTTATTGGTCCCTTCCTGCAGTCCATGAACCCCAAATTTGAAGAGTACTACGCCAAATGGGTCAGCGGTCCCCTTAGCTGTGTCTCTGTCTTCCACAAGTAGGTATACCCAAAATCTGCAGCCTCAAGCTCTGCGCTAATCTGTCGTGCACCCTCTCAGGTTCGTTGTCATCGCTTCCACCCGCGACCTGTCCCGAAAGATCTTCAACTCGCCCGGTTTCGTCAAGCCCTGCGTCGTCGATGTCGCCACCAAGATTCTCGGAGAGAAGAGCTGGGTTTTCCTCGATGGAAAGGAGCACGTCGATTTCCGCAAGGGTCTCAACGGTCTCTTCACCCGCAGGGCTCTCGAGTGCTACCTGCCTCGCCAGGAGGAGGTCTACAACCGCGAGTTCAAGAAGTATGTCGAGATCACCAAGGAGGCCGGCGGCAAGCCCGTTCCCTTCATGCCTCACTTCCGTGACATCATGACCGACGTCTCGTGCCGTACCTTTGTCGGTTACTACATCTCCCAGGAGGCCATCAAGAAGATCTCCGACGACTACTTCCTGGTCACCGCTGCTCTCGAGCTCGTCAACTTCCCCATCATCGTCCCCTACACCAAGACTTGGTACGGAAAGAAGGCTGCTGCCATGGTCATGGACGAGTTCGCCAAGTGTGCTGCCAAGGCCAAGGTTCGCATGGCTTCCGGCGCCGAGGTCACCTGTATCATGGATGCTTGGATCAAGGATATGATTGCCTCCAAGAAGTGGCGCGAGGCTACCGAGAATGGTCTGTCCACCGAAGGCCTCGAGAAGCCCCAGCCTCTGATCCGCGAGTTCACCGACTTTGAGATTTCGCAAACCATCTTCACCTTCCTGTTCGCTTCCCAGGACGCCACGAGCAGCGCCGTCACCAACATGTTCCAGATTTGCGCTCAGCGACCTGATGTCTTGGACCGAGTGCGCGAGGAGAACTACCGGGTCCGCAAGGGTGATGTCAACGCCGCCGTCACTCTCGATGAGCTTGAGTCCATGACCTACACCCGTGCTGTTGTCAGAGAGCTTCTGCGTTACCGCCCTCCCGTCCTCATGGTGCCCTACAAGGTCAAGAAGTCGTTCCCCATCACCGACAACTACACTGTTCCCAAGGGCGCCATGGTTATCCCCACGACGTACATGGCTCTCCGCGACCCCGAGGTGTATGAGAACCCCGACTACTTCGACCCCGACCGCTACTACTCTGGCGACGCCGAGGAGAAGGGCTCAAAGAACTACCTGGTTTTCGGTACTGGCCCTCACTACTGCCTGGGTCAGCACTACGCTCAGCTCAACCTTGCGCTTTGCCTTGGAAAGGCCTCGATTCAGCTCGACTGGAAGCACCACGCCACTCCTCTCTCGGAGCAAATCAAGGTGTTTGCCACCATCTTCCCCGAGGTAATTACAATCTTGCTTGAATCACATGAACAAATGCTAACGCAAAACCATAGGATGACTGCCCTCTCACTTTCACGGAGAGAAAGTGGTAAACAGAAGCAACCACCACGGACGAGAAAAATCGAGTGCAGTATAGCTGCTTAGTTGATAGATTTGATATTATCGCAGCTGCTATCAGCACTGGCCCTCTGCATTCATAACGAGCGATACCTTAGACTAATTGTAATCACGACTTTGTATATAATTCAAGATTCTGGAAGAGAAGAATGCATGGCCGCGGAAAAGACCTGGCAGTTGCTGCTGGAGGGTCGAAGGAGAAGAAAGATTAACAAAACCCGTAAAATCCAATCGACATGAAACCTCATACTCGCAAGACTAGGTACCAGGCCATGTGTATCGCACTTTGACTACGAGCTATCAAAAGTATATAGCCGTCCCATTGGCGCCAACGTGGCCGATCAGGATATAGTCCTTGGTGATGGCCGTGCCGTTTTGGAACATTTGTTTCTCGTCGGTGCTACACGTTTCGTACATGTCCCAAAAGTAGCACTCGTGCTTGTGAGCAGCGGGCTGCTGGTCGTTCATCACGGACTGGATACTGTCAAGGCCTTCGCTCGTCGAGTAGGGCTTCGCGCCGCAGCTTCCCTCCTCAGTCGAGACCGTGCCCGTCGCCACGTCCTTGTTGGACATGACGCGCTGGAAGATGCGATACGCCGTCTCGGGCTGATACCATGGGACTGGGAATCGTGACTGTCAGTATGCATTGTACTCGATTTGAGAAGGTATATCTATTTGCTAACCTTCGTGTCCTGCGTCGTAGACCCTGGAGAAGGAAAGATTCCCAAACTGTCGGACCAGGCCGCCTGTATACGACTCGTTGGTCTGGATGTCGGCGTACTTGGCGCCGTGGAAGTCGTCGGTGATGCGGGACTGTATGTCCAGGCTGATCTGCTCGCCTCCGTACCCTGGGTTGTCTTGATTAGTGCTCTGAGGGAACTTGGATGGGGCATGTAATCGGGGGAGCTTTCGGACGATAGAACTCACAGTTACACTGGAAGTCCCTGTCTCCGTATACAAGGGCAACTTTGACACCCCGGTCGAGCAGTTCGCCCAGCACCGCAACGTTGCGCCCGAGGACAAAATCCCCCGTGGCGGTGAATGCTAGTATGTCAAAGTGTCAGCAGCCTGGACAGAGTCGCAGTATTAGTTTGACGACATCTTACCAGTCATGACGGCCGAGGAGAGCCCCGTAAAGTTGAGCGGAACGCCGAGCTCGTCCTGAATCTCCTTTCGGTTCAAGTACCCGGCCGCGTACTTGGGCGGGAACGCCAGGCCGGCTGGGGACGTGATGTCGAACTTTTCTCTCTGGGGTATTATTGTCAGTTCACGAAATCTCCCATCCTGGGAGGAATGGCAACTTGACGACTTACCCCTGACGAAATGTAAGGCTGCCACATACTGTCGAAGCAGAACTCGTAGGCGCCGGCACACGCATCATTGACGGTCTCGCTCGCCCCTGTGCTGAGAGGATCCAGACTCGCCGCCAGGGTCCGACACTCGTCGATGAGCCCGCGGCACCGCGGCCAGGCCGCCGTCGCTGCCGCGTACGCCGTCTCGTTGATCGCCTGGATGCCCCAGGTGTTGTTGTAGGCCATCTCCGGGTAGAAGGGCATCTGAACGGCCATGTCGAGGCAGCCGTTGACGATGCCCAGGGTGTCGAGATGCAGCGGGATCGTCGTGTCGGCGTCGAGGGCGCCGCTGGAAATTTGGGAGTTCTGCTGCTCAAAGTAGTCGGCAAAGGTCGGCCCGTAGTGGCCGCCGTAGGACTCGGCCCAGATACTGAAGACGTTGTTGTCGGGTTTGTAGTGTGGGAATCTATCGTAGGCCGTTTGAGTCAGTGGTGTTTTCTTCTCTTTCTGGTCAATATGTATGGTGCAATCTCACTCTGTCAACCATGTCTGCATGAAATGCCACGCCGCCTTGGCCGCCGCGGTAGTAGTGCTTGCCGTAGACGACGCATTTCCGGACGAGAACGCGCCCCCGAGGACCGTCGAGCTGAGATTGACCGAGGCGAGCGATTCAACGGGCGTCGCCAGGAACGGCGAGACGACCTCGTCGACGGTGCCATTAACCAAAACATCGTACGAGAAACCGACCTGGACGGGCTGGTCCATGTACAGCATGTTGACCTCGTTATTCCAGGACCACGGGTTCAGGACCGTATCTGCCGAGTCGTTCGACACGAGGCAAGGCCCGTTCTCGCCGAGCGCCGCCGTGATCGACGGCGTCCCGGGGCCGCCTTGTAGCCAGAGGGCCAGCGGCGCGCTGGCTGGGTCGTGCCGGGACTCGAAGAACCAGAAGAAGGTGTGGACGTCGTAGGCGCGGCCTTCTGCCGGGTCGGCGGGGAGGTTGACGTAGCCTGAGTAGGACTTTACGCCGGGAGTCGTCTCGCAGATGTGAGTCTGTGGGATTGTCAGCCGACTTTACAAGGTACAAGAAACGTGTCGGCCTGATGTCGTATTACCTCTTTAAAAGAGAGGGAAATTCTTGGATCTAGAGGAGAAGTGATGTTGTAACTCTCTCCTGAATCCCTAGGTAGGCTGACTGCCATAATTCCATGCCACAGGGCGGCCGAGGCCAGAGCATGGCGAAAAGGGAAGATCATGACTGATCTCAAGAAGGCGAATTAGTCAAGTAGATATATATGTAGGAAAGAGAACGATGATAATGAGAAGAGTGCAGATGTGAATTCAACATTGAAAGCAGGTATAGAACTCAGATCTTATATACATCTCTACCACCAAACATATTTGGATTTTCCATTCCGTGCTTTAATACAAATACTGTAACTTCACTATCGGAGAACCAGGCGCAGGACCAGGTAAGTGTTACGACTCATCATCTCTCCCGGAACTAATCTCACAGCCTACCGTGTAGCATGCTGACGACTATGGGGACGAGTCCGAGATGGCCTATGAGTATAACGCGCCGCAACCAAGCTCACTCGACAATACCGAGAAAACCAAATGAGGCCTCAGGGTTCGCTGGGTCAGGAACTTTCCGCAAGGGCGAAGGATTACAAAAAGAATTAGATTCGCGCTTGGGTGGCTGAGTTGGTAGTCCGGACCCCTAGGCATGATATCGGGGCATGATTGGTCACGTCGGACTATACCCATCGGCTAGGACAGTTCCTCCCGAATTGCGCATGTCCCTTTGTGTCATTATTTTTAGTTCACCTTGATCTCCTGAGGCTTGGATGCTTTGAATTTGTGTTGCCCGGCAAGTTTCGAGGGACTGATACGTCCTCGGAAGCAATACCATACCACCAACAATAACGGAAAAGCCGCCGAGTATGCTTCGTCATTGCTATTGAGATTTATCGTAGCCTTGCTTATACTTTCCCAACGCTGCATGACTGGCTCGCTACTAACTACCTGGCACGGGCTTGAATTGTGACGCTGAAGCTGAAACTTGAAATTATAGCAGTCCTGGACACATCCAGAAAGGATAGGTGGCCATCCAACAAATCTCTTGGTGATCATGACTCGGTATTCCCCGGCAAATGCACCATTACCTCAAACCAGATGATGCCCTTCCCGTCCAACCTGTCAATGGTGACGTTATGCACGTCCCTGAATCCCACGGACTTGTACAACGGGTGCCCTGCCGTCGTGGCATACAGAGTCGTGGGCGTCGCCGTCTCGTCAGCCAGCGCCATGCCCCATTCGAGATGGACCGCAGCAAAGCCGTTGCCGTCCCATTTCGGATGCGTTGCCAGGAGGGCCAGGTAGTCCTGGCGGTCGTAGACGTCGTCGAGGTACTTTTTCTCCGCCTCCTGGCCCTGCCTGAGAAAATGCTCTGCCCGGGTCATGTTCAAGTCCAGATGCGCCGAGCAGTTGGCCCAAGAATCCGACCGGTATGGCCACGCCATGTGCGGCAGATTCTCGCCCTGGCTCGTCTTGTTGAACTCCCAGACCGCGATGGATACGACGCGGGAGCCCGACTCTGCCGTCTCGTCCGGCACCGCGATGACCCGAAAGGTGGTATCATGGCCCGGCAGCTTGCCCTCGAAGATGTCTCTCAATGTGTCGCGGTAACAATGCCATGTGTATCCGGGATAGTCATCTTCGAACTGATGGACGTAGCGCCACGCGGGCGCCGCGGAGAAGGCCTCGACGTACACGGTGGCAATGTCGTCAATGTCGTCGACAGTCGCGGCGCGGAACTCGAACGGCGATTTCTTCGTGCCTCCCATGTAGTGCTGACTACTTGGGGCTGACCGGGCCCAGCACCGCGCCGTACAGAAGACGAAAGCAGCCAGGACGGCTGTCATATATGACGGTGGTGTCATGGCGAATGTCTATAAGCCACGAGCCACTTGTAGATTCGACAGGCTCAGTGCTCATACGAGAGTTGTATAGTCGAGAGTGATCAGCCCGACTCGACATGGCGCACGCAGCTAACATCCGAACAAGCTTATCACTGTATTTGCCTCCATGTGAGTGTGAGGCACGGCACTCGGGGATTATGTGACTATACATCCCTTACATGACGGCCATGGTATTTATACAGATGTCAAAGATTTGGTCAACTCCTGTGGTCGTGGACTGCTTGCGGTCTATGTGATTCAAGATGGAGAACACAACAAGTTTCTGGATAAATTTTTAAAGATCCAAAACAATATACTCATTTTGTAGACGTTTCCCAAAGAAAATAAACAAATTCTGAATTATCAATGGTGTCTCTGGTACTTGAACAGTCGACTTATAAGACCGGTATTCGGACACTTGATCCGGATCGCATCATCATCGTACCCCACGTCATTTCTAAGCCAGAAGCTATCAAAGCTACCGAGGTGAACAAGGTCCAACAATCCTTCAACCATATTTCAGCAAACCCATCTCGTTTGCCCTATTGATCCTACCTCGCGACCATGGCCTCGAAACACGCGCTCAGGGGCGCCCTGCGCTCTACCCGGCAATTGTCCGCCTGCGCCCGGCCCTTGTCATGCCGCAGCTTCGCGACCGCGCCCCGATCGATCGCAGTATCGCCAGCAGCCATCTGCCGGCCTCGGCCAAGCTCTCAGCTGGTATCGACGAGATACTCGGGCCAGGGCGTGAGGTGGTCGTCCGAGTCGGCCACGGGCAGCAAGATCTACGACTTTGAAGAGGTACGATGAAAACAAAGATCATTTCGAACACAATATTTGGAGTTCGAGGGACAAGCTGACAAGGGTCACACTCTAGATCAAGACCCTCTCGCAGACCTCCGAGTCCCCGATCCAGATCATCGACGTGCGCGAGCCGGGCGAGCTGGAGTCGACGGGCCGAATCCCGGGCGCCAAGAACATCCCCATCACGACGTCGCCCGACAGCTTCCACATCACGGCCGAGGAGTTCGAGGACCGCTTCGGGTTCGAGCGGCCGGAGCCCGAGGACGAGGTCGTCTTCTACTGCAAGGCCGGCGTCCGGAGCCGCGCCGCCGCCGGCATCGCCCGCGAGGCCGGCTGGGCCAAGGTCGGCGAGTACCCCGGGAGCTGGGCCGACTGGACTGGCAAGGGCGGCAAGATTGAGCGCTCGTAGGGAACAAAGTTCTTGTTGACACCGTCGATGCTTGTAACATAAACTACCCTGTCATAATTCAGAGCGGCAATTCCATCCACTACTCGCGTCCAGGAGCATTCGAGTTCGAGCATAAGACTTCAATTGATGACCACGATGAACTTGCATCATGATTGAGTCGTCTAATTTACAACAAAATCCATCATGTCCGTAGAACGCCCCGCGCATGCTAGCTTAATCCTACAGTACTCCTTTCGCCAGTTTCCCATGATTCCATTGGCCTTGACTTTACAGGCGAAGCAAGAAGCGCAGCATGGCCGCGGCGCCCTCCTCGGGCTTGGTCTCGGCTGGCGGGTCGGGAGTCTGAATCGGGGCCGGGCTGCCAGCCTTGAAGAACAGGACCTTGATGGCGATGGCCAAGGCGGCGTGCAAGACAACGACCAAGACCAGAAGGATTTTGCTGGTCTGGTGGTCCGTGGCGCTCAGCACCGGCCACAGGTTTCTCAAAAGGAAAGCCACCGACAGACCGAACCCGACGCCCACGAACACGTAGTTGAGAATCTGGACCGGCGACCAGGAGATCAAGGCAACGGGAATCCAGATCAAGTTGGCGTAGCCGTAGAGCGCCCAGCACTCCAGCAGGTTGGCGGATTCGGACCCAAAGTAGCGCAGGGCACCGAAGAGCAGAATCGGAATACCAAGAGTGTAGCCGTAGATGAGACCAGCGGCACCTAATGGTTATATGTTAGCATACAGAACCTTGCCCATTGTGCGGATATGCTCCCCGACTTACCACTCAGCAATTGAAAGTCGTACAAGAACGGTGTACCGTCCGTCTTGGTAAGATACTGGTTGATCGTGCCGCCGAGGAACAAGATAAAGACTACGGTCGTCGCAATCCAGAACGGGCCGTAGAGATCGGGGTTGCCCTCGAGGACGTCGAGAAAGTTGGCGCGCGGGTAGAGCGCAGCCCAGCAACGCGCGAGGACCGACGAGGTGTCGACGTCGAAGAACTGGGCATAGAAACCCAGGGACCAGAGGTATCTCTTGGAGGAGCCGGACCCGGAGCCCGCCGTGGCTGGGGGAGGCAGGCCCGAGCCGCCAGGGCCGCCCTTGCGCGTGCTGTTCGAGGGCGCCGTAAAGGTCGAGTTGTGGAATTCGAGATCTTCTTGCAGGTCGGTGTGGCCGAGATCGCCCTGATGGTCCTTCGCGTCAGCTGGTCGTGTCTCGTCTAGCAAAAGGCAGTTGAAGCTCAAGTGTACAGCTTCCCGATCCGCCAAGCTTGTGAGTCCAAGAAATGAATGCATACCTCATCGTCCACGTCGACTACTGCATCATAACCTGCGCCTCCCGACATGATGGCTCGATACAAGCAAGAATGCGATAAATTCAAGCCTGCCTGGTGTTGTTGGGGAGCTGTCGAATGAATCCGTTAATGGTTTCCCTTCTGCCTGACCTGGCTGTTGGATAGTACATGGACGCTACGTATCAGTGCCAATGCTGTTGTAGCAGTGAGCTAACCTAGGGGAAGCTTGAGGACACGAAGCAGACCGAGCTTTACCCGATTTGTCTGCATCGGAGTTTATTGGCGTGATGCGCATTTCGGACACCACTGAATCACCATGTATACCAGTTATTCAGCTATAACATTCGGTACATGCTGCAACATGGGCAGGTTCATTATTGACCGGGTCTCGTTATTCCTCGTAAGTTGTCTGAATAGCGTCTTGTCCTGCGCAAGTAGTTTTGGAATGGCTTCTGCGTAGAGTCCTTGCAAATATTCAAGCTTGGAATTCATCGTGGCCACAAAAATGTATCTTCACATGTCAAGTTGTTCACACACAAAAAGTTGTCCACTTGTAGTGCTTTCAATGTCGGTTTTGTTCCGTTGATTTTCTAGTAGACGTCTTGAACTCCAGTCTTGTTCAGCCAAGTGTGCCGGACCAATGTCTCTGATATCACATAGACAACCTGACGCCTCTAATTACCACGCCATCACTGGTCCCAAGTTCGAGAAGGCTTGCTTGCGCAGCACCGAAATACGTATCAGATCGTATCATAGCTTCATTTTGTCCTATCTAGAGGATGCTATTCCGGAGAGGAAAGAACCGCATGCCCAAGCCAGGTCGTGGATACAATGTCGATTCTCATGCCGAGGACCCCTCCACCCATCCGATCTGTCTCGTAATGATGATGCCGAAAACCAGGTACGCCGGAAAATGAGGAAACGAATCGTCTACTTGAGCTTCTTCTTGGGTCGGAGCTGGTTGGTGTGACCGCACTTCTTCTTGCGGCAGTTGGTGGCACGCGGGGGCAGGCGGGCCTATTGTATTTGATTAATACTCCGAAGGGCGTCCGGGGATGTGGAAGTACTCACGTAGCACTTGCGGCAGATCATCTTCTCGCAGTTGAACTTGGAGGCGAGAGCCTTGAGCGAGGGCTCAATGATACCACCACGGAGACGGAGGACCAGGTGCAGAGTCGACTCCTACAGGCGCAAAGGTTAGCCTCAATGTATTCCCAATGTCCGGCGACACCAATGCAACAGTCCATTTCTCATCTCCATTCTCGCAAGAGATCCCCGTCGCCCATTTGCGACCGCGTCCCGACCCTCCAAAGAAAACCAAGAACATTGTTAACGCACCTTCTGGATGTTGTAGTCGCTCAGGGTGCGGCCATCCTCAAGCTGCTTTCCAGCGAAGATCAGGCGCTGCTGGTCCGGGGGGATACCCTCCTTGTCCTGGATCTTGGACTTGACATTGTCGATGGTGTCGGAAGACTCCACCTCGAGGGTGATGGTCTTGCCCGTCAGGGTCTTCACGAAGCTGCGAGGCGAAAAATCATGTCAGTATTCCCACTCGCCAATGCAAATTCCTTCCAGGTCTGTTGTGTTCGTGGGTTTGGTGATCGGGTCTGGTGGTTCGGGATCTCGGGGCTGGATTCTTCTTCGATGCTGGGAGAGCACTCACATCTGCACTGCAAGCACAATAATGTTAGCATGATAATCAGCGATGCGTGAGGCTCTCTCTGTCCTCTCAGGGCCATTGCGCTACTTACTTTTGCCGGTCCTCGATAAACTTGCTGTTGGTGATGGAAAGTTCGGGGATGATGTCGCCTCCAAACAAAAAGGTTCTCAGTGGGGTGAAAATCGAATTGGAAATTCAGGTTGCCCTAGGTGGATCAGGTGACCACAGCTGTGGCGCTAGGGAGCTGCGCGCAGAGAGAATTTGGGTGGGGCTCAATAATTAATGGGCTTGGATTTTTTGCGACCACCAAACAGTTGCATCGATTCACTGCGATCGGTCCGCCAGTGCTGTCTAGCGCGCCCCGTTGGACGGCTCTGCTTGTAATTGAATAAAGTGTTCTGCACCCATGTTATGAATCATTGTGGATTCGAATCACCTTGATACATTTATACAAGCAATGAATTACACATGACGAAGCCCTCTCTTTGTAGATTGGGAGCATCTATTGATCGCAGCTTGGTACTGCTTGAGACTGCGCAGTGATTCCGCTTCCTTCCACGCGATATGTCTTGGGCATGGTCGATTTCGATGAATAGGAACATGTTTTGGGTATCTTCATTCGCAATACTAATACACTAAAAGAATGCCACGCTCATGCTACGGCTTTGCCCTTTCCTTTTCCTCGAACTGATTCATCTTCTCGTTCTCCTTCTTTTTCCTTCTTGTGCGACCAAACCTCCAGTCGTCTTTCCATCTGTGAGCATGTTTGAAGCAAGAGCTTGAGTGGTATGGCTGCAAGATCCGCCGCTTCCTGGCAAAATATCCTTGCGGTTTCCGGCAAGTCGTCTTCTGCTCGCCATGTCGGACAGAAGTCTCTTTCTAGTCTTTTCCGCACACCGTCCACCATTGGCAGGTCTGCCTGCGGTTCTTTGAAGGTCATTGTGGTATTCAAAGTGCGGTAACCCCGTTGGATCTTGGTGGCCATTTCTTCCATGTCATGCCTGTTGTCTGGCAGTGTCCTATCGCTTTTGCTATCAAATATACGGCAAATTGCAGGAGGTGCTGGAATTATCAGTATTTGCATGATCCAAGTCTTTCATTAATCACTTACTGGTCGTCTCTGCATGGACTGTGCTCACCCACATTTTCTCGTACCAGTCCATGAAATCGTCCATCTTGTCCTCATCTGTCAAGAGTGCCGTGTTGGGTGTCACCTGATACTCTGTGCCTGGTTCTAGTCGTCCTTGTGATCGTTTCGCCTTGGCCTCTGCTCTAGATCTTTGCCATTCGACCCAGTCGATTTGCTTGACTCTCAGGTCGTCATGATCCATTGGCCGCCGTTCTATACCATCCAAAGAGTGCAGCAGCTTGGTCGATACGACTACAAGTGCAATAAGGAACAATTCCGGGTTATCGATTGCACGTATCCGCTTTCTCGATCCATCTGGGAAATCGAATGTTGCACCCAAGATCTGAATGAGCGACTTGGCCATGAGATATACTTCTGTGGGGAGCGTAAGATCAAGTATATACTGGGTCAAGACCTGGGGATAGTTGAAGCTGGGAAGCTTGAGCGAGTAATGGACGTTGAAAGCAACTGCCAGCTCTTGAGCGGTTCGAAAGAGCCTCCCTTGCCTGATGTGATCCCGGACTTGAAAAGCGCGATGGTACATGGCTGGCATGCGGTTCTGGACAATTATGGGCAAATTGTGAAGGGCCGCCAGACATTCGATGGCACCGCTCTGAGCCCAGCGGTGGAAATCTGCTGTGGTGACGGGCTGCTTCAGAATGACGCAAGCAATGTAGCATAGAGCCAAGGTGTGCATGAGGCTCGGTAGCCTGCTTCCCTTCTTGTCCAACCAGCCATTACTTTTAGTAGAGGCTTCGCCGTCCTCGGGTGCGCTACTGCTGGCCATGGAGTCTTCTGTCACGTAGTCATCAGTCTGCTCGCCTGTGTCCACGTTCTCCATGACGCCTGGCATTGCGCACGTCAGACTCCAGAGCTCCTTGACAAGCTCCTCATACGTTCTGCCTTCCTCCTCGTCGAGCTGCAGTCCGACGTTTCGTAGCCATTCGACCTGTCGCCTGAGCACGTATTGCAGTGCCTGCAGGTAGAGTCGCCTGCCCTCTGACCCCGTGAGCTTGAGCCCCTCACGCTTTTGCTTCTCCTTCTTCGCCCTTGTCACGCGACCTGTGGTGCCGAACTCGTCCTCGCCTTTGTCGTGAGCCGCAAAACCTTCGAGCTGGTGTCCATTGCGACAGAAGCGCAGACCTTCTTGTTCGTACCAATGGCGGGTTGGACACTCGTCGCACCGCTCCCCAGGGCGCATCTTATGGTAGGAGGATATGCCCGCCATGGTGGTAGCTGTTCTTGTCCTCCCAAAGAGCAGCGACTGTGCAAGTGGGCGATTTCATGAGATTGCCAAGTTCGCGCGAGCAGATGCTTGTATATATAGGAAGATGCTTGGCGAAAATTCGCAGGTCGCGGTGTTTGCGCTTAGAAAAGTTTGAGCAGGTGCGGTAAAGAAGAAAAGCAGCCTCAATGCAGTGTAAAATCCGACTTATTAGGCCAGTCACATGACTTTTGCACTATGCTGTTGAAAACAAGGCTGTCTACCTATATCGTTGAGGAGTCAGGTTTGTGGTGTTTTCAACTTGCGATCTTATATTTTCTAGGTGGCAGACTACGGTAGCCACCTCTCCTAGTCACAACCTTCATCTACGCAACCACAGCAAACATTTCTGGAGCAAAAGTACCATCACAAACGCATGATCACATAAGAGCCTGGCATAACATTCATGGGTGATTTTGTGGATTCTATTGGACAAGTTATTACGCCCAATGCGTGTCCCCTTTTCTTCTTCATCCTCTGATTTCATCGTCACATTCATGGCAGAAAGATGATGCGGGGAGACGGAACCGTCAAGGCAAAACAGCGGAACCGTGGCCATCGTCAATTCATGTACCCGGCAGAAACAATCGTAAATGTCCAGATAGAACCCCTTTTTCTACGCAACGACCATGAGGGAAGGGAAAACCCAGGTGTCAACAACTCAAATAGCATCCCGAAAAAGATTGATCCATTGCGCGGCTGACACCCATGTCGGCAGGTTTTTGTCAAGGCTAGTGAATGAAAGGTCGTTATCGTAGATCATGCGCTGCTGTAGCAGGCAATTTAAGAGCCACGAGGAGCCTCCTTGGCCTCAACGGCGGACTGCTCACCCATGGCAGTGAGGATGACAACGTCTGTAGCACATGTTAGATTGAACTGACAAACGTGCTAAATTCCCCCGGATGTACTTACTGGTGTCCTTCTCCTCGGTGGTAAAGAGACGGGTGATCTTGTCACCGATCTCACCGTCGGGAAGCTTGACGTCGTCCTTGGTCTCACCGTCATCGCTCATGAGGGAGAGGAAACCGTCGTCGGCAATATCGAGCTGGCTCCAGGTCAGTCAAGTTATCTCGAAACCAACGTATAATAAAACTTACGAGCTGGTACTCGCGGCGGGAGACGTTGGGGACGTCCATGTTGTGGGTGGAGGGGCAGAGTTCTTCAAGCTTCTTGCCGGTGAAGATGTCGAGGGCGACCAAGTGGACCTTGGCGTGACCGTGCTTTCCAGTCTTGGAGGTAGACATGTCGACGATCTTGCAGGGACGGTTCTTGATGACGACGAAACCGTTCTTCCTCAGAGCAGAACACTGCATGGGGTAGGTGGTCGAGGCGCCGGCATCGACGGACTCGAAGGTGTGTTCATGCTGTAGAGATGTCTTGTTAGCATACTGTGGTGATTTCTACCGCGGTTTTTTATTTTAATTTTATCAAGGCTATATTGCTCGAGGCTGGAACGAAAACGGGCTGGAGAGGGAAAAATCCAAGCACGCCACCCATGGAGAACATGGCTAGCTGGAACCTCCATCGGCAAATGTACTCCGTGTGCCTTCTGGGGGATTTCCGCTGCTGGGCCTCATCCAGGGCGCGCGCTGGGCATCGTTCGAGGGCGACTTTGTGTATCGCGGGGTTCGCTGTTGTTTTCGTGGGCGTAGTAGATGCGGGGTGGATTTTGCTCCCCTCGCCCCAAAACGAGGAGCGCAACGGGCAGGAAAACGACATGAGGGGCATTTCTGGCACAGAGAGAGCAACTTACCTCGGCGTCGGCCATCTTGACGGTTTGAAGCGAAGAAGGTGAGGTTGGTTTTTGGTGAGAAGTGGGAGTGAAGAAAAAAAAGAAAGAAGGATGCAATGGTGCGACGATGTCCAACTCCCAAGGAAGAGAAAGTTTGTGGATGTTGGGTGGGAGAAGAGAATTAGTAGTAGCGCGGGCGGGTCCAGGTACTGTAAGAATTGAAAGGTGCAGTGGCAGCGACTTTGTGCCTCTCTGTGCTCTATTTGGTGGGCGGGGACAGAACAAAAAAAAATTCACAAGGGAAAAAACACGCCTAGATAAGATGGGCTAATCGGGGCGGGAGAGAGGCAAAGAGTGGACCAATCGATTCGTCCAGATTTGCAGGCAGAGGTGGGGCAACAAACTTCTTGGATGCACTTAAGCAGAAAGCCTGGGAGAGCGACGAGAGCAGCCCACCTTCCGTTACCTTTGAAGCCCTGGAAAGGGTAGGTAAGGTAATTACTCGGAGCTTATAATAAGCCAGGAGGCTTGCCATTTAGTCAATTATTATTCGTTTGTAGCAAGAGCCTCGGAATAATACGATTGAGAAACCGAGTCTTTCCAAACACCGCCGGAAGTTCTTTCCAGCTATCTACAGTTATGCTTCGCTCCTGTCTGGGTAGGCTGCAAACATATGCATGTCCTCATCGCTGTCCGGAGTCGATGCTCACGTGTGGCTGCAGGCGTTGCTTTTCTCCTCCGAGGTTTCTTCTCCGAAAACAATGTTTGAAGCAGAGATTCAATCAAGGCTCAAAGAAGTATTATTACTGACATTCGGCTTTGGATCTCCGGTATGGGTATATTCTGTAGCATCTCTTCATCTTTGTATAAGTTGAACCGCAGAGTCACAGGGGAGAGAGCTTCATGCAATTAGGAGGACGGGTAGTCGCACACTGTCGGTCATGTTACTCCCGCCGGTCTCATTGATGTGCAGATCGACGCCAGACGGGAATGATATTGGCCAGTCCAGGTGGTAAGGATACACACCCTCTTCACTGACGCACTGCAGTGTAATAGCAACTTGAAAGTCAGGCTCGACTCCAATTGCAATCCAGGCCCTTCCCAATCATTGAATGGCCTTTTCACTGTTTCCGGTTTAGCAATGCCATGCCATTCTCAGCAACAATCAGGCCTTGGCGAGCGAGACCCAATTCGCGTGCTTATCAATCCCCTTTACGGACTTTGCTGCTTCTTCTGTACAAGAGTTCCTGTTGTAATTTCATCAATAAGGTGTTGGACCACGAGCAAAACGGCATTCCAGCTCTCGGTTCTGATCGAAAAGGGAAAGCGTCGGTGCTGTCCCGCAATAACCCCACAGTCAGAAAGAGCTGCCTCCCCTGCTAGAATGGATCCTGACATGTGTCTAACAGTCCGGCCAATCAGAACCAGCAATGAAGCACCCTGGAATCGGTACCTTGCGCATTAGCTGTCGACATCGGAGACTGGACAGCAGACAGGAGGCTGATGCACCGCCTCGAATGCGACAACATTGAACAAGGCTCGGCCTGACAACCAACAGCTGCACGCCGACGCCGTGAAAGTGGGAGAAGAGATATACCCGCCTAGATCGCCCGTCTGATTCGAGAGAAGAAACAATCCCGTACGCAGACAAATCTGTATTCCTCCAACCTGGAATCGGGGTTTGGGCGCTACGAAACCGATCGTCATGTTAAGAACAAGCCCGTAATCAGTCTTCAACCAAAGTACCATGTGGCTCGATCGTCTGGCAGGGCAGCAATCTGCGTCGCCGTCCTCGTCACAGCCAGGTAGCCGTGGCTACTCACCTGCGCCCGGACGGCGGACCCCGAGCGGCCTCGGGCCTTACTTGACCTCATCGTCGCAACGCCCGGGTCTCACTCCACGCTCATCTTCGGTGTCGCTCATCTCCAACGACAGTTCCACTTCCTCATTGCTAGCTGCATCGCGGAGAGCCAATGGATCGGCATTGAAGCAATCGACTACCGCATATGCAGGCCCGGATCCTACAGAAGTGTTGGACAAGATTCTGGGTCAGGGGCTAGGCGACGGCAGCGAGCAATCTGCCTCCACCATTACACAAGATGACCTAGAGCAGCCGTTTGACTTTGGAGGGCTCTCATTGACAGGCTTGGCCCTTTCTGAAGAGCCCGCCGGAGAGAGCGCCAGTGTACATAGACCGCAGACAGTTGAAGAATGTACGTATTTCCCATTTTCCAAAAGTCTTCGCTGTCCCGTGTTGTGGCTCACATCCCAATCCCAGATGAGAGAGACAAGACCAGGTTTGAAGACCTACACCGATCTATACAAGCATGCGACGAGGTTCTGAGCTCCGTCGAAACGAACCTGACGAGTTTTCGAGATGACCTGGCATCTGTCTCGGCTGATATCGAGACCCTCCAAGCACGATCGACAGCCCTCAACATTCGATTGGACAACCGCAAGGCCGTAGAAAAGGGGCTGGGCCCTATCGTCGAGGAGATGAGTGTCTCTCCCGTGGTGATATCCAAAATAGTGGACGGCCACATCGACGAAGCTTGGATCAAGGCACTGGCCGAGGTGGACAAGAGGGCAACGGCACATAAGAAGACCGCAGCAGCGTCAGCTTCAGGCAAGGGGCTCCAGGATCTCGGCCCTCTACTGGAAAAACTGGTTCAGAAAGCTATAGAGAGGATACGGGATTTCCTTGTCGGCCAGATCAAGGCGCTGCGGTCACCGCAGATCAACGCACAGATTATACAGCAGCAAAACTTCCTGCGGTTCAAGGATCTATATTCCTTCCTCCACAAGCACCATGCTGCACTTGCAGTGGAGATTTGCCAAGCATACCAAAATACCATGCGTTGGTACTACCACAACCAATTCTCGCGCTATGAGACTGCACTCCGAAAGATCAAGCTTCATATGCTGGACAAGTTGGATGTGCTGGGCAACGAGGACATGTCCCGCAAGACTGGTGTTCTATCGTCTTCGAAACTTCCCGGGCCACCCCACGACGCCTTCAATATTGGCCGACGAATCGACCTGCTCAGGACAAGAGATCAGACCGCACTATCCTCGTACCTGGCAGAAGACGACAACGGCTACCACTATCTAGAAGTACCTTTTCGAAATTTCAACCTCGCTCTTGTGGACAATGCCACTGCGGAATATACCTTTCTCGCCTCATTTTTCTCGCCCGCACTCTCGTATAGCACGATATCTCGGCACTTTACTTACATATTTGAGCCAACCTTTGCTCTTGGCCATGGCCTAACCAAGAGCCTCGTTTCCGAGTCGTACGACGGGCTAGGCATATTGCTCTCCATCCGACTCAACCAGCACTTCCAGTTCACGCTCCAGCGCCGAAAAGTCCCCGCCGCCGATAATTACATCAATGGAACCTCCATGTTGCTGTGGCCACGCCTCCAGTCTGTCATGAATGCGCATTGCGAATCCGTCCGTGCTCTGACGACTGCGCTGCCTACACGTCCGGCTTCGAAATCCGAGCTGATGAAGCTGTCCGCGGCGCCGCATGTCGCGACACAGCGCTTTGGACAGCTCATGCACGGTGTTCTATCGCTCAGTGCCGAGGCCGGGGATGACGAGCCTGTCGTGGCCAGTCTCCGCCGACTGAGGAGTGAAGTGGAAGCTTTCCTGAACAAGTATAGCGGCCAGTGGGGCTCGGATAAGCGCAAGAGGGAGCGGTTTCTGTACAATAATTACAGTCTGATACTGACCATCATCAGCGACACGGCAGGCAAGTTCGCGGTGGAGGAGCAGGAGCACTTTGAGGGCCTCAAGACTGCGTTTCAGGATGCAGCATAATTAGATAAGACATGCTGCGATGCTCACGGGAAAGAGAAAAAAGCGAGAAGTAGACTTCCAATATTCACGACTGAAATCCATAATGGTACCATTTTTCCGCGTGAAGCGCTGTAGAATCTGTTTATACAGGGAATTGTGAAACTAGAAACATGATGGTGTCAAGTGGATATATCCTCCGAGTCATGTTTATCTTACAATGCTCCCAGAGCCGGATCGATAGTATCGATCTCGCTTCCTATGTCTATTGTTTCCCGTTTTATTTTCTGCCAAAAGGAAACGTGTAATTGCGTCGCCGCAGCACCAAGACTCCTTTACAGACCGTTGCTTTGTAGGCACTGTTTTGTGCGTTTGTCTTCGATAAAACGTGAAAATCCATGACTCCGCACTCTTTTTTGTACATGATGGGTTGTACATGTGGTTTTCACTCTATTCGATTCCGAGATATCATATAGTCGCATTCTCTGGCGTATATCACCTGAGCTTCGCCCACAGCGCCTCAAAGAATCCCCAAGTGCTGGGGGTCTTTCTGATGTACACGGCCGCCAGGCCGATGAGAACGGCCAGGGCGATGCCGCGGGCGGGCTTGCGGTATGCCCACATCTGCTTGAGTATTCTCTCGCGGCTCTCGGCCCACTTCATCTCCTTGAGCTGCTTCTCGAAGAATCGGTGCCCATCCTCGAGGCTCTGCTTTGAGCAGACCGCGACGTCGCGGGCAGTCTTGAGGACGCTTGCGCTCGATATGCTGCGCCAGGATCGGAGAGACTCTGGTGGGTGCTTCTCGAACAGAGCGGCCGTGTCGGCAATCAGCTTGTCGAGATCGAGGGGCTGAGGTAGTTTGGACAGTATCGAGTGGAGCATTTCCGGCTCGGTATCTGGTGTGTCGAAAAGCTCCTCCCTGCGGTTGAGGACGATCTGAGCGAACATGTAGACGCTGAATATCTGTTCGCGCGCCAAGAGGGCATCAAATAGCCGGGCAATAGAATTGTATGATTGTATGTCGTGCGCATACATGGTCAGCGTTCCCGACAAGGCGAAAAATGGCTCTGTCTGCGACAGATGGCGACATAATGCTGGATCTACCGCGTTAAGGATATCCGGAATCAATCGCAACTGTGAGATGGCAGGGGCGAGAGTGGGTAGCATAAAGTCTCGAATCCGAAGGGCAGACAGTCGGGCCACCGCTGCTGCTCTCAACCGCGGAGGCAGAACGAGCAGAAACACTTGACAAATGTCGTGGTAGCCTTGAAAATAGCATAGATAAGGTTGCCGTCTAAGGGTCTCCGTGATGAGGTCTGATAGCTCAACCTTTTTGGTGTCCAATTGAGATTTTGACTCGTCTGCAACAGAGTTCGAACGTCAGCAAAGTGTCGACGGAAGTAGTCAAGAACATGTCATCCCGGGTGTCACGCAATCCGAGGAGCATGATGCAGGTAGCATATCAACGTACCATTTGGGTAGTATATGAAGCTGCGGTCGACATCTAGCCGAACCTGATCCTCGTCTCTATGCCGCGGTAATGTCGTCCACGATTTGTCAACCCCATCTATCTCTTCGGACTTCTCGTCAAGAGATTCATTGTCCTCGGCATGAGGTGCCGAAGAGACACGGTCACTTCCAGAAGCAAGCCCATGAGGCGCAAGTCCGAGTAGAACAGCCCCTGCAAGAAAACCATCGTGTAAGCAGGATCTCATCTAGGGATCGACGTTGCTTGCGCGCGTCGGAAACTTACACGCGCGGAAGCGAATGGCATCCGAGAGGAACCCTCCTTTACTAACAGCGAGCTCTTTGAGGCGTTGGATGTCGTCACGGCTGCAGGCGTCAAGAATGGCGTGGCTTTTCGTGCGGCTCACCGCGACATCGTCCTCGCGGCGCTCTTTGGTCTCGGAACGCCCGCCGGACTCGACAGACGTCGTTGACATGGCTCAGATATCTGTTATCTTGGCTGCCGTGTATCGTCGAGGAGCTGCTGTGTTCCGGTCGTCTAAGCACGCTGGGCCAGTCCAAAACTACCTTGGTAGCTATCGCATGCGAGGCCGGTCTTTGTTATAGCTGTTGGAAGCGAATGCAGGGTTGCGACGAGCTTGCAGGATCGAGTCGACTGCCCAACCTGGAGACCTTGTCCTTGCTGACGGGAAACTATTCGTTGGCAACCAAGGTATGCCGGTATTTTCAATCAACATACGTTCTTCATGTGGCTTGGAGGGTTTGACAATTCCTTGCAGCTGTAGCCAAGATGGAAGAAGCAATCGACGTGCGGCATGCAGCCAGAGGCAGGCCGGTGTCGAGGGGAGGGCGACAGGGCTATGCTAATGGAACCGGATGCCTTGTTCGAGCAACTGGTAACGCAATCTCTCACGTCTGTCTTGGAGGACCACTTGATATATCATAAACGCCTATCCCGAAACGACATGCGCAGAGCAGTAGGTCGGTCGAGTTCCTCCTCAGTCCCAGCAGCTAATTCCGAGTCCCGAGTCCCACATGCGGACCATGAACCAGCAAGTAGGTAATCAAGAGGTCCGGCTATGTACGGAGCAGTCGGTGGATTAAGTATTCGGTGCGAAACAATATCGGTCGGCTTCAGCTTGTATGTGGAAAGCTTTTGTGATTCGAGCTCGCCTTGTGACAATGCACGTTCCCACCAAGGACCCCCAGTCGCCCTGCTGCATGGACCTGCTCTGTGCTCGAAGGGTCGATTTATTATGCGGTCGGTGCCTTGAAGTCGGTGCAAGCAAGAATATAAGGACGACAGAACTGTGTACCAGACGCGCTGGTGGTATACGGAGCTTGCGCTGCGTCAGAGTAGATGTGCTTTCAGTAGAGCCCTCGATGGCTTGAAACGGTACGATTTCGTACAGGACAGCATGCGCGGGCCTTGCCTTGTTGAGCTGTTTGCCGATCGCAAGTAAGGTAGGTACCTGGGTAGGGATGTGTCGAGCTTGCGATCGTGCTAACCTAGGAGGTCCAGGCCTAGGTCAGTTTTGGGCTGAGGCGGAGGGGTTCCGTACCTTAAGGAGCTAGCCAAGCTTATAGGCCCCGGAATAGAGTGAGGCTCCGTATATCAATGGGCGGAGGCCAAGTTGGATTTACTACACTATAAACATCCATCACTTACACGTTGCAACAGACGTCACAGTCCATGGTGAACGTTGCATATGGTTTCGATAAAATAAGCACCATTTTGAATTGTACATTCTATAAGCCTTGGTTGGTACACGTTACATGTATCCATTCAACAGTCACTTTATATGCAGGTACTCGGTAACATTGGCTGGAATGGCCTTGTACAGCCTGGGGGTCCAATATCGTCGATGAATCAGCTTTGACACTCCGGGAATCACATATTCTTACCACAAATCCCTATACATATACCATTCGAACGGGATACCATTGAAGAAAAGAAATGAGACTCTGCGTATTTGCTTTTATATTGGGAGCTACTCACGAAACTCCATGGTATATCCGTTTACCTAGGTGATGCAGTCAAGCTAGTCAAGTGGTCTACTGACATTATGACCTACATAGGGACCATGTTCGAGCAGAAGGCGTCAAAGTTTCGCTGACGCCACGGCATGCTCAGTGGGCCTGTGTAATATATCACACGCGGCCATGTCTGACTAAGGTGTACCTACATGCTCTTGGTCGAAATTGCTTTGATTGCTCGCAATAATTTCCAACTTGCAGTAGGTATGCCCTCACCGCAGGTTCGGCCAAGACGCCAGTTTGCATGCATTGAAGCACCCCCGGCCGTGTTACAGACGACGACATTTACGTGGGCAAGCTCTGAATCTGTTTGCTGTCTGTGTCACCTTGGTGAAGAGCTCTGTCCCTCCCTATCTCCCCTCACTCTTCATGCGGTTGCACGACCCAGGACATGCACGAGGAGGCCGACCATGACAGGTTATGGTACGGGCCTCAAGCCCATGGCGGGAGTTTCCGAAGGTAGACATGGTCACACCTTGGCCCCGGTCCGTCTACAGAGTAAACTCGGAGGCTCCTCGAATGAGGTAAATATCATGAAGAAAATATGATCCTCGGTGCAGACCCGTTGCCAGTCAAGTGTCGTCTAATCTTTGACAACATGATCGAAGATCTACACTTAAGGTCAAGTCTTGGCACCGATCAAGATTGTTGGATCTTCAGACTTGAAGATCACTGTCTCCAATGTTCGGATAACTGCTGCATGTTTCCCATGATCAACAGGCTCGACAAGTAGCCATATTTCATGTCAAGACTTGCAAGCCGACGCCCACGAGGCTCACGAGAACGAATCGCACGACTCCACGGGTTCGAATCCCTGCTCGCCTACAGTACTGTCTGCTACCGGCTGCCGGTGGGAGATCGCAGCAGACCGTGTGTTATTCAGATGGCTGGTAGAATCTTGCTAATGCAGGCGGTCGATCGATGGGTGCCGTATCTTCGCTACGGTCCACGGAGTCCCGCGTACTGGACTCCTGGAGAGTAACCCTGGGTAGGTAGATTGATTGATTCGACTCTCGAGCATCAGGATACCGGAAGACGGGTATTGGATAAAATATTGCCACGAACCGCGCGTGTACACATTGACCACTTGGTCAGACCAGCATGTAGTATTATTGACTATCTAGCTACCTATTTACTATTAATTTGGAAACTTAGACGTGCTGAGTGTATCCTGGCTTGACAGCGCAGCGGGGTAAATGAACATCCCGCTGACATGCATGTAAGGCTTCTTTCTCCAGAAAAGATGCATGATCCTTGCTGTAGGCCTGTAACAATGGGCATACATGAGATATGTATGTTAATACATTTAATTCTCGTGCATGCATTTCAGTCGGACACAGCGGCAAAGTTTTCTGGCGACCTGTCATTGACCGCTAAATACCATGGCAGTTGAGTCTGTCAGGAGCATAAGTCAAATGGATAGACTCGGTGATGGGTAAATAAGCTGATTTCTGATGCATGAAAGACAGAAGTATACCTAATCGACGACTTCATATTTAGTACCTAGGGCTACGATACATTGTTACTATAGGAGCGCTTGTGACATGGCAGACTGCAAATTTGAGCCACGGTTTGTCATGGTACGTAGTATATGATTTGTCTATTCCCACCCTGTCTGATGTGCCATGCTAAATGTAATTCTCCGGTGATCTGTCACAAAACGTTCCTGATCTGCTCGAGGGGTCCTCCATCGAGGCCCGAAACAATGCATTGTCGGACTTCACTTCTGGCTACATGGCAGACAACACATGAGCAGGAACGCGTGTGTTTCCCGAGATCTTATACATGTTTGCATACATCCACAGCTGTGAGGAAAGTCCAACTTTTATGTTTTTGGAAATACCCTTTGCGTCGGTGCGATCGAGGCCGCTTGATACAACCCCCGAGAAAGAGTCACGCCTCCAAGTTCTGCATGGAGAACATGTTTTTCTGCCTGTAAGTATTGCAATTGTACAATCCCGGAAAACAAAATCGTTGAACGTCAGTTCATTCTTACGTAGACTGCAATTATATGACTGAAATGGACCAAGAGTTCCAGCTAGGTAGGTGAATCAAAGGAATTACTTGTATGATGACCTGTAATGAAGTACAGTATGCAAGTGCACATGGGGTATGTGGGTTTCCAAAATGCAATGAATTGCTAATGTAGGCAGACCGGTTGCCCCTCAATCCATGTAGCAAATAGCCCTCGATTTTTTTTCGCTTGAGAGGAAACAATATCGTGAATTGGTGTACCAGATGTACCCTCAATGGGCATTCCTGCAGGTGGCCAAATCGATGTATTTTGCTAGACAGCACGTGCAACGAATACCTAACCAATATCCTATACAGCTGCGTACCCAGCCCAGCTGAAGTTATGCAAGGCGGAACGACATGCCGCAATAAGGAGGATCTACACCACATTTCATATTCCCAAGAATTAAAAAAAATCTTCTCTTTATAGGCCTAGATTAGGTGCCGGGCAGGCCACAAGCAAAAGGCTTCATTTAGCGTTGAGCGTGGCAGGGCCGCAGTGACAGCATCGAGATCCACAGACTAAAGTCAGCCCAGCTAGGTAGCTAGCACTTGACTGCTGGGCTTGCTGCACCTACCTTACTTCAGGTGAAAGCCAGGCACCTACCGCGCCTGTCACCTCTTGCGGCTTGCCTGCCTGCCTACAACCTACCACTCCGGTTGAACTTGTGAATAATATCCCCCGCAAACCAGGGCCGGTCCCTCCTGCGGACTCACTCTCAATCACTAAATCCACAACCTCGCTCCGGGAACGAACTGCAGGGCCCCAGGCAACCAACCGGCCAGACCTGCCTCGAAACACCTGAATTCTGATGTGGTGAGTTTTTCTTTGCTTTTTCTCTCCTCCTTTTCACATTTGCATACTCGTTGCCTTCTTCACGCTGCCTTCTCCCAACGACGGCAGCCAGCGTCATCCTCGTTGCCCAACTGCTGCACGATCAAACTCAAACGTCTCCCACCCCTCCAGCCTTGAGCGTTTTACTGCAAGGGCTCTTGTCTTGGGGTTTGTCCTTGTCCAGGGGTCTGTGATTGAAATCTGAATAATCAATTCACAACCCACACGAGGCAAACCGCCCGCTTGGGTTCCTTTCACCTGCCTAGCAACACCACAACCGGCAACAACAATCGATCGGATCAATCTGAGAGTTGCGTCGACGTACATACAGCCCGTCAACCATGTCCTAATTGATCCGGCCTCCTACAGTTCCGGCCCGCGTTATCTTCTCCACAACCCCCTACTCAGGATCCTTCCCAACTATACTGGTGCCCGTCTCTGATGATCCTACGTATCACGGCCCCGACAAGTGAATCATGAATTCTATCTCAAAGCGGCTGTTTTGCAACTTGTTCGGACGTTCTTGATCCATCACTTACGACTTCCGTGTTAGAGGGCGGTTACATTCGACCCTGGAAGTTGGGCTCTCATGTACGTGACCACCTTCCCGGCCAACATTGAAAAACCTTAGCATCACTAATGCCGTCATCTAGTTTGTCTTGTTATTGATCAGGGGCATCCATTATTGAACAGCTTCTGGGTGCCAGCCTTATAAGTGCTGCTTTAAGTTCGGTTCTCAGCTATCCATACTTGTACAACCACAGACACCAGGCAGTCTTCCAACTTCTGAACAGCTCCGGCGACTACCTTTTCCCACCGGAGCAGTTCAAGAAAATTCTGTTCAAGACAGCTCAGCTATTCAGCCGTCATGAGCATCAACCATGGCTCTCCAAACAAATGTATTCCATAATGGCGAATGGGTCACTCGTACCGTCCAGCCTAGAGATCTACTCAAGGAGGCAACTACTCCAGCACCACCAAAACCACCAAAACGGATACCAACGTCGCCGACATACGGCATTTTGACCAGGACCGTCATAGAAAGTCCAGTCTTCAGTTGGGTTTTGCCAGTACAACTCAGATCGCCCAAACATAATGATGTTGTGTTTGTTGGGGTACGTACCGAAATTCCGCTTCACATATCCTTGGAGAGCGCTGTACTGCTAGCGTCGGGCTTTTCTCCCTGATACTGAATGCCCACGTGTTGTTGAGATTTGAGAATTTCTTTTCTTCCTATAGTGCTGATCATCATGCAAGATAAGTGGCCTCGCGAGGACGAACGATCCAGCTAACAGTTTGAAACCGATTAGGACAACTTTGTGCAAGTTTGTGAACTTGGGCATGATGTTCAGCTCCACGACATCGCCAGAAAGCAAGACTTTGGATCCAGGATCCGTAACGCATGTGTCATTGGGTCACCAGCACATTACGCCGATGATTCTAGCCCTAATAGGATGAAGATTGAAGAGGATGATGTGGATATGTTAGCAGCAACTCCTGGTGGTCAACTTCCACCGCAACTCATCGCTTTGGTCCTGGAGCGAGGCGATTTGGTCTTCCTCTACCTTGAGGAAAATGCTCATGACCAGTGGACCTTTGTTTCGCACAGTGAAAAGATTCCGGATGCTCGTCTCAGGCTTCCTGGATATCATCTGGTAGTAGATCCAAGCTCACGATTTCTAGCGCTTGGCTGTTCAGAGACTCACTTCCAAATATGGACCTTGTTGTCCATCAATACACTTCGGTCCCGCCAAGCACAAGGATTGCCTTTCAGGCCCATCGAGCACTCGGCGATTCCAAAGGCCGTCAACGGAGTCATACACAAGATGGTCTTTTTGTCACCTGGCGCGGACAGCGAAGAGCGGGTCATTCTTGCGTTGATACTCATTCACCAAGGCCGTTCCAGATTGCACCGCTACGAATGGGAACTTGGCGAGAGTGTGTCCACTACTTTGAGGGAACGGAATGCCGGCTGGCTTCTCGATCCATCTTTCCAGATGCCTCTTTTGATTATTCCTTCTACAATACGAGAAAGCTTTCTACTCATCACAGAGACAAGTGAAGCCTTTTGGGCAACACTGAAGAATGGCTCTTTGGAGGCACAAGGTGTTGAGATTGAAGAGCGCGACCAGACGATCCTCCATATCGGCAACACCATGCCCTTGTGGACTGCGTGGAGCCGCCCATGGCGCTTGCCAGAATATCACGTCGACAAGGATACTATATGGCTTGCAAGGGAAGACGGCATCCTGCAATTTCTTGAGATCGAGGCGGCCGACGGAATAAGCACACAAACCATCTTGGGCGAAGTCAGGTGTAAGATTGACACAGCTTTTGCTTGTCTATATGATCGCTTTGCGGACATTCTCATCACGGGTGGTGACTCGGGCCCTGGTGCAATTTGGCGTGTATGTTTCCAAGTCCGAATTCTCATCACGTACGATGGCTAATCATTTCTTTCAAGGCCGAGCCAAGAAAACCACCGGGTCACATTGGAACCATACCGAACTGGTCCCCGACAATAGACATTACGGCAACCAAACCTATAGCAGGTTTTGCATCAGACAACAGAAGACAGCGATCCCGTGGTATTCTAGATGGCGAATCGTGCTCACAGAACGACCAGCTGTTTGCATGTGCTGGTCGAGGCCAGACCGGATCGATTGCCGAGTTCAGGTATGGCTTCGAGGCAAGGGTTGGCTTTGACCTCGACCTGGAAGATCCCGTACAACAATGTTGGACTTTGCGAGGTCCGGCGAGCAGTCCCAATTCCGAACTTTGTCTGCTGCTAGCATATCCCGATAAGTCCATCATCTACATGGTGGATATTGACAGCCTGGCAGTCACCGAAAAGGGCCCGGACGAGGTACCATACGATCTGAGTTCGACTACATTGGCAGCAGTAGAGGCTCAAGACGGAACAATTATCCAGGTCACGGCTGATGTCATTACCATCGTTGACCCTTTGGATGGGTGAGTGGTCCTGACTTGACGATTTGTGATGATCCAGACTCTCACAATTGATCTAGTAATTCGCGCCACCAGACAAGCCGTGTTGTCAACGATTCCGGAGCTGTCGTCACTGATGCGACCATAAGAGAGAACATGGTGGCAGTATCGCATCATTCCGGATCTCTCTTTCGTGTCAGTATCGCACATGTTGAAGGACTAGAATTGATTCCAGGCCCGACGCACGATGTCAGTGGAGAAGTCACTTGCATTGCGTTCACTAAATTTGCAGAAGAAACCGCCTTGTTCGTTGGTGTCTGGGAAGGGGGCCGCCCATTGCTCATGGTATTTCCAACGCAAACAGGATCCACCGATCAGCAGCCGGGACCACTTGAACTTGATATTTCCCAACGTGAGTATGCTGTATCACAAATCCTATGATTCTGACTGACCCCTTCCCGGTAATAGTTCTTTCCGCGCGGATGTCTAGCAATGATCGTCTTGCCGGTCTACCACCAACTGAAGCCTTTACCAGCATCGTCTCGTTTGAGAATAAGGAGGGCGGTGTGACGGTCTGCATAGGCACAAGAAGTGGCGAAGTTTTCACAGTTGCTTTGGATCCCAATAACATGCAGGATTTCCGAGGCACATGCGACAAGTTTGGCTCTGCGGGGGCTTATGTATTCCCGCTGAGTACTGAGTCCGAGCCAGCCTCGTTCCTCGTCTGCTGCGACTCGAACGTCTTCTTGGTATCGAGTCTGGCAACGAGAGGAAAGCCTAGGTTTGGGAAAAAACATCGCGTGTGGGCTACGGGGGTCGAGTCCTTCATGAGTGCGTCGCCCAGTGTAAGCGCTGTCAGCAGGATGCGGCGAAACTTGTCACAAATCGCCGGGAAGGCAACAATCACCTTGATAACCCCGTTCGCCATACACTTTGCAGAACTGCAAAGTCTTCCCAAGCCCGTTTTACGTCACCTCCCCGTCCCCGGGACTCCATGCAAAGTTATGTATCATGCTAGGCTAGATGCTCTCGTTGTGGCGACCCTGCATGATGGATGCCCAGCCTTGCGATTCATCGACCCCGTCACCGGACTCGACCTTTCAATGCCGACTGACCATGGAGGCAACGAGGTTCCATTCATCACTGGTCTTGGTAGGCCCGGATCTCGGATTCTCGCACTGACAAATTGGAATTACGAGAAAGATGGGCGAACGTGGGGCTATCTTGTGGTGTCAGTGCGGAATTCGGACGGCCAGGGCCAAGTATTGATCATCACGGCGGCAAAGGACGACAGTCAAGTATCAGAAGGTGGTCCTTTTAGGATACGCTTTTATACAAAGTTGAAGAGGTCGGGATACGCAGACCCTGTGTGGTCGATTGCGACAGAGGCTCAAGGGCTGCTGCTCTGCACTGGTGAAACTATCCAGTACGAGATACTGGACCTGGAGCAGAAAAAGCTGAGAAAGGTCAAGGAGTATCAGCTGTCATCGGCCGCATCCTGGATGGAGGTGGTCCAAGACAGACTTCACGTTGTCACCATCCGTCATTCGCTTGAAATTGTGGACTTTCGAAGCTCACCAGGTTCCGAAACGATGACGCGACTCTATACAGACGACCGAGCGAAGCAGTCGCTACACTGTATTGAAGGAGTCGACACCACGAGGCAAGGACACCACCAAGCTGTCACACTCCTTTCCGACTATTTCTGTGGGCTTTGGGGGATGTGGGCTCCGCCTGAGAGCGACAGACCATTCAAACCAATCTTTCACGCGGAATTACAAGCATCGGTCAGGCGTTTTATCCGTGCCAGAACGCGGCCGCCATGGAGTAGTTCCCAGCAACAATCATTGTACGGACGTGTGCCAAGCAGCAGCGACGGCGCCGATATCCTCGGACTAGGTATTGATGGCTCCCTGAGACATTTCACGATACTGGACTCGGACGCTTGGCGACTCCTCCGATTCATTCAGAATCTAGCCGCCGTGTCTCCAGATATCTGCCATCCTGCCGCATCTTCCGCCAAGATGAGTGATGACCTGTTTGATGCCATGGAGACAGACCACGACCACGACCCAGAACCCAAGACCTTGCCAGTATTGAACATGCAGGTCGACGGGGATATTCTTCAGCGATGCCTGGACAATAGAGCACTGGAGAAACTGACTGAGTCATCAAAGCATGCAGATCGCCTTCGAAAGCTTCTTGAAAACCTGGAAGGTGGAAAGCACACGCAAGAACTGAAAGGGGAGATGGCAGAATATCTGGATCTTGCCTACGACGTACTTGAATACTACCTCTCGCCAGTGCTGTGAGCAGAGGAGAGGGAAATTGGGTTGCGACACAAAGCAACGCGAATTGTTTTTGTTTTCTTTCTGTTGGCTGGAAGCGACAGATATGTTGACGACAGAGATGCACGACATGACCAGCTTAGACATGTCTATCACATCGTAATGATTAGAGACCAAAAATCAATTGATGAGTAAGGGGAGAATTGTTAGGGCAGACGTAGAAGAAAAGAGGAAGAGGAGAGAAATAAAAGTAGGAGGACTCGAAAAAGAGATCTTCTCGGTGCTGATTGAGGCCATGCTCGTCTCTTTCAAGTTTATACTCGTCGTTGTACAGGGTGGAACAAGCTGAACTATGCAAAGAGGAATGAATACACATGGTTATGCTGTTAGTATACGGCTTCGCCTTAGGTCTTTACACAACATTTGGTTCGCATTTCTTCGACGACCAGATTGATAAGGGCTCCCCCTTCGCCTGGAGAGTACGATGGAACCATTCAGTGTAGTACAGCCAAGCCGGAGCTCTGGTTTCCTCCCACGCGGACGGAAGGGACGCCAGCCGACAATGAGCGCGGCCACTGTGACGTCTTGAAAAGTGAGTCATAGATCTCACCGTAATGGTAGAGTGAATTCTTATAGCAAAGCGGAAATATTGCCCTAGATCATCAAGCTTTCGGACTTAAGGCTCATGTGGTGTTCAAGTACGACGGATTTCTCAAATCGTGAGCAGATCAATCAGTAACAGTAAATCCGTGCCCCACATTTTGGGGATTTCGGGGGCTCACCATCGAGATACGTAACTGGCCCCAATGACCTAAAACTGCCCAGGTGAGCTTTGCCTCTACCTTAATGCCTGTAGCATAGTGGATTTGAATATTCAACCCCTCCATCACAACCTGGAGCCCACCATCTGTCAATCCACCCATCCGCCACCACCTGTTTTGGCATTCGCAGCAGATCCCAGAACTTTTTTTCTTCTCTCTATTCACCCTTCCCATTCATTTGTTGAAGGATCAGGTTTCTGCTGCCTCTGAACAGCTTCTTGTCTTTTTCTTCTCCCCAAGATCGACAAGCCAAGGTCTGCTAACCAAGCTGTGCCTTGAGAGCCTTTCATTATTATTTTTTCTTCTTGGTCCGTAATTTTTGTCTCCACAAAGCACCACACAAGCGACGACCGTCGACAACATGGCGCCCAAAGGCAAGAAGGGAAAGAAGGGCGGCGATGATGACTGGGAAGCCGAGCTCGGAGAGTCCATCGCTCCGGTCAATGGCGATGCTGCTCCCGCCGACGCCGCCGACGGCGACAAGCAGGATGACGATGCCCCCGCCGGTGGTCTCATGGCCATGATGAGCAGGCGCCGCGAGAAGAGGAAGAAGCAGGGTCTGTCAGATGACTTTGAAGGTCCCAAGGACGACGAGCCTGCCGCAGAGGCGACGCCCGCCCCGCCCGCCCAAGAGGCCAACATGGACGACGAGTTTGCCATGCCCGAGAAGAAGGGCAAAGGTGGCAAGGGTGGCAAGGGCGCTGCCGCTGCGAAGCCCGCTGCCGGTGGCGATGACGTCGGCGAGGACGGCCGCATCCTGACCAAGGCCGAGAAGGAGAAGCTCAAGAAGGAGCGTGAGAAGGCGCGAAAGAAGGAACAGGTGAGAAATGACACCGCTGTCCCCCACATATCCGAAAGAAATCGAACAATTCGCTGACCTTTTTATCTCAAGGCCAAGAAGAAGACACCCGCACCGGCACCCAAGGCCGAGCCCGCGAAGCCTGCCGCCGAGGAGAAGAAGAAGGAGGACGAGCCTGCACCCGCACCTGCCGCCGCCGGCAAGAAGGGCAAGAAGCTGCCTCCTCACCTCGCAGCCCTCCAGAAGCAGCAGGAAGAGCTGCGCCTTCGCCGCGAGGCAGAGGAGCGTGCGGCCGCCGAGGAAAAGGCACGCGCCGAGGCAGACGAGAAGCGCGATGCCGAAGAGATCAAGCGCCGGGAAGAAGAGAAGGCCAAGAAGAAGCAGAAGGAGAAGGAGAAGATTGACCAGCTCAAGAAGGAGGGCAAGTTCATGACCAAGGCCCAGAAGGAGGAGAAGGCACGCAACGAGCGCAAGCTCCAGCAGATGCTGGCTGCCGGTATCAAGATCGGCCCTCAAGAAGGCGAAGGCGAGGAGAAGAAGAAGAAGGTTGTATACGACAACCGGAAACGCGGCAAGGGCGGCAAGGTGCGTAACATGCGGATAATCCACTTGTACAACAATTGAAAGGCGAGGCTAACGAGATTCTAGGTCGACGAGGAGAAGGCTTTGGCCGAAGCTGCCGAGCGAGCAAGACAAGAGGCAGAGCGCGTCGCCAAGGAGGCCGAGGAGAAGGCTGCCAAGGAGGCTGCCGAAGCTGAAGCCGCCGCAAAGGCTGCCAAGGCCGCCGAAGAAAGCGACGTCGAAGATGACTGGGAGGCCGCGGCCGAGTCGGACAAGGAAGATGTCAAGGACAGCTGGGACGCCGACTCGGACGAGGAGAAGACAGAGTTGCCATCCAGGCCTAAGGCTGACGCTGGCTCCGATTCAGAGTCAGACTCCGAGTCCGAGTCCGAAGAGGATTCCGAGGACGAGGAGCAATCTGCCCGACAAGCCGCAGAGGCCCAGCGCAAGAAGGAGGCTGCTGATCGACGTGAAAAGGCTCACCAGGCTGCTCTGGCAGCTCGCTCCAAGGACAACCTCCGATCGCCCATTTGCTGTATTCTCGGTCACGTCGATACCGGAAAGACCAAGCTTTTGGACAAGATTCGTCAGACCAACGTTCAGGAGGGTGAGGCTGGAGGTATTACGCAGCAGATTGGTGCTACGTACTTCCCCGTCGATGCCATCAAGCAGAAGACCCAGGTCGTCAACCGCGATGGCGCTTTCGAGTTCAAGGTTCCTGGTCTCTTGATCATCGATACCCCCGGTCACGAGTCTTTCTCCAACCTGCGATCCCGTGGTTCCTCGCTCTGTAACATTGCCATTCTGGTCGTCGATATCATGCACGGTCTTGAGCCCCAGACTCTCGAGTCCATGAAGCTGCTGCGCGACAGAAAGACTCCTTTCGTTGTCGCGCTGAACAAGATTGATCGTCTGTACGGCTGGAAGAAGGTGGATAACAACGGATTCCAGGAGAGTTTGGCCCTGCAGCCCAAGGGCGTCCAGAACGAGTTCAAGAACCGTCTCGAGCAGACCAAGGTCGCCTTTGCCGAGCAGGGTTTCAACTCTGAGCTCTACTACGAGAACAAGTCCATGGCCAAGAACGTATCTCTGATCCCCACCTCTGCGCACACTGGTGAGGGTATTCCCGACATGCTGAAGCTGATTGTCGCGCTCACTCAGGAGAGGATGGTTGGTTCTCTCATGTACTTGTCCGAGGTTCAAGCTACCGTTCTTGAGGTCAAGGCCATTGAGGGTTTCGGTATGACCATTGATGTTATCTTGTCCAACGGTGTCATTCGCGAGGGTGATCGAATCGTGGTCTGTGGCACAGAAGGAGCCATCGTGACGAATATTCGTGCACTTCTCACGCCAGCACCGCTCAAGGAATTGCGTGTCAAGTCTCAGTATGTCCACAACAAGGAGATCAAGGCCGCCATGGGTGTCAAGATTAGTGCCCCTGGTCTTGACGGCGCCATTGCCGGTTCCCGACTTTTGGTGGTCGGCCCCGATGATGACGAGGACGATCTCATTGACGAGCTCGAGGGTGACCTGAACGTGCTTTTCAGCCGCGTCACCAAGACCGGACGTGGTGTCTCGGTGCAGGCCTCGACTCTGGGTTCGCTCGAGGCCCTGCTTGACTTCTTGAAGGACTGCAAGATTCCCGTGGCCAACGTCGGAATCGGACCCGTCTTCAAGCGAGATGTCATGCAGTGTGGTACCATGTTGGAGAAGTCCCCCGACTATGCCGTCATGCTCTGTTTCGATGTCAAGGTCGACAAGGAAGCGCAGCAGTACGCCGAAGACCAGGGTATCAAGATTTTCACTGCCGACATTATCTACCACCTCTTTGACAACTTCACCAAGCACATGGACGAGCAGCTCGAGAAGAAGAAGGAAGAGTCCAAGATGTTGGCCGTGTTCCCCTGCGTCCTCAACACTGTCGCTGTCTTCAACAAGACCAACCCCATTGTCATTGGTGTCGATGTGATTGACGGCAACCTCAAGATCAACACGCCCATTGCCGCTGTGAGACAGGGTCCTAATGGAAAGGAGATTGTCCCCATTGGCAGAGTGTAAGTTTTATTCGCATTTACAACTATCATATCCACCGCATACTAACATTCAATCCAGTACATCTATCGAGCGTGACCACAAGGCAATCCCTGTCTGTAAGAAGGGAGCACCCTCGGTCGCCGTCAAGATTGAAATGGGCAACTCGCAGCCCACCTACGGCCGACACCTCGAGGAGACGGACACACTCTACAGTGCAATCTCGCGTAAGAGTATCGACTGTCTCAAGGAATTCTACCGCAAGGACATGACCAACGATGACTGGCACCTGATTGTCAAGTTGAAGCCCCTCTTCGACCTGTAGGGTGTTGCTTAGATAGTCTACTGTGGACAGCCGGATGGAATCCACAGCAAGGTCGAACCATCGTCGAATGGGTTAATCCAATTGAAGTTGCAGACATGGACATGGATGTATGATGAGCCAAAAAAGAGGTATGAGAGAGCAGTTCCCGGTTGCATTGACGTTTCCCGGCATTGCTTCATAGCTAGCTGCATTGGCAAGATGAAAATAGGTCGTTTTGATTTAGGCGCTTTAGGTTGATCATTCTCTGGTAAAACAAAATTCGTTTAGTACTCTTGATTGTGAAGGTCTTGGATGTGCATGCTAAGATGGATAATCGAGTTACTTGTCATGAACTTGATCACAGCTAAATCTTGGCGCGGACTTTTACAGAGTATACATCTCGATGTCCTGCTTACTTCTGGCGTCACACACATTCACTGCCAATCATCATCAGGCCCAGCTATAACATGAAGAAGAATGGGTGTAGGCACAAGTATATGTGATCCTCATCTCGTTTGGGGACGATGGTGTTTGTCATTATCGATCGCTCTTTTGCATCGATGATCAAGAGAAAGAGAAAAGTCGAGACACAGATGTATTAGTATGAGAAACCTGCTACATTTGAAGAGAGACCTTCACCAATATTTCTAGCAGGAAGCCTCAGCAACCAAAACCACAACATTGAATCGAGCCTTGGGTGCAAGACTGTGTAAGCCAGCCCTAGCATGGCCGACCCCACCAAATGCTGCGGCCCACAAGAGGGATTTTTCCACACTACTACTTATGATCTAGGCCTTGATAGAACCACAAATCAACATCCAATCATCTAATGATTAGAATGGCCCCTGGGGATGTGGTCTAGTGGTATGACGTTTCCTTAGCATGCTCTGAAGCATGGAAAAGGTTCTGGGTTCGATTCCCAGCTTCTCCACATTTTTGTCTTTTTGCACATTCATCATATCAATGTCCAGAAGACTGCGAACTGTGATGTCTTTGTCGTTTGTTGGGGGATGATTCTTTTTTTTAAAGCTTCAATTCAGTCTGGTGCATATCGTGCCCATATTTTTATCGCCGAATGTCTATATTCAAAATATCTGCATGCAAGAAGCATATGACAAGTTGCCGCAAACAAAGCTCGACACTTCTTTCTTTCCATATATGTTGTGTGAATACTTTTATGGAAACTCCGACTCTGCTGTTATAGCCCGAGATATTCTCATAACCCACCTAAGAATACATTTGTGAATTGACACGCCGTATTCTTTAGCTACTTGGGAATGTCATAGCTGTCCCGAGATACTTTCCCCTGGTACGTGTATACTGACAGCTCGATAAGCCCCACGTTCTGCGATAAGTCCAAGACAAGACCCCCGACCCCGCTAAAATTTCCATGTCGGCAGCTCAACTCCAAGTGCCCGGGTTGAAGAGCTGCGATTTGTACATGTTCGCATGGACTCATAATCCATTCTCTCAACACAACACCGCCCAACATCGAAGTCATCCCCGAGCCACGATGGACGTCGACACGCCCCCGGCGGCGTCGCCAGTCCCCGAGGTCGTCGACTCCTCCTCGGCCGACTCCTCCTCTGACGATTCCGACCCTATCGTCTCGTCGTACGCCGTCTTCAGCAACCAGCCGCCGACCAACACGCGCAAGATCCTGATCCTGCAGCACCCCAACAAGCAGGGGCCGACGCGCGAGGCCTTCCAGACCCTGTCCGAGGTCCGCGTCAAGCCCAGCTCGGGCATGATCGAGGTCGACGTCCCGCTCAGCTACCACGACGGCTCGTACGACCGCGAGAAGGGCATGCGCTGGGGCCAGAGCCTGGCGCGCAGCATGGGCCAGAAGAACGGCGGCAGCCACGGCCTGGCGGGCGGCTTCGGCGTCGGCGTGCCGGCCCCGCGCACGGGCGGTCGCGCGCGCAAGGACGAGGACCGCGAGACGTACGACTGGACCGAGGCCGTCCGCCGCGACCAGGTCCTGCGCACCCAGACCCTCGGCGGCCAGTACGCCGGCCGCAACGCCGACTTTGGCGACAGCGAGTGCCGCTGGATGGTCGGCGTCTTCCGCGGCGGCAACCTCCACCTCACCCCCGCCCAGTCCGAGATCCAGCTGCGCCCCCAGCTGCACCACCTCGACGCCGCCACCGAGCAGGACCGCCTGACCCGGCCGCGCGAGGGACCGGGAGGGCCGGGCGGCCTCGCCAAGGACGGCTCCAGCCTGGGCGGAGGCGGCCCCCAGGCCGCCCCCGCCGCCAAGGCCATCACCATGTCCATCAAGAACGCGGGCGGCGACCAGCCCAGCACCGAGACCATGGCGGACCGCCTGCGGCAGGTGCAGATGGAGCACTGGCAGCGGCTCAAGTACGTCGAGGACGACCGCGACGAGGCCTGGGAGCTGTACCAGAAGACGCTCATCTACCGGTCTCCCGAGTTTTCTTCTTCCGACAACGACAAGGGCAAGGGCAAGGCCTCGGACGCCAACAAGCTCGACGAGGACGAAAAGGACGACCTGCAGCACCGGGCCACGCGGCTGCAGACCCGCTGGGGCGAGGAGGACTACCTGCGCGGCGTCGCGGGCAAGGACAAGGAGGGCATCCTCGAGGGGTACGGCTCCACGGCGCTGCCCGGCGTCAAGCCGGAAGATGTTGTCGAGGAGGGCAAAAAGGAGGGTGAAGACGGCAAAAGGACGACGGCCGCGTTTGCAAGGGGCAAAGGCGCTGCCAGTACCACGGCGACGAGGAGGGCACCAGCGGCAAAGGCCAAGGCATCTACGAAAGAAACCGCAATGGAAATTGACTGATAAAAAACACTGGCGTACTGCTCATCACATATTACAAGGGATTCCTCGCCGTCAGGCTTGATGGTAGAGGATTTTGCATTGTCAGGGGTTTAGATATGGCATCAAATGAGGCGTTCAGAGGTACACTTAGGAATTGACATTCAAGGAATTTGCCTTCCTATTTTGCTCATGGTTTTTCGCTTTATCTAAATCAAACTATTTTTGACAAATGGCAACTTCGGCCCAGACATCTAGTATTTTGTCAAGTCTTCCCATCTCTAGACTTTCATCCCCCCACTGGTTGTCTTGCGGTGCAACCACTCTCCTTGATACGTTTCTACGACACCATATTTTGAGCATCAGTCCTTTTTTCAATGACTCGGCGATGCATATGATCGTTCCTGTCTGTATCCTTTGGTGATTCATGCGTCGGCTTTCATGTAGATGCCAAGCACGAATCGTTCTTTGGAGGAAACAGCCCAGTGCGAATTACTGTCATGCAGTTCTCTTCCCACAAGGGCGTCCTTTGTATTTTCAATGTACACGGGAGAATATCATCTCCTCAGCATGCGACATTTACTGAAGCAGCTCCACATCCAGACCAATGGAGCGCATGAACAAGTTAACATTGTCCAGACGCTGCTTGGCCATGTCCGCGGGCAAGGTCTTGGACATGGCCACGGTATCCATGACTCTGTCCTTGACGGCAAGCACAAGTCGTTGCTGCTCCTCTGGGCTGGCGCCAATACCAATGGCGGCCAGGAACTGCCAGACGTAAATGTCCTCTCCGGAAGTGACAGTGCCGGGGAAGATGGTAGGGAGAGTAGGCTCAAGGTGGTTGAAGAAGCCGTTGAAAGTACCAGCCCTGGAATCGATATTAGTAACAATTTTTCAAGACTGCAAGATGAAAGACCTCTTACCATTGCTGCCACAACTGCTCATTGGCAATACCACTCTGCTTGATGATCTCAGCTCGGCTGAGGATCATGGTCAACATGGAAATGCCGATACGCGTACGTGCGATAGTGTCGATATTGAGGCGCTGGATAATGATGCTGAGAACAGCTGTAACAATCTGTAGTTCCGCGTCCGCCAGTAGGTTAAACAGCTGAGGCATAACAGCCATCGAGAACAAATCGATGCTTTCACGAATATTGGCAGATAGGTTGATAGGCTCGCCAGACTGTACTTGGGCGCCCTGGACCACATCGAGTTGGTCGAGGTGGACAATAATCAAAGTGAGGATGGTAGTTCTCTGCTCGTGGCTGAGCTGGCGGAAAGCTCGAGGGATAGCCTTCTTTCCCTTGGGGTACGACAGGAAAGTAATGAAGGGGTGGACCTGTCGTGGGTCAATCTGCTCATGGATCTTGAGAGCATCCCAGAGCTGTCCGTTAAGCTTCTCAGCCACACCTTGCCACTCAGCCTGTTGCTGGATGAGCTCCTGGCTAGGATTAGGGGTAGGGGGCGGCATAGTTCGCTCGTGGTCCTCCATCTTCATCAGGAGGGAATACACGTTCTCGATGGCGCGAAGAGCCACCTTACGGTCATGAATATTGACGGAACGCTGAGCGCTACCAGGTCGTGCGTCACCGCTGCTCTCTGTACGCTTGATGTTCAACAGAGGCTTGGGCGTCTTTGCGTTGCTGAAAGAGATCTTGCCAAGACTGCCCTCAATAACAAGCTGCTTGTTCTTAGGCTTGTTCTTGGCAGCCTCGACGGCGCGCTGCACCTGCTGCTCCATTCGCTGAACGTGGTTCTCAGGGCCACGACCATGGCGTCTCATACCACCATGACGGTTGCCTGTCTGGAACAGGTAGGTCTGAGCAAAGTTGCTGAGAGGCTGGTTGGGGTTGGGACGGCTGACAGCCTTGAGAGAACTGTGGACTTGGTAGTAAAAGTCCTCTCCCAGAGCAGCATCGGAACCAGCCTCGGAAGAGTCACCAATAGCCGACATCAGCTGCTGAAGCTGGATACGAGTGATGAAGCTCTTGTCGTGAGGGGTCATCAAGCCATTGTCGCGGGACAGCATATGAATCTTATGGTTACGCTTTGCGCGTCTGGCTTCTGCGTCGAGGAATGCCGCCTTCTCATTATCCGACAGGTTGGACAGTTGACTGGCAGGCGCGGCCGGACCCTGGCGGGAGAACGAGTTCTGAGGACGGTGGGAAGATTCGAGGCGAGCAGCATCACCGGACATGCGGTTAGGGTTCTGGAGAATTTGCGTGGGTGCGACTGTAGGTTGCTGTTGCTGAGCAGGGGACTCTGCTGGCTGTGCCAGAGGGCTCGGAACAGTCGGTGCAGCATGCTTCGAGGACGGTCGCTGCAAGATGGTGATCGGGTGACCGTGAGGGCCTCCAACCTGCTGTTGCTGAGACTGTCGAATATCGTGAGATTGGAAGCCCTGTCCGTGAAGCTGATCCTGCTGTGCATAGCGAAGGTCGCCGAGATCCTGTCGAGGCTGTTGCTGAAACTGCTGCTGCTGAACCTGGTAGTGCTCCTGAGGAAGCTGCTGTACGGGTGCCGCTCTGGGGGCAGACTGAGCACGCATAGCTGCCTCGACCTCTTCCAGACTCATCATCTTGCGGCTGGCGGCTGGGGCCGCCGGCTGCGCCATGGGAGTGGGCTGCTTGGGCGCGGTGCCCCAGATGGAAGCATCGACTTGGAGATCGGCCACAGGCTCGTCCTGGTATTTCTCGTAACCACTACGGGCAGCTTTCGGGGCTGTCGGGTATGGTGCATATCCGTGGTATGCGCCGTGACCAACGTTGGCGCTTGCAGTAGCGGGCGCCTTGCCGAAAGGCTGGTGACGGGTGAACCGAGCATGTTCCTCCTCCATGGCGTTGGTGACCTTAGATGTAGCACCAAAGAAGTCGAAATCCTTGCCAACGGGAGCGGACGAGAAGGCATCGTCGCCACCAAAAGTATCGTCATTGAAAGCGTCGTCCGTCTCGTCGAGCTTATCGCCAAGGCCGTCGTAGTTGTCCTCAAAGTTCAATGCCTCCAACTGTTCATCGTACTGGGACAAATCGGCAAAGGGGTCGTGCGTCTGGCCGAAGCCGGGCGCAGCCATGTTGTGACCAGACATGGCGATGGTCTATCCGCTGGGCGAATGGTAGGTATTCTGGTGATCCTACAGTCGTCCTTGGTCAGCCATGCAAGAGGATGGAAATGGAGTGGTGTCAAGTTGAAATGTGTAGAGGGCTGGGCTGGGCTATTTTTGAGGATGACTGGTGGGGCTGGCAAGGTGATTGTGCTTGCGCGGGGCGATGGGTAGGTCAGGTCGGATGGTTGTGACTCTGAAGCCCAAACGACAAAACCAGCAAGCGCGTGCTTTGGGTAGGTGTCGTGAGGCCCGAGGAGCTACACGACAACAACTCATGTCACGATGTCATAAAGCGTGGGGCAAAAGTGGCCGGGATGAACAATGCTGGCCATCATGGGATCGCCGACACAGGAAGCAACGAGATGGACTCCAAAAGGGGATCATGGCCTTGATGCGATCGAAGATGTGTACTCACAGCTAAGAGAGTCCAGGAATGAGGTTGTTCGTGGTACAGGTAAAGTGCTGAATCATGATGCGCCCAGGAAAAGTCGCAAAAGTCAATGCAAGGAAGTCGCCGAACTGTCGCAGTAGCAAACTAGGACAGTAGGGCAAGTATAAGAAAACGAGAACAAGGAATGAATCCAGGAGAAACACCTGATCCAGAAGGTTGACCAAATACTAGGTATGTGAAGGAGAGAGAGTGTCCGTGAGGAGCCGACTGCGAGGCAAAATCACAGCTGCTTTCGCGGAGGTTAGGTATCGGTGATGATTTGTCGCCGTGCTGATGTTGGTTAGGTCAATCCCCAAGGCGACGGGGGGCGACCTCCAGCAGCTCGGGTGCGGGCCCATGCGGCAGCTACCTTACCCGGCGGGCAGGTTGATCCTTACCGATGATTCCCCGCGGTGCAGCTGCCCAGCACAGGTGGCTGGAGGTGCCGCGGGGCCGCCTGAAGTTTGAACAATCACCTGGGAATTCATGGCAACACCCGCTGGACTGCATTGTTGGACCGGGCCACAGGTACATTGTAAGGTCCCCATACAAACTGCCAACATCCATCCTCCCCAGACCATCAGGTTGCAACGGTCCCCAATGCACCCAGATCTGCCAGGTACCCGGCGGCGCTGCTGACGATCTTTTTTTTCCCCGACCTATATACCTTAATGGAGTACTTTGCACATACATTTACATGACATGCACTGATTTGTCGCATTCAAGACTCAGAACGGAATGTGACCATGGTCGAGGGGGCATCAGTCTTGGCAAAAGTAACGTTAATATTGCCTTTCTGTCTTTGTATTCCCACTTGACCTGTGTTGTCGCTCCTTTAATATGCCCTTTGGAGGTTTCGCAAGTCATGTTAGACACGGTCTCCTTGACAAATATGATCAACGCCCATTTTTGCTTGGCCTAAGTGAAAAGTGCATGTAGAATGGTGATTTTGGATACATGATGCACCATTGATCATTTGTATTCTTGCACCAGTGTATTGTTTCGGCCAAATGATTAAAGTCTAGATAAGACAGGGCCGATTAATTATAATAGGTATCTGTACACATACGACTTGATGATAGAGGATTATCCAGTGCAACAGACGATAATAGAGATGGGCTCGATGAATATCCAGTTCCATTGGAATAATTGTATAAGACTATAAATTTTCATCTCTGCCTGAGGAAGATGCTTATGATCAGGCGAAAGAAAAGACCAGGGATCCTCTATTTTGTGACCAGAGCTTTGGATCAGATTGTTCACGATAATGTGTCTGCACCTTCGGAATCCCGCATGGCGATACCTAGGTGGTGTAAGTGTCATGTTTCAACCGCAGAGTCAGTCAATCAATTGGCTGTTGTAAGCCAGCCAGCCGTACGTGCTCGCTACGATTTACAGGGTAAAGCTAGAGAGCTAACCAGCATTATAATTAAAATGGCCACGAATCAACGCGCCAACAAATCCGAGACACACATGAGGTATCCATCGATTTGACCAGAGAATGGATACGCCTACGTAGGCAAAGATGTACACAGTATATCGATAGGCCAGCAAGGCGTGCCCCCATCTCGTGTACGCGTATCGCCTCCAAAAAGTCGTGCTGGCGATAAGCATTGGTTTAATCAATTATACTCGGCCGATTCGAAACAATGCTGACGACCGTGGCAAGAAAGACCTCCCCGATTGAGAGAGCTGCGGGCAAGGGACGACGGTTTGTTCTATACAAGGTAGAGAGCTTCTGGACCCGCGCCTGGACTGTTGCCAAGACCTTTGGGGGATCTGCCTTTGGAGGCTGAAGGGGGGTCTTGGGGGGTCGTTTTGGTGATGCTTTTGGTGGGCCAATGGACAGTGTGGCCCGCCGGGCGCGGCAGCTAGACCTGGAAAGGCATCGGCACAGGGGGCCCGTATCTTCTTCATCTGTTCGGGGACTGGAAACCCCTGACTTGCCGTCGACGACCTATGGGATGACAGAGCACGTCCCGCAGGAGAATTGCATTCAAAGCAGCTGAAGAGATGCAGGGAGAGGGAGAGAATATGTACTAGAATCACTTTCGGCCTGCGATCTACTCAACATTCACTCGAGTCTTCATTGTTTGGTTGTCTCTCGTCCACTGCAAAGAGCAGCAAGACGATGAAAGAGAGACATGGGAAAAAAAGAATCGGAACTCGGCTATCATTGATTTGCATCCCAAGTGATTAGCTTCATTTCCTATGCTACTGTGTGGTACCTCAGCATTGGAACTTCGTTGACAGAGTACGGGGTACACCAGAAAGGCCTGGAGACCTCCTCGACTGCCGGAGCAGCCAGCACGCATAGCACTCCAAGCCAGCCACTGGACTTGCGTATCCTACCTACATAATAAAGTTGAAGCCATCAATTAAGAACTCAGACTTGCGCCTCAACTCTCTGCAATCCCCAACTTTTCTCCTTTCGTTCGAATTCCCTTTCTCCGTTCTGCTCAAAACCAAATCTGGTCTCTTCGTGTCAAACACATTTGGACCTCTTTCACCCAAAATTGATTGTGCATTGCAGGAAAAGGACCCCTACCTACCAGGCACCCCAAGCAAGTCCATTTTAATCTCCCTTTTACGAACGCCATGATCTAAGATCCATCCCCCTTTGTACCACTCGTATCGCTGCAACACCTGTCAAGGCCCCGCCCCTTTGGCACGCGGAACCATTGATTAGAACACGACACGGTTCAACTTTTTGGCCCAGCCCAGAGGCCTCTTATCTGCATGAAGTCCTGAGTTCCTTCACTTTTCACGCTGCAACCCCATCAACCATCAGCACTGATTCAGCATCAGCAAAGATGGCGGCTGGCAGTGCGCGCATCGTGCGCTACATCTTGTTTGCATTCTTTGTAAGTATGCCCAGTCTACCGTTCAAGTCGCTGGTCGCATTCCTTGCCTTGTTCCTGAAGCCAGGCAACTAACCACTATTTCACAATAGTTCATCGCCGTTCTTTACTTCATCTCGCACTCGTCCTACGATGGAGCCGTACTCTCGCCCGACACCTTTGGAGTCGGTAAGGGATCTTCGGTAGCCGGCGGCAAGGGTTCCAAGGGTTCCAGTTATGGCGGAAGCGGCAGCGACCAGAAGACCACCGATTCGACCGGCAACCCCATCGGTAGCAGCCCTGGCAGTCCCTCTACTGCGCACCAGGACCTCGCCGAGGCCCCAATGGCCATGACTCCCGCCGATCCTGGCTGGGACAACCTCTTGGGCACCGCTCCTGGTCCCCGTATGAACGCCACCTTTGTCACTCTTGCGCGAAACAGCGACGTCTGGGAGATTGCGCGATCGATCCGCCAGGTCGAGGACCGCTTCAACCGCCGTTACGGCTACGACTGGGTCTTCCTCAACGACAAGCCTTTCGACGAGACTTTCAAGAAGGTTACTTCCTCTCTCGTATCCGGCAAGACGCACTATGGCGAGATCCCCAAGGAGCACTGGTCCTTCCCCGAGTGGATTGACCAGGACAAGGCCAAGAAGGTGCGCGAGGACATGGCTCAGCGCAAGATCATCTACGGTGATTCCGTCAGCTACCGTCACATGTGCCGTTTCGAATCTGGATTCTTCTTCCGCCAGCCTCTCATGATGAACTACGAGTGGTACTGGCGCGTTGAGCCCAGCGTCGAGCTCTTCTGCGACATCCACTACGACCCATTCCGCTTCATGGCCGAGAACAAGAAGAAGTACAGCTTCGTACTCAGCTTGTACGAATACGTCGAGACCATTCCCACGCTTTGGGACAGCACCAAGAAGTTCATCAAGAACTTCCCCGAGCACATTGCCGAGGGCAACTCCATGGGTTTCTTGAGTGATGATGGTGGTGACACCTACAACCACTGCCACTTCGTATGTGTCCAACCTTGATCCAATGGAATTTTCTATACTAACAGATCTCTAGTGGTCCAACTTCGAGGTCGGCAACCTGAACTGGCTGCGATCCAAGGCCTACGTTGACTTCTTTGAGTCTCTCGACAAGGACGGTGGTTTCTTTTATGAGAGATGGGGTGATGCCCCTGTCCACTCGATTGCGGCTGGTCTTCTCCTGAAGAAGGAGGAGGTCCACTTCTTCAACGATATTGCCTACTACCACGTGCCGTTCACGCATTGCCCAACAGGCGAGAAGACCAGACTCGATCTCCGTTGCCACTGTAACCCCAAGGACAACTTTGACTGGAAGGGCTACTCTTGTAAGTTCAAACGATCATGACATTAATCATGACATTTGCAGCACTTGCTCACGAATTCAAATCTAGGCACACCGAGATTCTTCGAGGTCAATGGCTTGGACAAGCCGAGTGGATACGAAAACCAGCAAGACTAAATTCCAGTCTTACAATGTATTACTATAGAGAAAAGGGAGCCAAAAAGACCCAGATCCGTCAATCTTATGAGTACTAGTTATGCTTATGCATCTCACGGTTTGTTAGGGCATGAGGAGGCAATTCCGATGTGGGCACGGCGTCAATGGTGGTTTGATTTGCAGTGTATTGGAGAAAGCTCTGTAGCTCTGTACATATTGGTTGAAATTTAATGCCATTCAAAGCAGACCTGTTCGTCCGGCTATTATGCTACAATATTTGGTACAATTTGACATGACTGTCCATGGACTGGACAAGCTGGTATCTATTTTCTCAGAAACCTTTCTCGCGATAACCTGCCATTTCGTGACTTCCGCCACCTGTAACTTTTTTATGACCCGACAGAAGCCTTCTTGGGCTTCTTGGTTCCATACTTGCTTCGACTTGACATTCTGTTGGCAACACCACCCTGGATAGTTGTTAGAAAGGTATTGCATCGTAGCCTAGCTTGGCGTAGATAATCAGAATTGAACGGCTGCCGAGTCCCTAGCAGCCAGGGGAAAGGACTGAGGTCATTCCCAATAGGAGATATTCTGTCCACATCCTCAACGCCGCAACAGGCAAGCAGAACCGACTGAAAGACCCAAGAAAAGCATTCCAAACACTTACCAAATCCAAAGCGCCTCTCACCAAGTGATACCGCACACCGGGACAATCCTGACTGCGACCGCCGCGGACAAGCACGACACTGTGCTGCTGGATGTTGTGACCCTCGCCGGGGATGTACGCGGTAATCTGGCGGCCGGAGCTGAGGCGCACACGAGCCGTCTTTCGCTCGCCAGAGTTGGGCTTCTTCGGCCTTGTGATTCCGACCTTGAGGCAGACACCCTTCTGCTGCGGGCACTGCGTGTCGGCGAGGGCAGGCGAGACGGCGTGGCGGGCGCGCTTGCCGGTGCGGATTTTCTGCAATTGATGATCTTGTTAGGTACCGCGCTTGAAGCAAACCGGATCGATCGGTTTAGAGGAGGAGATGCCATACGTTCAAGACCTGGTTCAATGTGGCTTGCGGCGAGGGAGTCGTCGAGAAAGATCGCGGTATCGAGGAGCAGGTGGCTCTGAATGGGGCCGGGGCGACGGCCGGCCGCCTGGCCAGCGACGGCATGAGGTATCTGAGGACTGTTGCCGACATGGTGGGATGCGGTGGACGTTTGCGATGGCACGGAGACTGCCTGTCGACTACCTACAACCTCACAGCTCGCCAATCGCGATATTCTTTTTGGCGGTCGCTGGTACTAGGCTTGGCGTTGCTGCGTTTTCGAGCACGGACCATGTCATCGAGGCCAATGTACTTTGTACCTGGTCGGTGTCAGACTTGTTCCGCTCAACTTGACAAGCTTGAAATCACATGCCACGGTGCGGAATTTGACATGCAGCCAGCAAGAACAAGGCGCATCGTCACCCCTGATAGCGCCCCGAAAGCTATGCTTGCCAGCTGTCATTGCCTGCACGGCTCTCGCCGACAGACATATGACCTCAGTTCAATTCCGCTGCAAACCCCACGAGTCAAGATAGCCATGGTTGGCCCCACGGTTTCCCTCGGCTTCTTGGGGTAAGCTCCGTGGCATGCGGTTAGAAGGATGAGGCGCCGTCCGGGGAAAGAGGCGATACATTAGATCTGTTCCCGAACCATTGATATTCAAAACTTGGGGTTTGCTCCTTTTTCTAGATTGAATCTTATTCTCGTTACTTTTCTCCCAAGTTGCTATACCTTTTATACCCTTCCAAGACGTGACTTGTACAGAGTATTGTCTGTCAATCACTAACCCGCCTGCGTTATCCTCTCACCCGCCTCACCATTGTCGCGCTCTCCAATATCACCATGTCTGCAATCGCTAGAACTCTCCGTCCCGCGCTGCGGCGGAGTTTGACTGTCATGACCAGAGCCTCTGCACCATCTTCTCCAAGAGTGCAAAATGCCGTCAGATCAATCAACGCCCCCCAACAGTAAGCGGCAACAGTCTAATTCATCGTACAAGTCCAGCTAACAGGCGCGGCCCAGACTACGATGCCTCTCGTCCACGCCCCGCCGCCTCATGGACATTTCCGATATCCCACCCACACCTATTATGCACCTGTCCGAGACGGAGGCTGCCATGCAAGAGGCAGTACAAAAGTTCGCCAACGACGTAATATTGCCCAAGGTTCGTGACATGGACGAGGCAGAGGCCATGGACCCGTCATTGGTAGAGCAGCTCTTCGAGCAGGGTCTCATGGGCGTCGAGATTCCTGAAGAGTTTGGCGGAGCCGGTATGAACTTCACGTCGGCCATTGTCGGCATTGAAGAGCTGGCCAGGGTCGACCCGTCCGTCTCGGTCATGGTTGATGTGCACAACACTCTCGTGAACACGGCCATCATTCGATGGGGAAGCACCGACATTAAGAAGAGATTCCTGCCAAAGCTCGCCACCAACACTGTCGGATCATTCTGTCTGTCGGAGCCTGTGTCTGGCTCCGACGCCTTTGCTCTCGCGACAAAGGCCGTCAAGTCGGACAGTGGTTACAAGATCAGCGGTAGCAAGATGTGGATCACGAACAGCATGGAAGCCGACTTTTTCATCGTCTTTGCCAACCTCGACCCAAGCAAGGGCTACAAGGGCATCAGCGCCTTCATTGTCGAAAAGGACGCCAAGGGCTTCAGCATCGCCAAGAAGGAGAAGAAGCTCGGCATCAAGGCCAGCAGCACCTGTGTCATCAACTTTGACGACGTGGAGATTCCTCACGACAACCTGCTCGGAGAGGAGGGGCAGGGCTACAAGTATGCCATTGGCATCCTGAACGAGGGCAGAATCGGCATTGCGGCTCAGATGACCGGTCTCGCCCTCGGCGCCTGGGAGAATGCGGTTAAGTACGTATGGAACGACCGCAAGCAGTTCGGGCAGCTCGTTGGCGAGTTCCAGGGCATGCAGCACCAGATCGCCCAGAGCTACGTGGAGATCGCGGCCGCTAGGGCGCTGGTCTACAATGCCGCGAGGAAGAAGGAGGCTGGACAGGACTTTGTCAAGGACGCCGCCATGGCCAAGCTCTACGCTTCGCAGGTCGCAGGAAAGGTGTCGGGCCTGGCCATTGAGTGGATGGGTGGCATGGGCTTTGTCCGAGAGGGCCTGGCCGAGAAGTACTGGAGAGACAGCAAGATTGGTGCGATTTACGAGGGAACGAGCAACATTCAGTAAGTGACACTCACAAGACACAACTTTTTGAAGCAGCTACTAACTTGCCACAGGCTCAACACGATTGCCAAGTTGTTGCAGAAGGAGTATACTTCATAGATACCTAGGACGATGTTCTGCATTAGCGATGATATACTTCACGGTGTGTAGGCGCAGCCGGTGTCTTGTTTCATGTGCGCCGCATCGATTGGGACGTCACCCATCGATTTGGTGGGATTCACCATCAATTCAGCATGCTTCTACAATTTTATGATCGAGTTGGGAATCTAGAGTACAGCAGTTACAGCGGAGTTAGCTTTGTACATGTATAGATGAATGATAACCAATACTTGCCAACTTCTTGACAATATCACATATAGCACAAAGGCTCGTGGACTTTTCAGCCAAGATTGTTTTGCCAATACAGGAAAATTCTTGGAAAACCATTTCCATAGTAGCCCCATTGTATGGTGCACTATTAAGGCCACCGCGCAAGCGCGCAATTTCACGAAAAACTAAAAACGCGAAATCAGGAAATACACATGTACCAAAATCCCCGTATTTCTGACCTTGTATACATTTGAACAGCTATTATAAAATAGAGTCTGGCAGATAGAAAATACTCTCCGTTCGATGCGCTTTTGAATAATATAGATTTTGTATTTATACAAAGCTTATAACGTTGGGAATCGTCTCCTAAATACGGTGTGTTTTTGGTAGTATATTTTAGCTATTTGACTTGGCAAGGTAGCAGGTAGGTAAAAGTCTTTGGTTTTTTTTTTTTGACCCCGCCCTACACTTTTGACCCCTTCGCGGCCTCAACGTCTAAGGTAGTTAGTATACATTAGCAAAAATGTACCATTTTCGTACAAAGATCCCCAGCGCTATAGGCTTTAAATAAATATAAATCTTATACCGTTCAAAAGCGCTTCGAACGGAGAGTATTTTACGTCTACCAAGCATTATCCAAACCGTAGTTCAAAGAGTGCACGTAGGGTCAAAACAACATGCATTTTGGTGCTAATACGTGGTGCTGATCTTGGAGTTCCGTATTTTTTTGAATTTGCGCGCTTGCGCGGTGGCCTTAATGTAGCACCTTACTATTGAGCGGCGCCCTGCACTGCCAGGGATCCGAATCCTGCCACGGTCCCAGCGATCGAGGACCCACGTGCTTTATCAAAAAGCTTAATGCAACAAGATGATGATTCCTACTTTTGTTTCCCGGTATGAGAGATGTTCCTAGTGAACACTATCGAGCACATATATTGGTATTGATATACAAGCCAGCGAGGGCAAGAATCAATACTCTGTCGCTTGTGAGGTTCTCTGGAGTAGACAGAATGCCCGTTCTCATGAAGAACAACGGGCTTGGGATTCAACGGCCGCCATAAGTCCCTCTGCTCAAACCAAGTAACATTTCACCGCAAATTCATTACCCTAAACTAGTATTGTCCGGGGTGAACAGGGGATATGACCAAAACACCCTGACAAAAGAATGGTGATGGGATTCGCAACAGCCAGGTCAAATACTGTTCTAGCCGGCAACCTATTTTTAGTGACAGCCCACTTACAGAAAGCAGTCTTATTTAGAGGCTTGTAAGCGTGGCCGGCAGGGGTCTCGCGATCGATCATATTGTTGGGAATTCTCTCCACTTCTGCTTCAATTATGCTTCTTTTTCTTTCATGGGTTACGGTTCTTCGGGAAAAGCTTGATCGCTCAAGAAATAGACAGCCAGTGCGTTACTGGCCAATCGTTTCCATGTTGTGTTGTTTTCTCGTTTCTGTTTTCCTCCTTTCGTCCCCAGACTGCCTAGATGATCACTATCCTGGATTTGGTTTGATTCCAAGCTAGTTGTCAGCACTTGTGGTTTGAGTTGGCAATACAGATAGATTGTCTTGTCCTGATCTCCTGGGGATTCTTGAAATCCTCCCAAAACTGCCTCCGTTGTGAGTCTGATGCTTCGATTTGGGGCTGGATTAATGCCGAACATCATCGTATGATTTGATGTGTAATTTCCTCTACAAAACAAGTAGGAGTATTCATATCAGTCAACAAGTCATTCCCTATGTCAGCGGTCAACTGTTGTGGTGTCAGGAGACTCGGGAACTCCTCGGAAGAGACTCCGATATTCTGTTCTGTCCTATCAGGCAGATCAACAAATGTTCAAAAGTTCCACGCACGAGCAATGGAACACGCACTGAGCACAAATGTACGCCAAATTCTTCCGGCCGGCCCCCAAAATAGAAAACAGAGTCCCGGACAGGACACAAGAAGCTTGACGATCACCCCTGGGACCCAGCTGAGAGGCCCTGTCTATCCTTCAGCCTCGAGAACCCTGGCCGCGACGAACCAATCGTGGCTCATGGCAGTATACTGGGACCCGCCAAAGAGGCTCTTGGCAACACCGCCGGTGGGAAGATCCCACGATGACCACTGCCGCGGGTTGGATCCTTCGGTCCTGCTAGTGCCCTCAGATTAGACTCTAGATGCCAAAGATTGTCGTGGGACGGCAGCGGCCACCCGAATGCCCAGCGGACAAGGCTGGGTGTGTTGATGGTCATATAGCTGGGCGACGGCCCCCATCTCGAATCGGGAAGTCTGCAGTGGGATTCTTTTCATGTCCATCTTTGTGTTTCTCTCTTGATTTCTTGCATGGGCGGGAACGTTGGAATTTAGGTTCTTGACATTTGTTCACATTCGACCTTGGACAATACATCGAAAATCGCGGCCGACTATGAGCAAGAGCGACTACACAGATGCCCCCGGGCAGCCAGCAGAACATGAAATCTCGCGGCGGGACAGCAACCTGCGCTTCATCTCCAGTCCGGTCGCCACTGGCCTCAGCGAGAAGGCAGGATCAGGCCACGACAGGCTCGAAGCGACGGGCTTGGAGTCGCAGATACAGGCCGATGTCGAACGACTCGGCCACCGCTACAAGGACAACCATGATTGTCCCGAGTTCATCAAGCACTCCAACTCGACCAATTACGAGGTATGATGCGTGCTAACAAGGAGAAATACATGTGCCGTAGCTGACAAGTGTACTCAGCTGTTCTATGATTTGTGGTTCGTTGCGAACTTGGAAGTGTTCTCATCTGTAAGTTTCCTCCAGACTGATTAATGATTAATCGGTGGTATCAACTAACCCTGACCTGTAGTCGAAAAGTGTCAGTAAAGAAACCGACTTGTACGCCTATATCGGGTATTTGAGGTATAGCCTACAACCATCTCTAAAACACTTGTGTCTCGTCGTGTGCTAATATCAGTGTGCTTCCCAGTATCCTATGGTTCACATGGTTCCTCGTCGGCATGTTCGATGTACGATTCGTAACCGACAGTATCTTTGAGCGCATCGTTAGGACGGCACATTTGGGCGTCATGGTCGGCTTCAGCATCGTCGTGTCCAATTTCGATCCGGCCAATCAAGACAAGTGGTCGTTCCAGACACTGTCCTTGATTCTCATGTTCTCGAGGCTCATCCTCCTCTTCCAATACGGCACAATTATCTGGCATATCCGCCACTTCAAGCAGGGGAAGTTGCCTGTCGCCATTGCCGGAGCTATCCACTTCGTTTCCGCCATGATCTTTCTAGGAATTAGGTTCCGGTTCTCAGACGACAAGAACAGCCGAGTCTATATTGTTTGGTACATTGTATCAGCGTTCGAGGCCATCATCCAACTGGGATTGGCCAAGTACTACAAAGTCCTGACCTTTTCGGGGACTCACTTGACCGAGAGGATGACTGTTCTCACTGTCATTATTCTCGGCGCCGGCGTGACTAGTATCGCCAAGAATATCGTCCTCATTGTCAAGAATGCTGCCGGATGGAGTAAGTCGTTATTTCCAGTCCTCATCATCACGACCGTACTGACAATCGTTCCCAGCGAGCGCAACAATCGGAGTACTAATATGTGCTATTGCGCTTATGTATGTCTTTTTCATGATATACTTTGACTGGATGGAACACCACCACTTGAAGGGCTGGCGTCAGCTGGGTTGGAGCATTCTGCACTTCCCATTCCATGTTGCACTTCTGCTTTTCATGGAGGGAGCTACACAGTTCATGATCTGGTGGAAAGTAGTGAGTAACTCCAGTAATCTCAAACCTACTATGCAAGCCGGACTGACCCATTCATAGCACGAGGTCACGGCCTACGCAGACGACCAATTCGTAACACTCCTCGATCGTCTCAGCGCAGGCGATGTCTACATTACGAGCGATCTTGTAACCGATCGACTAAACGGCACCATTCAAGATATCTTTTCAGTATACCCTCCGACATACACGCTGACGACGGAACGCTCCGAGTGGCTTTTGAACGATATCAAAGCTCTGCCGCAAGAATTCTGGGATCGCCCAACAATCGACGCCTACCCGGATCTTTTGCAAAGATGGCTGAACGACCTTCAGGAGCTCCTATACACGGTCACAAATTCACTGTTTGTGAATTTCAACATTGACCCCTTTGATGGCATGGACGAGACCGACCCTGCGTACATGCAATACGTTGCCATCACTGACCTCAACGACCGCTACTACACGGTGTTTCAGTACGCCTACGTGACGTCGGGCCTCGTCCTGATGCTCATGACGATCATGTACGCCGTCGGCCGCAGGCAGCCGTGGACGCCGTTCATCATCTGCCGCACGGCGCTGTTTGGGCTCATGGGCCTCGCCCTCGCCCTCGTGGAGCTGCTCTCCAAGAACGAGGAGCGGTCGCTCAACTACCTCCTGACGCCGTGGCTGCTACCGACCATCTGCATCGTCTTCTTCGTCGTGCTGCTCCTGACGCACTTCCCTTACCCGCTGCCGCAGGTCTTCCGCAGGCCGGGGTCTGGGCCCAGAAGCAAGGCGTCGACTCCGACCAACCTGTATCCGGCGTACAGCAGCGTCCAGGTGCGGGAGCTCGGCCCGGAGCAGCACACCAGCGCGTATGACTACCAAGGATACGACCCGCACAGATGGGGCAACGGCAACAGCGGCGCCCACGTGCTATACCCGGCGGCCGTAGATACCATGTACCACGGTGGCTACGGACGATTGGACGATCAGGCACCGCCGCGTTCTCCATTCAGACACTGAAGAGAGATTTCTGTAGGAAATAAAAGTGCTGTTGAATGTTCATATCTTGGCCCGCAATAAACGGCATCTCGGAATTATCTTGCGGAGATGCGCGTGTGAATCGTGATCCGAAGGCCGGGGGGTCTTACCCTCGGTCCTACAATCTACTATTGAGTCTTGACATAGCCTGGATTGCCATGCAACCAGGTTTCCAATAGGAGATCCCTGACGCTTTCCTGTATGATGCATCTCGCTTATCGTGGTATACCACTTGATTTGTGACGAGCGCATCTGGGCCCGCTGGATATACGTACACAGAAAGCATGTCATTTTCATAAAGTCCATCGAGATATGAAATTGCCTTCCACAGTCTGGGATCAACGACGAACAAACAACAAAGTCTACACCTAATGTTGAAAGAGAAAGGCTCGGATCTCACCATGGACTACTCGTGCCACGCCCCCACTATAGAACACCTCGCAAGCTCACCAACAGCTCCATGGCCATCTCACCCCTTCAGACCCCTGGAAATGGATATTTTGGCACGCACCACCCTTTTTTGTTCCCAGTCGTTCCCGTCTGCCCTGTGCCGCTACACTAGAACCCAAGTCGATACTCCACCGAGATCAGAACACTGTGCCTCACGAGAATCTGCATGTCATTGGCTCGATGACCATTTTTAGACTTCTTAGTAACCTGGTATGCTGAATCCTTCGCGCATTATGCATTTGCCGCTGGGCTGAACTGCCCCGTGCCGCGATTATTTGGGGAATAAAGACCGAACACAGTTGTAGATTTATACTCGAACAAGGACTTCTCGTCCCAGCTCGGAATTACCGATTACTAACCCAGGCAGGGTTTCTAATCTGACAGCCATTGGCATTGGCGGCACTTGAACAAGACAAGCAATGACCCTGGCAACACTTGCCACGACCCACAGAAGACGGGTCGCACTTCGACCATGGGACTCGTGGTAAATTTGCAGAGCTGGACCTCAACAGGGGTACCGAGGAGATCGGGGATTTAACTCTCTTTGCAGGGCCATGAACACGAAAAGAAGGCCAAGACGCTCTTTCGCCGCACACCTTGGTGCGGTCAGGTGTTGTACTGTGATCAAGCCAGAAGTCAGCTTGCCTCGATGACCCCAGCAGGTTGATGATCGAATCTGCATTTCGCGCGTAGATGGAAAATTGACAAGAAGGGATCGCGGCTCTGCTTCTAGTCGCGCGGTTCCGGTATTAGTCGAGCCGCCGAGAGTATACCGAATTATACAATGCCGGACAGCAACAGCGACGACAACCACAACAAGTCACGATGGGCTACGCCGGCGGATTGGGAGGCTCATCGGGAGATCATCTCTCGCCTCTACCAAGAAAAGACCCTCAAGGAAACCATGGACATCATGTTTAGAGATTATGGATTCTCGGGAACGTCAGTCTCTTCTAGCCATTTCTTTCCGTGGCGATCGCCAAACTTGCCAATTTTAAAGAGGCCGTGCCGCCTAGTTACTAACACGAACTTTTATAGTACGAGAATGTACAAGTCACGAATCAAAGCCTGGGATCTGCGGAAAAATCGAGGGTTCGGTCGGGTCAAGGAGTCACTCGAGCACTTGATCGCCTGTAGCCACGGAGACGCCGTGATCGACGTCAAGCGGTACAAGGACCTCGCAGTGTATATCCGCCGCCTCCCCGTGGAGCAGCATGGAGCCCTCGTGCGGCTCTTCAACCAGATCCGACCTGACATCGTGCCGCGCAAGAGCCTCGCCGGGGCCGACGATCTGTACCGGACGGAAGGCTGCCTCTACCACCTCCAGTCGCACATTGTCAACCTCTTCGACAACAAGCTCTTCAACAGCAACACGGCGCCCGTCTCGCGCATCACGTCTCTCTACACGGAATGGTACCACGCAAGCATCGTGGCCCAGGGGGCGCTGCGCTTCGGCCGGACCGCCGAGGCCTTCAGGGTCATTCAGCCCTTCTTTGACCAGTACCAGGACGTGCTGCTCATACAAGACCCGCGACTGTTCGGGTGCACATCGGCCCTGGCCGCGCTCATCTCTCCCGCGGGCCCGGAGCTCGGCATCGCCATGCTGAAATACGCCCAGCAAATGGCCGAGACCATCCACGGCCCGTTCCACCCGTACTGCCAGGCCCTGCGATCCCTCGCCGCCATGTCCTGGCCGGAGCGGCAGGCGGCCTGCGCCACCCTCCTTGTCTCGGGCTACCAGATGCTCCACCGGCAGCTCCAGCCGGGCGATCGGTACGAGCTCTACACGGAGCAGGACCTGCGGGCCGCCGAGATCTTCATCCTGCGCAACGACCTGGGCGGCGCCCGGCCCGGCGGGAGTCATCATTACCGGGTGTCCAAGGCCATGTTCGAGATCACCGACCTGATCACCAGCCAGAACTGGTACCAGGGGCAGGAGAAGGAGCAGAGGCCTATTGCCGACGTGATCGGCACGATTGCCGAGATCTCGGGCGAGGTGACGAGCCCGCCGCGCGACGACGACCCCGACGACGCGGCCGTCGACTTTCAGTGGCGGCAGTGGGACGAAGATGGCGGCGAGGTTGGCAGTGATAAGCGCCGCAAGGGAAAGGGCAGCGGCGACGTCGTCAAGGTCGAGAGGAGGCATCACGCCCTCGCGAAAATGTCCATGCTGGCCGATCTCGAGTTGTATCTGACGCTGAGCGGCCAGACCGGGAACGCCATCGAGGTCCGCAGGGCGTTTGAGGATTCGCTCGTCAAGCACTGCGAGAAACTCGAGATTTGATTCTTTAAGAGACGTTTCGGGTGAGAAATCTCTTCGATTATTACCACTACCCTGTTATGGCCGGTTCAAAAAGCCAGTCCAGGTTCGAGACTTGGGAGTCTGCAATGCACGACCGCCTAAATAGCCGCACTTTGTTGGGCTTGTATACGACGGGTAGAAGCAGCCGGTACACGCCCAGGAACCCGTCAGCATTCGCCAGAACGGGGACCCAGCGGACGTACTGGTAGTAGCGGCAGACGGCAAGTCCAGAATGAACAAGTCTGCGAAATTCGCATCATTCATTCGTTCAAATAGCAGAAAGCAGGTGACTATCGCAAACTTGATGTTTTCTAAGTTTTACAGACCATGTGCTAACTCACCTTCCAGCATAAAGCATACAGATACACGAGTACCGATTATACCGACCACACACGTAGTTGGAGTCCCAAGGGAATACGACAGACACGAGATATACGTTGCGTAATCTCAAGTGAAAGCTGACTGCGAACGCTGACAGAGCTGTTGTCTTTACAAGCTTGGAGATGGTTGGGTACTTGCCACATTACCAGTCGGCGACAGGGAAATGGCAACAGAATATACGCACCTTACCAGCCATGATATATCTTGTTCTGCACTTGAAACAGGCAGTACAAACATGAGCGTGATAACTTTGAGACTTACTCAGCCAATTCAATATATAATGAATATGGGTCAATACGATGAAGAAGTGGAGGTTGTTTCGAATGTCTTACATGAAAAGTACTTGCTTTCCATACTTTAACGGCAAGAATACGGACATGACAGGTAGGAATTATTAGACTTCCGCCATCCGAAGAGCCCCCGAGCTCAAATATTGGCCGTTCTGACCAGCTTCAGACATACGGACTGACTAGTGTCTCGATCAAGGGACGCAGGCTGGTTCAAGAGCAGAAAGAACTGACCAACTCTGTTACAAGAGCCCCGCCTTTTGGCTTACCCCTGAGGGGCGGGACCCTCCATGGGACTTGGACGCTCATAATGAAGTACATATTACTCGGCTTGCCCGGGGATATGCTGACTGATTATTATTTATTCTAAACAAGCTCGTTTCTTCATCATATACTGAAAGAGTTTCTAAGAAATATTCACAAAAATGGCACCGCTCAAGAATGTCGTGGTTGTCGGGGTATGACCATCCCCGACTCTATCCGTATAAGACACCCGTCCCGGACCCCGTCCCCGCTAACGTTTTTACCGCCCCGGAACAGGCTTCCAAGTCCGGCATGATCAACCTGGGGTCGTACATCGTCGAGGCGCTCCGGGCGGACCCCGCGTTCGCCGTGACGGTGGTGTCGCGGCGGTCGTCGCCGGAGAGCGCGCTGCCGTCTTCGGCGAGCGGCAACGTGCGCGTCGTCCGCGTCGACGACGGGTACCCGCCCGCGGAGCTGGAGCGCGCGTTCGCCGGCCAGGACGCCGTCGTCATGGCCACGGGGTTCCAGGTGATTGGGCAGGAGGGCAAGTTCATCGACGCGGCTGTACGGGCTGGCGTCAAGAGGTTTGTGCCCTCCGAGTTCGGCGGCGATACGGCCAATGCGAATACCGTGTCCATCTTCCCCATGGTCGGCCTGCGGGCCAAGGTCGTCGAGGACCTCAAGACCAAAGAGGGCGCCGGGCTGTCGTGGACGGCTATTTGTACGGGTCTGTTTGTGGATGTGTAAGTGTGCCGCGTATCCGCCAAGTGAAGACATGCTCATGAGAAACCGCCAAAGGGCCCTGCAGACAGGCTTCCTAGGTTTCGATCTCCAGGGCCAAAAGGCCACGGTCTGGGACGATGGCAAGTACAAGTTCTCGGGAATCACGCGGGAGAACGTGGCGCGGGCGGTCGTCGGCGTCCTGAAGAACCCCGAGGCTACGGCGAACCGGCACGTCTACGTCTCGTCGTTTGAGGCGTCGCTCAACGATCTCGTCGCGGCCGCCGAAAAGGCCCAGGACACGCGCTACTCGATCCTGCACACGTCGACCGAGACCGAGGCCGAGGCGGCCCGGGGCGCCCTCGCCAGCGGCAATTTCATGGCGGCTACCAAGCTCCTGCTGGTCGCCACGCTGAATCCTGGATATGGAAGCAATTTTGCCGAGGGCGGTCGGCTGTGGAATGAGAAGCTTGGAGTGCCGCGCGAGGACGTGGACGATGTCGTTGCGCGGGTTATTAAGAGTTGATGGAATTGATGTAGCTTGGTATGATGATACTTGAACCAGATTAGCAAAGATTATGGTCGCTGTGAATAAACGTAAAATGATACTTATTGCAAACTCTCTTGTAAGAGTTCAGGTTGCCATAGTGACTCCTGTTGGCCGAACACAAATGTGCGAGTTCTCAAGCTGGACAATTTCTAAATCAGGTACTTGATCCTGTTCGCCGTACACGATTTTGATATGTGATGGCTACGGCAGCTTCAGTTCGTGTTATCACCGTCTCTCTTCCGTAATCCATACGACACTTGTTGGTTGTCTTGCACCTCATCCATGCAATGCGACCAGCCAGTTGCTGCTCGAAAAAGCAAGCACCCATGTCTCTCTATAGTCGACATGATCCATACTTTGTATAGTGTGTCTCCACCCTGCAGAAACACTGTTGGGAGCATCTTTCCAAAATGCTGGCATAGTGAGGGGCGATGGAGTCCTTTGCCGTGCTGTGCCGCAGGCTTTCCGTCGATCATGACCAGGCTAGTCTCTGTTTTCAGTGCGAGAAAGATTTGCGACTGAGGTATGTATTCGTTCATGAAGTTCCAGATTTCTTTGCTCTCTTAGATTATAGTTTGGAGAAAAATGTAGAATGTCAACAAGGAGTCTCAGCCAGGACATCGAATTATATACCTTGGGCCTGGATCAAAGTCCACATAAACGGACCATTCCAAGGTGGGTTCTGAACTCCATACACAATCTTCTAGCAGATATCACACCCGTCGTGCTTGCAGCCAAGAGCGGTTGCTTTGGAAGATCGATCCAACTGCGTATAGAGATACAGGGATCGAAGCATGTGATGACTGTTGGTTGCAAAGATTGTGACTTCTTTATAAGTAGGAGATGATCGCCGATATATGGAAGCATGCTTGTAGTGCTGTCATTTTCTCTTTGGTCACAAACATTTCTTTTCTCCCACAAAGAAGCAAGGCTAGAAAGAAATGACTGAAACCATTCGCATCGCCATATCCGGCGGCGGCCTAGCAGGCGCCTCTCTCATACACGCCCTGCTCCAGCACCCCCATCTCGACGTACACATCTTCGAGTCGGCGTCCGAGTTCAAAGAAGCCGGCGCCGCCGTGGGCATCGCCCGCAACGCCCTGTCCGCGCTGGACCTGATCGGCCCCTCGGCCGCCCAGTGTCTCGAGCGAGCCGGCGCCGTGCCTATGCGCGGCGTTCGGTTCATGCTCGCCCAGGGAGAAGATGCCGGCGGCATGATTGACGAGGCGAGGGATATCGACGGACAGCGGCTGACGAGTATCGTACACCGCGCCGCGTTTCTTAGGGAGCTGCTGAGCGCCGTGCCGCCGGAGCGTATGCATGCGTCAAAGAAGCTCGAGCGTGTTGAGCAAAACGAAGACAACGGTGGCGCCATTATGCTATACTTTGCCGACGGCACCACGCACGAGTGTGACGTGCTCATCGGGGCGGATGGCATCCATAGTACTGTCCGCAAAATCATTCTCGGCCGCGACGATCCCGCTGCCGAGCCGAGAAATGCCGGGTGGTGGGCCGTCATGGCATTGAAGCCGTACGAAGAGGCACAGAAAAGTTTCGGCGAGGGCACGATTGACGCTGCGAACCCTCGCGAGCACATGTGGGTTGGCGATGGTGCATGTCTCATGCATAACGTGCTGAGTGACGGACAGCTGGTGCAAGTCGTCATCTCTGCCCGCGAGGAAGAGGCCGAGGGCGCGGATCGATGGAATCGACTCGTCAGCGCCGAGGAGATTGTGAGGTTGTATCGAGATTGGCCAGCACATCTGAACAATGCTGTCAAAGAGGTAACTTACAACCCGTTTCATCTTCTCCTCAGAAAGAAATTGAGGTCAAGTGGCTGACTGTTAGGTGAAGCTCCTATGTAACGAACCTCAACAGCCAGCCATGTACTTCTGGGATCACCCGCCAGCCCGTACATACACATCGGGAAAATTTTGTATCATGGGCGACGCCGCCCACGCGACAACTCCCTGGCAGGGCTCGGGCGGGGGCATGTCTATCGAGGACAGTCTCATACTCTCTACGCTGCTCGGCCGTGCCAAAACACCAAAAGATGCCACGGCGGCATTGAAGGCCTACGATCAGGTACGCCGGCCCCGAACTCAACATATCGTGGAGTCGAGTCGAGGCACCGGCCTGATTATTACTGGGCGAGGCGAGGAGACGCAATTGGATTTGCAGAAACTCAAGGAGAAGGTTTTGCCAAGATGGGATTTCATAATCAACATTGACATGGAGAAGCACCGGGATGATGCAATCAAGTTGATGGAAGAAGCAATCTAGAGGATTTTCTCCTCTCATTTAGCGGGTGAGAACCACGGTCGGACGAAAGTGATCAGCCATGTTCTACTGAACTTACTGATTCTGGGATCGGACGAAAGGGATTTAGCAGATGGTCAAAGAGAGAGAGAATTTTCGTCATCAGATGTTCATTGGGTATCATTTCTGTGCTTTGTACAAGCGAATTTCCTTGTTTTGTTCCTATGTACACTCTCAATTCGGATGATTATCATCTAGTCCGAAGTTTGCACTTATTCTCACCAGAGTTTCCGAGTACCTCTTGTCCTATCCTAGATTTATCCTCCAGAAATGCTTCCGCAAAGATAAGACGAAATGGTCTCGCAGCTTGCCCTAGCTGTGAGCTAGGGCAGGTCCTCCTCCTTCACAACAGGATTCTTCTTGCCACGAGGGCGTCTGTTGTTGGCGGGCCCTCGCGGCTGCCCGCCCGAAGGGTCGCGCGGAAAATCTCGCATGCGCTGGTGGCGCGACTCGACGCGCTGGTTGTTGTAGTTGTTGCGCTCCATGTTCGCAGCGCCGGTGTTCATACCGCCATTGTTCATACCGCCATTGTTCATGGCCCAGTCGGCGGTGCGATTCATGACTCCCATCTGCATGAACATAGGGTTCATGGCCAGCATAGCGGCCGTGTCCCACATCTGGAAGTTGTTGTGGCGAGAGTTATTGGCATTATTGCCATTGCCGTTACTGCCGTTGGCGTTGCGATCGTTACCCGTCGTGGTTCTCGGTGCCTAACCAGAGCCGTTGTTAGGAGGGAACGGACCGCGATTCTGCTGGTTGCCGTTGTTCTGGCCATACTGGGCCTGACCCTGCATGGCTGCAAGGAAAGCGGGAGGAAAGAACGGTTGTGCGCCCTGTCCAGGTTGCTGGAACTGAGGAGGAGGGGGAGGCACGAAGTTGGCCGCCATGTTGGGTGTCTGAGGCCAGGCTGGGAATTGGAATGGAGCTTGGCCACCAAACTGAGGCGGCGGAGGAGGGACGAAGCCCTGAGCTGCACCAATAGTCGGAGGCGGAGGGAAGAACGACATCTGCTGTTGCTGCTGAGGGTAAGCTTGAGGAGCAGACTGTTGCTGTTGCTGCTGAGGATAACCCTGGGGTGCAGACTGCTGCGAGTAGCCAGCGCCGGAGCTCTGGTGGCGCTGACCTCCGCGGTTGCCACGGCCATTGTTGCCACGACCGCGGCCTCTTCCACCGCGGCCACCGCGGTACGAACCACCGTCGTGGTTGGCAGAGGAGCCTGCAGTAAAGGCAGGAGGAGCGCCAGCCTGGCCGAAGTTGGCGGGTCGAGCCAAAGGTCTGTAGGGACCATCATCGTCATCATCATACTTGAGGGTGGTAGGAGCAGGAGCTGCGTCGTGTCGACCGCCACGATCTCCGCGGCCTCCGCGAGTTCCATCTGCGCCACCTCTAGCGTTCGAACGAGCGTTGCGCTTAGCTTTCTTATGCTGAGTCTCCTTCTCATCGTCCGAAAACTCCATCTCGTCGTCTTCGAGCTCCTCATCGTTCAGGTTACTAGCGTCTGTGCCCTTCATGGCCTTTAGAGGTTCGGTGAAGACGAATGTGGAGTGCTCCATTGTGTAGAAGATCTTGGTTCCGACCTCGACCTTGAAAGTCTTGAGCTCCTCGGCATCCTTGAATCGTGCCATGTAACGAGGCTCTCGGACGCTGCCGATCAGGTCGGCCAAGGCGGCGACAACTGTTCGATCTTCGGTGCAGAGCACTGAGCCAGAATCGAGGACCTGGTACTCGCCATTCGTGTAGGCCTTGATGAGTATGGCGTTCTCGACAACGTGTTCAACCTCACCGAGAGCGTGAATCTGCATCTCGGGCTTGATGGTAACGTCGGGTCGGGGTGCGACATCCTCTGCCAGCTCATTCTTAGTACGGAGGCCAGCGGATCCGGAGCTCTTAGACTTTCCGTCACCCTCATCGTCAGAAGCTGCCTCCATGAGAATGCGTGCCATCTCCTCGGGCTTGAGGAGTTCGTTGTCGTCGTCAGAGTCATCGTCTGAATCATCTGAGCTGCTAGAGTCGGAAGAGGACTCATAAGGCGAGGAGTCGGCTTCCCAGCCAGCACCTTCCTCGTCGTTTCCGTCGGCTGCGTCGGCATCAACCATCTCGTGGTTCTCCTCTGCATCGTTCTGGTTGGTGGTCTGGACATTGGCCGAATCAGTCTGGGCAGGGACTGGATCAAGGCCACCGATGAGAGCCTCCAAATCCTCGGTCAGGGAAGGAGGGTTGGCAGTGGCGTCAGTGATGCCGACGGCAGTGGTGGCCTCGGCGACAACTTGCTTTGTGTTGTTATCATCAATGTCCATGCTGACCTCGTCGACAGTCGAGGCGGGGACTTCTTGCTCGGCGGGCTGAGCGGCACTAGTGGCAGGAACGGGAACCTGCTCAGCGCTGTTGTTCGAATCACCAGAAGTGACAGTAGTTGTACCGTCGGCGACGGCAGGAGTTGATGCGACATCTGCAGTGGTGTTCTTGCTGTTGTCGGCGACCAGGTGAGTCTGGCCAGCAGGTTGACCCGAGGTCGACAGACCCGGAATTTGGAATGGAGTTGCCATGATGGGCAAGGAATGGAATCCAAAGGACTCTTAGTGATGAAATGTGAAGAAAAAACAGAAAATGTTTTTCGTAGGTGGTCGTCAAGTCCGAAGACTGAGAGAGTCAGTGAATGGGTTGCGCTGTTGCTCAGGTGGGACAGCCGCGCGAGAATCACAGGCAGATCAAGCCGGTGAGAAAAGCAGACCTGGAGAATCTGCAATCTACCGAGTTGAAATAGTAGTGATTCACGGGCAAGAGTTCACCTGTGATTGTGATCGAATAGCTTTTTGCAAAAAAAAGCTGTTTGGATTTCAAGAATTTTTTTTCTCTGGGAGAGAAGATCGGCTTTCTATCAGAGCTGCCCAGGAAAAAATAAAGTGGGGCTCGCGCGGCGCCTCGAGAATCATGCAGGGACGGGAGCTAAAGCTGGCACCTCGGTACAGAGATACGCTTCCGTTGACAGGAGCACTTCATGTCTTTCAAGTTTCAACAACAAGAGAATCACGCAGTCAGACATGTTCGTGCTTCTTCTATTTTTCTTTTCTTTGAGTTTAAAAACTGTATATATTTAATATAGAATATTGTCAATAATTCTTTTCAGCTCCCACTATCGGTATCATAAGAACCAGAAGGTAACTTGAACATGCTTGCAAGTACGGAGTAATCCATAAATTCCAGGTCATATCGACTTATCGGGGTCTGGCTATAAGATGTGCAGGGACCCAGCCAGCAGTGCCCCGCGCGCCGCTTTTTGTACCTGGGTACCTTTATGGGCCGCACGTCACAGCCGCCGACCGGGAGCTGGAAATAATTGACAGCTCATCCCAGCTCGAGGTCCTGCACCAAACTGTCAACACCTTGGATGTTCACAGCTGCTCCGACTGCACCTCGCGGTCCAATTGCGCTTCCAACAACTTCACAATGGCCTTATCCAGTTCAAGTCATGCCAAGAAGAAGTAAGTCGCACACCATCCCGACTTGTTCTGCACACAACCGTCGCTAACTATTGCCGTCTTCATAGGGCGCCGTCCCACTTTGCGATTGAACCCATCAAGGCCTTCTATGTCTTCCTTGTCGCAAACCTGATTGCCGCCCTCTTTGCCCCGATTCAAGACTGCGACGAGACCTTCAACTACTGGGAACCTACACACTACCTGTCCCATGGCTACGGTCTCCAGACTTGGGAGTACTCCCCCGACTATGCCATCCGAAGTTGGTTCTATGTCGGTTTACACGCCATTGTCGGCAACCTTCGGCGGCTACTCCCTCACTCGACCAAGGTCGGCGAGTTCTACGCTGTTCGATATGGTCTAGCCTTCACCTGTGCCCTGTGCCAGGTCCTCTTCTACCGCGTCATCAGCTTCACGCTGAACTCGAGAATTGGTCTCTTCTTTATGATCGCGACCGTCATAACCCCTGGAAACTTCCACTCGGCCACGGCTTTCCTGCCGTCCAGCTTTGCCATGTACATGTCCCTCCTCGGTGCCGCCGCATTCATGAACTGGCGTGGAGGCATCAAGACTTCTTGGGGTATTTGGTGGTTCGCTGTGGGCGGAATTCTGGGATGGCCCTTTGCGGCTGCCCTGTCTGCTCCATTCCTCGTCGAGGAGGCTTTGTTTGCTGTTGTTAGCAGCAAGGAAGGCTTCTATGAGGCATTTCTACGAGTCACTCGTGGCGTCATAGCAGCTTTCCTCTTGGTGGTATGTCTCATTGGAAAGAAAGCTTATTGAATCACTAGCGCTAACATGTATAGATTGGCGATGCCTTGGTCAATACCTTTTTCTACAAGAAGTGGGAAATGGTGGCATGGAACATTGTCAAGTACAACATCTTCTCATCGACAGGAGGTCCTGACTTGTATGGAACAGAGCCGTGGACTTTCTACTTCCGCAACCTCGCCATCAATTTCAACATCTGGTTGGTGCTGGCACTGCTGTCCTTGCCGCTCTTCCTCGTACAAAAGCTTCTGTCGACCCGCCAACATGGTTTCCAGACTGGCCTCAGGACTGTCATCTTCCTGTCGCCTTTCTACCTTTGGTTGGGCATCTTTACGCTGCAGCCGCACAAGGAAGAGCGCTTCATGTATCCCGCATACCCGTTCCTCTGCTTCAACGCGGCCGTGACGCTACACATCATCCTCAACGCCTTTGGAAATTCAGACCCAAAGACCTTGGTTGGAAAGATTCCGGCAAAGCTAAAGTTGTTCATTGTGACTTCGACCATCTTCCTGTCTCTTGACCTTGGTGTGGCTCGAATTCTTGGTCTCTACCAGAACTACTCGGCCCCGCTCAAACTGTACACCCCTCTTGGCGCAGGTAACGCAGGAGAGCAGGGATTGGGCGGACGAGGAGACAGTGTATGCTTTGGCAAAGAGTGGTACCGCTTCCCTAGCTCGTACTTCCTCCCGCGAGACATGCACGCCAAGTTCATTCGCTCCGAGTTCAGAGGTCTTTTGCCAGGTGAATTCTCCGAGGCTCGCACTGGATTCGGCCTCTGGAGTGGCACTTGGCTGCCAACCAGCGGCATGAATGATCTCAATGAGGAGGATATGGGCAAGTACACCGACATCCGTCAGTGTTCTTTCTTGGTCGATACACACTATCCTCTGAATCAGGACCCGCTCCCGCCCAACGAGCCCGATTACATTGCCGACACAGAGAATTGGGAAGTTGTCAAGTGTGTTCCTTTCTTGGATGCTGGCAACACTCATCTGCTCGCTCGGGTGCTATGGGTACCCGAGTCTGATCTCGTGCCTCAAAAATACAGGCGACAGTGGGGCGAGCATTGTCTGTTGCAAAGGAAAAAGTAGATGTCTTTCAAAACTAGCAGTGGATTGTAAATGAGGCTTGTGCTATATATATGTGGCGTTCCGTAGATATTCTAGAGTATACCCTCATGGAGAGATACTCCTTTCCAAGTCTCTTACAAAATTTCTCGGTATCTCCGACTCTTCAGATGTCTCCTGTGAGTACAGAGAACTTATCGCATCTGACATTCTATCATGAGTCTCCCCAGCCCTTTCCGGGATGACTGCTGAGTCTGCCTGGCTCCCCGAAGCGACCGTCGTAAATGTGTCCCAAGTCCCACTGGGACGGATTACTGCTTTTTCCATGTAGAAGTTTTTGCTTTCTGGAGCATCTCTTTCTGCCTCGAACGCAGTTCCATCAGAACTTGATCCTGGCTCCTCAGAGACGGCAGTCTCCGATCCCTCAGCAAGTATCGGGGTGTCTTGAAATTTCTCTTCTCCCGCGGCCCGCAACCGAGGATGAGATGGGTCCGTAACATCAAGGCAGCACAACAGCTCGTCCGCCTTGGTCGCCGGCACGACGTCGGTGCACTTGGTCCAGGTCCCGAGGCCGAGCTCTTCGTGCGCCATGCGCTGGAGCTGCAACGTCGAGTTGGACGTCCACTCCAGGTGCGAGTACTGCTTGTATCCCCGCTTCTTGTGTAGCAGCGTCGACACGGGCTCTAGGAGGTACGAGGTCAGGACGACGATGACGCCCGCGACGAGGATGAAGTAAAGACCGAATAGGCTGAAAGATCCGTACGCGGTGCTGCGGATTTTCTGCAGTGGTTGTTAGTCCGCCCGTCTCGGCATCGCATCGTTGGTGATGCGTCAAGAGGAAAGGCCATCCTTACCTGACTATTACAGACATTGTCCATATCAGGACCAGTAAAATTCACCCAGCGCTGCAGCGTAGCCTCGTCCGTCGGACCATATGCATGCTCGACGGCCCCGGCCTGCACGGCGGCCATGGAAATATCCCAAAGGTACCGCATATCGAGCTGCCACTGGTTCGCGGGCAGGGGCCCCTGCTGGCCGGCCATGACGGTCCTCTGCGCCAGCAGGCCCGCCGACCCGAGCTGCTCCAGGATCCCGTACAGCGACTTGCTGACGCCGAAGAAGATGCTGGCAAAATAGTCGAAGCGGGCGGCGGCGGGCGTCGTCGCGGTGCCGGTCCCCGTGAAGATCTCGCCCAGCTCGGCGTAGCTGGTACCAAACAGAGGCGCCGCGCCGGCGACGGCCTCGCGCAGGCTGGCCAGGGGCCCGCAGCTCTCGCTGGTGCAGAACTGGTACTGGTCCGCGCAGCCCACGGGCGAGGCGGGCTCCTGCGGCAGGTACACGTCGACGGCGCTGGTGCCGGTGGCGGTCATGCCGAAGATGGTCGAGGGCGTGGCGGCCGTGCGGTACCAGTCGTCGATGATGGGGTGCATGTTGACGACGCCGTTGCCCGAGAGGAACATGAGGATCAGGTCCGCGTCGGTCCGGGTCAGGGCGTCGATGGGCTCAAAGGCGGAGAGCACCGAGTATGTTGTGCTGTTCAGTCTGGTGGCTTGGAGTGTGCTGCATATAAAGGATAGTAAGCAAGAGTATGGGGAAAGAGGGACAGTGTCGCCAGACGGGGGAGATTTTGACCTACTTTACGAAATACGTCGAGTATCCCATGATGGTTTCATTAGAGAACTGCTGCTCGTACTGCGACAAGACGTCCGCAGCACTGTAAATGTAATCCTGCGGTCCGGTCGGCGCGATGTGGTTACCGTAGTGATATCTAGTAAAGTTGCGAAGCGGCGTCGTCTGCTGGCTGGTAAACCCGGCCGTCACCAGCGGCGCGCAATGGAGAACATTGCGCCAGCGCACCCTCTGATCGGCCGGAGCGTTGATGCCGAGATGGACGTGGCTGTCAATGTATCCCGTGTCCATGCGGATGTTGTTGGACTCGGTGCGGCACATTCCCTCGCCAAAGGGGCACGGGGCCTCGTAGTCGACGGCGCCCTCGAGCCGGCTCTGGATCCAGCGGCTGCAGTCGAGCCCGGAGCTGCCGTTGAGGTAGCACTGCTGGGCGTAGTTGGCCGCTTGGTCGAGTACCTGGGCGGGGTGTGACAGCGAGTAGTACGAGGCGCCGTTGATGTCCGTGTTGGACGAGTAGTAGAAGCCGCAGCGCTCGCTCTGGATCAGGACCTCGTCGCCGACTCCGGTGGAGATGCGCGAGGAGAAGGCGCCGGACACGGTGAAGGCACCGAGGCAGAGGCAGGCGACCAGGGCCGTGGCTAGTAACTTGAGTCCTCGAACTGAGCGGCGGGTTCTCCAGAACAGTCGTCTAGAATCCGTTAGTGTTTTGATTTCATGTCTTGATACCGCCCGCGTGCTCAGACACATGCAGCGATTCCAGCAACAAGATCAAGAGTATACAGGAAAGAAGCGAAGCGTCTGATGTCCGGGGGAAATGTACATTGAAAGAAGGTGGCTATGGAAGGAATGATTCAAAAAGAAGACTAATAATCTGATACTTACAACAGCAATTCGATATCATTTTCTGGTGCCGACGAGTTGCGCAAGATGGCCTGTCGCTGATGATAGATGACGTCTTGCGGAGTGGCCGTCGACGAAGACCTATGCAATGCGAAGCAGATGATTTTCCAAAAACGAGCGCCGACAAAGGCAACAAAAAAGGCCGTCAGAGCAATCAGCAGATCTGCGTCCTGTCGCTTCAGTGTCAGAGTGGCTCCCATGATGGGCCCTCGAGACCAATTTGTCCATGTCCCAATGTGGGCAGGATACTGCGACGACGAGTCGCTATCGGAACCTGAGATAAAACTCATGGCTACTGTTGTACATAGGCAGTCGAGTATTCGGTAGCCTGCGAAGGAGGAGTTACGGTCATAATCACGGGCTTGCCACGTTCATTAACTTCCCTAGCAGAGGAGAACATTTCTTATACTTGGTGGCTTAGTTAAATATAGCATCCGACATTTCGTCCATAAAAGACGGTAGATGTCGATTCAACATCTAGCAACTGCCATGAGATCGAAGCAGGGTAGATCTGCATAGTAGCATGTTTCGCAATGCTGACATTTCTACTTATAAATAAGCCACAAGTAACACAGCTATCAGTTGTATCGAAGCATATGAGGATCAACTATGCAGCTGAGCTGGGACTGAAGGGCACAGTCTTGTGCTGTCATTCGCTCGAGATTGAGAATATGGTGGTAGCGCTTATGGCCCCCACGAGCCTGCCAAGACGGAAATGCAGGCGCCACGAGTCCATTGCTGCAGCGACTCAGATACCGCCTGTTTTCAGCTGCGATGCGGAATGATGCAGCAATGCTGCTATTCGTTGGGGGCCATTTGTATTGCTGAACGGGTCAAGTGTGAGGTCTATTTTTGGCTGCCCGATGGGATGGCAACTCTATAGCGTCTGTCCTTCCGTACATATTGTTGCGCTCTGCTTTAAAATGATTCCATCACGCTGAATATTACACATGGAAGGGCTGTTCGTAGCAAGAAGAAAATAGTAGACGGATTATTTTGAGTTTCCTTGATAGTCGATGCAAGCATCTCAGATCACCCAGAGTCTGCAGATTGATTTACAGGAATTAGAACTTTACAGCATGATGAAATCTTTTTATTTGGCTTGGCGATGACGCCTGTAAGCCATTCATCTTGACGATGTCTTCACGCTTCTTTCGTGGAACTAACACAAGCTCCCTCTCCGGGGGTTAGCCTCAAAGTGGCCTGCAACTTCAACCATCGTCTCTGCGATTCTCTCGATCTCATCGCCAATGAGAGCTGGGCGTACAAAGTCGTCGGCGGTGTAGTCGGGTAAACCTTCCGGAGGGCTACCCAAAGTGTCAGTACATTGATTTGGGCACGAATCCTCGAGGTAACTCACACAGCGTTGGAGATGGTCTTTTGCCAAAGATAGACGCACAACGCGATGTTGAAGTCTTTGGCGATTCTTTCGCGACCAGCATCGGCGTGCAGATAGGCCACAAGCATGTCGTTTGCTGTCAGCTGGTCGCTCCCGTTGTCGAAGGCGATATAGTCAACCGGGGCCAATTTTCCAGTAGCATCCACAAAGTCGTGTATAATGAACTGGCTGTTAATGTCTAGGCGAGGTCGAAAAAACGCTGGCTTGCCCTGCTTTCGGGCATTGGGAGTCTGGGGCGGTCTCGAGCGCGGAGTGCTTGCAAGGCGCTGTCTGGGGTCGTCGGGGTTCCAACGTGTATCCCATAGTGTTGACTTGTCGGAGCCCGGGGGAAGGTCCTAGTTTTCCTGTTATTGGCAAAAGTCGAATATCACTATCGGGGAATAATTTTCTCACCTCTTTGAATTTGCCAACTATAATGGCTCCGAGACTTAGAGTCATTTTTTGCATGGCAGGCGGTCGTAACGACATGCTGGTGTTCCATCCACAAGAGAAAACTCGCTGCGCAATTTTCCTGGTTAACTCTTCCGAGATGCTGACAAGGTTGGGATCATGGCAGCGAGCTGCTGCGAGGACTAGAGCTTTGAGTTCCGCGTGGAGGTCCTCTGGGATGTCCTCCCATCGCTTGATGACGGGGGCGGGGACGGGCTCGGCCATCTTGATCTGCTGTGCCCTATCAGCAAACGAAGCTTCAATGAGGTGGTGATAATGACATACACTGTTCTGACTGGCCGGATGGTGATGTTGACAGTGGTAGGCGGACCTGGCTGTGTGGAATTCTTTGGATGCAGCTCCGAGGTGGGAAGCTAGGTAGGTCACAGGAAAAAAGCTGCGTGCCAGAAACAATGGGAAATGTGCTACACTGTCTGGCTAGCACGCCTGGGAAAAAATCTTTTGAGCAGTGACCGACCATTGCCTAGGTAGGTACTGGGTGATTGTTGTAGCCAATCCTCTGACACACAAACGAACAATCACGAAAATACGCACTTGCCTGCCAAAGCTGTGTGCAAGAACTCCCAAAACAAGAAACCACCTCTGATGATGGACAATGGACCCCGAAATATCGTGTCCTGTCTTTCTATGCCGATCAAGCCAGAATAAATCCGTTCCGATGGACTCAACCCGACGAGAAGTACCACCATCAACACCAAGGTTGGTTCGGCTAGTCTAGATCACGTCCCTCAATCAATCTCTTATCATTGCATGATCGAAACTAATCGCAAACATTTGGTGAACTAGGGATTGACTGCGAGCAGATCGACAATCTGTCACTAATGACTGACCATGACCAAGTTTGGACAAGCCAACAGGACGAAATGATCAAGTGATTCCCTGCGTGGTGAAGACTCACTCCAGAGATAGCGGGTTGAACGAGTAATACGTCTTGGTGGACTGGGTTTGCATATCCAAAGACATTTCTGATTACCGGTTCAGTCATTGGTTGAACAGTCAACGTGATGAGACAGGCCTCTGTTAGTCATATCATTCCTATATAATCCTTCCGCTTGATTTTCTGTCTTGGCATCTATTTCCATCACAGCCATGCCATTGACCTTGGAACTTTGTGCTAGGTTCTGGCCTTCCTAGCGGTAGTGATGTGTTCCGCGTTGATGTAGACACCTTAAAATAGATTTGTTTCCAGGTTATGGCCCTCTTCCACCGCTCGAGACGCACCTTCCGATGGACGCGTTCACCGATATAGCTTCCAATTTTCAAGTGGTGCAAGCCACAAAATAATGCATCCAGAGCTTTTATCAGCACCACATACACAATTAATCACGATCAAAAATTGTCGACACTGTTGAACAGGTCGTTCCTGGGGTTAATTTAGCTCTTCAACCTTACAACACCTAATCAAGTCACTATTCAAGCTACAGACCACTTTCTTCTCTTTGTGAACAAAAAAGCTTTTGCGAGGGGCTATAGGCTCCCAAGCCTCCCATCGGCGCTGGTACACCTGAGTATCATGACTGATCTTTTCGCCGATGCCTCTGCACTGATTGCCATCCAAACCATTTCCCACACAATACAATCACATCCATTCACCTCATTGTGAAATTCGAAATTTATCCCTCGCCGAGACTGATCGTACCTCGTCGACAACAATCGTACCTTGCTGCCACCAATTTTTGGGAAGACAAGACAATGCCCTGGCCAAAGGGAAGACCTTCCCGTGGTGGCACCGACACAGAGTGGTATCTGCCTTCGGGTTTATACCCAAGAGTTCCACCTTCTAATCCCAACTCTCCTCATATTTGAATACCTCACGATCACCAGGAAAAATTCTTTCGCCGGCGCCATTGCCAAGATGGCGCCACCAAGGAAGCCTCCGACCGTTAACACGGACACTAGAGATGCCCCAGTTCGTAATAATAAGACCTCATCTAGTCACGACAACGACAAATATATGCTAGATACCACTCGGTCGCAGATCTCTACGACCCAAGGAAAAGGAAACGACGTCGTCCTCGAAATCAAGACTCTCGGACATGGCGATGTCTTGGGATTCAAATGGCTGGACCCGCCGCAGCCAGAGACCACTGGACAGATTCCACCATGGCCAGCGTGCAATACCTACAGACTGTTACTGCAGTTGAGCTAGAATGGATTGAGGTATTCTTGAATTCGTCCAAAAGATGATGTGAATTATTTGCTGACATCTTTCCAGAACTTGGCGTACTTCGTTAAGGATACCGAGGCGCACATCTGGCCTTCAAGTGTTTGACCTTTCACGCAACCGAAAGTTCTCATGTCTCTTCAAGCAGCACGAGACAGAAAAAGCTATGCGTGCATATATTGAGGGTCATCTCCACGAGCGAAGGAAATGTTTTCGCCCTCGCTATCATAGCTCTCGGCCATAATGGTGTTTTGGCGTCCTTGCTTTCTATCCAAATGTTGGGACGAGAATTGAGAAACGTATAGCACAAAAACTCGGTAGTAATAACATGCTTGTTGTCACGACCTTTCAATACACACACGCATCTCCCTCGACGGCCGGACGATCGTATCAGCTACCTGAACAGTCTTGGGAATTCGTCTTCTTCTTTTCTTAAAGCTTCCCATGTCAGGGGTGTAGCTACGAAGGCATCTTTCAAAAGAATAGACAGTTGTCCTAACTCTGGCCCCTAGGAACGAACAACTACTTCTTACTGACATTGTCCTTCAGGTCTTGGTATTGTTCCCTCCCCACCTTTCTCTGCTGGTCCGCTCCATGGTCTGCCTCTGGCTGGCTGATGTGTGAGTGGCCGGGCTGTTTCGCTCCCTGATCTGGACCGGGTCCTCCAAGGTTTCGCTTTGCTGTAGTCATGTCATTGTCAGCGCTGTTCCCCAGGAGAGAATTGATATTCAGTCACCGGGGCAACCTACAGTCCTCGGCCAGCTTGTGGCCTTCACCTTGGTGTACAATGCGGTCCGACATGGCTGGCTATTGATTTGTTGCGGTGTGTCTGTCAAAGTAGTACTTTCGCAGATATTTGTGCGGAGGATGGAAGGATTGAAGTATGTAGAGGAGCGGATCTGAAGAGCTTGGAATGCTCTCTCTCTCTATATAGCAATGCCAAGCGTAGTCCTGGGCATGCCACTTTTGGAGTACTTCCGGACCCTGCGGATCTCTGTCGCAGTGAAAGTACTCGTTGACGTTGTTGCTAATTGTTGCTGCGCGTACTGCTCCGTTAGAGTTCATCAGTGCGTGGTGGTAGTCGCGGGGTCGAAATGACGTCTAAGTGACGGCATTCGATCACGGCGTCGCATTGCATATGTCGAGGCAGAGATTATATTGGTGCTCGGCATGTCCTCAGATCTACTCAAGCGAGGAATCATGTATGTAGATATAATGAGTTTATTAGGGTACAAAATTCTCAATTGCGACCCAACACGATCGATGGGAATAACAAACATTGTGATACCAACGAGTCCAGCCGTGATCATGAAGCTGTATTAGAAAATCCCAAAATCAATGAATCCTACTACTCAGAACGCCGCAAGTACCTCTTTCGCTGATTATTAACATTACTCCGGTGTTTTTGGATTATGATAAATCTCTAGTAGGTCTACTTTGCCAACATCTTGTTGACCTGTATCAAACCCGGCGCGGCCAACGTCTCGGCCGCGATATCATCCGCATCGGCAAAGTTGGACGCCTTGGTCAGCGCCGCGATGCTCAGGCCGTCCATGACGTTCTCCGTGTAAGGAAACTCGGCCTCGAACGTGATGGTATCGCCAAAGCCCTGGACGTTGGAAATGGGCACCGAAATGGGTAACTGCTGCCCCGTGAGGTAGGTGATGAACAGGTTCTCCTCGGAGACGCTGCCGACCGTGACGCCGGATCCGCTGAGGTCGGCCGAGAACTTGAGCGTCATGTCTTTGGCCTCGGGCGTCGTCATGACGTCGAGCACGGGGAACGTCGGGATGGGGATGGCCGAGACGTCGAACGGGCACGACACGATGAACTGCTGCAGCGCCGAAAAGGCAAACGGACCCGTGCTCGTCGTCAGGAACGGCTTCTCCGACGGTTGCCGCTTCAGCATGAACCGGTAGAAGCCCGTCTGCTCGCCCTCCTGGCCGATGATGGAGGCGACCTGGCGAATGATGCCGCTCGCGTCGCCGTTGTCGGCAAAGGACTTTTCGGCGCTGGCCAGGGTTCCTAGGACGACGCTGGAAAACGTCACCGCGAGGGAGAGCGCCGATTCCAGGTCCGACGTAGGGAATTTGTATTCGCATGGCGCTGGGATGAGAGTTGCGTTGAAGTGATTTAGGACTTCGAGGGCACTTATCACGTGAAGTTCTTCTTGCTGTGGAAGGTCAGCGTATGATCATGCTAATCGCGGTCCCAATGTATGACTTACTGCCTTGACCGTCTGTAATATCTCTAGGATCTCTGCAGTGTCGCTCATCCCCGGAACAGATTGATACCCCTCGACATTATTGGTGATGTTCTCGATCAGTGACGAGAAGAAGGCAACTTCAAACTGCTCGTTGAAGGCAATGAGCTGGAAGTTGGCGACGCCATCCTTGCTCAGCTCGATCGGGGGCTTCGCGTTGGATAGCGAGCCGCCGGCAGTCGTCTGCATCTGCATGAGCTGTTGGTTGTCCGGGTTGGGAAAGCCGTCGCTCGCGGGGATGGCGTAGGCGCCCGCGAGGCCTAACGTTGCTGCGCCGGTGATGATGTTTCTGCAAAGCATTGTCGCGCAACTTTTACTCTATACTCTATGGACAAGAAACATTTCAAGATGGGATGCGAGGTCTGTAGGTTTCTATATAGTACATCCATACGCGCGCGTGGTAAACATGTGCACAGCCGGGGCGCCTGTGTCAAGGGGAACGGATGGTGCGGAAGCCATTCTGACCGGAGTTGACATGTTGCTCTCACCTGAAGTTGAAATCGGACGAGCTCAGTTGTAGTCTCAGTGCTCTCGCCAACTATCAAGGCTCATAGCGATGTTCTTCGACGGCAGTTGAATGCGCCGCTAAGAGTGAGCTAGGTGTGATGTTTCGCGACATCAAATGGAGGCCGGCGCACAGATATCGTGAGTGGCAGGCTGTGCCGTCTGGTGTTGGTGCCTCTGTACCCCTGATGAATTAAGAAACGTGCCTATCACTGAGAAATGAACATCAAGTCTACTCCAGCATGTCCGGGCCCGAGAAGATGTACGGGGAAACGGCAACGTTTGGGGAAATCAAGTCAGAAACCGACGGACAGAGTTGGGAGTGCCGAGGGTTAGCGTTGTCGATCGCCAAACACGAAAGGATTCTGTGTTCGTCTGAGCTCAGCGTGGCAGGAAGACGCTTCCACCAGAGGCATTTACCATACCGCCGACCATAGCGCTGTACGATAGAAACAACAAATCTAGCGAGAAGTAAGGCGACATCGTTTGTGCCAAGAAAGAGCATAGACCAATATGATGGTCCACAAGCGGTAAATCGAGTGACTATAGCACAGTATACCACAGCTGGGACGTGCCTTTGCAAGACATCTGAGCTCGGGGCTCGGACGGAGGCTTTGCGCCAAGCTGAGACTGGAGACTAATGATTAAGCTTGATTCAGCGAGACTTTTGATACAGTACCAAGACATGAGTTCGGATGAGAATCCAGGCATCTGGATGGTCTATTCCCTTATTCTTTCGGCTATGATGGATCCGGGGATTGCTTTCTGCAGCCTGCTCAACAGGCGGAGACTCGTGGGGTGCACAATTAATGAGCGACTGCTCACCTGGGGACAGGACACAGGCTATCAGGGGTTGTATGTTTATATCTCTTTCAAACTTTCTTTTCCATAGAAGACGAAATAAAATGCAGACACTCCAGAATTAAGAAGCAGACAATCGCCGAGCCCAGCATCCCACCGGCCGCCCCACTCTAATTGCCGACGCTACGAAAACTCTTTCCGCCCACCCCACTTACGCTGTCATATTTTCAGATAAGGTGTGCTTCTTCAACAAGGTCTGTTGGCAGAATTGGCATTGCGTCTGACTACGAGCGGCTTCCCTTGGAAGTTGTAATCAGTTGACATCAGGAGATTCTGGGTTCGATCCCCAGGCAGACCTTCCTTTTTTGGCGTTTTTTGAGGCTATGTCGATGATATTTTTGGCCAGAACATGTCGACAGACATTAGGATAGGTTGCCAGAGCGTTGAGAGCTTTTTTTAATGCTTTCTGAGTGTTCTATTATGGTCAGGGTGAAGTTGTCGCGAAGACGGTCGAGTCCAGAGTAGGCTCGGCATACTGGAAAGCAGTCTCGTTGGGGCCTTCCTTCCCTTGCAAGTTGTTTCCCCAATGACTCCCTTCCTCGTGAAGCTCCTTCCTTCTTTCCTGTCTCTACGTCTCTCCATTTTGCTTGCTCACCTGGCCTGGGCACCTCCCCTCCTTTCTCTGGTCTTCTTACCTGCACATCTAAAAGACTGTCTCTTGCATGTCTCTTCGAATCAGATGACTTGCCGTTGTCTATGCCTTTGCACGTCAGCCAATTTTCTTTAATCCGATCCCCAACCTGATTTATCCGAACTATTTCAACAAGACTCTACGCTGTCGCCCATCATCCTGCCCATCGTGTGGACGACCGGAGGACAAGTCTCTTTGATGCAATCAATCGTGTCGAAGCGAGCGAAGATGAAGTGATCTTCAATCTAATGCAAGAGATCAGCGAAGACGAGATCGCATCGGTCGGCTTCCGTTGGCACGCATCCAGCACACAATCGGGTCAGGATCGCATCCTCGGCGTAGATGAGCGATTCTTACGTTGTGCAAAAGTCTGACCAGACGTAGAAGCCACTGAGCGTCTGACAGAAGAAGAGAAGGACTTTTTTGATGTTTCCTAAGGACGAAAGGAGATTAACGAGACAGCTCCGTAACTACGTGATCTTTGTGGCCAACCAGGTTTCCGGCAAATCCCAAGACAATCTGACCTACAAGACTTTGACCAAATACCGCGCAGCGCTGGTCTTCTGGGTCGAATACATTTTCAACAAACACTTCACACCCAAGCCAGCGAGAAGTCTGGTATACAACAGGATCACGGAAACTCTTCGCTTTTTGGCCAAGAAGCATGGTTTGACTCGAACCAGCCAAAACCCAAACAAATCAGAAGTCGGACTCGCGGAATTACGCCAGATTTTTAATATCGATCTCGCCAATACCCCGGAGATCGCCGTCGCAGAAGGTCAGCAATTGGGATCACAAGTTGTTTAGCCCTAAAGTCCTTCGTCCCTTCCAGCTGAACCACGACACGACGCGGAGTTTCTTCCCTTTGCACAACGGACACACATGACCAAAATTCTCCCCCTTTTCTACGACAAATAACTGGAACACGACGGATCTCCTTTTCACATCTCACAACGAATCATTCAGCATCCGACTCAAACTATCATGCCGTCGTCAAAAGAGAAGGAAAACGGCCCGCGCCGGCCCCCGGCCCCTTTGCCTCCGCTGCCCCCTGCACCCAACGTGAACCCATTGGCAACAATGCACTGGGTCAGTCAGTGCTGCCACTGTCGGGCTGTACGAAAACCTCGAGCTCCCCGTCGTACAAGGTCAACATATAATAAAGACGCTGGAGACCGTCTTGGTGAACCAAGACAAGATCTTTAAGAACCAGGAAAAGATGCACAAACAGTTGTGCCAATTGACTGGTGCATCCGCCGATGATCTCGAAGGAGGCGGAAAGAGACGCAAACGCAAGTCGGACAGCCTGGAGGAAGTCAATGGGTAAGTTGTTTGCTTGTCCCTGAATGTAGTTGCTTGGCTAAAGGTGTTGGCAGTGAACTTGCTCAGTCACTCCGAGCCGTGAAGGAGGACTATTTTGATGAGCTTTGGGAGATCTTTGTAGAGTATGCCAAGACCAATAAGGTATACGCACTCAGGAACAAAAATGGCATTCCCGTCGCCACCGGATTCATCAACGAGGCAATAGATGTCTTGAAAAAGAAGCATGGTAAGTGACAGCATATCCAATCAAATTGTCGAATACTAATTGCAAGCAGGAGATGATCTCGGCAAACATCTACGACAGCAAGATCTGGACGAACAAGTTTCTACGGATGAGCCCAAGGAGATGCGTGTCGGCCACGTTTCGACAACAACTTCAACACGTGAAAGTCCAAGAGCTGGACGGCCATGGTCGAATGATCAGAGAATATGATCAAGACGACAAAGTCTTCGCCAAGGTAGAGAGAGCTGGGGAGGAGATCAGACAAAAGGTCTTTACAAAAATAGCAAAAAGTTTTGGAGGGAAAGATGTGTTTCTGAGAATTCGTCCCAGATGTTTGGATGAAAAGCAAGTGTGTACAGAGGTTTTCGCCAGTATAGTATATCAATAAGGTGTTTCCCAACGTCTTTGGCTTCCCCTCAGACAGGCTGGCTCAGGGCTGCCTCGAGGCTATAATTTCTGTTTTCTGATTATGACAGTGACACCAGCGACCTTCGAATTGCAGCAGAACTCTAAATCAGCGACTTGCAAAATGCTTGGTGGCTTTGATAAAGGATGTGTATCCTCGGGATATTGTTTGGCGACAGCCTACTTGACTATCGTCAGCGACAATAGAATTCGCTACATTTCAAGAAATGAACATATAAGGTAGACTCAGTCAATTGGACACGTCCGATGGCTTGCAAGACGAATTTCAGTAGCAGCGTCGAATCGACGCCGTCGATGAAGACACTCGTATAAGCAATGTTGGCCAGTGGAATTATGCGCCTACCCAGACTACATATGTAAGAAGTCCTCACCGATGCCATCTAATGCAACACTTGTGTTATATTGTACAGATTCGGGCAAGCTCATGTACGCCGCCAGAGTTCTAGTTGCTGACTTTACAATTGTCGCAAGATTCCCCCGAACCTGCGCAACGGGAAGGATCATGTGCATCGTCTTTGAAATGCCGGGCTAAATGATGACTGAGATCTGCGATTGGCTGCCGTCGAACGGAAGGGCGCACGAGTGTCAGATTCGTCATCGGAGCCGTTTCGGCAACCGCATCTCGGGCGGTCTCCACGTCACAGGCAAATGGCCGGTGCCTGGCATATCAATATGCCTCTGATGCTCGCCGTTCTTTATACTGAGGTCTACAGCAAACATTTAAAAGCACTGAAACTTGGTTCAATTCCACGTCCCGAGTCGATCACGTAGGATCGAGCACGTAAAATACAACTTCCAAATTATCTTCTGCCCCAATCATCATGAGTTCCGAGCCAGAGATCATTCTATACGACTTGGCATGTGCCAAGAACGTCTGCTTCTCTCCTGTTGTCTGGCGCATACGTCTGATGCTCAACTACAAGAATGTGCCCTACAAGACGATATTCCTCGAGTTCCCAGATATCGAGCCAACGTTCAAAGAGCTGTGAGTGGAGGTGTACTACTGCGTCCGGGGTCCAAGTTGCCCAAATGACCTTGACTGACAGCTCACCGCAGCGGCTTGGAACCTGCTCAGGCAGGAACCAAGTATACCGTCCCGGTCATCCAGTACGTGCCCACAGGAGCGTACATGATGGACTCGAAGCCCATCTCGGAATTTATCGAGGCGACGTACCCCAGCCCGGCGGTGACCCTGGCATCAGAGCATGGCCGCCAGATTGAAGCACAGGCGCGCGGGGCGCTGGCATCAACTTTCCGCAAGTCCATCATGCCTCGCGAGATCAAGATACTGTCGCCGCGCTCCCAGGAGTTCTTTCGGCGCACACGAGAGGCGAGTCTCGGGCACCGTCTCGAGGACCTGCTGGAAGGCGACAAGGAGGAACAGGCCTGGGCGGACGCTACAGAGGGTCTGCGCATTTCCGGAGACCTGATCACGACGAACAAGGCCGAGGGGCCATTTGTGCTTGGTGCCAAACCTAGCTACACTGACTTTTTCATCGTTGGAAATCTGCAGTGTGCGCGGGTGATCGATGAGGAATTATTCCAGAAGCATCTTCAGGGTCCTGGGTTCAAGGAGCTTTACGAAGCGTGTCTGCCCTACCTGGAAAAGCAGACTTGATTACGAGGATCATGTAGTGTGCATCATGTCAGCCATGATGGACAGAAGGAGAATCCAAAGTGATGACTCTGACTCGAATCTCGATAAAATGTCGCCCGAACAGTAAACCAAGGCCAATCAATACCCTCGAACATTGGTCGAATGTGAAGGGGTGAATGCTACAAGCGCATCACAGTATTTGATCCCCAGTCAGATAGTCGGTGCTTCGGGTCGCACACTGATGCTGAATGAGCAATCGTTTCATGTGATATTTCGTAGCGATGCTCTGTACCTGTTGATGGAGACAGAATAGAAGCCAATGTGGCTGACAGTCAATCAGTTCTCAGCATGCGGGGACCCTGAGTATTTGCCAGTGGGTGGGGCTGGCGGTTGTGGCTTTCAAAGTAAACAAACGCGACAAAGTGACCAATGAGCGGCGCGCCTAACCAAACTCGAGTGCTGCTCAATTGACTGGCTTCCACCATCATCCCGCTTTCCCAACTCCAGGATTCCATCACTTGCGCATTGCGATCCACTCGGCGCAAAAGATTGAAGCGCATCGCTCTCCCTTTGATCGCATAACTTCTCTGGACCCGGCAGCGCGCCGATACATCATTACACCTTCACGGCGACACCGCGCGTCTGTTCACCCATGTTGATCTCTCCTTGAAAACGGTTCTGCGACAATCTACCAGCGGCGACGCGCCTGCACCACGACAAAGATGGACGAACTCGAGACTCCCGATCAATTCTTCACGCACGAAGGCCGTCTGGCCTCTTTCTCGGCGGCGCAACAAGGGCCTGGTCGGAAGACAACGGCAAAAGGAAAAGCCTCCAAGGCGCTCGCATGGCCGCACAAGGGAATCAGCCCGGAAGCTGTATGTTCAGACCCAGGTTGCCTACGACGAGCGCATGTGGACACGTACTGACGGTGTCTTTTAGCTTGCCCGTGCTGGCTTCTACTTTGACGCTACACCAGACTATCCCGATAATGCAGTCTGCTTTCTGTGCCATAAGATGGTTGGAGGTTGGGAAGATGGCGACGATCCGCTTGACGAACACTTGCGGTTGTCGCCCTACTGTGGCTGGGCCATCGTCGCCGCGATTGACGCCCGCGTACGCGACTACAACACACAAGATCCGAGTCTTCCGCACATTATGGGTGCGAGAAAGGCCACATTTGGTGATCGGTGGCCACACGAGGGCAAGAGGGGCTGGAAGTGCAAGACGAAGCAGGTACGTTTGACTTTGGCCCAACAACGCGACTTCTGAACTCTAACATTCTTCCCAGATGGTTGATGCCGGCTGGAAATACACTCCCACCCTTGAGTCAGATGACATGGCAACCTGCACCTACTGTCAATTGGCACTCGACGGATGGGAACCCAGCGACCAGCCTATGTGAGTGCTTCATGATCCTTACCCAAACCACGACCAGATTCTAACATTTGCTTCTTCAGGAACGAGCACTCCAAGCGATCACCTGAATGCCCCTTCTTCATCCTCACGAATCAGTTCCAGAAGGCCAAGAAGAGAGGCAAAGGAGCTAGAACTTCCAAAGCATCACGACTATCGACTCAATCCATAGCAACTATCACATCCGAAGCCCCATCGATGTTGGATCAGCCAGCCGACTACGAGGATAGCATCATGACAACAGCATCTACCGCAACCGCTGGAGGTACGAAGAAAGGACGCGCAAAGAAGGCCACAACCGCCACCAAGGCCAAAAAGCCCAGAGGCAAAAAGGCAGAGCCTGTCGAGGTGTTGGAGGATCAAGAGGACGATGAGCCGCCGCCGCCGCCGCCCCCTAAGCCCGCACGAGGACGCAAGAGAACTAGCGACGCTATGGAGGACGACTCTGTTCTGACCAATGCTGAAGCACCGGCACCCAAGAAGCGAGCTACCCGCGGCCGGCCTAGCAAATCAAACGACGCATCAGTCATCGAGCCGCAGCCGGTAGAAGACATGAGAGACGCGTCTCCTGAGCCGCCCGCCAAGGCCACGAAGAAGAAGGGAACCAGGGCATCCAAGGGTACCAGAAAGGTGTCAACAGCGTCGACCGTGTCAAATGATTCGTTCCACAATGCCGCAGAGGACTTCCCAGATGATGAGGAACTGGACCGACAACTGCAGGCCGACTTGGACAGGCCCTTGTCCGATGATGAAATGATCACGGCCGACTCAGACTCGGAACGAAAGAAGGCCCCGGCTAAGGGCAAGGGCAAGAAGACAAGCACCAAGAAAGCAGCACCGGTTGCCGAGGAATACACCTCTGATGACCATGCCATGTTTGAGCCGGCCCCTGCTGAAATGAACGACGCCGATGCGTCTGCCGAGTTGAAGGAACTCCAAGAGCAGATGGCCACCGAGGAGCAAGAAGCATTGCAGGTTCCAAAGAAGGGCCGTAAAGCTGGCACTAGAAAGGCATCCAAGCAAACCAAGGCCCAAAAGACACAAAAGGCTGCAGAGCCTGAGCCACAACCTGCCCCAGAGCCTGTCAGCGTTGTCGAGGATTCCACCATTGACCCAATGGATACCAGTGCTGTCAGCAATGGCACTGTTGTTCGAACGTCAACAGCATCAGCTCCAGCCCCGAAGAAGCGTGGCCGACCGAAGAAGAACAGCACGCAAGCTGCACCACCTCCTGAGCCCCAGCCCGAGCCTGAACAGGCTACCGAGGACACACAAGTCAAGCTGCCGGCCGAGGTTGAGCAAATCGATTTTGCCGACCCATTGGAGAAAGCTGCAACGCCCAGAGTCAGCATGGGTTCCAAGCCTCGGAAGAAGTCGCTACCACCTCCCCCAGTGCCCGAGGACGAGCTTCAGGCTCCAAGTACCCCTGGACCTGCTACATCTTCTGCACCATCGGCCAGGCAAGCCACCATCTCGCCTTCTCAGTCACCTCAAACGTCAGATGCCGAAAATCAGCCACCTTCATCCAAGCCTTCCAATACGTCCGCCTCCAGCCGTGTCAATATGATTCCTGAAGCCACTACCCCTGTCCAGTCTTCGCCTACCAAGCGCAACGACAATTTCCTGGGTGGACTTCAGAGCAACAAGCCCTGGTCACCTGTTGACATTGACTACATCTTCGAGCAACTTGGCAAGGAAAACATTGTTCCGGGCTCAGATCTGTTTAAGGGATTGCAGCTTACCAGCCCCGAGCAAAAGATGACTGTTGAAGAATGGATACACCACAATGCCAACCTGGCGGAGCAGAGACTCAAGGTCGAGTGTGAGATGATTGTGTCCAAGTTCGAGAGTGAGGGAGGCAAGGCGATGAGGTCTCTGGAAGAGCTTGTCGTGGAGCAGTGAGCAGAGTGGAGAGACATTCAGATGACTCAGGATAAGAATCATCAACGGCGTTTTGCGGATCATGCATAGCTAGGCGTGCTGTGATTCTTTGCATACGGAACATTGCAGGAGTCGTCGGTTTTTGATCAAATGGCATCGTTCTGCCACAGCAGGGATTGGTGTTCGGTTGTCGGTTTATATACACATGGACTTTGACGTTGTTGTTTATAGAGCAGCTGCGTGCATAATGCGATCAATCATTCTAGAAGTATTTTGTAAAGACACGTTGTGGACAAGTATATTCAACTCATCATGGTAATGTGATCAGCCTTCACGGGATTCTTTCCTGTATGAACCCATCATAGATTAGTTGTGCATACGGTAATCTGGATTCTCCTCATTGCACCTGACACTACTTTAGACATCGAGTCTGTCTAGAGAACTAAATCTGCATTATGAGTAAGAAAAGTGCCTGTATTTCGCTTCGGTATCTACGAATTACAACGTACGGTGTCATGAGCCATTAAACATCGCTGTTATACATCCCTGGTCTGAAGCCGCCGCGCATCCCAAAGCCAGGAGGACATCGACGCCCGCTACGATAGCAAAATACACGAATGCCTTTGTATAGATTCACGCTCGAAGGACAGCATGCATGGTCAAGATGACTAGCTAGCCATGAAGTGGAATCAGGGATCGGTTTGCGATTATTTTCTAACATAGACTGATTGAGTGTATCTAGACGTCTTTCGGTAGGAGAATGGCAAAACCATGAACTTAGGTGAAAATCACCAGCATAGGTGCTGAGCCATCTGTCTCAGCAGAAGAACCCCCACGTAACCGAGTCACAGAGCAACAATTTGCTCTGGCTGATTGCTATTCCGCAAAGTCGTGACTGCTGCGATTTTCGCTCCAGCTGCTTTGCGAATCCCAATCGACTTGCAGTGAGTCGATGGAGAGCCTGCTCGTACCCACGAGCCCGTGCGTATCTTGCGGGAGGTAGACTGCGACCGGTTTGCCTGATGCGGTGAAGGCCAGCTGCGGTTTGATCGTGGCGTGACGAATGCGTTCTCGTCGTCGTCTCGGATAGCGCCAAGTGTGACGTCCGGCAATGCACAAGCTTACCAGCCTACTCTGGTCAATATAGTGATATCCGACGCACGCAATTTGACTTACACGGCGGGAAGTTTCCACAGAGCGTGGTAAGCCGGGATCCACAAAGCACCAAAATACAGCAAATCGTTGATCCAGTCGAGCACACATGCCACCCAGATGCATAGTTCAATAAACAGGCCAAAATCGTAGTGATATCCTGGAGCACGCTGGTAAAGCGAGTGAAGTATTCGTAAGATATCCCACGCTGGGATCAATGAACCAAGAAGTACCTACATGTCTGTTAACAACCCGTGCCGGAAGTCACAGAGGTGAACTAACCTGCAGCACGTAAAATTGCCCCATCGAATTTTCTGCCGCCCCGAGTCTATGATATTGATCCTGAGCATATTTTCGAATTCCGATAGTCCAAGTTAATGACAGCCCCATGGTAGCAATACGAATGAGCCGCAAATATTTGCGCCAGCATCGAAGAGTGAAACGATCCATCCTTATGCCTTTCCATGGCCAGAAGCTCTTTTCATTCGCCGGCCAGCTCCTCCGGCCCCCAAGTAATGTCCTGACATCATCGCAAGCCGGTTCGCCCGAATCACGGCGGCCATATTGGATTTCAGCTTGTCCTGTTGACAACCTGAAGTGTTGATGTCGTAGAGGCCGTGCCGTACTTGCCTGCAAGTCGTTACAACGTTCCGACAAGGTAACTGTCATTATCGCAGTAAATTGCAGTTCTACTTTTGTGTAGCGAAACGATTTGGAAGCAGAATGAGTATCAGATAATAGCTGTATTGTACGGCTATGTATAGTCAGAGAATCCAAAAGGCCCCAGCCTTGAACCTTCTGGCGACACGGCCTGATCTGTGGTGGAACCCTGTGCGCCAGCTACTGCATAAGTATGTTTCCGTGCTGACGCCGAGACAAATGATCCAAGAGAGAGGCAAGATGAGTTTCCGGCGGACTTCCAGATGAATGGTATTCATCATTCAATTCCCAGCTCGAAGGGCTCCATCGTGATATGCACTTCAAATACTCCGTAGTGCCGCGTAGAGATCCTTCTTTGTATCGAAATCCTATCGATTTACCATGAGAGGAAGTTGCCCCCCTCCATTCTTGATAAAGAGGGGAAAAGGAAAAGAAAGTGTTCCTAGACATAGTCCAGTATTGTGCTACAAAAGAAATCATTTGTGTGATGATCAGTGCGCAATGATTGTCATGGGGCGTGGGGTGAATGCAGCGTCTCGGTAAGCACTGCTATTTCTGGATCTCGCACAAGGCTGAAGACTGAGATTCACATCTAGCGTCATAATTCATGTTTGTCCTGTTTCCAGTCTCTTTCTCCTCAATTTCCTAGGCCACCCATGGACTGAGTTACTACCTATCTACCTGTCTATTCCTCGTCCATTTACCATCGATACGATCACACTTATAATGTGGGACTTCGGTGCATTATCCCAGCAGGGCTGGCGCCGCACAGGTGCTATCAATGTTTTCCTTGCTAGTATATGTGAAGTGGCCCTGCTCGTGTGTTTCATCCTATCTTTGTCGAACTGCGAGACATCAAGTATAGGCTCAACCAGGATCTTCGAGGGCTCTTGTGAGCGTGCTTCAGCTCTGAATACCATCATTCATTTGATCCTCAACATTATCTCTACCGGCATCTTAGCATCGTCCAATTTTTTCATGCAAATCGTTATCTCGCCATCTAGGAAAGAGATCAATCAATCCCATGCACGTCTGCGTGCTCTGAAAATTGGTCTTCAGTCGCCGACGAATATACCTTTCCTGTCCCGAATCAAACAGATTTGTTGGTTTATCCTGCTTCTGAGCAGCATTCCCATACATCTCTTCTTCAACAGCGCGGTATACAGTACTGCCTACCAGAGTGTTTCATGGAATACCACTGTAGCAACAAGCCACTTCGCCCAGAGGGGGATCGAGAATCAGACCTACTGGCTACCCGGGGCTAGCTTGTCCATCAGCGGCAAGACCTCTCCCGTGCAGAAGTACGTTAGTTGGCCGTATTCAACTCTGCCAAGCACAGGTCAGAATGTGTTCGGATTTGGGGATCCTTGGTTTAATGGGGTACACTTCACTGCTGAGTCTGATGAGAATGACAGGCCTGAGTTTGATGAGAATGACAGCCCTGAGTGGTATAATTATGCTCGGAAAGCAATTGCAATAACGGCCGAGCGCTGCGCTGGCTGGACGAATCTCAGTCCACAGGCATGCATGGATGAGTTCAGGCCTTACAAATATCACACCAAGTTCAAGGACGTGGTCATAGTTGTCGGCGCCGGGAACCCTGACCTACAGGGCTGGAAACGGAGTCAAGTCTTTGACTTTGATCCCAAGACTAACCTATCAAGTCACTGGGACTCTATAGTTCCGCCCGACGGCGTCAATTCTCTCTGGTTCTTCACACGATGCATACTCAGCACATCGCCACGACAGACAGTTCGGAATCCCGATTACGTTCCGGGCAGCGAAGATTATGACGCCAACGCGACTATCAAAGCATACGAACATTCATGTGGACGACTGTTCGGTTTGAATACGTCGCAGCCAATGTACCAAGCCGAAAATATACTCGATGTCGTATCGCTGTCGTTCGTAAACGACGGGCTTGGAGGCACTACTACGAAAGAAGAGATATCGAAGGGCTACTTTGCTCACTCAGGGGCTCGGGATTTGCAAATCGACCACTGTCTTGCAGAGCCAACGACGTGCCAAGTAAGGTTGTCCAACGTCTTGATCTTGATTGTCACGATATGCGTTTTAATCAAAATCGCCACTTGCACATATCTTTTGAGAGCGTTGGCAGATGTGTCTCTCGTCACTCCTGGAGACGCTATTGCCTCTTTTATCTCCGACCCTGATCCTGCCACGAAAGGTCTCAGTACTCTAGCACTACCCGAAGTGCAGGACCTCGAATGTCTGCCACGCAGAACGTATTCCATCACCGCAACCCCAGAACTTGCCTTGGGCATACGGCCCCAGCGATGGGATGTTCAACTCCGCCGTTTGCATTCTTCGGTATTCCGTGGTATATGGGTCCAAATTTACTACCCAGTGTTCCTTGCTATGGCTGCTCTTCTCGTTGGAGTAGTCGCTTCCAGCCTTACTGATGGGTGCGCAATTTTCCTCGGTGCAGTCATGCTAGATTGACGAAAAAGTCGCACTGCAACTTCAGCAAGAGCGTGTCGCTAACTGTCCTCAGACTACAAAATTTTGGCAAAACTCAGAATTATACTACCTGGCAACTCGGTGGGCTACCCTTAAACTACCTGGCCACTCTTATTTGGGTCAACATGCCTCAGCTCATCTTATCATTTTTGTATCTCACAATCAACGCGCTTCACACACAACTCCAAGTCGAACAGGAGTGGAATTCCTACAGTTGCCAGTACGCCCCATTGCGAGTATCCTATCCCACTGGCGATCAGATATCGACCTACAGACTACAACTTCCGTATAAATACAGTGTTCCACTTATAGCTGTGAGCATATTACTCCACTGGCTCGTTTTCAACTCGCTCTTCCTCCTCGTGGTTGAAGGAGGTAAGTACCAGTTCTCAGCAAGTGATGGTGGTTAATGACACAGCTGGCTCACCATTGATAGATGCGGGCGCCAACGGCACCTCCATGACAGACTTGGCCGAGAGCTTGGGAGTTTCCTCGGACGCCATGATCGCTATTGGCTACTCGGGATTGAGCGTTCTCATCTTTTTCTGCGTCTGCGTCGTCGTTGCCATGTCTCCATGCTTCTTCGGGTATCGTAAACTAAAAAACGACATGGTGGTTGGTGGAACAAACAGCCTGGTCCTGTCAGCTGCCTGCCATGTTCCTCGAATCTCGAGTACTACAGCGTTGCGCAACAGAAATGGCGAAACAGCAGAGATCCGTCCGTATCTTGAGCCAGCAGGCAGTGAAGATGACGACTCCGACCATGACTACAAAGAATATCTCGCAGAAGTGGCAAGAGGGAACGTGCGATGGGGCGCCATGCCTCTCCCTCCTAACCTGGTGGGAAAGATAGAGGTCGACAACGACGAGCCCGTGATGCACCTAGGTTTCGGGGCGGAAGAGCACGATGTTCAAGCACCACAGACGGGGGTCTTGTATGCCTGAAAGCAGTTTGATTTTACGTTGCGACGATAATTGCGATTCTACAATTTCGGATATGGTACTGGCGGAGTTCAAACTTGAAATTATAGTGACTGCTTGCAGCCAAGATGTATTTGCCTATCTCTTCAAGCATGGCGATTTCGAGCATCTGATAGAAAATTAGGGTCACGAGAAACTGGAGCTCAATTCTCAATCAACCATTCCGATCAATTTGTGCTTTCAGCCGGTTACGGGTTTCTTTTGGCCATATCCTGTGTTTTGTTAAGCGCCGGACCGTGGTATTCAATAAGCACCGCTGCATGTCCTGGGCAGCTTTGGGACTCTTGGCAATCATGGGAAGCGAAAAGGCAACAGACTTGACTACAAATATTCTCGTCCTCTGCCTTCAAAATGGACCAACTCCTACACTTTGGTGTCCTTGTACTGATCTCTCACAGCTCTCCATGAAATGCGATGCATCAATAAGAATCGTCAAATTCTTTGACTCATCCACCGCCTTGGGTGTAGATGGCAAAGACGCCAGCGCTAGACGCTAAAATATCATTGGCCCAGGGCACCCGGGCGCTGAAACCAGGCACTGGTCAGCGCTGAGGATCACCCGCAGGCCCCACTGACCGTCTGGGGTTGGCAGGGGTCCCGGAGCCTACCAAATCGTAGACCGGCATTGGTACCGTCGTGAAGGTGGGTTTCGCTTGGCTACGAGCAAAGCTTTGCAAAGTGCACGCCACAGGATCGAATCTACTTTGACGTATCATTTGGATTGCGACGGAAGATGAAGCAGATCTCTCGCTTCTGGACCTCCAAAGTCCCTCCAGGCCCGGCTGCCTCGGGTCCGGTGTGATTGGGCGCCCTTGGCCATTTCAATCCCTCCCTGTCCATCTGATATCTGCCTGAGGAGGCGCTGCAGCTGAACGGTTTCTTCACAGGCAGCTCACAAAATCTGTAACATTCTCTTCTTGCATCCTTTCATCCTTTGACTGCTTTGTATAGTGGCCTTGGACTTGTCAGTGTATGTCGTTGCCTGGTTGCTGCGGCGTTGCCCACCATACTTGATCACCTTGTATTTTTTTGACAGCCGGACCTGTCACCTCGCCGTGAAGCTTGCGGCGCACCCAGTCAACGCGACTGGCTTTCGAACCAAACAACATCCCATTCAGCATTGGATCGGCTGCGGTTCCATTGCGCAGTCTTATTGTTCATTCTCCCTTTTTTTTAATCGAGCCGCACTTGGGAAGAAACCTGCCATTTTGGTCTCCTTCTCGACTGGCCCCTCTGGCCATTCACGATCATCTACAGACTGCACCGGCACCTCATCAGCCCGAAGTCCAACGTCACCAAACTGCACATACTGGTGATTCGTCCGTCGGATCTTGCCTTGTATATACTTTTTCTTTCTTGACACGCCCATAAAACCTCTATAGGTTCGACGACCACTCAACACCATGCGCTCCCTTCTGTTGATTGCTTGCGCTGCTGGCAGCACAAGTGCTGCCTGGCTCAAATGGACCGACCGGTCGACGCCGACCTGGATGCCGCCCCAGGAGACCGGTAATTCAGAGATCGCTGATGTCACCTCCGGTTGGACTCCCAAGCCGACACGGGCACCCGGCCACAGATCAAAGGGCGAGGTTGTTCTCGACTTACTTCGACGGGACGCCACTACGGACTGGACCAACTCGGCCACCTGCGGCTGGGTCTCTGGAACATCATGTGAGTATCATCAGGGCACTATATAGCCAGCCGTCGCTGACTGACCTTGCAATAGCATATCCATGGACTTGCGATAATGATTTTATTTGCGCAACAAACGACGCCAACGCAGTTGCTTGCGTTTCTGGCGACTACCAGCCCTTCTTCGTCTCCTGTCTGGACCGCTCCGCCTACCAGCAAGGATTCTGTGACGATAGTGGCCCTGAAACCGGATGCTGGTAAGTCAAAAGACACTCGTCTCCCACGACTCTAGAGCCTGACGTCTATTACAGCAGCGAAGCCGCGGCGCCGGCCTGCGTTACCTACCTCTGGACCGGACTCCCACATCGCTCGCAATTAAGATGTGGCACCGCTACGGCCATTACGACCATGCTCGACGAGCCGCAGTTTATCATTGATGCTTCCATTTCTGCCTCCAAGGCATCAGAGGCCTCAAAGTCGTCAGCTGCCGAGGCATCAGAGTCGGCTACGCAAGCTTCACTGTCCACATCCACATCTACCCTTAGCGATGGTACTGTCGTTGTTGTGACAAGCACCGTCGATCCGCTCACTTCCACGACGGGCACCAGCTCATCTACCTCCAGCAACAGCACCAATGTTGGCGCAATTGTCGGTGGCGTCGTTGGTGGCCTAGCCTTCTTGCTCCTGCTGCTGCTTCTATGCTGTTGCCGCCGCCGAAGAAAGTCCAAGAAGACCAACTACAACATGTCCTACAAGCGAAGCAACAACGAGAAGACTACAGTGTACAACAGCCGACGGGACAAGAGACAGAACGAGCGCAGGCATCGCGAAGCTAAGCCCTCCCGCAGCCGTAGCCACAAGTCCAGAGCGCCCCCTAAGCAGGAGGTCGTGAGCGACGACGACTCGTATGATCTTGGTTTCGCCGAAGGGCTCAGAGGCCAACGCCCTACTGCGCCCCGCCAAGCACATGTCGTCGACGATGATAGACCTGTCTACGCTCCTCAGTACCACTTCCATGTTTCGAGCAACGGAAAACGCTCCAGGGAGGGCAGCATCATCGAGACTACACCACAGTACCATGCCATGTGAGATACTGGTTCCAGCTTCACAGGGCGTAGGAATCGCAAAGATGTGGATTAAATACGCGAGGCATTTGTCGGAAGGTAGCCATCTTCTGCTTTTCATATATCACCATCACAATGCAGACAAGACTGCCGCAGACATGTGGCAGGCTGGGGGAAATATTCTCCCTTGATTCGGAGACTGGCTGTTCTCATTGCGTTATATTTGCGAATTAGGGACTGCCATGGATTTGTCTGTTTGAAAATACCATTTCTGCACAACGTGTATCAACGACATACACATTGTGACTTGCATGGCCTGGTCGAAATACGACTTGGAGACTTCCTTGCGTTGGAATTAATATGCGGAAGGACGTTGTATAGCACTGTTTTCGGTATACCTCCCATATATAGATGGACCACGCACATACTGAGCATAGAGAGCCAGAAGGTGCTCCTATAATTCTGTCGATAGATAATGAAGATATGACTCATGACTTCTCCGTTCCTCGTGATACGGATGTGCTAGCCGGCGCCTTTTCGTTTATTTCTTCGACCGGCTTGCCCAGCAATCTATCGCTCAACCATTTGAAGCCATCCAACAAGCCTTCACCCGTGACGACAGAAGATTTCACAGCATACTAGTAGAAGTCAGTTATCTTGACTACAACTTGATCGTTTGAGATTCTTACCCAGTTTAGCTTTTCCAATGCCGCACCGAATTGCTGGTCGATATGTACCATACCCATTGCATTCTGCAGCCAAGAAATTAGAATCATTGTCTTCATCAAAGAGACATCTCCCATCAAACTCACAGGTAAATCAGACTTGTTAAACAAGAGCAGCACCGGCCTCTCGCCGCCCAAACCCTCACTCTCATGGTTTAGAAGCATATTGAACTCCTCACGTCCCTCGGCCGGACGGTCTATATCATTCGAATCCACAACCCACACAACAGCATCGGCCTCGGCGAGCATCCTGCGCTCGAGCTCGCGCACCCCGCGGGGCCGGCTACAGCACGTATCGTACGTGCAGAACGCCACATTGCCGCAGCGCACCTCCTCGACGTGGAAGGCAATGGCAAACATGTGCTCCAGGATATCTCGGCCGCCGTCCTGGGAAAAGTACTTCCGCAGGAGGTGCGACTTGCCGGCGTGGTCGAGGCCGAGGAAGAGGATGCGCCGGGGGACGGACACGGTATCGAAGAGGCGCGATGCCGGTGTCGCTGAGGATCGGATGCCGCGCCGGAGGAGCTGGTTGCGCAGCCAGAGGGTCCAGTCCTGGGTCCAGGTTAATTTGGAGGGGAAGGGGAACATTTTCTCGTCTGTTATTAGGTTGGACATGTTGGCGGTTGTAAGTGATTGGTGGTTGTATGCCCCATATTCGTGTTGTCTAGTCCGGTTTGAGGTGCGGTTATATAAATGTCGACAATATGGCTGCCTGCGCCAAAATGAGAACTGTCATCTCGAGAATGAAGCTAAAGTTATTAGGTAGGTAGAGATGAGATGTCCGGAAGTGACCAGGATCCACCCGGGAATAACACGATGCCTGTCATCGCCAACAAAACAAGTCATCACCAGATTTTCTGTCGCTCATGCTCGAAATTTTCCTTGTCCGTTTCCAACAGGCAGACGAATTGAAGAGTTGTCTTTGCCAAAGGACAGTTCGCTCTGAGGCAAGAGAAACACATGAGATGCCTGTAGCACCGACACCATCCCAGACCCAAAAAGCGGCCGCATCTCACTGATGTACTTTGTGGACAGGTGTTGAATGAGCCTATCGACCTGGATCTGTTACCGTAGTGACCAAATCCGACATCTTTTTCGATTGTGCCCAGCAGGGCTTGTGGTTGCTCGGCCAGGCAAGTAGATGCCGACTTATAAGGACCAACAAGCAAACTACCTTCGCCTTCGGGCAATAGAACGGTGGTCGAATGGTAGAAAGTCAAAGATAACCTCTTCAAACTTGCAGGCCCGGTGTTCAAAAACTCTCGAAATCAAACCTCAAAAATATTTTTGGCGCTTTTTGGGGCAATCATGAATGACCTCACTCGGGCCCTGTCTCGGCATGATTACTGCTTTGCCGTGCAGCTAAGCATTTCACCTTTCTTCGCAAATTGAATTCTGATGTTGGTTCAGCTTTGTCAGTTCATTTTGCATACTTGCGCGTCAACAAATTCCTGAATACAAATGTAGTCAAGCATGGTGGCCCACACAGGCGGACGTTGAAGAATAGCCAGACTTATATAAGTGCTATCTCATAATATGTACAATTTTTGATTTTTGAATGACAGCAGTATCAACAACATGTTCAACTCCCTCCGCCATGCTCCCCCGGCGAGTTTCCCCGTCAACTCCCAAATGGTCACAGGTTTTGCGTGACGAGCTGCGAGCCGCTTACTGGTAGCTGGCGCGGTAAGCGTTGAACTGGTTGTACATGCGGGTCTGCTGACCAGCGGTGAACTCGGTGTAGCAAGTGCTGCACAAAATGGTCAGTAAATCATATTCCCAAGAAAGGAGAGATCGTATAACGTACTCGTCAGAGTAGTCCATGTAGTTGTGAATGGGGTCGACGCCGCCACCGGTGCAGGTGTCGCGAGTAGCAGGGCACCCAGAGGCGGCGGTCTTCTCGGGGGGCGTGTCGGCGACGGAATCGCCGACGGCGCCGCAGCCGCCCTGGAAGGTGTGGTACAGGCCGAACCAGTGGCCGACCTCGTGGACGACCGTGTAGCCGTAGTTGTAGTCGGTCTCGGAGCCGCCGGGCACGGTGCTGGCCAGGATGGTGCAGCCGTCCTGGACGAGGATGGCGTTGCTCGAGACCGTCTGCGGCAGGTAGCAGTACCCAAAGGCGTCGAGGTCCGACACGAAGTAGATGTTGACGTCGGCGTAGGTGCCCTTGCGCAGCGCCGTCTTCATGGCCGTCTCGGCGCCGTCGCGGGCCCAGACCGAGTTGACGGTCCAGTCGCGGCCGGCGTCGACGAACGAGATGCCGTGGGGCGCGTACGCCGTGTTCATGACATCGAGCTGGTCATCCAGGGTGGAGTTCTGTCATCACGTGTAAGCGTGGGTTGTTCGTCAAGCAGTTTAGTCTGCCATGTATTACGTACGCTAAGGTAACCAGCAGCCTCGGTCGTGCCAGAGGCGACGACGTGGAAGTAGACGTTGGTCTCGATGGTGGCCTGGGTCGAGAACGAGCCTTCAGCCTCCTGGATGGACATCTGCACGGCCATGTCGAGCTGCTCCGCGGTGGGCTCGGGGGCGGCACATCGCTCCTTGGCGGCGGCCGAGGCCACAAAGGCCGAGACGACCATGGACTTGAGCTGCATGATTGCTGATTGGCTGGACGTGGGAGCTTCAAGTATGTGTGTTTTCTTGTGGAGGAGGGAGTGCTACTTGGGATGACCTTGAGGGCCACTTATGACGCCCCGGGAGCTCTCTTATACATGACGAGATGGGACGGACATCTTGTGCACAGTTGAGTGTATTTTAGGAAGGTTGCTCGAGAACGACACCAAGAATAAGTGACTCCGTTGCCTCTCGCGAGGCTTGTCAAGAATAGCAACGAACCTTCCCGATGCGTCTCAAGTTTATGAACATCATGATATCGGACGCCGCCGGATCAACATGGGGAGACGCCTTCTCTTCAAAAGCTTGAAAGACATGTTCCTGTGCACAAGGGATAAAGCGCGTGGCGAGTGGCTTCTGGCGAAAGGGCGGCGCGCCTATAGGTTGTGTATTTCATGCAGGGGAAGCGAATTGGTGGTGGAGAGTCAAGTCTTAGCATTTTCCTAGATAAGGTAGTGTGACCTTGTTGGGGATCAGGGCGCGTGCTTGGCAACTATATCAAGCGAGAGGACTCGAGTATATCAAGAGTTGAGCCTCAGCAAGTTCAGAAATATGTGTATGATATAGACTCAAAGCTAGTTGCCTAGAGTTATTACATCCACTCATCAAAACCATTATTGTTACAAGTCTAATAGGTTGTGTCTTCTTCTGGACATGATCAAACTCGTGCTTGCTGTTTTTGGTGTTCGAGTTGCCAAGTAATGCCAAGTATAGAAGTGGCGGCAGTGTGACCTATCCACAATGCGACGATGAGACCTACCTAATATGGAAATCGCCATTGGCAACTCGAGCTTGGCAACTTGGAGGTTGAATCCAATCATAGTAGAGCCCCTGGGAAATAAATGAGTTGGCAGAGATATTCATATGATTGGTGGACTTTCAGCTGAGATTGAGCCTGAGAACTGCTTTCTTTTTGATAGAGAGCATCATAAGGTGAGATCATTGGTTGCACTGATCGCATGAGACCGGAATGGCCTTTGCTGTGTAGAACAACTTGATTGGTATAAGTTTAGTTCTTCGCTAATTTGAGCGTCAATCTGGTGACTGCCCATAAGTCACACAGATCCTTCCAATGATATATTCAAGAAAGGCATCCTTGATCGGCATGCCGGCATTGCACATGTTGTGTAGTAGAGGCTCTGGGCTCTTAATGTCAAGCAATCGATTCCTCATGCTCTTGTATCTTGCTCTACTATAGTCGCCATGCGTAACCAACTATTGAGGACTCCCAGCATAGTTTGCCACCTGAAGTTTGCGCAGCTTGGGCATCTTGGCAACGCTCACGAGGTGGTAAACTGAGGGACGGGATCCGACATGCGCATGCTCTGAAAGTCAGACCACGGGAAGAGGCGCAGTCCTACCCCTATCGGACCCAACGGCTGAGACGAGGGCATCGAGAACCCGCAGAGGAAGCCGCGACCGGTTCTCGATGCTGTCGCCGCACTGATCGGCGCGTTGTATGGACACGTCTTGGACGAACTGGTCGTGGAGATATGCATTAGCACCGTGCAGCTCGACGCCGTCGAACCCAGCCTCCATGGCGTTCGTAACGGCCTGCGTACAGTCCGTGACGAGGGCCTCGATATCGTCCGCAGTCAGCCCCTCGGGAGCTGGTAGGCCGTCGAGCGCGATGGGCGATGGCGCCTTGATCGTGAACCCCTCGGCCTCGACGACGTCGGGCATGGTGACACGTCCCGAAGCTCAGAGCTGCACGTAAATGTAGCTGCCCCGGGCGTGGACGGCGTCTGTGACCCGCCTCCACCCGGCGATCTGGGCTCTGGTCCAAATCCCCGGGACGTTGGCGTCGCCCGCTGCCCGCTGCGAGATGAAGGTGGCCTCGGTGATGAGCAGGGTGCTCAGGGTAGACGCGCGGTGGCCGTAGTACTCCTTCATGATGGGCAGCGGAAGGTGGTGCTGGCTGGCTCGGTATCTGGTCAGCGGGGCCATGACTACTCGGTGTTGCCGGGTCGTGTTGCCGATTTTGAGCGGCTCGAACAGCTTGGAGTTTGGCATGGTAAGCCTGCGTGTATGGGTGGATGCCGGTGTTTACATATTTCTATGAAAGAATGGGGTACAGCCGCTGGCTTTGGCTACGGTGACTACGCAGATGTCTTAAGCATAAGATATGAATGACCGTAGCAGCTTCTGAAACCAGGCTCATTTGTAAAGCTCGTCAAGATTTGCTAGATATTGAAGCCATCCAAGCACCATGATTACCAACCTGGCTTGCCTGTCCACGTCAGGAATGCGGGTAGAAGAGGTCCCGAGTTTAGCCAATCAAGGTTTGAAATGTAGTTGAGCGTATAGTTGTTGTGGATCTTGTATTCCCAAAGACCGATATTCTGGGGATGGATCATTGCGCACTGCAAAGCAATGTCTGCTGCAAATAGGTATACTGTAGTACGTGAATCGAGGCACGGCGGCAGCAACCGAGATGGCGAGTCACGCCACTCATTCAATCCCGTAGTGCGACGCCATCCCGCGGCGTCTGGTCTTCAAATCCCGATCATGTCCTGACTGTTGGCATTCCGGAGCGGTCGGACATGCTGTGACATGGACGAATGGAGTGCTCTGGAAATTCTCGCAGGTCAAGGTAAAATTAATCCGAGAGTAATCATGGAAAGGGAAATAGTTTGTCAACAGCTATAAGATATGGGCCTCTTTGACACCAAGGTGCACAATCATGGGCTCTCCATCGAATCCTTCCAATGGAGGTGACCATGAAGGTTGAGAGGCCGGACTTTTGTCCATCGGATCAAAATAAGATGGTTCATCCAGAACCCATGCAGAGCGATCCAAGCAAAAATTGGTTCCTAAAAACAGAAACGTTTAAACTTTTCTATTCCAGTCGCGAGGAATATCTGGATTGAGTGCTACGAGAGGGCCACTAATTATGTACAAGTATTCCCATTCCATATGTAGATATAACAGCAAACCCATGCTTCGGGATGCATCCCAGTCGTGCCTCCGCCTGGATCCCGAATTCGTCGCGTGATGTCCCTTGAGGGATTGCGAAAAAATAAAAACACGTTCAAAAAGGAGAACTATGATCGCGGGATGACTGCTTGTAGCGTCCGGCACTTCCGATCTGATACTTATTATATAGATACTGTCTCAATGAACGACTCTATTTCCAACATTAATATGAACACGGTTAACTAGTGACGCGCGTTGCACTTTGAAGCTTCTCCGAATGGCAATAAACAACAATGTGGAAGCAATGAGCGCCGCAAAGACGGTTGAGGATCAGTTCCTGGTCTGCTGGGATGGCGATCAAGACCCATTCTGCCCCCGAAGTCGAGGATTGCTGCACAAGTGGGTGTTGGTAATCATTGTTGCCATGGGGAATCTCTGTGTGTAAGTCAATTCGTTACGTCCAGACCGTCCGGCATTATCCCACCGCTACCGCAGTGTGTCCTTGCTTTCCTGCTGATCCCATGAAGCACATGTACGAGCACGATATACACGTCTACATTCGACCAAATCACTGCCGAATTTGGAGTGTCGGCCGTCGTTGCAACGTTGGGTTTGTCCAGCTACCTGCTCGGCTGTGAGTAGATATCTTCCATGACTGTAAATGCTCATGATTCGTGTCACTGAAACAGCACTTATACAGTGGCGTTGGAACCTCTCTTTCTAGGACCCCTCGTCGAGTTTTACGGTCGGCGTTCCGTCCTAATCATCTCGTGGTAAGTAAAGGGAATAAAAGTTGAGTGAGGCCGGCGCGCTGACCTCCAAACAAAATAGGGCGATGTTCTTGATATGGCTTATCCCATCCGCTGTAGCCAAGAACGTGGAAACCGTAATCATAGTAGGTCGTCATAGTATGTATTCTGATATGCCTAATGCTGAACGGTGTATTTCTAGACTCGCTTCTTCGGCGGCTTTGCTGGTAGCGCATTCCTGAGTGCCAGCAGTGGGATAGCCAGTGACTTGTTCATTCCGAATGAATCACAAGCGCCTGCGACCATTATATTCGTGGGCTCGAGTATAGGTACGCTACAATTCTAACAGAATGCGTCTGCAAAAGCCGAACTCACAATGATTGACAGGGCCGTGCTTTGGTCTGCTACTTGGCGACTTTATCAACTTTCATGTCAATTGGCGATGGACTTTTTATGTTGGTGCTGCATGAGGTTGAAGCTGGGTCGCTAATGCTAACTTTTCCGGTTTAGTTCATGCTCATCTGGGCCGGGCTGATGATGGTCTGCGTCTTCGTGCTGATGCCCGAAACTCATCGTGAGTATTGATACCATGTTGGAATTGGTGTTTGGGTGGACTGATAAACAATTAGATACAACCATGTTACGAACAAAAGCACGACATTTTCGAGAGACTACCGGAGAGAGTCGATGGGTGTCAGCCATGAAGCTCTCGGAAAAGTCCATCTCGGCAGAGATTGTTAGCTCAGCCCTCCGATCGATACGGTTCCTGACGCTTGAGCCAATATGTCTGATGCTATGTTTCTACTCGGCGGTTTTGATTGGCATACTGTACCTCCTCGTACCAGTCTATCCACTGGTCTTCGGTAATGTATATGGCTTCAAGCTGTGGCAGGTCGGACTTGCCAATCTTGGCCTTATTATCGGGATGATTGCCGCATCATTCACGAAGCCCTTGTGGCTTCGCATTCACACAAAGATGCTCAGAGCAAATGGGGGAACGCCGGAGCCTGAGTTCCAGTTCCCGCCTGCGGTTGCCGGTGCGATTCTCGTACCAGTCGGCCTGTTCTGTTTTGCATGGACTATGTACACACAAGTACACTGGATCGTACCCATCGTCGGCTCCGGTATATTCGGGATGGGGTAAGCAAGATCAGTCCATCAATCTCAGATCGCTTTGACTCACCCCATGGTAGAACTCTGCTCGTCTTGACGGGCATATCTGGGTTCCTGGTCGATATTTATCCCGCCAATGCAACAGCAGCACTTGCGGCTAACAATTTTACTCGATGTGTATTTGGTGGTGAGTACAACATACAGAATTCACGTTGGAAATACCGCAGAATAAAGCTTACCACTTTGCAACAGCTGCCTCTCCTCTATTTGGGGTGCAAATGTACAACAAGTTAGGTTACAACTGGGCATCCAGTCTGCTTGCTTTTCTTACGCTGGCAATGATGCCAATTCCCTGGCTTCTCTTCCGACAAGGCAAACAACTGAGAAGGAGAAGCAGATATGCCAATACTTGAGATTATTTCATTTGTAATATTATGTATTTCATTCCAGCACCAGGCCGTCGCCCGAACCTAGCTCGACGAATTCATAATCCGGCGCCCGCTCGCCCATCGACTTGGTCTCCTTCTGCACGGCATCAGACACGGTGTACTGGGTCCGCCGCAGCAGCGGCGCGATGAAGCCTCCGCCCTTCTTGACCTCGTCGTGCGTTGCGATCCAGTACTTCGCGCCGCTCGCGCGCACCGCCTCGAGCCCATTGAGCGCGCCGAGGTTGAGCTGCTTGGTCATCCAGATCTTGACGTCGTGGAGGCCGTGGAGCAGGGCCACGGTCTGGATGCCGGAGCTCTTGACCGCGTCCAGGTCGGAGCCCTTGATGCCGTGTGGGGAGTAAATGACGGCGCGCGGCTGTGCGTCGCCGAGGGACGATTTGAAGGCGAGCATGACGGCCGAGTGGTAGTAGAGGGCATTCCCCGCGGTGACCACTCGGCCTATGCCGACCCACGATGGCAGCGGCGCCACGCTCAGGGCTTTTTGCCAGTCTGTCGTCGACGACGAGAAGCCCGGCGTGGTGACGACCTTGTCAAAGTGCTTCCAGGACCGGATCAGGTCCGCGGCCTTTTCGGTGGCGAAGACGGGAGTGGTGCGCGGGAGCTCTCTCAGCGTTGCTTCATGGCAGTGATCTGTGAACTCGTGTGATATGGCGACCACATCTATGTGAGCGGCGGCGGGCTTCCCAGCCGACTCATCCTGCGATACCGCTGCCCGCTCCGACTCCGCCAGCAGCGCGTTCAGCTCGTCTATCGTCTGCACGCTCGGCGCGACGAGGTGCCACTGCGTCGAGAACCACGACGCGACGTCGGACTGCGGGCCCTGCAGCCATGGGTCGAGGAGGATGTTGAAGCGCGCCCGGCCCGCCGGTCGCTCGGCCGACGGTGGGTACGGCAGACTCAACAACCAGGTTGTGTCGGCGTTGAGGTGGATCAGGACCGGCGCGCTGGAGTCTGACAGTGTTGACCGCAGCTTAGCGCGGTCGCTTACACTGACTGTCTGCGGTTTGGTCTGAACATTTGTTTTGTCAGAAATGGCCATGATACTTATAAATTATCAGATTAGTTAGCGGTAGATACAGTCTTCGTATCGGGGAAATATCGAGGTTTCGTGCTACTGGAGAAGCCGCTGCCCATCTATGACGAGCACTGCCTGGGGGTTCCCCAATCCTTGACCTGACAGCTTCATGCTGAAATTAGCATCGCTTATATCCGGTATTATTTCCGAGAAGCACCCTTGGTTCCAGACAGTCATTCACTGTTATTATACTTTCAAGAACTCTTTTTGATTTACATGGCGGTGGCTTCTCATGAGAGAAACAGGAAGTCATGAAGATTGATACTTTCGTATAGGCACTACCGGTAGATGTCTTGTGGAACAAAGTTTATTAAGGAGTGGGTGCCATTTGTCCCGCATGGCGCCTATAAGGGCTTTATCTACTTCTGCATTATGGAATCAAGTAAAACCTCACCTACGTATCCTTGGGGTGCCTGCCTCAAAAAGACGTAAAGAGCAGTCAGAAGTAGCAGAGGCACCAGGACTGCTAGCAGTCTCATTTGCAACTTGATGAAAAACTCGATTGCCGGCATCAGAGTTTCTGTGCTGCAGCAGTCTCGGATACGCTTCAAACGACACTGCCGCGGGCGCTCTGGGCTGTTTGCTTCAAGATCAACGTCAGCATCCTGCGGAAGTTCAATACGGTGAATCCAGCCCGGGTGACCACGATGGGCCATGTTGTGCTGGCGACAGAACTCGCAGCACGCCGAGTTTGGCGATCTTGTCGAACTTGTCGCGGACATGATCGGGGAATCCTCAAAGCCAGCTCGACTGTTCCCCTGGACACTGTCCATGTTCAACATGGGCGGCAAAGCAAAGAGCTGTTGAGTATCTACAGTGATTCTCGGCTTGCTCATAGTGTTGTACGCAAGCGGCGCTGGGTTTGACAGAAGCGGTGCGCACTCCAGTGGCATGGACTGGACTAGGACTGCCATTGTCTGCGAGAGATATTATATAATAAATGCGACCGGTAGCAAATAGTCCTGTCCAATTTTCCACAAACAGGCGCAAACAGCTGAAGGAGAAACTCGTGTGTGATCTGTCAATAGAATTGTTCCATGCGGACCTGCACGTGCCTCTTATGTTTGCTCTCAGACAAAGGCTTTTTCCGGACAATATTTCTATGCAACAAGAAAACAAGGTGGAAAGGAACAAGGGTGCTTCATCATGTCACTCTTTGTCTCTCTTGCACTATGCAGTTAACTCGAGATCGCATTGTTCCAAGTCGAAGCGCAATCGAAGCCCGGCGCTCTAGCTCGAAACTCGCAGGATTCTCTTAATGTAGCACTGCAATCGAGCGCTCCGTCGTTACGTCTCCATGGAAGAAACTGCAAGCCACCTGGTCAGACTGAAAACTTTGGAAGAAAGAGTCATAGGCTAGATCAATGTTAGATCAATGTTCAATTTGTTCAATGTATCCTTGAACTTCAGAGCAATTTGCACCGGAGTTAGATTGATAGTGATGATGATAGAAACCGGAAATAAGCCTGTGCTCTGAAACCCGGTCGCATTCGCTTCATCAATCCCCCCGACGACCTAAAATGTCCAGCTAAGACATGTAGTAATAGTCATTCTTTACCAATCAAAGCTGAGCACTATGAATCCCGACGGATGAACTTTACGCCACATTCTGCGTACGTCGTCGACAACATCGGACTCGGCTTTGGCTATAACGATATTTGGGGATGGAGGAACGGGATCTTGTTGCGATAAGTGTAAATCGTGGTCATGTCGTCGAAAATGTTAAAAACCCAAGAGACTGCACATTCATGTCGCAAGTCTCACATCTCCAACCATCTCTTCTATTCCTTCGCGTGACCTTCACACACCATGGTTAGTCTTGACATTGTACGCGAGACCAATGCCGCTCTGGTCAAACGCCAGTCCCTCGTGGCCGCCTTCATCGGCGGCACAGCTGGCATTGGCGAGTTCGGAGCCCTAGGGCTGGCCAAGACACATGGCAATGAAGGCAGAGGACTTCGCGTGTACATAGTGGGAAGAAATCAGGCTGCCGCAGAACGCATCATCGCCTCTTGCATCCAGCTTTGCCCACGTGGTCAATTCATTTTCATCGCGGCAGAAAATCTGGCCCTACTCAAGGACGTCGACCGAGTTTGTGCTGATATCTCAGAGCGAGAGCGAGATGAGGCCGTGAGAAGTGGTCAGGAACCGAGAATCGACTTTCTAGTCATGACCCAAGGTGCATTGAATCTGAAACGAAAAGGTAAGATACCATGTTGCAGAGCGCATTGTGCAGAATGACTTACACAATCCGCAGATACGGTGGAGGGACTTGATGAGACCATGTCGCTCTTCTACTACTCGAGAATGCGTTGCATCATCCAGTTACTGCCACTGCTTCTACAATCGCCGCTGCCAGCACGCGTCGTCTCGGTCTGGAACCCACACCTCGAGGGCAAGTTCGACACCGAAGACATGAGCTGCCGCAAGCCGGGAAACCTCGGTCTTCGACGAGCCTCATCCCAGCTCGCCAACATGACGACCTTCTTCATGGAACAGCTCGCAAACAGACACCCCGGGAAACTTGCCCTCATCCACCTCTATCCGGGGTATGTCATCACCAACTTTGGCCAGACGGCATTTCCGGCGTGGTTCAACTTGTTGTATCGCTATCTCGTGATGCCCATCATACGCCTGACCATAGCCGTGTCGGCCGAAGAGACGAGCGAACGGATCACGTTTTTGGCTTCAGACAGATTCCCGGCCCGCGGAACCATGCAAGAACAACACGACAAGACTGATGATTCTGGTGTTGGAGTCGCTGTGGCAGCAGATGGTACACTTGGCGGAGGCATGTACCGGGTCACCCAATACGGAGAAATTATACCTCCGTCTTCCTACAACAAAGGCTTACGGGAGCGCCGCGTGAGTGATGCAATTTGGGAACACACGACAGACGCATTTGAGGCGATCGCTAGCGGCCAAGAATTCCGGGGTTGAGCGCAGTCCCATTACCCCGGAGTCTCAGTCCGGCAGTTCATCCCATGCTATACTAGTATATGGTTCCTCGTTAGCGTTGACCCCCGACCAATCATTTTCAGCGTAATGCCGGATTTACGGACAATTCTTCTGGCAAGAACTCGGTCCGCAGCCGAGGGTTGCTCATATGACCACGATGCTTGACAGTGTCCAAGTTGACACTATTCCGAGAACCTGACAAGTGGGACGACCGTTGAACTCTCCCCCAGTCATAGCAGTCCACTATTCAACGATTCTCAGGAGGATCCTTGAACAACCCCGCCCGCTATCACCTATTCGAGGTATTCCGTCCATCTTCCCCAACATGTTCCCCATATTCAAACAAGAACCATTGAATGCTAGGGGTCCGACCGACGAAAATGGGATGTCATCTGTAGATCAATGGTCGTATCTGATAGACAAGTTCATGTATATAAACGGGAGAGGGGAGTCTTTTTGAAGTCTCATTCACCATAATCAACCACTACCTTTCGCTTGAAACAAGAGAAAGTTTGAATATTGCAATCTTCTTTCCAAAATGGCCAACCCCACAATCGTCCTCATCCCTGGCGCATGGCACCAGCCGAGCTGCTACGACATCGTGCGCGACGACCTGGTTTCGCGGGGCTACGATGTCGAGTACGTGTCGTACCCTACGGTCGGCGCGGAGCCGCCGAACAAGGGCCTCGCCGACGACGCGGCGGCGACCCGGGCGGTCCTCGAGAGGCTGGCGGACGAGGGCAAGCAGATCGTGCTGGGCGTCCACTCGTACGGCGGCCTCGTCGGCGCCAACGCCGTCGAGGGCCTGGGGTACAAGCAGAGGGCCAAGGAGGGGAAGAAGGGTGGAGTCACCATGTTTGTGTACATCTCCGCCTTTGTGAACCCCAAGGGCGTCAGCATTTTGAACGCGCTTGGCAACGCTTGGCTGCCGTGGATGCAGCCGTCAAATGTGAGTACATCGCAAAAGCCCACGGGCTACACTTCACATTTGGAAATAGAGACTGACATCTTCCCCCGATAGCTGGGTGACGAGATGGGCACAGAGAGCGGCTACGTCCACATCAGCAACCCCGAGGACGTCATGTACCACGACGTCGAGCCGGAGCTGCAGAAGAAGGCCGTGGCGGACCTGCACCACCAGTCGTCGCCCGTATTCCACGGCAAGGTCACCTACGAGCCGTGGCACGAGATCGACTGCGCGTACTTTGTGTGCGAGGAGGACAAGGCCCTCCCCGTGTCCATCCAGGACGCCATGATCGGCGCGCTCGGCGACAAGACCCTCACGTTCCGCTTCAAGACGTCGCACTCGCCTTTCCTGTCGAAGCCCAAGGACGTGACGGATGCTTTGATTGCGGTCGCCAAGGCTGGTCAGGAGCGAGTCAGCGTTTGAGTGTAGAAGCCTGACGGATGCCGAGAATGATTGAAAATGATGAGGCTCCTGCTCTTAGAGTGGCATGTTGGGCATGTTGAGCATGTTGAGCATGTTGAACGTCGAGCATGTCGAACCTCGATTTTGACACGACGAACTCATGGATTTCGTTGATACCCTTATTGTACATGTGTAGCATTGTGTGCGGCCTCCCGCAGTGGGTCCAGGGCCGCGGCACTGAGATGCGGAATATTCGAGCCTAAGATGCAGTATGAATACTTGACATTTTACAGCGTCTATACTATTCAAAAAGACGGAATAAATGATTAGCTTCAGAGGTTGAATGATATGATTCTTACCTAATCTGTCCGTAAACGTGCGTTATGCATCGCATCATACACTCAGCTCAGTGGAGGAGACGGCAAGACGGCTCATCTTCTGCCACTTCTGGCAGTCTGTATGGCCCACCGAAAGAATGGTGTGTCTAGCTCTTGTCTAGCTCGTCCGATCGATGCTATTCCAGCTCTCAAGTTGATTGTGATCTTCTCGAACAGTCCAAGAAACAACACAGCCTCAATCCCAGCCCGTACACGATCCAATCCTAGCAGACCCCAGGTCCCTTGCATGACACTATATTCAGCGGGAACCACCCCCACACGATTGTAGCCCAACCCCCTGCCACTTGCGTCATTGCAGCGACCAAGTTTCTCTGAGACAACAAGAAACCTACCAACCCACAAAGGTACACGATCCAGCGGTTTGGCGGTGTATAATTCAGATCGATAGATACTATTGACTACCTAGGCTACATACATATTCCGATCTCCCGATAAACTTTAACCTCGCTTAAATATCCCCCGAGCGGGTCCCAAGGTGTGATTTCTGATATCATTCCCCACGACAGCGAACCCCCGCCTTGCCCACGAGAAGCAGCTGGACCCTGATTTTGAGCGATCTGATGTCCCGCCTGTCTCTGGCACATATTTTTGGAACAAGAATATGGGTTCAATGATGTTTGTGGCAAGAGGAAATCAGGGAGAAGTCCCAATGTAGACTTTTCCAATAGCGTGAACCTCCAGTTGGTTAGGCCTGCGCCATGTGGCAACGAGCGGTAGGTGATATGCATGAATGAAACCATCGGCATGCTGTCGCGCTTCACCGAAGCACGATGACTTCAGGTAAAGTCTGGTGGAACCCGGAAATCAAGGTCTTGGTATGAAGTCATACGCAAGACAGCTGGGGACTGAGCCTCAACGTGGTTGCCAATCAAGTATATAGACCCTTGGATACACTGCGCTTCGTACAATTTCAGAACCATTATCAATACACATCTCAAGCCCAACCAACCAACTACTTCTTCTACACAAGACGCAAGTCAACCCATATCTCTACCTACCATCAAAATGAGCAACTACGACAACAACGACTTTGGCTCCAGCGGCCGTGACGAGTGTGAGTTCTTCCATTATTCCAGCACAACGTTACAGTTAGCTAATGCAGTTTTAGACCGCTCGGGTAACAACGACTCGTACGGCAACGAGTCCTCCGGCTACGGCGGCTCGCGCAACAACGACCGCGAGAGCGGCGGCTACGGAAACAACTCGTCCTCGGACTCGTACGGAAACAACAACAACTCCTCGTCGGACTCGTACGGCAGCTCGCGCCGCGACAATGAGGGAGGCAGCGGCGGCTACGGCGGCAGCTCTGGCGGCCGCAACAACGACAGCTACGGCACGTCGGGCTCCGACTCATACGGCAGCAGTGGCGGTAACAGCCGCCGCGACGACAACGACAGCTACGGCAGCTCTCGCCGGGACAATGACAGCTACGGCACGTCCAACTCGGACTCGTACGGCGGTAGCTCCGGCGGCCGCAACAACGATAGCTACGGCGGCAGCTCCGGCGGTCGGGACAATGACAGCTACGGCGGCAGCTCCGGCGGCGGCCGCAACAACGACAGCTACGGCACGTCGGGCTCCGACTCGTACGGCAGCAGCGGGAACAGCGGCAACCGCCGCGACGACAACGAGTACGGCTCGTCGTCCGGCGGCAACAGCGGTCACAGCAGCAGCGGTGGTGGTCTGGGCTCGCTCCTGGGCGGCGGCTCGTCCAACAAGAACAGCGAGGGCAAGAGCGAGGATTTCACCGACAAGGTTATTGACGGTGTGGCCGAGTACGCCAAGAAGAAGTGGTAAATCTTGGGTCTCGAATTTGAACTTTTCACGAGAGCGATTGCTGTTTTTAGACTTTTGAAATTATAATGATAATTCCGGTACACTATCTGGTCCTGAAAATCTTATTTCCAAGTAACTTTTTTGAAAGCATGAGAAGTATCAGGACTTGTGGCCCACGAAGAGAATATGACAGGCGCTGGTTCGCTCTCTGCGCTCACGTTCTCTTTGCAGCGCGTTTGCCGAATCTTTTCTTCAAATTGCTGGCATGTGATACCCAATGGATTGTAATGATTTGAAGTAATTTTTACGTTATTTCAAATTACTCAGTGCTATAACAAGCGCTCCATGTTTTTACGCTGGCTTCGCAAAACATGTATCAAGGATTTGAAATCCAAATATGCCAGAATATACAGTGTCGCTGGTCTGTTTCCTTCCCTTCATATGTACATCCATTCCATATCCAGCTAGAAGAATAACAAGTCCTCGTCCTTCCAACCCATATCAGCAAACGTCGACCGCACACTGCTTTCCAGCGCTTCCGGCCCACAAACGAGCACCAGCTGATCGCCGTCTGCACCTCCCGGCGGCCCGGCCTCGGCTTCAAAGAGCTCCTTGGTCATGCGGCCCCTCAACCCCGTCCATGTCGGCTCGGGCTTGGACAGGCTGTAGAGCAGCCGGCACTTGTGCTCGTTGCCGCGCACCATGGCGTCCATCTCCTCCCGGCAGAGGATGTCCTCCTCGACCCTGTTGCCGTCCAGCACGACGCACCGCGTGGTGTCCTGCGGGTCCTTCATGACGGCTCGCAGGACCTGGAAGATGGGCGTGATGCCCGAGCCGCCGCAGATCATGATGAACCGCTTGATGTTGCGCTGCTTGCCCGCGATGGTGCACAATCCGCGCCCCAGGTATTCGAATTTGCCCGTCGGGCCTTTGAAATCGACAAAGTGCCCCACGGGGATTGCATCGAGCGCCTGTGTCATCTTTCCTCCTTTGCGCTCGGGCGTGTCGTAGTAGACCTTGATCAAAACGTGAAGCTTGCCGACGTCGCTGTTCTCTGATATGGGCGTATACGCTCTAATAATGGCCTCTCGCGTTACCGGATCTCTCAGCCGCATCATCAGGTGTTGACCTATCGGCAACCCAACCTTTTGCGCTGGGTGTTCGAGGTCAAAAGTGAAGATCTTGGTATCGGATGAGACTTTCTTCTTGACTGTGAGGATCGCACGAGTCCAGGCTTTTGACTGTAAGAAAATATCACGCGGTGCAGCATTTTCGTCCTCGACGGTTTCGTTCTCGGCCAGAGCTTCTTGTGATGCCTTGTCGAGAGTCCCTATGTGATAGTCGGGCATCATTGCCTTGGCGTTTTCGCTGTCTACAAAAAGAGTCAGTTGAAATGTATACTCTGAAGGGGCGGGACAACTCACGAATGGCCAGGAACTCTTCGGTGGCGTCTTGGCCTGCTGCACCAAAGATGGAAGCCGCGCCACCGGGATGGCCTTCGAGGAATCCCGTTCCATCGTAGACCTCGCCATTGACGACGAACCATGGCTCTGTCTCGCTGTCGTGCTTGCGCAACTCGCCAATCGAGATGCTCTTATCCACTTCCTTTTTGGTCATGCAGATCTCCTTGGCCGGCTCCTCTACCACGACAACTTCTTCCTCGCCAGCCGCTCTCTCGCCCCAGTTTCCATTGGACAAGTTGCCGCCGGCCTTCTTGACGCGCTCCATCCAACCTCCAGGCATCAGTGCCGGCTGGGTCGGATGTTCGAAGCGCAACCCGTGAGGCTCCTTGTGGATGACGACTCGGAACCAAGGATTGTTCATCATGCCTAGCACGCTCCAGTACATATCCCGTGGCTGGACCATCATTGATTCGTCCATGGCTCGCACCATGATATCGTCGGCCTGTTCCAATGACGTGACGGCGACGTCCAAGTCCCACATACACCAGCAGAAGCACGTTTCCCGCCATGAGACGTCCAGGCGTCCTCCATACAGTTGCTCCTCATCGTATGCCAGACGATACTCGTCCTCGGGATACGAAATATTTGCTAATATCCACGTTTTGCCCTTGTCGAGAGTCACCTCGACTCTAGTGACACGTTTTCCTCCGCCTGCATATGCATATCCGCGCACGCTGTAAGTACTCGGCGCGCTCGACAATGATAATCGTTCCTCATGTGCTGGGTAGCACGTCGCACTGTTAGTGTTCAAGTCGTATATCGCATATCTCTCGTCCTTCCACGTATCAGGCAGATTGGCGCTCTGTTCCGGGTCCACCATGGTCGGCAGGACCCTGTTGTCGTAGATGTGGTACCAGTTGTCGCTGGGCTTGTCAGTGACGATGATCCGCTTAAGCCACTTGACGCTGCGGCCGCCGATCTGGCCCGGGATGATGACGCGCAGCGGCTTGCCGTGGTCGGGATGCAGGACCTCGCCGTTCATCCGGTGCGCCAGCATGACGCCGCGGTTCGGGTCCATGCACCAGTTCAGCTTGATCGAGGTCCCGTAGTATCCGTTCGGTAGCTTGTCCGCGCCTTCGAAGCACACATATCTTGCCCTCCGGCTCGGCATGGCTTTCCGAAGCACGTCCCCAATGACGGTGCCCGTCCAGAGAGCCGTCGACACTCCCGCGGCTCCCCAGGAGAACCCTTTTGTTTTCCTGACAACGTTCTGCTCTTTCCTCCGGTTGCCGGCACAAACGAGTGTAACCGGGTATGTGACTTGTTCATACTCTCTGATGAGCTCGGCGAGACTGAGCTTGATCGGATGGTCCACCATGCCCTCGACCGTAAAATCCCAGTCCATGATTTCGGAGTCTTCGACTTTGGGCACGGCGCCGTGGTTCCGTACATAGTGAAGATCATTGGACGTCAGAAACCCGTCGTTGAAGAGGTCACTGAGAGGAGCTTCTACGTTGAAGGGGTGCACACCCGTGAGCCGAATCAGCCGGGGATCGCGCTCGACATGGCTATCCGGCGTTTTCAGATCTTGTGCTAGAACTTGGTTGTCTTTACGTATAGCTGGGGGTAAAGGGTATGGTTTTGACAACCCAGTCGTGCCTTGTTCGACTTCTTCCACGACTGATCCGGCATCAGAGCTTGGCGCTCTGGTATTCAGCGCACTGTCTGGAGGAGATGGTGGACATTGTGCTGGACAGGCCGAGGGTGCGAGTTTCGGCGTGCCGGTCGAAGATTGGGCAACATCCATGACGTTGGACTTTTTCGAAGCCCGCTGGGTATAAGTGATATGAGGAGCCCTGCCGAGAGTCGTTTCGGTACCGAGACCGAGGATATTATCGCCCCGTCAATAGAGACAGAGGTCTACGAGAAACTTGCAGTGCAAAAGGTTGGACAAATCAAGGAAACACGTATAAAGAGCATAAAAAAATCTAAAAACAAGATGAACTTTAAACAGATAGATACGCAGTCTGGCAGAAAGTAACGAAGCCATACGATCGATTGAGGAGTTTAGTAGGTGGATCCCCTATGGACTGTTTAAAAAAGTTGCATTGTTAGTCTGTGCAAGGAAGGCAATGTCGGGATTCGAGAATAGGAACAAAAGTGGCTCGGACCCAACAGACCATACTCCAGATCAGGTCCGAGTGAATGGATCTCCGGTCGCTTGTGCGCAAACCCCGTCCATAACTAGGGACGAAATGCTGGGGAGACGGCAAAGCGAGGAAATGCATGTTCGAGAAGAGCGTATGATGGACCATTTATTGTATCCCGCGGATGTGCGCCAGTCGCACGGGGTCCACGCCTAGGCTTATCGCCAGGACTGTGTAGGGCTTTTCTTCAACGCTTTCCATCATGACGGCGTGTCATTGGTGTTGATAAGAAAGTGGGTTCGGTATGGGGGTCCAGCTGCCGGAGATGTCATTTCTGAACCAGCCAGGCGGCCAGATTGAGTGAAGGACGAAAAAACGGCAGTCGTATTGGCGTGTGGTCATCTCATCTTCACCATGGTCAGCAGCAGAGATAAGAACAATCGTCCTGTATGGCCTCCAATCCAACCTTATCTCCAAGGTGACGTCGGGTTAAGGACTGCTTGGGACCTGAGCTTGCTTGGCTGCAGGACATACGATACGTGCTGACAGTCGGCAATCGATGCGTGGGGCGATGGGAAATGTGGGTCTTGTCGCTGCGACTATATAATTGTTTCGGCATCTGCATTCTTCTGTCCAGGGTTTATAGTAGACCTCGGAGTTGAAGAGTTCGTGTGCCATCGAACGTTCGGATACATGAACTAAAAGCCTGCGCTGAAGTTCAGTGTCAGCTTGATGCATGTATTTGGAAGATTAATGGTACCTCTCGTGGAAACTACAGCTAGGTAGGTTGACGATATTGGCGTGCTATACTCGCAGGCCCCTGAACCATCATTTCGGATGATATCTGCCGAAGTAGAATCGTTTCAGTGATCTGGCATTCGTGAGCCGGATCGTATAACAACGCAGATCCCATCCTCGTTTCTATCCAAGCGCTGAATAGTCTCAACGTCACCACTACCGACGAAGGTATTTGGGTGTATGTTAGTTCTTTGGACCTAACCTCGAAACCCGAGCCACGACTCTTCTGCTGTGAATTGATTGTGCTTGGACCAGATTTCAATCATTGCTCAGATGATCAACGGTGATCTTTTGAGCGCCAGGCAATGACTACGGCGTCGAAATGGTAAACGTTGTATTTCTGGTTGCAGACCTATTTTCCATTCAGTGGATATTTGTGGCTGCGACGCCAACACTGTTGTTGACTGCACTGAAGCGCCAATCAGCCTCTCTTAGATGCAACCAATAAGCAATAAGTTCTTCAGGTCGAAGGTGTAAAGGTCGGCTGCCATGTTACACATTCTCGATCTCTGAACAGCATAGCGTTTCCTGGTGAAGAATAAGGAATGAGCCTCCAGTGGTAGAAGCTGTAAGGCCGAGATGATTGAAAGCTTTTTTGACAACGAATGTCGTTCGATGACTCATTTTACCAGCTGATTTTCGGACATCTCGTGGTTGAAAGCGCCACAATTGCATCGTATTGGAGGAAGAACGGCGATGTTAATGAAGGCTCCATGAAGCGGCTGATGCATCATAACCCAAAATTCTTGACGTTTCTGGCCTGTCCCGGTACCTGACGGTCGTGCTGGTCTGCTGGTAACCTACCTACGTACTGCTTTAGGTAACTACCCCTCCGGAACCGGCAAAATTGGTCGGAAGGACCACTGAAATTGACCTGGCCAGCGTCGTAGTTGGCGGGCGAGGCAGGGTGCTTGCCCAGAAAGGTACCTGCCTCAGTGACCTAGTGCAGTGACTCAGCACAGAACTTAGGTACCTAGACGTAACCTACACAACACATGCAACCTTCTGAAGTCGCCAAACTGCTTACCACGGCCGACTGACTCTCATTGGGCGCCGACTGTGAACTTCATTGCATCCTGGGTTGCAGTCGCGCATCCCCTCCCAAAGGCCGACCTCAGCTTTGTTTCTCGATTCACGGTTCTGTTTCACTATTTCTTCACGTGGATAAAGTGGTGCCGTCGTCATCTACTCATCTCTGCGCCCGTTTCGCGCCTCTTGCCCTCAATTTCCGACCCCGCCGTCAGTCAACCAGCGAGTCCGTCCGTACCTTCTGCCCTTGGCTCGCAATAGCAGGGCAGAAACCTCAACTTTCTCACCGATGCCGACCGCAGCAGAAACACTCTGCCATATCCACCACAGTGGGCACGCGATCCCATAGCGGTGGTCGCTGGCCGTACGAATGTAGTGCCATTCTTTAGGAAAACATACACAATCTACTCTTCATTGGGCCGTCCACCATGGATCGCCCAAGAAAACGTGAGTTTGTCGCCCTTGCCAGGAAGCTGCCCAAGCTCCTTTTGTGCTGGCCCTCCCGATGCTAACGAACATGCAGGCGAGTTGCGCTCGCTCAACGAGCGCGCATGGGACGGTGACGCAGGTAAGCGACCATCTTTCTACTGACTGCTCCGTGCAGGACTCGATTGACCGATCTCCTAGAAGTCTTTCCCGTTGGAAAGTCACTCGATTCGTCCCTCAAGAAGAATACAGCCTTTATCAAGCGACTGCGAACCGCCATTTCTTCGGCCACTCTGAACACCTTTCTCCAGGAGATCAAGACTCTGAGTCTGACCAAGTATCTTTCCGAGATCATCTCGGCATGCTACGAAGGCCTCTGCAGACTCAAAAGCCCCGGCGAGATCGATGCCGGAGTCGAGATCGTGAGCGCGTTACACCAGCGATTCGGCCCGGCTGACTTTACCGAGTATCTGGGATGGCTGCTAGGCAAGGGCATGGCTACACCCGACAAGAGTTTGCTCAAAGCTCTAACACCCGAGGTTCGCGAGAAGGAAGAAAAGGAACGCCTGGTCCGCCAACGAGCGCTTCTGCGCGTGGTCACCGAACTATGGCTTCTCGGTGTGCTTAGGACGCTTGACGATGTCAAGCCTGACGGAACTGCCGCTGGCAAGGAGACAGGCCTGAAAGTCAAGGCCCCCAGCTCCGGAAAGGGTGGCACCGCAGAACCGTTTCCACTCGAGGTCCTGAAGGATTTGCTGGGTCACGACCGGGAGCATGCGAATCTGCCTCTGCTTGTGATTTTTGTCAAGACGTTCAGTTGGGACATTCTGGGAAGCAAGTCCTCGTCAGCAGAGGGCCGGAAGACGGTCGAAGAGGATGGTGCAACTCGAGCTGAGGAGGCTTCTACGCCGATTGATGGGACCGACGGAGCTGCCGACGACATGGACGACCCCCCGATTACCACCCCAGAGCTCCGAGAACGATTTCGCAACATCCTCAAACGTTACTTTGACGATGTCACGGCCCACATCCTGCGCGACCAAAAGCATATTGCTGCCCAGAAAGGTCGAAACTCCGAGGCCTATGTAAAGTCCGGTGAGGTCTTTGAGGACCGCCAAGCTAATTTCGAACGCCTCCTCAAGGCTCAGGAGCGCCTTGTCAGCAACGCACAGGTTGTTGCCGAAGCCATTGGAGCCGAAATGCCGGATCTGAAGGACGCTGGCGACGCTCTAGGTGCTTCAAATAGCTCGATTGGTCTTGTAAAGACTGGTGATTATCTCCGCGGCCAGAGCGATGGGGCGGGCATCTGGGAGGACGATGAAGAACGACGCTTCTACGAAAACCTTGTCGACTTGAAGGGAAAGGTTCCAGGTATTCTTCTTGAAGATGGAAAGAAGAAAAAGTCCGAAAACGACGAGCAAGTGGGTAAGAAAGCAGAAGCCACTGATGCTCAAGACACGCCCAAGCCCCCCGAAGTCACGGATGATCAATCCACGGCAATCGCCAACAAGACCATTGGCGCGCAGGTCGACGCTCTGTTGACACGCCTTCCGGAGCTCACAAACAAGGACACAGTTGACGAAACGGCCATTGACTTCTGTTTCTTGAACTCGAAAGCCTCTCGAAACCGATTGATCAAGGCCCTGACCGAAGTGCCCAAGGGACGCACCGATTTGCTGCCATACTGGGCTCGGTTGATAGCCACCCTCGGTCGTTACATGCCTGATATTCCCAAAGGCGTTGTCGAATACCTCGACGCAGAGTTTCGAAGTCTGCAACGACGTAAAGAGAAAGACTTTCTTGGCCAGGTTCGATTGAGCAATATTCGCTACCTCGCCGAGCTGACCAAGTTCGGTATCGTTCCTGAACATGTGGTTTTCCACTGCTTGAAAGTGAGCCTGGACGATTTCTCGCGCATGAATATTGAGATCATCTGCAATCTGCTCGAAAACTGCGGTCGCTACCTACTCCGTAGCGCTGAAACTTCTCCCAGAATGGCGACATTTTTGGAAACCCTTCAACGCAAGAAGTCTGTGCAGCATATCGGCCAGCAGGAACGCATGCTCATTGAGAACGCCGTCTACTACGTTGATCCTCCAGAGCGGGCTGCTATTCAGCAGAAGGAGAGAACTCCTACCGAGTTGTTCATTCGCAAGCTCATTTACGTTGATATGACGAAGCGCAACTATACCAAGATACTCAAGCAGATCCGCCGACTACATTGGGAAGAGCCTGACGTTGTCGCAATTCTCGGCAAAGTGTTTTCGAAGCCTGGCAAAGTTAAGTACGGCAGTATTCACATTTTGGCGATCCTCCTCAGCGCTGTCTATCGATACCACCCTGGCTTTGTGCTCATGGTCATCGACAATGTTCTCGATTCGGTCATGCTTGGTCTCGAACACAACGATTTCAAGTACAACCAGAAGCGGATTGCGGAGATCAAGTATTTGAGCGAGCTCTACAACTACAGAATGCTGGAGCACCCGGTCATTTTCGATACCATGTACAAGATCACAACATTCGGTCACAGTGAGTTTCGCTCGTTTTACAGTCCATTCTATTTACTAACACAACTCCAGATGGCGCACCTATCCCGGGGCGATTCAATCCATTCGACTTGCCTGATGATTACTTCCGCATCCGACTCGTCGCAACGGTACTGGAAACCTGTGGAATGTACTTCAACAAGGGACCGGCTGGCAAGAAACTGGATTACTTTCTCTCCTTCCTCCAGGTAAATATGCTCTGCAAGTAATCGCGATGTTCATACTGACTGGCCATAGTACTACATCTTCACCAAGGCGCCCCTTCCCATGGATATTGAGTTCATTGTGCAGGATGTCTATTCACTCACGCGTCCTCAGTGGAAGCTTGCTACATCTTTGGAGGAAGCATCAAAGGCGTTCCAGCTGGCCATTGCTCAGGATCAGAAGAATGCTGGTGTCGATAGCGCCGCTGACCCCGATCCTGAAGCCGATGACGATGCGGAAAGCGTAGCATCTTCCGACGAAGAAGGTGATGGTGATGCCATTGTCCCAGAAGGAGATGGAGAGGAAGATCCAAACTCTGAAGACGAAGACGGCAATGAGCTTGACGTAAGAGCTCTGGTCGCGATGGAACCATGGATGCACCAGCTAACAGATCTTGACTCACAGGACAAATCTTCGGGTGACTCTGAATCGGAAGAAGAGGAAGAAATCGTTGTGACTAGAGAGACCGGAACGATTGACCCCGAAGAAGAGGCCGACTTCGAACGTGAATATGCGAAGATGATGTCTGAGAGTTTGGAGTCGCGGAAATTCGACCGCAAGCCGCTCTTCGATGTCCCCCTTCCCATGCGATCTTCCAAGACACGAGAGACTCCACGAGAGATCGCTAAGCCACCAGAGGCCGAAAATCCCGTCAACAATCCCGCCAACATGATGGCCTTCTCACTTCTCACCAAGAAAGGAAATCGTCAGCAGGTAAGTCCTTGGCGCGTGTTCTTAGGCTGTAAAGGAATTGACATTTGCAGACTCGAACGGTCGAACTTCCTTCGGACTCCACCTTTGCCGTTGCCATGAAAACCCAGCAGCAAGCAGAACGAGAGGAGCAACAGCGCATCAAGAACCTGGTTCTCAATTACGATCTTCGTGAGAGCGAAGACACTGATGGTGATACTGCCATGACACCCTTGACTAGGAATGCCAATATTCACAACACTATGAAAGCAGGCCCCGAGAAGACTACGACCTATCACATCAACCGCCCTGAGAAACAAGGAAAAGATCGTGGCGGACAACGAGTTCGCAGACTCGAGATGAACGACTTGGACTGGTATGGTAAAACCCGTGATGGCAAGCAGGCGACTTTACATGTCGAGTCTTTGGACGGAGTGGAAGCAAGCAACGAGATCAACTTTCCCAGCAAGCGCAGAGAAAGGAGTGCACCATTCCAGGCTCGACACCGAAGACAAGCCAAAGCCTAATCACAGAACTCCGCTACCTCAAGATGCACAACTAACCCAAGGCCTGTTTGGCGATTTCTTCTAGGACATGATTGAGTGGGCTCTGCGTACACGTAATACCTTTTTCCAACCTGCGTATCTCTGCGATGCCCGCCTCGAGACCTGGACGAGTGCTCTGGCAAAACGTACGACAGTGCTGCTTGGACGCATGCCAGTCACGCACATGCCTCGGATGGCAAGACCCGGACGAAGCGATTCCATTGTTCAGGGTAACGGCACCAGGCTCGGGGGCTTGGTTGCTTCACGACCATCAGTGACCCGTTTTCGAAGGGGACTCGAGACAGGCCCTTTCCGAACTCGGATCCCCGACTTGAGGAGGGGAGCAGGCCCATGTCGCTTCAGGCGGCTTGTTATCCCCCGGCCAGCTCTGGCTACGGCCTCTTCGAAGGGATTCCAGTCGAGACAGCACGGAGGAGAGCTGTCTGCAATCAGTCAGGTACAAGCTTTGGAGCATGGCATCTAATATGTTGAGGTGGCATGGCAACAACTTATGCTTGACGCGATTGAGAGCGTTGTTTTAGATTGCTTCCATAATATTCTTCCTGCGAGCGACGCTACATTGCTACAGCATACGAGGAGAGGGCACAGACAATTTTCGTGAAGCCGCCTTGGTATGGTCAATCTACAGATAGTAATAAGCGTACATGCAGTCCTATTGCCATGCTAGTAGCTGTTTGGCTGCAGCCATGTCCGACAGGTTCGTGATGACACATGATACAACTTTTGAGGGGACTCAAGCCCATTACGCATCTCGACACACTTGAATCAGGTATGTATGCCAGATTGGCAGGAACCATGAATTTGAACTATGGAAGAAAGAAGAAAAGGATTTGGGAATGGTAATGACGAGCTTGAGTGGCAAGTTCTCTTTGGCAGCAGTCGCAAGTTGAGCGCTCGTACTGCGCCAAGCAGGCTGGAGGGTTTCAATGGTGGACACGTTTTCGGATGGAAGCCGCCAGCTAGGCAAATCCCCACTCGCCAGAACGAGCCGCCGCCGCCGGGTAAAGTGTTATAGGATCAAATAACCAATCTATTTATTTCCAGCTCGAGGCTGTTGCTTGCGTATGCTATAAAGAGGGCAGATATTTCCAGTTGATTGTTTCCATGCAGTCACTGTTGCAATTGCGACCTGACCGCGACGGATCTTCTTTGGTCAAGGAAGGCAGAATAACTTTTAGTTGTGCAGCTGTACCTCGTACCTGCTTCTACAAGTCGCCAGTGTGCTGTGCCTGCCTGCCCACGAACGTATGTTCAAAGTCCACCGTAGCGCTTGCTTCTAGGCCCTGATTGACGATCGCCCACCGCCTGAAACTCGCGCCTGCCCCCACATTTCCTTCTTTGGACCTCTTCCTTTTGCGCCTCGACTCGGAATGTTCGTTCTGCTTCTTGGCATCTTGTTCAAATTTCCACCACCACATCCAAGAGCCGGCGATACCTACCAAATGTTGCGGTGCCATTTGTTTAGCACCAAAGGGACGTGAAAAACCAGCCCTTGGGGTCAGCGTCAGGTTCCTTCTCTTGCCTGAACGACCTGCATATCTCCGAATTGGATCCCACCTCAGGTAAGGGTCGGGAAACTTCCATCATTGCTTCTGCGTGTCTTGGGCTCGTGTAATCCCAGCCTTCTGCATGGGAAGGCGAAAACTTGCTGCAAAGCAAAAAGGCTTTCTGGTCAGCTCGTCATATATCCGGACCCAATCAGATGGCTCGACCTGTTCAGGTCGACGGTCCCGTGGTTACGCAGTAACAACAGCCGAGCCCTGATTAATATATGCACAAGCACGTCTGGCGAATTGGGTTTATAAATGATCCATGGGCCAATTGTACGTGAACAACATACATCCACACGGGGAATTTGTGCCTTGGAATACGCATCTCGGCACTGTGAGCTGCAGACACGGAAACGTCGCAGATCGAAAGACCTCAAGGAAGTATTTACACGGTCAAGACTCAATATTCGACACGGCCGTGCCAACGTGACAACACACGGATTCTTGGCCTGCATCCTCGGAAATACGTTCTCGATCTCGGTTTTCTCGTTTCTTCTTCCACACGACCCTCGAGCCTCTACCAAATTGCCTGTGTGGTCACTGGTGGCGCCAACGCTCCAGCCTCGATATTCGATATTGGTTTAGTATCCGTGCAGTTTTCTGCCGATCCTCAAAGCACGCGGTGCCTACCGCCAGCCGCGAGCCGCCAGAGCAGTCAACCAAGCCAGTCACCTTTGCTTTCTCTACTCCTGCTCGAGGTCATGTGTGCACAAGACTGGCAAGTGTACATCTTTTCCTCGCCCCATCGTGAGAGTCAATCCAATTGTATCAAGGATGTGCGTCTTTGGCGTCCCACGGTTGCACATTTCGTACATTACGCAACCTCTCCCACTGCTACCCCCCTGACTACCTCACCAACAACGACCATCAACTGGAACAGACCAACAGCCGCCCGATCGGCCCACTCCTATACCTGATCGAGAACGGTGCAACAGAACATACTAACTTAGGCTCTACTATTTCTGGACGACCCGTTTCGTCCGGAGTATAGACCTCTGAAGCCTGGGCCTCTCTCCGCACATCCACCGATCCCAGGTCCCACTGATGCGATATGATTTCCGCAGGGGGTTCCATATTGTAAAAGTTGTTTGTTGGCTTGACCCAGAACGTGCCTTGGATGCGACAGACTAGTCGTTGATACAAATACACATAGGTGATTCATCCGAAGTCTTGGGCTCTTGACTGTCGACCTTTAACAAAGCCGTGTTCGCACTTGAGCGCGCTGTTCTCGTTTCAAGTTTTCGCTCGAGACATTGGTTTTCCATCATTGGCTACTCCTTCTTTCGTTCAATTTGCATCTCATTACTACCATTCTTTCACATCTGACGCAAGATCTGTCATTCTTTCAAAAGTATTGCGTCTGGAACGACTCTGCATATTCCTTGCCGCCTTCCTGGCATCAACCCGGGGCGCACCCTTCGGAAATACGTACTATCGGGTGTCGAATATTGGGCATAACCGAAGGAAGCTCGTATTTTATACCGAACACAAGCAGCTCTCCTATCCCAGCATCTGCAGTTCCTCCAAGTGTATGCCACCTTGGTACGAGCTTTGTAATACACAGCCGCTGTCAACATCTTCCGGTAACCGACCGACGGCTACCAGACGTCCTGGCCGATCCGAAGGCCTGGGTACGATAATTGTTTTCAGCCATTGGCATTTGCCATGCAAAGGAAAACGAATTCTTAAAGACCCTGCATGGCCCGTGTCAAATACGGTGTGTAGAGCTCTACCAACCGGCACCGACCAATCAATTCTGCCAAACTCCCTTGCATGTTGCTGCAAGTACCCGACGACAATCCGACCCAGACCAGACACTTTCGTTTTTCATCACCAACCCGACAAATCTTTTTTTTATCCTGCCCGGGAAGCTGCAGAATCAAGGCTGCCCTTTCTAATCCACGCGTGTCGGTCCCACGACTGCGACACCTTGATACTTAAAACCAACCACAACCATAGCAACAAGCTTTCTTGATTGAGGCTCCTCACTTTCTTTTCACCTGTCAACATGTCGCCGGAATTGGACATCACAAAACCATGGCCGGTCAACGAGGTATGGTCTGAAGGACGCTACAATACAGGGACAGTGGTGAAGCTAATCGACACATTAGATCATCTACACTGCGATCGTCGGCACCCTCATGCTGGCGGCTGTCCTCGAATGGATACTATGGATCGCCGCCTTCTTGTACTGTCTGGTCAAGGTCTTTCAAAAGGCTGAGCACTGGACCATCAGGGTACTAGCAGTAATCATTGGCGTCTTCTTCACCCTGCTACGGTATGTGATAACGACCACTTGTCACCAGGATGAGCATGAACTGACCCGAAATCAGCGCCATCTTCTTACCCATCATGGTCGTCACACTGCCTCTGCCCAGCGTGATTGTACAGTATTGGCCCGAAGAAATGGTCTCAGTCCTACAGTGGTTTGCATTCTGGAGTTTCGCTGGTCTCCTGACTGTGCCGTGGCTGTTTTGCGTCTACCAGCTCGTCACGCACCAACTTGGCAGGACAAAGCGTATCAAGAAGGTTCTTGACGAAGTATCTGCACCCAAGGTCGTCATTGTGATGCCTTGCTACAAGGAGGACCCTGATGTTTTGGTCACGGCCGTCAACTCAGTCGTGGACTGCGACTACCCTCCCTCCTGCATCCACGTCTTCTTGTCGTTTGATGGCGATCAGGAAGACGAGCTGTACCTCAACACCATCGAGAAGCTCGGCGTACCTCTGACCCTGGAGTCGTACCCCAAAAGTATCGACGTCACCTACAGAGCTGCTCGCATCACCGTCTCGAGATTCCCACACGGCGGCAAGCGTCACTGCCAGAAATCGACTTATAAGCTAATCGACAAGGTATACACTGGCTACCTCAAGCGCAACGACAATCTTTTCGTTCTCTTTATTGACTCCGACTGCATTCTTGATCGCGTCTGCCTTCAAAACTTCATCTACGACATGGAGTTGAGCCCCGGAAATCACAGAGACATGCTGGCCATGACTGGCGTCATCACGTCTACGACCAAGTCACACAGTGTCATCACTCTGCTACAGGATATGGAGTATATCCATGGTCAGCTCTTCGAGAGAACTGTCGAGTCTGGTTGTGGTGCTGTGACCTGCTTGCCGGGTGCTCTGACCATGCTTAGATTCTCGGCTTTCAGGCGCATGGCGAAATACTATTTTGCCGACAAGGCAGAAGAGTGTGAGGATCTCTTCGATTTTGCCAAGAGCCATCTCGGCGAAGATCGGTGGCTAACGCATCTGTTCATGATTGGTGCCAAGAAGCGGTATCAAATTCAGATGTGCACTTCAGCCTTTTGCAAGACGGAAGCTGTGCAAACGGTCGCATCACTCATCAAGCAAAGACGCCGATGGTTTCTGGGCTTTATCACCAACGAGGTGTGCATGTTGACTGATTGGCGTTTGTGGAAGAGGTACCCGATCCTGCTCGTTGTTCGGTTCATGCAAAACACCATTCGTACGACCGCTCTGCTCTTCTTCATCATGGTCTTGGCCATCATCACCACGACGAAGAAGGTATCTGATCTGCCCGTGGGATTCATTGCCATCTCACTCGGACTGAACTGGCTCATGATGATCTACTTTGGCATGAAGCTCAAGCGCTTCAAGATCTGGTTGTACCCCATGATGTTTGTCTTGAACCCGTTCTTCAACTGGTACTACATGGTATACGGCATCTTCACAGCAGGCCAGCGTACTTGGGGTGGTCCTCGTGCCGATGCCGCCAAGGCAGACGTGGGCACGACACCACAACAGGCTGTCGAACAAGCAGAGAAGCAAGGAGACGAGCTCAATGTCGTACCGGAGACTTTCATCCCCGCGGTGGAGGCAATGACCAAAAAGTCTTCCATCAAGCGATCCAAGAGCAAGCTGCAGCCGCCAGAGAAGGCAGAGGGCAAGTTTGCTGTTCGGGAGAGGAAGCCAAACGGTTTCTACGCTCATCCAGAAGAGTCTGCATACAGTGTCAACATGTTGGCCGGCTCATCGTCCGAGCTACCTACGCATCGATATGAGCTACCGCATCGCGACTCATGGGACAGCTTCATGAATGGCGTTTCGGGAAATCAATCAGTATATTTCCCACGCCGGGTTGAGAGCATCATGGGCGAAGAAGACCGGAAGAAGTACGAAATGGCGCAGCAGAACCAGTACAACCAGTTCCTTGGCAAGTCCAAGCAGTTCGCCGTGCCACCTCCCGGTCAGGTCTACGAGATCTCCGATGCCGAGCTCAACAGAGCCGGATGGACGGACACGGTCGACACTCCATACACCGACACCCCCGAGCGCCACCAGCGGAATGGAAGCGCTGCTAGCAGCAACAAGGACTTTGACGCATCCCAAATTGAGGACGTGAGCGAACACCAGGCGCCGCTAGGTGTGCCTGGAAGCGGCCAGAACCGACCTCGTAATGGGCGCAGTCCGCTCGGCCGGGCGAGCTGGATGAGGACATCCGCAGCCGATGAGCTTGAGATGGAGGGACTTGAGCCCGAGTCACGAGATGAGTCGCCAGCTCCCTCGTTATCCGGGAAGCAAGGCGACACGCGGAAGACCAAGTAGGTGCTTTGCATGACAGGAGCTGTACATAAAAATACGAAGTTACGGCATGATCACGGGTGTCCTTCAAAAACCAAAAGAAAAATTGATCACTGATCAAATAGATGATGAATACATTAATGTTTAAACAAATCAAATGTGCCGCGTACCAAGTATGGATGACTGCAATGTCAAATCCCATTAGGACTCTCCATTTGCAAGGGGAAAACTACGAGACCGTGTTTCTAGATGGGGACGCCATGATCCATCCCGTGTCGCTGTGTCACAAGTTGGTTTGCGAGGACTGATCATCAAGATTCGCCAGCATGTAGGCACAGAAGTACGACAAAGTCATGCTGTTATATTACTTGATTGTTATGCTTTTATACTGGAGCTATGGTAGAGAACGTCATCGTCAGTGTGCCATCCCATTTCCAACTTGGTCGAAAGTATACCACGAAAGTGAGAATACGCCCATGAAACCTTCTCGCTTTTCCTTCCCCAGGGATCTCGTCCGCGATTGCGGCTCATCCCGAGGCAGAATATGTCGCCGGTAGGCCCATTGCGATTCGGAGCTGTATGGTACGCGCCGCCGACGTCGTCAGGTCTTCGCCGTCCGGGACCAAGGCGTAAGCGTCAGTCATGCCCAGGCTTTTGAGGATGGCTTCCTTTTCGCCGTCTGCAATAGTGTAAGAATGGATTCAGTCCAAAGGTTTGGTCACGAGTATTCGATGAGGAGGATATTGAGGGAAAGAGAGAAAAGGAAAGAGGAATTGGGGAGGGGTGGCTGACCGCCGATTCTCTCCAGGCCCTTGATGGTAAGGAGAATTTTTTCCTTCTTTGCAGCTGTTGTTGGGATGATGGTCAGCAATCGGTTCACAAGTCAACGTAAGAAGAGAGAAGGGAGAGTAGATGGGCGCCGAGATTCCTACGTCGAAGGAATGACTTACCCGGCAATCTCCAGAGTGTTTCGATGGTGTGTGGCCCGTCGCCAGCTTTCTTTGCTTCATCGGCTTCCTTTGCGTTGTACAACCCATCCTGCAGCACGTTCTTTTGGTTGTAAAGTGGCAGGAGGCGGGTGGCTGTCCTGTCGCGAATGGCCGCGTTGTACTCCCGGATGCGCTGGTTCTTTTGCCTACACCAAACTCCGAGTCAGCTTTCCAAACATGCACGGCGTAGGGTTTCCACGTACATGACCTCGATCTCCACTGGTGCCGCCGGCTTCCGCATCAGACCGATGAGGATCCTCGACAGGTCCAGGCTGAACGTATCCAGGGCCGCTTTGGCGTCGGTGACGTCTCCTTCCAGGGGAAACGCTATAGGCTTCGTCGAGAACTTGCCGAGGGCGAGCGCCGTAGCTCGCGCCTCTTCTGCTTTTCGTTGTTCGTCTTCAGTCTTTGGTTCTGGTTCCTTGTTATCTTTACCGTCGGCAGTGTTTGTGTTTCCGCCTCTGCGTGAGAGTCCTCCTTTTACTGGTTCTGCACCATCGACCATGTCACCTTTCCCTTTGGCGGCTCCGTTGACACCTTCTGCCTCGTTTCCCTTCTTGGCTGCCACATCCTTCGTCTTGTCTGCCGTGGAATCCTTCGTCCTGTCTGCCGTGGCATCCTTCGTCTTGTCTGCTGTGGCATCCTTGGACTTTTGTTCGATAGGTTCCTTTTTCTCGTCTGGTACAGTTTCCTTGTTCTTCTCTACTGGAGCATCTTTGTGTTCCTCTACATCGGCTTCCTCCTCGTCGTGGGCTGTTTCGCCCTGTTCTTGTGCCTGTTGAGCATCTTGCTCTGGTTCTTCCTCATGCTCCTCTTCATGTTCTTTCTCTGTCTCATCGTCCGAGGGCTCGGGCTCAGGCTCCCGCTTTGGCTGAGGTTTAGGGGCAGCCTTGGGCTGAGGTTTGGCTTCAGTCTTCGGCTGAGGCTTGGCTTCAGTTTTTGGAGCGGGCTTCTCCTGTTGGGCGACTCGTTCCTTGGTGGGAGAGGCAGGCTGCTGTTTCTGTTGCTGCGGCGCCGGACGGCTGGTGCTCGTCTTGGAGGCGGCCTCGTTGGTGGCGGTACGCTTGGCGGCGGGCTTCGCGGGACTGGAATGCTCGTCGTCCACGTCCTTGGGGACACCGCCGGGCATATCATCGCCGCCGGTGGACCTGCGACTTCGAGACATGTTGTGAATGGATGATGTAGGACTATCTAAAGAATTATCCGAGTCGTCGTGGGACTTGTGATCTCCCGAAGCAGCTTCATAATAGGAGCCCGGCCACAAGGGAGCATATGTACCACGTCGCTTCAACACCATGACATAGCGGTTGCAAAGCAGCAGGATGCTTTTCAAAGCAAAGCAAGATTTTACGCGAACCTTATGCCGAGCCGTTCAGCTTGTATAGTGCTAGAAATACTGGTGTCAAAGTCTGCATACAACCATCCGGAAGCAAGAGCACGACCGTTGACGTCGTTCCCTTGGCGGGAGCGTTGCTAGTATAGCTAGCTTCCAAGCTGAGCGATGCTTTGACTATAAAAATCAAGAAATTCCACCAGCCCGGCATTTTAGTAGCCGTAGAAACATGCTATAGCTGGTCTTGAGTGGTCTGGCCCTCGTGGCCCTGAGGCGTTCAGCTTCAACGAACAAACCGGTCAAGCGGGTGACAAAAAAAGTGAGATTCCGCGTATACTCAAACATCGCACCCTTAGGCGAAATTGTCGTGATTATGAGACAAAAACTAAATATTCTTATTCTCGATCGAAGTTTGTTTCTGATTTTAGAGATTTCATCCCAAAATTAATCGTAGCGACCGGATGATGTGCTAGGGTAAGGTATGAGTACATATTCTATTCTCACTTTATTTTGCTCTGGCCTGCCGGTCATGCAAGTAAGTGACGTGAACGGCTAGCAAAGGCTCTGCCCGCAGCTATAGTCCGGTTGCGCTGAGTAACAATTCCAAATCTAGTTGGGGTTACGTGAGCAGTAACTGGTTCTCCGCAATCGACAGTGGTGGAAAGTTTTCTATACCCGACCGACTTGAAGCTTATATGTGACGGGCTTTGCCTCGTTGGTGCAAGCTGGAGAGCTATAGGTTGAGAATCAAGGAACATTTGCTCCTCGGTTCTAAGTCACAAGATGAATACGATCATGATATGGCGGGGAAATCAATGACCCCTCAGCAATCCAGAAGGGCAGGGGAAATAGAGGTTCTATTCATACAACTGCCGAATTCGTCACAATTCACAACCTGATTTCCTGGACAATATTGAGGTATACTTCGTCATATTACGCATCGATGTAGTCAGATTCGCTTTCTTTGCCGTAAAACATTTTGATGTGCCGAGTACCGGCATTTGGAACTATTTACCAAGTCGGCTAGCTGAGCACACTGGACTTTTCAAAGCTACCAGAAGTATCTGAATCTCTGCGTCTTGAATCTCGTTGCTTGAAACTCTTCAAATACTTGGACAGTAAGTCCTTGACAGGCCTATAGAGAGGCGCAGCTGCCTAGTCAAGAGTATGTGGCGCCTCTCCATCTGCAAAGCTTGTCGCCTCTCGCTCTTTTCCTTACTCTCATCGTCGTGGGAGAATCTCTCTGCTTCTTCCATCCTAAGAGCTACCAGGGCCTCGTTGTTGATTCCCAGGCGATGCATGATGGCAATCTTCTGTCGAGCTACAAAGTACGAGACGCATTAGGTTACTGGTTCGTAGATGATGGCAAGCGCACAAGAGAAAGGCAAGAGAGACTTACCAGACAAACCCTCGAGGGCCTGGATTGTGAGTGGCTTCTCGGTGTTCTCGTTGAGGAATTCTGGAATTATATGTCCAGTTTGTGGATTCTTCAATGGCATGATGGGCGTCTCTCTATCAGGAAGAGTCGCATTGTAATCCCTTGCACGCAAATTATATTGCCTACCATATAGGTAATTAGTCATTCCGTTCTTGTAATTAAGTATTGAGAGACCATCAACCTATACGTACACAGTCTGGAATTGTCGAATATATATCTCAAAGTTCTGGCCATGTAGCAATTTGGTCAGGATGTGGCTCAGGTCCGTGTTGAACGTGTTCAACCCAAGCCTGGCATTCCGTATGTCTGCTTCGAAATGCGACTCCGTCTCATCGCGGGTGTCGTGAGGGTCATTGTCAAAGATGAAAAAGTCGTCGTCGGCATGCTTGCCAGGTTTCTTGGAAGCAGATTTGTTCGCCGTTACGGACTTGAAGAAAGTCTTTTCGTCGGCATCAAGCTGATCGAGTCCTTTCTTGGACTTTCCGATCGGGAGATCGCCGTCCAAGGTCGTGCTGCCTACAGCTGCCGCCATTGTGGATGCTTACAGAGTTGTTTATTCAAGATGGAGTGGAGTGCATGGTCTGAGATCAGTGAGGTGGCGGTTCGCAACACCTATTAATACTTGGTATACCTAGGTATTTACTATATGGTTCTGTCTAAGTGCTTGGCAGACATCACTCGTCCAAACTCTGCTCTCGATCCTTCACGTGAAAGCTGGCTGGCAGTATTGTGCCAGGGTCACATCAGACCACATCAGGGCATACGATAAGTCTTGTCTCTTGCGACTAAAACCATGGATGTGTCGCTTACTCACTTAAGCTCAGAGCTGAAAGCCATTGAATTTCTGTCTTCATTTAGGTTTCTTCGGTGCGTGGAGTATGTCGCGAGTTATACTTCCCGAGCATAAGTCTCCGCACGGTTGCCGATTCCCACCAAAAGACTTTATCTTCTTCTACCCCGAACTACAACAAAAGAAAATATAAAAAAAATATCGGATAACATTTTTAAGGAGAAAATCGTCCGAAAAGCTTAACCAAAAGCTTTTAAATTAATAATAATGGTCGTATATGTTTTTGTATTCGATTACACTTAGCTATTTTGAGTTCCCCGCCAAATATCCGTATAAGCCCCGTGCGCAGACTTCTGCTCGGTTAGTGTAGCACAACTCAATTCAAGCAGTATAGGAAAGGAGCCATCTTTACACGTGGAGTTGACAGGCATTCGACTGCGATGTATGCAAGTGGCTGCTCACCACCAGCTGTGCGAGCTTGATCCTCCCGCCAAGTCTTAACGCTTGGGACCAGCTTGAAGTTTGTCTGCAGCTATATTCATACGCTTGGCCTGTCATGGGTTACTCGATGTAAGCTGGGGAGAATATATTTCTAACTGCCAATTAGCAAAACGGCATAAGCGTGTAATCAGACCATTATAGGATTGCAACGCATTCCCCACGTGTTTCTAAGCAATCAAAGGAGCCAGCTGATCGGATTTGGCTTTTACGGCACTTAGTATAACTTTCGCGTAGAGGCTCGGGGCGGCACGCTTGTGCCTCGCACAAAGCCGTTGCAAACTCTAAGCCTCGAGGTTTATTCCAGCTTTTCTGGCGTTGATCTTCTTTCTGACTATACTTGATCTGAGGCAGTGATAGGGAATGTCTGGTGATTATATTGCGTAGGCAGCAGATCATTGGGCCTTGCTCTTTGGGCTTTCCAACAAATCAATCGCCCCTAAACTGTCGTGATATTTATGTCAGGGCCCGACTGGCAATGAAAGAATATACCAGCCTGTGTGATTAATAGCGAGAGACAGCTAGATATAGCAACTGAGAGAAAATAAATAAAAATACATGTCTATCAATTTCACTTGCAAAAAAAAAAGAAGAAGAAAGCGTTGCTAGAACAGTTGGCCGGGAAATCATTGATGTGCATATTGAGTTGCTTTGTCCATCTGACCATATCCAGGCATTATCGGGACGCTCCCCCACTTCATGAGCAGCAACGAGACTTGCCGGGAAACACAACAACAAGATATACAGTGGCAACCTCGATTTTTGTTTAGTAAGTCCTCATGAGGTGCTGCGCGAGCGTATGCATAATGGTTTCCAAGTACCTCACGCGCGGGGCAGACAAGACATCGCGAGCTGGACCACTGCAAATAATCAAAGGTATGTTCCGTTTGCTAACCTGGGCTTCGAACATAATCGGTAGATTTCGCAAGCAGAAATATAGAAGGAAGAGTACTCCGATATAATCCAATAATCATGTTTCAAGACTTGTCGATACAGAGACCTCAGACTCCAAGTCAAGCCACGTCATCTGTATATCTACAAATAAAACTAACAAAAGAAAAACCGACGGAAAATTGCGTCTTATAACAACATTATATAAGACTACAAGAGCTAACAACGGCGGGAAGCAATTGGTCATAGACACCACAAGGTGCAAAAAAAAAAAAAAACAAAAAAAAAAAAAAAAGGTCAAGTAAACCCCCAGATCCCATCAACCAACCTCCCACAGACCACCGGCACACTTTAGACTGACCATATCCCGGGATCGTAATCCCAGCTCCAATGCATAATTGGCACCGACGTGGTCCCAGCCCTGCTCTAGCACTAAGAGAGGGTGTCGAAAAGTTCAGGGTTTCTGCGGGAATCGAACCCACGACTGTTGCAGAAGCAGTAGCTCTGCAGACAACTTGACCAGGCAGCCTGATACTGCGTTGAGAACAAAGCCCATTAAAATCATTCAATAGCACACAACCTCTCTACCATTCATTCCTTGTTCATTCAATTGCATAGGTAGGTAAACAGGCAACTACCGATTCGGGCCCCTCCATCATTCCGGCCACCTTGGAACCATCCACAAGACACTCCTTCACCCAAAAGCAGCTGCAAGATCTGCCGGGCAATGCGATGACTGGCTGCATCGTGACAGCTTCTGGTAGGCGTTGATTCACTAAACCTTGAGAAATGGGCGGCAACGGCACATGTGTTGAGAGAAACTGGTGCAGCAATACTTGGACTCAAAGTCGAGCCGCGCCGGTTGCAGGTCCAGATTCACTCGTCTCGAGCATTAGCCTACTTGTACAAGTTATTTCTGGTAATTATCTCCGGTGTAAACAGAGGCTTTGATGCGCATTATAGCCTCTTGCTGTTGACCTGCAAACGGTGGGAGGTGTCATGCTTATTGATACTTGATGCAGCTAAATCATAGCCATCAGATGTCTGGACATCCGTAACCAGTAGTTCTCGATTAAGCTGTGAAGTTCGCCCGCGTATCTAACTAAGTAACAGTCAAAAAGCACTGTATTCCCTTCCAAAGTTGCCGAAATATTAGTTTGGTGACAAAATACATCCAATAAGAAAATCCGGTGTAATAAAAGTCAACCTTGGTGGTGTCTATTTGGTCTTGGCTTATCTCGACGCGGCCGCAACTCTTGGTCAATATTCCAACAAGCCCAGTGGCCGTGTAATTATATTTACGTTCGGAACCACGGTCAATCCGCCAATCTGATATAAAGATTATTACTACGTCCCCGGCTGGACCCTTACAAAGTCCACACTAGACAACTGACTGCCAGCCAGCCATCCGACCCAAACAGTCAAGCTTCAGTATGCCGAGCGAGTAAATCCCAATCGAGCCCGACGAGAGGGGAACCAACTACGCAGCAATGATAAGAAGAAGAGGCAACAAGACAAGAGGAATGCGCAGCAACCACCAAGACCGATACAGGCAGCAACTCGTGATGCAGCGCGTCATTTGTTCTTGATTCCAACTTCCAAGCTTTACCAAGCCGTTCTCGATCATGTGGGCACGTGTTGCGCTCGCTCGCAGGTATGCCGATACCAAGGCCAACTAAGATCACCATCGGCATTCGACTGATGTACGTGAGGATCCGAGGGGACGGATGGACGTTTGACCTGCAACGGCTGCTAGCGCCTTGCCGATCCGGATGATGCCCTGGGGGCCAGCAGTATCAGGAACTCGGGAGAGGCGATGCACGCTTGGCACGCTTGGCCTCGAGTTGACTGCCGTGGTGGGCTTTCCGATAATGCGAATACGGCTTCTTCATTTTTCTTCACTCCTCTTTTTTGCCTTGTTGGCTTGGCAGTATAATAAAGTTTCTCTAAGTTCATTCCAAAATGGTGCGCATCGCGGACTTGAGAGGTGAACATTGCATCAGGCTTGCTAGTCCTTCGAGTTGACAGAACTGTATCAGCCACAGAGTGCGGTCGGGCTTAGCATTGTCCTCTTGGCGGCTCGAGGCAGATTATACTGTTGGCAGTGTTGATCTCAGAACTGGGGGAGTCCCTGGAGTCTGGATACCTAGGCGCAGCTGCAAATCAGCTCATTCCCCATAAACGCCAAGCGCCGCCCAGTGCTCTCTGGGCACTGAGTCTGAACAATGGTGGAGGTTGCGGGCGCTGTCAAAGCCGCCCATATTGCTGCTGAGCCACTAAAAGCTACGTCTGTCATTGCCTGATTGAGGCTGCCTCGCCAGCCAATTCGCTTGCATGATTTCCCAATCTCTTGCCAAGACCAGAACGTCGAATTAAGGAACGACTTCACCAACGTGTGTTTTGGCTGTCGCTATATTCCGTATCCCTCTCGTGATTTAGTTTAGTCTAGTCTTTCCTTTTCACCCTTCTTCGCATATCCCCGAAATGTTATTATCTTTCTCTCTCTGACAAGTCCTCAGATTTACTTTGGCTAGTATCGATGGCCAAGGTCTCCGCCATGGAATTGGCAGCCTTTTGATTCGTCCGCGTCGCTTCTTCTATAGTACGAGAAGATTACTATTGTCTACACCTCAAGTCGCAAGCAGGCAAATCCGGCAGTCGGTGCGAGGGGCATGGGCCAGAATGTGGTTTTTGTTTTCATGTCTGTGGCTCAACTTGAGCCAAGACCATTTATACTCGCTGGGTCTTCATGTTCCTCATCTTAGCTGCCAAGACTCGACTTGTAAGGACCACGGTTGTGAACCCACCATATTCGAAGGGCTCGGTGAGCGGCACTCGCTCGTCCAACAAGACGTGAGGAATCACACGATTCGACAGCCGGACAACAGTGTCATGGATAGGGGTCTCCTCAATGGTGATGCGGACAGGAGTCCATATCAATATACTGAGCTATACTTCATGTCTATATAAACTCTGAGAATCGTGCCTCTTTCGCCAGAAATCTCTCCAACAGTATCGTCCAACTTCACCACTCTCTCTTTCCACGCAAACATCATGACTCTTCTCAGTTTCGTCTTTGGCCTGGCCATGACCGCCAGTGTCACGGTCACAGCCTGCCCAGACCACAGCAACAACAGACCTATCAATGGCAAGATGCGCCGTGCTGAAACCAATACCACGGCAATGGCTTGGGCCTATGATGAATCCTACGACTGGGGCATGTTGGATCCCAGTAAGTTTTCTTTTTTCTCTCCTCTCCCTCCAAGAATGCTCTTTGCCTTGCTCATACCCGCCCACAGACTACATAACCTGCCAGATCGGAACCCAACAGTCCCCCATCGCCCTGAGCCAGGCGGCCAACGGCCTGTCCTCGCTGCACCGGCCGACCTTTGCCTACGGCGCCAACACGACGGGCAACCTGTACAACTGGGGCTACGGACCGGCGTTCACGCTGTCCCAGGGCGATCCCGAGGACTACACGTCCCTGCCGTCCATGACCTACGACAACGAGACCGTCTACCTCAAGGGCTGGCACATCCACGCGCCCGCCGACCACATCATCGACGGCGTGCGCTCCCACGCCGAGCTGCACCTCGTCCACGTCGATGCGGCGGGCCACGAGAAGGCCGTCGTCGGGATTCCCATCGACCCGGCGCCGTCCCCACCCCCCTCCCAGTCATCCTCCTCGGGCTTGGACATCGTCGAAGACGCCTTCTTCGCACAGATGCCCGCAACCTACCCCCGCTGGGACGAGACGGACCTCGAGACGGCCATCTCGCTGGACCTGGCCGACGCGCTCGACGCTGTGGCCCGCCTCGACGCCTTCCACACGTACGAGGGCAGCCTGACGAGCCCGCCGTGCACCGAGGGATTAAGGTGGTTCGTCGCGGCGCGGATCATGCGCGTCGGCAACGCCCAGATGCAGGCCATCCTCGCGGCCAGCACGTACTCGGCGCGCTTCGAGCAGATGGTCTGGGAGCACCACATCAACCAGTGATGTGTATGCCGTGCGGGGCGTTTTTTTCCCCTTCTTTTCGGGGTGGTGGTGGTTATGCTTCTTGTAAATATCTTGGCGGAGAAGAGGTTTTGTAACTGGCGTTGGATGTGGTATGGAATCGGAACGACGAGATTTGAGTTAAGTTGTACATAGTATACAAATACCCTGTTCATATTACGCAGAATTCAAGGCAGACATTGCAAGCTCGGATACTGCCATGTCACAGGGGAGAAATCCAAGCTTCGCTCAAAGTCTGACGTGAATGGACACGATGAAGAGCAAAATCCTGGAAGAAGACATTAGCCAAGTCCAGATCCTTGTAACGAACCGTACTGAATTTGTATTACGGACGACGGGTCAGTCGAGATATCTAACAGTAGCCAAAAGGAAATGGCCAACTTCGCAAACAAACAAAAGCCTTGGATATATTACTACAGTGCTGGTGGTTCCGGCAACCAGCACTTCCTCTCCAATACCCCCATCTCTATCGCGCCAGCTCTTTCAATGTCATGCATTGCGCCGTGCTACTCGAGTCCCCAATTTAGTACATGTTTCCCCGTTTCATCAGTGAGAGGTCTTCGTGAACAACTATGCAAGACAAGGTGCAGTATGTCAGCACGCAATATACAGAACTCCTGTTTGGGGCCCGCCATCTTGGCTCGGCTCCCATGTCCCATCGATCATTAATGATGTGCCGGCTTTCCATTTCTCATATGCGAAATCCAGTATTTCAACCCCATACGCCACTCTCTAGTCCGTCTTGCCGTTGGCGGTGTGTCCAAGGAGTCCCTCCTTAAGTTCCTTGATGGGCAGGCTCTCGTCAAGTCGGAAGGGGCTACCTCTCCTTCGGACACGGCCGCGGAACCAGGATGCGGCGCCAAGTGCGAGACCGGCGACACAGCCAAAGCTCAGGTATGGGTGCTCGGAAAAGGTCATGCGGATGTCGAAGAAGATCTTCTCGAAGCTCGAGATAGTCAACTTGGGCTTGATCTTGGGAGGTGACGCGGTGACCTTGCCAATGGTCTCGAGGATCGACGTTCGCGATGGGACAATCGAGTTTCCAGTAATGGTCTGGTCCCAGTATCTTCGGTTCTGTCCCTTGCTGTTAGTATCAAGTATTCCCATGGTTTAGCGTTGGCAACACTTACGTCTTCGTCGTTGATGATCACGCGCTCGCCGTCCTTGACGTCAATACCGTATGTGGTGCGGATCCATCTCTGCCAGAAAGTACCATCAACCCAAGCAAAAGCAACCTCCTTGCGATCGGCCCTGTCCATGTTGATACGGATGGCCTTGGCAGCGCGAAGCGCTCGCTGGTCATTGCGGTCTTCGGCCTCTTCGATCCTGAGTTGCTTGGCGTCTCGGAGTTCCTGTCGCTCAAGTTGGAACAGCTGAATCTGCTTGTCCATCCACTCATTGGCCGCACTCTTCATTTCGCGCTTGGCTCCCATGAAGGATTCCTGGTCTTCCCTGTTAAGGATACCAAGTACAACAATCTTTCCGTCCATGATTTCGCGGGCATTGGAAGCAGTCAGCTCGGGAATGATGGGCAACCAGACAGACTTCATCCAGTCGAGGAGCAGACGCGTTTCGCGCATCTCTCTCGGGGTCAATGGGTTGTAGTAAGTCGGTCTCGTGTCCCGAACAACAATGAGCCTGGGCCATGTAGTGATCTTGAATCTGTCAAAGAGAACCGGGTCTCTGGTCTTGACAAGCTTGGCGCGGCCAATGAGGCTGAGAGGGAGCCTCTCCAGCGCCAACATGTCTTCCGTGGTGGCGGCGTGGTCATAGAAGTAGAGGAAGATGACCTCCTCCTTCTCCTCCATGGCCGCGAAAGTCTCGGCATCGACGTCGGGGACGCCACCAGCGACATCCAGAGCCTTCTCGGCATACTTGACAAAGTCGCCAAGGCCACGAAGACCGTCGTACTCGACCCGCTCGCCTCCCTTAAAGAAGTGAACGGTAGGGTATCCTCGGACATGCACGTCCTTGCAGAGTCGAGACTCTGCATCGCAGTTGACCTCTCCAATGTTGAGTCGTCCTTGCATCTCCTTTGCAAGCTGCTGCCAAGCCGGGCCCATTGCCTGGCAGTGGTGGCACCAGGGTGCGTAGAACTTGATGAACCAGGGGTCTTGGCTCATGGTGACGAGCTGCTGGAAGCTTTCGGCAGTCAAGGAAACAGACTTGCCATCCTTGTTCGGCGTGGTAGTAGGCTTCTTGTGCTTGACCTCGGGAATGGTGAATGGAATGCTGACATATGGGTCCATGTTGTCCGCGAGCGAGGTTTCCTTCTTGCTGTCCTTGCTGTCCTTGCCGTCCTTGGTGCCAGCAGCCTTTGCAGTATCGGCCTTGCCGGGAGTCTTGTCGGTCTTGGCAGTCTTTGCAGTCGCGTCGGTTGCGTCCTCCTTCAGCGGCTTCTCATCCTCATCGGCTGCATCGGCCTTCTTGGCAGCTTCCTTCTTGGCCACTTCGACTGGGTCGGGAGAAGTGGCATCGCCAGGCTCGGGAAGAAGGAGATCACGCGGCCTGCTCTGAGGGTGCGCCTTTTCCAGTTCAGTCTCGATAAGGTTGGAAATCACAGTCATGTTCTTGCCGCCGTGCACGGCGTCAACAAACTCGCCATTCTTGAAGATGGAGGTCTGGGGATATGTCCTAATCTCGTGCTTGGTACAGATATCACCGTATGCGATACAGTTGAGCGAGGCGAACCGAATGTCGTAGTATTCTTCGAAAGATTGTTCCTTGGAGGCCGTGGGAGGATCCGAGGTGTAGTAGTACTCATACAGGGTCTGGTAGGTCGGGGCGAAAGCGACACAGTGAGGGCAGTATGGGCTGTGATACGGTCAGCTCAGAACGGTCGTGATGATGGGAACACGGAGGATCGATGTGTCGCGACGTTTGCAGACAGGTGATGCGGCGTTTCTCGTGATAAAGGCAGGTGTTGGTTTGGATCTTACCTAAAGTATTTCACCACCAAATACTTTGTCTTGCCAACTTCTTCGGCAAAGTTATCGGCCGTCAATTCTAGCAACGGCGGCACTTTCTTGCCATCGAAATATGTGTTCTCCCTCTTTGGGTTGTTCTCCTTCTCGGCTCCAATGGCTTGCGCAGCGCCGAGGGCAGCTGCGCTCAGCCATAGCGCGAGGGAGGAAAGCCTCATGGCTGGCTATGGGGCCTCGCGAGTTGTCGCGAGAGGAATCAATGGGAGTTGCTCGAGATCGGTGTCGGGTGTCGATCGAGAATGAGGTGGTGTCTAGGGGTTCATGCGCCCTGGAGTGCCGCCCAACTCAAGATGGGGAAATATCGTCGCTGAGGGCGGAGCAAGAGTTGGTAAAATGGCCAGCGTGGTCTGGTCGTCGAAAGTCGAAGTCCGAAGTGCACAGGTGTGTCGGCTGGTAATTCGTTAGGTAGGCAGAAAGGGGCACGGAGCTGCTAGGTAAGCTACGGGGGATACGCCCGTCGCGCTACCAAGATTCCGGCACCCTGCTATTCGCTATTTCAGCACTGACGACTGATACGGGAATGCCCAGAGAAAAAACTAATGCGCTATTACGCACTGGGAACAAGCGTCCTTTGGTTCTTCTGGCTCGACTCGTCTGGTATCTGGAGACGAATGCCAATCAACAATAAGCTCTCGTGTCGAGATTTCCTGGTCGAATGGTTACGCAGAGTCAAACTCGATCGGAATTTGTTTAGAAGTCAAAAAGGTCACAGCAACATGAGCTAGTATACAAAAAGCGTCTTACCAGAATGTCTTGCTTTCCTTGTCACTTTTTTTTATCCTGCAAAATTCAATTGTCCAGGGACCTCAAGTCAATGCCAATCTGGCCAAAGCTGCGACACGCGAGGAGGATCAAATCATGGGGCTCAGGAGCTGCTGACACTGACATGGGTTTGGGGGCTAGAATCTCAAATCGGAGAACCCCAGCTCTTTCTTCTCCTTATCCATCTGCCCAATTTGGCGCCACATCTTCCTCTTTCATCTGTGGCTGAGCAGAGCATATATCATTATCTTGGCATTGTCGAGCACTTGAGCTCATCAGCTCTTCCAGTCTGTACCAGACATACCCAATGATTCTACAACTATTGCTTCGACATATGCAGGTCTCCCCGGGAGCTCGGCAGCAGCATTGAAGGTGATAAAAGATTGCATTTGTGCACAAAGGCGGTATCTTGCTTGCCATGGGATTCCGACAGCTCCAGGTATTTGATGAGCCCAGCAAATGCTGCACGCATATGGACAGCCAGCGCAGGAATTGCTACCTACGGATATTGCACTACACACTCGTCAAGAATCCGTATGCTCACGTGCTCGTTCACCTTCCACTGGATGCCACATGCAATGTTCCTTCCTGTTGAGAATTCGTTCATGCCACCACGCGCTCGCTGTTGGTAGTCCCTGCCAAAAAGAGAACATTGAAGTGCTAAACGGCAAGTGCGAGCTTGTAGCCCTAGGTTATTCTGTCGAGCAATGGCAACTTTTGCTCCAGAGTCCAGACACCCACCACTACAGGCAGCAACCAGATTGACCTTGATTTGAATCACGCAAAAGGTCGTCAACTCGCAACAATCGGCAGCGATATTCTTTTTGTCTTGTCTCACTGTTCTACTTGTTGTCAGTGATCGATTACCTCTGAGTCCTTCTTCGCGGAAGGCACAGCGGGACAGCTGCTCTTATTCACACGCTGCTCTATCGATCTCCGTCTCGAGATCATCACTTTACCTCCCATGTCCCCTTCGCCACACTTCAAGGCTTTCAGTTCGAATTCCCATTGAATGATCAGAAAATATCACAGTATTTCTGTTTCCTTGGCAAAGACGGCTGCACTGGGCTCGAAGATGGCAGAGCCTCCGCCAAAACGACAGCGCATAGCTGACGCTGGTGATAGTCCCCGGCCGAGCCCCACGTCACTTACACGGCCTATCAGTCCCCCGATGATGAGACGTTCTGCAGTGCCACGGCCACAGAAAGAGCAGTCCTGCAAAGTCATCGCCTCACCTTTCCGATTGACGAAGATTCGTGATTCACCGGTGTCCAATGACAATGACGGTGCCGTTGGTCTCCATGACCTGCTTGGTGATCCGTTGATCAAAGAATGCTGGGAGTTCAACTTTCTCCACGACATCGACTATCTCATGAGCCACTTTGACCAAGATGTGAGATCCCTGGTCAAGGTTCATCTTGTTCATGGGTTCTGGAAAAGGGAGGACCCGAACAAGATCATGCTCGAGGTAAGAATTTCCATCGTCCGGTTCATTACATGCCTTGGAACATATTGGCAAGGGTTGGCATTGCTTTTTGGACTTTGTTGAACATATCATTCACTGTCATGCACACATGCACGTCATTCCCACAACTTTTGGTCGGATACAGTCCAACTTGATGTACAAAGTATCTGACATGCTTCTTTTCCCAGCAACAAGCTTCACGTCACCCAAATGTGGCACTTCATACAGCTTACATGCCAGAGATATTTGGTACTCATCACTCCAAGATGATGATACTTCTGCGGCATGACGACAAGGCTCAAGTCATAATCCATACGGCCAACATGATTGCAAAGGACTGGACCAACATGACAAATGGAGTATGGCAATCACCTCTTCTACCTCTGCTCAGCAGTCCCGACAATGGTCAAGCTGGAGGACCTGTAGGCAGCGGAGGCCGATTCAGGGCAGATCTTCTCAACTACTTGCGAGCATACAACACAAAACGTGCTGTCTGCAAAAGCCTTGTCAAAGAACTGGCCAAATACGACTTTTCAGACGTGCGAGGGAGTCTCATCGCAAGTGTACCAGGCCGACATCCCACCGAGCACAACCCAGTCACACGCTGGGGATGGACTGCGATGAAAGATGCTTTGCGCTCAGTGCCTGCCCAACAAGGAAAGTCAGACGTCGTTGTCCAGGTCTCTTCAATCGCTACACTTGGTCCCACAGATACCTGGCTCCAGAAGACACTTTTCGATTCGTTGTCTATCACTACACAACTCAACACTAGACCTAATTTCAAGGTGGTTTTCCCGACTGCCGATGAGATTCGTCGTTCACTGGACGGATATGCTTCGGGAGGCTCTATACACACCAAGATACAGTCTTCACAGCAGCAGAAGCAACTGCAATATTTAAAGCCCATGTTCTGCCATTGGGCAAATGATAGCGATTTCGGCATCCCATCCACAGGAGTCTCCTCGAATCTTGGCACCCATGATGCAGGTCGGCAGCGTGCAGCACCTCACATCAAGACATACATCAGATACAACACCAAGAATACTATCGACTGGGCATTATTGACTTCAGCCAACATTTCCAAGCAGGCCTGGGGTGAAGCAGCCAATGCCGCCAAGGAAGTCCGGATTGCGAGCTGGGAAATTGGTGTACTTGTATGGCCCGAGTTGTTTGCTGAAGGACAAGATGCAAAGATGGTGGCAACCTTCAAGACAGACACGCCAAATCAACCGGGCTCCGAGGTCAATAGTGATGGCGAGAGCGATGCCAAAGCTGCAGTATTGGTTGGTTTACGTATTCCATACAATTTGCCCCTGCAGAAGTACGGCCCAAAAGAAGAGCCTTGGGTGGCAACGGCAGATTATCACGAACCAGACTGCAAGGGCAATACTTGGTAAACACATCTGTTGGTTTTGGAAGTCATGATGGTTTTGTCAACACAAGTAGCTCGTCTCGAATTTTGCTCGCGTAAACAACCATGTTGCTTATTTGACAAGTGCAATGGAATTTACTTTATTTCTAGTCGCATCGGTGCTATTATCACTCGGCGACGTTCTGTATGTTATTTCGAATGTTTGCTGGATGTTGCAGTCTCGGCAAGAATGGCGAGTAACGTGAACAACCGTGGTGGTATTCACGCATACTGTGCGCAAGGTGTCAATAGCCCCGTGCAACTGGCACCAAGCCAGAGTGGTATGACTGTCCAGGTGCTTATTCTCCGAGATCGCCCTTCCGGTGCCCCTCAGTGCTCAATGAATATGCCTCTGCCATGTTATTTCCTCTCGTCTACCGTCTACGAGGTACCGACGTCCTCGGGAACCTTGTTGGCGTCGAAACCGTACTTGGTCTTGAGGGAGTCGACGAGGCCGGCGTACTTCTCCTGGGCGAGCTCGGGGGTGGTGCCCTCGTCGACCTCCTTCTGCCAGGCCTTGGCCTTGGCCTTGCCCTTCAGGTCGAACATGCCGGGCTGGGGGGCCTTGGTGATGTCCTCGCCGTTGGCGACCTTGAAGAGAGCTGCGGGGAGAGAAAGGTTAGCACGGCGGTCACGGCTTGGAGGGGGAAGGTAGTGCGGTTGAGAATGGAATGCGACTCGGGACGGGACGTACCGTAGAGCTCGAGGAGCTCATCGTTGCTGGGCTTGGCCGTCAGCTTCTTGCTGTCGATGACGGCCTGCTTGAAAGCTTCAGACATTTTGAGGGATGTGTTTTGGGGGTTTTCGGTTTGAAGAGGGTTTCGGTCTATCGGATCGATATTTCGAGGATGAAAGAATAGCAATAGTAAAGAAGGAGAAGAGAGAAACTTGTTGAGCCGGGGCACGAAAAGTAATGTAATAGGATATGACGAGCCGAGTTTTGGTGGGGGTCGCCGCCCCGGCTCGCTGCCCATGTGTTGAGCCTATCCGCCAACAATGGATCACATGGCAATGGCGGGGTAAAAGGAACGAACGAAAGGACCCCTGTATTCGTAGTGTCAATCCTCCCCCCAAAATGATCGAGTCGGGTTTTTGGCGAAGAAGAAATGGGACACTAGGAAATGCCATGTGGTTCTTGGATTTCGGTCATCGTGATGATATGCAGGTATTCATCTGCGTTCCACCTGAGAAGGACAAAGGTATTATCATGAATTATCCAGTTATGGTAGTAAATGTCCTGATTTTCTCACACTTTTGAGTAGAAACAGGTACGACGCAGGGGAAACTATCGAGAGCCGAACCGCTTAGCCTAGTGATCATTTAGATAATTTGACGTAGGGTGTCCCCTCCGAGGTCAAACTTCCCCAAAGACGACGTCGTGACATCTTTAACACATGCTTTCTATTAAGCTTAATCGCCTACCTACCTACCTGCCTTTCCTTGTATATGCCATCGACCAATGGGTTCTTCGGCAGTCTTGTAGTTCTCGAACTTCCTGATGCATGTCGCGGGAACAAGGACACAACGTAATCAGCATGCTGGACCTGCTTTGCGCATGGCTAAGAGAAAGCGATTATGTTGGATCTGCCGAGGTCGACAATGAACCGACCATAATATACGACGGGAATGCTCGAGATCAACATTTCAAAATAGCATGCTGCTGGACTGGAGATACCACTTCAGTACCTGGTTTTTCTGGTGTATCACTCATTGGCTCTTTGATTAGATAAGTTATATAAATATCCATGGACATTGGCAAGGTCTAGACGGTATTTCTTTCTCGTCTTTTTGAAAAGCCCGGGGCCATGACAGGCGCCACTTTTTGGGGCGGCGTCTCCCGCCTGGCCGTTCTTTCTCGGGACCGACGTGGTCATGACTTTGCAATTGGAATCCTTTGCGGCCAGGACTATTCTCGTCTCGGGTTTCAATAGCGGCCGATTTGCGAAGCTTAGCTTATTTATTTCCTTGATGTTTTTGACACTGAGATACGTGATTTCATCCTCAATTCGTCGATAGAAGACGGGGCTTTTAGAAGTGGTCGTCTGCGAAATGCAGCACCAAAGAGCAGTTACGTGGTGCTCTCGAGCTACTGTCGTACTAGAGGGTCTATTGGCCGTTGGTAACTTGATGAATAATGACAAAAGCAACCCTTTGGAAAGTCTAATAAAGCTATTATGGCCCCTGTACTCATTGACGCTATTGAATAGTCAAAGCTGGCGAGATCCGTTCGAAGAATGATACATTGACAGCCGAGTATCATGCCAATGTTGTCGCAGGCATCCAGTTGATCAGGACAGCCCTCGCGAATCTATATTGCCCGTCCTTGACAGATCGGTGCATTGGCGCTCCAGAGCGGACACTATACTGGGGAACGCCCGGCCGAGAAATGAACGGGTCACTTCTTTCATACATTCGTACACGGCCCTCTTTTGCTTTCCCAGTGTCGATATCCCTCCAAAACGTGTCAGACCTGAGCTGCCCCCCAGTCTCGGTGCCGGGAGACCCAAACGCCCTTGCGGATCCGTGCTCTCCCCCGGACGCTTGTATAAAGTCCGGTCTGGGTTGCCCTGTCGTGCCATGACACTTGTCTCAAGGGTTCGATTGTTTCGATATAAAAAGTCATAAAGAAGTCGTCTTTTCCTTTTGCCAAGTCTTGTTTCTTCTCGTCATTCATATTTCATACTACATACCTACCGGACTTGCCTCGTGCACTCATCGACTCATTATACAGCAGCGCAGGAGACACTCAGCGCTGTGCTCGACTTACACGGTATAGCGCCGTCACATAACCCGAAAACAACACGGACTTTCGCCAACTACACACCACCGCCATCATGACGCAGACGATAGTCGTCCTGGGAGGCTCTTTTGCCGGCATCCAGATCGCACACCGGCTGGTAAAGAACACGAGGAAGTCCATCAAGGACCTCAAGGTCATTCTCGTGTCCACTGTAAGTTGAGAACAGATCCACGAGACGGATGTCTCCATCTACTCGTATCGAATGTGTTTCACCACATTTGCCGTCTCCAGACAAACCCTCTTGAGCAAAAAAATGCAGCCGCTGATCATAAACTATTCAAGAACTCCCATTTCTACTGGAACCTGGCCTCGGTCCGCGCCATCATCCCGGGCGTCCTGAAAGACGAGGAGTACACGCAGCCCATCGCGCAGGGCTTCGCGCAGTACCCGTCGGACGCGTTCGAGTTCGTCGTGGGCACGGCCGAGGCGGCCGACCTGGACGCCAAGACGGTCAAGGTATCTCTCGTAAACGGTGGCGGCGAGCGCGTTTTGAGTTACGACCACCTCGTCCTGGCCACCGGCACCCGCACCGCCGGCGACGACGTCGTCCCCTGGAAGGCCAGCGGCACCCACGAGGCCATCATGGACACGCTGCACCGCACCGCGGACCGCGTGCAAGCCGCCAAGCACATTGTCGTCGCGGGCGCCGGGTCCACGGGCGTCGAGGTCGCCGGCGAGCTCGGCTTCGAGTACCGCAAGAACAAGGAGATTGTGCTCCTGTCGAGCGGCACGGCCGGCGTGCTGGGCGGCGACGCGCTGGCGTCCAACGCCGAGGCGGAGCTGCGCAAGCTGGACGTGGCGGTGCGGCAGGACGCGCGCGTGGAAAGCACCGTGGCGCTGCCCGACGGCAAGACGGAGATCACGCTCACGGGCGGCGACAAGATCGTTACCGACTTGTACCTGCCCACCATGGGCATGGCGCCCAACACCGAGTACCTGCCGGCCAAGGTGCTGCGGGAGGACAAGTTTGTCGCGATTGACGAGTTCTACCGCGTCAAGAACGCCAGCAACGTCTGGGCCGCGGGCGATATCGTGTGGCTGCCGAGGGGGTCTTATGTCATTACGGACAAGCAGGTGAGTTTTCCCTTCTTCCCCTTTCTATATCCCCAGCGACAATGTATAGTATACTGACGCGAGGACATAAAAAAGGCCGCTGGCGTGGCCAAGAACATTGACCTCGTCCTGCACGACAAGAACCCGGCGGTGGTCAAGACGATCCCCGTGGACGTCCTCATGGCGACCGTCGGCAGGAGCCGCGGCGTCGGGCGCATCGGGCCGGTCAAGGTCTTTTCGTACATGGTGTACACGATCAAGGGCAAGACGCTCGGGACGCAGACGCTGCCGGGCATGGTCAATGGTACCAGCTATTAAAAGTTTGGCGGAGGATTGCTTGTATGGTTTTTGTCATGTGCGGCTGCTTTGAGGAGAGATCCAGATACCCTATAGATACCGTATCTCTTCTGATAATGTAATTGATTTGACCTAAAAAGGCGTCTGGTGTTTCACAAGTACACGCGGCCAGCGGTTGGTAGATAGATCCTTTCGACCCTGCTTTCAGTCTCGGTCATGCTCCCGTGAAATATTTTGATATTATGCCATCTATCCTGACTCCGTGGCTAGTGAACTACTCCCGCCCAGATCGAAATCATCTGCTCGTCTTCTCATCCTCGACTTCCCTCCGCAATTGTTCCAAGATCTGCATCCTCGAGCTGAGATGTGACTCTAGGCCGTCAATCTGCTCCTTGACCGTGGACAGGTCATCCGCGATGCCCCTCAGGTTGCTTCCCGTCTTGGCCTTGCCGTTGCCTTCTTCCAGCTCGCGCAGCTCCTTGCGCTTGTAGTCCAACAGCTGCTCCAGCTCGCGCTTCACCAGCGCCGGCTTGCTTTCCCTCTTGCCTCCGCGCCGGCGGTTTGCAATCTCCTCGACCTTGGCCATCTTTTCGTCGAGCTCGGACAGCTGCTTCTTGAGCCGCACCTCCTCCCAGTCATCCGTCTTGGCGGTGCTAAAGTCGGTGCCGGACGATTTGAATCCTCCTCTGCCGAGCCGCGTGAGGTACTGGTCGCCAAACTTGGCCTTTCGGCCGGTGCTCGTGCTATCGTCGGCCTTGGCGGCCCAGCGGGAGCTGGCGGGAGCATTGCGTTCCGAGTCTAGCTGGTAGTTGATCTGGTTGCGCTCAAACGAAGAGCGGAGGGATGCTGGCACGGTCCGCGGGATCCGGAAGCCCTCGTGCCGGTTGTTCAGGATATGGAGGAAGGCGAGAGTGGCGTCCTTGTTGATGGTGGAGGAGGCAGATGGGTTGATCAGGTTCCAGGCGCTGCGAATATCGGTATCAGGCACGTCGAGCGATTCGTACAGGTCCTCTAGCGAGTTGACTGTAGCAATCGAGGTCAGCAGTGGTTCAGAGGGAAGAGTTCAGGGGATATTGGGCGCAACACAACGTACATGAGATCTCTCCGCGCATGTCTCTGCTCTCCTGGTATATCGACTCGTATTTGGACTTGTCCGCCGGGTTCATGTACCAATCGAAGCCGTCCTTGAGGCCCAACGAGTCGTCCTCGTCTTCCACTTGTTCAAAGGCCACTTGTTTGCCAGTCAGTGCCCTTGTCGCTTGGATCAGATGCGCCTTGGACTCGGGGACGAGCCAGTCGGGCAGTGTGTTGGGGACCTCGTTGTATTCCTGTTGCTACTGTCAGTAAGGGCCTCTTGAGCTGGATGCGGCAGAGGAATACGGACGCCGTTGACTATATCAAAGATGATGCGCATGCCGACACAGAACTCCTCGAAATCGAGGTTGCCGTCATTGTCAATGTCGGCCACGTCCCAGACCTTCTCGAGCTGGTCATCTCTCAGACCACTGTTCTTGAGCAGGGGCGCGGCCATCTCTCCGGTGAGGTATTTGCCGCCATTTGTCCTGGTCGAGAAGATGTTCCAGTAGGTCTCGACCTCGGACGCTTCGATTCGGGGCGCCATGGCGGCAGGCTGCAGAGTGCGGTGCTGTGCTGCTGAGCGGGTGTCGCAGGGCGCGGATTGCGGATGTATGCGATGGAAGGGGTCGGCAATTGGGCGCAGTGAGTAAAGAGTTGGGCTGTTGGGTAGTCGCCGTGGCTGGCAAAGGTGGTGATGAATTGAAGGCTTGCGTCGCCTCTAGAATGAATCCCAATTACCTACAACCGAGCTTCCAGGGGTGCGATGATTGCCATGCGAACGAGCTCCATCCAAGTCCAAACGGTACCTAACCTAACCTACGGGTAATGACTGCGGGCCAGGAGCTGACTGACGTCGCAGCTTGGCAGAGAGGTGCCAGTGCACGGAGCCATGGGTACAGTGCTGTACAGTGCCAGCCACACGCGCCTTTTACCCCAGTCTTTGCTCCGTTCTATGGTCGCTCCCAATTCCTACAGGGATTCCAGGAAATGGCAAATAAGTGAAAATGTCTCATTGGCTAGTCTTGCTGTTATACTAGACGACCATGCATACAACAATTGTCACACTTTATATTTCTCGATGATTTGCAGTCATCTAGTACGTTGGTTACTTTGTATTTGATATTTCGGTCGAAACAATCTGCCTCTGGCGATTTCGAATTTTCCATCTGCCATGATCTGCAAGTACATATTGACACAGGAAAACTCCCTGGCTTGACCCGTCAAATATGAGTTCAACACAGTTGATGAGTTGGCAGTGTCATTTTGGTCATTTACCTTGCTCCAACTTGTTTGGCATTCAACCCCAACCAAGAGCAAAAGAACGCCGTCAATATGGGAAGCCATGACAGGACACAGAGGCAAAAATGACAGAGTTCCTAGTTTGTGTTTTTCTAGAATAGGACAGGAATTGAGTCAGTCTTGAGCAAGTCTACCGATGAGATATCTATTAAGAAAGCCATTTTCCATTTATCCCAAATGGAATGCCAGAATCTCGCACCTGCCTTTTGTAAGCTTGGAGTACTTACCTGCACACGACAACATTCAGAGCAGGTTGTGAAGTCTCCTGGATCAAAGATAGATGTGTATCTATTGTGAAGCAAAGTCACAGTCTTTGTGCTTGAATTAAAGAGGATACATAACCGTCGCGACATATGTGTAGTTGCCCATACTATTTATGTTATCTTTTGTGATCAGATCGGGTCAGATAACACCTCGCCAGAGTGCGACGTGTTAAGGACTTGGGATTGAATATCGACCGAAAGTTGGTCAGTTGAATAATCGATCCTTTCTGGTGCGCCCGCAGACAAGTTACAATAACTGTGCAGAGGTTGGACCTGACCAAGCCGTGCAGCCACCCTCTACCTTGCCACCCTTCCGACCGAACCAATACCTTGTTTTGATCTCGAGCCTCAACGTGCTCGCGCGCCGCCTTCACGTCCTCGAGCATTTCCTCCCGCGTACTGCTACCCGAGCATCCCATCAAACGGATTTTTTCGAGTTCCAGAGACGCGATTATGGAAAACGCCAACTTGGGAGTCTCTCAGGGTTCACCTCCTCGAGTCTCGGCGCCCAAGATGCCCCTCGACGATCCCGACGACCCCGACGACCCATCTCGGTCGCATCCAGAGCCGACAGTGAAAGTGAAGAGAGAAAGAGTCGATTCAGACGCGTCAACCTCCACAAGCACGACCGACAGCGCCGATCAGGCCCGATGGCTCATGGACCGAATCACCGAGCCAGACGCCCCTAGCTGGTGGACAGCAGTTCCTCCTGCGACCTTTCCTGTCTCTGAGAATATTCCTATGTTGGACCCCTCCGATGTACCGACACCGCGACAGGCGTGGAGTGGAATCGAGAGACACCACCAATATCCATTGAGCATTCTTGGTGAGCATGCGATCCCTCGACATTGAATTTTGGCAAACCTGACCATGTTTCCTTAGCTTCTCAGTACGAACAACTCCCGAGTTATGATCAGCATCAGAAGGATACGCCTGATTGGACAGGTCCTCTTTCCATTCTCAACGAGGAATTCGAGGCTCAATTCGCTGAGCAAGGCCTGAACAAGTCCGCCGACAACAGAAGCTCTTCAATAAAAGTTGAAGGAGAAGAGCGAAGCCTGTCCGAGATTTCCAACAATGATGCGGGACCACCCGTCCTCCTTCTCGAGTGGACAAACCTTGACTACGAGGTCCAATCCGTGGTTCTCTTGGCACTCTCCCAGAAATACGGATCGTTCCAAAAGGCTTGTCAGTCAATCGAACTTCGATTGGGACAAGTCGAGCGCTGGCTGTAAGTTTTTCTGCCTCAGACGTGAGGGGCCCTTCTAAAATGGTGCTGTCAAAGAGGGTGATGGGAACATTCGAAGGCGATTATTCGTCAGATAGAATGTCGAAAGAGCCAGACAGTATCTAACCAGTAGCGAGCTTTGCTACCGACCACTGTGAGAGGGTTCTTCTTAAATGGTGTCATGACGTGCTAACAAATTTCTTACAGTGAGCTGTTTACTGCAGAGAAGAACCAAGAAAAGAGATGGCAGAAATACCTAGAACAGATGCTGTGGAACCCATATGTGCAACCAAGGGAAGGCGATCACCCAGTGGAGCTCAAGCTGCTGACCAGAGCCCACATTCACAACGCCGGACGCTTCTTGATCGAACACGGCTTCCCAGAAGTCAGCAATGGTATCCAGGGCTGGGCACACCAGACTTACAAGTGGCCCTTGGATATCGACATTTCCGATTACAACCCCGAGCGGATCGGCACTTTACTGTCACCCCCACCGCCTCCTCTCTTTGGCTTTCCCGACCTCGTCGATTAGAAAGCCTCCTTGGACGACAATTGTATACCCACCGGCTCTATCAGCACCAGTGGGCGGACTCGTCTTTCCGCAAGGAAGTTTTTCTCTTGTATATATAGATAAGATTGTCGTCTTAGAAGCCAAATGCTTCTAGACCTTGAATATAATGCCTGTTGTCCAAATATTCTTCAACACCATTGCTAATGTCAAAGTCTTTGACTTGAAGTATACTTTCCTTGACCTTAGCTACTATCGTGAGACATACGGTACTCTTGTCATACACAATTCGGCTTGGAGGGCCGGCGCGAGGAGTACCTTACTACCTACGCAGTAAAAACGAGAATATAGCTTCCCTATGAAGCGCCTGGAAATCCGAGAGCCCTGCAATAGATCTTGCGGCGCTACGGATGCAGTATTGCTGCCTCGCTCGCGCAGTCCGACGACGTCGGCCTGATAAACGAGTCCATCGACGAGGTGGAGTAACACGGCGCTGAGTGGCTGGCCGACCTGTTTAGGCCCCGCCGTTCTTCCAGAAGCACAAGGCGCAGCTCTCCTGGGTACGCAACCTAGACGACCACACCATCACGCCCTTGGCAATTACAGATAGAAGAATGCTCATTTCTGTGCCAACGTCGACAGAGAGGTCAAAGAAGAGGACCCTCTGCGTCGATCTCGTCACTCACTTGACCGAAAACGACACTGATGGCTTGCTGGCCGAGCAACACACAACGACTGTACCTGACGTTTCGGCCTGCAGGGTGAGCGCGAGCAATACCTCGCTGTGCAGTATATGCTGCGCAAGTATGGTTCCGAGGTTGATCATAGCGGAGGTGCTGACAGTGAAGGGTCCTGGACCTCACTTCCTCGAGGTCTACATGGACGGTGTGCTCCCTGCTTTGGTAGAAGACTCAGATCAGATTACTCAGATGTCGAGGGGAAGACCACCAAGTGCGACAATCTTGTGATCGATGGAAGCACGATATTTACGAGCCTTGGTATTCACCCTTGATACTGTCGCTGCATAGTTATCCAGTCTCATGACAGTGAGGCGGTCAAGGAGTAAAATTTTCTTGAGATACTCTAACTTTATTCTCTATTAATTTCTAAGACTCAGATATTCCCAAACTCCTCGTGAAATCAGAATCATCATATCCCAAAGCTAACAACCAATATAGCCTCAAACCTCTAAAACCAGCGTAATAATAGAGGGTATCATTGAAATGACACAAGTGACGCCAAACTTTTACCGAATTTCCGTGCCTATATCGTAGTGCCGTCTATAATCAACCGAGCCCAATAACTCCAGTAAGAAACAGCCATGTATCCCTTCTATAGCTGCAGTAGCGACGCCACCGGGCGAAGCTGTGGTTGGCAGTCAAGCCCTTTCTAATAAGTCTTGCCATGTCTAGCCAGAAAGAGAACTCAAAGATTGAGAGCTCTTTCTTGATTTTGTGGGTGGTGGTGCATGGCCGTTCTTGGTTGGTGGGTTGATGTGTCTGCTTCTAATTTGATGAATAATGTGCGTCGAGGCATATCGGTGAGATCACTTCAATCCTCTTCCGGAACCTCAACAATGGTTACGTAGCCATTGGACTTGACTACTTCGGCCTCTTCTGGTGCCTCGTCGTTCTTGACACGCTCCACAGCGAAGCACTGAACGGCACCAATGGCAGCCACCAGGGCGCTGCCGTACCAGGCAAGTGCAGTGAAGTTCTGCCGGCTGCCAATGGTGTAGAGATATCCTGCAACGGGAGGCGCAATCATCCGGCATGCGGCACCGGCACTGGCTGCCAGGCCATTAACCTTGCCCAGCACGGTGTTACATGGAGTCGCGTCCTTGATCAGGATGAGCAAGAGAGGGTACAGGATGATAGACAAAATGTTCCGGATCGTAAGGCAGAAGTAGATGGACGGGTACAGCATCGACTCGGGCACGTAGAGCAGCATTGGCATGATGAAGTAGGCGATCGGGTGAAGGACCGTGACGAGGATGAAGAGCCTGAAGATGCCGATGAAGGAAGCCGCGATCGGAAAGATGACGGCCTGGACGAACAGGGCAATGACTCCATTGATGGCCATGATGACACCGACTGACTGCATCGAGAGGCCGAGACCGCCGGGAGAGTACAGCGGGTTGCCGACAGAGAAGGCTCCAGTCCCTGAGAGGGAGCTCATGGGCATCTTCTCGTCCTCGAAGAAGATAGGCAGGAGGTGATCGTAGGTCATGGAGTGATAGGTGAAGATGGAAAGGGCGACAATGAGGGCGACGATCCTGTTGGTGAAGATGGTGACGTGGGCATCCTTTTGCGGCTGCTTCGGACACGGGATCTCACTGCGAGATAGCTCGGCACTGTTCCGGGTCCGGAAGGTGCCGTAAGTCTCGGACCGGATATCGACGGCGGGCTGCTTCAGGGCATCTGACGTCTCGAGCAGCGGTGTCTCCATGGACATGTACGTGTTGTCTGGCAGCATGACGCGAGGGACCATGTCTGGGTGCGTCTCGTCGAGGAGAAAGTACCCAAGGCAAATGCTGACGAGCAGAAGGCCGGCGCAGATGAGGTTGGGCAGAAGGTACGGAAACACATCGAAAAAGCTTCCCTTGGGGAAGACGTTGGGGAAAGACTTGTGTGGTTCAGCAAAAATGCCGCCAATACTTGGCCCAATGATGGTACCGATGGACCAGACAAATGGCATTACAGCGTATGCGCGTGCTGGGTGGCTATCAGTATGTTGACTTCAAGACGAGGAAGAGATAAACTTACGTTCATGCTCTTTCTTGGTGCAAAGCTCGGAAACCATGGTTTGAATGACGCCAATGTTGCCATTCAGAAATCCACCGATAGCACGTCCCGCGAGGGCAATCCAGATGTTGGTAGAGAAGCCGACCAGTATTAGACTGAACATGGTGCCAATACATCCCATCAGAAGGACGGGTTTTCTGCCGATACGATCCGAGAGCCCTCCCCAGTACATGCCCATGGAGGCTTCGGCCAGGGCAAAAGCCGATATGAGCAGGCCGGCGTAGAAGGAGGCATCTTGCTCGTTGCCGATCTTGAAACGCTTCACCAATGACCAGGCATATGGAAAGATGGACGTGAGCGCAATGGGCTCAGCCAGACGAACAATGGCTGTGATGAAGCGGGTAAGCCAGTGCTTCTTTTTGGGCGACAAGGAAGGAACGAGGGGACAATGTCGTCGACAGAAAATATTGTTACCAACCTAGAAGAAAGAGCTGGACGGTCGGGAAGTCATCAGGGTTTCGAGTTGATCTCTGCTTGGTTAGGACCATGGTCTCGCAAGTGAATATCTATCTTACGACAGCTGATGCAGCACCTGACGTTTGTAGTAAAGAAGGGTGAGAAAGAGTGATGTATGTCGAAGTCCCTTCTTTTTTTTCAAACAGCAAGTAAGCTTCAGGTGCTGGATCGTCCCCTATTTGTGTAAAGCTTCCAGAGCGGATCAAGCAGGGACCCGGAATTCTTCTTGACGGCAGGGTAAGGAAGGTTCGATAGAGACGTAAGGTATGATGCTTCTTTTCTGTGCCTGGGGTCTATCTCTTTGTGTGAAAAAAGGGTGATCAAGCCACAGAGTCAGCGTCAAAGGAAAAAGAGAGAAATGATAGACAGTCTAGAGATATAGGGAAAAAGCAACACCCTCCAGGTCTATTCGTCGATGGCGCAAGGAAAGATTTGACGTTGCAATGCAGGAAATAGTGAAAAAACAGGACCGAAGTAGAAGAAGCAGGGACAGAGAGCAGATAAATTACCATGCATATGCCAAAGGCCGATCTGCCACTGCCCACACCATAGATGGCGGTAGATCTCGGAGAGGGAATTCGGACACAAAGTTTGCAGCATGTGTCAGTTCTTTCCAGTGGCCATCGCCTGACCCAGGTCACCTGGCAGTGGATCGGCTAGGCCGTTTGGCGCTATGGGAACTCGCTATGAGTTAGCGGGTTGTAATAGTATTGCGACATCGCGACCACGGATTATAACAGCCAGGCTAGAGGGCCTTGATTTCCTCTTTTCGTCGGGTATTGACCATAATGGGGCTCAGTATAATCCACTGTCTCCATAGAAATATATAACCAGATCAGTTTTATACTGTTGTCTTTTGTTGGCGCGTTTTGAAGATGGGTCGAAAATATGATGTATCCTGGCAGCCTGTTGGTTGGAGCTGTCAAGCTGTGTACAGAGTACCGGGTGCTATCTATCTTGGCCAACGGCGTACAATCAAATGTTCCGACAACAGCAGATAGGCGATGTACCATAGCTATGCAAGGAAATGCCAATCATACAGGGGCTACAAGGCCAAGCAGAATCTGTCGTCATCAATGTTATCTCTAGGGATGGCATGTAGTCTGTTTTGGGATTGCTCATTCATGTTCGTTCGCCTTGATTAGCACATGGGTTATCATCTTGCGAGCTATCTGTACGCCGTACACCCGCTGTAATAGATCCACGTGTTGGACCAAAGCCCTGGATGGACTATGGGCTGTAAGTTTGACTGACAGCCAGTGACCGGCAATGTCGGCGTTGAATTTGTGCATTAAGTTAACGTTCGCACAGATGAGGTATCACAATTTGGCATGTGGTGATACTGAAAGCGATTGGCGCTATGGGTCGCACTCGTCACTAGATAACCATGTACCATAGGCAAAACAAGCTCAAATATGAGCAGATCAAACCGAAGATATCGACCAGACCAGTGGGTGGAACCAGACTATCGGAGTCTTTTGAGTGCGAACAGGCAGTCCTGAAACCTTGACTCAGAGACTGGGATAAATACTAGTGTAAAGCCTGAGCTGGCCAACGGAAGCATGAGTCCGGTCAAGGACATTCTGTTTCTGCTGTCAAACACTAAAAAGCAGGCAGGGCAGTCTGCGGCTGTACCGATGATGAGCCACTCGAGCACATTACTCACTATTGAGCACATAAATATACATCCATCTCATTGAATCATTCGCTGTTCAAGCTCTGAGTGTAACCTGTATGGAGAACCTGGTTGACTTTCTCACTGAAAGACGTGACAAGTCAACACTGCTACAACGATGGACCTGGCCACCTAGGTACAGAATGCTTCGTAGTAAAGTTGACCGACCCAGATTTGCCAGATCCTTCCACTTCTTCACCCGGGCCAATGACGAGTCTGGCGAAAATTCCTATCACGGAATCGAAAAGTAAAGCCCGCCAATGAAAAGACTCGCTAGCCAGAATGTCGTGTCCGGAAATCGCGTCCTAGATCGACTCAACTGTAGGCTAGGCGCATCCGCTAAAGGGCTTGGACGCGCCTGTCCACACTACATTCACTACAACCCCATGCCGGTAAATGAACCGCCATCCGATCTCTTCTGTTTCATCAGCCAGGCACAATATTTGCCACGGTTCATTCTCGAGAAAGCCGTGGTTATCTTTGGTGAAGCTGACCACCTCTATCCAGTTCTCTTTCGTCTGTTCCTCTCGAAAAGAGGATGCCAGAATTTATTATTAGGCACCCCGGGAACTGACATGCGACGGTGCAAATCTTAACACTCTTGCTTCCAGGACCCGAGACCGGACTCGACAGGCCATCCCGGGTCCTTCTCGACTGGCGGTGACAGGCCATGTTACTGACAAGTTTGGAAACCCGGCTCATCCTTTTCTCTCTCCTTCTCCCTCGTTGGAGGATATCATCCTTGGTGAGCTCGAGCCTCGAGCAGTATCTCTGCTGCGAAATACCGCCCAGATCATACAACACACCTATCCGACCTGTCCCGAAATGAGACACACGTCACCAATGATCTGCCCAACCCATGGCGCAGCTCCTATCTGCATCACTGCCGTCATCCGCCTGAATCAAACCAGAGCTTTGCGAGGAGACAAGTGCAGGAAAAAAAACATGCCACCATCCTCCAGAGCCTGATACGGATCTCGAGAGATAAGGGCTTTTCGGCAGATTCGTCCGGAAGAAAGCCTGAGACACGGAAGTGACAACAGAGCCGCCTGCCACCCTTATCTCGACTGTGGAAGCACAAGATAATGCAGTGCGACAGTGGCATCGATGCAAGACAGCCAGCGCTTCTTTTCTTCCCGTTCGCCCCCCGGTCCTGCAGTACCACCTCTGCCAACCCTCATGCAGCCAGCCGAACCAGACCGCTTAGGTCATGTTAAAAAAGACGTCCTCGAGCTGTTGCGGCCCGAACTCGCGCCCCTCCTCAATTATGCTTGGGCCTGCTTTATCAGAAGTGTTGCGAATTACGTATGCAGATCTTGTTCTGATTACTTGAAAGCTCAAGAGAAAAAGTCAAAAGCACCATTTAGGAGCTTTTTCTCTACCCGAGTAGGGATACTTTGGCCTTGCCTGCGATGCCAGTTCCGGGGATAGCCGTACCAAATTCAGGGCTTGTGAATATCAGGTCGCTATCCTTTTGCTCTCACTCTTTCCAAATACGAACTTTGGCTCGAGTCGTGTAAGCATAACGGTGGGTTCCTCAGTCATGCTCATTCAGTATCACTTCTATTTTTTTGATCTTATTAGTCTCTAATATGCTACACGTCAAACTTGACCTGGATGTCTTGGGACAGATGAAAAGCATACAAGTGGCGTCACCAATCATGACGAAATCCCATGAAGAGGGAAAGAAAACAATCACTCCAGTCCAGCAAAAACAAAAGCTACAGAGTATCTGTACATGCATGCAGGTATCCACCTCTACCAAGCGACGACCAACTCGAGTCGGCCGAGAGATCGGGCTCCAGCAGATAACAACGCAGAGGGAAAAAGGCATTTGTGCCCAAAAAGGGGGCTCTAGGAACCCGTAAAGAAGTCGTCAATCTCTTCCATGGACACACCAATGAGACGGGACAGTCGCTTCTTCAGCTCGTCGACGGTAATCTCTTTAGATTTTCCCTGCTGCTGCAAGGGGCTGTCGCTCGAGCTGACAATGATGCTGATGCTGCTACTGGGCCGATGAACGGGATAGTGTGCCTGTGATAATCTGCTCGCCGGCAGTCGCTGCTGGCTGAATGGCAACCCTCGGACGGGACTCAGGCTGGGGCTCGAGTCTGCCGACGACACCGAAAGGATGCTGTCGATGCGTGAATGATGCCGCCAGCCAGGTGCTTTCTTGGCGGGCGAAGAAGATGAACTAGACTTTGTCTCTCGTGCTAGTCGTGATATGGGATCTAATGCTGCGGTCTCCCGTATAACGCCGTCTATAGCGACAGGCATGTCTAGATCGGGCCAAAGAAATCCGTCGTACTGGGGGATGCGGAAAGGTGCGCCTGCTCTTCCGTTCCATCGCCATCCATCACCGTCGATGTGAAAGTCAGCCAATGCCGCCGCTGCATGGAATCCTTCCTTCTCGACATTGTGATTTAAGCCAAGCTCGTTCCTAGATTTGTTCAGCGTCCGAGGTTGAATCTTTAGCCTCAAGTTGTCGTTGTTGTCTTCCCAGGTTTGTTCCTTAAAGAGCCTGGCAACACTGTTCTTTCCGTCAGCTCAAGTTTCCAAGATGTGATATGCAGAGACACATACTACTCCACTGGGATCGAGTAATGGGCTCTATACTTGGGCCTCATCCTGTGGTACTTCCAGTCTAAGTGCTGCCGCCAAGCAAGACCCGACTCCAGTGTAGGCTTTTCCCTAAACTTGACGGGATCCTTGATCGGGACTGGGACCCAGCCGCCGAATATGTTGGCGACGAGGCTACTCCCCAGCTCCATCTCGAGGTCGGTTCCGTAGAACGGCTCCGTCATTTCTCTGGTCAGCGACCGAAAGTCTTTCCAAAATATGGCGTGGCCCAGTCTATGATATCTCGTTAGTATTGTCTTAGGAAAATCCGACCAAGCACGCTCACTCATGCATCAGCGTGACTGCGACCATAAAGGCCGTAAGCAAGTACTCTTCGCTATCCCGGGCAAGCTCCTTCATCCTCTGGGGGAACTCGGCCATGACCAGCAGCGACAGCCTGCGCTGTTTCCGCTGGGACCGCCGCGCCCGGTGATCCCACTCCTCGATCGTGCCGCGCGCATCGAGCTCGTCGACGGGCATGTCGCCCCGGGGGTGCCGGCATGTATACCCGACCCAGCCCCTGCACCGAAACATGTCCGGGTCCAAATGCCACTCGATCGACCGCGGCAGGCCCCGTTTCAGCTCCTCGGACGCCTCGACGATCCAGCTCCGCTTGAGCTCGGCGGTCGCCCACTCGGCGTCGTGGTGCTGCACAATGGTCTGCGTCTGCGTCTGCGTCTCCCGCCCCGGGTACTGCTCGTCGAAAATGTCGTCGATCAGGAAATCGGAGATCCACGCCAGCCCGGCGCGCTCGACGAGCCGGCTCGCCAGCAGCAGGGGCTGCCGCAGCTCGGCGAGGAGGTCTGGGTCTGCATCGGCCCAGTTTGCGAAGACGGGGTGGATTTCGCCTTGGAGATGGAGATGATACTTCTTCGTCGTGCCTGTGGGCGGACAAGGCTCTTGGATTAGTAGGGTTCTCTTCAAAGCTTTGAGGATCATAACTGATATGACTTGCCTATTGCTCCGCATTCAATCAGGGCTTTGGTATTCCACTTCCTGCCCACGGATCCCGGCTGGGGATGATGGCTGTTCACGGGAAGCAACCACGTCGCCATGACCAAGTACTCTCGACAAACCTTTTGAGCATGGCTATTCTGACGTGGGAGCAAAAGAATGAGATCTTTCGCTTTCGCTGTTGATCAATTAAATGCGGATACATTTCTTCGAGTATTAGTTTCCCAATTCCATGGCAGTGAGACAAGAGCCTTGTAAGACAAGAGCGCATTCCAGCAAGCTTGAACTAGTCGATCATAAAATAGTCAGGCACACATGTATTCCCCTGGCCTGGGAAATGAAATCGAGACAATGGAGCTGTCACGACCCCCTTCCACGTGATGATGGTTCAAAGTTTACCATCTGTTCTTGTCTGACATGCCATCTCATACCTTTTCTTTTCTCTAGCCGGCCTTTAACTCGTATAATCCATCTTCCTGTCCCCAATAACAGCCCACATCTCCTCGACAATCTCCCGCTGTCCCGCCGGCGCGCCCCGGACGGCGAGGTACTTGCGCCCGTCGATCTGGGGGTCCCACACCCCCGGGTTCCCGCCGGCCATGATGCCCCCGGCCTCGGCCAGGATCGTCCAGGCCGCGCACACGTCCCAGGCCCAGCACCCGCCCTCCCAGTACAGATCGAGCTGGCCGGCGGCCACGGCGCACAGGTTCAGCGCCGCGCTGCCGAGCGAGCGCAGCGAGTGCACCATGGCGCCGCCCTGGGTTTTCGATAGACACAGCCGCCGGAACACGTCGGCCTTGAGCTCGTAGTTGGCGTCGTCGCGGCTGCTGCCCCACTCGACGGCCAGCAGCGCCGAGTCGAGGCCGGCCAGGGGCTGCGGCGTCTTGGCGAGCGGCAGCTTGCTGATGTTCCCCCGACCGCCCTCGCCGAGGCCCCACGACCGCCCGACCGTCATATACGCGCCCCGGCCGCGGATCGCCGTGTACAGCGTGTCCAGGTAGGGGTTGTACACGACGCCGATCGTCGGAATACGGTCGGCCGCGAAGCCGAGCGAGATGCAGGCGTGCGGGAAGCCGTGGACAAAATTCGTCGTGCCGTCGATGGGGTCGACGATAAAGGTGGGTTCCGGGCCCAGCGTCTGGCCCGGCTGGTACGTCTCCTCGCCCATGAAGGCGTACGAGGGGTACTTGTGCCGGAGGACCGACGAGACGTGCGCCTCGACGGCCTTGTCGCATTCGGTGACGATGTCGGCGGCTGGGAGGGGGGTGTTAGCATCGTTGTGGTCTAGAGTCTATATACATGGCTGATGTATGTTTGTGTGTATAGTGCTGATATGTATAAAGAATGGGGAGGGCAACATTGGGAAAGCAAGGTTGCGCTGTGTCCTTGATTCTCCTCACTTGATGCGAGTCGGTGAGAACCTATGGCCGCCCATACTTGTATCTCAGCTCACACGGCCACGGTGCAATGTAGCCATGATGCCGCTCTCAAGATTGGTTTATACAACGACAAATGAGTAGCGGTCCACGCTCAAGGTATGCACATCATTTTTGGAGGGGCGCCGCGGGGTAAAGATGAAAATGTAGAAGGGGTCTTGCTGTCCAACACTTTCGAGGTGTGAAGAATAGAAATAGGTGTAGTGACGTGGTAGATGGTACCAAGGTTCAAAAAACAACAATATAAACTCACAATTCAGCTTGGTCCCCTGATCGATATCGCTGGGATTCGCCGTCAGGATCATACGTCCGGCGTCGAAGGCGATCGACACGAGGGTGTCGTGGATATCCTGCAGGTCCAGGTCTGCTGCTGCTGCCATGGTCGCGGACTATGAGTGGAATTGGGTCTGTAGTTGAGGTGGAAAGACAAGGTTTGAAGGGTTGTCAGTATTATGAATAGTCGACGAGACCCAAGTTGAGTAAACAATTGGTTATTTTCTTAACACTGGCATCTGCCCCCGAGTTTCCCATTTCTCTTGGTCAGGTATGGAGCTGCGGGCAACTGTGGGACGTTTGTGGGGAGAATTGATGTAATGCCGCATCCCATCGTGCCTGGTCATATGGTTCTCATTGGCTAGCAAATCACGACGTTTGCATTGCACGGGCAAAGTGTTGCAGGTAAATAATTCTGGGAAAGGACTCTTCTCGACCTGAGAAAATTCATAAATATAGATACATATCAAGCTCTTGGTGTGTCATGTCGAAAGGCATGTCATCATATTGCTGAACGATACACATGCCCGGTTTTCTACAACGGTGCAATCATACACCCCGTAGCAGTCGATCGGTATACATTTGACGTCTCCTTGATCCGTTTTGAAACTTTCTCAACATACATGAACGCCTCAACTCCGCGTACAGATCCGTCGTCTCCCGTGATGTTCTCGTCATATGTGTGAGTGAAGAAATCGAGAGAGAAAATAGGACCAATGTCGTAAAACTCTCCACCCCTTCGTAACAAAGCTATACATTTTCCACCCCCCCTCCCGTCTCTTCTGATTCGAGATTACCCATCTCTTCCCCCCGTGAAATCCTTAGACGTTCTCTCTAAAGATGCTTCTCCTCTCAGTTGGACTATCGTTGAACGGGTTAGCGGCGTTTCCGTCGTGGTGCGTTTCAATCGGCCGCGGGCTTACACCTCGCAGGCTAATGTTGCTGGGCTCGGCCTGGGCATCGTCGAACGGGTTCTGCCTCGTCCTGCTTCCTCCGGCATGTCCCGACGAGGGGACGCCGAGCTCGGGGTCTCTCTCCCGCGAGCGGCCCCTCGGCTCGTCGTGGTGTCCGCCGTAGGGCTCGGGCGCGTGTCCGGGCGTGGCGGCCAGGTTCATGGGGTAGCCGCTGCCGCCATAGGGATCGTGGCCGTAGGGGTTGCCGCCGTGTCGGTGGTCGAGCTCCTGCTCCTCGTAGTAGCCACCGTACCCATCAGCCTCATTGCCGACGCGCGAGTCCCACGCCTCATCCGGGTCCAGGGCTCCGAAGCCGCGCGGTGCCCGTCCACCTGCCGTGTTCGCCGAGGGTGCCTCGTATGCACCTGCTGCCGATCTCTTGTTGCCGTTCTTAAGCTTGTTGAACCAGCCGCTGATGCCGCCGGCGCCCTGGCCCTGTGCGCCGTATGGGGATGCGTCGGAGCGAGAGAAGGGGTTGTAGGACGATAGCGAGGGGGCGGGAAGCTAGAAGTATTTCGCGCGGGTCAGCACATGTGCAGATAGAATTGTCCCAGGAAAGCCTGAGTGTGGTCATGCCCAAAAGTTGAATGCCGACCAGGGGAGCCGGAAGCCGCCAGCATCACTCGTGACAAATGCGCGCATTGGCTCGCGAGCGCAATGGCAACATCAAGTCGCACTCTTGGAAGACCGGAAGACACGAAAGCGAGGTTCACGCTGAGGGCAGCGAAATAAAAGTCAAGAGGGACAACATACGCCTAATCTCCTTGCCCGCAGCTGTGTGAAGACGACCCAGCCGGCGGCCGCGACGACCAGCAACACGAACAGCACAATGAAGAATATTCCGACGCCGTTCATCTCGGTAATCGTGGATGACGTCCAATGGCGGGACGTCGGCGATGGGTTTTGAAGGGGGGAATAATCAGGGTTTCCAAGGGTGCGTCAATCGATTGACCATGCGAGATCGATTGAGATAAAAGAGTCGCAGGCGTTGGATGCCTGATCCGCAAGAGAAGAATTGCCTCGGCCTCGCTTTCTGTGGGTTTGGTGAGGCTCTTAGGTTGTAGTAGTTGAGGCTGTGTTTTGCGACTTTTGGGCAGTCAGTTGGGGGTCCTGTTGCTGATGTGATTGAATGTGATACAAAAAGACCAGGTTTCTTGCCAGGTGCTGCGCTGCTTACGACACGACACGACCTTGCCCAAAACCAACCAGTCCGGCCCAATCCCAAGTCTCACACGCTCAAGCTCAACCGACGTATGGGCGACGTACAGCAGTGTGCTACACCTGGAACAAGGAAACGGGCTCTCACTGTCGCTTCGGAATGCCGGGGTCGGATCAGCTCCATGGGTCCAGTCTTTGCTATTTTGGGCCTGGGGTTAGTAGCTAAAAGGTAAAGCCTAAGGTTATCAGGTTTATTAGTGCAGTGACCAACAACAGGGCTCAGGGGGTGACCAGCCAGACCAGAGAGAGGACCAGATAATTGACTTTTTGGTGTCGTACCGCGGCGGAGAATTTGGGGGCGGGTTCTTCAGTGGTCTCCACCCAGTAAACCCGCCTATCGGAACCGCTGTTTTCAAGTGTTCAGCAAGTGATCCCTACTTTTTCAACGTCCACTGATGAAGATCCAAGAATGACTTCTTCACAAACAAGATATTACGAAGCAGACTTGGCACAGCCAGGGTGGTTTCATTGAATCGCTGCGCAGTAAACTACCTACAGCCAGAGTCGGCATTCTCACAGACGGAATAGTGATATATGATTCAATTAGGTACTCTCTTCCATACTTTAGAAGTGATCATATAATCCCATTACTCATCATTTACTATATTAACAGTTGTCTACTCTCGATCTATCTTCAACGCCTTTCGCATCATGGCTCCCATATAAGCATAATAACCGAGTCCTCATCGCTGGGTCCGTCCTGGGCATGCACCGTGTCGTCTGGCAGCCAGTCGTCCTCGTCGCCATAGCTCATGGGGCTGCCCCGTCGCTTGGCATACGCCTGCCAGACCTCGCCCTTCTCGCCCATGCGGGCGTCCAGTAATCTCCATGTGCGCTTGACGCCCGTCCAGCTGACAACCTTGCGCTGCTTGTTGCGGTCGGCTCCCTCGATGGGTTCTATGACGAGCCGTGCCGCCGTCTGTACCTCGCGCTCCTTGTCGCGATCCTGCTGCATCACGAGCCGCGATGTCCGTGGCATCGACACCACCTCGACTCCATCCGGGTAATGAGAGATGGTATGACCGTTGACCAAAATCCACGAGTCGCGGAACGAAAAGCGCTGCAGGAAGCAGTCCTCGCCACAGACGCTCGCCACCATGTGTGACTTCCAGGGCTCAAACCGGTGCCGGTGCTTGTAGTGGTGCAGAGTCAGAGGTTGCAAACCGCCTTCGAAGCCGGTCCGCAAGCCATGGTAGTCATCTTCGGGCACGTAAAAGGACGGCAATACGTGCATGTCCTCGTCAGTGTTCTGCGAAACGCACTTGTAGACGTGCTCGTCCCAGTACGCATCTCCACGAGGTTTGAGCTCACCATCGGCGTCCGAATTGTCCTCATGCAGACACGGTAGTTGTATCAGATCGGTGGCCATTGGGATATTGAAAAAGACTGCGCCTCCGCCGTATGTCAAGGTGATATTGTTCTCGACCGTCCAGTCGGCGCGCTCGCTCGGCATGCCCAGATACACCTTGTCGCTCTCATCGAACCTGGCCAGTCTGTCGAGAAGCTTGCCGAGGGACGGGAAGAAGACGTCGTCGTCGACGAGTGCCAGGAAACTCTTTGTCTCGCCATCCCTTGAGAACTCATCGTTGCGCCGGGAGAGCATATGCAAGAGCTCAACATATCGCGCCGTCACGTCCGAGCTCTCATTGGCCGCCAGAACCACAGCATCGATCCCAAGACCTCTCAGCTTGGTGCTCAGATAGCTGACTTCGGCATTGGTGGCGCGATGAAGCGTAAGAACGATGCTCGCGCCATTGCTGCGTCCCTTGCCGTCCGTGAGCCACCTCGCCCAGTCGCGGATGAGTGCGTCGTCGGCGTACGTGAGCCGGCCGTACGATGAAGAGATGCCAAAGATGAGCGACGATGCGTCCAGTTGATCAGGCGTGGTGGATCGCTTCACAGTGAGGTGGACTGCTTTTTCGGCATGCAAATGCAGCCTTTCTTCCTCGAGCTGGACATGCTCGAAATCCCGGGCCATGAACTTGAGGCCCGTATCCGTCATACTGTTCCTCACATCCGACTTGTGCGACGGGCGTATCCTCCGCGCATAAAATGGAATATTCTCCGACAGCCCATACTCGCTCGCAAGATCCTTTAGATAAGACGCCTCGTCCGTGACCAGGACCTCATTCAACGTCTCATTGAGCCACGTTCCCACCGTCTTACCATCGGTATAATCGTAAATGCTGGGAGGCCGCGGTGGTGGCCGATGGTAACGCACAGCAGATAAGAGAATACAAATTATTATAAATGTGACAAAGAAGTGAAGCCACCTGACCCTCCCGGAGAAATACACTGGACGAAACATGGTTCGTTATGCCGCAGAAAATGGTGTGAAACGAGTGGTGGAATGGTAAGACTAAAAGTGGTATTATTGGCGATATGGTGGCATTCGCGATGACAAAGATTGGCGAGATCAAGATTGGTTCAAATAGAAGGAAAGCGAGCGGCGGCGCGTCGGGTCAAGATGACTCGGCGACGGCAACGACGGATGTGGCCAGCGAAGAGGAAATGAAGCGAGCGACCGTTGAGATCAAGCTGCGCCAGTCGAAAGGGAGGAGGAAGGGGAGAAGAAAAAAAGACGCAGATTCGGAGCATGTGGTCTCACTTTGCTTTGCGCGTCCGATAGAGTTCTTGACGGCAGACGCGCTACTAAAGCAACCCGAATTGAGATGTCGTCGAGGGCCTCACGACGGAGATGAATGGGCTTGCAGCAGAGAAGGAAAGCAAAACACCTCAAAAGCTGATTGAAGGGGACGAATGGATATTTCATTCACTCAGTTTTCGGGGTAGCGAACCATGAACGACAGCTATTATGCGGCAAGAACTAATAACGACTGACGCCTTGGATCGCCTGTATCGCACCTACCCGTTCAAGTAAGACGACAGGGTCGGGGGACTCGAACCCGGGGTAAAAGACCACAAATTGGGTTCGGTTGGGGAAATCCATCTCACAATTGCATTTTGACACTGACACCAGACACAGAGGCGAACAAAGCGCGCCCGCCCATTTGTTTTACCCGGACTCGATTCGGACTGATTGGCTGCAATGTGTCTTGGAAACCTTGATAATATCCCTGGTGCAGTAAAGTACAGTATTCCTTCTCCGTATTATTCCTCCCCCTTCCAACCACCAAAAAGATCAGGACCAAGTAATTACGATATTCCTTGCGTAAAATGCAAAGACAAAAACCTCTTAGAGAGAGGATTCCTCGATCAATGTAAGCATCTCCTTCCTCGGGGCTTGTCTTGGATGCCTTCATCCACCACTGAATGATCACACCAACAGCACATTACACTCAGCTCCGAGTACCGCCAGATGAGAATAATGTTCAGTTCCAGAACAAGTAATGTAACAGAGCCGCTCAAAATCATGACGACGTATCGCAGGAAACAAGTTTGTTGGGTTCTCCAGTGAACTCGGCATGTTCGGACGGCGAGTGATCTCCCTGGTATGCAACTGATGACTCATTGCTTCGCATCAGAAGCAGCAGCATCAGGTTTGGATGCGACCACCTTGGAAGACGCAGTAGATGCAGCCGGGACGTATGAGGCCGGAACGTTTTGCTGCACAGATTGCCTGGCGCTTGCAAACTTATCAAAGCAGCGCGCCATCACTTCCACAATAGAGTCGTCGACAGGGACGAGCCGCGTGTCGACAATCTCCTTCAGGTAGTCTTCGATCTTGCCAAATTCGTTCCGGTCCGAACGGTATCTTTCTGGCAAGCCGGAATTGTGCATAAGCGCAAGAAGGCCAGAGACGAGTGTGTTGCAGCCTGCGATGGTTGTGATCACGACGCTATCCTCGGACGAAGAAGAGCCAAGAGCCGTCAGAATGGCATTGAGAGCGAGTTGGAGTATCATCAATACCCATCTGTGTTGACAAGGTATTAGACTGAGGAAACACGCCATTTGGGAAGAAGGACGAACCTGATGGTTGCGAGTATGTGAAAGCTGTAAGTGAACTTGGCCTTCTCCCATAGCACGTCTTGATAAAGGCCGTCTGGGAACCCCTTTGGCGGCCAGTACCTTCAGGAGCCAGTATCATCAGCAAGATGTCGTGTGAAAAAGGTAGGCAAGTTTTGGTTCCATGTAAGGATGTCCAGAGGCGTCTCTTGTCAGCGCTCTCATGGCTGTTACTCACCAAGCTGTTGGACGGATGACTGCCTTGCTCTCATCGTCCTTCATGACGCCGACTCCGTGACAGAACTGGACCCATTCTTTCTGCGACAAGATGCGATACTGTGTTTCTGTTTTCTGGAACAGAAGCGAAGACATTGGAGAAGGCGGGTTGACCACAGCCATGTGTGCCTGTCGAGCTGGATGGGGAGCATCTCCGCTGGCAGACTGTTCGAGTTGCAGACCTGGTAGCTTTGGAGCCTGTTCGGGCTTGGGAAAGATTGTGGTTGTCATCGTAGACGACGGTTTAGAGGAATCGGTCGGACGATTTAGCTGACCTGGGAAGCACAAGAAAAGCCAAAAAGAAGCTCAAAATGTGCAAGCCAAGAAGTTCGCACAAGAGATAGAAAGGACCAAAAGCAAGAGTCCTCTGGGGTTTCGCCGAAGAGTCCAAGAACTGCAAAAGGAGATCAAGACAGTGTAGTGTTTTCTTGTAGGTAGAGCTGGAGAGCTTGCAATCTGGAGAGGGTAGATTGGAAGCCGAGATGTTCACTTCAGGATGCGCCTGCCTCCTAGAAGATAGGGGTTCCAAAACCTCGGAATGCTCTGGCAGGAAGCCACAATACCAATGAAGGAAGGCATCACCAACGCCTTGCTAGGTAGGTATGCAAGCATGCCAAGAGTCCTTAAGGAAAGCACGGGTTTCTCAACCAGATTGACCCCTCGATGTGCTATTGGTAGCCAAGACTCGATGGTGTCTCCTTTTTGGCCCTTTATTTCACGAGTGAGGGTTGTAATGATTGTCTATCACAAAGGGTATTGATACTGAAATTGAGTCTTGGAAATATCTGTAGGCTGATGCTAGCCCATCCGCCTTCTACTTTTTCCTCATCGGCCGAGCATTTTTCTCCAGCTTCTTCTGCTTGAGCTGCCTGGCCTTGCGGACATCCTCGGCGCCCTTGACCTCCCTCTTGTCGCCGGCGCCGTCCCGGAAGCGGCCCACCCTGTTCTCCTTGGCCTCGTCGACGCGCTTCTTCCGCACGTGGTAGTCGTCTCGGTACTTGTCGGCGTCCTTGGGCGCCCGGTTCATCTTGTGCTTGTACCGCGCCCCACCCGCCTGGCCGCCCGGCCCGTTGGGCATGATCTTCTCCTGCTCGCCGACGCGCTGCAGCTGCACGCGGTTCGACTTCTTCCACTTGTCGAAGCGGCCGGACTGGAAGCTGGCGGCGATCTTGGCGCCCGACTCGCCACGAATCATGCGCGAACCCTTGCTGCCGTCTTCGTCGTTGGTGCGAGCGACGTATCTCCGGCTCTTCTGATCCCAGCGCATCTTGGACCGCGTGGGCAGTCCAAAGGCCTTGGCTCCATCGTCGTTGGTCAGATCCATGGTCACGTCTCGCGCAGACTCGACAAAGTTGCCGCCTGTGTGCACACCATAACCTCGTTCCTCGGCCGTGTTGATGGTTCGCGGCGTGTAAGACATGAAGACTTCAGAGTCTTGGAACGAGTTTGGATCCGCGCCTCCCGACTTCTTGTTGTCTCCCACGGTAACTTCAAGTTCGGAATCAGAGTCGTATTCCACAGCAGCCTGATCCTCCATCTCTGAATCTTCTTCTCCAAAGCCATCTGCCTCTGCCTCTGCCTCTCCCTCTGCATCCTCCATCTCCGAGTCTTCCTCTGCCTGTTTCGAATCCTTGGCCTTTTTGACCTGGTTCCGTGGTGTGACTCGTTGCCTCAAGCTCCGCATGACTTCTGCCGCGGTTCCATTGGCCACCTTGTTGCCGTTGACCAGCTTGCTCTCAAAGATCGTCTCGGGCGGGCGGTAACCGCTGATTCGGGCAAGCATCTCTGCTCTCGAGTTCTCCATGGCACCAATATCCTTGCCAAACACGGGATGCAGCTCCACCCAAGCCTTGGAGGCGACAACTTCTCTGGCGCGTCGCGCACTTTGACTCGAAGCCGAGTTTCGCGTCCTCATGTACAGCTTCTCTGCCTTTACCGACACCTGCCTCAGAGTACTGATATCGACATCTTCCAGCAAGACCTTGTTCAACCACTCGACATTGGCCTCCACCTTGCTTCGCATAGGAGAGCCGACCACGACGTCGTCGGTGAGTTTGGAGTTCTCGCCTGCTCGGCCAAGAACAAGCTGCTTTCCAAGGAACAATTGTAAATCAATCAGGTAAGGCGCATCGCTCTCTCGTACTAAAGAGTAACTCCATCCCTTTTGGTCGTTTCGTGCCGTACGTCCGACTCTGTGAACAAAGACTTTTGGCTGAGGTGGGAAGTCGTAGTTGATGACGTTGGCCAGCATGGGCATATCGATACCACGGGCAGCAACATCAGTGACCACCAGAATGTTGGAACGTCCTTGTCTGAAGTTTTCGACGTGCTCCAGACGTGCAGTCTGGTCCAGGGAACCGTATACATACGAGACGGCAAAGCCAGCTTCGTTCAACAGCGACTGTATATACTCGACGTGGTGCTTGGTCGCGGTGAAGACGATTGTCGAATGCTCAGTCGGCTTGCCACGGCCACTCCCCGCATCTTTGCCTCGCTTTCTCTTCTTCGAATTCTTGTCGGCTTCAGTTTCGACGCCCTCGGGCAGGCCAGTCGGCATCTTGATGAGATCTTGAAGAATATGTAAAAGGGCGCCTTCTTTCTCTGCACCCTTGACGCTGAAGAAGGCACTTTGGAGGTTGGGCGAGACTTTGGACTCGGCGTCCAATCTCACCAGACTGGGATCCTGCAAACCGGCTCGCGCAAACTCGACCAAGGACGCCGGAAGCGTTGCAGAGAACAGGAGCGTCTGTCGGTTCTGTGGCAAAGCGTGCAGAATCTCGGTCAACTGGGCAGCGAAACCCATTTCGAACAGTCGATCAGCCTCGTCAAAGACTACGTAGCGCATTGCCGAGAGTTGCAGGTTCATCTCCATCTTGAGATGCAGGAATCGACCGGGCGTGGCAATGATGATATCGGGGTTCGAGGCAATGTCTCCGAACTGGTCCTCCATGCTGTCTCCTCCCACCAGCAGGATGGTCTTGAGATCTGTGCCTCGTCCAAACTCCTTGACTACCTTCATCGTCTGGAGGGCAAGCTCACGAGACGGCGACAGAATCAGGGCTCTCGATCCAACAGTCGGACTGTGCGCCTTGAGTCGTTCGATCATGGGAATGACGAAGGCGGCAGTCTTTCCCGAACCGGTTCGAGCCATACCGACGACGTCTTTGCGGTCCATGATCAGGGGAATTGCCTTGCGCTGAATCGGGGTAGGCTGCTTGAAACCCTTCTTCGTGATCGCTCGTAGCATATTGGAATTGAGTCCTGGGGGCCGCGTTAGTCACAGTTTACTCTTCTCCGTCACATATCTTTCTAGACTTACCCATGGCCTGGAAACCACCGCCCTTCTTGACCGAGTTACCCTTGACATTTGCATTTTTCCTGAAAGAGGCGGCCTGCTTCAAGGCAATAAAAGCCTCGTCGCCATCTGCGTCGTCGCCATCATCGTCATCCAGAATTCCACCCGCGTCGAAGCCAAAACCATCTTTTGCGTGGCTCGGCTGGAAACTGGTCTTGTCGTCGTCTGCGCCGTCCGTGAAGAGCGAGCCGAGGATATCGACTTCGGCCTCGGACTGCGCCGGCGAAACAGCGCGCGGACGAGGCATGGTCGAGTGTCGTCAGTTGCCTTGTGAAAAGTAACTGGAAAATGTATGTAGGCTTTCTCTCAGAGTGCCTGGTGCTGCTGATGGCTGGCTCCGGCGCTCTGCCTTCTACAACTTTTTTTCCCAGGTGGTGGGGCTTATCGCAGCTAGCTTTCCCCGTAAAACAGGACAGGGGTGCTTATCGATCTGCATTAACGCCGCTGTGCCCGCCATTCGACACGCCACACTAGGCAAGAGGAACCCTTGGCAAAGACCTGGCGGAGTCAAGCGCAGGTAGGTAAGCATTGAACCAGGCGGGCTCCATCAGGACCCCAGATCAACGCCGCCGCTGCTGCTTCGTTCACTTGACCATCTTCCCGTCCCGTCGTCTCCTGGGTGGCTCCTCTCGAGCCTTCACTCTTCAACATCTCAGCCCACTCCAGACACCACCCAACATGGCCGCCGACATTCCAAAGGATCCCAAGGATCTTGCTCAAGAGGACAAGGATGCACTCGATCTCCTGGCCTCGGAAGCAAAGGAATTCGAAAAGGCAAGTAATCATCTTACACACAATCAAGCATCCTGTCATGCGACAGCCGAGGTTGACGCTTCGTCTCCTCACGTGCTCTTTTCATTCATACATATACTTGGACATATCGACACAATAACTAACTGCCCCCCTCTCTCTAGGATGCAGAGATTGACCGGATCCTCAAGGCGTTCCGGCTCGACGCCTACGCCGTGCTGGACCTGAACCCGGGCGTGCCCGAGTCGGACATCAAGATGACGTACCGCAAGAAGTCGCTGCTGATCCACCCGGACAAGACGCGGAACCCGCAGGCGCCCGACGCCTTCGACCGGCTCAAGAAGGCGCAGACGGAGCTCATGGACGAGAAGCACCGCGCCCGCCTCGACGAGTCCATCGCCGACGCCCGCATGCTGCTCCTGCGCGAGCACAAGTGGACCGTCGACTCCCCCGAGCTCAAGACGGCCGACTTCGCCGCCAAGTGGCGCGTCAAGACCCGCGAGGTCCTCATCGACGACGAGCACCGCCGCCGCCGCCAGGTCAAGGCCCAGATGCAGGAGGAGGGCCGCGAGCAGAGGCGCCAGGACGAGGAGATTGACGAGCGCAAGCGCAAGCGCCAGCACGACCAGGACTGGGAGGCCACCCGGGACCAGAGGATAGACTCGTGGCGGCAGTTTGCAAAAGGAAAGGGCGGCGGGGGCGAAGATGGCGGAAAGAAAAAGAAGAAGAAGCTCAAGCCCATCGGTTAACTGGGACCAAAGAGGGATTACTGGCTTTTTTTTTTTCTCTGCGAAGGAGGCGCATACTTATTAGATGTTGAGATGTTGACACTCTTGTTCAGGCAGCGGAAAGGACGAGGATCTTCTCCTACGAGTCCCTGGCAAGGCCGTCGCCCCGGACATGATAAGCACAGCCGAGATGTGAGTTCAATTTGATAGGACCCAACTTGTTTATGACCCTAACACCCTCAGAAAGCCGGCGCCTGGATCGGACGTTTTTTCGCGTGTTCTACATTGTCACTGCCTCGATGTATACCTATCCTCCATCGCCAGACCAGCTGTTGTCCAGAACGAGGTAAGTGTTTGGCAAAAATATTGCATGCACCATGTTTCGTGTGATGTGATTATCTAGGGGTATATGATCAACCACTGCATAAACTGGGCTGGCCGCCTCTGGGTAGCGAAATGCGGCCCACGTATAATGTGTCTGAGCCACTTGCAAAAATCCAGCAAGCCAGAAGATCTTTTTGCAAATATTTCCCCAACGTCCAGTTCTCTCAAGTAGCTTAACATCGTTCAAACACTCGGTATAGACCTTTCAAATCTGCCAACTCCAAAACGCCCCCATTCATGAGTGATTTTGTAGCCACCAGCCTAGCCTTGAAAGCAGGGAAAAAGACGTGTTCGACAGCGCGTCGTACGTGTGCTCGCCTGGACTTGACTTCGTCGGAAATATCTTCCGCCTCGAGCTGCTCGGCGTTGCCTGGCAGCGGCGGGAGCTGCTCCGGGACGTAGAAACTAGCCAGCTCTCTCAGGAACGACTCGAAACAGCCACGTTCGTCGTTCCAGTCAATGTGCGGGCCGAGACGGAGCAGGAACTGCGGGAGCTTCGCCATGGACGGGGTGTAGCCCTTGGTGAGGAGCGGTATGCTGAGCAGTTCACCGACGGGCGTGACTTCAAAGCTAAAGTACTCGAGAAGCATCTCCCGCCGCTCGATCAGCTGCTCTGCCACAGTGTTGGCCACGTCCTCGACGTCAAAATCGTCGTCGTCGGCCAATTCACCTTCCGCGGCGGTCTTCTTCTCACGGTTGGCCGCCAGCGACAGGATCTCACGCAGATCCAGAGGTGGCTGGAAGCGTATGGTGCCAAAGTTGCCAAAGTCCGTCAGACCTACCTGATAGAAGTACTCGAAGCAAGCACGGCCGTAATCGACCAGGTACAATTTGACGCCCCCTTGCATTGCCGCCAACCGCCGTCTCTCGTCGACAATCCCAACAAAGGTGTGGCCCGCGAATATCTCCGTGAGAGAGTGGTGCATGTCATCGCGGACTTCGGCTCGCAGGTCCCGTATGCTCGTCAAACGGCAGACTATTGGCTCGCGGTCCGAGTGTTCGTACTCGGGTTCGACATCGTCCACTTGTTCCGCGATCGAGTCTTCCCTGCTCGCGGGCTGGAACATGCTCGTGATCTTTCGAAGTGAGGCATCGGTGCGCACCAGGTTGTTCTCGTACGGCCTCGCAGTTGTCTTGCCCTTGGCAGCCGATTTCTTAGTCGGGCCATCGGCGTCGGACTGAGTTGCATCACTGGGTAACACGGTACCAGGAAGCAAGGTTTGCGTCATGAAGGTGCGGCTTGTATCGACCGCGGCAAGTTTCTCGCGAATGTTCTCGCAAATTGACTGTATGATTTCGTCTTCATTTAGAAAGTTCACTTCCCGTTTCGTGGGGTGAACGTTGACATCGACGCGTTGTGGGTCGATTTCGAGATTGAGGTAGACAAAAGGATGTCCATTCTTGGGTAGGAAGGTCGAGTATGTCTGCTCGACTGCCTTCTTGATGTTGGACGACTCGACCGAACGGTGGTTGATGAACAGCAGCAGAGTCGTCTTCTTGATGTGGTAGTTTGCATTTGTCGCCAGGCCTTCGGCTTTGAATCCGTAGCGGTCGTCAGAGGCAGAAAATTCGACCAACTCGCTTGCCACACTTCCGCCATGTATCTGGCGGATGCGGTCAATGGTCGATGTGCCCGACTGAACGGCGATCGAGGTTCCCGAGTCGCCGTGTTTCTTACAGGAAAAGGCAACGCCCTGACAGTGGATGGCATACCGTCCGACCATGTCAATGATCTTGTTGTATTCTTCAGAGGGAGAGCGGAAAGCCCTGCGGCGAGTCGGGACATTGTAGAACAGATCCTCGACCGTGATTTGCGTCCCGTTCCGCCCGGCCACGGGTTTTGGGTCCGAGGGCTGGCCGGGTTTTGCAGGTGCCAGCTTGCCGCTGTCATAATGTGCACGCCAGGCACAATTCGAGTCCTTGGTCTTTGTGGTCACTTGCAGGTGCGCGATGTGGCTAATGCTGGCGAGCGCTTCGCCGCGGAACCCATATGTGGCAATACTGCCCAAGTCCTCAAACTTTTTCAGTTTCGAAGTGGTAAATCTCTCACAAAGGATGGCGAGGTCTTCTTTCTGCGTTCGAGTCAGATTGGTGGTCAAACCAGGCACGCCGAGGCGTTTACTCACCTCAATTCCGTGACCATTGTCGGTGATCTGGAGCAACTTGAGGCCGCCCTCCTTGACGAGGACCTCCAGTGACGTAGAGCCGGCGTCGACCGCGTTCTCGATCAGCTCTTTCAGCGCGTGCACTGGTGCCACAATGATTTCTCCAGCCGCGATCTTGTTCACGACGTCAGGGTCGAGAGCCTGCAGGCCGCATGGTGGCATCAAGTCAGCCTCGCCCTCCCAATCCATCGGTGATCAGGCGCCCGACCTACCTTGATTCGACTCGGGGCGCTATCAATCAGGGCGTCGTCATCTGCCTTTCTCTTGGTGCCCCTAGGGCTGTCGACATCCATGTGTTCCTCCATGGTCAAGTGTCCCTACGTTGTCGTGGGAGATGGTGTGCGGCGCCCAATGGAAGCGGTCGATGCCGCGTATAGTTCCAGCAGCTGAGAAGAGACTTGAGAAGGACCCGCGCTTTGAGTGGTTGTTTTTCTCCGCCGCGCGCTCCGCGACAGTATGATTTATCTGCAAGATCGAAAATTCAGTACTACCTCGAGGTCATGAAAGCAAGAAATTATACTTTTATGTCGACGGTCGCAACTGCTCATTGTATGCAAACCGAGGTTCTATTAGTCACATGACGGGTGCCTGCCTCAGTAATTCGCGATTTCAAGCGCGTCGACTATCAGGACAGCGCTAGAAACCTCGACCAATCGCGCCTAGATGCACTGGAAATCTGATATGGACGCGCTAAATTACAGCCCCAGTTACCCACCAACCATACTAAAGTGGTTTTATGGTACGGATACATACCTACCTAGGTATGGTGGAGTATAACCTGCGCGTCACCTTTGAGACTTGATCGACAAACCATTATTCCCATCATTCAGAAACACATTTCCACGGACATCTTAGAGCATTAAGGCACTCATATATGCTATATAATATCGTCTCCCTTCAAAGTGCACCTGGATCGTTTCTACTCGACAGGATGAAGCACCAATTCATCATGTTACAAGATACTTCAAATTATTCTTTTCTACATACGACTAGCCAGGGCAATCATGGCTGCCAGAAGCCTTGCGCGATGGCGTTGCTCTCGTTCTGCCATTCAACAACCACAACTCCGTCATTGATCTCGACGCGTCTCAGGGGTACTGAACATCAGCGTCCCACGCAACCGTTCTCGATCCGTGTCTTTCGACTGATGCCAACAGTTGTACTTGAGGGCCTTTCATCTTCGAGGCAGCTTTCGTAGTTAGCTGATACGGACAAGAATAACAAATAATAGCCTCACACTCCCAAGGACGACCCGAGTTGGCTTCTCACTATTTCCCCCTGCTCTGGAGCAAGACGACTAAGAACGCCTTGTCCTCCATCACCTGGAACTGTAATGCCGCTGCTCTCGACTTGACCCCGAAATCTCTTTCGTCATCTGCCTTTCCAGGCGTATACAATGCATAGCGCACCAAAAGCACTGCGCACGGTAACAGGATCGCAAAAACCCTGGCCCTCGGGGCTGAGTTGACAGGCAGCTCAGCTGCGCCGACAAGGCTCTCTCCGGCCCCCAAGCCGACAAGGAAAGACGTCGAGACTCGAGGGGCTGAAGATGCAGCCAACTAGCCAACTCTCGAACCATGTCCTTTGTACAGATGCTATTGCTGAAGAAGCACTATCCTGTCGCCGGCATTATCGAAACGATTGCGCCACGAACCACGGCAGTTGAGTGACTGGGGGGCAGGTCTCCCTGACTCAATAATACAGATCAAAAGGCCAAGAGCTGCTGCGATACAGCCAGCCTCTTCTCAACTGGATATTGGTCAAGTGTCTGCGCCACCGTATATCCTCCAACTATTATAACAATGAAAATGGCACAGGGAGATTTTACAGAATCCTTCCGCCGTGCAGTGCAGTGCATGCTAAGGTATTTGCGCCGGCCTGAGGGATCACGAGGGAGGAAAGCGCTGGGTCTTGTGCCTTATGGCCTGTACTGGGCCCCCATGTACGGTGAGGCTGAAGTTTGACCCCCAAACCACGACTGGGGAGAGAACCAACACCGCGGCGCATTCGTCGAGACGTTTTGCGGTCTACTTTCTGTATACTGTTTTAAGAAGCCTTGCTACCTACATCATAGTCGCGATCATCCTGGGAGAAAAGTATACAAGGTGTACAAATCTTGTTGGTGTTGGCTGCCTCCAGGCGACGACGGGCATGGCGATCTGCAAAAGTTATAAGCAATGCCATTGGGCATCATGACACATTATGAGTAGCAATTATCATAGCGCAATCTACATTGAGATACAATCATATGTCGTCGCAATCACAAGACCAAAGTCGGGAACCAAAGCCGGAGGACGGCGGCGCGTCAAGTCAGGACACTCGAGGTCTTCCGCAGTCGTTGAGCGACAGAGAAGACGAATATGAGGGCAGCTCCACCTTGGCGATGCCAGGAAGTCAAAAGTAAGATATGACTTTCCACTCGCGGACTGTGTAAGAACGGAAGATAGTGCTAAAGCTCCAAGTCAGCTCCGTCCTGAGGTCTGAACCATCGTCCGTGACTGGAAGCCCCCGATCCAAGCACCGGACGCGGGCGCTGGTCCGCCACGTCCAGAACTGGCAGCGCGGGCGCGATCAACCCGTCTCCTCGGCCGACGAGATTCTCAAATTCGACGAGAATCTGTTTCGCGGCCTGACGCCACCGCCTGTAAGAAAGTTCCTGCGACGTTTGCTGATCCTCGACGAGAAGGGAAAAACACGGGATTGCTGACTTTTCCATTTTGTAGTGGCCTTCGGATCTGATCCCTCACAAAAAGAGGCCTAGGCCTGTCGAGGAGATCCTCGAGGACGACAGTCCTCGCAGCAAAGACAAACTGTCCGCGGAGCTCGACGAGATGGATGGCAAGAACAAGAAGAGGAAGATGGATCTTCCGTATCATGGCAGGCAAGAAGCTGGGTCCTCGAATCGGTCCGTTGACAAAGAAGGAGCAGGAGGACGCTCGGAAGAGTGATTGATGGGAGGCTGTTATTCTTTTCCTTTTTGGGAGTTCCGGGAAACATCGTGCGACGGGAATCAGGCGCTGTATGTAGTCACTTGAATAGTACACCATGATATGATGGGTGTTATGGATCCGCTCAAAAGGCCCTCCAACAATTGCATCGAGAAGGTGTGAGTGGGAATTACAAGCGTAGCAAATGAGATCGAGCTCGGACTGTGGGTTCGGTTCGCGGAAGACGTCCCGGCAAAAACAACTAACGACTGCCGGTCAGCATCGGTGTGGTCCTCCCGAGTACTAGTAAACAATCCTAGGCGGATGTAGGGTATGGCTTTGCCTTTATGATTGCAGCTGCTCTTCCTGTGGGATGTGTGCCCGGCCCAGTCTGTTGACGACGCGAGAGACGTCTCCTATGGCAAGCCCAAAGAGGTCGTACTTTGGTGTCGTCGTGAAATATCTTCGCTTCGAACGAGGTTGTTGGCCATGGGACCGACGGCGGAGAAACCTGGTCAAGTTGCTCGTTCTGTTACATTCGCTATCCGATTCGGCTTCTACCTCGTCGATGGGGGAACCGGAGAGGACAGTCTCTAGCTCAAAGGACGAGAACACCAAGGCTAGCGAAGATCATCATGATGGATCCTAGGTGCTTCTTAGCGAAACCGAACGCCTTTCCGTGGAGAGAAAGTGGACGAAATGGATTGGCGCCTGCCATCGGGAGTCGGGAGTCGGGTTCCCTTGCGTGGACACGCTGCGATGACCTACCTGTCAGTGGAAGGTGATCTATTCTCCGATTCGACCGCCCTCTTTCCGATTGCTACCTTGGCGGTCTGGGGCAGTATTTCAGGTGTCCGCCTTGGTGACTTCGTTCTCCGTCATGGTCCAGGCATGCTTCCTAACGGGGTGATTTGGAAGCAAGTCTCTCCAGTGATTTATTCTCCTCCCATATTTACATTTCAGAAGCATAGATGAGCAGACTGGATATCCGGCAGCCCGATCTGTGACCAGGTCGAGTTTTTCCAAAACAAACCACAAAGCACGTGCTCGAAGATGCACCCCTGGGTCAGCCCGGGCCCAGCCCTTTCATGTCGTGAAATCTAGGCATGTCAGAGAATCCTTCTGCAGTCTTCGTGATCATTGTGCCAGTAATACTCATTTGGGGAGGTGAGCATTACGCTGGCAAAGAATCGTTGTGCTTCCTGCACGGACAAGACATGGTGCCATTCCTTCATGGCCAGCGCTGGATGGTCATGTTTGTTTCCCATTCGTGACTGCGTCTGCAACTTTTTAGGGCAGCCCGTCATATCCATGCCGGCCGTGAAGATCATCTCAACTTCTTACTGGGCTGAACTGGGGGGTCATGATAATTCCCCGAACCCCTGCAGCCTACGCTACCTGAGCCCCTCGCCTAGATCCATCCCCCCAACCCACTATGAGGGCCAAGGCTGGGCCAGGGCCATTTCGGACCCCCAGGGTTGCAGTTGGCCCCTCTTAAAACCAAGGTAAGGGCGCTCACTCGATGTGCTGCTGCAATTCCGCTTGCAGATGCGACCGCAACGTCGAATGCGCATTCGACCAAGGCGAGGCGCAATTTGTCAAAAGATTTAGCGAAGTCCTTTTTTCACTTATACCTCGGCCATCTTATAATATAATGAGATAGCCTGCCGAATCCAGTCCTGTACTTTAGGCGAGAGAGAGAGAGAAACATGCCGATGGACTTACATCCCGCCGGAAGGGCAGTCAATTGCGGGGTGAATTGAGGCCCCCCCAACAAGACCACCACACTTGCGTGTACTTTTGTATGACCCTCCAGACATGGATGGGATTCTAATGCAGGAGAGAAACGAAACAACCCCGGAAGAAGAGAAAAAAAGACACCAAGACACAAAGACACCCTGGACCTTGAACCCACGATCCCGGTCTATTTCTCACCGTCTACCACAGGACACACGCCGTTGCCGGTGCCTCCTCTGTTGCTCTCTCTCTCACCGTTAATGGGACGAGGAATGTAAGATGGAAGAGGTGATAAGAAAGAAGCACAGAAACTCTTATGCTACACGAACACTAAAGACAATGGATGGGATCTACGTGATCTGCAATTCGCGTCCTTCCTTCCACAGAGAGCCCCAGACAAGATTGTTGAGAAAGAGACAGAGAGAGAGAGAAAACGAGCGTAACGGAAAACGCACAAGATCATCCATCGAAGAGTCGAGACATGAGCAAGGTTTCTTTCCTTTCCATCTTTGCCATCCCTCCCACCCCCCATAATAAAAACCAAAAAAGGGCCAAGTAAGTGTGTTAGGGTACGGCGCGAGCCTTATATCTGGGTTCAACTATAAACTTATTCGTCATGAAACAAGTCGCGTGGCGGGGGAAAATACCCGACCTAAACTTCTAGGGTGGGCTTTATTACTCATACTTCTGATTTCCCATCCTATGTTCGCGGCCGGCAATTCTGGCCAGTCCTTTTTCTTCTCATTCCTGTCAGCTTGACCACATTAAATTACCTGCCCAACCTTCCTGTCATTCCCGATCTGATCGAATCCGTTCAAAGTATCATGGCTGATTCCCGGGGAGCTGCCCCTAGGGTCAAATCAAACAATGTTCTAATGTCTTCCTCCCTCTTTTCTGAATCCTGCCTCTTTCCATCTATTTACCTATAAGGTGCTTCATCATGACAGTTCCGGAGCAACAGCCAGTCAACAACAGTGCGATTTACACTGCCAAGCCACCGCGTCTGTGAGACACGCCCGATTATCATATTGTATCCTCGCCGCCACTCGGACTGATCGCTATGATGGCCGGTAAACCCCACCTTGTACCACGGACAGAGAAAAATGGCTGGAATTTGCGTGTACCGGACACACGACATGATCATTCACCACTATGAGAAGAGCTCTGCCAGGCAGCGAGCTTGGTTGACTTTTTCTTTCCTTTTTCTTCCACTTCTCCTTGCTATCGACAAAACTTCTGCCGGCAGGAGGCGGCTGAATAAGGATACGGTCATGAATCGAGCTTGAAACAGCCGATAGGAGGAACAGCAACAATTCCTAACCACCAGCACTGATGAGCTCATCGTCCACTCGACCGAGGCAAAGAAAGGGATGCATAAAATCGACGACTTGGATCACATCACATTGCAATTCACGTTGACAGCATACGGACAAACGTTTCTCAGCACGACATCTTCATATCGGTATTACACCCCCTCATCATGAGTTCATCCTTGGCATCTCTCGTGCCGACGGTATTCTTCGGTTGAGCGAGTACCACCATCGTCAACCATCAGCCTATATCGGTCCCCGTCCCATCTCTCTGGGATATGCGGAAAATACAAAACAAAAGCGAGTGGACCTCCAACGCCAACAATGAGGACTGGCCGCCAGAAAAAGCTGTAACATCAAAAGGACAAATCCCCCCTTTCCAATCGTATCCACCACCAATGCAGGCTCAGCGACGCACCAAAGGCCGCAGATGAGGAAAATATCAACCAGAAGCCAGATATATGCAAAAAGCAGAATTCTGCATCAACGTTGTACAGAGGTATCTCCATGCCACAACTAACAAAAATCAGGAAGGGGTATCTCGCGTACAATTACAACCAAGTACGTTCACATAGAGATATTAATAGCTCTGCTTCAAGAGCTGAAGTAAAAAAAGAGGAAGCAAGAAAAGCAAGTCTCGCTAAGGTCCACGACGTGGGGCGTCTGGGTGATCTATCAAGCCTCCAATGTCGACACGCCCCGGACGGGCTTCGGAGGCAGGGCCTTGACTTCGGATTGGTGGAAGCTGGAATCCTGGTTGGACCGGCGGCCGAGCGACGGGCAACTCGCTTCGGGGTATCTGATATGAGGGGCCGGCCGGGTGCTCAAAACGACCCGAAGACGGCGCATATGAAGGTATACTTGGGCTCACGCCGGGACTCGGACCCGCTGGACCTTGAGTCCCCGCAACGGTCTGCCGGCGAGGCATGATATCATCTCGCAGTTCTCGAGGGTCCCCAAGCTTCGGCCGGTTCGTTTCGAAAGATGCCGACACGGGTGTGAGCTGGGGCCCAAGAACCTGCTGTTGATATGGATATGGAATCTCCCGGGCGTGCGGAGAGGGTGATGGGTGTTGATACACGGGCGGTCGAACGTTCAGGACCAAGACGACAAAGTAAACTGAATCCTCCTTGGCGAGCCCTACACGGACAGAGAATTGTCGGCCTTCTCTTTGAGCTGACAAAAAGGTGAAGACATCCTGTCTCTCAAGTGGGAGCCTCGAAACATATTCGGAATCGACTGGCATCGAATGCACAATTCGTTGCAGTTCCTGTCTGCCAAAGATGGGCGGCAGATAGTTCGGTTCCTTTCGCCCTTGTTCTATTTGCAGATCTCTCTGCAGAGCGGCGACCCTGTCCTTCTCTTGCGGCGCGATCAGCTGCTCCAGTTTCCTACCCAGGATAGCCTGTTCCATTCCAGCACCAATGGCATCCACGAAGGGATTTGACACTCTGACGATATCAAAGTCAACCGACAGGAACGCCATGGGCTCCAGGAAGCGGGGAGGCGTCATCAGCGGTGGCTGATATATGTGCGCATCGCCAACAGAGCCGCGCTCGAGGTATCGTGGTGCTACAGGGTCAGTCGGCTGTGATTTGAGCACCCTATACGACTGGCTCCGCCGCAACGGATCGTCAAAGGCAACTGCTGGTGCGCTCACGGGCGCATACAGAGAAACAGGTCGTCTCGACATCGACTCAGCCGGATGTTGCTGGAATCGAGATGCGTCGAACCTTGTTTCCCTGTCCTCTCGTAACCGCGGTCGACCACGCTTCTTGTGTTGTACATCGATACAAGCATCCTCCTTGCCATTGCTGAGACATCTCGAGCATGGTCTTTGAGCTGTTGGTAGGTTTGCGTTAGCATGTCATGGACAGATCAAGCGATCTCAAACAGGTGCCATGCGTCAACTTTGACTGCCATACGGCAAACGGGTCTCTTGTATCATGAAGCCACAAGTGTGAGTCTGGACCGGCTCTTTTCTGCAAGCATGGGCTTCACATGGGAAATATGAAGGCAGTGCAGAGACGGGAGTTCCAGGACCATGATCTCGTCACTCGGCAACGTCCTTTGCGGCCGCGACATTGACAAAAGGTGAGGAAAGCATTCTGATCCTCGGCCGCTCTTTCGCGAGAGGTGTCACTCGCTCATCATGCTTGAAAGGTAATGACTTCCACTTGGGCAATATGACGCAAGACAAACTCTTGTCTCTTCTCAAAATCGGGCACAGTTTCTGCTGAAAATTACACAACATACCATCACATCTGCCAAAGAGGTTAGTACCATGTCTTCATATGTTTGCCCCTAGAAAGGTGTGGCAATCTTACCTCAGGTGAGCTCGCTTGCATGGCACACATGCCGAAGCGACATGTCCTTTTGTCTTGCGCTGTGACCTTGGCGAGGTGTAAGCCGCTGCATCGGCTGTCTGCGGCCTCGGGGGCAATGAGTATGGCGATGTCGTTGGCATCTGGCCTTGCCTCGGTGGTAGGGCGAAATGGGATTGCTGAGAAGAGGAGGACAAAGGCGGCAACGCGGGAGGGCGGGCCTGGGCGTCTTCCGGACGGCTCGTTGGGTACTCTGACCGTTCCAAGATCTCTGGCGGATATGGGCGGCTGCCGGAGCCTGCGGGCAGTGGCGGAGGCGGATGCGACTGCGTGGTTATCGGTGGGATGGGTACTGCTCGGATGCCGGCCCCTTGCGCAGTCATGAGAGGACGATACGCATCTTGAGAAGTTGCGGGATAACTGCTCAGACCTCGCTCACCGGCCTCTTGGAATGGCTTGGGCGGGAGCGGTGGAGATCCTGACATGGGCGGGGAGGGATAGGCCCTTGTGCCAAGGTGGCACTCCGTCTCTCTGTCAGCCCAGCTCAGGTCACCGATGAAGCGCGCCAAATCGGATGCGCCTCGGCGATGGCCAATTCGTACGTAAGGTCGTTCACCTGGGTGGTGATAGGCTTGCATGGAGTCTGTTCGTCGAAACAGGCAAGCGCAATGTCGTGTACGGGCTGTCCTGGCAACGAGGAGATATCCGAGATCTCACGAGACAGGCCACTTGCGTACAATTCCAGCTTCGTTCTTCGCCCACAAGTTGCATGCCAGCATTCACCAACAAGGCCCGAGATGGATGATCGAACTCGGCAAGAGTAGCTGCTGGGGATTTTGGAACAAGTCAGGTCTGTGTTTTCGAATCCAAAGACTGGCGTTCCTTCACACTGGGTTGTATGAGCGGGAGATCGGACTGATGATGAGAGTATTCTAGGCTTTTCCAGGACAGCTATCCACTGCTATCCGGATCCGGAACGAGTCGACGGGCAAAATTCGATGGGAGGCAACTGATGACAGAACAACGTGGACGGGCCAGCGACTAAGGAAGAGGCAAGTCTCGAAAGACAAACGTGGGACAGGTTGTAGTTGGTGATACTCGTCCGAAGAGGGCCAGAAACCAGTGACACGGTAAGCGATCTCGTCGTATCTTGGGGAACTGGAGAAAGCACCGGGGAGCTGCAGGCGCTTGCGAGACCTTCTCTCCCGTAACACGGACGGCAAGCTTGCTTGGGCCTCTAATCAGTAATTCGGGATTCTCGGTGCTGCTGACGGGTCGTTCTTTGTTTTTAATTCCCTTTCGGATTCTTCCTTGTTGGGATTGGCGATATAGAGGAGGACAGGACGCCGTGGTATCGTCTCCAGCCCGGGATCTAGTAAGTTGGGCAGGCTGAGGGCTGACTACCTAGGACGGAGCAGAGCGAGCGAGCGTCGAGATGGACGATATGCTCGAAAACTTTGGACTCTACTATCGTGGGTGGGATGACGGAGGTTTTTGTGCCACTTATTAGAAGATTGGCCCAATATGGACTCGACAAGGATGACGGAGGTGCATGGGCTCATGGGGCGCATCACCGCTGCACAGACTCTGGGATCCGCTGGCTGGCTCATGGGACGGGCACTGGTGCTGTGCTGCCACCAGCGTTGAGTGAGCGACTGGAGCGAGCGAGCGAAGAGAGCTGCTAGGGGCCACCATGGACATGGGGCTTGTACCTAGGCTAGGAGAGGAGATGACGGGAGAGGTACAACCCTAGATGCCGGCCGTATATATGGATATCCTCTAGCTGAGGTGGGCAATACTTGGTCAGCATGGGGGAGGACCATGGAACGCATGGCATGGCATGGTTTTGGGGCCTGGCATGGGCTGGCTGGCGGGCTGGGCTGGGCTGGGCTGGGACACGGTGATGATGAGTACCTAGTAGTTGTATGTAGGTACGTATGTATGTAGCGGTAATAGTGTAGGGTAGTGGTGGAATAAAAAAAAACGAGAGAAGAGGTGGATATTCTGCGTTATCCTCCCCCGGGGGCCCAGGGTGGTGGTTGATCGCAAGGGGAAGAGAGCGGGAGGAAAGAAGAATTAAGATTAACAAAAGAATCAGAGCACAACCTGAATACACCACAAGAAGAGAAGGGGACCGATGACTGGCACACACCCCCCCCTGGGCCACCTTGGGGGCAGCAGCGAGAAAGAAAAGTCTTGGTCGCTGCTGAAAAAAAAAAAATTTAAAGTGAGCAAGAGTGTGAAGAGGCAGCAGAAGAGAAGATGGTGGGGAGCCAGGGTGCCGGAGCTCGAGCGAGCCTGGGCTAGCTACCTAACCTACCTAGCTGTGCCAGGGTCTACCCCCCGTCCCCCCCAATGGGCAAAATCGTCCAGCATGTGCAGCAGGTACCTAGGTTAGTCAAGTAAAGTGGCCAGTAACGAGATGGCCCCAGCTGCCACATATGTACATACCTCGCATTATTCCGTCCTATTACTCGCCTGCTCTTGTCGTGTTCTGAGGGAGCAAGAATACAAAGTTAGACCAAAAGAAAGAATAGATAAAATTGTCCCGGCAGTGGGCTCGATTGCTCGAAAAATACACGTTGATTATGTCACCCACCAATTTTCTGACCTGGATATGTATGCATTACATACACACATAGTTATATACATACTTCACTGCCAGGCGGTACCCGTACGGAGTATATTCGAGCATTAAGATCACCATAGTGTGCCGATTCATGATCTCTGGACTAGGGATCATATACATGCTCGCATTATGCCATGTATCGACCACAGCGAATGACTCCCAGGTTACCCCGGTTTTGCTCACCATGAAATCACATGGGGTACTACTTTGCTACCAACTATGAACCCTGTTCTGAGATGCCTGGTTCCATGCCACCCAATCTGAAGACCAAGGGTCCATCACCATGTTGTTCTGCTCGGGCGTCTTCTCCACCGAGTATCTGGACTATGTCAGACTATGTTAGTCGAGATTTGCACGGCGGAGAATAATATATTGAGACCTTCGCAACGGACGATGAGTTAAAGTGCGAGTAAAGTACAAGTGGGGAGGCCTTGATCCCGTCGCGACCGTTGAACGGCGCTTTCATCATGTGGCAGTTGTCATACAGATTACGAGGTACACGTTGGCGATATAATTTTACGAAGCTACATGCATCTTGTCTTGGGTCCTGCCAGGGTGGCTCCGAGACTGCGTATAACAGACACGGGCTCATATGGGATGCGAGTATATGGACGGGTACGTATCTTGTCATTCCCGTCTTTTTCAGCCTCTTCCCAAGGCCGCCGTGGTTTCGACCTGGTTGTTCTGGAAAAGCGGGAGAGCAATATTTAGCAGCGATACGAATGCACAGCCAATGGGGGAATGAGAATAGTAGTCGGTTTCGGTAGCCTCGGTTTCGAATGTCACACGGTAACCACAAAAATAAGGGATGATATTCCCATTGGCTCTCCTGGGGAGCCCTGTCGCACGTTGGAAAGAAAGCAAAGTGGGATGGCAGCGAGTAGAATAAGAATGCCACTCACTTCACCCATCCCACATACATAATAATACATGGCGCTCAAGCCCCAGCGGAAGCGAGGAGACGTCATCTCCGTATGCAAGAGACGGTTGCTGAAGAAATTGAGGATGAAGATGTCATACGCACTACGTGAGAGAACAGGGACCCCGTCCGCCGAGCAAGACACACTTGCCAATGGCGAGGGAAAAAAGCTGAGGTAGGGCTCGATAAGGTTGGACGTTCCGCGGCTGCATGGCCCTACTCTACCGACCTTACAGCTTGCAAGCTGTAATAGGAGGGGTGAGAGCCTTTGCGGTGGAAGAGATACGAAAGCGCGTGAGTGTGTGCGCTTCGGAGGCTTGGCCAGGAAGCCTCTTTGGTTGGCCGGCTGATGAGGGATCAAAAGAGACGAGGTTTTCCTCCTGCATTTTTTTTTTTCCCTTCCTGCTAGCTAGACAGGTCTATTATGACCCTCCAAAAAGAATACGGTTAGTACCTACATTTATCGTTCTTCGCTTGTCTGACATAGTACCTTACTTTTTGACCTAGTATTACCTCGAGCATATGCACTAGCCTGGTTTCGTGCCCATCATATGCATCCCACGTACGCATTGGTCGTCATCTAGTCGAATGAGAAAGGTGATATATAATGCCTATGCATCTTGTTTCTCTATTAACGTGCGTGAATTGCCAATTGACCTGGTAACACTTTGACTTTGCGCCATATGTGATTACATTGCCTCCCTATCAATCTACTACCCACCAGAACGCTTGTTCTTTCGTAGTCAAAATTACCTACAGCGCAGAGCGGGCTAGACCCAATTGGTTAATTGCTTGCGGTGAGAGAAGTGACAGACAGACGGGAGTATCCAGCAGCAAAGCCCGAACCCCCCGGGGAGACGAGATGTGCACTTGTCACAGCTGGTTGCAGCGAGGGTGATAATGGTCTGGTTGGACATTCTTTCGTCCCGCAATTTCATGCGTGCCAGCCTCGGGTCTGTCTACTTGGTAGGCACATACATACTTTCTTCTCACCCTCCTCGTCTGGTGGGTTGAGTAAGATTGATAGTTCACCTGCATGCAGAAAGGTTCGGCGGGCGCCAAGACCCTGCCGGTGCTTGAGCGATCCGAGATTCGCGGGGAACGTAGGCCGGGCGCGGTGCATCCCAATCGTCTGGATCTCTCTTGCGTGACGTCCGCTGATTATTTTTGGCGCTGCTTTGGCCCTTGTTCCATCGAGCCTGCATCTTGTCTGTTTTAAACTTTTGGGGAATGTCACTGGTCTATGTAATGCACATGTGTGAAGGGTAGGTACATCAGTATATCTGCTGCAGTTACAGCGGCAGCGGCAGCAGAGTGCCGCAATGTGTTTGTTGCTACTGTATGATGCTAATTTTGTATGACCATTTCTGCTGGGCGAGTACGTAAAGTCTTGTGTCAAATCGAGTTCCACCCGGTAGACAATCGCATGTAAATTGTCGTGTCATATACAGCCTTGCAAGAGATTGTTTGAGGATTCAAGTTGCTCTCGGTAAACAGGGCTCTCGGCGATCATCTGATGCAAGTCTGAAGAAAAGACAGGACGAACCTCTCGAGTCCTGAGTTGCATGTAGGTAGGTAGTGCAAGTCGACATGTGTGGGCGATTCACATATTGCCAGGGATGTTGTATTATGGCGGACTTTGCGTGCTCCCCATCTCCACACTGGATTCCAAAACCCGGGAGACGATGTATGTAATGTATGCATGGACGGAACAACTAAGATAGGGTATGCTCCTCTCGGATCTTGAGAAGGTGGGATCTAATTATACCCGAGACATTGGTAGACCCTGGACTCATCCCAACTTCAGCAAGATGTGCAGATTAGCATCCCAAATCCCAACTGGGATGCGTTCCCGCGGAGGAACGACAGGCGATCGGCGAGATGATGACCATCCACGGTCGCCCATCTTATGCGAACGATGATGGGCGACTTGACCTTGTGCAGCCCTATTCACATGTGCAAGTTAGAAGAAGATATGTAGGCACAGTATCTACCGTGCTCTGCGCTACTAGTCGCGGTAGGGTCCCTTTAGCTGGGGGCGGATGAACCGCAGACCGCATGAACATGAGCTGCTGTCATGTCCGTGCGGATCGACTGGTGGTGCGGCAGTGATAATTAGGGGCCGAGCTTCCTCGGCCCAGGAGGGGAGGCGGAGGAGTCTGGCGGCGGCAAATATCGATCAATCGCCCGTTCGTACGAGACCCTTGGCCACGTCTTGTCATGGCAACAGAATGCAGAATGCTACTATTACAACTACTACTTTGACTATTGCAGAAAAGCGCATACCAATCGTTCTAGTTCTCTGGCTCGGGGACATAATGGCGTTCCCGGCCTATAGTATGCGGCTCAAGTGGGACCCTGACATTCCGTTCGTCAGCGTGCCATAATATGGTCGCGTTATTACTTGGCTGGTGGGGGCGGCGGCCGTCCAAGGCGGCGCCGCCGCTCCTGTGCTTGCAAGGCGCTCGTCCAGCCGCCTGCTGCAGTCCTCTTGAGTCTTTTTTTTTATTAGCAGCATCTGGTCATTTGATTGAAAAATGAAGAGGAAATGCCTAACCTTGAGCGGCGATGTGTGTATGCGCTATAAACCGAAGAAAGGTAGTCGGCTATACTAGAGCCAGTCTGGTGGCATCTAACAGATACTATTGGGCAACGATCTCAGCAACTACTGAAGCCAATTGCCCATTTTAACCTTTGTCTACGCACAGTCGTCGTATACAAGTCTTCAGCTCTTATTTTGTCGACAAAGCGATTGATAATACAAGTCACAACAGGTGAACCGCGGAATCGGATTGTGGTTCCTGACTTTACTGGCTTGCATAGGTGTGGCCATTGTGGTCAACATCATCGTTCCAAAGAGTAAATAGATCTCGCCTGCCACAAAGGTCTACATCATACTAATTCTGCAAGGTCAGGCGTTGCTCACGATATATGACGTGAATGCAGGACCATCGTACAGCTTAATAAGAGGAATAGAATAAAAAAAAACCCTGGCACTTATTGGAGCGGCAGGTCCCATAGCTTGTCCATTATGCCGGATTGCGCTAAGGCATGCACCCCTCCAGGCAGGCATCGCTTCGCTTCGCTTGTCCGATCTGTTGAGCCTCCAGCCTCTTCGTCAAACCATGGCTTCTGTTCCTTCGGAGTTTCTCACTGTGCTACACTCCGGCAGAGGATTGAAAAAGGACTTCTTTCATTTGCCACTACAAATAAGCACTCTTTGACGCTGGCTAACTCTCATTGGACCCCGTTGCTCCTGCCCTGGTAAGCAGACGAGTAGACCAGGGACGGCGTCTGGCTGAACGTAGAGCTCGGCCGTTGCATATACGCCATCTACGGTAGAGAAGGAGGCAGGTGAATAATAACAAGCCTCTTTTTCGCTTGCATCTCGGTTCAGCTGTCAATTTGCATCCAAGGGGCCGCTCTCGGAATGTTCCCACCTTGTGCCATTAGTGTATGAGCAGCTGCTTGTGTACGCAAGTTGATTCATGCACTGGGATGAGATCTACACATCCCGCGACCACGAAATAGAAATTGCCCGTCGTCCAGTAATAAGCTTGCTCACACTGGAATAGTGATGACCCTCTGCTTGTTTTTTTTCCTCCCCCCTCACCTAGTCACCTCACGGCCTCCCGTGTTCTCATTAAAGTTTGGGGCTATAATTCCCCGGCTGCTTATTCGCTTCTGCGCGACTACGTCTAGGATCTCGACGGGCCTGTCGAGTTTCGTCCACCCTCGTGTTATTGAACCAGACGGAATAACACCAGCTGGATGTGCTGGGGTGGTGGACAAGGCAAGGGCACTACATACATGGGACGAAAGATCAACACTTGAAATCCCGAGAAAATCAGATGCTTGCAAGTTTGCCAAATGAGATAATGAGCCAGAGGGATCAAAAGAATTTTTCCCGGCCTCGGCAACTTTATTTCTCTTCCCTCTCATTACACTACTGACTCTCGCTCGCACCGTATCAGTAGGCTGTAGCCAAGTTTTCCGGGCTCTTTGTCAATCTATCACAAACAAGACCGCCGCCGACTACTCTCCTTCTAGAATGATTGAAATGGGCTATAAACTTCTCCGGCTATCGCGACCCTTGAACGACGTGCTTTCTCGAATTCGATTAGGTCACATCCTTCAGAAAAGGCAGGGTGAGCTGCATGGACCCCCGGGGATACGAAAGATCCTGGCCCCTGTTCGTCGTCTGATCTCTATTCCATCTCTTCCGGGTGCCCAGTGGCCCAGTGCAACGCAGACCGAAAGGCGTGGGTGTGGGTGGTGTGCGCAATGCGCGAATCTGTGTGTCTCTCTCTCCAGAGGTACCTAGTATATTTCAAAAGAAAAAAAAAACGTTCCTGAATGGAATGCGCGGTGATCGTGCAGCCGCCAGCCCATCCTCGGCTACGCAGGTTCGTGGACTGACAGCTCCAGGATGGGACGAATGTATGATCGACCTCGAGCCGGCGCCTTTCTGCGTATCAGGGAACAAACGTCGCCGACGAGTGAGACGCGAGCGTGTTTTGCAACAGGTTTCAAGCAGAATACCTTGGGTAAGCAGCTCGCAGCTCGCAGCAGAAGAGCAAAAAAAAGGCCCGCGGGTTTTCTCGCCGTCGGATTGGAGGCTTTATTTTCCTATTCGCAGACTGCAGACTGGGGGGCACGACTGACGTTGACTGCTGCTTGCTTGCTTGCTTGCTAGCAGCAGCTGTTGCTTTGCGCCGAGGCTTATTGGTTTTCCCACCCCCATCCACGTAACGCGTAGTGACCATCGTCGTCACGCTCCGGCGCAGCAGTTGATGAGTTTAAGATTATCATCCAATGATCTCCACATGGAGTGGTAGAGCGAGTGCATGAAGGGCCCCCCGGCCTCTCGCCCGGTAGGTAAGGTAGGTGCAGAAGCGCTCCCTAGCACTCCCGCCGGCCAAGGCCTGGGTAAGTAGTGCTAAGGTAGCGGGCATTTTTAACAACCGACACAATACAGTTCAGTTACAAGGCATTCAGATCAAGTCGTCTCACAGGCGTATCATACACGAATTATCGCCCAAGTTGGACTGCTGTCTGCATCATAATACGTATGCCTACACTTGATATCTGCCTACTTATGTAATGCCAGTCAACAAGCTCGCTTACCAAGGCGGGCAAGACACGTGCCTTCCTGCTCTATATGATGCCAGACGGCAGGTGCATTTCTACCAGCCTATTTTATACTCGAAAGTCAAAGCAGTCAACGCGATTGCCATGGCAATGAATGACACGTATTGTTGGATTACGGCCATGACCTAACTTGCCTACAAGCACTCTCTCCTAGGTATCGTCATGTAGTTCGCTAGGCAAATTGATAATGTATCAATCGCCTGGACCTCGGAACAATTTGTGCCCCTGCCGCGCCGCCGGATCGTGTTGCTCAACGCTGCCTCCATCGTACCTGCTAACCTTGCTAAACTACCCTACCGACCTACGCCTACAGGTTACTTGACTGCACTTGCGAAAGCTTCAGGGCATCAAATAACTAAACCTCATCCAGTTTTCCTCAGATCCACCTGCAAACCAGACCCCCAACCTCTACTTCGTACCTACATTCCCACCCTTTCTTCGCCCCCAGTCACGGAAAAATAATGTCAAGCTGGGCAGCTAGCCGTATTAAACTCACTTTGCTCTTCGATGCTAGCAAGGAATCCGCAAAACCCTCTCATATCGGCCCTTTGGTTTTTGCTGGGGCGCCCAGGGACTTGGACCGCAGTCCCCTCAGCACTGGACCCTTCCCGTCGCTCACAAGATGCTGGGAAAAAGGTCAAGGGCCTCAGCATCCCGGCTGGGTCCGTACACCCGCCTGCCTGCACGTTCACGTCCCTCCCCTCGCAACCCGTACGTACATCTCAATCATCAGGCTGACACAGATCATCCGCAGGATCAATTGCAGTGCCCCCCGTGATTCCATACCCGTGAGAGGAGCAATCTTCATTTCCCAGCCCAAGGGACCCTACCGGAAGCAAGTTGGAATCAGGGTCCTTACCCCTCGATGCTGAATTACAACATATTGCAGACTTGTTGATGTGACGAACGGTAGCCGCGCAGAGAGCACGCATACCCCGTCCGTTTTGCGACTGACTATTGAATGCACTGCAGCTGATCAGAATACCTCGAGATCCAATTTCGGCACTTCGTTATGGGTTCGTTTCGCTATTCGGGTCGGCGATAAGACCCGCTCTCCACATGTCTCTACGTATCTCTTTCTCGCCTAGGGTCTGCTGCTGAGACGGCCGCAGACTTGAGACCTTGAGCCTCATTTTACACTATCGCCGATGAGTGTCCTGCTCAGTAGGTATCTTCTTTTCAGTGCTTGAGTATTGACAAAAGCATGCAGGACAAACTGCATTTTGACGATGTCACTTGATGATGCACTCAGCTATGCTGGAGTCGCTACCAATGATCTGTTTCGTGTTAGTATTCACCACTGCGCATCGATATGAGGCAGTAGCAGCCGGACCCATCACAACCAAGCACATGGCGCCGAGATCCATAATCGATCTTCAACATGGAAACCCAGGCCCAATCGCTACCCTCACCGCTCACCCACACACCAACCAGGTTGCGAATCGTGACTCCTGGGGAAGAACCTCTTCTCAGCAGTTAGTCATCTTCAGGTCAATATGAAGGATTCGTCGAATAAGATGCCGTCAAGCATGCGAGCGTGGGACTGCTCACCAAGATATTGACTGACAGATCTGCACCAACCTATCGTACCGGCTCGAAGGAGATCCGGCATGTGGTACCTCCCGAACGGCTGACGGTACCTCGTGGTGGTGAGTACTGAGTACTCCATACCCGTTTCTCCCTCCCTGTTGCGAGCGAGGTGCAATAATACTTGGGCACTAGCAGCACACAACCCGGGATGCTTACGCACGGTTCACATGTTATTCGTCTGCGTTAGAATATCCTCGCAACTTATCCACTTGGGAAGAGCGCATCCATCCTGAATGCGTGCATAGCAGCCGGCTTGTGAGCGTAGCCATGCGTTTTGCAGCCGTCGTGGTGCCAGCATACTCCATACATGACTGCATGGGAACTGAATCATCAGACGAAGAGTTGACAGGGGGGCATGAATTGCTCATCTCGCCTAGCTCGGAACATTTCATCTGCCCCCTCGGACCCCGGAAATGCCCATCGCACGCCAGTGTTCACAGAGCACATCCGTCGTCTCGTCCAAGCTTATGCGAATGTGCACCGCCAGCAGGGCCAACCAACCGGAGAATTTCCTGGCTGGGGGTGTCACTCCCCTGTCTCAGGTAGGGACCTGGTCAAAAAGTCTGGTGTACCTTGCTCGATGCCTGGACCTTTTGTACCCAAGCAATTTGCTCGCAGGTTGTCGCCTTTGCAAATGGACAACGTCACGACTGCGACCTTGATGGCGAGCTCATCCCCAGTGTCGACGATGAGCGCTTAGCTGAGCTGCTTTTCCGATGCATCAATTCGACATTTACATTAGCGTCAGGTTCGCCCACGACTTGTCTGCAATTCAGAGTCCCATCGGCACCATCAGAGGAGGCTTTCCTGATGGCCCTGACGTCACGGAGCTTTATAGCCTCCAGGGACTATCAAGTCCGAGAAATGGAGCCGAGCAGCCTGTCAAAGGATGTTCCCTTGAGCTACCATATATGCGAAGATAAGAGATATTGTACCCAGCTCGTCGAATTACTCAGATTGACATATGAGGCCTTTTTTTTCGACGTTCGTGGTCACTTTCAGATCCCAGTCAAATTGATGGCACGCAAATCATATTACATGGCTGAGGGTCAATGATTCATGGAGCAATCCTAATGACAGGCTGTTGTGTCCAGCCAAGGATACTCGCATCGCGACATGACAAAAGAGATTTCTCATTGCGCGCTACCCCGAAGGGACATGACTGGCACGACAGCCATGTTATGATATACCTTTGGGATCTCAAGTGAGCGACGTATGAGAACCTTATGGTCACTCGCACCTCGGGAATTTACCGTGGGTGCAACCTGCTTTCGGCGCCCAGATATATTCTATCGATAAGAACGCAGACGCCCTATTTTAAGGGTATAATAGCGATATGCCTGCCATTATGAGATCGGCGAGCTCGGTGCGCCCCCCACTTAACTGGAGGAATATACTACGTAGCACGCATATGGCTCTGCCTAGCCTGTCTACCGTACCGACCGCTACCCGCGCTTCTCTGCAGCGACTACTCCGATACATACACACAGGAATAGACCGATCTGGTTTCAGCAGCTCAGCGTTGCACTCAAGAGGAGTTGTCGAACTCTAGCAGCAGGCAAGGGCCGGGAGCCAAAGCTCGGTTGCAAACGACGTGCTGGGCCATACTCCCTTACCCAGATTGCAGGACCTGCGCCGTACCAAGGTCGCATCCCGGCCAAGCAGGCAGTCTTGGCTTGGTTGCTTTTCGTCTCATGTTTTTTTTTTTTTTCTGATTCGTTTTCCGGCGCTTCTGCATCGACGTTGACGTGTCGCCAACGCTGCTGCATATTCCCATCTAAACAGTATGTATCACGCCTCTCCCCTAATCCGCGTTTGGCAAGAAGTAGTCAATTCACATGTATCTGCGAACGGGGATCAGGCTGAAGAGAGGCAGATGCTGCAGCAAGCTCGTCCTTCGGCCTTCCATCCGTGACAGCTGCACCGCGAGCACAGCTTATCACGGCCCGCCACGAGCTGCATACCTGGCATGTAATGCATCCCACTTTGTGTGACAGATCGACTTCCTCAACGGGGCTTGCAGTCAATAGATGCTGTGGTGTCATGGCCCATCCTGCTGCAAGCATACTGCATAGCCAGAAGAGCACACGCTGCGCACGACTGGGGTGTCTTGTTGCACGTAATCAAGCTCCCTTGTTGGCGCTGGGCGTGCGTGGTAGGTCTCTACGAAGTTTGGGAGAGCGCGCGTGTGGAAGCGCAATAATCCAGTTTCATTTCAGCCTCTCCACCGATAGCAGTAGCGAGCTTGAGACGATTCCACCACTGTGAGCAGCGATCCGGAGTTGCGGTTTGCTTCTTGTCTCGGACGAATGCTAGTGGCCAGATCAGGAAGCTCGATTGAAAGCCAGACTAGCTGGGTCCCCCCAATGGCCAGGTTAGCCACGACGCCCGATGCTACCATGGGGTGTCATTGCGGGAACCGGTTCAGAGTTTGGCGAACCTACTAATAACTGCTAATATGTAGGCAGGCAGGCAGACAGAAAGCTGTACCAGCCACAGCAGCAGCCAGCCAGCCAGCCAACAAGCATTTTCTGGATACCGATACCAGGCTTTTCTAGAGATGGAGCATCGAGGAAATCTCCCTCAGGTGAATTAATCAATCTATTTTGCCGCCCGCCTGTCAAGTATGTGTATCTCATCGTTCCACAAGACGAGGATCTACCTTAATTACCCAATGACTCTTGTTCGGGTCCAGCAGCAGGTCAGTCGGGTTCCAGGGACCAGAGCCAGGATAACTAATAACACCTTATTACTACATACCTACAGCCACCGCGCGCCTAGCATAGGTAGATACGCCATCTTCGCTCTCGTGGCTGACCGATACTCGCCTCACCCTGAAGACTATTCGAGACTTCGCTTCGGAGTCGAACCACTTGCCAATACAATCAGCCGGCAAGCGCACGTACGATACGGATGTAGTAGCAAAAACAAGTATGGTACTTGGTGCTATGGACACACGAGAGCACTTGCAGATACCCGCCCGCCGGGGCGCCTCTGCAACGACCGCACGATGTTCGCCGGATGCACTTAATTCGGGAAATTGAACCGCGGATTTTAAACCCTTTCACCTGAACTAACAACGCCCCGGCCTTGCAACCTCATCACAAGTTGCGGATCCTGTCAAAGCCAACGTCCAGGGCTGGACCTTGCGCCGAACTTCTCGCTAGAAGGAATGTAGGCGTTCTAGTGTCCGCTTGATTTGCAGATCGGGCTAATTTTTTTTCTATCTACTCTCTGCTCTCGCCGTCGGCGATATGAGGTTCAAACGGGGCCCGTTCGTCATGGGACACAGCGAGCACGATTACGATCAAGGCTTGGTCAGGATCCTCTCCCTTGCCGTTGGATATTTGCCCAGGGTCTCTATCAATTCACGCCACAAGAGCTTGGTCAGCCGCGCCATGCGTCATCTCGTCTATGATCTATCTCACCTATTGTTATTTTCCGTGTCGCATAGCTCTGCAAGACTCACGTGCTAACGGTATGATAGACGTTCCATGTTTTTTTTCCTCGAGCCAGTCTAGGTGAAGTCGTTACCTTTTCCCGCCGCTATCTTTTCAGCAAATCTCCATGGCACCGTTGGCGAACCTGAAGACTACTCGTACTCGGTACGGTGTACATGCGATACCAACCAAGGACTTGCCCCGCGTGTGACACTACGTACGGTACATTGGTATCTATCTCATTTTGCTCTACCTATTCCAAGCTCTCCCTCACACTGCCCACCCTGGAAGACAAGAAGAAAAATCAGAACTTCTTATGATACCAAAGCACCATCTCTTCTCTCCCAGAATCAATCAACCCCAATCATTCATTGGCCCGCCTGCCAAGGGCCCCGGCAACAAGACAGACTACATTGACAATGGGCGCGCGAACGCTTGGAGAAGATTGTCCACGTGCGAACCCTGTTTGGGGAATGTAATAGACGATCGTCGTATAATAGCGAGAGATGTAATATCCCGCCCGACCGGAAAATATCTCGGTCCCACGTGTTTTTCTTGATCGGTGGTTTTCTGATGGTCTCTTTTTTCTCAAACCCACTTTAGTCTGTTGCTTCTTTTCCAACCATTCCTCTCTCCCATCTGTCCAATACCCTGTCGCCCTCGGCCCCCATCCAGCTCTCGAGACCCGCTGGCCAGTCGACTCGAAGATGTGGGTGAGTACCCAGATATCCCGTGTAATTAGTGTTCTCCAGTTTGCTCTCTTTTGGGGTCCCATTCTCCCAGAGAAAACCCCTCGAGCGAGTGCCGTACGGATACGCAGCGCCCCGGAGCGGTGGACAAAGGGACAAGAAAGAAGAGGATCCAAAAGGGATCCAATCGGCCGGTCTCTGGATTGACACTAAATTTTTAAGCTCACACGTACCGTACTCCGTGCTTGGCAAGAGGAAAGCTTTGATGTGTACGTACATCGTACTTCTGACTGTCATCCTCTCTCTCTTTTCGTCCATGCTTTTCTTCCCCTACGACAAGTCAATGCTTCCCGCCCGCTGTGGGCTCGAGTGTAATGTACTTTGGAGGAGGGGATTCATGGAAAGTTCCGAATATCTCAATGGTCACTAGGGAGAAAAAACCACATGGCAAATACGCCATTGAGGAAGCCGCTGTAGTACTATTGTTCCTTGCATCTTCTTATTGACCGGGGTCACAATAGCAGAGGAAAAGCCCTGTGCGGCAACGCCGTCTCCCCTTATGTACGACTTCAACAAAAGAAGAGTAAAAAGTCGTCCTGATTGGTGTTCCGGCCCCCAAAAATGGAATCATGTAGCATTGCTACTAGGCAGGTAGCAATTGACAAGTCTTACGGCAGATGGGGGAGCTGAAGTGGACTAAAAACCCGACCGGACGATCGCTACCTGCATGAACCGCGGTGATGCTGGAGACAGAAGAAAGACACCGTCCTGTATTGAAATTCCCTAATTCGTCCACAGCAAAGCAAGAAAACGCCACGATCGCTCGGCACAACAGACTACCAGTCACCTCGGCTATCGATTCAAAGACACAGAAAAGAAAAGAAAAGAAGAACGGGATTCTACTACCAAAAAGATCCTAGGCCAGCCGTGACTATTGAAAGGTCGATCCCAAGCCAAGCACAGCGAGCACAGAGTCCGTCGCTGAGGCTAAGGCCCTTTTCGCAATAGGGCTAACCATGTGTTTTGTTGATATGAAGGGCGGTAGAGGGAAGGGATAGGATAGGATAGGATCTCGGGTTATCTTACAACTTTAACTAGAATAGTCAGATTCGAAAAGATGACGGGCTGAAAATAAATGCGGGCTTTCTTTTGTAGGTGTGGTTTGTTTTGGTTTGTTCGGTTTTATGATCGGGTTTGCTGGTGCGGAAGGGAGCGCTTTCTCGGCGGTGCATACCTATGTGCTGCTGCCTTTCGGGGTTGTGTAGGCGTAGGGGATCGGGAGAATATAGTCGTCGCTGCTCTAATTCCTTTGTGTCACGACGAAAATAAGAGACGTGATGTATAGACCATGCTGGCGCGGAAACATGTTCCACGAAGCTGCATCCGGAGAGAAATCGTAAAGAACAGGGATTCGGGAACATTCGAATGTGAATAAGTATCGAAAATGTGATATCGGCTTTGTCTACAATAGTAAAAATGTTCATTTGCTGGTGGCTCAAGGACATTTCCATCATTGCGGCTCTCGATATTAGATATTGGCCCCCGCTGCTTGTAACTTCGCAAGATGCTTACCGCGACAAGGGCAGAACATCCCGCGAGATTTGTTGACGGGCAGGTCAAGAGATCTTCATGTCTTACAAACATGGAGAGAGAGAGATAGCATACGCAGACGGCCGTGTCATCAAGAAGTTGGACTGGCGGGAATGCAAATACAACACATGAGCCTCCTCTCCCTCTTGTGCATAGTAAAGGTAAAGAACGCATGACACTTTCTTCTCATAGGATCTGGTATAATATCACTTCGCATGGCCATCTCTAGGTGAGCGAGAACCGAGAAGGTTTTCCCGGTGCGCGGGCCGGCTGGCTGCAAATCTCGCAAGCATCTCTCTTTTCTCGCCCATGATCGAGAGAGGGTGTCCTTTACAAGATCATGGTTCCTTCACGGTTTGTAACGCCAGGCATCCGTTTGGCTGTATCTTCCAATGACTTACGTCGAAAGGATTCTTATGGATAGATCATGGTCATGGCAGACGAGTAACGATCTGACCGGGGAGGAATCCATAGGATCTGTCTGGATTAGGCCTGGCATGGTAAGACGAGACATGCCGGTACAGCGAGATTGCGCAGTGCTGCCTCCGAGCCCGTGGGCTTTGCAAGTATACGATTGACGGACGAAGAAAATACTGCCTTTCTAGACTACGGTGGTAAAAGTATTGGAAAAGTCGATATCAAGCGTTTCCATATCTTGTAGTGATTCATCATGCAGACGAGCAACAACCATCTTGCAAAATTCGGTCAGGCAAGAGCTCTTCCCAGGGCAAGATATGATGAATGGGGGTTTTGCCATGACGACGCCGATTTGATCAGCCATCACGGACACACTTTGACGGCATCTACATTTGTGGAGTGCTGAAGAAGTCAAGGGGGGAAAAAATAAGCCATATACAAGTCCCAGGATAGGAAGTTACATTCGTCCAGCCAGTCCATCGAGCCCACCGTGTACAAGACGGTAAACCCAAGTTGTCGGTAAAGCCTCAGGGGTTACACATGGAATTCCCTCCTGCAGCCGGCCTTTTCTGGGTTTTCTATATTTTTCTTTTTCTTGTAATCTTTGCCGCGTCTCTATCCTTGAATGTATACATCCCTCTTGTTATTCTCGTGTATCCATGGCACCAGTGTGTCGTGGCACGGGAGCGAGCTCTTGCTGCTTACGGCCGTTGCGAGGCATGTGAATGCCGTCCGGCGGTACGTTGCAAACTCCACGGTGAGGTGGTGAATGATGTGAAGCAGGGAGATTGATGGAGAGGAAGTAGGTGTTAATAGGATTCCGAAACAAGGAATAACTGGGTTATCATTGTTCACTATTTGGTTAGGTGGATATCTATACCGGTGTCAAATGTTTTTCGTATATCTTGACTGCAGTCTTCTCTTGGCAAAGACGAGCCGGAAAGAAGTGAGCGCATCGCTTTGAGTCCCAGGCCGCAAGATACACTCTGAACCGCCAATGTTCCTAGATTCGAAATCAGGAGGACATGTTCGCTTCAAGGACAAAAAGGAGCAAGTAAAGTCATGCCGAAATTCACTGGCTCTTGTCTTGGGTGTTTGTCATGCAAGACTCTCGCAAGTGCTCAGTCTTCTGGACATTTTTCTCCGAGACACGTCACGGATCATGACAGTGGTTTTTTGTCTGGCTATACCTTGCTCAAATATGTCATGTTTTATCGAAGATGAATTATCTCCAGTGAAAAAAAAAGTCGCTTCTTTCATTATCCCGCTGTGATATTGATTTCCCCGGAACACTAGGAAAGACACAACACCCTCCTCACCGCAGCCGTTGGAGAAGTGTACATGTCGAGATACATCTCCCAAACACAGCCTAAACCTACACCAGAATAATACACAGGTAACCCAACTCTCATGCCGCGCCTCGTAGCACCGCAAAAAAGGGGGGCAGGGGAGCACGAGAACCATCAACACCAACACCTGGGGTACTCAAAGCGAACGTGATCGAGGGCGTAACCGGCAACGCGGTGAAACGTCCCACCCACGATTCGTCCGTTTCGGAAGGGTCGCTCAGCAGCAAGCCGAGAGAAGAAGAAGAAATAAGGGGAGGAAAGAAAGGGGGGATCCAAGCAAAATTTCTCCCCCCTTCTCGCCTCTCTTTCCTGCCCGCCGTCGTGCGACTGTGTCACAAAGATCCGCGGCAGTCATTGGTGTCCCGGTGGTGCGGATCTGGGCTTCCATTGGCTACCGATTAGAGGTACGAGTTCTTATGGGATAGTTATACATTTCAGTTCTCGAAATATTCGTTCTGTTTAAGGGTCAGTGAGTATCAGGCCGAGCTGTCACGAAATATAGGCGCGTTGTTTATATGTCAAACACATCTGTGTTTATATCGCAAGAAAGTTTGTACTTTATATCCGGAGTCGGATGAATATGTACATTGCTGGGGCTCTGACAAGATGTAGATACAATAATCACAAAACAATACAAAATGTAGTCGATGTAGTTGGCCCCTGCCTTATGGTGGAAATACAAAATACAAAATGATAATGATGGCTATCGCTTCAAGAACGCCTACTTGCATCCTCTCCGTGTCGCAAGCAAACGACAACTACAGGCGCGGCTGTATACCGGCAAAAGCTGTCTCCTGTGGCCACTGGACTTCGGGCCATACCTGACGAATGGCATCCCATACGTGGCTGTGCGCATATGTGTTAGCACCTGTCGAATAGGGTTGTATCGGAAGCGAGAGACAAAACGGTTTTGCTGTCGTGACATGTCTCAGCACGGCTACTTACTTGACATAAATGATTTTCAATCCCTCCTTTACTTCCGAGGGCACCTCCCTGGCATCCTTTTCGTTTTGCGCCGGAAGGAGGACAGTCTTGACACCTGCTCGGTAGGCTCCGATGAGCTTCTCCTTGATACCGCCGACACGCTTGACGTGGCCAGATAGTTGGAATTCACCCTGTAAAAGTTGGTTAGCTGCTCCGAACAAGGTAGATAGGGTAATAACAGAGAGAAACCTACGGTCATTGCCATGGTGGACGGCACAGATCGACCTGACAAGAGTGAGATCAGGGCAATGGCCTGAGCCATGCCGCTAGAGGGACCATCCTTGGGAACAGCGCCTGATGGGCAGTGTACATGGAGGCTCCGGTTCTTCATGATATTCTCCGACGGGTCTTGGGTGAGACCCAGCTCATATGCGTGATGTCGTACCCAACTGCGCGCTACCTTGACACTTTCTTTCAACACCTCGCCCAGGTTACCCGTCAGCTCTACGCTGCCGTCGCCGGGCATGTCGAGTACCTCAATGAACAAGATGCCGCCGTTGCCACCAGAACTATAGGCGACTAGGCCGGTGACGATACCAGGTTGGCAGTTCTTTTCGGCAATCTCGTCCTCGAAGCGCTCAATGCCCAAAATGGATTCCAGGTCTGCCACGGTCAATTCGGCGCGGTATGTCTCAGGCTTGCCCTTGTCGTTGGCCTCGACGAACTCGACTGCCTTGGCACGACAGACGGAGCCAATTTCCCTTTCGAGGTTCCGCACTCCTGACTCACGTGTGTATGACTCGATGATCTTGGACACAACCTCTTCGCTGAAGACAACTTGTTCCTCAGTCAGGCCATTTACACGAATCTGCTTTGGTACAAGGTGTTGCAGTGCAATGTGTCTCTTCTCCAATGTCGTGTATCCGGAGAACTCGAGCGTCTCCATGCGGTCCAACAGTGGGCCAGGAATGGTGTCCATCGAGTTGGCAGTGGCAATGAAGAGCACCTTGCTCAAGTCGATCGGAACATTGATGTAGTGATCACTGAAAGCGTGGTTCTGCTCTGGGTCCAGAACCTCGAGCATGGCCGCTGAAGGGTCACCGTTGTGGTTGGCCATGCCCAGCTTGTCGACCTCGTCCAACAGGAAGACTGGGTTCGCAACTCCGACCTTGCGCAGTCCTTGGACAATCAGGCCAGGCATGGCCGCGACGTAGGTCCTGCGGTGACCTCGAATCTCTGCCTCATCCCGTACGCCTCCGAGCGAGATGCGGTGGAATTTGCGGCCGAGTGCTGTGGCAATGGATCTGGCAATGCTCGTCTTTCCGGTGCCAGGCGGGCCAATGAGGAGAAGAATAGGGGCCTTTTCAGATCTGATCTTGTTCTGAAGCATTTTGACCTTGATGCCGCTCGCCTTGATCTTTTCCTCGAGTTGCGGATCCAGCTGCACCCCTTCTTGCACCTCGCCCTTGCTCGACTCCAAGTCCACAGTCTCCTGCTCGGCTTGTTTGATCTGCTGGTCGACCTTTTCGTTGGCAGACTGCATCAACCTGACAATGGTCAGATATGACAAGAGCCGCTTCTTGACTTTTTCAATTCCGTAGTGATCATTGTCTAGTTGCTCTCTGGCCTTTTCCAAAGTGCCAACTCCAATCGGATCATCCGTCATGACGGACCAAGGTATCTCCACCAGAGTCTCGAGGTAAGTACGAATGACTTGGTATTCCGCCTGCGCAGGCATCATCTGCTTCAATCGACCAAGCTCTCTTTCCGCGACCTTGGCTGCTTCCGGCGGCATCTTGGCGGCCTCAATCTTCTTGGCCAGCTCTTGCATGTCGTCCGAGTCGGGCTGGGGTCCTCCCTTGGGGCCGCCTCCTCCGAATAGACTGCCCAGATCAAATCCGGCTCCCTGCGGAACGCCCAAAAGGGGTTTCCGGGTCGGACTCTTCTTTGGTGCCTTTTCTTGATCTTCTTCCTCGATCTGAATGGGAATGGCCGTGCTGGTGACAGTTGTGATCTTGATGTTGCCCTTGATGTCATCAACCTGGCGCTCGAGCAGCTCAATGACTTTCTGCATGCGAGCCTGTATGTCTACGGCACTGAGCACTTGAAGCTTATCCTCGTAGCTTGCGTCGACCAGGTTCATCATAAAGTCGGCTAGAGAGCCTCCCTCCTGGGGACCCTTGGAGGAAATCAGCTGTTCCAAGCGCCTAGAGAGCAGCGGGTTGAGTCCCGCCGTGCTCGAAGCCACCAGCAAGGAGGAGACTCTGAGATAGGTGACCAACTCCCGGGACAATTGCTTCAGTCTGCCAAACAGCTCCTGGTAGTGTACACTCTGAACGACTTGCATGGGAAGAGCATCTGTGTGTGGTGTGACTTTGCCCTCGAAAAAGGGATGTTCCTGTGCAATCTTGTCGACGGCAACACGGCTGATGCCCTGGACAAGCAGGTTGAACTCGCCGCCATTCTGGCCCTGTATTCCCGTGATCTTTGCCGTGACTCCATAGCCAAAGAGTTTGTCTTTCCGAATGTTGGCCGAGTCGGCTTCTAGGAGATCGTTGTACTTGGCGGGATCGTTTGCGATGAGGAGCTGACCTCGGCGGCTCAGCAGGGGCGAGTTGAGAGGGACGCAGACGACGGGGATCTGATCGACGCGCCTCGAGCCTTTGGATGCGCGTGTGTAGACGCCGGATAGAAGTGCCGGGATATCGCCTCGACTGGACGGCACGGGAATACGCAGGACCGAGCCGGGGAAGAGGACGCTGCCCTTGGTCAGAGGGATGACGGGCATCATGGCCGACTGCGCCGGGGGAGCCATCTCGGTATGTCAAGTGTGCTGATCGTCAAGCGCAACGCAGGCGCACGTGGTATAATTGTCGTTCTGGATTCAGTGTAGTCGCAAATTATCTGTCAACGAAGTGTATAGACGATATGACACTTGGGAAAGTGCCTTGGATCTTGATGATGGTCATGCACGAACAACAGAGGCAGCGCAGAAGGTGATGGAAGAACTTGGGTATGAATCTAGACCAGAATTCGGTATCGGCTGCTGATGTCAGTCAGGGTAGCAAGTGGTTTGGCGGCAGCAGCCGAGGTCCCGGTCTCGTCTCGTCTCAGTGGAGTGACATGTACCTAGGTGCGCTGGACTATGAAGAATGCGGGTGCCGGACGCGAGTTTCCGGTGACCCCCGGGAGGGATCCCGCTTCTTCTCCAGGTCCAGCTTGCCAGCGAAACCCCCTCTTGACCCCATGAATTGCCACTGTACATTGATTAGGCACATTTTTAGTCTGTTATTCGACAGATGTCCACGGCTACTTGACCGAGCTTGAGTCCCTCTGCCATGTGAATGGTGGTGGTACGTACAGTGGTATAAGGTATATCTGATATGGGCTTTCTAATGCTATTAGGTAATGCTACATGTAGTGACCTGACATGCTCAGCTTTACCATTCTCGCTGACTTGGCTTGCAGCGCTGTCCACAAGAAGAGAAGGAATTAAGAATAATGCCTACTTCTGCATAGGTGCCTTGAGCAAAACAAATCGATTTGCAAGATGTACTTAATAATTGCTACAAATCAATCTTATTTGATCCAGTTCTCCAGGTTGGTATACGCGCTTCTTCAATGTTGGTCTCTTTAGCGTCGCCCCGTTTTGTGGTGCGCAACGCAACGAGCATCAGGCTTCAGCAGCAAATGCTAGCGGTGGTCTCTACTTAGCAACAGACCCCGCGATTTCAGCCTAGAATTCAATTAAAATTCGTCGCGTCAACTGGTCCCAAGACGCGTCTCCTCCCCTCCTCGCATTCAGAGAAAGCATAATACATCACCACCTGCAACCTCCGACATAAGAAACACAGTGCAAGAACCTCATTTTTGAGTCATTCACACAAGAGCGGCATCATGAGCTGTAAGTTATCTTGAACATAGAACTATTCTGCTCTATTCAGACAGTATCGAGTCTCACACCCATCATAGCATACGGAGGCAACAACTACTCCAAGCCTGCATATGGCGCAGACGGCGGCGATAATGCAGGCGGTTTCTTCGGAGGCTCTCAGGGTGGCAGTCAAGGTGGAGGAAAGGTATGATGCCTCCATCAAGAAATAATAATCTGCTCGGCTCTGGCTGACGCGGGATACCATCACAGGGCTTCGGCGAGGAGACCCTCCGCCCCGTGACGATAAAGCAGCTCATCGACGCCAACCAAGCCTACCCAGACGGCCCCTTCCGGATCGACGACCTTGACGTGACGCAGGTGACGTTTGTCGCCATGGTGCGCAACGTCTCGATGCAGACGACCAACAACACGTACCAGCTCGACGACGGCACCGGCATCATCGAGGTCAAGGAGTGGATTGACGCCGACCGGAACAACGACGACGAGCGCGAGAAAAAGCCCCCGTACGACATGATGGAGTACGTCCGCGTCTTTGGCCGCCTCAAGAGCTTCAACAATAAGCGCCACGTCGGCGCCCACAGCCTCCGCGCCGTCGCCGACTACAACGAGGTCTCGTACCACCTGCTCGAGGTCACGTACGTGCACCTGGCCTTTACCAAGGGCAGCGGCGGCGGCGGCGGAGGTGCCGGACACGGAGACGGCAACGCGGGCGATGACGACAGCATGTTTGTAGATGGCGGCAGCGAATCCAAGGAGAAGCCGTCCGAGTTAGCCGACAAGCTGAGGCATGTCTCGCAAAGGGCCCAGAGGTTCTTCAACTTCTTGAACGTGAACAACAATGGTTCCGAGGGAGTACACGTCTCAGACATTGCCAAGGGCTGCGGCATGATGATCAACGATGCCATGGCGGCCTCGGAGGAGCTCATTGGGCCTGGAATGATTTACACCACTACGGATGATGAGACATTTGCTGTTCTGGATTACTGAGCAGGAGGGTAACGGAATGAAACGAAATATGGGAGCACGAAGGGGATCGAGGCAATGTGTCTCTTGACAAGCTGGGCAGTCTACGAGCACACTGCTCCTATATGAGACTGCCGGCGATGTTGCATTGGTATCAGAGAACTATCACACGCACGGACACAACGACGCTGGTATATGAGCAGAGGCCGAAAGCGTTCGACAGCAGCCTATTGCTGTGAGCGACTCAGTACACTCACACGCAACCGTACTGAAAATCACGAGTATATGGAGGGTCATTGATAGGATGAGAACGCGCTTGTTTCAAAGGAGCGAATAGACGACGACGACATCTACCTAGTTATGCTTTCAAGAAGGAAAAGCTTCGAGTCATACGTAGTCATGTACAAAACCAATAAACAACCAACCCCAGCAAAAAGCAGAATAAACTTGGGAGTAGCAATTTAGGCCCCAAAAGCCCATAAAAAATGGCATCTTGTGTTATTCCCATGTTGAATGAGAAAATGATACTTGAAATGTCAATCTGAAGAAGAAGGTCAGGAAAATCAAAACATGAACATCACAAAACAGCACTCTAGAATGTCAGTATAATAGCAACAAGATCATCCCTCACGATACACTTACCAGAATTCACAAAACCCTCAACAACAAATCCTTCCAATAGGTAACAGTCCCGTTGCCATCTCACTGCAATCCCTTGAACCCAGCGCCGAGCTTGATCGGGATGGTCTTGCCGACAGCCGCCGCGACGTTGGCCTGCTGCGGCTCGCGGACCATAATCGACAAGCGGACCGGATTCTCTCCCCCGGCGCCCAGGTATATATCCCGTACGACCTCGAACCCGAAGCGGCGGTAATACGCCGTGTTGCGCGCGGAGCTGGACTCGAGATACACGGGCCTGCCCTCCTGGTCCGCCCGCGTCGCCATGGTCAAGATCAGCTTGCCGGCGTAGCCGCGGCGGCGGCCGGCGGGCTTGGTCCCGATGTAGACCAAGTAATAGCAGTCGTGGTCGCGGGCGCCCATGACGGCGCGCTTGGTGTCGTGGAGGAGGGGCAGGAGCTCCGAGAAGTACCGGGCGCGGCCGCCGGCCGAGAGGAGGTAGTACAGCCGCCAGGACCCGGAGCGCAGCAGCGTCAGCCAGTCGTCTGTGTTGGATGCCGGTGGTGCCCTGGGGAAAACCCGGGGTGCGGGTTCTACCTCGTCAGTCAAGGGGAAAGTTGACGAGATGGGTTAGGCTGGGATTTGTTGAGGAGTTTGGTATAGATGAATGTGAATACAGCTTGGGACGCGGGATGACTTGATATTCAAGTGGAATGATTCAAAATAGCAACATTTAAATCAGGAAACATGAAAGAGTAGAAATAAAAGGCAGCAACTAATCTAGTACTATGATAATATCTGATCATCCCGGTTTCGCTTGACGAGTATCAGAATTCTTGATTTCTCGTCCAGTTGGTCAAGTTGAGACGACTGTAATCATCCATCATACAGGCCTCATGACTTTATAAGAACTCAAGCTGGCTTTATATTTTCTGGGAAAAAGGGAATGAAGTGGCGGCAAAGAAAATAAAAACTCTTGACAACAAACAATAGAAGACCACTCACCAGAGAGCAACCCCCTCGTAATCCGGCCCAATGGTCGTAACGAGGCCGCTCAGGCAGTGGGCCGCGACAATGTACTTCATCATGTCGACGTGCAGACGCCAGCGCGCCTCGTCGGACAGGGCGGCCATGTCGTCCGAGTCGAGCAGGTAGTGCGCCAGCTCGTCGGTGGCAAAGGCCTGCGCGATCGAGAGGCCCGCCTCCTTGTGCTCCGCGAGCCCGACCGGCCGGACCTGGTCGCCCCACCGCTCCGGCAGCAGGGACCGGAGCTTCGGCTGCTGCTTCTTGACCGTGAGGTCGAGGCTCAGATCGGCCGCCGCGTTCCCTTCGACGACGCCGACCACCGTCATGGACGAAGTCGTCGTCGTGGCCGCTCCGTTGCTGCCGATCACCTGACTCTCCGTAATGGCCGATTGTACGTTCGCCATGTTGGGCTAAATTCAAGCTTGATTTACTATAGCCGAGAGATAACCCGTTAGCGTCTGCCTTCATTCGAGTATAATATAGCTCACTTGAGTCGTAGTTCCTCAACTGAGATCCGGTACCAACTCCACTTACACTGGTGACTACTTTTACTACTTGATAAATTCTGATTGGAATCTCCCGTGTGGACTTTGGACAACTGCGTTCTTGAAATGGGCATGAATCTCTCCGGGTGACTCAGGCAGTAGAGGGTCGTTCGTAGGTCAACAGACATCAATGTCGATTTTGGTCGGGTGGACTTTCTAGGGTGTATTGGTGTTGTCTTGAAAGTTAAGGAGGTAATGTCCCCAACAGATGTGAGGAACTGACAAGGCTATTGATAGAAATCGAAACTTTGCAATGTTATAGCACAGTGACAGACATTAGAGTATGGGCAAAGGTGAGAGCAAGATAGATAAAGGGCTGCGAGTCGGGTGCTAGCAAGCAACAAGGAGCACAGCGTCTTGAATAACTACGGCCCAAGTATATGGGCAGTTAGATTGTTGCAAGAGCAAACATCCAATGCTGGTTACTGGACTAGTTCACGACAAGGGTTTGTGTATAATGGATATGATACCTATGGTGGAAGAGAAAAAGAGAGGAAACGAGACGGGGACGGGACCGGGCAGACGGCAAGCTATTTAGTGACAGATGAATGTAGATCAACTGTTCCACGGACACCGGTCCGCGTGGGGTGTGCGATGCAAGCTGGCAAGCAAGCAAAGCCCAGATCAGCAGTCTTGGACGTTGTAAGACACGGTCGAGAGGCAAACAAGGATACTGAGGTGGTTTTCTGTTGGGTAGATAGAGTCCGGACCAATCACTGGACTGCCAAGCACTCTTCAGTATACTACTGTAGCAACTATATCCTCTCTCGACTCACTTGAGGGGGCCAACAAAACGATCAATTTGGCTCATGAAATAAGAACGGGAAGGAGGAAAGGTGAGGCTCCCGTTTCATCCTTATCTGCTGGCCATGGAGATCGCCACGATAAAGCCATTGACCTATCGCCCGACTGAGTGACCTGACGGTCGAGGACGGCGATAGTCTGTAGTCCAAGATAGGACTGCATTGGACCTCATGCGCCAAACGACATCCCGCAGCGGCTAGTGGGCAAGAAGGGTGGGGTTGGCAGATCGTACAGTGCAGTATCAGGGAAGAAAGGGCCCAATCGCTCGTCATCTAGGACGCCGTGCGCCGTTGGTAAGGCGAGTGTGTTCCAAAAGGGTTTGGTTTCCCTGGGGATTCCCTGGTCAGATGATGTCTTGCCAGCGAGTGCTTCCTGAAGTTTATGACCGGCGGCATGGCGTGGCCTGTCAGTCCAATTGCTTTCCGGGGACAATGTAAGCATCGCAGCGCTCGATTGGCCTGTCCTCCCAATTCTACATCGATCATGGCCCGGTCTGGTTCTGGCTGTTGCTGACAGGCATTCATGCGTGGCTGATCCTGCCGCCTCCGTCGTGGTCAGCATGAGTTCCCCGGTTCCCGACGGTTGACAAATGGGAGCCCTTTAGCTGCATGATTTGCTTTGTAAATTTATTATTTTGTGCTGGTGTATATTTGCTTGAAATGCAAAGCGCCTCTCCCGTCAAGGCGAGGAGAGCGGATATCTAAGAGAATGTGAGTTACCTGAATACCTCTTCACAACGGTGACAAGTCCTGCGTCTGTCTATCCTTCTTTGCGCTACCGCCGTCGTGCCGTGCTTGTAATACGTTCCCTCTGTCGCTTCCTTCCGTCTTACATGCGTCGGATCTCCTGCTCGTCGGTGTACTTCTCGAGGCCCGAGTTGAGGCTCTGCCACCACTCGAAGAGCATCGATTCGCAGATCAGCTTGAACCAGGGCGTAAACTTGAGCTTGGGGTCGGCGAAGAGAGCCTTGAGCTCCTCGGGAGAGACGTATTTCGTGTCCTGGACTTCGTTCAGGTTGGGGTTCAAGTCGACATTGGCCTTGATGAACAGAATATAGTCAACTGTGAAAGCGCATGGTTAGCCAACACTCGTCCCCCATGGCGGAAAACAGAATAGCCTTACTCTCGTGCTCTCCCCACTTGCCATCGCTGGGGGCCTTGTAGTGAATGCGAGTGAGGAAGCGGAAGTCCTCAAAGGGGACCTGCTCGATCTTGATGCCCAGCTCGTGCTCGAGCTTGCGCTGCGCCGCGCGCTTGACACCGGCGACGGACTCGGGCAGGTCAGAGCCAGTCTCGCCGGGGATGCTCAGAGGGTGGGAGCAGCACGTGTTGGTCCACATGTCGGGGAACGTGATCTTCTCGCTGGCGCGCTGCTGGAGGAGCAGTCGGTTCTGGTCGTCGAACAGGAAGACGGAGAAGGCGCGGTGCAGCAGGCCCTTGTCGATGTTGGTCATCAAGTGGCCTATGGTCATCGTGAACGTATTAGCACGAATAATGGCCACCCTGACCGCTCGAGTTACAGAAATACGTACAGAGCTTCTTGCTGGCAGTACCGATCGGCTTGTCATTCTCGTCGAGGACAATGCAGACCTCGTCCATCAGGCGGATCTGCTCCTCATCGTGGCCCTCGAGCGCGACCGAGGTCGTGTCGATTTCGGGGAACAGGCTCAGGATGTTTTGCGCCGTGATGGGGCCGGTCTCGGTGGTGGTGGTCGTGGCCGACATTATGCTTGCTAGCTTTGGTAAGAGAAGGAGAAGGGGATAAACCAAAGAAGGAAGAGGCAAAGAGAGGCTGGACTTGTTGTAGTTCGAGGGCGAGATCAAGTACTTTTCAAGGAATGTCGGGCTTACCAACAACGGAACCCGGGGGTCGTCAATAGAGTCGAGAGCATCGGGGTTGTCGAGGGGCGTCAACAAATTATCGCGGCCCTGATTTGCTGGTGGATCCCCGATAGTACCTGTCGTAGCGCATTTACTCACTACTCGGCAGCGTCCTAGAGGGGCAAATTACCAGGGTCTTTTTCAAGTTGGCCTTGATGACAGTCAGGGGTCTGGGGCATTAACTTCACTCTAGGTACTCGTGTATGATCGGTTTAAACGGGCGCAACCTTTTATTTTTGGCAACTACATCTTTTTATGAACTTCTTTTCCTTTTCCCTTGGACAGATCCAAAACCCTTTCATTGGCTAACCGTCATTCGCATCAATTGTGTCATGAGAAGCGGCTCCCTCTTGTTTTACCGAACTGATTGTTTGACCGAGCATGTATCCATACTGGAGCAAACATCATGTCGCCTTACATGCGGTCATGGGCCCTGTACTACTCAAGTTTCCAGCCGCATGCAATAGCTTCACACCCTCTCCTTGATTATGACCAATCCCAAGCACTGAACAAATTAGTTTGAAGGCTTGTTCTTCTTCTTGTACTGGATAAACCTGAACAGGTTCATCGACGCTTCATCCGCACGAAGCCGCAGTTCTGCCGAGTGTCTCTTGTCGACCTTCTTGGCCATGGCCCGGACCTTTGGCAGGACATCTTCGAAATATTTGATAAAGTTGTCCTTCCAGAATACCTCCGTGTCGCAAGCATGCTTCTCGTCTCCATAGATGTCGAACAGTTGATTTAAGGCCTCGACAGCGTCCGCCGCCGGTGTCTCGGGCAGCTTTGACACGACGGTGACGAGGAACACTCCGACCTCGCGGTTCAGCTGCATAGGCGCAGGGTCCATGGCGAGCTGTCCCAGAACTCCAATGCACTTCACGCCAAGTGATTGAAAAGGGTCTTCGGCATCCACCGGGAGGTTGAGGGAGGCGTGGTATAGTGACATGAACTTGTTCGGCTCATCGGCGCTGAGTGGTGTCTTGTCGTGGAGTGCACGAGCAAGAGCCCACGCCAGGCTCGTGACAACGGTTGCCAATGAGACGTCCGAAGTGTCGCTTGCAAGAATGCGTGATACCGACTCTCGCCAGATCAGCTTGGCTGCCGGAGTCCATGCTGCAAGCACAGCCGCATTGTTGTCTCCGGAGAAGTCGAGACATGACACCGTCCAAGCAATGTTGTTTAGCGCGTTGAAAGCATGGGTCCGGATCAAGAGCGAAGCTTCATGGTCGCCGACGTTGCTCATCGAAATTTTCACAATCTGTGGGATGGCCTTCTGGACGAGCAACTTCAGGGTCGGCAATTCGTCAAGTCCGGCGGCTTCGGGGTAATCGTCTGCGCCGGTCACCATATCCATGTCGGCTTCCATGGCGTCTGCATCCATTTCGTCGTCGTCGTCGTCGTCCTCTGGTTCCTTCTCTGATGCATCGTCATCTCCATCCTCATCGGCGTCCATGGCCATGTCGTCATCAACAGGACCATTCGGCTTGCGAGCGCCGCCACGGCCCTTGGACTTCTTGTTGCCTCTCTGAAGAGCTTCTTGGAGGGCAGTGCCAATCGAAGCAAGGATTTCGAGTGCCATTTGGAGGATCTCGACCGGGCTCGAGTTGGCAGCGTCATTGGCAGCGCTGGCATTGACTGGTGCGGTCTCGAGCGCGGTAGCAAGTGCCGGGATCAGAGATGCATCGTTTGAGTTGTCTCTGCCGGGGTTTTCGTCATCCCATTCCATGACAGAAAAGACATTGTGTAGCACTCCGCAGGCCAAGACAGCCGGCAATCCGGTCCCGGCCTTGAAAGCCACGAGATGCTTGAAGATGTTGCTCTTGGTGTCGCCGAGAATCGTCTCCACAAACTGACGGTTGTCTTCAGTAAGTGTCATCATGCACGACAAGCTGCTACCTCTAGCACTCTCCGAGACCAACTCGTTGGACACGAGGTTGAACAGAAACCCAATGATGGACTCATTGCGGTTGATCACTTCAAGAATATCTTCTTGGGCCTCTGCCAGTGCGGACACAATTGTAGCCAGCGCCTCGGCAATGTTAAAAATGAGAGCCTGCTCAGCTTTTGGGCGCTTGGTGAACGCGCCGCCGGGTGCTGTCAACGAGTCGGTAACCTAGTATACGCGTGAGCGGGAAACATTCAGTGACCATATTTCGAGCTGGTCTCGACTTACCTGCTTGGCCGCGAACTCGACAGCGGACAACACATCAACCCTGAACAAGTGGACGCAAAAGTCGGCCTCCTCTTCCTGGGTCAGCAGCTTGAGAATCTCCCAACCGGCGGCTCGGCTCTCAATGCTTGCATCCGTCAGAGTCTCGGTGAGAATGATGTGAACGACCTGCTCCCTGAGCAGCAACTTGCGGCACTTGGTGTCTTGGATAATGTTGGCCACGGCACTGGCGGCTGAAGACCGGGACTTGGGATCGGAGCTCTGCAGGTCCTTCAGCACGGGCAAGATGCTCTTCTCTCGAAGGGCCGCAAGCTCCGGGTCCGTTGGCGGCTTGACGGGCTTGGCCAGAGGGTCGGAACGCTGGCCGCCCTTGTTCTTGTTGTGACGCGACTTTCCCATTTTTTTCTTGTACGCGAAGTTGTCTGAGAGACCTTTGAGGTGTTTGAGATAACGGCTCAATTACCGTGTGGGATAAAAGAGGTTTGTTTTTCCGTCAATATCTCACGGACGGACTTGCTGGAAGTCACATTTTCATAAAAAACATGGAAATTTTGCTGTGGAGACCCCGTTGTCAACGTCGATACACGGTCGGCGACGAGTGGAGCATGGACGGGTAGTCTAAGGCCGAAGGGTCCTAGTGGAGCTTGGCGGGGAAAGCTGCAGGAAGATACGGAGGACTGGGACGGCCGTGTTGAACTGTCTGACTTGTTATTACTGGACCCCGAGAACGATCATAGGGGGTTCCGAACATGTTCAAGAGGCGGCAAACCTAGAACATCTGAATCATGAATCAGGGACTATACCATAGACACCTATATTTTGCGAGACTGTACTAAGCAGGTAGTTAATGCATGGGTATACAAATAACAAGAAACCACTTGTCTTGGCGAATGTCACCATATCATTGCAACGCATCTGGCTTGATTAATGACAGCTATAATCGCCGACCCCTGGGCATTGGGAACTCGGCATCTCTCTTTCCATGAATAGGGCGTGACACGTTTCCCGAATGTCCCCCAATCTTGGGCCGTTGCTGGAAAACAAAGGCTGGACAACCTTAAAAAGTTGCTTCCGCGCTGCTAATGTACAGTCCAGCCTCGGATCCATCCCAGTGTTTCTAATGAGAGGCGGGACCCCGCGACAGCGCTGACAGTCCGAAAGCTTGCACCTACTATTGTCCCCAGCGCACTTTGGCGAAGCGCTGCACGTTTCAAGGGTAAATGCATCGTCATATTTCCCTAATAAGTTCCCTCTACGATCCAATCGCCAACCTTTCCAACCTACCTACCTTTTTACTTCTCCTGCCCACGGCCTGATGTAGGCACGACTGCTCGTGTGACCTCTGAACAAATTGACACACACAACAACGAACTCGGCATGTCGTCCAAGCACGTTATGGCATAACAGCGGACCCCTCGATGCGACCCCGACACCGAAGCAAAAACGACACGCCCTCCCCGTTCTCGCTCTCCCGGTCGGGCTCACGCGCTCTGAGCAATGGCTGCAGCATGGGGGAAAGCCCCGCGGTTCCTCCTCAGCGACGAGGAAATGGGTAAAAAGGACGACGACCACAGACGCCCTGGCCCGGGCTGGCACCCCAAGCGAGGCCCCCAGCGGAGGCACCTCAAGCGGGCCGCCGTCACGCTCCTGGTCGTCGCCCTGATCTACCTCTTCGTCCACAACATCCCGACCGACCTCGGCCCCGTGCGGTCGAGCCGGCCACACTACAGCGGCGGCGGCGGGCAGCAGCAGCAGCAGCACGGCGGCCCGGGGAAGAACGGCCAGACCGGCGGGCGCCGGCCAGTCGCCAGCGATGCCGACGCCGCCGTCGCTGCCAACAGCGAGCCGCCCAAGTTCTACGACCTGGCGCCCTCTCTGCACGCCATCGCCGGGACGCGGGGCGGCATGCTCGTGAACAAGAACGTCCTGTTCGCGGCGTCGAGCCTCAAGAGCGCCGCGACGCTGCTCCCGGTCGCGTGCCAGATGGGCCGGGAGGCGAGGAGCTATGTGCACTTTGCCCTCATGAGCCGCAGCGATATCGACATGGAGGAGCTCCAGCGGATCAACGGCGTCGACGAGAGCTGCCAGATCATATTCCACGACGCGCGCCCCGAGGGGGCCGCCGTCATGACGGACGACCGGCTCGAGTACGCCGTGTTCCGCGCCTACCACCACATCTTCATGTGGATGCACCCGCAGGCGATCATTGTGGACGGGTCAGGCTGGGAAGAGTACTTTTTCACGGGAGGAACGTCCAAGCACGTAAAAGCAACGGGCGCCACTCTCATTGAACTTCCGTATTCCGCGCAGAATCTCATGTGGATGACCAGATTGGACAGTCGATCACTGCGAGGTAAGCGCAACTTTTTGAACAGCAGACAAAATTTCCTCGGTTATGCTAACAATGTGAAAAAGCTTGGAATTCGAATCACATAGATATTCTTATTCAGGCCGTACCCGGCACAGCTGGAAGCCTGATCAGGCTGCTCAGATCTCTGAGCGCTGCGGAATTTACTTCAAGCTCGATTCCACATTTGACTATCGAGCTACCGCCTGATGTCGATGCCGCCACGAAGCAATTCTTACAGGATTTTCAATGGCCACCATCGTATATTCCCAACCCAACGGGCGCCAAATACGTCTCACTGAGACACAGAATACCTCGGCAATCGTTGACAGAGGAGGAGAGCTCGGCTCGTTTCCTCGAGTCTTTCTGGCCAGCAGACCCGAAGAACTCACATGTATTAGTTCTCACTCCCCAAGTCGAGCTTGCTCCGAACTTTTTCCACTGTAAGCCAATGTTCTTAAGTGAATACAACGTGCTCCAGCTAACAAACGGTCCAGATCTTGAATATACGCTGCTAGAGTATAGGTACTCTGATGCGGCGCAAATACAACACTGGGACGCAAGGCTTCTGGGCATCAGTCTGGAACAGCCCCTGCAGCTGTTGGACGGCAAAACACAGTTCACGCCGCCACTGTCGCGCGACAAGAAATCGCAGCAAGATGTCGCATCCTCATTCCTATGGCAGTCGCCAACGAGCCATGCCATGTTGTTCATGGGCGAGAAGTGGGTTGAGCTCCATGACCTCGTCTCGCGATCGCTCGATATTCAGCACAAGTCGGCGTCCACGCCGCCCTTGCTAGCCAACAAGCTCATCAGCCATCAACATCCATCCTGGCTCGAATACGTTCTGCGCCTGTCGAAACTGCGCGGCTATTGGGCCTTGTACCCAGGTGAGGAAACAGCCAGGAGCCTGGCAACAGTGCATAGGGAGCTCCAACACGCGCCGGAAGAATATGCGCAAGTCGAAAAGCCCGTCACGTTGCCTGATAAAGCAAGCGAGGAGGAAATTCAGAAGGCCATGGAAAAGCTCAGGGCGGGCCCAGAATCAGTCCGGACCTCTGAAGCCTCTCTCCAAAACCTGCTCGACGCGGGCTCACTACGTCCATTTGGAAACCTCCCGCTAGTGAGCTGGGGAGGCCAGACGACGGACCTCCACGAGCTGGATGAATCTGCTGCCAAGTATGCCTTTGAATTCAGGACGCAAGTGGGCAAGTGTAGCAAGGAGGCCGCAGCAAAGCAGCGTCTCGACATGACAACGCAGGACCTGTTCTGCGTCGACGATTAGGCACATATATATGCACGGGCTGTAGCAGGATAAAAAATAGTAAACCCCAAAAACAAATGCGAAAATCATTCCACGTCAATCTTGGCGACGATGAGTAAAACGATGCAGGTCCCAACGATGGCCAAAGCAATAAGTGAAATGATCTGCATGGGAACGCACGTCAGTCCAAACTCTGATCCAAAATGTTGATGGCGGCAATAGATGATTATGCATACCGACTGGGTCCTCCATCCGGTCTGAACAATGGCCGTCTTCCTGCTATACTTGTTTATAGTTTCTACATGACCAAGATCCTGATTAGCGCCGCGTTCTCACGTATATATTCCTGCAGGGGCGGCAAGACGAACGCATGTAATTGCAGAAGCCGACCATCAGGCAGGACAGTGAGAGCAGCCAGAAGATGAAGCCGAGCGGGCGGGCCATGCGCAGCTCCAGCTTGGACGGCTGCGACTTGAGGTGGAACGACAGGACAATGGCCACGGAGACGATGGCCATGTAGACGGACAGCCTGAGGAACGAGAGGAAGGCTATGCCCATTGGTTAGTCATGTCCCCCAACGCAGTGCTCGTGAGCAGAGTAAAAAGGGGGAAGAGAGAGAGAGACTCACTGCGTTCGTTGGCGCAGTGGTCCCGCGCGTCGCTCGTCGTGTTCTCAAAGATGAGCGGGCCGAAGAACGGCCAGGCCCAAAAGGTGTTTTGCGTCCGCCATTCTGATCTGCAATAACCACGGATATATGAGTTTCATTATTTGGCATATCCATGGGGGTATGGTATTAGCAGAGCGGTTTAACTCACGTCAGATCGCCGTCGACCTCGACGGGCCTCCTTAGGTTTGCGCACGAGAGCGGCCCGCAGCACGACGCGGCCATGTCGTCCTCTTCCTCGTCTACCTGCACTGCGCGCTGCATGATTTTTGGTGATGGTGGTCAGATGGGAGGGAGGGGAAGTAGGGAATTGGTGCGGCTGATTCGCTAGTAGCTGTCAGTCTATAGGTGCCGTTCGTATATAAAGTATGCAGTGGGTAATGTATACATGCACAGGTGTTTTTGCGATGTTTCGATGACGAGGATTGGCCCAATTGCGTCAAATGGGGTTCAATGGCACGAGGAGTAAAAATCCGGGGCAAGATGTTTGTTAGCTCCGATGATGCCCCAGCGCTAAGTTATAAGGCACAATGGTAATTGGAACATGTTGAGCGCGGCGGATATGGGATATGGATATGGATGTGAACGCCACAAGCGTCGGCAGGTTTCAACGTACGAAGCTGTTTTTTCTTGAGCTTCCAGGTCTTGACTTGAAGGCGCCCGGCGCATTACGAAATGCAGAGCTTCCATCGCTGGCCGGGAACGTCACCGCCCAGGACTTTCCTCATGCAGCGATCGGGCAAGGGAAGAACGCCAAGTTGGACGAGCCAAGCCCCCGGACCGCCGATCGCGCAGTTTTCCTCTAGATTCGCATCGATCCAATCATGCCAATCCAATCATGCCATTGCGACCGGTCTTGTCTTGTCTCAAACTTTTTTATTCCATACCCAGACATGTATCTTTTCGGTCGTACGATACGATACCCATTACTGCATATGCCGTACACTGCATTATCTGCAAGTTCTTGTCTTCTTGCCGAGGGCTGAGAAGCAGCTGGGATTATAAACAATACCCCGGCAAGCATATATTGACCTCTGGTATAATATCCTGAGTCAAAATCGCGATTCTTGTTACAAACCAACCACACGGTATGCCGGCCGGATCTCCCTATCTATAGGATTATGATCCCGAGGTCCCTCCACATCCAGACTCCAGTGCAGTGGAGGCCCAGCCCAGTCCTTTGGGGAGGCCTTGTCCGATGCAGCTAATCTGCCGATAAGTAGGTAGCGGCGGGGAAAGAGAGATACATACATAAACAGAGATGAAAAAAGTGACTGGTTGTTGGTCGACCCCGTGAGATACATAGATAGATGCCCCTACTAGTGGAAAAGGTCGGGTGGGACCCCCGATTTGCGAACCCCCGGGCACCATGAAAGCACCTAACAGACTAATGTAGGGACCTAGCTACGGCTGGGAAAGAGGCGGCGAGGTTTCCAAATGGTGTGGAACGGTTGATTCGTCACGTACGGCACGGTCAGAGAGAGAGAAGAGCAGCATTGAAATAAATACCCCCATTGGCCTTGGTGCTCCCAAACAACTTATGGCTGGCTGAACCCCGTCGATCGGTGTCGAGTCTTGTCCTTGCGTGTTACCCCGTGTGAGTCAGCTCGAGAGGCGAAATATCGAGGGACGGTTCTGTTTTCTTGTCTTTTAGTTCTCGTTCTTGGAAACATTCGAGTGGTTTTTTGGGGATTCTTGGTTCACAGAGGGTCTACCAAAACTCTCGCTTATACACACTTATCGCCGCTTTCGGAAGAGCAAGAGAGTGGGAAACTGCTGTACAGGGCAACACGTCAACATGTCCAACTCGAGGGATATCCCGAGAAAGTCGTCCCACCGTGGACTTGGCGATCTCGCGTCGTCCCTCGCGTCCTCCTTCAGGGCGTCGTCTCCTCTGGCGCAGGAGATCGTGGCCCGCGATCTGGCCGAGTGCTCCGACGACGACTACGAGCCCGACTATGAGGGCGCGTTCGATGCCGCGGGCTCGGACTCGGAAACGGGCGAGGCCGGCCCGACCCTGTATCGCCAGCCGCACGGCATCGCGGTCAGCTACCGTCAGGGCACCCTCCTGCCGGAGCCCGCGGAGGCGCCCGTCGTCACCAAGGCCGAGAAGAAGCAGTCCCGCGACGCGGAGCGCAGTCTGCTGAGGGACAACCACATCCTCCCGCCCAAGCACACCCCGGAAAAGGAGCCCGGCTTTCCCTCGAGACTGTACAAGAGGCTCTTCAGCACCAAGGTGCGCAAGTCGCTCGAGGACGAGGAGCAGGCGTCCGAGACGTCGCCGCTGCTGCGTCCTGCGGGGCCTCCGGAAGGGGGCGCCGCCGCGATTCAGGAGCACGAGCACCTCAACGAGACGTGGGAGGCCGCGGTGGCGTCGGGCAAGATCCAGACGACATGGCAGAGGGAGGCCCAGACGTTGGGCAAATATTCGCGTTCTTTGATTTTGACCTTCTTCCTACAGTACAGTGTCAGCATCGCCAGTGTCTTTGCTGTTGGGCACATTGGCAAGATCGAGCTTGGGGCCATTAGCTGTAAGTTGGCCCTTTCTTATCTAACCTGCTCGGTATATCACTTTTAAATCGTTCACGAGCTGATATAAAACGCGATAGTGGCTACCATGACGGCAAATATCACTTGCTATGCCCCTTTTCAGGGACTGGCAACGAGCTTAGACACGCTGTGCTCACAGGCTTACGGATCTGGGCATAAACACCTGGTTGGTCTGCAAGTACAGCGCATGACCTATTTCCTTTCTGCGCTTCTCATCCCAGTAGCGATTCTGTGGATTTACGCGGGCGACATTCTGGCTCAGCTCGTTCCGGAACCGGAATCCGCCAGACTCGCCGGCATCTATCTCAAGATTGTCATTGCCGGTGTTCCTGGATTCATAGCCACCGAGTGCGGCAAGCGTTTCGTCAACGCGCAGGGTCTGTTCCAGTCGACGACCTATGTGCTGCTCGTGGCGGCGCCGTTCAACATCTTTGTGAACTGGTTGTTCGTCTGGCATTTCGGCTGGGGCTTTGTTGGTGCCCCTATCGCCGTGGCCATCTCCCAGAATCTGATCCCTGCGCTCCTATTCCTCTACGTCGTCTTCATCGACGGATCACAATGCTGGGGTGGATTCAGCAAGAAGGCCTTTGCCAACTGGGGTATGTTTATCTCACTAACTACTATGATCCCACCATTTCGACCAAAACCAGTGCTGATACTTGAACCACAGGTCCCATGGTTAAACTGGCCCTCCCAGGCATGGTGATGGTGGTCGCAGAATGGCTTGCTTTCGAGGTTCTCACCCTCGCCAGCGGTCAATTCGGCACCACCTACCTCGCCGCCCAGTCTGTCCTCGTGACGCTGGCGGCAACGACCTTCCAGCTCCCGTTCCCCATCTCCATCGCGGCGTCGACGCGCGTGGCGAATCTGATCGGAGCCAAACTCGTCGGCGCCGCCAAGACGTCGGCCTATGTCGCCGTCGTCGCTGCCGGCCTGGTTGCCATCTTCAACTTCACGCTCCTGAGCAGCCTGCGATACGAGCTGCCCAAGCTGCTGACGGAAGATGAGGAGGTTATTGAGCTCGTTGCCCAGATCATGCCCCGTAAGTCATACCTGACACCTCACTTTCTTTTATGGGCTGTACCTCTGCGAAGAGATATACTTCTCGTAGAGCGAAGCTGTTAAGACTTCTCTTTCGCACTTCTTTGACTCCACGAAATACCTGCTAACCCCGGACCTCATCACAGTCATGGCCTTTATGCAAATCTTCGACGCCATGGCGGCCATGGCCCACGGCCTGCTGCGCGGCATCGGCCGGCAGCACTTTGGCGGCTACGCCAACCTGCTGACGTACTACGTGGTCGCGCTGCCCATCTCGTTCGGCACCGCCTTCGCCCTCGACTGGAAGCTCGAGGGCCTGTGGTTCGGCGTCACCCTCGGCCTCGCCCTCGTCGCCGCCGTCGAGTACTGGTACATCTACACGAGCGACTGGGAGCAGTCGGTCGCCGAGGCCGAGCACCGGAACGCGGCGGGCTAGACCGATAATAAAAAAAAAGGAGAGAGGGAAAGAGATCCAAGAAAATAAAAAATGATACTTCTATGACATATACACAGTCTAGTCCATGTAATCTAGGTAGTTAGGGTAAATGATATACATACACATGGCGCGGCAAGAGGGCACGGTAGAAAACCTTGCTTGGACTTCTCGGGCGCCACGCTTTTTCGGCAGTCACAATAGACTCGAGCGAAGAGAGACAAAATAAAATGAGATTTGAAATAAAAGATGAAAAATGACTTGGTAGCACGTGTCCCGAAACTATATCTCCCTGGTGAGCCCCAGGCTCGCCAGGTTCCCCACAAAACCGTGTTTAAGACGAAATATGCCGGCCGCAACTCTGGTTCATGTGATTCACTTTGATAGACGCCATGGCTTGGCGTATGAAAGGGTATCATGACAGCTTACTAACCGTTAGTTCATTCCAAGGGTACATACAACCTCATCGAGACCCTGGCCGTTCTGTATCCGCACGAGACACGCTGAGGATGACTCTGGACAATACAATCAAGCATGGTTAGGCGGTCGGAAAACAGAACAATTCGCCTCCAAAATAATCTCTCATTCTCATTCTCCCCAGAAAACCTCATCCTAGCTATAGCTAATGTAGCATTCACGTTTGTCTGCAGGGTATCAAAAAAGCCCAAGTTCAAAAATCCAAGATCCGCCCTTCCAAACCAAAACATCCTCCTGGAGAATATAAATGGGAAGTCTCTGACTCCCGAGAAACCCCAATACACCCCCAAACAAGTCTATCGTTCCAATCCGAAACCCTGGAACTCATTTCTTTTTGACAATGCAACTTTGGTATCCAGAAGTGAAAAAACTCAAGTGCCAAACCTCTCCGTCCAGTGAAAACACCCATTGCCTCCCACATTCTATACCATGTATAAAATTAAAAAAAAGCTTTCGTCCCTGTCGTGGTATCATGATGCAAAAAAACAAGAATATTATCAGGGCTAGTAGAAAGGCTTAGAAGATGCAGGTGATAAATGACAAGACAAATAAAAAAGGTCCTTGTAGCAACGAGTGTCGCAAGAAAAGGTGGGAAGCTCTTTTAAAAGGCGACTCCGACGACGCTCTGTCGCCACGGCGCCGGGCCGAGGACGGTAGCATGGTCGGAAGCCCGGATCGTCTCGGCGCCGCTGCTGCTGGGGCTCCAGTTGGTCGTCGGCAACGTCTGGACATCGAGTTCGGTGTCGTCCGACGTCCAGTCGCTGACCGTGTCGTCGGATCTGAAGCTCGCCTTTCGGTGTGCCGGGCGCACCTCGTAGAGACCGGCCTCCCGCAGAGCAGGGGGAGACCTGGCCCTCACAGATCCAAAGACAGCGTTGTCGCTGATCTCGGCTGGGAAGCCCAACCAGGTCGAGACTCGTGAGAAGGACTTCTTCTTCCTCAGCGGCGGCGGCGGGTCTCCCGCCCGGCGAGAGAGTGATGATGGCGCCAGGCCAGCCCGACCACGTGCCAAGGACTTGGGTGGCGGCATTACACCCCGACTCAACGACAGCCCATGGACGGGTTGGTCTCGAGAGAGAGATCGTGGCGGAGGTGCAAGAGCGGCCACTGGTTTCCTCATGGGAGTGTGACGTGGATGGTCGAGGGAGATCCTCTCACTGAAAGAGGGCGCGTTCGGGGGCAACGCCGGGACCTGCGGCATCGGCTCCATGTTGGCGTTCGCCATGGAATGCGCAGTCCCCGGCCTGCTGCTGACATAGATACTCTGCCTCTCAATAGCATCGTCGATCTGATCCTGCAGGTTGTCCCGCTCCTTCATGGCGGTGGCCACACGCTCGATGAGCTCATCCATGGTGGCAGTCGTGCTCTCAGACGATGCTTGAGCCCTCAAGCGAGCTGGTGAGGGACGATGTATAATGTCCGAGTCTGGCGACGAATCAAATACTGATCCGAGGGGAGTGGGCTTTCGTGGGATACGAAACGACATGGTCGACGAGCTCTGCTGATGCTTGAGAACGATGCTGTCTTCGCTGCTGCTCGACGGATCCATAATCCTCCCGGGAGGAGTGACAGGTGGGTTGGGATAACCAAAGTAGGGCAGCATGGACGACAAGCGACCGTTCGAGTTATGTATGTTGAGCTCGAGAGGGCGAAAGGACCTCTGACGGGACCTTGGCTGGGCAGTCTCGACAATAATCTCGGGAACCTGATACTCTGAAGGGCCAGGAGCACCTGAAGTGAGATGGACAAAGTCTGTAGGGGCAGATATTTGCGGCCTGCGCGGTTTTGATTTGCTTGGGAAGAAGCGTTCCCTCAGGGACAGACCAGCTTGGTCATGATCATGTCTCTTCCCAGGAGCCTGCTCCCACGAGGGTGAAGGACCTCTCCGATGTCTCATTGGTTCGTTCCAAGGCGGAGGCGTGAACGATGGTTGTTGGTAGACAGGAACGAAAGACTTTTCAGGAACTGTGTGTGAGGAAGAAAGGTCAGGAAAAGGTCGTCGATCAGGTTCTATAGGAACCGGCGCCGAGGGCTTACCATAATAAGACGTATTGTCCTCGGGCCTACCACAGCAAGTAGCAAGGGCACTAGAGAAAGTGGCTATGGCTCCATCGATCATAGCACTAAATTCTTTCATGGTGTCGTAGGATGCATATCGAAGCGTGGGTACGGTTGGGTTCTTGCTTGCTTGCCTGCAGCAGAGAAGGAAGACGACCAGCGAATCCGGAGTTCAAGTAATGTTACAACACAGGAAGGACAAAGGAGGGAGAGGAGGGAGCGAACGAACCGACACATGCGCTCGCATGGTCATTCGGTCGCGGAATTTTGTCTTTATTATGGCAAACAACATTTGAATCGAAAAAGGGAAATTACCTTCTGACCCTACCACTTATTAGGCTCACATAGCTGAGCACATCCATCCTATGAGCCAGCCAGCCAGACAGAAGAGCCTGACAGCCAGAAAAAAAAGTCAGAGTCTGGGATGGACGAAGGAGAGGGCATCTGGTTGGATGTACTGACAAAGACGGCGACTTGGTGATTTGATAGGCTGAGAGACCCCCGTTCTTCAACATCCGGACCACTGGCGCTTAGAGGCTGGGGTCTGCAAACTAGGCCGGAGGGCTGCAGGCGCTCTATACGATTGGCCGGCTGCGGCCCTTGGTGTAAGATGAACGGTGCCCTCCAGCGACTCGATGTCTTACAATTCCTTGGTCCTCCGGCCCTCTGCCAGCGACGGCGAGTCCACTCTTGGACACGCTCTTTGCCACGAAGTCCCGAGATGGATGTGTCAGGTCGTGTGCAGATTGGTCATGTGTATTGGCCGTGGGCACCCTCTTCGCCCTGCTCCCTTGCCTGCCTGGGGGGATCCTCAAGGCAGGAGGCCCCACGACCGCCTGCGCCGACTCTCACTGTCCGTTGTGATGCAAACACGCGAATGGGGTTCGTGACAGAACGAGAGATACATGGCCAGCCGTGGCAGGATTGCGCGCGGTCCATGTTTCGCATGAGGCCATCGTTCAACGGACCGCCCGCGATCTAGATCCAGGGGTATTTTGTTTCTCCTTCTTCTAAGTTGTCGCTCTGGCATCTGCTGTCAGGGTCGAGTACCGTAGTGCAGGGTAGGGTATCTTTGTTCCAGAAGAGCGACACGTCTGTAATCTGTACCCGCAGATCTGAACAACAAAGCTTGACCCCACAGCTGGCTATTCTCAGACACAGTCTCACCGGATGCGTGGGCGGGCACATGAGGGACTCGGATTTCGAGACTCGTCTTTTCTTCTCTCCATTCTTTCGTATCTCTCGACGGATGCGTGCACTTCTGAGTTTTTTTTTCCCTCTCTCTTAGCCGGACATAGCGTATGTTGTACGAGCAGCTGAGCCGTTGGCGGGATAAAAAAGCCTGTACATTATTTTAGTGTCATCCGCGAGCTGCGCAAACCAGAGCGCCGGAATGGCTTCTCTCGTGTAAGCCGGCGAGGATGATCCCTTCTCTGACCACAAGGCTAAACGTCAACATCGGCTTTCGTCTCTTTTTTTGTCTCGACTCTTTGCGTCACTTGGCTACTATACTGTACCAGCCCCTCTTTTGCTCTTTTGCATGTTACGTTAGGAAAGAAACAAAATATGGGGGCTTCTAATAATACCTGCATATCATGTCGAGGCTATACCGGCGAATTCGGTGTCATAGACCGGGTCTAAGGGCGGGCGCAGGTCGACAATGCCATCATTTTGTCTCACTTGAACAAACGCCATAGGTGAGCCCAGAGAAGCGATTTAACGATCCTGTCGGCAGCAGCGAGTAATGATAAATAACTCTGCCATCACATGCGAACTTTGCTTGATTGCATGCATTAAGCCGACATGCCCTGCAAAGGTTCTTCTCCTCTCTCGCTCTTTCGTAGATGTCATGCATGGCCGACGCGATATCCGTACATGTTGATTTGCATCTAGAAAGAGGAGGGTAGCAATCTGCTTCATCAACTGGCTCGAGACACTCATGCAAGGATGGAGATCAATCCCATTCCATTATGTCAGCTTGCTTGCCCGCTTGCTTGGTTAGATGCAGCTTAATCTAGGCGGAGCACCTACCTACCGACCCGTTTCTCATATATATGTGCGACAAGGTACTCCGTCATGATGCAGATGCAAATACAGATGTTGAAGTAATCGGCCGAAAGGAACAGCATGAAAGACATTGGAAAGACAAGGGACACGGCAGATCTCTTTCCAGAAGAAAGAAAAACTAAAAACAGAACCACGGCAGTATTATTGAATATTGAATATTAAAAGGAAGCAGCGCCTCACTGTATCAATCAGATAATCTCTTTTACATATGGAAGTCACTACCCAGTCTTGAGAAGTGATGACAAAACTCATGATCTTATAGATGTAAGCTAAAAAGGTAGGAACGGGTCGCAAAACGAAAGATGTGCACAACACTACCTAGGTATAGCTGGTTGAATACAGGTCGACCAATACTTATGTCTAGTACAATCAACTTGTATATATATACACACACTACTCGAAAAAATAGTCTTTTTATCTGCCGTGTACGCAAAGGCCTTTTGTAGAACAGTGACACTGCGGCATTGAACTTGGACCCTTAACCATGGCGGGGCCGGGGATTTCTAGTGTAGGTTACGGCTTTCAATGCTGTGGCGGAACAATATCGGACCTGGGAATACCAGTGCACTGAAACCTACAGGTGCCTTCAGGACCTAAAATCGGTTCCTTCGGTGGCCGATTCAGTGCATTACCCAGCGGAACGAGCTCTGGTCTTTCCAATTGGCCACTCACCTGCCTCGCGTTCTAGCGCCTTCGCCGCGAGCTTTGATAGGCCGGCACCTTGCTGTAACCTTACGGAGCTCCAGTAAGGACACAGTTTATTAGTTCTCCCATACACGTGTGCTCACTTTTGGCTGACATTCAAGTCGACGCCAACCAACATCCATCATCGTAGGTTCCTTCTTCATCCCAACCCAACGAAACGAAACGCTCCTTCCGGCAATAAGCCAACTTCGACCTCGCAAAATTCAACAAACCACCCCATTGACAGCATAGACACGTCGCATTCACCATGGCGGACCAAGCGCAGCAACCGCCGCAGCCTCCTCCGCAACAAGGAGGTCCTCAGGCTGGTCCCCAGGGAGCTCCTCAAGGCGGTCCTCAAGGCGCCCCCCAAGGTCCTCCTCAGCCAGGTCCTCAGATCCAGTTCCGTGGACCTCCAGGAGCGCCGCCCCCGACGCCTGAGCAGATTGCCATGATGCAGAGGCAGCTTCAGGAGCAAGCACAAAAAGCCGGCATGACCGTTCCTCAATTCGTCGAGCACATCCGGAGACAGCAGATGCAACAGATGGCCATGCGCGCGCAGCAAGCACAGCAGCAGGGCGGGCAAGGAGGTCCCGGAGGCCCTGGAGGACCCCCGGGACAGGCTGTCCAGAAAGGTCCTATGCCACCGCCGCCCCAGCAAGGCCAGGTCGCTCAGCCTGTCCAGCCTGGCCCCCCGAACCCCTTGGCCATTGTGCTCGCCAACTTCCTGCGTGGCCAGAGTCTCAAGCCCCGAACCGTCATCTTCAATGGCGAGCGCAAGGACATGTTCCGCGTTAAGCGTGCTCTACGCGCCTTGCAATCTCCCGCCTACGAGAAGCTGCGAAAGAAGAACCCCGGCCTTCCTGAAATAACCGACCGCGCCAGCCTCGAGAACTGCTTCAAGCTGCTCCCCATGTCCATGCTTGCTCTGCGAGTCAACAAGGTCGACCCCCACGAGGGCCACGATCACGGCAAGAAAAAGGGAAAGCGCGTCAAGGGCCAGTGGACCGTCAAGATTGAGCAACAACAAGAAGCCCAGGATGACATGTACTACATTTGGTTCTACGAAGGCAGCCAAGTCATGCGCAAGGTCTACGCTGTCCTTGCCCTGGTCGCCATCTTCATTGTCGTTCTGTACCCTCTCTGGCCTCTCTTCCTTCGTCAAGGTGTATACTATCTTAGTTGGGGATTCCTGGGGCTGCTTGGTCTCTTCTTCGCCATGGCCATCTTCCGTGTCATTCTGTTTTGCGCCACCTACTTCCTCGTTTCTCCTGGTCTTTGGCTGTACCCCAATCTGTGGGAGGATGTCTCGTTTATGGACAGTTTCCGACCTGTCTGGGCATGGCATGAGGTTCGTGGTTTTCCACAGGTACCATCCACGCGCGAGTTATGCTAATAATCATACAGACTGCCAAGCCGAAGAAGAAGAAGTCGAAAAAGTCTCAGTCTACTAATCTGGACGCTTCCACCCACTTCGCAGGTGCCACTGGTCAAATTGCCCCCGCCACAGCCACCACAACTGGAACCGAGACGCAGATTCGGACAGCTTCTCCAGCACAGGCAACTTCGTACGCTGCACCGCGTGTCGAGGAATTGGCGGACGACGAGTAGAGGTGATGTGGTTATTTCATATGGCGTTCAAGGGTATCAACCAAAAAGGAGCAAGGGACTGTAATCATAGTGCGTGGCTAGACTGGCTCAGGGACCATGCGACCATCCTGAGCTAGACTGCATGAGTTTCATGAATTATTATCGGATCATCGGGGTGCTTTTCAAAGAATGCATGAGTGCCCAGGAAATCAACCTCTTCGGGCATCTCAATATTGTGATACAATGTTACAACGTTGCAAGCAGAACCATCAGTATTTTTCAGTGTTCAACGACAAGTAATCTCATTATCATTATGGACTAGTCATCCGCAAACTATCAACACTACCGAAACTGCCTGTCTCCTAATAAGCCACATCCGATCCGGGGGTCCGCTCATAGTACCGGAGAGCGCCCGGGGTCTTGGCGCAGCTGGAGACGGAGCCGCCCGTGATGTTGGCGTGGACCTTCTCAGCACGAGCGTTCTGAACCCGGCCGAGGGTGTGGTGGTAGTACCACACCTCGGTCAGGACCGTGTAGCCATTGTCGCTGCTGCCCTTGCCGGCGTCGGTGGCGTTGTACCGGGGTCCCGAGCAGCCAATGTACGGCAGCTTGCCGAAGCCGGCGACGAGGGCGTCCTGGACGTCGGTGAGGGAGAGGGCGGCGGGTGTGGAAGTATTAGTAGGATAAGAGGTGCTGCTGCCGTTGGACGGCGTGATGCCGGCGTCGGCCAGCCACTGCCACGTCGGCAGGCCGTCGTAGTAGGTCAGCGCCGTCTCGAAGAAGTCGACGACCTCCTCGTGCTCGACGTACTGCGGGCCGTAGCACTCGACGTCAAACGACGAGTAGCACGTCGCGTGCTTGCTGAACTCGTGGCCCCAGAACCCGGCGTTGTCCTGGTTCTGCGCCACCCAGTACTTGTTCATGTACGCCAGCAGGTCCAGCTTGCCGAACGGCTCGAGGAACGTGGCGATGCTGGGCCCCGTGTACGCGGGGACGGGCGTGCCCGCGGACGTCCCCGTCGTCGTGTTGGGCGATGGGATGGGGTCGTACTGTCGCGACAGGTCGCAGTACTGCGTGTACGACCCGTTGCAGAAGTCGGGCCAGAGGCCGTGGACTGCCGGACATGTTAGTGTCGAGGTTCTTCATCTGCTTGCCAATTCTTTTATTCCCAGTCCGCCATGACATTTGGAGCCCAGGGACCCCAAAACTGTCTTTCGGCATCTCACACGTGAAAGAACACGCGTATACAAATCTATAACATGAATTTCTTTAACAGTACTTACGAGTCCAGGAATCCTTGGGCAGCAGCTGGCCCTCGGCCTCGCGGCCCGTGTACGTGTCCCAGAACTGCGTGGCGAGGATGAGCCCGCCGAACGTCTCGACGCAGCACGTGTCGACGGCGGACGGGTCGGCGGCGCCGGCTGAGCACGACAGCACCGGCGTCTGGATCGAGCATGTGTGGTTCTCCGTCGACAGGCCCGGGTACAGGCCGGCGCGCGCGGTCGCCGGGAGGAGCGCGGCGGCGGCGCCCAACGCGGCGAGGAGGCTGGGGGATGACATTGCGTCTTCTTTCTTGATTGTTGAATTTCCCGATAGAGTTGACACCAATGTTTCGGCGACGCAACGCTGGATTCCTGTGTCGTCACGATGGCAAGTCGGGACGATTAAAAGCAGGTATATTAAGTATTACCCTGGGGATGGACAGAACGTGAGATGAACCCGTCGCGAGCAATCACAGCGGAAGCGACATGATAAAAAGGTAGGTGGCCAGACTCTCTTATATATATGTACGTATATCCATTTTCATCTCGATAATGAACAGGCGTTCGCCCCTCCTCTCGGACAACTCTAGCTCGAGACTGACATCAAGACCGAGCAGAGACCCCAGGAGAAAGACTCTCACCCCAGCTACACACTAGGTTAGGAGAATGCAACGTCCCGACCGACAGGGCGGAATTGGCATGCGACTTATCTCTCCTCTGCCTTAGCGAGAAAAGAAACAAGATCAGCTCCCCGGGGGATGGATTCAAGAGAGGAGACCACATTCACCATTCTCGAGCTCTGACAGGCCAATTCCTTTTTTTCCAAAAGAACCAAACCGTGGGACCCCGTCCAAGGCGGGCTGCGAGATACGTACGGATCTGCATTAGTGGCAAAGACAGACAAGAGACGACCGGGGTGCGGGCGGCGGCGGCGGCGAGCGGGACTGCGACTGCTCACGACGCGAAACTCTGTTAGGAAGCTCGATCATACCCGAACACCCGGTCACCCTTGGCGAAAGAGCAAAGGGGAGAGCTGAGGATTGGGCCAAGAGAGAGGGAACAGCATCGAGTATTTGTCGAGTTTCTACCTTTGGCTTGCCAATCCGTAAACCGACGGCGCGCACGTGTCTTGTTTGGTTCATTTATACAGAGTTCATTCGACCCGGGAAATTGGACCATGCATACACAGCTCGAGTATACCCAGCGACTTTGAGGCCATCCAATAACTACTTTATAATTGTCTTTATTGGTAGAATGTTCAAGGATAGAGTATATTGCCATTCATTTGGGCAACATGCTATCTAGACAAAGATATTCAACTTGAGTCTATGGTCTGCCCTTTATGTATCCTGACAAGGCGATATATTCCTCTCTTACGTGTAAATATCTTCTGTGATCTTGTTCAAGCTCATGCCTTCCTTGGCCATGTCCTTGACGTCAATCAAGAAGTCCAGAGGCATCTGCACCAGCGTACCTCGGACTCGGCCCAGCCACTCCTTGACCTCCTGGACGCCGCCGGGGAACTCCTCGCGGACAATGTGGCCGTACTCGACCTTGCCCTCCTTCTCGTCGTCCTTGTACTCGACGCCGGGGATGAGGAAGTGCTTGCTGAAGACCTCCTTGTAGTCGTCCCAGTTGCGGACCAAGTCGCTGGGCACGGGGTGGAACGCCTTGTTGAAGACCTCGGTGTTGGTGCGGGCGGTGCCGGTCCAGAGGTCCCAGAACTCGGGGCTCAAGGGATCCTCGACCAAGGCGTCGGCGCTTGAGCCAAAGTCGTAGTCCAGAGGCTCCTGGTCGATGGGCAGCCAGTTGTTGTCGGGGCGGTCGACGGGCTGGTGAGGGAGGAGGCCCAAGTGCTTGCGGAACAGCTGGCGACGCAGCGACGTGGCAAACTTGGAAGCTGTGTAGGGCTCGCCGTTCATGGTCGACTCGATGGGCTCTGGGTCCTCGATGACGACGGCGATCTCGGAGTCATGAGTTCCCAGCTGCGAGCGGTCGTTCAGGTTGGCAGAGCCGCAAATGACAAGCTTGTCATCGGCGATGAGCACCTTACTGTGGATGTAGAGCTCCTCCGAGACGTAGGCGTCCAGCTCGGTATCAGGGTTGCCGTCCCAGGGAGCCAACTGAAGCGCGCCGCCCTCCATGTAAGAAGCGGCGACAGAGTCCTTGGTGGCATCGGACACATCCCTGGCAGCCTCTTGGTACTGCTCATAGTCGTCTCCGGTGCGGTTTCTGCGCTCCTCGCCGTATCCAGAGTTACCGTAGCCGCCTTCGTCTCGTCCATACCGCTCACGGTCTTCAAACTCCTCGCCGTATGGCTGGTTCCCGACGCCGACCTTGTCGTCAAAGTCACGACGGGCCTGCTCGTAGAGAACACCACTCTGCTCCTCAGCTTGGCCGAGCGTCGCCGAGTTGTTGATGCGGTCGTAGTTGCGGAGGTTGTAGAACGTGATGTAGCGGCTGGGATCCTCGACACCACGCTGTTGCAGCGTCTCCATGATACTGTGTCCGCCACGGTTGATCGAGTTGTACTGGAACTCCATGATGGCACGAGTGCCCAATGCTCCGTCAGAGTGCAGATCTCCGGCGAATGCAGGAACGGCAGGCATCAAGACGATGACGCGGAAGTTGTCACCGGCATTGTGCGCGCGCATGATACGGTCCACGATCGCACCGCCAATCTTGTTCTTGACCGGATCCTGCTCATCGCTGGTGGCCGTGATGAAGAACTGTGATATCCTGTTTAGTTTGCACTCTAAGCATCTCAGACTTCATTCTTCTCACCTGGTTCTCAATGTAGACAAAGTGTTGCGCATTGCCAATGGCATCAATGTATGCGTTTTGAATCGAGTGTTCCGTAGGGTGGCCTGCGGACCAGTCGCAGCAACTAGGGGCACGTGTTAGAATCACAATAGCATAAGGGGGATATAGCCGGCTCACCTTCTGCACAGCTGGATGTTAGCTCCGCCCTCTCGGTGTCTCTGGTGAACTCGGGGTGCAAGGCGACCCTCAAAGTCTCCGCTGAGGCTGGCCGAGGCCTTTGTGCTGCCGCTCTCATAGACGAGCTGCTCGTACTTGCCGGGGTCCTTGTCCTTGTACTTTTGGCCCCAGATGAAGTTCCTAGTTTCTAGTGAGCCCCTGCTTCATCATCAGCTGGGCGGGCAATAACTTACCATCTGTCGACGAAATGATCCAGCAGACTGCTGACGATGGGTCCGTTGAGCGAAATGGAAATGTCGGACCAACCCATTCGGGAGCTCTTGGTACGATCAACTGGTTTTCGAATTAGACAAGATTTCAAAAGAGTACGAGTATGAATTTACTTACGCTGGTTGTGGTTCCAGTTGTCAACTCCCTCAAAATCGAATACACGGGCATTGTTGTAATCTTGGCCGGGGAAGACAATGGCGTCGAGGTCTCCGGGATGCGCGTCGGCGATGGGGTGACTGTTGGTGTCCCATCGACCGAAACCTGAAGAGGAGATATCGTCAGTATAAAAGTCAGCATATGGATTTAATCAAACTTACACATGTCAAGACCTCCCATGAAAACAAGCTGGCGGTCAATGAGGCAGAGTTTCTCGTGGTGAGCCCAGTAGAGAACAACCTCGCCGGCCGAACCATACAGAGATTTGACGGCGTCCTCGGGCGCACGGGCAAGCTTGAAAGCGTTCCAAGATCCCATGGACAGGCCCTGGAAGACAGACTCCAGGTCGGCCTTGGCGGCATCCATGTCCAGACCGTGGTCGGGGTGCCTGAACACTTTGATGTTCTCGTGCAGCTCTTCGAGGTGCGATTTAGTGTGCTAATCATATGTGTTAGCCAACATTCACGTTTTGCGATAATGGGGATTGTACCTTGGAGTTCACTATGTGCATGTTAGCAAAAGATTCACTTGGACAATCTGTTCGGAATGCCACTCACATGTCAAGGCCTGCGTGACCTCCTTGTAAACGATGATGTTGACCTTGACACCACGCTCGGCTGCCGCCTTGAGCATGTTGTCGAGACGGTACTGCTCATTCTTGGCAGGGGGTCGGCGCAGGTACAGCTCCGGGCTCAACCACCAGTCCAGAATGTAAATGCTCTCTCTGGCCTCTACAAGGTAGGTTAGAATCCATCGTCCATCTCATTCCTCTTTAGATAAACTTACGCTCCAGGGCGGTCGAGACAGCGTGGAAATAGCTGGCACCGTCCACGTGCCACTTGACGTTGCCGGAAGACGGGGCGGCAAAGGACTGGTACCGGTTGGTGTTCACGGGCGGCTCCGAGGGCTTGTCGTCGTGGCTGTGGCTGGAGTGAGGCCGGGAGGGAGGGCGCTCTTCCTGTTGCTGAGGCCTGAACTCCTCCTGGGCATCCTCGCGGCGCTCCTCTTCATGGTGGCCACCACCGAGGGCCTCCTTGATCTCGTGTCCGATGTTGTGAAAGAAATCCATGCTTGCTAGAGATATATATGTATGCAGGAGCGATGAAATGGCTCTAATATGCCTGCTAGCAGAAAAGAGATGAGAAGCCCGGCGTGGGGGTGACACGGAGGGGTCGCAACTCTATTTGTAGGCGCTGAGTAAAGGTCGTGATTCACCCGGCTCACGAGTATGTAGTAATTGATTTGACTGTGATGACCCGAAATGTGTCTTCAGACGGAAGTAAATAAATCTCAGGGACCAAGAGCAGCGTGTGGAACGGGTGTCGGCTTATAATAGCGCCCAGGCAGATTGTCGGAACATGACTTTTGAAACGAATGACAGGTTGTTCAAGCTCCTAGCTGGAGACCCTCACTTCTTGGCATGCATTGCATCACCGGCACCGCAGAGAGAGAGGCTGAGAAGGAGACCAAATGGATCTATTGGCTTGGTCCCGATGGCTGAGATGCCTCTCATCTTTTTTCCCATGTGAGGCCCCCCGTCCATGGATCATGGAAACCCTGATGAGCTGCCAAGGCTACTGCCATATTAGTGAAGGGTTCGTCATGCGAAACAGCGCATCAATCAAGTCGGGATGGAGCCACAACACGGTGGCATGAAGTGAAAGCCCGTCAACCCGTACAACCAACCAATTGGCTATTCCAGACGCCTGACGATCCCTCCGCCAATCGGGCTACCATGCTACATGCAGAAGTACCATGAAAGCTGACATATAGGATAGCCTATTTCGATGTCTTTATTCCGGAATCTCTGCTTGAAGAATAACCTTACGTTTCCCATCAACTCGAGGGACGCGTTCATACGGGATTCGCACTGCCCCGACGTAATTGTGCATCGCATTGAACAGCAGCTCTTTGGAGGGGTTCGTTTATGTTTTGGAGGGGCCGAGGAGGCCAACGTGGGGTGCTCTAGTGGCAGTGTCTGGGGCCCAACGTCTCGAGCTTCACACCGCCACATTTTCCTTGCCAATGGTAAACAAGCCAGTCCCTGAAGCCGATACCTGTCGTAAGAGATTCGTATAGGTGAGGGGAGTCATCTGAGAAAAGACGGTCTAGTGTGATAGAGCGTAGTATTGATTATCATGGATGATCATGAGATGGGATTCACGACTTGTATGTAGTTCATATACTCACTAAGATATGCATGCACTGCTGGAAATAAATTGTTACATATGCATGGGCGGCACGGCAGAGCTATCCAAGTGCATATGTATGGGCCCGCGTCGGCCTCCAGCTCTTATCGATAAGATCCAGATAACGAGACCCATTTTATTTTTGCTCAACCTCTGAGTGCGTCCAGAGTCTTGCTTGCATAGAAGAAATTCCGCCCACCTGCGAATTGCGACCTGCGCAATTGTATTCTGCAGCCACACCACAATGGCCAAGAAGGACAGCCAAAAGGCTTCGGCCAAGTCTTCCGCCCCCAGCGGAGGTGACTCGCGCTTCGCCAGTTTCCAGTCCGACCCTCGCTTCCGCCTGCCCTCCAAGAAGGCCACCAAGACCAAGATCGACAAGCGTTTCGCCAAGGTCCTGAAAGACGAGGACTTCACCAAGTCCGCCAAGGTCGACCGATACGGACGCAAGCTCAAGTCGGACAACAAGGCCAAGGCGCTGAAGAATCTCTACGAGGAGGAGAGCGACGACGAGGACAAGGCCGACAGCGCCGACGACGACGAGGACGTGCAGCGAGAGCTACAAAAAGCCAATGTCAAGTATGACCCGGCCAGAGGAGGCGGCTTCTCGTCGTCCGAGTCCGACTCCGAGTCAGAGTCAGAAGACGAAGATGACGAGGACGAGCAAGATGCGCCCGTGCAGACGTCTGGGAGCATGCAGCGACTGCGCGACGAGCAGGCCGACGTGGAAGACGGCGAAGTCACAAAGCGGTTCGCCATTGTCAACCTCGACTGGGATTTTATCAAGTCGCCCGACCTGATGGCGCTCATGTCCAGCTTCGTACCAAAGGGAGGCCGCATCAAGAAGGTTTCCATATACCCCAGCGAGTTTGGCAAGGAGCGAATGCAGCGCGAAGAGCTCGAGGGCCCGCCCAAGGAGATTTTCAAAAAGTCCAAGGACAGCGATGAAAGCTCGGACGACTCGGAAGACGACAGCGAGGATGACGAAGATGAAGAGGACGAGGACGACGAGAAAATCGAAAAGGACCTCATCCAGGAGGGCGATGACCAAGACTTTGATTCGGACGCGCTGAGAACATACCAGTTGGACCGGTTACGGTACTACTACGCAGTCGTCGTCTGCTCCGACGAGGCTACGGCGGAGAATATCTACAAGGCCGTCGACGGCACCGAATACCAAAGCTCCTCGAACTTTATGGACCTGCGGTTCATTCCCGACGAGGTGACGTTCGACGACGAGCCTCGAGATGAGTGCGACAGTGTTCCCTCGGACTACAGACCTACGGAATTCGTCACAGACGCTCTGCAGCACTCCAAGGTCAAGTGAGTTGATCCTATCATATCTCCCGCGATTCTGAGGAGACTAACATCAGATAGACTCACCTGGGACATTCACCCCGAGGAGGCTGAACGCAAAGAAAGCATGCGGCGCGCCTTTTCTGGAAGCAGGGCTGAGCTCGAGGAAAACGACATGAAGGCCTACCTGGCGTCGAGCGATTCCGAGGCCGACGACGATGAGCAGCCCGAAGCCGTGGATGAGGGCGCACCAAAGTTGAGCAAAAAGGAGCTCGCGCGGCAACGCATGAGGGAGGCCCTGGGCCTCGGCTCGGATGCTGCTGCGAAATCGTCCAAATCGGAGCCGGTGGGCGAGATGGAGATGACATTCACCCTTGACGAAGACAGCGCGGCCAAGAAGCAGGGCTCGCCGGACAGGGAGGAGACGACAGTCGAGAAGTACATGCGCAAGGAGCGGGAGAAGAAAGCGCGCAAGAGAGAAAAGGCCGTCGCCAAGAGAGAGGGCGTCGAGGTCGAGGAGCCAGTCGAAGAAGACCAAGTGGGTGAGGACGCTGAAGATCTCGGCTTCGACGATCCATTCTTCACCACGGAAGAGCCGGTCAAGGCCCCGAAGACGTCCCAAAGGAAGGAGGAGCGCCTTAAGAAGCGAGAGCTCAAGGAAGCCGACGCCAAGAAGTCGGCCGAAGAGAAGAAGTACCTGGAGAAGATTATGGGCAACAGAAACAAGGACGACGGCAGCGGACACTTTGACATGGCCGAGATCTCCAGGGCGGAGAAGCAGAAGAACAAGAAGGGCAAGGCCAAGAAGAGGATGGAGGCCAAGGGCGGCGATCGCGGTGGTCTGCAGCAAGAATTTGCCGTCGACACTGGCGATGATCGTTTCAAGGCCGTCTTTGACAGCCACGAGTATGCCATCGACCCGTCCAACCCCAAGTTCAGCACGACGCCGGGCATGAAGCAGCTCCTCGACAAGAAGAAGCGAAGCTATGGAGATGACGGTTCGGCCAATCACGACAAGAAGAAGCGGAGGCGTTGATTGTTGGATCTACGGTCAGTGGTCGTATAGATAGAATTCGATACCATGTCATCATAATTTATACAATTTTCAAGTCTACCTCTCTTCGTTCTCTGGCTGATCCTCCGCAGTTTCTCGTGAGCTTTACCAACGACATTTGGGAGATGTAGATAGGCTGTATCGACCCATCTTTCGAATCATGGCCGACTGCCAGTATAATCCCATACAATCATATTTCTTTCCGAATTCAGACTGGCTTCTTTCTGCTTAAATCACGTTGCAAATCCAAATGCTACCAAAACTCAAGCCCTCGATCTCCGCGCTTCAGCAATCTCAGACAGTTGCTGAGTGACGAGTCACTTCCCACCAGGCATACGACCACCCGCCTAGTTGTCTATAAGCAGTGTGGTCATACTCCTCCTCCTCCTCCTCATCTTCCTCCTCACTATCGACGTCGTCGTCATCGTCATCCACATCCTCCCACTCATCATCCCCGTCGTGGGCACTGTCGTCCGGCGAGCGACGACCGACCTCCCGCAACAGCGGGCGCTGCTCGTCTTCTTCGAGAACGCGGGCGCGGACTCTCTCGGGAACAGGACCGACGATCCCGTATAAAACAAAGACGGGCCAGAACCAGGCCAGGAGCAGGAACGAGGGGACCGCGGGCTTCACGGTCCGGACAATGTAGCGGCGGATGACGGGGACCGAGACGAGCACGACGAGGCCGAAGAGCCACCACAGGCAGATGAAGTGCAGCAAGAACTTGATGCTGTCGGCCATGTTGGAGTAGATGTATATGAGCTTGTCGAGCAATGTCATGTCGTGTTTTGCGGGTCGCGTGGTGGCCATGGTTTCGGTTGATATAGTTGCCGTGTTAGGCTGTTGGGTGTAGCTGTATATATGAGTAGTGATGTTTGGCGATGATCTCTCTGTGCGTGAGATAGATTGTTCGAAAGAACGTATTGCCGGTTTGGATTTCCTGCACAGATCGAAGCCAGGGTTTGACCTACATACATATATCCCATCATTCTCGATTCAGAAAAGGATTTTGTTTTCTATGGTGGTTTTCTAGGTACATTTATCTCAAACCTAACCAAGTAACTGTATGCTGGATATATCATTGGTGGCTTGAGCTGTATAGATCTTGACGACTACTATTCTGGTAAACCTTATAAAACTATTCATGTTTCGGTCACCGACAGTACGAGTAAATTGATCACAGCGAGCACTTCTTGACAACGAAACTCGGATCTCTTTGCACACCTTATATCGATACCACAAATGCCTGATTCAAGACAGCCAATGAATTCTTTCATGCACAATGTGACTTGCTTATTGTGCATGAGTAAAAAGTGTACCAGGTCTGTGATAAGCCTACAGACATTGGGTACAAGACGTACTGTACTGACTTTTTCTTCTCACTCGTCACAATCGAAACTTGCTCAGCGCCGTTTGTATCAAAGTGCACTTGCAAACGCACAGAATCGGCCGGTATATCTGGTAGCCTGAGGCTCAGAAACTCCCTCATTGGGAAGCCTGCAGGACAGCTCCTGAAACCGCCGCTGGACGACGTATCCGGCCACCGAACTTCTCGCCTGACATCAAGGTTGTTATTGTTCGTTTGGATTGCCTCCCACAAGATTAGGCCAAGCCCGACAGTCAGTTTTCCAAATAAGCGCGACTCTCTGAGCAAGATCGGATACTCGACCAGACCGAGAGCCACGCCTCGTACACGCCTGGTTCACACCTAAATCGCAGCAACCACAACCACCTACCAAGCCCTGCCTCCCTCCATACGCCGACCAAGTCGCCACCCCCGAGTCCACCGTACCGAAATCGCCACCATGCCCGACTTCCTCAGCCTGCTAGGCCTCGACGACCAGGGCAACATCCTCGGCGACCCGACCACGGTTCTGGCCCTGGCCTTCTCGGGCACCCTGCTGGGCATGTCGCTGAGCATGGCCATGTACGAGGTGTTCAGCGTCAGCCTGACGCAGAAGAGCATGTTCCTCGGCCCCGAGGGCGACGCCTTCTGGGAGGCGCACGGCGGCCGGCTCATGCGCAACGGCCCCGGCAGGGCCGGAGCGGTCGGTGGCTTTTTCAAGCGTCTGGGCTTTGCGCTGGTTCTGGGATTTCTGGCTGTGCCTTTTATGCCGCTGTTTGGTGAGTTGAACAAACTGAAAGAAGAACGGCTATCACGTTTGATGTTTTTCTTATGTTCCTTACTATTTCGTTGGGTTCTTCACAGTTTTGTTTTACCCTCCACTAGTTTGTCTTGTTTCCATCCTGGGACACCTGCTATCCCAGTCATCTGTTGCCCGTCTCCCCCCTTCCTATTTATATCCCAGATCCCACAGCTCTTCAACTGCCCCAGTCGTTCTTTCCTCTTTATCTACAGAATCGAGAATCGCGGATCAACATGTCCGTTGCTGCAGTAATTTCTCTGCCCATCAGAACAATGATCTATATACTAACTCCAACAACTCAACAGTCATGCACGAAGTCATCTTGGTCTTGTCCTCCTTTGCCGCGTCCTGCTTTTACACTCTGATGCAGTAAGTCATTCATTCCTCTTGCTCCCTCTCCGCCTTTCTGCGGCCGGTGTATCCCCAACCCTGGCGATTCACCGACTGGAATATCAGTTCTGTGTGGTTAAAAATCCTGTAAATAAACTGACTCTGTCCATCTAGCCCAGAGACATACCTCCGCAACCGGTGGATCACCGATCCCAACTTCATCTATGCTTGGTGGATCTGAGGGACACGACCGGTCCTTGATAAGCGGCCACACGAAAGTGGGCGCACTTGCCCATCGGCCTGGAACTGTCGCTGCTGTTCTTGTTCTTGCTTTATTCGACGTCCTGGAAGTTACTGGAATGCTGCCCGCTGCAGCCCCTAAAAGGATATACGAGACAAGCAGAGAACCAGTTCACAGGCAGAAATATGGGCTTGTCTCAACAACAGCGAGCGCGAGAGATCTTTCCGCTTCCAGATCATCCGAATGAACACACGGAGTGCAGGATGTTTGGCACTTGATGAGGCTCAGCACAAGTAAGCATTTCTGAGCGAGAGGAGTTACCTACAGGATGAAAATTGACCAGAAACAGGAAACCGCAGCAAGTCATGGCTGGTTTCTCCTCCATAGCCCTCGATGGGGTGCTTGATAGGTCGTTGGAAGGGCACCTGGCATCACTACAGTAGATTCTCGTTTTCGATATTGGGAAGAAAGGAAATCCAGTACAACTTGAACCCTGCAAAGTAAAGAAATAAAAGAATGACAAGCCATCACAGATCCTCCACACTTCACGTACATAATCTTCTCTCCTCAGTGTTGCCATTCCTCGTCCATGTTCAGACCTCGCATGTTGCCGTCGGGGTCGGCCCAGCCCGCGAAGAAGGGCTCAGGATGGGGACCGATATTCCAGAACGTGCTCTCAAACGTCTGGGAACCGTCGCTCGAGGTCCAGCCCCTGCCCGTAAAGCGCTCCTTCAGCCCGTCCCGGAACAGCTCGGTCGCGTGGCTGCGAAACTCTTGCACCGTCCCGGGGCTCTGGCCGTCGCCGTAAAAGTCCATCTCGAGATCCGCGAGCCCCTGGCAGCTGTCGAGAAAGTCGATGCGCCAGTGCACGCCGTGCAGCAGCGTGTCATTTCGGGGCACCGTACTTCTGGATCGCAAGAACATGCTGCGAAACTGCTGGTCGAAATCCCCCTGACGCTGTCGCCACTCGGCGCTTCCTTTCTTTTCAGGGTTCCTCTCGAGCCACACCTTCTGCTTGACCAGATAGTTCATCCCCGAGTCGTACAGGGTAGTATACTCCATCTCGCACCTTTGTTCGGGGTGACCAGGATGTAGTCGCCTCGGTCCTTCCAGGTCCAAAAGCTCCCATGCCATGTCCCCGTTCCAATTCATCTCTGCCTTCGCGATGGGCCTTCTATCGTGCCTCTCACTGAGCCAGCGGCGTTGATTGAATTGCATTATGGTGGTATGGTCCATCTCCGAGTGCGGCACCGGGAGGTCTCGGCAGCCCGTCGGCCGTCTTTCTGGATTGTCCAGACACTGGCTGTATTGCGGTTCATCTCGGCGCAGAAACATGGGAAAGGAGAGGCGGAGGTTGATTGGGCCCCCAGAGCGGGCTTTCAGTGCAGACATCTGGAATTTTGTGCTCCACGCACCACGGGCTGAGTGGACCTGGATGTTAGGTACAACCCAGGTGCTTGCTAGAGCTTCGGCTACTTCGGCCTGGTGGTCGGGCTCGCGAGGATTCGCGAGATCATGGGTCGTGTGATTGTGGTAGAAAGAAATGGGAGCCGTTTTTTCATTCGGTTCCCAAGGAAGCAATGAGATGCGTGACCACGGTTGAAGGTATGTTTGACACTGCAACAGAGCAAGTCAGTAGGCATTCTTTTCTCAAAGGTAATGTGGCTCGATTGGGGTTTTCTATCGATGATGACCTGACGGTCTCGCCATGTTACAGGAGTCATGATTGTACCGACACAGGTGAATGGTCCACAAGGAGAGGGACAACAAGTGAGCAAAAGGACTTACGAATGTCTTCCAATAAGGACTTTCCATCGAGTCGACATGGACAGAGAGGTTGCTGAACGACTCGGACAACTCGGGAGAGATAAGTTCGGTGAAGCAGGTGAGATCTTGCAAGTCACTGAAATGCAAATTGTGCGTTCCAAGCTCTAACCTCGTATCATTGCAAAAGAGGTTTGGGGTGAACACCTTGGCTGATCGGTCCACCGAATTGCCAACGGAGCGGACATCCATGTAAGCCCACTGGCAGGTCATCAAAAGTCCGTCAAGATTGCTTCCAAAGAATGGAGTCTGCTCTTTATCGCCTCTGCAACTTTCGTGATCCAGGTATCCCGGAGGCACGGCACTCGGACCACCTGGTCTTTGCGATCGACAGTAGTAGACGTTGAACAAGGCATTCCGAGCATCCTGACGAGAAGTGCTGTCATTGATTCTGAAGCGTGTCTTCTGGTCCAAAATGATTCTCTTGCAGGTCCACTGGTTTGATGGTTGACCTGACCACCACAAGTCCATCATATCAACACTGCCATCTTCAGGCCTTCGGCGTTTACTTTGGCTCCGGGTAAGCGGTCCCGGGTTGATTACCTCGATGCCGGACTTGGTAAGCTTATAGTCGACCTTCCGCTCAATGTGCACGTGAGATGGTGTCAACATGTATTGGTAGATTCGTCGACGCAGCTCGGTCGGGAGGCGAAACAAGGGCGTGTCTTGGTCGACAGCCGGGAGCGCAAAGTTGATTGACATGGTGGCGATGGTGAACAAATTGGCGAAGGCTCGATTCAAACCGTAGAATAGTCGCCGCTGTGCAATTGGCAAGAGTAATCAAATAGTTGTTGCCCGAAGCTGAGAGCAGTGAGTTCTTTTATGGTGTGTTTAGGGGGCGGGTGAAGTGCCAGGCAGCCGCCGACCCGACTAACTGATAACATCCTTAGCCCATTGAAACATTGAAATGAGTATACGATGCAAATAGCTGTCTTTGTTTCAATGTTCTTGAGTGGATCTTGAGTGGATTCTGGCCAATCAGAGAAGAGAATCAAGCCAACCCAATTTGGAAATCAACGAAATCGACCATGGGGTATTAGACCCCGACTTCTGAATTGATTTTGATATGATTATTGTTCTTTACGTGTTGTTGGCATATGTTGGCTTTCACAATGTCGAGCCCTCTGCTCGGAAGGGATGCGAACATCCCATGCTAATTGTGCGAATAGGAGTTGGGGATGTTCTGGTTTCTGACGAACGAACTGTACACTCAATTGTCCTTGTCGAATCGATAAACCCTCTGGGTTGTGATTGGAAGCCGTCCGAGAAATATATCCCCTTTATGGAGTCTTTGGGATGGAACCGGCTGTTCTTTCTGTTGCTCCAGGATCGCGTAGTACGCATACGAGAAAGCGGCCATGTCGACGACGACGCTGCCGTATTGTTGTAGTTCCATGTCGACTCGCATCCGATTTTTTCAACCAACTCCTTGCAAAGCGTCTCGGCCGCTCTTCTGGTATTCCACCTCTTGACACTAGCCACCTCGGCCCTTATCTCTCACATCCAGTACCCGTCCTTCCACAGCTCGGTCCGGTAGCCCTCGGTGAGCCTCTTGTCGGTGCCATAGACCTCCTGCCAGCCGACGAAGCCGCGGTCGAGCACGTACACGGTCTGCGGCTTCTCCTCCTTGCCCTGCTTGGCCGCCTTCTCGACGAGGTCGGCCCGCTCGCGCATGTACCGCAGCGCCGCCGAGGGCCCCCGCTGTTGTGATAACGCGCAGTGGAACACGACCGTCTCCTTGCCCTCGAGCTTGCGCAGCAGCGTCGGCATCATGGCGTCCAGCGACCGCGACGGGAAGTGCAGGGAGCCGTTGATGTGTCCGCCAATGTGGTCTGTTTCGCATCCATACGTTAGGCCACCCTACTGTCGTGAACCAGAGTAGAGGTAGGACGGATATCTTGCACTCACCATCGTCCCGGACGTCCACGATCGCAATCGGGGAGCCGTCGGCAGCCGCGCCCGCTTCGGCGTTGGCAAGGAGCTGCTCAGCTAGCTTGGGCGCCGTGATGCGCTTCAGGCTTCCGGAGTTGATCATGGAAGACATGTTGCGGCGAGGAAATAGGCGTCCAATTTGCTTCATGTAATCAATGCGGAATACACTGAAAGACCTGTCTTGTTGACAGCTCCTCGTCCAGCTTCTGGGATTTGACGTAATTGTTGCCAAGAGAAAGCTCAGGTCAACCTTTGGCGAACCCGTTTAGCAGAGTGGTGGGGTATGGGGCAACCGCAGCCGCTATCCTCAGTTCACCTCGCCCCGCAATCTCACATGCAATAGAAAGTTGGAAATACTAGTACAACACCATTGCATTCTGGTGACATGAATTGCTTCTGTACATTTTCTCTTTCTCCGCGGATCATGAATCAAAAACCCTAGCGGGTCAAACTGTCATGTTCTTGTTTTCAAAACCGCGTAGCTGGAAAACATAAATTCTATTCGACTAGCAAATGCTATTTTTTTTGTCTCAACTCCTTTCTCTGGTTCCAACCAGTAGAGAATGCCGGGAAATCCTCAAAACGCCATGCCAAATTATGCACAAGAGGTGGTACATCTGCCTTATTCGTGTCGTTCCGTACGTCTACGGCCACATGCCATCAAACATGAACAGCCAGTCTTCCCAATACTGCTCATATCGTCCCACAAGGTAACTGTAGCCATCACCATCCGTTCCGGCCTTGTATGGTCTTGTATAGAGACCGCCAGTCTTCAGGTGCCTCTTCAACGTCACGTATACGGAGAAGCTGCTGGGCATTGTTCCAACGAAATAGTTACTGCCAAGCAGAACGATCAGGTCCACTAGTCCTTGCTGGTCCCAAGTCAACGCCTTGAGTGCCTCGAGGTCCTTGCCAGTCAGGAGATCTTGCTTGGTCAGAACCTTCATGCTGGCGACTTCCATGGCTTGCTTCTCAAACTTCTTGGCTTCGGTAATGTTGCCGGTTGCGAGATACGAAGCCCTGTAGTTTCCTTCCTGGGCCTTGTGCAGGTATCCTTTAGCCTGAACATCGTAGACGGGCCAGAAATTCATGGCATCATTCTCGGTGCGTAGATGTACACCCAGAAACTCGCCGCCCTTTGCTCCCTGGCTGCGCGCAAAGCTTCGCATGTTCGTGAGAGCCGTTTTGCCGAGATGCTGAAGCTGGCTGTTGAACTTGAGGACATGGCCGAAAGTGGTTGCAAACTCGGGCCCGTCCTTCCAGATCTGCCAATCCCAAAGGACGCCCCATTTGAACCTGATGAGCCGGGGATGCTCTCTTGAGGGAGGAACGGCGTTGGTTACGTTCCCCAGCCAAGAGCGGAATGTGTCACCGAAGCGGTCAGTATGGCGGTTTTGGTCTTTCCAATCACACCCCTTACGGTCGCCATAGTCCTTCGGTGCAATTTCCTCGATGCGCGGCTTGCCATCAACGGTTTTCGGGTAGTTGGGTATATCGGTCACGTTATTGTACAGCTTCATCTGGGGGCAGTATGTCTGCCAGGCATCTTTGAAGTGCTGCTCATCGAACATGTAGGATAGCGGGAGGTACGAGGTGAAGAGGTCGGCCAAATCCTCCTCGGATCGCTTGCGGATCTTGGGCACAACCAGACCCGTTGCGCCGGCCTCGATCGAGTAGCGCAGACATGTCTGGATGTAGTTGCGGATGTTGCCAATGCCACCAGAGTTGTTGTCGCAAATGTAAACCAGGCCGTCTACCCAGGTCGTCTCGTCGCATAGACGTCGCAGTGGCCAGCCAACGAAGGGGCCATCGGGGGCGGAAAGATCAATGTCGGGATGTGCAGCAGGCGGCTGGTGCAGTATAGAAACCTGCTGGGCGCCACTCGAGCTAGTCCATCCTAACGACGAAGGGGGAATTCGCAGGCTCCATACAACGATGAGAGTGACGATGCCCAGAGTCGGGATGAGAACGTTTCGTCGAGGCATGAATCCCGCAAGGCGTTGCGGTATGTAATTGGCGATTGACATATTGAGAAAGAAAGGAGACACCTGTCTCAGCCAGCGCCGATTAGATTAAAAGGGTCCGGTGAACGGGAGATCCTAGCAGGGCGAGTGCGCCGCAGTCGCGCTAAACGGGATCGCCAACGCAGCTGCCGAGCTGTAGTGTAATAAGGTGAAAGACCCCGGCAAGTCCAGTTAGGCAAGTCGCAGGACAACTGATGTTGATGACGGATCTCGATGATCGCCAGAAAGTATGAATGAAGCAGTTTTCGGATTCTTTGAAATCATAGATTCTGAGATTCCGCAATAGGAAGGGAGCTCCAGTTTGTGCTTGCCTGATATTGAGTTCGGATTTGTTCGCTGACAGCGGCCTGCTATTCGTGGGTGATTATGTCGGCAGCCGGAGGCAGCAACACGGCGATCGCTTGAGTGCTTCGGTGAATTGCCGCCCGCAAACAGACTTGCAACACCGCGACTGATTGAGATGATTTGCGCGTTTCGTTTCAGAGCAGGGGAAATGGAGATTTCGTCTGGATTTCGGTAGAGAATAGAGTCGAATATTGGAAGCTGACCAGATCATCCAATATCTATTCTTCTAGGAGAGCCGCGGCGTCATCCAGCAGCCAGTGGTTAGGTATGCGAGAGCGCTTGAGGCAGCTTGCAAGTGCAAGCGCAAACCTTAACCCAGTGATGTCGTTGCAGTGCCGACGACGATGTGGAAGAAGCCGACCATGAAACTGATTCCCCAAGTATCGAGCTGTCAATGACTTACTCGGGGCGCAGGAAAATTGATTTGTGTCAGGGAAGAGGGGAAAAAGCTTTGCCAATCCCCAGTTGCGGAAGCGGTGACAAAATAAAGAGAAGAGCGATCGAGTCGTTGGGATGCAACAATGGTCAGCGCCTTCCCTCCTCTTGTACCAGCGGGGGAAATCCTACGACACAAGGCCCAAGGCGTCGGTCAATTAAAAAGGTGACCCCCAAATTGATGCTTACCCAGTGAGATTGGCCATGTATGTCGCCGAAACAAAGAACATTCCTCCTTCATGTTCGCGCCGTCTGTCCCGACTTGGCATACTACTGCTCAGGCCTATCCCCGGCACTTTGCATGGTGCCCAGGTGCTCCCGATAGTGATCTGCTGGGTGCACCGTGACCTTCGTACACACTAATGATGCGAGCAAGAGCCATATCAGACATCGTGTCATTTGGCGTCCTCCTTGCTCGGGAACCCGACGCCATCAGTTTTCTCATATGCATCTCCAACCTATAGTAGATAGGTGGCTGTACAATTTCTTCTCGAAGCCACCCACCCAGCCGAAGAAATATGCCTACATACTTAGCATAGTATGTCGCCGTCTTCGGCCCCAGTCATGTTTATCCTGTTTAAGGTTATTCACGTCCGAAGTGGACATCCCTTGGTCATTGGCCAAGCCGCTCGCATTAGTATAAAGATATACTTTGGTGTAGTATGTGTGTATGTATTGACCGCGTTTATTTTATTCTGGACAAAGGATCATTCCTCCAGGAGTGAGGGCGCACAGAGTGTGCCAGAGCGTCAGCATTACTCGTTGGCCACAGGAGGATGGACAATCTGACTTCCAAGAGTCGAGCTGGCCTCTCGTCATTGGAGGCGTTGACTCCGAGCAGTTGCCCATGCGTCCTCAGCTGACTGGCCAGAGGGATCATCATTTCCTGATGCACCCTCAAGTGTCACAATGCAAGATCTCCCGGCCGCGACCGTGTGCCGCTTGCCAAGAGATTCACATTGAAAAGCTTCGCGCCATAGCCTTTCCAATCCAGCCAATCTAGTATCTACAGTCCCTATTATGTACACAATACAACATTCCGGCTGCATCCGGCAAAAGTACACTGATAGAGGTTGTGCCAAATCCATTCTGACTTGTGTAAGATATGCTGGAAAAGAATCGCCAGTCGCCGTGGCCACGGGTATGGCACATCAAGACAAAGCAGCGATACGCAATCATGAACAATTTGTCTCTGATGGGTATATAAGTCCTGCATCCAACTTTCATTATGCTTTACCAACCCAGCCAGAGTTGATGAAGAAATCAAATATTCTTCCACCCTTCTGACCATCCAGCTTGCAAATCTCCTTGACTTGCTTCTTCTTAAGAGTGCCATTGCCTTTCAAAGCTTCCTTGAGGACCTGCTCTTTGATCATGAGATATGGCTTGGGCTGCAGTCGACAGATCTTGCAGAGTTCAACTTCTTCTGGCGTAAGCAAGTGAACATCAGGCGCAGTATCTTGGCTAAGCGCCAAGGGCGTAACGCCAGAGATGGGTTGCGCGACGAATCGATTCTTGGTCACTGCCGAGGTTCCGTTTGGTGCGCCGTTCGCGACACCATTGGCATGACCATTGGTCAGTCCTGTAGAATCCCCATTCGTCTTGGCCTGTGAGGACGCCCCGTTCGTGGCTATCCGCAATGGCAACTCTGGCGCGACCAGAAGTGCAGCACCGCTCGGAGGTTCTGGCTGCACATTTTGCTTCGAGCGTTGCTGGGTAGCCAAGCGCTCTCTGTCCATAGACCCCATCGGTATCGACCTCTGTATGCGCGAAGCCTTGTCGCTCTCGTATTTTTCTCCGCTCCGGAGATCGCCAATCCTGAGGGCTCTCCAGTCTTGCAGCTGGGTGATAGCTTGACGCAAATTAAGTTCATCGAGCAATCCCTGGCTTAGTGACTCGAAGTCGTCGTGATTCATCATTCTGGCAAATGGTTTTGCTTTGTTGAGGAGATCGCGCTCCTCCTTGGTCCTGTTCTTCTCGAGTTTGCTGTTGGTACGGTACTCCAAGAGATTGTGCTCGAAGATGACCTTCTTTCGTTCTACACGTTGGGTCAGGCGTGCGTTGTAAATATCCATCACTGTGAGCTTGAGTTCCATCTCGGGCTCCAGCTCGCCGGTCCTGGGATTGATGCCATCACCAGGATCGAATTGCATAAGCTGGACAGCTTCTTCCGCATCATTGGCGTGTTCCGTCTCGAATTCCAGGCGACCGGGCATGTAGCCTTGGACTTCGTGACATGACGGGACACTGGCTGTGGGTTTGGTCTTTGGCGGCAGGGGAGCAGCGTTCTTTTGTGCTTCCCTCCGCTCCTCGATCCGTCTCTTCTTTCTGGCCTGGAAGTCTTCGCGCGAGATCTCCTGCGCCAATTCCATATCCGAGGGGCGGCATCGCTTCGGCAGAGGGAAGCATGGCGATTCGACATATGTTTTGATGTAGTGATCTCTCACTTCATCCTTGTGTCGGTAACCACCGATATGGTCGGCTATGTCTGCCCACGATCCCAGGCCGTATATTTCGCATCCTTCCAACAGCAGGAGCTCCTCGTCGGCTCCCCATTCCGGATCAAAGATGGGTATTGAGTTCTGCTCGATCACTTTGTATGCATGTGTCGCCGGTTGGTGTGAGCCACTGGATGCTCCGCTGGAGAAGCATTGCACGCACAAGTCGTATTCCTTGCAATCAGGGTGGGCGCATCTTATTCGCACCTGGTAACCTCATGTTAGGATACCGCCAGAGCAGATGGAGAGCATACCATGGGGTGGAAATGGTGGTGGGGATAGATGGGGGACTGCGCCGACCGATTGTCGGCCCGGTCGACGCGGGGATGCAGCCGGCCGGGTCGCAATCGCGACAGCAGGCAGATCAGGGCCGGAGAAGCTGGTTGAAAGACTTACGGTCGATGTGATATCTGCCGAGCAGGAGTCGCAGACGTATTTGACGCCTCCTTCACCCCCTCTTGTCGCCGTCTTCTTCCGAATGACGCCCATTGCGCCTGTGCGACGTAATACTAGAGGCCACGGGCAGCAGTAGCTTAGGAGAGGCCAGACAGGCGGGGACACCCCAGTCGTGAATAAATCGGGCGCGATGAGGCCTGTTCAATAGTGGTCGAGACTTAGGAGTAGAATTGGCGACCCATCTGATGGATTCTGCTGTCCAAAGCCTTTGTTTTGATGAACTGACGTCGTCAAATGTCGGATGCTGCCAGGGGACGGTTGGCGATCGCGGTTGCGCGATAGGTACGGGCGGGAATACGGAGTCGTCGCGCTAGTTGAGCTTGGGTTGGGGGAGACCCAGGCAACATTCAAGTTGAACTGCTCCCAGCTCCAAGCTAGCTAGCGCAGCTTTGGTCTTCTTCAAATCACGTGATTGTCCGTATCCATTCTGCTTGGCATCTCCATGCACATTTGTGTTGTTCCATCATCACGAACACTGGAGACCAGCATGCCAAATACTCTTTGACACCATTGACATTTAGTCTGGTGCACAAGAACTCTACGAATGCGGTGCCTAGCATTCCACGACAAAACGGCACTTTCCATTAAGCAATGTTTCCTCGATTCAATGAGCTGCCAACAGAAATACGGCTATTGATATGGGAGTTTCTACCTGGCCGATCCAGAATCTTTGTCATCGACAAGCCGGAATTCTCTCGAGACAATCTAGACTTCGTTGTCAACTCAGTCTCCCGATACCCCCACGCATATGCGTGTCGCGAGGCACGACATGTTGATATGCATCGTGATCAGCGAGCCATGGGAGCCTGGAAGAGTCCGCTCCAGAACCAGTCCAAATATAAGAATGGCTGTTGCTCGCCTGTCTGGGCATGTTTCGACCCCTCCAGGGACGAAATATACTTGACTTCAAGATCTCTCCAGAACAGCATTTTGTTGGATTTGGGGTTCTTGGATCGCTACTATGGTGAGATCCGAACGTTGATGATACCTCAGCGCATGAAGTACAAGTTCATTACCCTGGGGACTCTCCTAGGTTTGTACTGTCGTGGCAGAGAGGTCGATTCCATAACCGTCGTCGAACAACGCCTGCCTCTCGGGCCGACAGCATGGTCGCGCCTCGCAGAGTACAATCTGCCTCGAGTGGTGAGCATTGAGGAGTCACGTCACGCAAAAATGGTTGAAGATTTGCTATACGACCAGCCTCGGCTTCTGGCTGAATGGAATGATATTCTCGCCCAATACAAGGGTATAAAGACCATTCGAGAGCATGAGGATACCGGGTTGAATCATCACGACCTCTGTAAGGATTGGAAGTCTGCCATACTGCTTACGATGGATTAGTGAATGCCATGCGATACGCTGTGGCACACATTATTGTTTCGCTTATCGCAGCTCAGAATCATGGTTATAATGATGCATGCCGCTGAATCAAGTGACCTCGGATCAATTTGGAAAGACTGCATACCTACTGTGTAAACCACCAACGCACTCAGAGAACGAAGCACTAGATGCCAGTCGTACAGATAGTCGAACGCCATCCAATGTTAGCTTTGTGGATTCGCTACATCGACATCCGCAGGCACCGCCTGTCACCTTGCCGTAGTTCGTTCAATACACCGAGCGCGATGTATCTACCTTGAGCCGCCCGCCGGAGCTGCAACCCAATACGTCATAGCCTATCGGAAACTTGTGTGCGAAACCTACAAACGACAACATGTGACTGCGCAATTTTTTGTTTCTCTGATCCATAATGTAAACAGTTTATATTGACTTGAATTTAAGCGGCCCAATTCTAAGCGAGCAACCCCGCCGATTTCCCCTGCAAAAGATGCCAATACCCCGCCATTCTCCGGCCCGGACGCGGATCCAAGGTGGGTTCGCGACAGCTATCCTGTCATGATTCTAGAACAAGCTCAATATTTAACTACTACCTAGGCATACCTAGAAGCTTATTATATTCTCCTTCTTTTTGGTATAGTCGAGGGTCTGCTCGTTCTATCCCTTAGCCTGCCTCATCACTACAACAGCGAGCGCCGCCACTGTTTCCCCAACAGCCCATCATGCCAGACAAGGTCCTCGACGACATCTCCCATCGACGGTACAATCCCTTGAGGGGATCGTGGTTACTGGTCTCGCCTCACCGGACGAAGCGTCCATGGCAGTATGTCTGCGAAGAAGCATTTACGACTTCTTTTCGCTAATTTAGCTCAACAGAGGCGCCCAGGAAGGTCCCGGTGTCAATGATCTGCCCGAGTACGACCCCAAAGTAAGCGGCCCCAAGATCTGGTGGTTGCCATTCGACTGCTAAACCTGGCAGTGTTACCTGTGCCCCCGAAACTCGAGAGCCGGCGGAGAGCAGAATCCAGATTATAAGGAGAACTTTGCCTTTGTAAACGATTACAGCGCGGTCAAGGAGGAGCAAGCTGATTATTCGGCCGAGACTACAGGCGATGGTATGATCACACAGCGAATGCGACAAGCACCATGCTAATCCGACTCAGACCTCTCCTCTCTCCTCCTCCGTGCCGAGGGCGTCAAGGGCAAGTGCTACGTCCTGACGTTCTCGCCAAAGCATCACCTTACGCTACCCGACATGACACCGGCCGAGACCCTTCCCATCATTAACATGTGGACTCGAATCTACGCCTCCCATCTCTCGGCCAAGAACCCCTTGGCTGAAGTCGCCTCCAAGCTCGACCTACTGTCGCACGATCTGTCATCAGACCTTATGCCCCCACCACCGAAGGAACAGCTCCGTTACATGCAGATCTTCGAGAATAAGGGCGCGGCCATGGGCTGCTCAAACCCGCACCCACACTGCCAGGTTTGGACGACTAGCACCTTGCCCGAGGAGCCGGCCGCCGAGTCTGTTCAGATGATCAAGTACCGCTCCGAGCACAAGGGTCGTCACCTGCTCGGCGACTACGTGAAGCTGGAGATGGAGAAGAAGGAACGTATTGTCTGGCAGAACGACGCCTTCCTGGTTGTCTGCCCGTGGTGGGCCGTGTGGCCTTTCGAGGTCATGGTCATCCCCAAGCGCCATGTTCGCGCCCTCGTCGACCTGACCGCCGACGAGCGTCTCAAGTTCGCCGAGGCCATCCACGAGGTCACCAGACGTTACGATAACTTGTTCGAGACCAGCTTCCCCTACAGCTCTGGAATCCACCAGGCACCCCTCGACGGCAGTGCCGAGGAGGTTGAGAACAGTTATCTGCACATGCACTTCTACCCGCCTCTGCTGAGATCGGCCACCGTCAAGAAGTTCTTGGTCGGCTATGAGTTGATGGCTGAGCCCCAGCGTGACATCACTCCCGAGCAGGCGGCAGCTAGACTGAGAGACTGTGGCGGAGAGCTGTACAGAAAGAAGCTGTAAAGCGGCAGTCCGGATGTGTTTGTTGTCTTTGGTGGGCGTGGAGCGAGGAGTATCGGCGAGGAGTGTATATAAAATTGCATACAATATAATCCCAAGAAGCATAGCAGTGTCTTGCCTGTTGTGTCGCGCCGGTATAATCGTACGAACTTTTAATAAATCCAGACATGGACGGCTCACTGGTGGTGCCAGATCAGATTAAACTGAGAGAACCGACGGCCGAGCAACAGTTCTGATACAGAGTATGTTATTTTTTCAAGTCTGATCGAATCGTATCGCTTCGAAATATTCAAAACCATAATAGTACACATATATGTGCCTACAGAAAAAGAATAATGTCTGTCATGACGTATAGATAGTATCGTAACACTCCATCAGAAACTGGCTGCTTTCACCTTTGCGTACCACTCTACCGACGCTATCGAGGTTCATGATAATAGCTCTTGATTTACTAATGTCAAATACGAACAAACCACAGCAAAGAAGGGTATCTCCACGTGGGCATGTCAAAATGGAATACAAAAACTGATATTTATTTCAAGACTTAGTCAGAGTGCAAAGAAAGACCAAAAAGAAAAAGACAAAAAATGGATCAGGCAGGATTCGAACACTCGCTCTGTTCTGCGCGTTTGCGGTAGAAATGATTATATACACCAAAGCTTGCGGTTCGAAGAGGACAAACAAGCCTAAAAAAAAAAAGCAAAAATAAATGGTCAAAGGAGGATTCGAACCTCCGGTTCTGACTATAGTACAGATAATCCCCGTGATAGCCCAGGATAAGCCTATGATAGGTACCAAGGAACCACCTCCAAGAAATAAGAGTATTGCAAGTCAGCGTGTTACCACTACACCACTCAACCGTAAGTGTTATTTTCTATTGGAAGGTACTGCGTTTAAAACGGTATAACAGCCGTAGGAAACGGAGCTAGAAACGGAGCCAAACGGGGGTCTGGTATGCGTGATGATGTCGTCGTGTTCGAGAGATGGGATGACGGGGATAGGGACGGGGGTGGTGGTGGTGGTTGAGGGTTGGAGGGCGGGACTGGTGATGGCATATATGGGAAGCATCCACTGACGGCGATACATAACAGTGTACAAGTACTAGTATGACTAGAATTTGTATTACGGAGCATCAAAACGTGAACGTGGAGTTAAATACTGAGTAACAACTGTATTATGGCTGTGAAAGAATAGCCTGGAAGGAGTATATTATCATGAACTAATGCTGCTAGTACCCGTCTATAGTAGCACTGCACAGAGACTACACAGTTCAAAGAACCTCAATGGAGCGAATACTTGTTCAAAGAAATTGCGTTGCTATACTTGGAGACGATATATGGGCGACCATTGGACTCCATTCATCAGGTCTGCAGTAAGGGACTATGGGATCAAAAGTTGTAATATTGAGAAGGCCCAAATTTGGCAGACTCAAAGGAAACCACATTCTCTCTATAAAGATGCGGCATACCCTGTGTAAAGTTCCCGATGTCGAATCGAAAAGAGTCTATGCCTATCTTTGAATGGCCATTCTTGGAAGCAGATAATTAAGCAGCCACTCAACAAGAAATGCGGTCGAGTTGATGCAACATTATAGCATTGTCAAGCGAGCCGATAGAGCGATGGGCACATGAATAGCCAAAATATTCTATTAAAATTATAGTCAGATTTCACTCCCTGTTGAGCCATTGCCCATTCTAATAAATATGAACGTAGAAGTCCTTCTGCATGACCATCCATGTTGTTCCGACGGTTGCAAGAACCAAAGGGAACAGCTGAGGGCCAGTGATATGGAAAGTCCTGTAGACAACACCCTCACTGATAAAGTGGCCGAGTGCCACGAGGTACGTCCACATTGCCATCATGTATACGGGCTCCTTGTCCAGGTGGAAGCTGGCGTATATCCTCACAATCGCCGAAATCAAGGTGTAAGTGGCAAAGAGGCGGGCCGCCAGCGGCGTGACCTGGTCAACAGTCGTGCTGCCGGGCTTCAACTTGACGTCTCCGGCTGGGATGAGCTTGTTGGTGGCGTCTTCGGGGACGAACGTAGGGGTTTGAGGACCGAGGGACGGGTTCGCGATGAATTGGCCATTGTAGAAGCGCCTCGTGTAGTGGAGGGTCAGGTAGTTCTGCAGAGAGTTGCCGACTGCGATCACCGAGAGCTGGACAAGAGATATCAGCCGCTTTGCACAGAGAATAGCCGCAAAGGAGAGAGAACACTTACACCGAACATGTACCATGGCAGGTAGCCTTCACCGGCCGGGAGGTAAGACTTGAGAGCGTCCATGTCTGATCCAATTGGTTTGCAAGATGATGCGCAAAGATTTTAGAGATTTGTGACGTTTGAAAACAAATGGTAGAGACCCTGGTATACCAATTGAGGCGTGTAGGCGCCAGCTTTTTGTGTTGGGAGGTGGTCTGATTAAATCCAAACTGGTGGTCACAAGGAAATCTGGCGACGGGCTTTCGCGCGTCTCCGGTCTTGCGGCCGGCGCGCTAGCGCGGCACTTAAGCTCACCCCTGCTGCTCAGCTCAGGGGTCGACCATACCTGGAGCTAGCTCTCCACCCCTCAACTTTTTTGGCCAGCTACAGATTCGGCTTCCTATCGTTTTGGCTCGCGCAGCTTCAATCATAACATATTGGCCGGCATCGAAAAAGAGGCTTATCAGTCCGTCCAGCCTATACAGCATGAACAACTTCAACGAGATTGTGGCCAACGTGCTGCAGCCTGTCCAATTGGCTTTGGCCGGAGTCGGTGCTCTATACTTGGGCAGTCACGTCCTCGGTTACCTGCGATTCCTACTCAACATCTTTGTCTTGAGCGGCAACAACGTAAGCCACTACATGTCTGGCTGCAAACTGGCTCGGCCGTTGAAGAAATTATACTGATTTCATCTACAGCTCCGCAAATATGGCAAGAAGGGCACCTGGGCTGTTGTCACTGGCGCATCCGATGGCCTCGGCAAAGAATACGCGACACAGCTGGCCGCCAAGGGCTTCAACCTCGTCCTCGTTTCCCGCACCCAGTCAAAACTCGAGGCGATCGCCGCCGAACTCGAGTCGAAGAACGCCGGTCTACAGACAAAGATCCTGGCCATGGACTTCAGCGCCGACAGAGACGAAGACTACGAGTCCCTGAGGAAGCTGATCGATGGTTTGGACGTGGGCATTCTCATCAACAACGTTGGACAATCCCACAGCATCCCGGTTCCTTTCCTCCAGACGGAGACGAAGGAGCTGCAGGATATCGTCACCATCAACTGCCTTGGAACTCTGAAGGTCACCCAGGTCGTCGCCCCCGGTATGCAGTCTCGCAAGAAGGGTCTCATCCTCACCATGGGATCCACCGGCGGCTGGGCTCCTCTCCCCTACCTCGCAACCTACTCCGGATCCAAGGCATTCCTCCAACACTGGTCTTCAGCCCTGGCTGCCGAGCTCAAGTCGAGCAACGTTGATGTCCAGCTCTGCCTGTCGCACCTGGTCACCACCGCCATGTCCAAGATCCGCCGCCCGAATCTGCTCGTCCCCAGCCCCAAGCCCTTCGTCCGAGCTGCCCTGAGCAAGACCGGCACTGGAGGCTGGATGTTCATGCCGGACACCTACACCCCATGGTGGAGTCATGCCGTGATGGTCTGGGCCGCAGAGACTTTCCTGGGAATTGGAAGCAGATTGCTGCGGTCATACAACCTGTCGACGCACGTTGACATTCGCAACAGAGCTCTGCGCAAGGCCGCTCGCGATGCCAAGAAGCAGTAGAGTCGCGTCATACTAGTGAACTGGTGGGAGTACGTGTGCTGAAATTGTCTATATGATTGCAGATGGCGTCTATCGCTTCGCAATTTTCAACCAACAACTATCTGCCCCAGATCAAACCCATGTGCTTGTAGATATATCCTATTTTAGAAAGTCCAAAACGGAGTTACGATGATGATGAGGTAGATTGCTTGAATTAATGGAGCGTACTGCTAGTATCCTCTGACAAGACCATCACCACTTGGTGCATTGAAAGGATTTTGGTGAAATGCAAACGAACCATTATAACAAAATCCTGCCACATATTCTCTTATAGACAACTCATGACCAGCAAAACTCGAGAACCACATGCACAATGCAAGCTGCCATGTTCACGTCGAAATAGAGTGGGCTCAAATGGGCTTAGCGCAATTGGCGGTGTCGCGCCGCATACCTAGGTAGGTTACCTACTGAGAGAGCTCCCAGCTTTTTTTGCCCAGCTCCCCAGCTCCATCTGGTTGGACCTAAAGAGACAAGGCGGAAAGTCGCGTCCAAGCTTCCCAAAAATTTCCAGCCTCCCATATCAACACCGGGCTCGAGCTCCGTAGCTCGAAATCGTAGTGAGACGAAACAACACAACCCACCTTCCACGACGCGCATCGAGCGACGGGGGTCTTTTCTTGTTACCGACTCGACGACCTGTGAGAAGCTTCTCCAGCTTCATCCATCTCCTCTCTCTGCTGCCTGCGAGTGCATTCGATTGTTCTCTTTGGATGCCCCGGTAACCCACGATTTTTGGTGCCTGGGCCGCATCACTAGGCCCTTCAACATTCCTTTTAAAGCCCTGTGCTGAATTGCGAGGTCGATTTCGATCGAGGCTATTGAGACACGCAGCCACGACATACATCGCCCACCACCATGGCTTACCCGCAGGCCACCCCGATGCGCCCTGTGCCCGGCGCCTTCATGCACACACCGGCGGTCGCCTCTAGATTCGGCGCGAACCCAGACCCCTTGCGACGCCGCTTGTTCGAGGATGCCTCGAATCCCGCCGCCGGCCAGATGACCGGCTTTGGCGACTCGGGCTTCGATGCGCCCACGGGGCCTCAGCAGGCGCTGCAGCCGCTGGGACAACCGGTGGGGGCAGCAGGAGGACAAGTTCTCGCGACTGCTCCTGCCGCGCCGCCCCAATCGCCCTTGGCCAAGGCCGCTGCCTATGTTAATAACGCTTTGGCTACGGACAGGCAATATCCGGAGCTGGAGCAATATTGCAAACGTGAGTAGATTTGGGTCTCCCAGCCATGGCCAAGTGCTGACAAGATGAAAACACAGAGATGTCCTCTGACTACAGCCGACCATCCGACAGCACTCTCTCGCCTTTCAAGGTCACGCAAGTGTACACCCTTCCCGATAGAGTATTCGAGCAATACGAGAGAGCAGAGGTCTCTACGAGCATGGGTTTGTTTGCTGAACTGAACCATGCTTGGGTGACTGTCGACAACTGTTTATATCTCTGGGACTACACCCACCCGAATCCCGAGCTCATTGGATACGAAGACAACGAACACAGCATCACCTCGGTCAAGCTCGTAGCTCCGAAGCCTGGTGTTTTCGTCAAAGAGATCAACTACATGCTGGTGATTGCAACCTCGGCCGACATGTTCTTACTTGGTGTTGCAGCCCAGTCCGCTCCCAATGGCGCAACAATGGTGACCCTTTACCAGACGAGAATGCAATTTTCTCTCCGGGGTACGGAGGCTCATGTCATTGCTGGCGCAGAAAACGGAAGAATCTTTTTCGCCGGATCCAACGATAGTGATATCTATGAGTTATACTATCAGCAGGAGGAGAAGTGGTTTTCCAACAGAACCGGCAAGATCAATCACTCAACCACGGGCTGGACTTCGGTCGTACCATACACAAAAGGACCACAAGCGCTTCTCTGGGGTAGCAAGACGACAGAATACATCGTTGACATCGTCATTGACAACACCAGGAATTTGCTTTACACACTGTCAAACACGTCGACCATCCGGACGTACCACATGGAAGGCCCTGACAAGCTTACCAAGGTGATTGAAAAGACAAAGCACGACTGTCTTCGCGATATAATGCATTCCCTCAGTGGAAGCACGCCGCTACTGAACGATCAGACCACCATCATCTCAATTTGCCCCGTCACGGCAAACGAAGATGCCAAGGTGCACTTGATAGCCGTAACAGACACAGGCTGTCGCCTCTTCATGAGTGCTGCTGGTGCCTCATACTACGTCACTTCTCCGAACCAGGTGCCCCAAAGCATGCAACTGCACTCTATCAAGTTCCCACCCGCCAATGCCTTGCGTTCGCAATCGCAACGCTCAGGACGGGATGCGCTTGGTGTTCTGGGAGACTTCGACACGCAATCAACGTCGTTGAAAACTACGATGCAAGGTAAACGCTTCGCACCAGGATACTTCTTTGCATCTGTCAATAAAGATGGTGGAGCTCGGGAAATTCTGTTCGCATCAGCGCCTGACACGGCACGTATCAAGAACAGCGTTCACCAGGGGCTCCGATTCTACGAGCAAATCCAATGGATCGATATTGGCGGCAAGCCCGAGGATATCGGCATCATCTCGAAGCCTTTTGGCGCAACTTCTTCGCCTGTAGGCTTTGGAAACGAAGTAGCGGTTCAATTCGACGAGCCAAGCTGTGAACTCGCCGTGCTCACCAACACTGGCGTACACATTATTCGACGAAGAAGATTGGTCGACATCTTTGCTACCGCTATTAGGAACGCTGCTGGCGAAGACGGGCAGAACGACGTGTACAACTCCTTTGCCAACGCATATGGACGCGTCGAAACGGTCACCGCCGCGCTTGCTGTGGCTTGCGGCCAAGGAGGCGACCAACAGACGGGTGGAGGACGTGGTGCACTGGACCAGACCACCGAGGATCGTGCGCGCGGAGTCTTTGTCAACAATGGCGGCAACCCTACATTACCCGAGCAGGACGGCCAGCAACCGACCGTCGAGAGTGTTAAGCCCTCCTCCCGTCACGGAGCGCTGGCCTTGTACTTGAGTCGTCTTGTCAGATCCGTGTGGAATGCACGTGTCATTGCTATTGGCACTGACGCGGTAAATGGTCTGGTGGTCGACTCGACGATTGCCCTCGGTAGACTTCGAACGATGCAGGAGCAGCTGGAGCGCCTCAAGGCTTTCCTTGACACCAACAAGAGCTTCATTTCTGGCCTCTCGGGACCTGCCGACATCCACAGAGCCGGCAACAAGCAAGAGCAGATTGCCTTCCAGGGCGAGCACCAAGCAATGCACGCACTGCTTTCTCTGATGAACGGCATCTCAGAGGGTATCTCCTTTGTACAGATGCTCTTTGACGAGCGTGTGGCTGACATCTATACTCGACTCGATGATACCTCGAAGCAACAGTTGAGGGACTTGACGTACGAGCGCCTGTTCGCACAAGACTCTGGAAAGGACCTTGCGAAGCTTCTTGTCAAAGCTATTGTTAATCGCAATATCGAAAGTGGCTCCAATGTCGAAACTGTGGCCGATGCCCTTCGAAGACGATGCGGCAGCTTCTGTAGCCCCGATGACGTAGTGATTTTCAGAGCACAGGAGCAGGTCAAGCGTGCATCCGATCCTACCCAAAACCCGAACACCGCTCGTACCCTGCTTGGTGAAAGTCTCAAACTCTTCCAACGCGTGGCAGGCAGCCTTACCCAGACCAACCTTGAGACAGCCGTGGAACAGTATCTAGCAATGAGATACTATGCTGGGGCCATCCAGCTGTGTTTGACAGTTGCCCAAGAGAAGGATCGTGGCAACGCGGCTCAAGCCTGGTTCAAGGAAGGAAAGCCTGCAAATGACCCAAGAACCGTTAATTTCGAAGAGCGAAAGCGTTGCTACAACCTCATTCACGAGATCCTCCGGAGCTTGGATGCCGCCTCAGGTCAGGAGCCTGAGATGATTGATGGCAGGCTCACTTCGATTGCAATCAAGCGCAACGAAGCATATGAGGTTGTCAACTCCTCCAGCGATGAAGTCTTCCACAATGACCTCTATGAGTGGTACGTTCAGCAAGGATGGACAGATCGACTGCTCCGTATCGAGTCCCAACATGTCATTGAGTTCCTCGAGAACCTGGCAACCATCGATGTCGTTCACGCGGATCTGCTGTGCCGTTACTACACAATGCGTAGCATGTACTACCACGCGGCCAAGGTGCAAGCAGACTTGGCAAAGTCTGACTTTGATATCCCCATCAAGGACAGGCTGCAGCTTCTGTCTCGTTCCAAGACCAACGTTAGCGTCATGACGAATGGTGTCGGTCGGCAAGAACTCCAACTTCTGAACCACGAGGTGACGGAATTGTTGGAGGTTGCCCACATTCAGGACGACTTGCTTGAACGCCTCCGAATTGATGCGCGGATCTCCGACGAGCGACGCCCCGTGATCGAGCAGACCTTGGATGGTCAGATCCAAGGCCTTACTACCGTAAGTCATGTTTTGTCAAAACCCTCTCGCAACATAAAGGAGGAAATGCTAACATGTGTGGCTGAAGCTGTTCAATGATTTTGCCGACCAAGCTGGGTACTACGATCTGTGTCTGCTCATCTACCACGCGGCTGATTTCCGGAACCCGACGACGATCGCACAGACCTGGTCAAACCTCATCCAGCAGACCCACGACGAGGTTCAGCAAGCCTGGGAGGCATACGAGAGCAATCCCAACAGCACCGAAGAGGCACCACCTCAATCATTTGAGAAGCTCATTGGTGTTATCCAAGAGGTGTGCCATCGTACTGCCAACGACAGCTTCATCTTCCCCGTGCCGACGTTGCTTCCCGACATCTGCCGATATGCTCTCGAGAATGCCCAAGACAACAGGATTGGTGCCGATCAGAACTGGCCGGTGATCATGTTCCTTCAGCTCGGCGTCAGCCATGACCTGCTTGTGCGGATCTTGGAAAGCATGTTCGAAAATCAAGATGTGCCGTTCCGCGGTGCTGGCCGCCTGAGGGTTGTGGAGTGGATTGCATATGCTGTCCAAGACTGGGCTAGGCAGCTCGCCCGGGCTGGTCGGTCTGATGGCGCTCTGCCACCATGGGTAAACGACTTGATTGCCGAGTGCGAAGCACTTGCACTGAGTCCTTCGCGCAGCCAGAATGAGGGCGGACTGCCACCCCAGGAACTGCTGAGGGAAGTGAGGGAAGTCAAGAAGACAGTGGATGGCCTTGGTGGCCTCGGTATCGGAAGTTTCAGAGGCAGCAGGGGTTTCCTATGAGTGGAAACTCGTTGCTGTGAGCGACATGTCTCCTCCTAGGCGTTTGGGGCGACATAGACATCAAAATTGGGGGATCCAGCGCGAGGTGATTGCTTGCGCAGAACAAAGATATTGCAAAGGAGTTCAACAGCCGGACGAACATGGCTGTAATTCCATGGAAGATGGACGGAAGTAATTCTATGAATGTAGTATAGAAACATTGGCGAATATGGAGACGCATTAAACTCAGCAAATCTGCATCGATTTTCATAGTACAGCGAGGATGAAAACAGGAGTTTGAAGCTGCTTTTGACACTTGGCATCGCCTTTTCTTATTTCTTTTCTTTTTGTTGACTGTGACTTTTGAAGATTGAGCATCTTGATACGAGGCTGGTAATATGCTTTGAAAGTTATGCTGGCTTCTTTCTCCGTTGCCCGATGGCGTGAAAATAGAACGTGAAGAAATTACATCAAAGAAAAGGTTTTAACACACGTGTGATTGTAAACTACCTCACCCTTGGCAAAAGAACTCAAGCATGTACAGCCCAAAAGAGATGAAAATGGCCGCCACCGCCACCGATCGGTCGAAGGAAATTTGTATAAAGGTCAGAACACGCGACGAGGCGCCGAGTGAGAATTAGTTTATGCGGCGTCCAGATCAACTGGTGAATATATTGCCATGCACTTCTGGCACCTTTGCATGTTTCCACTTCAACCCTTTTCACTTTCTTGTCAGCAACCATTCGTCCAACCTCTGCCAGAAACCCTTTCACTTTCCCACTCTTTCTATTCGCGCAGCAGCACTCTTCCAACTCATGCCCTAGGCTATTCCCATTCATGCACGAGCTGTGCCTTGCGTAACTGTTGATATCGCTATCTTGACAACAACCCTATTTCAACTGGACGCGCATCGCACCGTCTTGTCAAGAGACCTCTCAAGAGACTTTAGTTCCCACTTCCGTTCGCACTCAGCTACATCTTGCGCGGCCGTAAAATCGTGGCATCGACTACCGCGGTCACATCGACTCTTGGGAGTACACTTCTCTCCCCCGCTGGCGAACAGACATACATAGCCAAGGCGACAACTCCAGCTTCTTTCTTGTCGTGAACTGGCAAGTCTACATTGAATTCACCCTAACATAACATCAAAATGAGTGCCGCTCCCACTGCCTCTGGCTCAGCCGCACAAGGCCCCATCCCGATGATCATCATCACCGGTTTCATCGACGAACAAGAAGACAAGACGTATGAAACCGTATACATCAGTAGTATTCCCACGACAGGTCGTGGTGTGTATCGAATCAAGTATGAAGGCGACGCTGCCTACCTGTTCAGGCCAACACCAAACGCGACACTAGACCCCTTTATACATGGCAAGGCACCTACAGAACGGCCCACCCAGAGGTGCGAGATCAAGTCATGCGAGTACTGCGCCCTCTGTACGGAGTACGGCATCGACGCCCACGCCCAGCAGGAGAGTCTGATAATCCGAGGCGGCGGTTTAGGCCCTTGGGATCCATACTTCCACTGGATCACCAACGAGCAGCTGCTGCCCCTCGCTCCAGGCTTCATTCCCGGTAGAGGAAGCAGAAAGGAGGGCAAGTGCTGGATCGATGGCTGCAACTGCCATGTCACCAGCTTGTCCACCTCCGACTCGGACACGTGCCCCGCGCCGCCCTCGATACCAGAGACAAGAGCGCCATCCCCAGACCCGTTCTCGGACCGGCTCAACAGCTCCTCCATTCCCTCTTTATCCCATTCGGTCGCGTCAATCGCATCCAGTTCCTCCAAGATGTCGGAGGATGGTGATTTTCACCGCCTTAAAGATGCAGCACCAAACGCAGAATTAAATAACGAGTCGAGTAGAAGATCCGACCACCCTCTCGGATGCCCATGCAAGCAATTCGAGAAGGAATTTGACCACCAGAATAAGCCTTATCACTTCTCGTGCGAATGCGAGTGGTGGGATCATACACCCGGTCACGCCGACGTCGAGCGCCGCATGCAAAAACCTCGTTATCCCGTTACGGCCTGTCGGAGGTACAACATGCACCGGCACGTGAGCAGGCGCCGCACCGCCTCGTCCAACGCCTGCACCTTCTGTCGGCGCAAGAGCGATCTCCTCGCCAAGGAGGACATCGGGTTCTGGGCCGCGCCCAAGAGCAACGCGGAACAGGACCACTTCGACACCCTCTTCCGGCGCATCGCCTTTGCACTCAGCCCGCTGGCCGACGACCCCCAGCAGAAGTTTGTGGGTGACGACTGGGACAGCTGCGATGACTTCTACTACATCCTTCCCGAGTCCGCCATGCCGGCCCCGCCGCCTTCTCAGGACCGAGGGCGCTTGTTCGAATTGTGGTTGAACCAGGTCGACCCCGTCGATCCTCCCGCTAGAGGGAGAAGGGAACTGGTCAAGGTATCTATCTGGCAGAGGATGAAGATCATTCTAGGATGGGCGAAAGATCCGAATGTCTGTAAGAATTGCAACTTGTGCAAGACTCGCTGCGAATGCGAAGAGCAATAGATCGACAGATGCCGGGTACTTCCCTACTGGAATATCTCCGTCTCGAAGCAACATACAAGGGTTAGAAAGACCCGCGTTTCGGCCGCAATTTTTCAATTTCTATATGATTGGCGTCATGGTTCTGCTTTCGGCGGCTGTTTGACAGGGTACATGTCATGATTATTGGGAGTTTTATGGCTACCGCTTCCACCTGTCGGCGAAGCAACAAGGCCACAAGAAGTGATTGCACCACATGGATTATTTGCATCACTTCAGAGGTCAACATTGATTCAGCAAACATATCATGCGATGGAGTTAGGATACCATTTCATTTTTATACAATACTTTCAGGGGCATCGCATTGTCTACACAACACAGCACAGACGCAATATCAAATATAACAAATAAGCAATTGATGATGATCCATTGAAGCCATGCTGTGCATTATTATTCTATGGCCAGGACAAGACTATGCAATAGATGCTATGATAGAGTCACAAAGTGGCGTCGGAGACTTTTCGTAGACATACGAAGATCAACCAAGACTATGCGGCAACATTTTGAGACACGGAACTCTGAAAGTCTCCGCAGGAACAGGATTATAAGATTTACGGACTTGACGCAAAGATCACCTTCCAAAATAATAGTCACATTTGAACAACAAATTAATTCTGCCTGCTACATTACTTTCTATATATCACTACCAACATGGACACCCTACAAAAGACCTACAGCAGCTTTTCAAGTGGACTTGATGACCACGATCTCGACAAACTACTCAGAAACACAGACGCGGTCACGGCGCGACCTATCACTATGCTCCTGGCTCAAGCCGGAATCGATTCGTCGCGAACAGAGCCATTCCATCTACTCGACAATGCCTGCGGAATGGGCGCCGTGGTTGCACAACTGCAACGAATCGTCGGCTCCGATATCCTCGATAAGAGCAAGATCCTCTGTGGTGATATCAACCAGCCTCATCTGGATATTCTGAAGCGAAGGATGTCCAAGAATGGTTGGACCAATACAGAAGTCGCAACCATTGATGCCCAGGTAAGCTGCGCAAATTTAGGACGAGCTGGAGCCGAGAGACTTACAAAATACAGGATTCAAAACTACCCTCGAGTTCCTTCAGCCACGTCACTATTAGCCTTGGACTCCATATCATTCCTCAGCCCGATCTTGTACTGAAAGGTAGGCACATCCTCCAGACCTGAGACACACACTAAGCTCTGCTAACGCTGATGACAGACACGATCCGGGTCCTACAGCCGGGCGGCGTACTAGCTTTCAGCACGATGAGCAAGGACAACACCGGCTGGGTCCCAGACGTACGCTCGGCATTCGAGACGCTGCCGTTCGAGACGGCGATGCCGGACCCGCTGCCCATGATGACTAACGGCCAATCGGGATGGGCAGATCCGGAGAGTATCGAGCAGAAACTGGCCGATCACGGATTTGAGAACATTAGGGTGGAGACGATACAGCATATCCAGCACATTGATAGCGCCGAGCACTTTACCGAGATCTTCGCCATGATGATCAGCTGGATGGTCAACACGTATTGGACCCCGGAGCAGAAGGAAGAGCATCAGAACTCCCTCAAGAAGCGGGTGGAGGAGCACCTGAGGGAAAAGTATGCTGGGAAAGGTTGGGATTTGACCTGGACCATGATCCTGGCTACTTGTCAAACAAGGAAAGATTAGAAAATGTCTAATATTACTCTACTGTAGATTTAATCGCTTGAAAATACAAAACGCTCAAGGCACAAGTCCCGGACACAAGTCCTTCAAGAACCCCCAATGCACCTCCTCCCTCCAGCCCTTGGCCCGCCACTCATTCGCCGGCTCCGGGAAAAGATTTACAACGCCGCCGATGGACGTGTCGTGCGCAAAGATGAAAAAGACATTATCCTGGACATCGGCCGTCTGCGTCTTCTGAATCGTGTCCAGAGCCTGCCCCAGGTCCGCCGCGAGCTGTGTCTCGAAGAACGGCTCATCCTCTTTTCTCCCGCGCTTGGTGTTGAGCTGCCGGAACTGCGCGCCGCCGGGACACACCGAGAATCTAGCGCGCAGGGCGTCCGGTAGTGGAAAGCGCACGTCGTCCGGGATCGGGTCGTGCGCCGTGGGCCGCATCTCGCCGCCGTGGTGGCACAGGTCGCCGCCCATGAAGATGAACGTGTCCCGGTCCTCTCCTGTCGTCGTCCGCGCTAGTCCGGCCACGTGCCCGACCGCGTGGCCCGGCGTGTCCAGCAGGTAGAACGACCCGTCGCCGAAGAAGTCGTATGCGCGGAACGCGCCGATCCTGGATACCTGGGGGTCTGACGAGTCGTAGGATATCTCGCGGAGAGTGCGGTTTCTGATTGGGGGCGTGAGTATGTTCCGCTCTCGATATCGAGGTTGAATTTGATGAAGCAGAGAAGGAAAGGGCGTACTTACTCCCAGTAGCTCTCGCGCAGGACGGAGTCTGGATCGGTCGGATATGCGCGGCTGAACTTTTGCTTGAACCCCGGACCGACGACCAGCTCCGTCGAGCTGGGGAATTTGGATATATCCCCGATATGGTCAAAGTGAAAATGACTGGCCATTCATCTTCTGTCAGTCGATGGAAGACGGCCTAATCAACTCGGGCTCATTTTTACCTCCATATCACGCTCGAGATGTCCCCAGGATGTATCCCGCTCTCCCCCAATATCTCGGCCACGTCCCTGTCCACACTTACATCCCAGCCGTAGTGCTCGATATCTTTGAGAACCGCGGGCGCGTACACACCTAGATCCTTGGGCACGCCGAGGTCAAAGAGGACTTTCCTCCCGGCGGGACTCTCTACTAGAAACGACCACGTCGGCAGCGCGTGCATGACGTCGAAGCCGTCGAGCGGCGGGCCCATCAGGTAGTCGACGGCCAGGTTGGACAGGCGCAGCGTCGAGTCGATGATGGAGACCTTGGCCGCGGCGCCGGGCGGGACGTCGAAGATGGGCTTTGAGGGCGGCATGTTGGGAGGACCTTGGGTATTTTCTGTTTCTCCAAATATTGAAAAATTGTATAGTGTCTAATGAAATGAATATGGAGGATTTATAGACGGCGTACGGTGTGATCTAGACTATCCAATCATCGGCCAGTGTTCATGTATGAATAGTTTACGTCATTATATACCTATCTACCGGAGAAGGCGGCCCCGCTCCGCATCCACTGCTCTTTGCGTGCGAACGGTATCATTGGGAGCCATAGTCTGTTCACACCTGGACAGTAGTTTGACAAGGCGCTGGGTTGTTGGTATAGTATTTGACCAGAAGTGTATAGGAAGTCTGGTAAGCAGTGAGTATAAATCCACTCTCCTTCTGTATTGATTAGACTTGCGCCAAGGCTTTATGGTCAGGTTGAGTATGTCTTGGAACAGTCCTTGACTCCTGTTGGCTGCTTCTTTTGGCCTCTTACACAAGACAACATGGAGAGTTCTACCTACACTCAAGTTATTCGCGACCTTGCGTCTGAGATGGGAATTGTTTGACTACCTAAGCTTGAAACTGCAGAGCGAGCAGACGATTCCAACCATCATAGACCACGTCCTAGGCCATGTTCCGTATTTGATCTGAGCATCTTCTTTTGTTTCTTCCTCATCATGGGCGTCGCCGGCGTGACTGTTTATAGGCTTGCCGAGGTCAAATTATGGCGTATTTCACTCCTAAGTTTATTTTTGCCTGGGAGGACCGATCCGAACCCAGGCCAGTTACTCGCCGCCTTTGCTAGGAATATTAGAGCCACCAGTCGTGAGTATCAACTTGGAACGGCCAGTCCAGACTCCAGACAACCTCGAAGGCCCTTGCAAGATGGAAATGCTCCATGATTGGTGGAAACACCATACTTAGTCGAGTAGACGACAGCTAGATCATCCCAAGCAGCGGCTTGACCCTAGCGGCCGCTGCTCTGTTCACTGACGATGCCCCATCACCAAGAGGGCTGCTTGCCAGTCCTACCTCCAGGTTCGGAACTTTCACTATCTATATATTCCGAATAGAGACCAATCCGCTGGAGAAAATGCAAGGAGCAGCCACACAGCTTTGAATTCGATGCTCATCTTTTACAGCAGGTCATTCTTGCGTTCCCAATGTCTTCTCGAGGAAGCGGGTACTGGGCATATTATTAGTGCGGGAACACAGAAGCCAAGCCGCTGTGTGGTGCTGCGGAGGCGCCCATGTAAGCACTGATGGAGGCTTGGGTGTACCTGGTAGGACGGCTGCGCTTTCTGGACTTCCTACCAGTATACAGAGTATCTCCCGGGTATTTCGGACCGTATCTCTTGTTCGCCCACAGGATTGTTTATAATGAATGATGAAGAACCGTGGTATACAATTACTTGTGGCATGTACAAATTGTACTGCGCGACAAGGACGAAAAGAAAACGTGGTAGAAATAGGCTTCGATAGTTCCAGACTTCGTCCATGCCCCAGAGTCATGAAAGCGGCAGAGGGCCCCTGGCCGCCCTGGGCGACGAATTAAGGTTCTACGTCAGACTTGCACACCCAAGCGACAAGCGCTATAGTATTCCTTCCGACGTTGTCAGAGTCGAGGCCCTGGATTTACGGTCCACGGGGTACTTTGATACGCTGGCTTACGGAGGAGCCTGGCAAGCCTTTGGAGAAAATAGATTTCATGGCAGCTAGCGTCGTCTGCGTGCCCGCAGGATTCGGCGACTGTGAAGCAAATTTGCTCGGAAGAGTATACAAGAAAGACTGCAGAAAGGACACGAACAGACACATGGAACAAGATAAACGGTCGCCCTATGTACAACATTAGAGCCAGCTGGCATGGGAACCATGAAAAGCGTGGGCTTGGGGTCTGAAATCTGTACGCGATTGCCGGTTCTGGTTATGAGGTTCTCCACCAGCTGGGGTTCTAGGTCATCTTGTTTACCGCGATCAGCCCGTTCAGCCCCTGTTAGGTACGGCAGATGTGTCTCCAGTCCCCTTCGAAAGTCATTCTGTAATGTACGCAGTAAAAGCCGCCTCGTCTTTCAGCCTATCGTGAGCTCAGGATGGATGGGGAAAATAAGCAAAAAAAGGAACGAGAAGGGGTCATCATGGACAGAGGCCTACGATGACTGGTTGTAAGACCAGACGTTGTATTACCAACCAGCTGATCTGGGTACTACAGACGAGAAGATGGAGTCCTGGTCCCGGTAGCAAAATAGGTGCCTAGCTTGAATCCATCAAGTGAGCCAGCTGGGGTGCACGTTGAAAAGCCGCTCTATCTTCCTCCGCCCGTCCTTCTCTAGCGCTCGCTCGTCGTTCCTTCAACCCACTCAGCCGCTCGTTCTTCATGGCTTCTTGTTGATCTCTTGTGTGTTTTCGATGCGTCTTTCTCCCGGTCTTGAATGATGGCACCGAGGGTGAGTTCTCCGAATGACGGCCGCGATGGCCTATACGTGGACATCGAAAGACTGAAATAGAATAACCGCAGTACGATGAGGCCCCCGAAGTAGCGCCACACATTTCGCCCGAGGTGCACCTCCCACACCCGGGCCCAGAATTCAATCCATATGCGTCCTACTCGCCGCAACAGCAGTTCGGCGCACAGGTCAAACATGAGGGTGTATCTCCTATACAACCCCCAGGACCCGGATATGGACTGCCAGCATATGGCACGTCGGGCTATGGGACGCCACCCGCGCCCGGCTCGACCTACGGATATGGCCAATCTTCGGGCTACGCGCCGATACAGCCGCCCAGCCCGGGACGGCAACCCAAGGCCAGGACCATCTGCGGCTGCTCAACAGTCGTTTTCTTGCTGTCCATGATCATCGCGCTGCTGTCGGCGGCCGTAATAGGACTCGCCGCAGGGACTGGCATCGAGTCGAGCCGCGCCAACACGGCCGAGTCGAGCCTGGCGGCATTGAAGGCATCGTCCAGCAGCTCTTCATCGTCGACGTCGTCGAGCGACTTTAGCTCGATAGACCGCAACTGCTCGTCGGACCCGAGCGGGACGACGGGCGAGACATACGCGTCGACCTTCTTCACCGAGTCGCAGTACACGGTCTACTGCAACCGGGACACGCCCAACGCGCCCTTGTCGTCGCTCTTCGTCGCCAATCTGGACGACTGCATGGACGCGTGCTCCTCGTGGAGCTACTACACGCCGTCCGACTTTTCCAACGGCACCTCGGCCAACCAGACGTGCGCCGGCGTCAGCTTCATCCCGGCCTGGACGAACCGGACCACAGCCGTTGCCGGCACGGCGCCGGGCAACTGTTACCTCAAGCCTGGGCCTCAGAACGAGACGTCGTTGTACACGCCCAACAATGGGCAGGAGACCCACGCGGCCATCATAGAGAGCTCTTAATACAATATCGCACGAAGAGCGCGCATTGTACCCCTGGATTCGCGACGCAAGGCCGCTGTCATAACGAATTATTTCGCGAGATCGATAGAAAAACAAAACGAAGACACGCACTCAGGACGGCGATAATGATAGCGATGTCGTTTCGCTTTACTACTACCCTGGGCTTGTACCTGCCTTGTTAGGCAATCATTGAGGAGAGCTGTTCATGATACCAAAATTTGCCATGTCCTCACGTGAGGACTAGATGGCGTCTACGAGAAACAATATCACTATCCGCGAACATGATGTACACCGTACGACTCTGCATTTGGTCTTGTCTTTCAAGTCGGCAATATCTTGGGCCCTCAGCAGACTTCATGCCCCGATTCTGTTATACACGAGCTTGCAGATCAAAGTCACTCCACAATTTAGGTAGCATGTTTATATGACATTGGCCAATCGAAACGAACTGTCGCATTTGCTTCAAGCGAGGATGCGTAGGAATTGCATTTTGTGTGTGGTCATGGGTAACGGACGGAGTGGTCACTAACGTAAACAAAGATCTGCAACAATGGAGCCTGAAGTTGAAATATGAATACCAAGATTTGCCTACTAGTTATATCTATACTCAAAGCGAGACAACTATTTGCAAATCGTTTCTTCTCGGGATCGCAACGCATGAACAAGACTACGGCAATAAACGGGTCTAAACCGACAACGGATCCCCCGCAAGAACAGAATGCGGCCGAGATTCGCAGGGCCATTGCTGGTTTGGATGTCCGGAAGACACGAGCCGCGTGTGTTTTCTCCACCTGTGTCCGTCTTTTGCAACTCGCACATAATGACCGATGGGCACCGGTCGTGAAAGCGCAAAATGTTCTGCTTGCATATGAATGTCCCCCGGACGCGCCCGTGAAAATTGATATCCTAGTTTCTCTTTCCAACCGAAGAAGGAATTTTGTCTCGGCCGGACCGTGCAGTACGGTATTAGTAGCTGTTAGTAACCACTGTGGTAGACCAGTCAGCGGAAGAGACCGACGACACTGGCGCAGAGCTTGTGAATTGAGAGGAAAAGACAGTCATGGCCACGGGAATAACATATGATATTGCCAAAGCATGTCACAGAAATGACATACAGGACGACTTCATCCTCAGCCGCATATCTAGTGGACACACCGCTCAACAGTCAGCGCGCGGGATGAATACCACGTACGTACATGGCAGATGCAACAGACTTGCATTGGGGAACTTGTCACTTTTCTAGAAGCGTCCGAAGATAACCTTCGGCCTAGGTCGAGCCGCTCTTCAGTCGTGCTTGGCATGAATGACCACTGCCTGTCGTTGCGGGCGGCCGAGGCGCAACAAATGGGAGCGATTCCGGGGAATCATATATGAAATCCCAATGTGAGCATGACGATAGGCCGCGACGAAGCGTGGCCAGGCGAGGGCGTGTCGAGGCACAGCTGTGTAATCTGCTCCGGCTCCGCAGTACAGTGCTGCATCGTCGACGCCGTACGGTTGCAGTAGTCTGCGATTATGGGGGAGGCCAGAGACGGACAGCCAATCTCTTGAGTCGATTCGCGTCCCCGCCCGACCCTCTAAAGGCAAGGCCTTCCGGGGACAGACCAGGACAAACGACAAGCGCGGCGCCCTTTGCACTTGGACGAAGGGCGCAGACTTGACATGACGTGGGGCCCGACCAGCCCATAATCGCCCATGGCCCTATTCCTCTTCCGGCTTCAGGTCTTACAGATCTCCTCGCCTGTCCGTCCACTTCAGCAGCAACAGCAGTGAGTATCGGACGGAAACCCTGACGAATACCTGGCGATTCTATTGTCTTTTGGCCAGTGAGCAGCTGGATCCCGTGACTAAGGCTCTTGCTATCGAGCGAGTATCGATTCCAATCCCGCTCTTTTGCTGGACCTTGTCTGGTTGGATGACTCTTTTTTCTCGTAATGCTGCTCGATACCTAGTTGCTAGTAGTATCAAGGGACCCGCTTGCCGAGAGGATTACTTTCATCTTCCCGTCTTCTTTTTTCATATCTGGTTTTACTCTTCGGCATCAACTTATTTACATACCAGGTTTCTTGGTTGCTTGACTCAGCAACTACTCAATTTTTTAGTATCCGTCGCCTGTCCATCTGACTGATTGACAAAAGGGCGCGGGCAAGTTGTCAAATTTCCATGTCAGCTAGCAGCCACGCCCGCAACTACCGATACTCGCCCTCTGGTCATCTACGCCCTTAATTAATGACGACCATACAAGAGGAGTCGGAGATGGATTTCATCAACTGGGATGCTGCTGGTGCTGAGACCGGCTTTGACCTCGGCCTCCAGTCACCCACAGCGGAGGGCGTCACCAACCAGCAGCAAGACGACACCAACATGAACTTGGTGCTCGGTGACGTGGACGGCGATGACTTCTCCTACTGGGCCCTCGAGCACTTTGACTCGACGCAGATGCCCCAAGATCTTACCATGACGTCCGCGGATGATACCTTTGGGCCTCTCCCCGTCGAACCTCTGGGCTTTGAGCCTCCCCTTCCTGCCCAGATGTCGTGGGAGTTCCCCGAGGCGCCCTGTAGCCACTGCCGCTCTGGCGGATACGAATGCAAGCGTATTCGAGAGGGTAGCTACAAGGGTTACTGCACGAGCTGTGTTGCCCTTAGGTGCGAGTGCAGCTTCGGTCCCAAGGGAAACCATGCTGGCGCCGAGGCGGGCGCTACCTTTCCGGCAAACCCTTGGCCGACGATGGGCGATCGTCCAGAGACGTCCATCCTTCACGAAGATGAGCTCGCTGCGCTGTCAAACCGTACCGTCAATGTCTCACAGCCTGGCCCGACCGCCGAAGCCGAGACGCAGTATCCAACTGGCAAGCCGGCAGCCAAGATTGGAGCCCGGTTCTCTCGCGAGTCTGTCAGAATTTTGAAGAACTGGGTGTCGACACACAGCCGCCACCCATACCCTTCAGAAGACGAAAAGGAGAGCCTCCAGAAGATCACGGGCCTGAACAAGACCCAGATCACCAACTGGCTTGCCAATGCCCGGCGGCGAGGCAAGATCCAACCTACGCGCTCGACGTCTCCGCACGTGGGCATGGGCTACGCACAAGCAATGGACATTCCTCGACGACCGGGAACGCCGAGATCAATGGAGCACATGAACCCTCTACAGCGTTGGGCTAACTCGCCGCCCGAGAACGAACCCGCCTCGGTCACTGCCATTGCTCGTGCCGTTACTGCCTCGAGCGGTTCAGCCATCTCGTCTAGCTCGGGACGCAACACTCCTGTCTTCTCTGGCTTCTCGGATGACGGATCCAGCAAATCTCTTTGCAACCAGTCGTCCGCTAGCAGTTTCTCCAACTCGCACGGCTCGAGTGGAGGCTCCTTTGCTTCGACCTTCTCCCACCAGTCTCGCGGCTCGTTTGGCTCTCTGCCTTCCTTTGCCCGTAACCACCGTGGTCGCAGGCGACGCAGGCGGGCGCCTCCGAAGCGAGCCGAGGAGGCGTTTGCGCAGCCCCTCAAGACGTTCCAGTGCACTTTCTGCACAGAAACATTTAGAACTAAGCACGACTGGCAACGGCACGAGAAGTCTCTTCATCTCTCGCTGGAGCGATGGGTCTGCTCGCCCGACGGTGCCAAGGCTGTCAATCCCGTCAATGGTGTCATGAGCTGCGTCTTCTGCGGAGAGGCCAACCCAGACGATGCTCACATTGAGTCGCACAACTTTACTGCGTGCACAGAGAGGACGCTGGAAGAGCGAACCTTTTACCGAAAGGATCACCTTCGTCAGCACCTCAAACTGGTCCACGATGTCAAGTTCTTGCCATGGGCCATGGACCAGTGGCGTGTCAATACACCTTCCATTCGATCCCGCTGTGGTTTCTGCGGCACTGTCATGGATAGCTGGTCCATTCGCGTGGATCACCTTGCTGAACACTTCAAAACTGGTTACACCATGGCCGACTGGAAGGGTGACTGGGGTTTCGATGCTCCTGTCCTCGAAATGGTCGAGAACTCGGTCCCGCCATGTGAGAGATCCTTCCTGATGAACTTGACTTCCAGTATCTAATACGCCCCTGTAGACCTGATTCACGACGAACGAAATAGCGCCCTTCCGTTTACAGCCAACACCACCAACCCCTCGACGCCGAGGGATGCCTACGAACTGCTCAAGTTGGAGCTCACATATTGGGCACAACGAAGAAATGAAGAGACGGGTCGCTCTCCGACGGACGACGAGCTTCAACAAGAAGCCTGCCGAATTGTATTCAGTGCTGACATTACCTCGAGTAATGTTGCCCAAGCCTCTTCATGGCTGAGGGATCTGATCAAGGGCAGGAGTGAGCTGACTCAGACTGCCATGCTGCAGCCCATCCGAAAGTCGTCCGAGAACGAGCTGTATAATCTCCGGATAAATGGAAAGGACAACATCTTCGAAAACTGCGAGTTTGAAAGCCAGCTCCAGGACTTTGTCAAGGCTCGTCAACTACTTGGTCTAACCGCCATGGATCACGAGCTCCAGACCGAGGCCTGCAAGATTATTGGCAGGATAGAGGAAAAGTCTTCGAGCACTTCAGAGGACGTGGCCAATTGGCTGGTCCGTCTCATCCTGACCTCGACGACTTGGCTTGCCGACTTCCGCAAGCGTGCCCACTTGCCACGAAGCGAGGATATAGTGGCTGAGAATGTTCGAGGAAAGGATCCAATGCTCATTGACTCGACGGTCCACAACTTTAGCAGGCTTGACCGCGAACTGGCCGAGTTTATGCAGACGCAGAGGTCGATGGGGTTAGAGCCCACGGACGCCGACTTGCAGCTACAAGCTCGACTCATCATCTACGACGAGGCCGACGATTGGAACCAGACTGCCGCCGATGATGCGGCCTGGCTGGTGCAGTTTAGGCAGCGCCATCCACCCTTGAACACGCCGGTCACTATTTCTCCCACCAACAGTTCCCCCAACAGCCAAGGCCTGTCCTTTATGCCGGCACTACAGCCGGCAGCTCGTACTCCTGCTGGTACAAACAGCTCCCCCGGCGGTTTCATGCCACCGCCACGTTCCATGAGGCCAGGACCATTCTTCCTGAACGATGCCAACTGCTACCAACGTCTCGCCAAGCATCTCGGACGCTTTGTTGCGACCACCATGTCTCCCAATAACCCAAATTGCCACATTCCCTCTGATGAAGAGCTTCAACACCAAGCACGGTGGATTGTCTATGATGAGTATGTTACTTCCCTGTTTCAGTTTGCATGAATAAGTGACTGACCAATAATAGTGACGATCCATGGAACCAGACGGCTGCCGACAATGCCGAGTGGCTGCAAAGGTTCAAGCGCGATGCAGGAATCCTACAGACTGCAGGACCCGGTCTTACACAAGACGTGCTGCAATGGAATGTTACGGACGGAGGTACTGGTTTCGCCCCACCATATGTGTGCCTGAGCCCGCAGGTCACGTTGGAGCCACTCCAGGAGAACCCAAAGATCTTCTGCCGCGAGGAGTCGAAGCCCTTCGAGCCTGACGCCGCGACGGCCAACCGTTATCTGAAGACCCTCAACCAGCGCTACGCCGCACCAGCCAAGGTCTTCTGCTCCAGGGAGCTGGAGAGCGGCCTGACAGAGTATGTCAAGCGAGAGGTCAGCAAGACGGGTGTTCTACCTTCGGACGACGAGCTTCGCGATCGTGCCCGGCAGATTATGAGCATGCAGAAGACGGCGGCCGATGACCCGACCCTGCTCGAAAAGTTCAAGGCAGCGATACAGCCCCTAGTTCTCTCTCAGCAGGAGGCCAGCATCGCCAGCATGGCCACCACCATGTTTCCTGCCACCACGAACATGACTGCCCCAGCACTTCCAGCCGAGTCGCAATTTGATTTCTCGAACACTGCGTCCATGTCCGCAGATATGACCCTGTCGGATGAGCAAGTCAGTTACATTTTGGGAGACATTGATCTCAGCACCTTTTGAGTTGGATAAATGGATGCAGTGTAGTGATTCATCTCACTCATGACCGGACTTATGATACATTACTGGAGTTTGGGACTTTTGTGGATTGATTTCATGTGCATTTTGAAAGGATTTCGCAGGCCGGCGTTTACATGCCACGAATGTTGGAAAGAAATGATAAAAATGGCTAGTGCAGTATAATTCAATGATAATCCCACTCATTACAATGCATGCCTGGTGTTGTATCATGTCAGCTGGTTGATCCGTGTGCTATGTTGACGGCCATGACAGTAGTATAGTTCTTGGTCGAAAATATGTTCGACTGATAATGGTTCCTGCGTAGTAAAAGTTCTTGAGATTGTAGGAAAAGTGCAACGACATCAAATCCGGACCATTGGTCTCTCGTAGTTTCCTCACTCAACTACTTCGAGTGTCACTTACGCTTTCCGAGATACGCCGGCTTCCAACACCAGATGATTACTTCATAACAGGTTCAATACCGTCATCTTATTGACATCAACTGGCAAGTACAACTTGATGATTGCTGTCGCCGGAAGCACCAGAATGAAGTCTGTGGTTGCCACTTGTTTGAACCTATACAGACGGCAGCCGCTCCTCCTTTCCTGCCTTCCTAGATCCCCATGTTTACAATCTATCTCTCCCTGTTTCTGCTCAATCTTGGCTCTCCGACTCTCACCACCACATTTACTCGACATTGTCACTTTCTTATTGCTGCATCTGCTCATCACTAGCCAGCTGCATTTGATTACCAGCACTACACACGCTATCAAGCATTACTCGTTACTTTCCTCTGCTACCAAGAGTCATCATGGATAACACAAACAAACATACGCGTGCCGAGTCGCCCCTTGCGGCCACCAACGCCAAGAAGACACGCAAGTCAGACACCTCACCACCAACGAAGCCTGAGAGACCCGACGACTCTACCGAGCAGGATTCCACTGCGACCACCAGCGTTGATGCTCAGTCCAGAGGTATCATCGTCGGACCAAATAACACTGCTGTTATGCTTGAATCTCTTAACGATGCAATCAATCGTGGAGCCGTCATCCCCAACGGTACTATCCATCCACCCAATCGCAATCCCAGGCCCATGCGAGACCCCCAAATCAATGACTTGGCGGCCTTGGTTATACAATTGGAGGCCAAAATTGAACAATTGAAGGCCAGTATTGGACTTAACGAAATTCCAGCCATCTCTGATGACACCGTCGATGGACTCAATCGCAGTGTCTGTATATGCCAGCATTCTGTCGACATAATGGATTACTTGGTAGCCAAAACTCAACAATTGATGGTCCGGGTTAAGAAATTGGAGGCCAGGGCTAAGCAATTGGCGGCCGAGGCTGAAAAGAAAGCTGCCATGGCCACGGATTCAAAACAGCATGGGGGCAATTCACAACAATGAGCAGATGGCATGGTTTTGGGGCGAGCTGGACGGCCAGGACACAAGATCCAGAATATCAAGAATTGTTTGTATTACCAGCAGTAACAAGGAGACGAAAAGCTATTTGTCTTGATGCTTTCTTCTTTCAGATGCGTCACACCTGACATGGTTACAAAACAAGTGAACGATATTCTCATGCATCTGGCCGTCTCGCCGTTCCCCTGTAGGCAAGTTTGGCCTTGATCACCGAATGTTGGGAGACTTTCCCCCGAAGATGGGATCCTGGAGGAGCCCCTTCACAGTCAGCACATTGCTATTGCTCTCATCTTGAGCCTCCTCTGTGGCCTCGGCAGAACCATCTGTATTCGGCACGGGAATATTCTTCATCCTCCATATAAGCGCCCGCAGGTTGCTCTCCTGGGCCTTGAGTGCTTCCTCTGCGACAGTCTGCATCAGGGGATTGGTCTTCTTGTACAAGACTCGGCCCTCCATAAGACCGACAAACTTTTCGATGTCATGTTAGCATGGCCACGTCCTAAGCACACGCATGAAGCGTGGTGTCCATGTAGAAAATGAAGAATTAAAACTCACCAGCCGACCGATCCACTGTATATCCCGCTGCGGCGGATGCGGTACATCGACGCGTATGCTGTCGGCCTCGCGAAGTGTACGCATTTGCTCGTGATCCTTGGCGTCGGGGTGGAGGCGCGAGTTGCCAAAGTCGATGAGCACGGGGACGATGCGGGACGAATACGAGGACGACAGCGCCAGGTCGTCAGGCAGCTGGACCGAGCGAGACTTGTAGATGATGCGGCCCCCGTCAATCTTGCGCTCGCTCGACTCCGTGGCCTCCAGGTTCTCGAGGTCCTCGAGGAATTTGCGGTCCGGGAGGGCGCAGAGGACGTTGGGCGGCCATATGTCTATGGAGAGGTGTTAGCATCGACGCTCGAGATTGGCAAGGTCAAAATCGACGAATACAGAGAAGAGAAAGGAAAGAAAAAGGGGGAAACAGAAGACAACTTACCGCCGTGGACAATGTGGGCCTCGGAGTGCAAAAAGTCGACGGCCTGCAGCAGGCGGTACAGGTTGTCGACGAGCCAGTCAATGTCGAGCTCGCGGGTGAAGCTGCGAACGCGGACGGCGAGGCTGGGGCCCAGGACGTCGCTCACGAGGCACATGTAGCGGTAGCCATGGCGCTCGACGGCGAAGTGGTCGAGCAGCGTGGCCACGTTCTGCGCGCCTGGGTGGTTCGAGTACAGCTGCGTGATGTGCCGCAGCAGGTCGAGCTCCCGCAGGCGCTGGTCGTCGGGGTTGGCGCAGACTTTGAGGCTGACGTAGCGCGAGGTTCTGGTCAAGGGGGGAAGGGAGGCAGGGTCAGCTTCTTCCTATCATGAAATGGTTTTCTCTCGAGATGGTGCCCCTAGGTATATACATACCGAAGATCCCGGGCCAGCCAGACGGTCGACGTGTCGCCCCAGCCCAGCTTGGTGCAGACCAGGTAGCGCTCGCCGATGACCTCGCCGATGCGCACGTGGTACCACGTGTCCTTCTTGTAGCCCGGGTTGACCTCCTCCTCGAGCTTGACGTCGAGCGGGAGGCGCGTGAAGGGCGGCTCCTCGGGCACGGGTGTAAGACGAGAGTTGGGCGAAGCTCCTCGTGCGGGAGGGGGCGTGGGCGGTCCGGGGTTGTTGTTGACGATGTTGTTGTTGTCGAGGCTCGGGGGCGCGAGTTCGTATTTTCTCTGCTTGTTGCGCTTGCAGCGAAAGAGGTTCTTGAGGAAGGGCATCTTGTTTGTTGGGTTAGTTCTTCAAAAGTGTTCGATTACTGTTATTCGTACTATACGATACTGGTTTTGACGATGCTTGTTTTGGTGGAGTTGAGCGGAGTTCTGGTGAGGAATGAGATGCGAAAACGTGTTGCGGAACTGCTCCGATTTATAGGAAAATGTTTTGCCAGATGCGAGGAGCCATGGTCGGCTGTGACGATGTCATCGAAGCGTGAGGTCTTCGTTTCTCTTGCGCCGAGGGCCATCGCATCACAGACGCTGTTATTGTTGCGATGGATGAGGTCTTCGTGAATGGCCCGTGTCGGCTGTGACGAGGTGGCGAAGAGGGAGGTTTTCGTTGCTCTTGCGTGTAAAAGCATCGCGTCACATACGGTCTTGTTGTGACGGACGAAGCATGTGGCGAAAAACATGAAAGGGTCGGCGAGCACAGGACATGATTCACAGTCATATATTGATCGCTGCGACTGCTGTGGTCGTCACTCTGGCCAGAGTGTGGTGGCTCTTCACGGATTCTCACAGACGACGGCCTGGAATGAGAGAGCCCGCTAAGTGCAGCCTGCTTGTATGAGCAGGAAACAAGGGCCAGTCCTGTTCATGGATTGAATGAGTGAAGTTCGATTCAAAATCAACAGGCACAAATTCCAAACACGAGCGTCCAACCGTGGGTCATGAAGTCTATGAAATGAGTATGGCAGCACAAGTATGTTTTGACGGTCGTGTCTCTTCACATCTTTCCTTCAACGTTCATCTCATCGGCAGTAAGGGAGGGTGCCCGCTTCAGGTGATATCGTCATCCCATCGTCGGCAGTCGATTTTTTTCATGACTTGCTGTCTTTCATGTTCTAGCCAGCGACGAGTGACAAACCGTATGTGTGATTCATTGTCGACGTGAGCATCTTGGCGGGTTCTTCTGCCTCCCCCATGAGCTGAATCATACTACCCACCTCAAACCACCGCCATGTACTGCACTATCTAGTCGCTCTTGGTAAAAGCACATGCTCCCCCCGAGTTCGCCCTTCGTCACTAGATCTGAGAGTCAATCAGGGTCGTATGACAGCGTGTTGTCATGAACAGTGAATCTCTTTTGATATTATACCAAAATGCCTGGGGCCCCGATTGATTGCTTGTTGCTGCCTCATCATAGGAGCCATCAGGTTGTCACTGGACTACGACCGTGGTCACGCAATTCGACGTCCTCGTATCACACCCAGCGGACTTGCGCTTGGTCTGCCAGGGAAGGAGGTAGATAATGCGGGCTTAGAAGAACCATCAAGAGAACATCGCCTCCAGATAATCAAAAGGGTTGAGCGGTAGGTGATTATAGACAACCTCTTTGAACTTGAAGACCAAGTGTCAAACTCCTCGGTTCATTGTATGCCATGTTTCCTCTGAAACAGGCACGACAAAAAAGACCCCCCCAAAAAAAAAGTGCGGACAGGTACTATATAATCCGCGGTTCCAGTTTTCTGGTAATGTGAACGTCAAGTCTGCTGTACCTTACCATTAAGCCAGAAGACCTAGTGGTTTGAAGTTGAAGATTTGTTGACATGTTGCATATTACGTGCCTGTGTTTCGGTAGCCAGCTGGATGGGACAAGGAATTTGTGGTAGGCGTTCGTTTCAAACGCTGCAGCAGGCGTATGGTGACCATCGAGGTGGGCAACGGGCGCCCGTATTGGACAAATGGGAAACGAGACACTGAGAAACTACAAGTCAAGTTCTACAAGATGCTTGCTCTATTGCTTCTGCGGCCTTGGCAAATAGTCTCTGTCTTATTGTCATCATTGTTCTCTCGAGCAGCAGCGCATATCTTAATTAGTGCCTGTTGAATTCAACATTGGTGTGCGTTAGGAGAACCGATACAATTCTAGAGCATCATGGCTTCGGTATGAAGGGGCTTTCTGAGTCCTGTCTCATGTCTGCGGTGCGAGTTTGTCGATGAATAGAAACCAAGCATCAGATTCGACATCTACATGATAGTAAGTGGGTAAATAGTCCATAGGCAACATGGAGGTGACGAATTCTCTTGGAGGATTGAGATCACTATCCAAATCTCATATGCTGGTGACTTATCCCCGTGCTCATCTGCCGAAAGATCTCGGAAGCAGATGATAGTCTCATGGTGGCCGCCTGGCATAGTCCCAGATCATCACTTTATATCGCTTCCTCTCAGGTACAGTCTAGTCCATTATGAAACAGAGTAAGGAGCAGTCTCTTAACTTCACGGATGTGATCTCGGACGCCAAGGGGAAGGGAAAGATCGAAAACGAGGTCTCCTATCATAAATTGGCTTCGCTGGGAATATCTTCACATCATAGCAGCGTGAACATAATTCTAGACAAAGATATCACCCAGGTACCTAACTGAACTGCGTACTATCCTTCCCGGATTGCCAACACGACGATGCACTCTGTACTAGAGAATGACCGAAACAAATGTGTTGCTTGACAAGATACAAAGCAGACGCGCTACCATGTTCGATCAAACATATCCCGTCAAGCATCTCAATCACTCACTCGTACACGACAACCACCTCCCTCTGTTCAAGAAACCTTTGAAACCTTCACCACTCATCAGGAAATCTCAGATACAACCTTCCAGCAGAATATTCTGTCTCCTGATGGCCATTCCGGCCGCCCTGGCCCTCGCCGGGTCCGCCGCAAACAAAGTCCTGCACCATCAGCCTCGGACCCGACGGCGAAATTTATGCATAGCTCGGTCTCGTCCAAAGACTTTCGGCTCGAGGGCTATTTATTTTGATAGGCTTGCGAAGCGGACAGGCCCAGCATGGTAAAGACCTGGAGATTATTCCGAGGGGGTCATACGACATCGCGGACTTGCAGCGCATTTGTTATAGTCACAGTCAAGCGGGCTGATAGTCGGAATCCCACAAATCTTAACTTGGTCACTTGGAGAGTTTTCATATCCATGATTTAAAACTGTCGTGGTCAAGATGCTTGGTTTCATGGCCTAATTTGAAGTCGTAGGTATACTAATTACCCACCATATCCATCATCAGGTAGAGAAATGACGCTTCAACATTTCAACCCAAGGTCCGCTACCTGAACTCCAACCCATGCAATCAATATATACATTCTCGAGATATCTTTTCAATACATGCAGAAAGGTGATGCAATCAATAATCGGTCCACAGAATCCTGGGGGCCTGAGAAGGAAAGCTGTCCTATGATCCCCTGAGGCTTGCGCGCATAGCGGAATGTAGGGTATCATGGCCTCCAATGGGTGCGGAATTCTGCACACTTCGAAATATGGAGTATTTCGAATGTCACTGGTGCCTTGAACTGTTCCGAGTCGAGCTTGAGCTCCAGCATTTTTTCAATAATCCGCGGCCCAGCCATTTTCTTCCAGGAATGCGTTGCAGGCCTCCCTGAGCGCGATATTTGGGCGGAGATCGAGAGGAGTCAGGGCATCGCGGGTAAGGGGATCGGTCCGTGAAAGTCGTAGATGTTCGAGGATAGCCGAACGCTCATAACTCTTTCCTGACTTGGTCTATTTGTTTCAAGGAACTGGTTAGCATAAAAGCGCTGGCGATCAATAACCAGCTTGCGGATAAGACTTACAACAACGGGATCGACGAAGACATTGAAGGTAATGTCACAAATCATCCAATCCGGCACTACCCTCTTCTTGTCATCGTTTTCTCGCGAACGTTCAAACACCTTCTGTACTGCAAGTATTTTTGCCTCGTACTCCTGGGTTATGTCGCGCCGTTCGAATGCGTCATCTGTCGTCTTGATCATCTCGTCGGCCTCGCGGCGAATCGCTGCGATCATGTCACCTTCCAGAGACAGATCCTCGCGCTTCCGCCGCCTGTCCATATGTTCCCAGCGCTCCTTCTTGCATCTCAGAACCAGTATAGTGACCTGACCAAGCGACTTATCGTTTGTCAGGACACATAGATTCCGAGCTTGTTTTGCGGTCGGCAAGGCGTCGTCGAAATTGCCCAGTTCGACTTGTGCCTGGGCCATATAGTAATAGGCCTTCATCGATTCGCTATTGATCTTCAGACATGTTTGGCAGTCGTCAATGGCCGAGACCCATAATCTGAGCTTCAACCGCGCAAGGGCACGGTTAGTGTATAGGGCTGCGATGGAGTCATCGGCAAGGATTCTAGACGGAAGAGAAAGACATATGTTAGCATGGTGAAGAGACTTGGGAGCGTGTCGAGCTGCGGCATCTTCAATAGGCAGTCTTGTTTCACGGTAGCAACTTACGCTTGAGAATACTTGCTCTCTGCAGCGGCGAACTGGCCTGCTTGAAATAGCCCATTACCTTCGTTCTTGAACACGTTGGCCTGGCGAGAGTCTCGGGTTCCCTGCATGACGACGATCTGAACAGTAACTGGCGGAAGCGATGGTCGATCTTCTGGGTGGGCGCGCAAGTCAGGCTGAGAGTCGGTTCGACGTAACCAGTCAATTATTAAAACTATTGGGCTGGTGGTCAAGTACCGTGGGTGGCGCCGGTCGATTGCAGTAATATCTATACTGAACCGAAGGCTGCATGAAAGGACTGGCGAGGAAACAGAGAACAATGGGAACAATGGGTATCACAGCTCGGGGTCGCAGCGGGGGTCGGTCACCAAAGAAACAATAAGACGAGATCGGATGATGGAGTCAGCCTCGAGACTGTCGCGATCTGGAAAACCGCATGATTGCAAGAGCCCGTCTACTCAGCCTTGCCATACTCCGGTCGGGCATTAGGTGGGCGGGCAGCGGCGACGGCGACGATGACGGCCAAGCGGTGCAGCGGTGGTACCGGAAGCTCGCATGTCTCCATTTGTCAGAGGGAAACTTCGAGAACAAAGGGTCGGTCCAGGGGTCGGTCGAGTTTCCTTGCCTTCCTTGGGAGCTCTGCAGCGTGGGGTCCGGGCACCTGACTTGTCTGCTCCGAGCACATTCCACAGCGCTAAGATAGGGAAGCTCAAGGCGGGGGGAGGAACCTGAATCAGAACAACTGAAGAATCGCTGGCTGGGACCTGCCAGTGCGGGGTTCATCTGACTGGACTGGCATTTGAACATCAAAAGCACAGCACACCAAAAGCTGGGGAGGGGACCAGACTGGACTCGGACTGAGGGGGGAAGCCGCAGCGGAAAGACCAGGAAGGACACACAGAGATGAGGTGGGCCGCGTCGCCCACGGATAGGCGGCTGACTGGTCGTTTGGACAAGGTATCTAGGCTCATAGCTGGACCCTTCTTTTTTGGTAATTTGCGAATGGATCACAGATGGTCCCGATCGATCTGGATTGATGATGTTCTTGCGCTCTCTCACTGCCGGCTGCTGTAGCAGTCAGTAGTACTACTGTAGCATTGGTTATATTCGGTGTTATATGCATGCATCCCATGTAGCTTCCTATGTCATCTTGCGTGTGCAAAATTGCGCAGTAGCACTGGACTGGGCTTGACTTTACGTATGCTGTTTCATTGAGTTGATTGCAGACTGTCGCTATCGTCGCCTGCTGCCATGTTATGTACGTACGGGAGATGCAGTGTAAAAGTCAGTGCTCTGGTACCTTGCTTTCAAAAGTGATATGTAACAGGCAAGGTGCCTATGTATCCATCTAGGTTAACCTACTCATGTACTTGGATGCATTGATACCCTGAATACCGTTTTCGCAGCGACAAAAAGTCTATTTTCCCATCAAAGCTGTGAGACATTCTCCAAAATGGCGCCTTCAAACACCTATCAGACAGGGTTCTCGAGAGTGGCAGGCTTGGGTTCGGAGAGATTTCCCCCGTATTCAACGCTGCCCAGACCTTGTGGCCGCTGGCTGGGCTGCCCAGTTGGATGGACACACAGATGTTCCCAGCAAGCTGATCGGCTCCTATTCATGCACGTCATGGAAGGAAGGAATACGGGGATGATGGATACCGTTCGCAGGAGAGGACATCGTTTACGAACCCATACTTTTGCATGTTTGTTCTTCCTCGCGGCAGGCTCAGCTACTGCGAACATGGACTCTTTCTGGTATGCGTGACGGCCCTCGTCTTGATTGGATATCGTCCGGGTGTGCCGCCGTCGGGATCACGTTAAGCTGAGACAACGACTCATGGAAAGTATGCTTACTGCCAGGGCGCGGCACCACGGAGGCATCGCTGTTGCGAAGGAGATTGCGTGGGCTTCGCCGGGCTCTTAAATTCGCAGCTCGTCTTGTTGCTTCCAGTCAGCAGTCAGCAGTGTGCCTGCATTCCCTCTCCCCTGGGGCCTGGCGTCGTCCGGCTAACGTCGAGCTGGATCCAAGTTCCCATGTTCCGCGAGAGCTGGACCTGACTACCAGAGGCTACCACGAGACTACCGCCGACTAGCATGGCTGTGCCATGCCTGAATTGAAACTGACGCGTAAATCGTCCATCTCCGATTTGGGGTGCGAGTGTCGCCGAGTGCAATCAAGTCAAAAAAGATAGTGCCGAATGCTGCATACAGTAGGGATAGACGCAATCGCCACGTCTGTAACACAGGGGCAAGCGGGTAATGCCATCTTGGCCCTCTCTACGTTACCTGGCGGCTTGATTCGCTGAGGTCGAGATGCGGTAGCCTCTGTCATTAGTGAGGTCCTCCCACTGACCCAGCACGGCACGGCTTAGCTCAATCACCCGGTGCCGATGGTTTGACGGGCGGGCAGCACGAGCATTTGATTGATCCAGGTCTTGTGTTAGGGTAGTTCGGTCCAGTCCCAGTCGAGTGCCTCACGCATGTTGTTGTTCGTTCCCGGCGCAGGGAGGGTATCGCCATGGTAGAGGTGAGGTTTGTGTGTACGACGGCTATATATACCAATAGAAGAAGCTCTCATGTCCCGTTTTGTCCAAGTATATAGTATACGTCTCGGTACTCCTTTCCTCAAATACGCACACACACTCTTGTCGGTTGAGTTCGACCAGATTGGATTGGGTTGGATCGCGGGAGTTGTCAGTTATTAGCTATTGGTTACAAGAATAGACAAGTCATAATATGCACTATACCCGTGCGACGCTGATGAGATCGATCCGGCACATTTTAAGCGCATGTTACTTGGTCACGGTCGCTGCCAAGGGAGGGATGGGAGCAGGGGTTCTCGAGAATCTCTCCAGCACCAGGGACCCAGGACTGCCCACCCCCCAAAGCCAGCCAGCAGAGCCAGCAGCCAGAACAGAAACCAGCGAAAGCCCATGCCCCCAGCGCCCCAAGCCCAGGAAAACCAGGCTAGCTAGCGACCGACGCCACGGGCGCGCGAGTCACATTCTCACCCCTCGGGCGGAGGTCGCAGCCGCGCGACCGACGACAATTCAGCTCTCACAAACCCCATCACCAAATCCTCATTGCCAAAACCACCCCCCATATCTCGGCGCAAACCCTCGCGACAACCCACTGCGCTCGGCTTCTTGCTCGTCGCTCTGCGCTCTCACTTGCTACTCTCACTCAGGACGCCCTTCGGCGGTGCTCATGTCTCACTACCGGCGGTTGGCCGTGTAGGCTGGGATTGTAATTGTTTTTTTAGAGGTCATGGCCACTGAGCGATACCCAACCATCAAGGTGGAACAGCAGTCTACCGTCATCCCCGTCTGGCCATCAATCGAGCAGGATGTCACTGTCGTCAAGTCTCCCGAGTCCGATGCTGGCCATGGCGAGGTTGCCGGTAGCACGCCTGCCACCAATTTCACCACCAGCCCCAGCCCGGGAGCCGTCGTGGACAATGCCTCGCTGCCACACTCGGTGACGCTGGCTGCTCCGGCCAAGTTCCGTGGCCAGCATCCACCCGGGCTCTGGGAGAACCTCAAGCAGGAGATCCGCCACCTGTACATTGACGAAGAATTGCCTCTCAAGGAAGTCCGCGAAATCATGATGCGGAAAGGCTTCGTTGCGACGTAAGTGAATGAGACTTGAAATATCATGCGACTCCGGGGACCTTCTTCTTGATCGCTCCCCGTGTCGCATGAGAAAATGCAAACTCCCTACTGACCCGTGACTCCAGCGAGAAGATGTACAAGGACAAATTCGCCAAATGGGGCTTTAACAAAAACAATCGTAAGAAGGACGTGGCAAAAATTGTCAGTCATCAAAAGCAGCGCAAAGTCGCTGGTAAGTCGACCGTCTACTACCGCAATGGTAAGGTCGTCAACCTCGAATCATATATCAAGAGGGCAAAGTTATCACCGGAAGAGCTCCTCGAGGCTGCCGAGGAGGAGAACCTGCCGAGCTATGTCAGGTCACGGACACCGCCGCCGCAAAGCGCCAACCCCAAGCCAGACTATATACAACCGCTTGGGTACTACAACGTGAGGGATCTCCTCTTCAAATGTTTCCGCCATCTGGGAGCCCGGGCCGACTCGGTCCTCGACAAGGACTCTGCTCTGGCCGCCTACACCAATTACCCTACCACAGACCTCTACTTCACGATAAGGAATCTACGCGACGCAGCATGGCTCTTCAAGGAAGACCGGACCAGGGAAGGCGGCGTATTAGTCCGTCGAGCGTTCGATCACCTCCACGTCTTGGTCGAGGATCCTAACCCGTGGGCTCTCTGTGATTTGCTCATGTTTCAGATGGGTGTCCTTCAATATGGCCACCAAACGCTCATCTGGAAGTTCTTGGCCGAGTATGCAGCCACCGGAAAGGGACCCTTGGAATGGCTACACAACGTGTTCAAGGCTCTGCACGAGTTTTTCGAGAACTATCCAATCGAGACGTGTCTTGAATTCTTGGCAGAACAGGTCGGAGTCATCTATCCCTTGATGGTGGTCCAGGGCACCAAGAAGAACATGCAGCTGTTCTTGCAAGGCGTAGTGAACAGCAAATCGCGGCACCACTATCACATACAGCCGGTACGGCGATTCACATTAGCGATCGAGTCACAATCGCTTCCGCGGGCCAAGGATGTCTTGGAGCCGGAGAACCCCCTCTTCCGGTTCCATGAATTATTCACAATAGGCCTCGAATCGGGATGGAGAGACGAGCGATGTTTGTCTCTGGCGACGGATCTCTACAAGTCAGAGACAGACTTAAATTCGAGGCGACTTTCCTTGCGCGCCCTGGCTTACTACCACATGGGTCGATGCCGGCCTGAATCACCAGCCATGGCGGCCGCCAATCCACGATACGGTTATGCAAAGCAGTATATGCAGCAAGCCTTGGATTTGGCACCTCACGCCACCTTTGGAGGACTAAGCGGCGGCGCATTACGAGAGATATGGGAGGACTCGAAACTACTTGAGCAGTGGCACCTGGAGGATGGCGACACTGCGGCAGCCCAGGCACTGGTCGAAACCCGACAAGACGCACTCACCCGCTTCATTGGCTCTCTGGACATACCGGCAAGGGCAACAACACCTGGTGCGTGGTCAGCTGCATCAGCACAGTCGCCGGCTGCCTGGTCGTCAGGCCAGTCGCCAGTCCCTTGGTCACCAGGTCAGTCGCCAGTGGCCTGGTCATCTGCGGCCCCTTCGCCGCCGCCGCATTCGCCGTTGCTGTCGTGAGATTGGCAACAGGTACGATATCCCTATTCGGCAACCTTGCATGGCTGAGGAGTTTCGTGGGTCGGATGAACTTGCTTTACTAGCTATAGGCGAAGAGAGGCGAAGAATACCTACTCCTGATGTTGTTTTCCTTTTTTCATCTCTATTTGTTATCTCTTGGACACGGGATCACGGCTTTGTATGGTAATTATGTACTGATTACATCTATTGTTGCTATTTGCTTTCGGGCAATCTGTATTTGAAATTTACGAATATATCTCTTTTATCTTCACCTCTACCTGCCACGCCAGATGAAAAATGATTGACGGTGAACTGGGGGCATTCCTGTGTGGCTGCGGGTCTTCCGGACTTGCTTCTTGAGCTAAGCAGCCAGGGTTAATCTGTTTTCAGCTAGCCATGCCTATGCTTTCTTCATGTGAAGAGGGCTGGGGGTTGCAAGACAGGACCACGTTCCAGGTTCTCGGTACTCGCCAGCGACTTGCTTCGGCCTGCTGCCGAGCAGAACCGCGCCCTCTAATTCGGCGAGGAAGGGAAACTCCCTGCCTCGAACTCGGGTGTTCGCATCCGAGTGGGCGAAGGATCTCGAGAGTTCGAGGCCCCTTCAGGCTTCTGTCATGCATACAGTACATCCGGCCAGGGTTGTGGTTGGTTAACCATTGTGTTCTCTTTATCGGCGCTTCCCCCGCTTGTGAGTGCAGCTCAATTGTACTTGCAGAATGATCAGGATTCTGTTCTCAGGCACTGGGAACTTCCATCTTCTAGCCGATAAATCATCTCGTCGGTAAAGAACAGCTATACTTGTGGGACTGTACAGACTTTCCTGTTCTGAATGTTGTCGGAATGCCCATCCCGAGCACCCGGCTTTGGGGGCACACGGGCTTCTATTTGCCATTCTCTGTCGTGACTTGCGTTGTACTTGGTGAATGAACACAAAAATCGTGGAGGCTGATGCCGGTAAAGGACTATAGATGAATCTTGCCGCCCAAACTTCAGTCTCGTACAAGCTCAATTTGAGATGAGAACGACATTCGCACAGCAAGACCTGGGACGCTGTCCTTCCTGCATGCTGATGCAACCCTGGAATGGAGTATAGTATAGCAGCATAATGTGTATGGTAATTTCATTTAACTTAGTATATCGAGGAGTATATAGGTCAATAGTTTATGGGGAGCTCGGGGGGGCTGGCCTGCGGCGAGGAACGAATCCCGACACCGAAACAAGCCTTGGATTCACCTCGAGCCTGTCTCATGGATTCAAGGAAACGAAGAACAAAAGTCTGCAGAGTTGGAAGAACTCTACCCTCATGATCTGAGTTGCTGCTTCATGAGACCAAAGTGGTACACGTATGTATCTGGGCGAGCTTGATACTTATCACAACTCCCCCAGTCATATGGGTCTATAGTGTTTATCTAACCCCCACTCCCACGGAGTATATCCTTATCTTACCATTCCTTTATCAACCAGGCTCTCTCTGGGAGATGATTGGACACGTCTCGTCCAGACGTGTTCCGTCTCAAGGCGATTGAACTTATTAATTCGGCTATATGCGGTGACTGTTGAGGCCATACGATATTCCAATCAGAAAAGAAGATGTCATTCTCAAGACTACTTTCTCTATTGCTCATGTTCTGGGAGAAGCAGCAGATCGAGCGATTTCAATAGATCTCAGGTAGCCTCTCACCTACCATGACTCAAACATTGCTCACAAATACACACCATGAGAGTTCATGTTCCCTTGCCTATGCAGGTCCCGGAATTCGAAAAGCCTTCCGAGAATTACGTCCCGTGTGTTTGTATTGGCAGAGAAAAACGTCCTCGTATAACGCAACCGCATGGCAATTTACAGAGGGAATTTATTTCGTGATCTCGCAAGAGTGGGTAGTCAGACACATTGCCCTTGCGACATACGCATCTCTCTGGGCTGGTTATACCACTGTGGATTGCCTTGCCCTGCTCCGGTTTTATGGTCGTTCTGTTCCTTGAAGTGTTCCCGACTCCTGCGTACTGGTCATATATATATTCCGCCATAGTACATACTATATATGAGGCTCGCAAGCATCGTATATATGGGGGACCGTTTGACGCTCGGCCTCTAGTTTCGGGAACAAGGTGCGGAGTATACGAACGAGAAAATGTGATCCATCGTCTGCGCAATTCAATAAACTGTCAAGTCGAACTGCTCGCCTTTCCCCAGTGTCCAGCAAGGATGCCTGTATGGCGGTCGGATCTGTGCAAGTTTTTTTTCTTCTCTTCTCCACCAAACCGTTCGCTCCACGTACCTAGGGGGCCACATATGATAGATAGTGTACTGCACACGATCCCTTCACAGGTCGGATAGTGAATACTATAGACAGAGGAAGTATTCCGCCAAAGTAGAGGCAGGATTCCGACATTCCCTGATATCCGACTGGTATACAAAAGCAGAGGGGTGTGATTATTGGGCAGCCAGCCATTCCAATTTCCCGGGTAGTCTCACAGAATACTCTTGGGGAGAAACCATACTGCTGCAGCTGAGTCTCTAGCCCGCCTCCTGCCAAGAGAGATACCATGGCAAGCCAGCTCACTCTGTCCTTGGCTAACCTAGCGGAAGCTCTAGGGTAGAGCAGTCTTGTCTTAACTCTCGTGATGGCGCCCGCCGCTTGTTTACACTACGCGCTGCTATACGGGATGGAGCCCACGGACGACACAGGTTTTAGCTGGCAACTTGGCAAAGAATGGAGCAGGACTGGAGCAGGTAGTATAAAGATTACTTCACGCCACCATCCCGGTCGCGTCAAGCTTGTCAAAAACTGGTTCGGCCAGGGGCGTGGTCGGTCTCAGGCTCAGCTGGGCTTTCTTCTTTTCGGTATGGAGCTGAACGTTGGCTCGACGCCCCAAAGAGAGCAAGGTTGATATTCCCAAATTGGAGGTGGTAATCAGAAGGGGGCAAGGTTTCCCTACAGGTGCACCGCAAGCCCAGTATCTACTGTGTAATATTGCCAAGGCTGAAGCGGCAGGCGGGAGCCGATGAACTCGAGTTGTGCTGAGTTGTGATGTTGTCTCTTGCTTTCGACTTGGCCGCGGCAGAGGGCCACCAGCAGCTCTGCAGCCTATCTAGGCATCTCGCGATGCAAACAAACTACTAGTAGCAGAGGCGGTATGGTCTCGAATACTATCTTGACAGGTCCCGAGAGGCATCATTAGCTCTGCCCCGGATGCCAATCTTGTACTCAAACCGTCCTCGCGCCCGCGGAAGATCGTCGCAGTCTCCCTCTCGTCGGGTATCGTCCGTGGGTTGGGGTTTCTTCTCAGCCCAATTCGGGATGTGATACACTCAATCACACGCATATTCCGCCGACCAGATTTCCGCATGCAAAGCAGAATGGCTCATTTCATTTTTCTCCCTTACATACACTAGAGCTAAAGAAAATCCATCTCCATCGCCTCTCCTTGCCGTCGAGCCGGATCGGCGTCCAGACCCTCCCAGACAATTGCGAAGAGGTAATCATAATGGCAAGAAACGGTGCCGATCACTTTGTTGCCAACCGACACTCGCGACGCGCGAACAGACGCAGCTCTTGGGAGGTTCCAGACTCGCAATCCTGGGTCGACGTCGAATGAGGGCAAACTAAACCGCCAGCTGCACCGTAATCTAGAATCGAGATTTGTATGATATGGGCAGACCAGACCCCGATCGGTTCGCTTCCGCCGCATACTGGGGGCGTTGTTAGTTATTAATCTCCTAGGTCAGGTCAGCACACTATCTTTTTTTTATGTTTTCTTCAGCAACCTGAACGAGCGAACCCGAGTCTGTGGTTCACGTCCGGTCCAGGGACCGGGGATAAACGCCAGCTCGGCCAGCCCATCCATTCCTGCATCAGCGGACTTGTGAAGTTGTGGAGATTTCCTTTTTTATTTTTTGACACATCTGTTCACGGGGCCTGGTCCGGTTCGAAAAGCAAAAAGTGTCCGTCACCCTGGTAGCGCATCGCGTTGTGAGCACGCACTGAGCAGGCTGGGCTGGCTCATTTGCGTGTGGCGCCCACCCGCACAGTTTACTCTCCTTTCATTTTAAAATAGGTGCTCCATCGTTCTGAAGTGAGAGGATTCAGAAAAGAAGGCGCGAGCGCGAGCAGTGTGAGCAGTGAGCACTAGGTAAGAGGTAGGCGTAGTCTACGAAATAGCAGGTGGTTCCCAGGCCAAAGGAATCGACGATGGATCGCACCGGCTGCCGTCAAAAAATAAGAAACGGCGTTGCCACTGGTCCATCTCGTTTCAAAAAACCTAGATCTTTCGGGTGAAACATATCATCTTTCTGGCACCGGCTACTATAGCATGTCACACACGTAGTAAGCGTAGAGGCGTAGCTGTTCCTGGCATTGACGGTTGTTTGTGTTACGCGCCTCCGACCTGCATATCTTTTCCGCTGAAGAATATGCAAACAGGATCGCTTCCTTCCCGTCTGGAGTCTGTAGCAGAACTGATGCTGCTGCAGACATCCGGATACCGATCCGCCGAGGCAATCCCCTGGCCTTGGCGGGTGCCCGCGATTCCATTTGCTCCACCGGCCCGATCAATGGTCATATCATTTATTTCGCACGTGGTGGCAGTGCAAGGGAAGCGGGAACTGATGAAAGACGAAATCTTTAATCCATCGGTAGTATGTTCACTACCTGCGCTACGTACAAGCCAATGCATGCCAATACCGAACAACGCTTCTTTACCTATTTTCAGTCTGACAGTGGAAATAGGTACAGCAGCCATACCACCACAGCTTGGAAATCAGATACCCACTCACACTTACCCATACAAACTTCACGCCGGTCCCGAATTGCTGCTTAGGGCCGTCCGCGAGCAATCTTTTCAAGCCGCCTTATTAGTTGGCTCTCCGTTCCAAGGCTTTCCCTCTCGTTCTTGTTTCCGGATTACCCCTTTGGGACAACACCACAACTTAGCAGCGCTCTTTTCAGAAAGAAGGAAAACGTGCGCGCCTCCAAGACCAACATTAGCTGCGGCCTCGTTCCTGGCACCGTCTTGGGGCTGGGAAACGTCAAGTCACCGGGTCTAGGGCAAGTGGGACGCAGAGACCCGAGCCAATGGGTAGCAACTTTTAGTTGGTGAACGACGGTTGAATTGCAGGTGCTGCTTTAAGCTTCTCCCTCTCGTCTCCCCTCGAATACGTTCGTGATCGCGAACATTGCATTCGGCCGGGCCGGTATCAGACAGACACGAGATCCCCTATTCCCATCTCTTCTTGTCTTGCACAGTATCCTCGGGGTTGCCAAGTTCGCATATGTTCCCAAATCATCCCATCATCCCCGGCGCCCCGGGGCTGGACTGGAGCAGCGCAGTCTCTCGATCCACTCTTCACGCCCCCGAAACAGAGCGAATTGGCTTGGCCTCTCCCTCACCCTTTCCGGCGACCGGGCAGGTTGACTAGTCGGGGGGTGTCGCGTTATCATGAACCAAGAGAGAAAAGACCCAAGCCTGTCTACCTACGAGGTATCCATGCTTACGATCACAGATGACAAGAGACGCCACACTACGACTCTGGGCGCGACTCCATCTTTGACGACGACGACGACGAATGCCTCTTGGTACGGGTTCCTACACGACGCTATTATCCAACTTTTGTCCGACTTGTTCTCCGCATTAAACAGTCTCGCTTGTCCCGTGACCCGTTCGCGGCCGCGCATCGTATGTATCTTGCCTGGACGAGCTTGACGAGGACGGAATTGAAGGTGATTTCGCCAAAACCTTTGTCATGACTATTATACCGTATCATCGCTCCTTGGCCCTACTGATCTACTGAACAGCCCTTTCCCAAGTCTCTCCTACGGCGCACATGTTGGCATGGGTGTCTGCACCGCCAAGGGTCGTTTAGACTACGCTTTTGGGAAATTCTGCACCATTTGGGTATTTGCATTAAAGAACCCCCAATTGCAGAAATCAAAAAGTGTCAGTGCTCTGCATGCTGCCTGCATCAAAACTACACAATACCACCCACACACACCACACCCCGTGATCCCCTGGCCCATGGGAAGTTTTTCAATCTCGCAACTGGTAATTTTGACGTCACAAGACCTTTGCCTACCATTTGGTATCCACGGATAACTCGGTTAAGTCTACCAAAGTGCCATCAAGGTCGTCAGTCATTTGCAAATACCGTGATCCATCTATGCTGCCATGGTGGTACACAGATCTGCCTCTATTTCCTGGGAGGTCTCTCTGCCCCCCCCCTTGGCGCCTGAATGTGTCAAAATAGATTGCATTGCATTTGCATTGCGGCTGAGCCTGAGTGGCTACTGTGGTACCCCCCCTTCCCGCGAGAACCGAGACAGGGAAAACACAGCAACCCCCCCTTGTATGAATGTGCCCTTGCACGACACGTGGAAAACCTGAACATGCGATGCTACTGCGTTACGCATCAATCAATCACTCTCGGGAAAAATTAATATGCAATGCACCGTTTTCAGTTCCTTGCAACATGTAAAGCTCGGCCATGATGATTCATCCAGGAAACAAAACATATCAAAAAACATACATGCCATAGAAACAATAAAAATGATAGCAGTTGTGGATTTATTTGTTACAATCAGACATATAATTTTTACCCCAGGACGCTATGCTAAATAAAACAAAACAACAGACCAGTCAGACATACAGATACAATACATGCCGACATAACTCCCCCCGGTGATCCTACACTCCGGCGCCGGTATAGATCAAATACATGACCTGGGCTGCCGGAGCTTCGGTCGATTAATATTGGTGTGTGTGCACATCAGTATGGATGGCAGATGCGAGCGTTGTTGTACAACAAAAACTTGCCCAGTCGACCTCAAGCGACGGGCGGCGGAATCATTTTTGGGGCGCGATGATTTTCGTTGGCAAGACGGCTGACTGTAATGAGCCCTTCAAGCAAAACATATCGCGATGGAAGATACCATGAACTGGCGCGCGCGTTGTGCGTGCGTGCGAGCTGGCATGGCATCATTGTCTCCACGACCTGGCATGGGACTCGGATGATGAGTGAAACGTGACAAGTCGAATGGGTTATATGGTCGGACATCATAGTGGTCCTCTCGTCATCCCATGCATGTCACAAGTCACTCGGCGGAGTTGACTTGATTGCGACGCGCCGAGTTTCCTCATGCCTTCTTGCCGTAGTCCCAAGCCTCGTCGGTGTCGACGGTCGAGTCGCTGCGCTTTCCGTAGTCCCAGGCCTCATCAGTGTCGACGGTTGAATCACTGCGCTTTCCGTAGTCCCAAGCCTCATCCGTGTCCACAGTTGAGTCGCTGCGCTTGCCGTAGTCCCATGCCTCGTCCGTGTCCACGGTGGAGTCGCTTCGCTTGCCGTAGTCCCATGCCTGATTCGAGTCGACCTTGTGGTTGTCGCCGTGCTCGCTGTGCTCGCCGTGCTCACCACGCTTTCCATAGTCCCAAGCCTCGTCGGTGTCAACCTTCTTCTCGCCGCGCTTGCCATAGTCCCACGCCTCATCAGTGTCGACCTTCTTGCTGCGCTTGCCGTAATCCCAACCCTCATCCATGTCGGTCTTGTGCTCTTTGCTGCGCTTGCCGTAGTCCCAGGCCTCGTTCGGGCGAACGGAATCCAGAGTAGTTGTGTTGCTGCCGCGCTTCTCGGAGACGCCATAGTCCCAAGACTCGGCCTTAGCGGCCGTCCTCGTGCTGATCACCTCGGTCTGGGCGGCAGAGGGGGCGACGGGCAGGGCGCATGCCAAGCACGCGAAGAGAACCGACGATGTGATGAATGTGGACTTCATTTTGAAGATGGTTTACTTGTAGTCTCGCTTGTACTGGGTCGAAAGAAAAGTGTATAGAAAAAAGATATGGCCTCCCAGAGTTGTTGTGGATAAAGAAGTTTTGAGATAGATTGTAGTAGAGAACGAATAGATCGACGGTGGAAAAGATCGTGTGGGAAATGAAAAGCAGATGGCAGATACTGAGAATGTAAAATAGATGAAAAAGAAGATTTCCAAGAAAGAAAGATGAACAGGTGATTTGAGTAGTAAGTAGTGAGTGAAAGTGAGTGGATGTTTAGCAGTAGGTCCTTTGCTGGAGGAGATTGATGTCTGATATAACAAAAAATGAATGTATCCTTCGAACAACAAGAAAATGGGGTTCGAGGTTCAGGTCAGATGGGAGTCTTTGCTGAAGGGTCGGAAGTGGTTTTCTGACGGGGTCTGTCTTTTTCGTCTCAAGGTCGAGAGAGGATCTACGAGGAAAAGGGAAGGGATAGTCGGGTCCTAATATGTAAAAAGAGGTAGCCGTGGTAGTAGGTAAGGTAGCTGGGCGAGTCCGAGCTAAGAAACGAGCCTAGAGCCAAGAATGGAGATTTTCGAATATGGTGCTATGTACGTGACGTGACGGTACGTAGCGCCTAGCCTCTTTTTCTCCCACAGACAGATTGGAGAAAGGAAAGATACGTATCAGAGAGAGGGTGTGGGAAAAACAAAAGAGGAAACGTCAAAGATGTGTCGTCTGGGTAGCGCGTGTGTGGTGTCCGTGTCTGTGTGAGAGAGAGACAAGAGGCCAAAACGAAACAGGGTATCCAGGCTTGCGTGGCTTGCGCAAGGAATACAAGGTATTAGAAACTAAAATTGGGATTCGGTTCAGGTACAATGATATGTACTATGTAGAGCAAAGAGCGAGAGACTGCTGGCGAGAGAGAGAGCGTGAGTGCGATGACTGTGTGAGAGAGAAGGGAATGAAGCAAAAGAAGCAACTGAGAAAAAACAGCGCGAAACATTCTAGAAGTTCGTGACGGCGGGCCTCCTTGTAACATGGTTTCTTTCGAGTCCATCCACAACCTTGACCTTGCAAGCTTGGAATCCCCATCTCTTGCGCAATGGAGTGGGCGAGACAATGGGATGGGATGCTGGGTTTCCTGGTACATAGTATGAAAGTGGACTCACCTCTTGCTCGAGCCGTGACCTGGGACCTTACTACGACGGTGTCTAGTTTGGGTAACGGAAGCCTCTGGCTACGGCACCGTCGTATATTTCCTTCGTCCGCCGCTTTAACACTGTGAGAGGCCATCAGAAGAACGCAGGAAGGGATTATTATTGTTATTTTCTGCAGTAGTGTAGCTACAGATTATTAGGTAGGCAAACCCAGGTTGGGTGTTGCTGGGCCTCGAGGTCTGGGCAGGAATTAGCTGTACACAGTAAAGGTAGCTCTTTCCATTCAATCAATCTCCTTTTCTCTCGCTTCACCCCCCTGACACCGAAGCCTGAGCGCGATACAGGCAGGAGCCCCACAGCTGGTGTATGTACAACTTAATTCTGTCATCACACCGAACCGTTGATGGGGTAAATTCCTTTTTCTTCGCTTTGATGATGAGATATCTTAATATCGGTTTGACGCTGGTGGCTCAGATATCGTGTCGTTGAGAAGAGAAACATGATCTGATGCGGCGAGAACGTGAACGGCAGGCAAAGAAACTGGGGGACCACTTCCCAAAAGGCAAATTCAGACGTCTGTACGATAGGTACCTACATGCTGTAAGTTTACAGGGCTGTGGGGCGTGTGGCATCAGACATGGTAAGGCATGGGATGGGCATGGAGACATGGCAGCATGTGCAATTGAGTCGAGCGGGCGGATGGGTGTTCGTTCGGTCGCGGTCAGACAGAGGGAGCTGGAGGGCTGCGTCAAGGTGTGGAGAGCCCAGCAGCGTCCCAGGTAATGATTCCCAGTGGCCTGGAGGGCTAAAGAGCGTGGAGGGGCGTCCGCCTAAGGTAAGCGAAAGAGGATGGATTGATGACTTTACTGGGAAGGGTAGGGTAGAGAAAAAAAATTATGGAAGTGGGGGGCGCTATAGGGAGCGAAAGTACGGAATGGACGCACATGATATGCGGACTGTGACAGCGGACCCCCCCTACTCCCAAGTGGACGCGGATTGGGCGTTCGGCCGTCCGGCTTGGGATTGATGCTCATGGCATGGCAAGCATGGCGAGCATGGCTCAGCGTGAAAGGTGTGGGATAGGTAACCTTGTATCTTATCCAGACCAGACCCAGGGATTCCCATTATTAGGTAGGCTTGTCGGCTTGGTAGCAGTAGGCCGTCAGGTAGAGCATCAGCAGCAGGAGCACTGCGTAGGTAGAGATTGGGCTGTTCTTGCCTCTGTTTCTTCTGCCCTGATGACGAAGTTTGCCCCAATTGGGAAATCCTAGAAAGACCTGGGATGCGATTTTGGATTCGAGGTGGATCGTTGGACCCTGGACACCGCGGAAGTTAAACTTGCATCCCAGTCTAGGTACACTAATTTTCTTTATCAGAGTGAGCTCCTCTTCTTTTCTTGATGTTTATTCCGTTGTCTGCTTCTTTTCCAAGCCCAATCTGATACACTTTTTCCATCATTAGTCTTTTGTTTTCCGCTGCTCGATGAATGGGGGGCTTGATGGATGATGATACCATGATCCCGACTCAAAAATTTTGACTTCTGCCTCAAACACGAGTAATATCGCAGCACGGAGCGGGCAAAGAAACAACGGGAGCCACATGGGCGACAACGGCATGCTTTATTGGCGTCGTGGTAAAAGTTGCTTTCCACCATGGCTTCCGGCACGTCCGTACCTTGCAGGTGATCCTGCCGGGCCAGCATGATCCTGCTGCCGAACTGCACTCAGGGCCTGGCAAGTACATCGTACATGCGTATGTACACGGAGGATCAAGAAGCAAAAAGAAGAGCATCATCCATTGATACATGCCACATCAGACGTTCCGTCTGCCGGGGGCCATGCTTTTGCGGGATCATGATTCCTTGAGATCCTGCAGCCCCGACGCGTGGGGTGGCGGAAGCGCCGTCACCAAATCGCCCGGCAGCCTGCCTTTCAATGCCTCGATGCTACTTCGCCAATCTGCCAAATCCTCGCTCCCTTCCGGGCAGCCGGTGGGCGGAAGGTGGGCTCGACCCCCCAAATCTCAACCACATGCGCCCCCAATATGGGGAAGGGGAACCGGGACGACTAGATTGATGAGAGGTCCCAAATCTTGTCTCAGGCACCATATATCCCGGCCGGCGGACGACAGCGGCCTGCGTCCGGCATATATGCTTTTTTTCGTGTGAACAGTATGTGTCTTTTTGTAATTGTTCACCTCGAACACGCGCAGGACACGTTCTTCTTTTCCTTGCTTGCCCTGGGCCCGCGGCAAAAAACACGAACGGCTTTTTGGGGGAGGCTTGCGCGGGCGGCAACTCTAAAAATTTCACCTTGCGTTGTCTCACTCCCCTCACCGTCGCCAGCCAGACAGAGGTCGGCAAAGAAAACAAAAAACAACGACAGCCATCTCTTGCAAGGTTGAGAGCTCTTGTTTCGCGAACTCCTTCGGCCGGGGAATGAGCTCCCTCCTTTCCATATCTCTCTCCTTTTAGTTTGTTTTCTCGCTCACCTTGACTCGCTTGAGGAAAATTCTTCAGTGATGTGTCATTCTTTGCTTTTTTCTCCCACGCCTCCCTCGCCGCCCAAGGGTAAGAAGATTTTTTCAACAACATCCCATCGTCACCAGAGGAGGCAAAAACAAAAAAAGAATGAGCACGATGATGGAAAGGACGATGAGACTCCCGCGAAATTTGCCCGAGACCAATAATGTTGCGTGACGGGTCTCGTTTAGGGTTGCAACCCGGTCGCCGCCCCTTGGTCCTGAATCTCCAGGGCAGGAATGTTGTCTTCTCTTTCTCGGTGTGTGCGTATCTCTCCGCGTGCAACTACTCTTTCGCTCGATGATTCTCGAGAATGGCCGTGATGATCACAACGCTCCTGGCTCATCTCGTTCCCACACCACGCGTGGGCGCTTACGTTTCACTGAGGTCGACATAAGGTTGCCGATCGTTCAGCGTGCGTGCCATGCCATGCCAGGCCCCGGGTAAATTCTCCTTGCCCGGTAAGAAAAAAAAGTGTGTTCGGTCCCGTACATACGTGCTTCGTACCTCGTTCAACCTGCCACCTTGGCCACAGTGTATTTTAATTATACTCCTGCCTGCTGCATTGGAGCCTTATGAAGCGTGGCTTGTGTGACCAGAGCACAAAAGTAAAGGGTTCCGAAAACCCGTTCTACGGGTGGGATAGTCAAACCAGACCACCGGTACCGACATGATCGACTATAGGCCGCCAAATCAAGGGCTCATGCATCCAGCTCGAGTCATACATGCTCCTGCTTGCATATCCCCCCCTAAGGTAGGGTCAGCTATGTAAGCTGTGGTGCTGCCGGGTCGTTTTCTCAAAAGGTTATGTTCCTGCATATCATCATGGTGCGTACCTTAGGTTGGGTAGGTTCGGTTCGGCAGCCCAGGTATGGTAGACGTCGCCTTAAACGCCCTTTTTTGCCACATGAGGTTTCAAAGCGATGCTGCACTCCCGTTCCTGCATGTCTCAGTAAGATTAAGTCAAGGAACGTGGTTCCTTTTTGATTCTTCTTGTCCTACTAAAACATGTACATATATCCCATGTCCAGTCATGTACCCTAAGCTCCGGGACAGCTATCCGGCGTCCGGCACAACCTTCTTTTTTTCTTCCTCTTGTTCCCCATTCCCCGGTATCCCAGAGCTTTCAAGCAGAAGGAAAGCAAAAATAATAATAAATCCATTATCATCTATGGTACAAGTCCCCACCGATGCGATGCAATGCAATGCAATGTGTGCCGAAAAGTTCATGCGGGCTCTGCCAGCTTGTCTCTTCTGCGCATTTCGTCTCGTATGTCGCGTCATGGTCGTATTATACTAACTTGGTTTTTTTTCCTGGCTTATCATCTAGACAACCCAAGTCATCGCGATGGCAACCAGAATTGGGATCCTCGAAACCCACATTGTCGTTCTGATGTCATTAAATCAAATGAAAGCACCGTTGCTCCCGGGAGGCGGATCCCGTCTTCCGGGCGCTGGCCTGGGCGGCGATTGTCTGGGTGGCGATCCTTTCGGTGTGGCTTGCGACCTATCCTTCCACCTGCTTCTACTGGCTTCGTAGTCGGCCGCCTCCTCTGCCTTATCGTCACTGCCATGCCTGGGTGGGCTGCTGCTGGTGATGCCACGGCCATAGCGCTGGGCTCGCTTCTCCTCCAGATACTGCTCGGGATCCTCTTCGTCATAGTCATAGTAATCGTCGTTGTTCCGAGCCAGGGCAGGAAACGTGGTCGAATCGCCCGTAACGAGTCCCAACCGCTCTTCTTCCGTCGCATCTTTCACCTTGGGGTTTGAGTACCCCCTGCTTCCCAGGCCTACTCGACTGCCCGGTCTGTTGTAGCTCGATGATGGCGGGCGCACTTCTTGATCCTGCGCCCCATCCCCAGCATGCCGACGGAACGGGTTCTGGAACGAGAATTGGCGTCGCGCAGACTGGGCCTCCCCCCTATGCGGCGGCGGTGTCGGCGGGACGGCCAATGAGCTTGAGCTGGCGCCGGCAACTGGGTTCTCGAACTGGATATGACGACTATTGCTACCAGCAACTCCTGCAGCACCACCATATTCGGTGTCTTGACGCCGAAGACTGTCCGGCAAGCCATACACGTGCTCTTGGGTTGACCCGTGTGAGACGCTGTCTTCGCGGGCCTTTTGACTCGGCACAGTGATATTGGTCAGTTGGACTGGGTGCATGGGACTTTGCACTCTTCCATCTTGGTTTTCCCGGTAGTCAGGGTGCCCGGGCAAAACAACGCTCCTGGCCCGGCTCCTGATGGTGCCGGCGATGCTCGACAGTAGGCCGGGTGACGCCTGGCGTTCGCGTTCAGCTTCCATCTCCTCTTCAGTAGGAAGTTGGGACATGCCCAAGGGCAGATGCGGAGTTCTGGGTGGAGGTGTGAATGGAACACCTTGCGGGTGGGTGAACGGGTTTGGCGAAGTCGCAGAAGTCGTAGGGCGGCTACGTTGACTATTCATGGTCGTCCTTCTCCTTCGGATTCCGTCCCACTCAAATTGTGATGTACCATCCTCGCTAACGGTTTCCAGGCGTTGAGACTCCTTCTCCTGGTGTAGGCGCTCAAGTTCCTTCAACTCCATCTTCTTCCGGGCCATGGAGATGCGCCGCACAATAGCAGCGGCGCCGCGGATAGCATCAGCCTTGGGTTCCGTTTCGGGCTGTTCTTGCTCGGCGATTGTGTGGATTTGGTCCAAGTCTCCTTTGAAAACCGCAGTATCGGGAACATCCTTGGCTGACTTGGATAGCTGCAACAAGACAACTCCAGAGCAGATGACGAGAAAACCCATGACTACAGTAATGATTGACGACGCAGTCCCTTTGAAACCCTGGAAAAGCACAGCCGAGGTTATGATAGTCGTGCTGGTAAAGTAGACGTAGTAAGTTGGCGTAACCATGGCCGCATTGAACAGGTTCAATGCTTTCTGATGTGGAATGAGCATGCGGTATTGCTTGAGACAGCGGAGGGAGAACTTACATTGAGGAAGATGATTTCTGTCAGCAACGTGCCGACAACGAAGACCATCAGAACATAGATGAACCAATGCGTGAACTGGCTTCCGGACGTTCCCTGGGCCTGCGCCACGATCGCGGCGCCTAGGCCTTGAGTGCAAACTACACTCAAGCCTCCAATCCAGCTACATATCGAAATGTAGACCAGCATATTCTTTTTGCCCCATCTCGGTCCGCAGTAAAATGCGGTGATGACGGATCCGACCAAGATGACGCCAGTATAACTGAGGAAGCCTGGCGTTATGACGAACTTTTGCATCTCCTGAATATTGGCCACCGAAGATTCCTCGGGCGCGTTCATGACAATAACAACAGAACCGACGATACAGAGGAAGCAGGCGACCTTGCCGACCATACTGAGTCTCTCCTTCAAGAAGATTGCCGACAGAACAGTGGTGATGACAACCGAGAGAGCGCCCAAAGGAGTGACCAGAATGGCGTCGGTGAAAGCGTATGCGACAAAGTTGCAAATTTCTCCGACAATCATGAGAGTCATTCCAGACCACCAGTAGAAGTTCTTGAGATAGCCATAGCCCTCGCCCGCGACCTCCTGGTACTTTTCGTTGGCCTTCAACAGTCCGACCTTTTTCAAAACAAAGGATGTGCCGATGAATGCGCCCGAGGCGATGGCGAGCGATATACCAATGATCTTGTAGGAGGCCGGTCGTGTCTGGTCGTCGGCATCGGTCGAGGTGTCGTTGGCCCTGGCATATACATTGTGGGCGATCTCGAGGACGTGGCCAGCATGATCCATTTTGACTACGAGTCGCTTTGGCGACGGCGAATCGTCGCCGTCGTCTTACAGCCGGTACGAGGCTCGATGTGGGTGTGCAGGTTGTATGTACTTGATCGACACAGTTGCTACCCAAAAGTTTCCAAGTTTCTTCTCTTTTATTTGTGCGACAACATCGGTCGTGTGTTGTTTACTTTGTGTATACTAGTCGAGACCCGAGAATGTTGTGTAAGGATCGTGGGTCGGCAGCATAAAAAGACAATCTGAGGGACAGGGACCCGGCAGCGGGCTGGATGATAAGGACGACCCTGGGAGCGATATTGTAGTGCATGTACTGTGTATGTATGCGCGTGCGGTGGCAGGCGGCTCGACCGAACTCAACTGTCCACGAGTTGAGGCAGTGGGGAAGGGTTCGTAAGTATGACCGGGTTGTCAGGCAGTGCCTGCGCGACGGAACGCTATTCGTGTCGAAGGATGATCTCGGGCGCTTTGATGTTTCCCGGTCCGTCGATAGGTTTGTTTCTTTCAGTCGATTTGCTCAGAAGGCGACAGCAGCACAGCTCGTTGGGTCACAAGAGGCGAGCGACAAGAAAGGGTGGTCGACTTGAAACGGGAGCCGTTGGAGTTGACGCTGGGTGCGGTGTGAGAGAGCTGCAGTGGGAAACCCCCCGAGAGAGACTGATGCGAAAGACGTTGCGGCAATGCGTACCTAAGGAGTTGCCGCTGTTGGATGGGCATATACGTATTCTTTCTGATCAAAGCAAGAGACAAAGACAATGCAAGAAAAGCGCAGAATGCCTGGCCGGAGCGAGATGTTTGTTGCGCCTCTCAATGAATCCTTCAAGTCGCACACTCTGGGAGCAACAACAGGAGACTTTGGGGGGGAACATGGAATGCGACCCGCTATGTCATAGGTAACGGGCCGTGGAAGCACAGAACAGAGCTGAGCTTGAGCTTGTGGAGGCGGAGCACAGAACACCAGCGATTCCAAGTTCTGGGCCCATCGGTTGCGTCGCCCGGGGCAGCGCAGTTAGCACTGATTGGTGTCTCGTCGCCCTTGCCCGAGATGCATGTTGTGCTGGGTTGGGTGGCAGCAGCCAGGTGGGATTACGTAGCGCTGGCACTACAAGGCCTTTGTATCCATTTCTACTGGCTACCAGCAAAGTTATACATGTCTAGCACGCCTAGGTCGCCGCCAAAATATACAGCGACAGGGATACCAGGCGGGGTTCAAGCAACGACGACAACGAACCTTTGGTGGTTGATGCCAACTTGAAATACCATTTCAGATGCTGGCTGTATGCATGATCCTTCCACCGAAAACTCCTCTTTTTCCCATCTTATAACAGCCTCTCTTTTTGTCTTTCAAATTTTTCACATATTGCACTTGAAGATCTAAACAGAATAATCGAACCGCATGCCGCCAATGTCGCATGGTCACCATCGGGACGCCGTCTCTTTCTGCTTGTCGCTCTTCATCTCGATACAGCAGGTAGTCTTGATCCGGTCGGCGTAATACATAAAGTGCCGGGATGCAAAGGCTTGGATAGGACTTAACGCAGCCCCCAAGTGATAAAACTTGGAGGTCGCAGAAGTCGCAGCTAGCGCCGGGCGCATATGCAGAATGCGAAAAATGGTTGGCAGGCGCAAGACGTCTTGGATCGGATTGAGGCTTGGCAGCTCTTCACGACTGGCAGACTTCACCAACTTCCAGCGCGTGTGTGCCTGTCGGAGCCCTCCCCCAGACGCCCCCGAGTCCGCGACCTTCCTAAATCCAGGTGCATCAAACTGCAATTGATCCCTCCTGACCAAAGATGAACATGACGGCTGTCTTATACACGGATCGGCGTTTCATGCTATCCAAGCCCTTCCTTCAACGTTCCAGAAGAACAGAGGAAACACCAAGCACATCGGCCGATGGTTTGTGGCTTCCGTTATGCTTATTTTGACTTGTGCACGTGTGTACGTCGAGAGCTCGAGAGTTTCCACCGCCAGAACTATACTGAACTCAATCTAGGTGAGTGATGCTTACAAGCACCGGCCGGCCGCTAGATTGGCCCGCCTTGCTTGGCCTTGGACCAAGTAATTATATCTCCAGTCTCTATTTTCTCCCATACGACCAAATCCCAACCTGTAAGAAGGCGGCCGCCCTCGTGTAGAATCTCATAACTCTGTCTGTGAAGATGCTCATGAGTGGATGTCACTGGGTCTCTATCTACGTACAGCCACACTCGGATGCCGGCTTCAACGGCATCCAATGACTCGATGGAGAACATGGAACCACGCTGTGGTGCGAAGTATACTCGTGAGACCATGGCCAACTGACGCCCCGCACGCGCTTCTCAGCAGAATCTTATCACTGCACGGAAAGAGGCTCTTATCTGCATCAGTAAAGGGCACCCTAGAGCTGCCAATTGCATACACCAATGTGGCGACTTGAGAATCTCCAGTCGTATCTGCTTGGAAAGTAGCCGCTCACGTAATACTCGCGAAATCACTTTGCGCAGTGGCGACAGTTGGGCGGGCATGAACGGATGATTTGCAACATTGCGTACATGTATGCTGGGCGCCGAATAATGATTAGATGCCTCCATCTTCATAGGCACAAGACCTGGCAGTGGTAAGCAACACGTTGAAGAACAAAAATGGTACAAACCAAGCCCCCCTTCGGGCAGCAACAGCTTGACTCCGTTCGACTGGCTCATGCCTCGGGTATATGTCAGCCAGATCTTATGCTTCCCAACCAGTGACCACGGCAACTTCGAAGCCCTCAAGGAAGGTCTGCGCAGAACCGCTCGAGACCTTCCATATCTCCTGAGCGGAGTAACGACCCAGGATGTGCCCCAAGGCTCGCTGCGTCTGACGGACCCGTATCAGACCGTCGACGACCTGATATCGTGGGAGGACCTCTCGGGATCACTGGATTATGCTGTGCTCAAGGCGGGCCACTTCCCGCCCTCGTCTCTCGTCGATCCCGCCATCAGGCCGCCGGATACGATACCTCCGCTGAGAATACCGGCGCCGGTCCTGCGGGCGCGTCTGTCGTCTGTTAGGGGCGGCGCACTGCTGTGTGTTGCTGTGCACCACAGCACTGCGGATATCACGGGCATCGGCGCTCTGCTCAAGTTATGGGCTGCGCATGTCCGGACAAAGTCTTCGGCGGCCGTTCAATTCGACCGCTCTTGGTACGACCGGGATGCCGTGTGTGGCATGGCAACCATGACCGCGAATATTGCAGCGCCCGTTGATGAGGTCCCGGGGCTGGTACACGTAATCAAGAGTGATGAGCAGTCTTTGGCGAAGAAGAACGTCCCAAATGGGGCCGTCTACGTGACGAGGATTTTACACTTTCCACATACTCTCTTGCAGGAACTGAAGACGGCCGTGAATGACCAGGTACGTTCTTTGCAGGGCGCCGTCGAATGGGTCTCGACGGGTGATGTCCTTACTGCCATATTATGGAGTGCCACGATCTGGATGAAGGAGGTCGGCAGCGACGATGACGAGACGGGTTCGTGTACGATTGCCATGCCCGCAAACTTTCGCGCGCAACTCAACCCGGCCCTGCCGCAGAACTATCTCGGCTCCGCCTTTGCGATGACTTTGGCTGCGGCGACGAGGAATGATTTGTTATGCGCATCGACGGCTGGTCCTTCACCTGATGGATCGTTGCCGCCCGAGTCGATGTCGAGCCTGGCGAGAATCGCGTCAGCCGTCCGCTCTTCCCTTGGCCTTGTGAATGATGCCAGCGTCAAGCAAGTATTGCGTTTTGTAACGTCCCAGTCAGACGTAACGCCGATCAAGTTCGCGCCCCGCCACAATGGCATCTCGCTCGTTTCGTGGGCGGACGAGGGCGTATACGAGCTGGACTGGGGCGCTGCACTGGGGCGCTGCGACGCCGTGAGGCTGCCCAGGATGGCCGCCAAGAGGGATCCCATCGTGCTGCCGCGTGTCCCGGCAGCGGAGGGCCGGGCAGCTAGTCTCGAGGTGATTGCGAGCTATGATGAGGAGATGATGGAGAGGCTTTGCCGGAATCCCTTGATTCGACGGTTTGGGTCTGTCCGGTGCTGAGACGGGAGAACGAGACTATATTGCGATGAGGACTGCTATCGTGGCCTCTGTCGAAATTCTCGTAATATGGTGATCATCCCTCACACCACTTAGGGGAGTTACATGCATCCAACCTTGGCAGCTGGCTGATTGCTTTGACATGTCAAGTCTGTGGTCATGACCATATATTTGCAGGCACCCCAGCGGAGAGTATCGTCTATACTCTAGCCGTTCAATAAGTATATTATTCAAGAAATGATCAGGCGTTACAGGGCCAAAAACTACGCCTGAAGTCTCCATGTTGATAGCAGATATTACAGTAACTCAACGAAGCCGTAAAGATAATGACATGACCCAGCAGGCTCCTCCATTCCAAAGCCATGGTCCTCAAGTATGGTGTTTGTTTCCCTGGTGCAATAAGCGACGTACGATTTGATGATCCGGACCATGCCCTCCAAGCGAGGCGGCCACCATATGATTATTATCTGCTTCCGAGATATCTCCTGCGAATGAGCATGGAAATCAGTCGCCAACATATTAATATTGGATAATGGTCCCATCCAGCGGGATTTATCACAGATCTCGAATCTGATAACTTGGTTGGATCCTTGCAGTCAGATTCAATAAATGATTACGAGATATCGACGCCGGATAGGCTATCTGTATCATGATTGGCCGAGAGCAGGAGGTGGTCAGAAATGATACGATCTGCCTCCGTGCCACGCTGACATAGTGGATATGGTAGCTGGCTCTTTTCAAGACATTTCTTATTGAATTTTATCTCGTATTTTTTGTGGCTTAAGGCCTTCCCTTGCACATGAAGTTCCCTCACATTTGGGTTGGAAATTGGAGATATACAATTTCAGATTCCAATTCGCATCCGATCCGGTTCCGCTCGGAAAAGGGCAAGATCAAAAGTGCCTGGACCCTAAGGCCAACTGGCCAGCTGCGTCCAACATATAGTGCTGAGCAAACAGATGAAGGATTCCACTCGCATATCTATCTATAATCCCCTCGCTGACCCTATTTGGGGGCCTGGCTTGGTGTTACCCCAGAAGGGCCTATTACTGGATGGCAGCCGGCGGCAGGACTTTGCGGTAGTCAGGGGAGACTGTAAGATCAGGCCATACGCTGTAAGGAGTATACGTATATATACGGACATCCTATTACGAGGCTGAGCATGTTGAGAACGACCCACCTGTTTCTTTCTTCAGAAGAGTATAAAACTCTCTTTATCTTCCATACCTGTTGATTGATGAATCAGGCACGGCAATAATCAACGAATCTGTAATTTGAAAATGGGTCGTGTGTCCTTTGCATCGTGTCTTTTGACAATCCTCACGCTACGAGGTGTCAAAGCTGCTTCCATACCAAGACAGAACACCGCCAATGGAACTTTAGTCCTCGACCCATATTCGTTGCCCTCTGATGCTGCCGACCCGATGCTTCGGTCTGAAGGTATCGTGGTCAAGCAAGCTGGATTTCTATATGGCCCTCCAGTCGCTGGCGGGCCGTACTTCCCAACGGGTGATCTAGGATTAGCCAGAGTCGCAGTAGATGGAGCTGAGATCCAGGCCGATCTGGTTCCTGTGAGAGCGGCGGCCGACTCTGACACTACTGAAAGCGTGGCGTCTGCGGCAGACTACAACGGCCTGCAGACATTGCATGATTACACGCTGCTGTACGATGATCACTGGAAGGCAACACTGCCCTCTGGTCCATTGCCGGGCATCTTGACCAACTACACCCAGGATCTGCTCTTCTCGATGGAGCGCCTCTCACTCAGCCCATACCAGGTGAAGCGGCTCAACCCGTCTTCGGACGAGCTGCAGTTCAGCATTAACGACTCCGTCGCCGAGAACATCACCGGCTCGACTCTGCAAGAACTTTTTAGTCAAGGCCGGCTGTTCTACGCAGACTACCGGGACCAGAGCAACCTGACCAAGACGGAGCGGTTCGCCGCGGCATGCGATGCCTACTTTTACATTGACACGGCGTCCGGGGACTTTCTGCCCCTGGCCATTCGCACCAACGTGGGCTCGAACCTGATATACACGCCAAACGACCAGCCCGATGACTGGCTCCTGGCCAAGATCATGTACAACGTCAACGACTTTTGGTTTGCCCAGTGGGATCACTTTGCCAGCACGCACATGGTCGTGCAGATCGCCTACATGGCGGCCATCAGGACCCTGAGCGACGACCACCCCGTCCTCGCCGTCGTGAACCGGCTCATGTACGAGGTGAGTCCATTTTCATTTGTTCTGGTCTACTTTGTCTACACCATGCTTACTCTTCCTAGGTTTTCGCGATTCAGCCTCTGGCCGCGAGCGTGCTGTTCAACACCGGGGGCGCCGCAGACGAACTGTTTCCTTGGACCGGCACAGCAGCACAGGCGTTCACCGACAAGCTGTACAAGTCCGACGGCGCCGGGCGCTTCGAGGCCAACTACTTTGAGACCGACCTCGAATCTCGCGGGCTGATCCACAGCGAGTTCGGGCCCGCGCTCAAGGATTTTCCCTTTTACGAAGACGCGTCCGTCATTCACGACGCGATCAGCGCGTTCATGACCTCGTTTGTGGACTCTTACTATGCCGAGGACGCCGATGTGATCGGCGACGGGGAACTGCAGGCCTGGGTCGCCGAGGCGCAGGGCCCGGCCGCGGCGATTGATTTCCCGACTCTCGAGACCAAGACCGCCTTGATCGATGCTCTGACACACATGGTAAGTACAGCCTCCTTCCCCCTGAAAATGAAATCCCACGGTCAAAGACTTCGAACTCACTCACCACATCCATCTAGGCCCACCTCGCCTCCTCGGCCCACCACACGGTCAACACCAACGAGCTCCTGTCCGCGAGCTCGACGCTGCCCTTCCACACGCCGTCGCTGTACCAAGCGCCGCCGACGTCCAAGGGCACCCTCGGCGGCAGCCAGGACAGCATCGCCGCGTTCCTGCCGCCGCTGTCCCAGGTCGAGGGCCAGCTCAACCTGCTGGCGCTGTTCGCGCGCCAGGGCTTCGCCGGCACGAACCGCACGCTCGCGCACATGTTCGACTTTGACGGGGCGGTGCTGGGCCGGCTCACCGACGAGGCGCGGGCGGCGGCGGCGGCGTTTTATGATGGCATGCAGGAGTTTAGTGTCCAGGTGGCGGCGAGGGCGTTTGGCGCCGACGGGTTGAGCCAGGGCATGCCGTTTGTCTGGAAGGCGCTGGATCCGAATGTTGCGCCCTACTCGCTTACCGTGTAGGGGGTGAATGCTTTGGTGAATAGATAGGATGACTCGATTATAGTTTTTAGAAAATAATTGGTGAGTTTTATGAATCATCTGTGTCATCTGGCGAAAAACTCTTTCGCTTACAGCTTACGTCCTCTGGAATTTTTCCTGGGATGGTGTTGACATTCATCTTCGACGTTCAAAGCGCTTTGACACTGTTTTGAGGAGTTGTTTGTTCATCTGTTCTCCAAAAGATCTGAAGATGAAGAGGCTGTAAAGAGATAAGAAGAGGAGTTTATTATATCTGATGAGCAGCTCATTCTTGGATTTGCGCCCTCGCCCACTGTATTTTCCAGTATATTCCATGGCTGGCAATGCTTCCATGCATCTTTGAATAGCTGACTTTGATACGAATTATCTTCATCTATGAATCAGTATCGAACGTATTCGATAAGGTGGAAATGTGTAAAATTCCGAGCACTTTTGACTTACAATAGTACCTAGGTAGGTTCGTCGTTGAGGAATGACAGTGCAGATACACAGTGTTGACGATATATTCCCACCTCACTTACAACACCCCGGCTCATCTTAATCTTAGAATTTCCTTACATTCGCTGCCAACCTCAAACCACGGGACAATTCTATAAACCAACACACATATCCATTGTGTCCCATCTGCGAGGAGCTGAATAAGAACCCGAAAGGATCATGGCTTCCACGCAGCGCTCCTGGCTCGACACGGTGTACCTCGTGTATTTCGTGCTGCACATCCCGATCCTATTCCGTAAGGAAACCACCTGAATTTACAACTTCAGTCTTTCACTGACAACCGGTAGTGGTCGACCTCGTCCCGTTCTACCCGCGCTCCCTATGGGCCGCGAGCGACGCGCCTCTGTCTTTTCTCGGCGACCTGCGCGTGTATTATCTCGAGGTACCTACCACTCCCAGGCTGCATCACATATAGGTTCATGCCGCGTCTTGTATCCGCAATACTAACAATTTCGCGTTTCCAGACGTACAAGGACCAATTCTTCGCGCCGCCCCCGGCGCCGATCCCGTCCTTCTTCCCGCTCTTTGCCGTGCTCGAGCTCGTCTTCCACCTGCCCGTCTCGGTCTGGGCGGTGCGCCGGCTCTGGCCGTCCGGCGCCGCGGGTCTCGACGGCCGCGCCGAGCTCCTCCTGCTCGTCTACGGCGTCGAGACCGTCTTGACGACTGCCACTTGCATGTGGGAAGCGTGGCTGGTAAGATAGATGATTTCTTGTTTACCTTCTTCTGTATCATAATGGCTGATCCTGATCATTGCAGTGGGACGAGAAGCTCATCAGCCTCGGTGAAAAGGCCGTGCTGCTTGGAGGACTATATGGTTCTTATTTCGCGCTGGGTAAGTTATATCTTCTCGTATCTTGAATGTTATGTTGGAACAAAGTGGAAATTGACTCAGGACACAGCGGCCGTATTGAGTATTGATATGTACTACCGACTCTGGACGCGGCTTGACGGCGTGGACGGAAGGAAGAAGATGCAATAAGTCACCCATTGCCTTGTTGAGATATCTTTTCGGTCTGACTACCGAGTACTGCTTCACCCTACTCCAATCTTTCGACACATGACTTGGGTAAATAAGCCCCTAGCGTCGAATGACATTTCCCTCTAGTAGATCGTGTCGTAGAATTAGACCAGAACCGTCCTTGGAACTCCAAGTTAATGCCAAACATGGTCGTACATGATCCATACATCTCATACAACGTGACGACCGTCCGAACCCCCCAGCCATGGTATAAAATGTACAAAGAAGTTCTAAATTCCGATTCTCCAGGCGGAGACGTATTACAACATGTATAAGAAGGTCATCAACAATGCTTGTTTTTAGTCGATACGTTTCGCGATGCCCCATCCGTTGCCGACGCCCTTGCCATTCATTCCGTAGCCCAGGGGAGTGGCGCCTCCCAATGCCCTGCCCTTGAGCTTCTTGGGCATGACGACGCCAAAGAAGTACATGGTGCTCGCCAGCGCGCCGGCAATGAACGAGACGAGGCCGTAGAAGACGGTGCTGAAGTAAATGTGGCCGCCCATGCCCTGCCACTCGACCTTGCCCTCCGTCTTGGGCAGCGCGGGCGTCGGGAACCACCTGACGCTGAAGCTCAGGGGCAAGGGGTCGCCAATCACCAGCCTCTTGGTCTGGCTGCCCTGCATATGGCTGAGCGGACTGGTGCTGTACGCCGCGCCCGAATCGAGGACGCCGCTGTCGTGGGGGTGGACGTGGTGCTTTGGCGTGCTGTGCAACAGGACATTGAGGTGGGTGCTGATGTGCAGATGGCTCAGCTGGAGGGTCCCAGCGAGAGCAAAGACGAGCGGTATGTATTCCTGCACGTAGGGCTTCTCGCCAATGGCCTCGACGTGGGGTGCAGGGCGGGCTGGCAGTCGGCATGCCAGGGGCGCATCGTTGTGGATGTAGAACTCGAGCAGGTGGAAGAAGGGATCGTCAATCATGGGAACGGTGCAGTTCTGTTCCGTCTCGAGGCCGTAGTGAAACTCGAGCGGCTTCCCCGTCTCCTCGCACGTTGGGAAAGGCATCCATTGGATCTCGTCCTTTTCGTTCTGGATGTGTTCGCCTGTTTCTCTGCGCAGGGGCATGCAAGGTCAGTAACGAAAGCCCATTCGAGTGAAGAAGGGAGAGCAGAGACATCTGCCCCCTCTCGAAGCGGTGCGCGAGTGAAGGCCACGTACATGCTCCGGCGCATACATTCTACCGGGATCGCGGCGCCATAGTGGTATGAAGGAAGCGCGCCCTCTTGATGCGAGCTGGTCGCGGCCACCAGGCGCCCAAGTAGGGCAGTTGCGCCCAGCAGTAATACTTGAGGCGAGGAGAACATTGTGACGAACGACAGTGCTAGAGCCACGAGGAATCCCTGGTGAGACGAGGCCTGCCTAGATGGTCGCGTGAGCTACAAGTCAATGTAGCTCGGGTCGGAAGCTCCCAGACAGAAAGAAGGAGAAAGGTTGCAACTGTCTTTTTCGGCTTTGGTGACACTTTGGCACCACCAATGAATGAATGGGCTGAACCTGACAGGCGGATACATCCATCAATTGAGTCCGGGCGCGCTGGAGCAGCTCTCTCTTTTGGGGTGACACAACGGCCAGCCTTGTTTAGTTCTCCGCAGCGCCAATGTCAGGGGGGCCGCTCAGCGCCCTGGCAACCTGTTCGGCGCTTTTAGGTTCTGACCGGTACCTAATTGCAAAGCACTGATAGGCGTCACCGCATGCTTTTTGGCTGGCAACAAGGTGAAGAGAGCCATTGCATACAGGACGTGTTGTAACCTGACTTGGATGTACGCTATTGGTTGTTCCTCTCCCGATGGACCTGCGAATTCTGCAGTTCATGCATCCTCGATACAAGTCTGGTATTGATGCCTCGTAGTATGTACATAGGTTGAGCCATGCTGGCAGCAATCAATGTCCGATTCTACTACAGACACCCAAAGACTCCACGCCAGAGTTCTTTCTTCTTGGGCACATGACGATATATACATGGATGTGAGCTCTTAATTAGTACAATATGACACCCGTAGCTACCTTGTCGATGATTGCTCCGTGCGCCTTTCCCTCCAGCTTCCTCATGATTCAAAGAAACAGTGGAATCTTGATTGGGCAGAGGGAGACTGCCACTCTCTGGTGTAGTGTATATGTCTGCAAACTCTTCTTCCAGCTTCGGTATTGCCCGAACCGTCTTTGGATTGTCTTTTTGCTTTTCTTTTTCTAGCCTAGGCCGCCTAGACGGTTATTGTCTCCGATGCGTAAGACGTCTGCAGTGCACCGTACACGCTGCCCAACCGATAACTCATTCACGAGAGCCTCCCCTCCCGACGTTGGGAGACGGTCGATTTGCTGGATGATGAGATGAGATGATAGCCAGCTGGTTGCACATTCCAAGATTCTTCCTATTGAAGCACCTTTCCCAAGAAGAACCCACCTTTCATGCAAGCCGAGCAGCACCAAAGCAGGAAGCCTCCACAAATGCCCCCATATCAATCGAATCGCGTGAGGATTTACCGGACGGAGATCCAAACCAACCTTCCGAACCACCGTCCGTGCTTGTTCTGGAAAAGAGAGATGATTTATCATGCACGCCGTATGCACGACAAGATTAAAAGCTCGTCGAGATTTTCTCAGGCAGAATTCATACGTGCCCCCCTCCAGCTGCGTTCAACATGAGCTGCAAGCAGATCATGAAGACACCTCAGATGCCATTCTACGGAGTAGTCCGTACAAGGCAGAGTATACGCTACGTACAGGGTATAGCACGCTATCTGATCAGTCCCCAGGATCGGGATCGTAACCAAGAGACGTTACCTGGTCAATGCTAAGCACGATCTCAGCGGATAAGAATAACCAAGACTCGGCCCAAGAGCAGGCAGCCTTTTTGAATTGATCGAGGGCTTTGTGTCACCGACACTTTGGTCAGTCAGCGGGTGGCAAGCGTAATAATAAGCAAGAAGGAAAAAAGCTGCTACGCTATGCCATCAGACCGTTTGAGATTAGCGGAGCGGTGAAAAGAAGCAGGAAGAGCGGTGCTAGCCGAACGTTGGACAACACACGCAGGAATAGTAGCACTCTGTAAATATGTAATCGACACTGTTCGACACCTTGGGATGGGGCCCCCGGCGACCCCTGGTGAGGCTTTTCAGCCCAGAGGATTGGTTAGAGCCCATCATGCAGGCCAGGACTATAGGTCAGCCAGCGTATCACGGATCGCGTCGCATCGCGAATGCCACTATGCGCAGCAACTCGGTGGAGCGGTGGAGTTTTCGGTCGGGCAGCACTACGTACCCTTCGACTCTTTCCCCCGACTTGACACATGGCGCAGTAAATAGGTTGGTCAACTGGCCGGTCTGGTCTGATTCTGGTCATGCAGCCAGAGCGTCGGTCGTGACGAAAGGGACGGTTCTGACATAAAGCTTTCGCCCATACGATTCCCTTCCCACCCCGCTGGCACGCTTCTTGCTTGCTTGCTACTACTACTACACTAGCCCTCTCGACTCTACCTCTACCCTCTACTAGATAGAGCCCATAACCCTTTCATCAATCAATGGCTAGTTACAAGAGCAGGAAAAGCGACTCTGGGTTTGGAGATCTGGATGCCGCGTCTGGGTCAACGCAGCCCCAGGATCTCACTCCCGACCACCCTCTTGGTGAGTTGTGCTGTTCCGGCGCGCCTATCATTGACACTCGAAGATTGCACATTTGCTGACCATTTGCCCACCATTCTAGCCAAGAAGGGATACGAGATCGGAACTGCCGCGAATCTGGAGATTGGAGATGTATTCGAGTTCCTCTGGGCAGACTCGAATGAGTTCGAGTGGGAGTGGAAATGCCTGGGATATATCCGATTCATCGTGCTGAGGCATAGCGAGACGTTCCCCCACCACGCTGTATGCATGTGAGTGCGCCTGCCGCCCGGACGGCGATATAGCATCCCCACCACAAACAGGATATAGCTGACACCAAGACTCGCATGCACAGCCCTATATCAGTCGGCAGCAGACACAACTTTGCCAAGCCCGGGATAGACTCGAGCCAGCAGGGCTTCGTCTTTGACGACAACAGCCCGGACCAGTGGCACGAGAAATTGGCGGAGCGGCACCGGCTGTACTACCCGCCCGTCGGCATCGAGCTGGCCCGGGGCAAGTTCCGGGTCAAGGAGGACTCGCGCGCCAACTATGCCGACATCATCGAGGTCGACCACGATGCCCAGGTCATCGTCGTCGGTACCGTCGCCCGCTACTTTGACCGCCTGCGCCGCAGCGTCAACAAGGCCGTCATGCGCAACATTTTGAAGCGCGCCCTCACCGAGTACAAGGCCAAGCGCGACCGGAAAAACGCCACCCCGCCCAAGATCGAGCCGTCGGTCGTCGGCGCCGGCGCCCCCCTCGAGGACGACGACCAGGAAGAGGATCAGGAGGAGGAAGAAGAAGAGGCCGACGCCGGGGCATCCGTCGACCACGAGCCCAACTACGCCACGGCGACGAGCGCCCAGCCCATGGACATTCCCACGCCGCGGGAGCAGCCCTCGATGCGGTCCATCCGGTCTTCGGCCGAGGAGCGGCGGGCCGAGCGAAGGTCAGCGTCGTCGACGCGGAGACTGCCCACATCGCGGGGAGCCGGCGGCGTGATTGGCGGCGTCGGCACCCATCCCGCCCATAGAAAGACCGCGGCCGAGGAGGCCGGCGAACAGCTGCAAGGTAAGCACGACCCCTACAACAGGGCACCATCATCCCAGGCCGGCCGGAGCGACTATGATCTGAGATCTCTGCACAGCGTTGCGATGAAGGGGATCAAGTACTAGAAGCAAGAAGCCATTATTTTCTTTTTTTTTCTTTTGGGGTTTTTGATTTCACGACGTTGATGATTTAATAGCTACGAAATATGATGGTGGGCGATTTTAATGTAAATATTTCAATTACGAACAGAGCGGAATCCGGGTAGGATATATGAGGATATGACAATGGTTACGAATTTGGAGGGATTCTCTTATCTCTTGAAGAAGGAATGAAGGAAAGAATGAAGAAATGATATTAGAAAGACGATATGTGTCTCGCTATGAAGGACATCCGAAAACAGGCATAAACTATATGATAAAGCATTTTCTGGGCGTTATGTAGGTAAAAACCATTTATTTGCATGACAACACCGTTGCCTCCGCCTCGAATTTCAGCTTGACGACTACAAGCCATGGACTCTGAATGATATACTTCGTTGCAAATGGGGCCAAGTGTGGCCAGGTAACAGAAAATATTCGCAGAATATGCTTAGTATTACTATTACTCTAAAAGTATCATTCTAAAACCACATCCTCGCTCTATACTATCCCACGCCATCCAATCTATTTTTTATTTCTGCTGCTTCTTCTGCTTCTTCTGCTTCATCCTGCCCACAACACCCTTGAGCGGGTTCCGGCCCTTGAACCGGAGATACGTGGCGAAATAGACCACAGCATAATTGAACGCGATAAAGCCGCACACAATACCAAAGTCGCGCCAGATGTGACTGTAATACACACTAAACCCGGCGCCGAACTCGTCGCCCGTGGCGTACTGGCAGAACTGGCACATGCCGTCGGCGGCCGTCTGGACGTAGCCGCCGGCCTGGGCGACGTAGGGGCCGACGTAGGACTCGCAGGTCTGGCCGGGGGGCGCGGAAAAGGTGGCGAACTCGCCGGAATCGCAGCGCACGGGCTGGTCGTGGATGGCCACCCCCAAAAAGGCCTCGAGCAGGTAGTGGAAGGGCGTGAGCCAGTACATCCACTCGCGCCAGAAGGTGGGCAGCTGCTGGGGCGGGACGACGACGCCGCAGAAGGAGACGACGAACAGGAAGAAGATGGGCACGAGCAGCGATGCCAGCAGCTCGTTGGGGCTGAACGCCGCGATGGCCTGGCCGAAGCCCACGTAGTACAGCTCGAAGAGGATGACGCACAGAAAGGTGAAGCCCGAGGAGAAGCTCGACATCTTGTACCCGGCGATGCCCCACCACCAGCAGTTGAAGTAGATGCCGCCGGCGACGATGGCGTAGGGGATCTCGACCAGCACGGCGCCCGTCGTCCAGGCCACCCAGCTGTAGATCTTGGCGTTGTTCTCGCGGGACTGGAAGATGGAGCGCGAGTGCAGGAAGACGGGCTGGAGCTGCTGGATCAGCGGCGGGGAGATGGTGAGCGTCATGAAGATGGAGAAGAGGCGGGACTGCATGTCGATGGTGTTGTTGCCCAGCTTGTAAAAGGTAAACGTGTTGAAGAGACCGGTGAAGATGTGCAGAATAAGCTTGCCCATGATGTAATTGGGTGTCCTCCAGTAAGAGATGAATGAACGCTTGACCACGGCCATGGTCTGAGTAGACAGGGGCATGGCATACTCGCGGTCGTCCTGGACATTCTTTGAGTGCTCGACGTTGCGGCGCTTCTCGTTCATGCTGGCAATCTCTCGAGACTGCTCCTCGTAGTTCTTTGACTTTAGCCACATGTCGCCCCAGTCTTGCCCCTTGTAGTCGGGGTTGCCAGCACCGATGACTTCGAGCATCCATTCGGCAGGGTTTTCGTCGCGAGGACACTTGGGCCCGCCGTTGGTCTCAAAGTACTGGATCATCTTCTGGCTGTCCTTGCCCAGTTCGCCAGCATACACGACGCGACCGCCAGACTTGAGCAGGATCAGCTCGTCAAAGTGCTCAAACAAGACGGCCGAAGGCTGGTGAATGGTGCAGAGAATGGCTTGTCCCGCATCGGCCAACTTCCGGAGGAAGCGAACGATGTTAAAGGCGGCGCCAGAGTCGAGACCAGAAGTAGGCTCATCCAGGAACATGAGCAGCTCAGGCTTGGAGGCGAGCTCAACACCAATGGTGAGACGCTTGCGCTGTTCCTGGTTCAGGCCCTCGCCCACATTGCCAATGGTGGCACCGGCAATGTCCTGCATCTCGAGAAGCTCGATAATGGTCTCGCAGTACGCGTATTTCTCTTCCTTGGACACCTCTCGAGGTTGTCGCAGAAGAGCAGAGAATTGCAGTGCCTCTCGTACGGTCGCCGTGGGCTCATGGACATCCATTTGCTCAGCAAAACCAGTGGCTCTCTGAAAGGACTTGGGAAGTGGTCTACCATCAACGAGAAAGTCGCCTGTAATGACACCAAAGTTGATTCTCTGTGCCAGTGTATTCAACAGCGTAGTCTTGCCGGCTCCAGAGGCTCCCATGAGTGCAGTCAACTTGCCGGGTCGCACAAAACCTTGGACTTGATTCAACAGCTTTCGCTCGCCGCCTTGGTACGGAATCGTGTAGTTGACGTCCTGGAAAGTAAAGATGGTCTCATTGCCGGCAACGTTCTTCATGGCTTCCTGGTCCTTTTCGTCTTGTTCCTTGGCATGATCCCGTGCCACCTCGCCCTGCGTTGATGAGCCAGACTCCACATCTCCACCATTGTTTTTGCGGCCGCCAGTCTCGATGGACTTTTGAACAGACTTTGGCACTTGGCCGCGCTTGTACACGGTCACAGCGGCACCTCCGGCGTTGGGCTTCATCATCTCCATACCGATCATGGAAATGGCGAGGAAGAAGGCGAAAAAGGCCCACAGGAATCCAAAGTTGCGCCAGAGATGACCACGCGAATAGCTGAATGACTCTTGGATATAGGACGAACCAGAAACAGTAGTCGAGCCGGGGCTGGATCCGGCCAGAGCACACGACTGGTACTGAGATGTGGCACCTGGTCCTTGGGGCACCAAGTACGGGGTCACGCACTCCATGTCCAGATCGTAGAACTCGTTTGCCATGAGACATTCGAAACCATACTGGATCCAATTGATCCAACGCAGCCAGCCGAACCAAGGCCGCATACTGGAAGGTGGAATCAAGTAGCCAGTGTAGACGACCAGGATCTGAATCGCAACACCGGTGACCTTGGTCGCATCGTCTAGTGTCTTGAAGATCGCCGAAATGGCGCGGAAGAAGGAATAGGTCACCATGGTGACAGTCCAGAGAATCAGGAGCGAGATGAAGAATTGGGACGGAGTCGCGGCCAGTCCAGCCATCCAGTAGATGATGACATCGAACAGGATAACTTGGATAGCTACCAAGGGCACGTCGACAAACGTCTGAGCAACAGCGTACGCAGACGGACGGTAAAAGGAAAAGTTCTTGTGCTTCAACAGAATTGGTTTCGATTCAAAAGCAGCAGTCTGCTCTGCCAGGGCCAAGAGTGCGTTGAACAGGAGGATGAAGAACAGAACACCGCCTCGAGTAAAGGCGCCGTTGGTGTTATCCGGGAGATTGTAGAAGAGAGAACCGACAATGAGACCTTGGAAGACGATGCCTCCCCATTTTCCAATCAGCGACGCCTTATCTCCCAGTGTCACCATCAATTGACGTTGTGCTAGCGCAAAGACCTGCTGGTGGAAAGGAATGGTGTAGTTCTTCTTCTTGTTCTTCTTGGACTGGTTTTCGGCGCGGCTTTGCATTTGTTCCTTGAGGTGCGATTCAAATTCTTCAATGTCCTGAATGTTCTTCTTATAGGCGTCAGACTTTTTGTAGACAGCAGCAAAGTCCTCTGCCGATCGAGGAATACGATCCTCCCATCCCGACCGAATACTGCGCTCGAAAGGGTCTGTGACAGATGTGAGAAAATCGGCTGTAGTCCACCGGTCAGGACAGTCAAAACCAAGGTCGAGGAAATACTGCTTGGCGTGGTCGGAGGAGCCATAGTACAGACACTGGCCCTGATCAATGAGCAACACCTTGTCGACCAGATCATACAAGCTCTCTCCAGCCTGGTACAAACTAACGGCAGTCGAGACTTGGGCCATGTTCGTGAGTGTCCGCAGAGACTGGACGTATTCCACTGCCGTCGACGCATCAAGACCCTTGCTGGAGTTGTCCCAGCCCTGTACGCTGGCTCGCGTGATGAGCGCCTCGGCAATACTGACACGCTTGCGCTCGCCGCCACTGACACCGCGGATGTACTCGTTACCGACCTTGGTGTCCATGGTGTGCTCGATCCAGAGCAGCTTGGCGGCGACGCGCAGAAACTCGTTGACATAGTCGTCGCGACTCTCGCCCTCAAGTCGAGACTCTTTGCCGGGCGTGCGCGTGCGGAGCGCAAAGGTCAGGGTTCGCTTGACCGAGAGCGTCGCATAGTGCAGGTCGTCTTCCGGGTTGTAAATAATTTCGCCTCTATAGTCCTTGGCCATCTTTGCGGCGTCGGTTCCGCCGTAAGTGACGTCTCCGAGCACATCTTGGAACCCAGCTCGCTGATTACAGAATGCCTTGAGAAACGTCGTGCAGCCACTGCCCGGCCTGCCGAGAACAAGTAGTACCTCGCCCGGCCGCACACATCCATCAAAGTGGCTGATCAGATCTCTGACGGGCGGTTTGCCCGTGGCAGCCTTGGGGCCTTTCGTTACCAAGTTCTTGAGGAAGCGCGGCAGGCCCAGAAAGATATCGCCGACGGTGGGCTGGAGGCTGGCACCGAGTCCGACGCCCTTGACCGTCAGGTCCCGGAAGACGACACCCGAGTGGCGCGTCTTCTCCTCCTCACTCTGCTGCTGGCGCTTCTGGCCAAAGAGTCGCGACATGAGCCGCTCGATCTCGTGGTCTTCCTCCGCATTCGAGTCGGCGACCGAGGTGCGGCGGCGCGACAGCACGCGGAACAGGTCCTCCTCGGACCGGATAGTGCTGCTGCGCTCAGGGCCCAACGCCGGCCGGCTCTCGGTGCCCGTCTTCATCTCCTCAAAGTGCGGCTCCGTCGCCTCTGCGGCTTCTGCGTCGTCATCATCCGTGACGTCGCCCTTGGTAGCGTGCTGAGTCTTTTCTGATGCCACTCCATGCTGGCCGAGCTCGTCAGCTGGGGTTGCCAGAGTCTTCTCAGATGCCGGCGTGCTCGAGTCTGTGGTGGTGGGCGAAGGTGCGACGGGCTCCTTGGTGGTTTTTGTGTCAAAAGGACCGGCTGTTGCAAAGTATGATCCCGAGCCCCTTGTAGTATTCTGAGTAGGCGTCCTTGATCCGTCATCATTGGTCTGTACGTTCGTTGCCGCCAAGTTCGTCACATGGCCGTGAGAACGGTCATGAGTGGCAGGTGTAGTATGTTGCGACGGAAATATCGACGCAGGGGTTTCTGGGAAACCACCCGGGATATCCGTATCTGCTGGCGTCGGTCTGTCCATTTTTGCCCATCTACAAATTTCAGTTCACGGCCAGATGGAAACGTCGTCACCAGCAAGGCTTCGGTCGAGTAGCTGGGTATACGACGATCACGACGAGGGCATTCAAGACATTTGGCGCGGATGGGAATTACAGTCAGGAATGCTGGAAGGGCCAACGCATACGAAAACAGCACCATGGAGCAGATATATTCAATCGGTTACCAAGACACTTGTCTCGTCTCTCGGCTCACCTTACCTAGCGCCCAGGGCAAATTTCGATAAATGATAGGTCCAGAACGACATGGCATCACCAGAGATCCATATAACTCGGCCTCGACAGCACCCCGAAAAGTCCGGCTGGCCGTTTGGTCAACATAAAGCCGACTTATGATTAATGTGATGGTGTAGGTCGTGTGGCCGCTGAATCGTACAAATGGCATGGTAATCGCTGGCAGGACTGCATGGGGGAAAATATGTGTGGGTTGATGTCAGTGGTGCGAACATTTTCGTAGTCAATGATGCAATAGATTTCCGCCCTGCTGGTAGAGGACCGATTAGCGGCTCCGCCATGGCGCTTCTAGGGCTTCTTGGCGGGTCGTGCTAGCAGGGAACAGGTCGATCTCCCTTCAGTGCCGCGCTGTATGGAAATCATATTAACACCGGTATTTAGACTACAGCATTGTCTCGGATTGATTCTAGAACTCCGTATCTGCGAATACTTATCAATGTCTAGTGTGTAGTCTCCAATAGTATGGCTTGGGTTCTGACAAAAGTCAAAGCAGGAGGCTGGGCTCGGAGCTCGGACAGTTATAATCCACGGCAACAGTAGAGCAGCAGCTTGTACAGCAAAGCCTTGGTTACTGACAAATCAATAACATGACCTCACCATGTTTGCTGTTTCCGAAATAAGTTGCGAAAGGAGTTCAACATGGGCAGCTCCAATTTAACTGTCAAGTTGGCTCGAATGGCACAATTCTCATATGTGTATACTCAGTGCGCCGAGGTCGTTTGGTCGTGAGAATCAACCGACCGTCCAAAAAGTTGCTACCACACCCGCGAAACAATACTCTTGAAATATTTCAACCCTGGCACAGACATTATGTCTTGTTTTTAAGCCTTTTCTGTAAGTCTTAGTAATTTAGACAATTTCTTTCTTAAGAAAATCCATATTTCGGACGATTTTGATGATATTGGATAAAGGCCTGGTTTGAGGATAGTATTACACACGTGAGATTTCGGCCACGGTCGGTTTGTTCTTGCACCGCCCGTCAATCTGGCTCTCAAATTGTAAACATAGGCAGGCAGGTACGGGTTAACTTGCCGCCACGTTCTTCGCGATGAAAGGTGGGAGGGGGAAGTGGTCACCCACACGCCAAGATCCCGGGGAAGGTACGTCTGGAATCAAAACATTGAGGACTTGAGGGAAATTCCCACAGTCAGCTCTGGTCTACCACAACCACCTCACTTTCTACTACTGGGGATCTCCCGACTTGTCACGGAACTGAACCATATTCTACTATTTGCCCAATTATACTCAAACCAGCAGCTCGAAGCTTCATATACTCGAACAGCCGGAAGCAATACCACGTACAAGCTAATACGACAACATCCGATGACGATTTCATCCGAAGGCAGACCGTCCCGCAAAAGAAGACTCCGAACCCAAGGAGCATCGGCAATCTAGCCTTTCACTCGAGCTCTAAGATATCATCTCAACAAAAGGATAGACTGGTCTGACATTCGGCCAAACCAACGGCATCGAAGCCGACCCAGATCGACCATGGAAAAGAGACCTGAGTTCAGACAGGGACGGCTCTCGACAGATCAAAATGCACCCGGATATGAATATGGGCCCGGAAGAAGCTCGGGCAGGGTCATCAAGCCCGCCCCCGCTCCCGGCCAGAAGAATTCCAACAGAGACGCAGCCGTGGAGAAGACGTGGAAGACGAACTGAAAGAATACCAGGGGGCGGCAAGGCTTGCCCGTGGCTGTCGAACCTCTGTGGCACAACAGCTACAAGTGCAAGGAGGGCAAGTGCTCCATCGGAGGCAGCTTACGGGCCATAAAGCCTCGATTTCTATAGACTGTTCCAATATAACTTGAAACATTGGACGGTTTTATAAGTGTAATCTTTCTCCCCCCCTGCGTGATATTATACATACACAAACTTATAAAATCCCAGTGCCTGATGATTTGTCCATAAGTGGGTGATATCTTGCGAGGAAGCGCCGATAGAAAGAGACAGAACCAGCACGACTCTGTCCGGATACTATGTAGACAAGAATAGAAATCACTTCTGATAGGCGTATCTTGTGTGTAGAAAGACCTTCTCACGCCGCGAGCCCAGTAAAACCACCACTCCACCTATACACGGACAAAGCCCGCAGGCGAGACGCGCTCTCCTCAGCTGTGGGTGGTTTCCCGGCACTGCGAACACTATACAGGGTAGATCGCAGGACCTTTCGAAATCGTATCTGCGATCAAAAGGTAATTAGCGACATAAACCTTCGTCATGTAGGTAAAGACGATGGGAAAATATCATGTAGTGTCCAACTTACCTGGAACTGAGTGCTCAGCGTCACAACACAAACCTCGTGAGCCCGGATGATAATCTCACACGCCCGCTCGACCGACTCGTTCAGACCAATCTGCGGCATGCGGTCCGCGAACAGCAGCAGGATGAAACTGCCGTGGAGCAGGTAAATGCCAAAGAGGTACGGCATAAAGGCCAGCTCCGGGTCGCGGGCCAGGATCTGTGAGACGGCCTCGGACGCTGCGATGGAGTGCGAGGCGCACTTGACGAACCCGGGAGAGGATACCCAGCCGTCGTCGTTTTCTAGCATGGACACGGGGTCCCATTTGCCGTGTAGGAGGACGTGCAGTACGTGTAGGATGAATTTGCTATACACCGTTACGAGCCGCGCTTGGGCACCGTTTGCTGTACTACATGACTGACTTCTCATCATGTCGGAGGGCATGGACGAGACCGAGTGCCGAGGCAGAGAAGTAAGTGGCGGCGCTCCAGGCGGAAATTCCTGCGATACTGTCTGATCGTCTGAAGCTGGAGCCGAAGCGTTGTCGAGAAGTTCGTCCACACCGTATAGATGAGCCAGGTCGTCGATGCTTCTCTCGCACTTGGCCAGCACACTTTCCACCAAGGCTGTATCTGCATCGAGCTCATTGTTCAGCCGGGTACCAGTAAACCGCGGATGACATCTGCGCCGATGCAAATGTATAACGTCGCCCAGAATGGTCATTAAGGGCAAGAAATAGTCAAAGAAGCTCGTTCCCGATACTGTTGTGGGCGGTCCAATAACCCTTCCGCTCGCTTGAAAAACTGGAGAAGACGCCGGGTCGAAGGCTTCCCACTCGTCGTCCGGCACTGGACGGTATACAACGCAATCGTGGTCGAGAATGTGCAGTGGCGAGTTGAGTGAGAGCGCCAAGTGTCGATCCAGACAAAAGAGCAGCCAGAAAACACGCCGCCGCTCCTCTTGGACTTCTGGTACGCTGATACGGGAGCGGGAGGCATCGCAGGAGCGACACGCGCAAGTGGTACCTCCTGTGCAGCAGGATATAGAGGTGTTGGCAAAACTGTCTTCGCGATTGAGACCCATGGTGCGGGAGAGGCGCAGGGCTTTATGCAACCAGCGAAAACAATCCGCCTTGAAGTCACCGCCAGAGACGACGATGGTGAGAAGTAGGAATGTGAGTACGTCGTCGACGGACGGGACAGGAGGTCCTTCTTGGGAGATCGTTGCCCCAACACTATCGACATTTTCAGTTGCGCCTCGGTCTGACATATGGTCTCGCACATACATGCCAGCTGGTTGTTCATTAGCATATCTGACCACCTGGTGGTGAAAGTAGAGCCCCTTACCTGCATCCCTATCCCACGAGTCTTGATCGCGCTCTTGGATGAGCGACAGCATCAGTTTTCTCAGTCCCTCACATACAGTTGCCTTCCGTCCTGGGGCAAGGAAGAAGGAGTCGTCATCTGCAGTCTGCGAAGCAACCCAGAGTATCGTGACCAGCAGTGCGCAAGTAGTGCGGCGTGGACTATCCGGTCGCAGTAGGGAGTTCTTGCGTAAAACGTGCGTCAACACGTAGGGCGAGGCACACTCGAATAAAGACCGGCCTGGTTCCCGGAAATATGATTCAAGAAGCTTGCAAGCAAGGTCCTCGTCGATGATCCCATGCAGCATTGGAAGGACTGGTTCGAGGCATCTGAATCTAGACGTTCGATGCTCATCTGACCTAGGGTGGGCGGAACAGTCCATCGAGGAGGCAAGTTGGCGTCCATGACGGACTGGTGTCTCCGTGACTACGCTGGGTGCGCTGTAAGATGCATCATTGATGATGTGCGCAGGTACTTCTCTCGATTGTCCAGATATCAATGCGGCGGGTATATCCAATTCATGACTGCCTGTTGATACAAGCACAGAGGTAAAGGTTTCTGGGCTAATGCTGGGAGTTAGAGCCAAAGGTGATGAGGTAGGGACGTTTTGTAGTCCAGTGTATATATCTCGCTGGACCGTCCAAGGTTCATTATTTTTGTCTGTAATGGATTCGGCGCACGACTCATCCTGTAATCCAGCATGTTCAGGAGAATCAGGGCTTGGGCTGTCGTATGTAGAATGCTGCAGCGTCTTCTGAAAGCTCGAGTGCGGTCTGCGGCCCCTTTTCCCAACAGTGCGAGTGTAGAAACAGCCTCGCTCATACTCTATATCCCGACGACAGAAGTTAATCATCCAGTGTGTAATTAAGCATAGATAGACCCACCTCTACAACGATTACTAAAAGCAACAATTGAATTTAATAAGCAGACTCTTCTATAATAGCCGTATGAAGTACGAGAGGGTTGATGGTGTTCCCTAGTTACTTTACTTACCACGGCGTACGTCCATCGCAGCGTACCCTATGGCTACTGCAGCGATCACAAGCTCGAGCGGTTCTCTTCCGCGTACCCGGACCTCGTGTATTCTCCGGTGGTTGTTCGACTCGCCTAGTGTCTGTCTGGGATTCCGTGTCCATGCTGTTTACTGGCTGTAGTCAGCCTTGGATGGTTGTTTGATCAGATCGCAGGATCGGGCCCGGCTAATTTTCGTGTGGAAGTAGAGGTATTCTGGAAAGAAACCGTTTTGTGGTTCCTCTTTTATTATCCGTCGGGGAACAAAATGGCTCTTTAATTCCGGGGTTGGGCGTGCTATAAATCTGGGGAAAGTCCCATTTGCAGACATTAATGCGGGGAAACCCCCAAATCTGTCACGCCAGATCTGGCCTTAAAAGGTACAGACAATTACGAGGTAGGATCGAGAAGGGACCGCCTCAAAATTCTGCATATGGAGAGGGTTGCAGGCTGATCAGCCTTCCGGTGGATGGGTTAGACCACCAATAACTACAAACGCCACCGATGATGGAATCTTCGCCTGTTACATTTGTTCCTCTGGAAGCGGACATCCATCAGCTGCCGCCCAGCATCCGATCCAATGATCCGCGGACAGATGCGCCGAGTTGGAGTTCCGAGCTTCAAGACATATTTGAACACGACAAGATCTTGGGCACTTCGAGAAATTCCTGCTTTCTAGTTGTAGTTTCTGGTTTCTTGATCTTGCAGTAACTCATCTGTCATATACCAAGATACGCCATGTCTCGGCCATGCTCTTCACATTCTGTGCAGATGTCTATACACTCGCGATCACCCGGAAGTTGCAGGCGAGATCTCTACTGCTTCCACCACGTCGCTGCCTTTCGTGACGCCAAAATCGTCCATCTGCTTTCTCGAGTCGTCTTTCGGGGCAGCAAAGTCATAATCTAGCCAATGACCCAGAGCATCTTGGATATGATCGTACAATGATCGATCACGCTCGTAGGCAGCCTCGTCCAGCTCCGTGTAGTCGCGCAGACTGTCGTGGGACGAGTCCGTCGTGGTGGGGGCCTTGAGGATTGACTTGGCCGTGGCAACATTTTCCTCCAGCTCGGTCATGGTGCTGACACCCATGATGGTCGATACGGTCAAGCGCGGACGACAGTTTTGGACTGACTTGGCAATGGCGTATCTCAGAGCGACTGACGCCATGGACTCAGACTGCTGCTCCACCCACTCGGCCGTCGTCTGAACGACTTGCCTCAGAGCTGGTGGTGCCGGGTGCCAGTCGCCGGTCCGGCCCTTGGGAATGCCGCCCTTGCGCAGGAGGCCCACTGCGAGCGGGCTAGAGCACAAGACGGATGTGACGCCGGCGGCTTGGAACAGGTCAAGACCGAGCTTTTCGACCTTGAGGTTCTGCAGAGTCAATTGCGCCCACGTCTGGACGACATCCACTGGTCTCCCGTAACGATCTTGCACCGCGGCGGCTATCCGAGCGAGAGTTTCAATATCATAGCCTGAGATGCCTACTCGGCGGACCTTGCCCGCACGCTGGAACTCGAGGAGCACTTCCACGGCGCCTATGGCTTCTTCCATAGCCACGAACTCGACATCATGGCAGAATACGACGTCCAGGTACGTCGTTTGAAACCTGTCCAACGATCTTGTGACTGATTTGCGAACCCATGCCGGCGAATAGTCGAACCTTTTCTCCGTGATCCGGCCGACTTTTGTCATGAGAATGATATCTTCGCGCGGGAACCTGGACTTTATTTCAGGATGGGACAGCGCCGCGCCGAGTAGCTGCTCCGATGGTTCGTAGTAGGGGGAAGTGTCAATAGCATGAAGGCCCAGGTCGAATGCCCGCAACAGTATCTCCCGAAGCGGCAGAGACTCGGGGTCCGGATGGAGCTGGTAGCTGAAGCCTGCGCCTCCCAATATCAGATTTGGAATTTCAGGAATTTGAGTAGTCATCGCGGTCATTCTTCCGTGACCAATGGCCCAATAATAAATGGTCGACAGCGCATTACCTGTTTGATGAAGAAAAGAGTGAAAATTATTGCAAGTCGGTGGTGGTCGAGAGTAGCTTCACAAGTCAACCCTTTACAAGCCCAACCGGACAGATTATCGCGCAACTCTTTCTATGCGCACAATATCTGTCTCAATTGCTTGGCATTTCATACTCGGAGGATTTGCTTTGCTTCTCCGTGACTAGAAATGCCGCACTGTTGCATTATTGGAACCAGACTGCCTGCTGAAAAGAAAACCAAATCTATATTTTCCCTCCAACAGTTGGACCTCACTAGCATATACTTACCCGCCCCAGCTCCTAATTTGGCGAGGAAAATTGCCCGGCGGGTCTTTAAACGACCATTTTGTATAGTCCCCGCACCCATTTGATCCCGGTTCGTGGCTCTTGCACCTTTGTAATTACCCGGCGCTTTATTTCACGGCTCGCAAGAAGTCCTTACACCCTGGAGAAGCGAGATGCAAAAAGGAATTAAAGACCCCATTGGTGGCTGCACGTACGGTGTATGTATCCCGGCAAAACTCTATAAGCGCTTACAATGAGAAAGAATTCCCATTGACAGAAACACGATGAGAGGTGGACAGATTGTCGTATAGTCAGCCTATTCGGCGCCACGAATGAATCCTCTGTTTGTTGCGCCTCGCAGATGGGATTTCTTGGAGTTGGTGGCCCGGGAGATACTCCGTATACTGGACATGGGATGAAATGTGTATCGATACATTCATCATGCACATAAATGCAACATAAGAGTATCGTGTACCTCGCGCTCATCAATCTTGACTTTTCCCTTTCTCCACACCTTCTTTTTTATGGCAGAATCGCGATCAACCTGCGCCTAACTATCTAGCCATGGCTACCAGTGAGTTCTGGAAGAAGCGGGCTCTGCGCGTACCAGATAGCCGGCGAGAAAATTCTCACATCACCCTTCGCGAGTCCATCTGGCCCATCTGTCTCGTCACCACTCTTTTCTTCCTCTGGGGATTTTCGTATGGCCTCCTCGATACCCTGAACAAGCACTTTCAAGTCACACTCAACATTACAAAGGCAAGGTCTTCAGGAATTCAAGCCGCGTATTTCGGGTAAGCTGTGCACTTTCGTCATGATGGCGGTCATCATGATAAAAAAGAATTGGTTTCTTCTTGTCTTTCTGTCCGAAGCTGATTGGAACCATACAGAGCGTATCCGTTGGCCTCTCTGGGTCATGCTGCTTGGATTCTTCGGCATTTTGGGTACCGGACTGTCCTTATTTACGGACTCGTACTATATGGTCAGTCTGTCATTGTTTTCGTTTTTTAATGATTACCAGTGCATCGAACAGGTACTCAAACGTGATCACAGGAGTTGGTGCGCTTCTCGCCATTGCGGCGATCAAGACGAAAAGCTTTGGCGGTTTCTGTGCCTGCATTTTTATTATCGGCAACGGACTTGGCTCTCTCGAGACTGCAGCGAATCCGTATATCACTAGTAGGAAGCTTTTCCCTTTTCTCATTTCACCCAGATGTCATTGGCGGCATGCTCACAGGTCCGGGTAGTTTGCGGCCCTCCCAGGCTCGCTGAATTCCGTATCAACATCTCCCAGGCCTTCAACGGCATTGGGACCGTCGTTGCGCCGGTGCTAGGCTCCTACGTTCTTTTCACCTTTGACGACGAAACGGCTCTCAAAAACGTTCAATGGATATACCTGTCTATTGCCGTGTTCGTGTTTATCCTAGCGACTGTATTCTTCTTCTCGCCTATTCCGGAGATCACGGATGCGGACATGCAACTCCAAGCGGAGCAGAGCACAGTTGGGGCCTCTGACGTACCCCTGAGGAAGCAATATAGACTTTTCCACGCGACGTTTGCTCAATTCTGCTACGTTGCAAGTCAAGTCGCCGTGGCTAGGTGAGTACGAACCCAAAATTAGATATCTTTGCCATTTCTGATGTACGTTCTTGGTCAGTTTCTTCATAAACTATGCCACGAGGTGCGCGCCAATACTCCCAACTGGATGGGATCACAGCTTCTTGCGGGTGGCCAAGCAGCTTTTACAGTCGGCAGATTCGTCGGCGTTGCTCTGATATATCTCGTGCGGCCTCGATGGGTTTTCTTGGGCTTCCTTACGCTGGTCATCGTCTTCACCGCCTTATCCATCGGCCTGACTGGCAACGCTGGCATCGCAATGTTATACTGCATCCTGCTCTTCGAATCCATCTGCTTCCCCACAATCGTAGCCCTCGGAATGCGAGGGCTCGGCCGCCACACAAAGGCCGGCTCCGGATTCCTGGTGGGCGCCGTGCTGGGAGGTGCTGTTGGCCCGCCACTCATGGGCTACGTGGCCGATCTATACGGCACGGGAACCTCCATGTTCGTCCCGTTGATATTCTTCGTGGCCGCCTGGACTTACCCGCTCGCCGTCAATTTTGTTCCCTCGTACAGGAAGGTGGCCGACTCGTTTGGTGAGACGAGTCGCGAGGTTGAGGCCCAGGCTGCTGGGAAAATTGATCCTGAAGCCGAGATGATTGAGTTTGCTATTGAGAAGAGGGCTTCAAAAGCCACCATCTGAGTGAGAGTGTCGCTGTCCTCAAATCCAGGCTTCGAATTATCTTCTAAGATTGTCATTCTGCGATTCCGTGAATGAAAGGGAATGGAAATGAGGCGCCTAACATAGGCAATCCGAATTCGCTTTGGAGGCAGATATCAATGGAAAGAGATTTTCATCCACAACGTATTCGGCATTTTGAGAACTGCTTTACCATAAAATTCGTACTAGACGCCAGTAACATCTTTTACTCGCGTAGCCTCCCAATTTACGCCTTCCTACCATCCTTTCTGTGGCAAGTGCAGCGAGTGGATAAATACGCCGACAGCCTGCCCATTCGGCTTTTCTGCCTCGAGCAACCTATCAGTCTCAGCAGTGCATAAGAACGATTTCGCGCCGATCAAATCAGACGAAGCGCATGGGAACGTGGCTCATCGTGCATCAAAGAGACCAAGGTGGCAATGACAGCAATATGCAACAACACATTTGATAGGTAGAATCGGCTGCATGTCAGCTGAACCCCTCACGGATTGGGTATGACAAGGCTCCCAAGGCATACACCGTCGTGGGAGAGTGACTGATGGAAACGATCATTTCTGCCCAACTCTCTGTTTCTCAAATTCATTTGCGATATTGCATTTTCTGGCACTGTGAAGCTCCAAACACTCGCAAATCCAAGGGTCAACGACAACGCAAACATGATACGGCACCAGCATTGCACTGACTGAGCACCATCCCAACCATGGATCCCGTCACTGCTCTCGGCGCTGCAGCTGCGGGCGCTCAGTTCGTCGGCCTCGCCGTCAAAAGCGCACTGGGATCCGCCAAACTGATTCAAGACATCCGGGACGAGCCAAAGAGAGCCATAGAACTGCTGACGTGGGTTGAAAATGAAGTCACATCGATGCAAACGCTCCTTCATCCCGAGTCGTCGGTGTTCTCTCATCTCACGACGAACCAGTATGTTCAGATCGCACCACATGCTATCAAGGCTCGGAAGGCGATGGACAAAGTCAACAATGTGATCTCGCCACTAGTTCGAGACATCGATAGCCTCAAAAACCGAGACGACGTCGGAAAAAGAATCATGCTCATCTGGAAGTCGATACTCACCGTGAAGTCCATGAAGAGAATTGAGACAGATCTCGGGATCATTCGGCTATTGAATGCAACTCTGCTGCGCGAACTACAAGTCTGCGGGTTAGAAACGCAGTCCCTCCTTCGGTAAGTCAGGCGGTGATGGTTAATTTAATTCCAACAAGAATCTGTACATTAGAAACATTAGGACTCGCAGCGACATGACAGAGAGTGCAGTGCACCGTACAAAAATGCGATGGTCAAACTAACATCCATATTACAGAAACCAAAGCACGCAAGTCTTATGCATTGTCAACGACCTTGCAAAGCGCGATGAAGAGCTTCGACGATCAATGGACCAAATCAACGTATCAACGACGAATCTAGTACAGACTGTCACCAGAATCAGGGATGCAGGAGATGTACAACACCAAGAAGTACTTCGTATGCACATGATGCAAATGGCCTACTTGCAAGCTATCCAAGATAAGATGGGCATGACAGAAGTACACACACGAGTGGGCAGCGAAGCCAATTCTGGACCACGTACAGAATCCGAAGCCAGCGCGGTGGATGTCGTCAAGTTCTGCCCAGAAATGGCTGGGAAAGGCGCGAGATCCTTGCGATGCAGATGCCGCAGCAACATGGTGTCAGAAACTCGCAGATTTGGGCCTTTTGCCTACAAGACAGGACGGCAAGCTTCTCAAGTTTGCCCGCTCCATGGACGCATTGGCCAGAAGAGTTACTCGATTGAAGCGAACCTGAGTCCATGGGCGAATGGCTTCTTACAGCTCTCCCTCGGTATGCTGTTCCAGGGAGGAACGTGGTCCATACTGCCACCGCTGAAGTTCCAGGGGACTGTAAAACGATCAGAAAGTCCCATCTTCAGACTCATCGATGATTTCATTTCATCTTGCTCCACAATGGAGAAATGGAATTATTACGTTACAGGGATACAAGGTCCGTTGGAAGACAACGCGTATAATGAATATATTCGACTATCTTGGGACAGCCAGAGAACCAAGGATGAACTAGCAGGAGTCCTTCATGGTATCGAAGAAGCAGCTGCCACTGGTCTTGCCTCCTATAGCGATATGGACGAGCGCGGATCCACTCTGCTTACCGTAAGTTTCCAAAGATCCATGTATGATGGAATTAATGTCTAAGACTACTTTAGGAGTTGGCCCTCCTATTCGCGTTCTTGGGAGAAGAAATACTCAACGTGGAAGCAGAAATTCTACAGCTGTTTCGAATCGCCTTCAATGCAAAGCTTGACCCAACGGTACCATTAGGCGCAATTCACGATATAAGGGACTACAAAGTAGAGGACTGGGAAGAACCGGAGCTGAAAATAGGTGACATTCTCGTAAATTATGCCATGGAAACTGGAACTATCAGTGCCTCACTATACAACGCATTCCTGGATTATGAAGGATTGGCTGAGTCGACCAGATTTGATCAATGGCGACATTCTTCATCCTACACGGTCGAGCCACTTGGGAAAGTCGTTAGGCTTGACCCGGTCTTGGCTGAGGGTAGGTTTCATTCCAAGCTTCAAGTACACGAGGCTTATCTTATACTAACTCATCAACAGTGGCCGGATACGGCGACTTATCATTGGCCATCATCTCAAGATCGTTGGCGAAATTGCGCAAATGTCTTTCTACCAATTCAAGAGATGATTCATTGACGAATCAATTCATGTTTTCGCCTTTAGAGCTTGCGTTGGGTTGATCTGAAGGGATGCAATTATTAATTGATCACAAGCACGGCAATGTACTCAGAGCCTTCGCATACGCATGCAGAGCCCACGACACCACGTCAGCCCGTCTCCTTCTTTCAGCTGAGGCCGCGATACCGTCCAATCCTCGGCGTACACAGACGGGCGAGAAATACTACTTTGATTTCATCAAAGCGTTGTATCTCGCTCGGGACGACCTGAGCATCTTTCGTCTGGCGGCGGAAGAGATCTGGAGTCGAAGAGACATACTTACGGGCAGTTTACTGGACTACTTGGAACAGGAGCACATGCAATATCTGAAGCAAAGGAGATTGTTGCCCGTCACGATTAATGCGGTCCAGGGCGATTTTGGAATGCCGAGTCCTCACGGTACAAAACAAGCCATGGCTGACCCCCTCTCGTCGGCGGTCCATATGAGCACCGATTTTGGTCCACGACACCATCAGATTTTATTTGATGTTGGCTTTACTGATGTAGATACACAGTGTGGCCCGGAAGCGATGACACCGCTGTATTTGTTTTGTCAGAATGTTCCACGCCATGTATCGACACTGAAGCCGGAAAATGACTGGAGTCTTTCCGTTCTGTGGCTCCTGAGAGTAGGTGCCAACCCCAGATTGAGTCTGGAGTCCTCTGGGGGCTCTCGTCATAGTGGGAAGTACGTTCAACACTTCTTGGCTATGGCTCTAAATTTAAGGGTCCAACTATTGGAGGGGTTCGTCGACACGTTGGGACGGCTTGATGAAAGATATATGCGCGACGACTGCTCCTGCCGGTGCTCCTCCAAGGGCTGCATTCCATCCTCGGGCCTTTGGAGAAATCCTGGAGGGTGGTTTAATTGTGTCCAAGGCATTACAAGACAATGTTTAGCCCGCAGTACGTCCAGTACGAGGAAATGGTTGAGGTATTGGGGTTACTCCAGGAGCGAGAAAGACTTCATCTACCAGGAGGCCAGCCGGCATGAGATATTCCACCGACTGGGAATGACGCATTTGTGCTGCGTCAGGATCGTCGGAATGGATGACATACCACATATCAGAGTGGAGGACGAAGAGTCTGCACGCAACCTGGAACTTCTGTTGCAATGCTATTTGCGGCTCAGAAAAGCCTACTCAAAGATACCAATCGAATCATTCTGGGCTTATTGGTGGGGCAATATAGATACCATCTTGCCACCGGTAGTGGATTTTTCATCACATGAAAAAGAAATAGTTTGGATGAATTACGAGGATGTTCCGGCCAACAAGGAAGATATGGAACGCACCAGGGATGACAGATGGCGCGCAGCACTAGAAAAGGCTGGGTACAAGAACTGGGACTACAAGGACGTGATACGTGATCATTGCACGAAGATGCTGCTTAAGGCTCGAGCCTACAAGGAAAAGGAGATTGCTTGGAAGCGACATCGCCTAGTTACAAAGCCGCGTTTCGTTCGAAAAAGACCTTCCAAGTCGTCCAATGTGCAATCGGTCATCTTCATCTGAGGGTACAGAATGATTTAAGCCTGTTTTTTTGCTTAGAGTAGGAGTTATCTGGTATACTTTCAGACTTTCTTAATATTGTTCAGTCGAATGAACTCTTCTCCAGTCATAGTAAAGACTTATATTTCCACATGATTCTACATAAATTTCATCCAATGAAATGTTGAGTCTTTACATTAGTCAACCTTTTCAAATTTTGTGGGAAGCAAACTTGACATTACAAGCAACGGCCTGATGCGTAGTTGTGACAAACATAATGGTCCGACTATGAACGCAACCATACCCTACCACAACATCCTCAAATCACCATTCGAGTTCTCAATCCTCTCATCCAAACAAATCTGATCCCGATGCCACGACCCATCGCGCCGGCGCAATTCAGCCTCGAGGTACTTGCCGTCGTGCACGAGACGCACGTCCCTTGCACTTCCCGCAAAGTTGCCGTCGCGCGACCAGCGGAAGTGCCCGTCGGCATTCGTCAGCAGCCGGTTCAGCGAGATGGACGTCAGCTTGTGCGAGCCGTCGACGCTGCGGCACTCGGCCACCAGGTCGTGGTCGCCGTCGAGCGAGATGCGCGACGCGCTCGACGAGAAGTTGCCTCTGAGATGGCCGCCGCCGTGGCTGGGCTGTGGGGGAGGGGGGTTGGCGTAGTACGGCGGCGGCACCGGCGGTGGCTGGTGTTGCTGCTGTTGGTGGTGGTGCTTCTTGTCGTCGTCCGAGGAGGACGATGAGGAGGAGGACCGCCGAGAGGACGGCCGGCTGTTCTTCCTGTGGTCCTTGTATGCGTCCTGGAGCTTGTGCCCGGCAAAAGCGCCGCCTAGGGCGCCGAGGAAGCCATGATTCATCTTGTGGCCTATTAAAGTTGTTAGTCTCGTGTATAATTGTACTGAGCAGGGAAATACGAACCTGCAAAACCACCAGCGGCGCCTCCAGCGAGAGCGCCCATAAGTCCTCTCTCCTCATCCGTCTGGGGCGTCTGGCCGGGATACGCCTGCGTCTGGCCGGACATCGGACCCGGACTGGCGCCGTACTCCTGCTTGACTGCAGCGGGAGAGTAGTACCCCTGAGACGACCCGGGCCGCGGCGAGTGCTGCTGCGGCGGCGCATACTGAGGCTGGCTCAGACCAGCGTACGGCGACGGCGGCCCTTGCGAGTCATGAGGAGGCTGAGAATATCCTCCCCACGACTGCTGGTGCTGCTGCTGGGGGCTGCCGTTATACCCAGCGCGGCCCGGACTGTGTGGGTACTGCCCAGCCGGGGGTGGAGACACCGGAGCGGCGGCGTACTGCGGCTGCTGGGGAGGATAGTACCCAGGGTTCGGCGAGTGTGGTGCCTGCTGTGAGTATCCCGGGTTGGGAGAATGCGGCGGGGGAGGACCGCCGTACTCCGAGCCCATCGGGTATGGAGGTCTTCCGCCCTGCTGCTGGTACTCTGGGTTCTGCGAGCGGTACGGGTCGAATGGCTGCTGCTGCTGGCCTGACTCGCCGCGCTGATGGTAGCCGTAGCCCGAGGGCGGGCTGGAAGGAGGGTAACCACTCATGTTTGGATGGTTTGGGTCGTAAATGGGCCTAAGAACCATGATGAAGATGGGAAGAAGAAGTCTCGTCTATATACTTGAGATTGGGAGGGAAACCAATATGTTTATGTAGATGTTAGAAGGTGGATGCATGACAGCGAGTTCAAGCTGTTCAGCTATTCTTTTAAGGATTCCCCATTCTGATCTGACTGCTTACCGCCCAATCAGATTCTAGTATAGTTTCGCCCCGAGAGTGCGGCGATGCTAGGCGAGCGGCGAGGCGCAGTCCATTATGTTATGTGCCTCTCTCGGCCTATGATCTTGTGCTGCCTAAATCCTATCTAGAGGCCTCCGCATTTTACACAATAGCTCCCGCTTTGGGGAGTGTTATTCGAGAACGTTTGCGAAAAAGGGGTCCAGAGTATATTGAGTCCTAGCTTTATTGACTCCCATACCACATACCAAGAATTGGCTTCTTGAGGAAACACCGTAACTTTATTTCTGATGTGTACCTCTCTCTCCTTATTGAAGCATTACTTGTTAGTGTCTGGGTAGCGTGACATAAAAATGGCCGAAAACCCGACCAAGCTGGCCACGGACTCATATATAGTGGCTATGACTTAAAAGGCAGTGGAGATCCGTTGATTGATATTCGCTGACATTATTGTTTCGTCGATGCCGTTACTCCGTGATGGAGTCGGATTGATTGGGAGCTACGGTATCCAGAGCGTTGCCGGCTTGCCGACTACTGGCGCAATCTCGCAGGGTCCTGTGGAGATCTGAATCGGCGTAGAACAAACTGGACCCTTTTTGTTGTTCTTCGGCTAGAATCTTCTCTGCCAGTCGATCTCTCAAGTATAAAAACGACACGTGAAGTGGATTGAAAAGGAGAAATCGATGACCTAATACGATTAGATCATTGCCTTGATACCTGACTCTTATTACCTAGATACTTGGTAGGAAGTCTGAATGCAGAAACTTTGTGATTTAAGTAAATCAATATGGTCTCTGAGCTCAGTTCTATCTCGACTGATGTGCAGTCCCTTTTTGCTCTATATTATACATCTATTATAATACATGTTCGCAGGCTGGCTTCTCGCGGAGCCGATCTATCCAATACCATACAGAAAACGCCGATCCCCGAGTCTATGAAAATGAGTTGGACAAGGCTTCGTCTGAGCTTCTTGCCGTGTCTGATGTGATGTTTCGTAATACAAATAGGAGATGTATCTCGAATCAATGGCTCTGCGCCTGACGGACGATCTCGATACCTTCGTCTGCCGATCTCTTGGACAGCTCCTTCTCCACCCAAGCCGACGCGTTCGCCGCGGCCTCGGTGGCGCTGTCGAGGTTTGACTGGAAGAAGCCCTGCAGCTGCGACGGCGTGAACGTGTCCTCGGGGATGTGGGCCGCGAACTCGGCGCCGAGCCGCTCGACATCCGCGAGGCACAGCGGCGAGTCGGAGCCGACGTCGAGGTCGGGCGAGAACATGCGCACGAACATCTGCCGCGCCGACGCCCGGCTGATATTGCCCAGGAACACCTTCATGTCGATGCGGCCGGGGCGGGTCAGCGCGCTGTCGAGCTGCTCGGGCTTGTTGGTCGTCATGATGACGATGCGGCCCTCGGCCGAGCCCACGCCGTCCAGCACGTTGAGCACCCCCGACAGCGTGCAGTTGGACCTGGTGCTGTGGATGCTGCTCTGGTCGCTCTTGTCCCCCGTGTCTCCGCGCTCGATCCCGACGGCGTCAATGTCCTCCAGGAGAACGATGCACTGAGGCGGGATCTCCTGAAACATCTGCTCCAGGTCGTGGTCGGCCGGGACACTCGGGAGCTTGACCTCGTAGAGATCCAGGCCGAATTCGCCCGCTAGAGCCGTCGACAGGGACGATTTGCCGGTTCCCGGAGGACCATAGAGCAGGTAGCCGCGGCGGTAGGGCATGCTCCTGTTGCGGTACCGCTTCTGCGTCTTGGGGTCTAGGTATTTCCTGATATCGGCAAGCAGCTCCTCCTTGACTTGGTTGTCAAAATGGACCGTGTCCAAGTGTCGAATGGGCTTTCGAGACTTGGGCTGCCACGAAATGCCGTAGCGGTCGCGCGAGTAGATGGTGACAAAGTACTGGGCCTGCCTGTCGGCGTAGACGCGGCACTCCTCGACGAGCCGCTTGATGGGTTCCACCGAGCGGCCGATGCAGCTGATGGTGAGGTCCTCGCCGCCGATGCCGTCGTAGCCGGGGTCGCACATGGCCGCGTTGAAGCTGTCGAGGGACCGGGACACGACGAACAGGTTCCCGTCGTGCCAGAACCACGCCGTCTCCCAGTGGGGCAGGTACTGCGCGGAGCGCCGCGTCTTCCTCAGCGCGGCGGACACGTCGTCGCGGCCGCCCGACTGCGACTCGGTGCGCGCGGTGAAGAAGCGCACCCGCCGGCCTTCGATCACGTGGGCCAAGACCCAGCTCACGGCGCTCCGGTTTAACGGGTCGCGGCCGGGGATGGAGACGGAGGCAATGAAGAAGCGCCGCACCCAGGCGTACGCCTCGGACCACACGGAGCTGGCGAACCGCCATGCGGACGGGGCGATACCGGCGAGCGCGACGATGGACCCGACATGCGTGATGTCGAGCTCTGCCCAGCGCGCTGCGAGTGTCCTCAGCAGTCCGACCGGATCGGTCAGCTGGAAGTTCGCCGCGCCGCCGGCATGAAAAGGTTGCGACATGTTATGAGAGGCGGTACGCTGCCACCATCATAAAATGCCAACGAAGAAAAGCGACACGTAGCGGGATAGACAGACGCTACGAGCAGCCAACAGGCCGCGTCACCAGAAGAGGAATCAGACACTCCAAGAGACAAACAGTTTTGAAATTACAAGAAGAGTAAAAGAACTAGTAATGAATGTATAGTATACAGTGAAACATGTCGAGCGTTGACCAATCGAAATGAAGGAGGATGGGCCAAAATGGATAATGGGATGAAGAGAGTTTTTCTGACAGCTATTTTTTTCGTCGACGCACAGGCCAACTTAGCCCCTGTAGAGCTTCCCCTAGCGCTTTTATACGGATATATTCAATGATCGTCGTCGGTGCTAAGTTTTAGTTAGTAGACTCACTCCACCGAGTCAGTCCCTGGAGGACGGTTATAGAGGCAATATTATAATAAGCTGGTCATCTTTTCAATTCTGTCCGTATCCTTTTTAGTCGCAGTTTAGCGAACTGGTATTCTTTGTTTTCCTTTTTGGGCGACGTCTCGAAATTTAGGTACCTATCCTGTCCCTTTCTCATTGCGCCATGGAATGGCCTTTCAATGCAGCCGCCCTGCGGTGAAATTATAGCGAACCGCTCCCAAGTCTGTCTAAAGTGTGCAATCTAATACAACAAAATCGTCTCTACATGAAGTCTAATCTTTGGAACAAATGAAAACATTCTATCGGGAAAGAGCTGACAAACTTCGAATCTCGGCGTCCTCCTCCTCGAGCTCTGCTAATTTCTTTCCAGGCAATCTGACAGCGCGGTCCAGCGCCACCGGCAGACCCCTGTGTCTTCCTCTCAGCATGACGAGGATCATGATGATCTTGCTGCCCGTGTACATGCCGCCCGTGAGACTATAGCTCTGGTCAGGCAGGCCGATGCTGATGCCGATGTTGGTATACCCCGAGACGATCTCGAAGAGGATGCTGAACACGCTGAACGTCACGGGGTCTTCGAGGGAGTGCCGCGTTTCGATAAGCGTGACAAGAAATAGGGCCAACGCAACCCACCATACGTCGTGGCTGAGCTGGCCGCGGACTTGCTGGGATACTAAGCTCGGCGGCCCGGTCGCCGGGTGATTGCTCAGGGAGTGCATCGATGGGGGTCGCGCGAAATCCATGGTGGCAGCGCGGCGGAGCGGCTTTATCGGGGCCGGGCCTGCGCCGTCGGATGTCGCTGCACCGGTGGCGACGCCGACGCCTTGGAAGCCAGTCATGCGGCGCTGCAGCTGTCGACCGACGAAGGCCGTGCCACGGCGGCCAACGGCAGCGAGGCGCTTGACGGATTTAGCGGATGGCGCCTGTGACGTCGTGTCCCAGTTTCTTCGGTTGTTATTGAATGCAGTCGGGAGGCCCGCCGCGAGAGGGTCGTCGCGCCCGGCAGCGTCGGCGTCGGCGTCAAAGAGACTGCTCGTCTCCGAGTGGAGCTGCTCAACCTCGGTCTGGTCACCCTCGTAGATGCCCAGGGAGCGCTCTTCGTAGACGTTGGTCTTTCGCATAGTGATAATATGCGGGTACGCAGCCGTATAGAAGATGATGAGCCACAGAACGTGCACGTCAAAGTACATGGCCGAGGGGGACACAATGGCGTAACCACCAGATGGAATTGCTGTGGTTGAAGGTCAGAAATAGGGTCTTTCCGGGGATATTCAGGCTAAGGTATAACTTACAAAATCCCTCGAACAAGGCATCAAAGACACGCTGTCCGGTCGGGATGGCCTCCATGGTGGGATTTCCAGTGGTGAGAACAAGAATCAAGACCCAATCGGCCAGTACGAAGCCTCCAAACGTGGCAACAAACATCCAAGTGTCCTTTGAAGGGAACAAACTAGTGTACACGCGACGTGGGAACCTGAGAATAAAATCAAAACCCTCTTTCCAGACTGGATAGTCCTCCTTGTCCCGTTGAAAGAGGTGGAACACTTTCGACATGATCCAGATCAACAGGCGCATGAAAACGGGGAATGCGGCAGGGCCGGCGAGCGAGAGAATGGTGACAATGGTGAGTAGAAAGTAAGCGCCCTGAAAGGGTAAGAAGGCTGCATCGAGCAGAGTGAAGCCAGCATTGTTGTAAGCCGAGATGGCGAGGAAGCTGCCCGCCCACCAAGGATTTTGAGCATTGACGGCCGCCTCGTCGACGGCGTAAACATACATCCAGGCGCCGAGGGCAATGGCGCCGAAGAGCTGCCACAGAACGAAGTAAACAATGACAAAGGCTGAGAGGAATTTCAGAGACCGATATTCCACACCACCGAGATACTCGCGCTGGTCCTCGGACAGGTTAAAGAATTGCCCGTTTCGTCCAATGTTGTGCTTCTGCTCATTGAAGAAGGTCTGAACATTGAAGCCAGCATCAGAAGTTCGCGACTCGGCTGTTACTGGCCTCTTCCGTGCACTCGTCGTTCCAGTCTGTTGAGAGTGTGTCTGGTAGATGGAGTGTCCAGTTGTTGCGGACATGGGCCTGTTCTCGCGGATCGGTTCGAGGAACCCGACGTGATGCTGTTGCGGCGGGCCTTGCTCATTTCCTGCCGAGTTGACCTGGCCCATGGGATACGAAGCCGCCGCCTCGTCTGGGGCGAGCCCAGCTCTCGAAGTTTGAGAATTGGGATCGCTTGGGCGCCTCAAAGACCACGGCCCTTTGCTCTGCGACTGCCTCCGGCCTTGACCTTTGCCAAACGAGCCCATGACCTGCAGACCAAACATGGCGCCCGTCATACCGACTAGAGCACCCGTCTTTGAGGTGGGAGCCTTCCTCTTTGCGCGCTCCTTTTCCACAATGTCCTCGAAGCGCTTCTCAAAGATACGCTTGCGGAAGGCAATGGTGAAATATGAAATGATGACCTGGGATCCCATCATCATGAGCACGCACAGCTGGACCTGCTGAAAGGTGGTGAGCTGGCTGACGTTGACCGTGTTGAGGCCCGATGCCGTCAGGGCGGACATGACCATGAACAAGCTGTCCCACCACCCAATGCTGTACTGGGGGGCCGAGGAGCCCCAGAAGATGAGGGCGCCGACGATGGCGGTGACGATGAAGTAGGCATAGTGGATGGTGATGAAGTTGACGGGCGGCAGATAGGGACGGACGACAGCCCATCGCCTCGCCCAGGTCTCGCACAGCTCCGGGTGCTGTGAGCGAAAGTCGTCCCACCGCTTGAGACCCATTCTCCTTGTGCCGTGACAGCCGCCGTCGAGCCTTAAGGGTGGAACGGAGCGATCCGTCACCGACGATTTGCGGGAGCTAAGCTAGCTGGACTCTGGAGAAGCAGGGATATGACGGCTTTGCTTTTCTGTGGGCAGGGCTGAAGAAACACTCTTTGAGCATCCGTTTCGATACAGAGTGGTCATCACGCGTCGCGTTGACTTGTTTGCTCACGAGCGTTTCTCTCCCGGGCGATGAAATTTTCTGGAATGCAGCGGCTGACAGTGGCTCTGATGATATGGCTCGTATCTGGCATATGGAAGAAAAGCGCGACCCCCTTTTTGCTGTTCGTGTCGTCCGGGTCCCACCAAGCACGGAATGTGTCGCGCCCTAAACACACGTGGCAAGGCCTTGGCAGGTATCAGGATCTTGTTTAATCTCGATATGTCTCTTCATCAATTGGTCCATGTGTGTAAGTTTGAACTCTTGTTCTTTTTTTCATTGTCCAACATCATAATGGCGAAATCGTCTTTCGGCCGTCTTCAAGTTGGCGGCACCGCTATCAATCAACCTATGCCTATCAAGTCGCACTGATGATGGTAGCCAAGGAAGAGATAAGCGAGAATTTGAAGCTGGTCGCTCTCATCACTTTCGGCCCATGTCTTTCTCGGCGCATTGAGTCCTGTAATCAACGTAGCCCTGTCAGGTACAGTAGGCATCCAAGATCGGCAGCTGCAACGCTGAAACGCAATCACCGTGCTTCTCCAGAATCATCATTCTTAGGATCGTCGTCCACTTGATGCAGTGTTTCTTCCGATCGGATCCCATCGAGCCATCAGTCCCCACATTACCTGTCACCCTGTACAACTATGAATATGACTGAATAGTGTCTCTGGACCTTATCGTCATCAAGATGCGCGAGGTTCTGACGGGCGGGGTCTCCGCACCTTTCCGGCTGCCTGACACAATTGAACCACGACACTATGCCATCGAAATTGAGCCGGACCTCGATGCCGGAACCTTCTTGGGACGGGTCGCGATTCAATTGCACGTCGCAAGGTCGACGCAGTATATTGTACTCCACGCCGTCCGGTTGAATATCACTCATGCTTCACTTGAGCCCGAGGGCGGCATCATATCGCGTCCCTCGGTGCACTACAACCCAGATCAGGAGACGGCCTATCTCAAGTTGGACGAGAAACTGCTCACCGGCTCGCAGGCTATTCTCTTTCTCAGCTATCATGGCACAATGTCGCCGGTCGGCAATATGGGCGGTCTGTCACCCACGCCATACCAGCTGCCCGACGGAACAGTAAAGATGGGCTTCGAGACCATGTTTGAACCCACCATGGCGCGGAGCGTGTTCCCGTGCTTTGACGAGCCGGCCATGAAGGCGCAGTTCAGTGTCTCGTTGGTCGTCCCTCCGGCCCTGACCTGTCTGAGTAACATGGACATTGCATCAGAGGAGGCCATTTCGTCTGTTGCTGCCGCCACTGCCAAGAAGCGTGTGTCTTTCGCCGTCAGTCCGAAAATGTCTACCTACCTGGTGGTCATGGTGGCCGGCTACTTCCAGATGATTGAGACCGACGAGTTCCGTGTGCCCATTCGTTTCTGGGCGGCAGTGGATAAGAACTTTAGCAATGCCAAGTATGCGCTTGATGTTGCCGTCGCGAGTATGAAAGCACATGAGAAGAGCTTTGGTCTCGAGTATCCGCTGCCGAAATTGGATCTCGTGGCTATCCCAGGACATCAGGGGTGAGTGTAGCCAAACTTTGCCTTGCCATGTCTATATTGTAGTGCATTACTCCGATCAAGCACTCGAAATAACCGTCTCATGCCATATTTAGACCATGAAGTATAAAATGCTGACCACCAACAGCGGCATGGAACACTGGGGCTGTGTGACATACCAGGAAGGCGGCATCCTTCTGTCCGAGAACCCTTCTGTATACGACAAACTAGTAGTCGTGGCACTCATGGCTCACGAACTCGCCCATCAATGGTTCGGAAACATCGTCACCATGGAGTTCTGGGACTCACTATGGCTCAACGAGGCCTTTGCCGAGTGGGCATCTTTCCACGCCATGTCCACGATCCTCCCGGACTTTGACATCTGGGCGAGCTTTGTGGCCAATTCAATCGACAGCGCGCCGGGGGCTGGTGTCCAGAAGGCCATGGAGCTTGATACCAACGTGGGAAGTCACGCCATCCACGACCCCAACATATCAGCCGGCTCCGCCTTTGACTCCATCACCTACCTTAAGGGCTGCAGCATCCTTCGCATGATGGCAGAAAACTTGGGCGTCGAGGTCTTCTTGCGAGGCGTCAGGCTGTATCTGGGGCGGTACATGTACGGCACCGCCACGACCGAACAGCTCTGGGATGCCCTGAGCGAGGTCAGCGGGCGCAACGTGGCAGAGTTCATGACGGCTTGGATCCAGAGCGTCGGCTTCCCGCTGCTCACGGTCAATGAGTACCGCCCAACAGGAGAGATACTGGTGACACAGTCCCGCTTCTTGCAGAACGGAGATACCGACAAAGACGCCAAACCGTATCCAGTCTCCATTCGGATGCTGGGGCCCGACGGTTCGACTACGCATTTGCTGACTGGCAAAAGCATCCGCATCCCGGCCAATCCGTTCAAGTACAAGCTGAACGTTGATCAAGGAGGCTTTTACCGTGTTGCATACCCATTGTCACGCATCCACAAGTTCCAGGTACAGTTCTCTGGGGATTATCTTTCCGTCAAAGACAAGATAGGAATCATCGCGGACCTCGGTGCCATCGTTGCTACTGGATCAACAACAAGAAATGTGAATCTGCCTGATTTCTTGACGTTCTTGTTCCAGATCAAAGACCACATTGATAGTGTGTACATATGGCGCGAGGTACTGGGCCAGCTACGAATGATTGAATCCGCGTTCATGTTTGAAGGCGAGGTCGTCACAAATATTCTGAAAGTGGTGAGGCATCGGCTGGTGCAACGCCTCATCACTGACAAATTGTTCACATTTAAGTCCACTGATACAACTGAAGAGTCACTACTCAAAGCGCTACTTTTTGGTCAACTCAAAGAGCATCTCGTGGTGCAAGGATTTGCAAAGGAGGCTTGGGACAAGTTGTTGGCCGGAGACACAAAAGCGCTGAACCCCAATATTCGGCGCCGGATATTCCAGACCGTGGCATATATGGATGATTCAGACGTGAGTTAGGATTCACCATTGGCTAACGATGAGTGTTACTGATCCATTGTAGGAAACTTGGGACAATTTAAAGTCCATCGCTCTAGAAGGGGCATATATCCCTCCGGGAGACCCAACAACACCCCTCGAAGCCTTCGAATCTCTAGGCTGCTCACCAAACCCGCGCCTCATCGCCCGCGCTCTCGAGCTCATCACGCCGCCAAAGTCATCCGTAGAGTCAATCATGCAAGCGAGGGCAGCTGCACCCTTCGTCTTGAACTGGGCCGCTCGCCTGAAGGTCTTGCGGTCCTTGCAGGGCCACCCCAGCGGCGCGGTCGCCGAATGGGAGTGGCTTCGCGAGAACTGGGACAGTCTGTACCAGGACCGCAAGAGCGGACAAATTGGCGGATTCGGTTTCATCGAAGACGCCCTCGGCGGACTGGCGACGTCGGCCCACATGGCCGAGGTTGAACATTTCTTCGCAAACAAGAGAGACCCGGTATGTTCCCTTTCTTCAATCACTATACGAGTTCATTTTGAAGCACAAGGCTAATCTCATAAAAGTCCTTCGATATGCTGCTTACTCAGGCCATCGACAAGATACGGACCAGAGCCAGATTTGTCGACGCGGATCGGGACGCACTCATGAAATGGGCCAGACAGGAAAATATTGCTCTAGATACATGATGATTCCTGTCGAAATGGCGCAATCTTTCTACAGATTCACTGTTTCGTTTTGTGGATAACTGAGATCAAAATCAAATTTGTACAGGACTTTGATACACTAATGCGAAAGGAACTATGATCTCAACACGTTGAATGGTTTCCACCAGATTTCACCGATGCTGAAACTTCATGAAGATGAAATCTACTCTCCCCCATCCACATTCCTCTACTCGTCGTAAAACCCCCAGAATATCTAATCCGAGGCCTCACCTACTCCAAGTGCTCCCTAAACCAATTCACAGCAGCGTTCTTGCCACGAATCATGGCCGCGCGCTCGCCAGCCTTGCGCTCATCGCCGCGCACAAAGCACGCGTGCACGGCGCCGGGGAAGTGCTGGTAGTCGAACGCGACGCCGCGGCGCTGCAGCGCCTTGAACGCGTACACCTTCATGTCGTCGGGGAAGGCGGCGTCGATCTCGGGTGCGAGGATCTGCACGGGGACTTGGGGGCTCACCCCGTCCAGGTCCGCCTCGGTCGTCAGCGACGGGTGTCCGATACTAATAGCGTCGACGAGGGGCGGGTCGTGCTCGGCGGCCGCGAGCCGCAGGCACGCCCAGCCGCCGTAGCAGAAACCCGCGGCGCCGACGCGGCGGTACCCCCGGGCGCGCAGGGCGCGGGCGCAGGCGAACAGCTCGGGCTCGCGCGCCTCGCGGCTGTTGCGCGTCAGGAAGGCCGGCAGGTCGAGCTCGGCGAAGCGCTCCTCGATGATGGGCTCGGGCGCGACGACCTCGCCGCCGAAGAAGTCGGGCAGGTAGACGGTGGCGCCGGCCTCCTGGGCGTAGTGGTCCGCCAGCAGCCGCAGGTTGGGGAACGTCCAGCCGAAGAGGTCGTGCACGATCATGATGGCCTCTGGTCAAGGGTTTCGGGGTTAGTATATGTTTGTACTTTGTGGTTTGGTGGATAGTGATGAGATCGTGGTTGAAGCCATGTCCATGAGATTAAGGCTCATTCAAATTCCTGGGCTTAGATCGGGAAGACGAGAAATGCGACCCATGATCAGACGCCGAATTTGAAAGTCTCCTGAATGATACTTACTGTCCGGATTGTCACCAGTGATATAAGTATCATTGGATCCCAGCTTTCCTACCCGGCCCGTAGGTGTGCCATCCCACTATAATACGGATAAAAAGTCAGCCACCACTCCTACTAGGTATATACTTGGACCAGCTCACATGCCAAGATACTCTCTGGTCATACGGGGTCTTCTTCAAATACAGATCATATCTTTCGTGTGCATGAACACAGACGCACATCTATCTACCGACTGGGACAAATACTTACTGTGAAACCCGTAACACAGCACTCTGAGACCATATTTGCTTGATATTTATCCCGTCAATGTGTTGTAAATAATGGTATAAAAGTAATAGGCCAATACTTGCGAGTCGCTGAGCAAATATTTTATTGGTACCGGAGTTTATGGAGTTTATATATCGACCCCGAAATAGACTTGTGTGATCGACCCCGCAAAAGAGAGCGAGAAGTCCCGAGGTTTTTATCTTTGACCAAGTAGTATAGAACAAGTACAGAGTATACCCGCAGCAGTGTAACTGAATCCTACAAAACTTGTGTTACTCGATCGATTCAGCCCCCAATTTGAAATCTCCTTACTGATCGATTATGTCATGGGGCCGCTATAAGTTTTCTGCTCCAGTAGCAGGTTTCTTCGTCGCTATCGAAGCCGTCGCTCGGCTTATTGCGCCACTTGACGGACAATACTGTATTTCTAAGCAAGCATGTTTTGCACAATTTGGGCGCGAGATTGCTGACTTGTTCATTTGAAGAACAAGAGGACTAGGTACATGTCGGCTTGGGATTGTAAGACCCTTCAGCTCAAGTAGAACCATTCATGGGCTACGCTCGCGCTCCGGGCTCAAGTCCGCCGCTCGCGGTCCTCAACTCCGCCGTTACTATACTCCACATGCTTGGGCCGGCGGAACTCAATCCATTGTACATTTGGACATCTGCTAGTAGAATGGGAGCTACTAAGAGCCAGACACAGACGCATGTCACAAGCAGCAATATCCAGGTACAACGCCATTTTAGTATTATATCATATTTACACAGACTTGAGGGCATTTAACTCCGAGGCATACACTCTTAGTAGCTTCAACCGGAATGCCATTACCAACGCGGGATCACTTCTGAATTCTCCCCGAGACATTTTCTACTACCGCTTGGCCCTCTTCTTGGCCGGGGCCGCTTTTGCTTTTGCAGCAAACACCCTCTTCTTGGCGGCCGGCCTCTCGTCGTCGTCGTCCGACCCCCCCTCGGGCCCCTCCTCCTGGTCGGCGAGGCGGCGGTTCTCCATGCGCTGCTTCTTCTCCTCGGGCACGCCGTGCTCGAGGATCTGGAAGAACTCCTCCTCGCTGATGGTCTCGAGCTCGAGCTCGTTGATCTTTTTGAGCTTGGCGGGGCCCGCGCGCGTGCCGATGACGATGTAGTCCGTGTCCTCGAGCTTGCTGATGACCTCGGCGCCGTACCTCATGGCCGTCGCGATCGACGTCTTGCGGTCCATGGTCTCGAACGTGCCCGTGAACAGCAGCTTCAGCCCCGCCAGGCAGTCGGGCTCGCCCTGCGGTATGGTTTTGCGGTGCGTCCTCATGTTGATGGCCGTCTTGGGAGGGCCCTTCTTGCCCTTGGCGGCAGGTTTCGGGGCCTCTTCTTCCTCGTCCTCGTCTTCATCCTTGACGTCCTCGTCCTCATCATCGTCGTCGTCTTTGGGCTCAGACTTGACTTCCTTCTTCACCTTGCCCTTGGCGGCACTCGTGGCAGTGCCACTGGCATCGGCCTGTCTCACAATTGCCTTGGAGACCTTGACCTTGGCAGTGAGATGGCCGCCGGGCCCGCCCTCCAGCTCGCCGTAGTAGAACCCGTCCGCCGTCTGCTCGTGGCGGAACTCGAACTCATCAATGTCCCCGAGCGGATTGCAGGCCTCGGCGTGGCGGGTCATCATCCATTTGGCCGCTGCGTTGGCGGCGGCCAGGGTCGTGTAGACCTCGGCGGGCTGCGGCCCTTCGAGCTCTGGATTGTCATCCCAGATGTAAGAGGAGATGACGTAGACTTCCTCCGGCAAGACCTTCTTTGGAGGCATGTTTGTTGTTTGGGTATTGTATAACGAGAGAAAGGCTTTTGTGATACTTTTTTCAGCTTTCTATCATGCCAGGTCTATTTTGAATTCCGAAGAAAAAGAAAATATAAAAGGGGATGGTATGCCTTAGGCAGCAGCTGGTATAAGACGCGATGGCTGATATGGGCTAATAAGCGCGTCGTGTTGTCTAGGCCAGTCCGTGCCCAGGTTTGTAAATTATCCTGCCTGTGCCGCATATTAATTTGGACAGCCTCTCGAATCCTACAACCAAAATATTTGTTTATTTCTGGTTTGATGATGGTTGTATCTTATTTCACTCGCGTTGCTATTACTTGCTGTAGCGGTCTAAAACACAACAGTCGTAACATTCTGCGCTCCTGAGCGAGACTAATGTTGTCATAATTTTCGCTTGATGAGCCAGCCTCACCATGACAGACGCCAAACAAAATCTCTTTCGCCAGGGTGATTTCTTTTTCTGTTTCTTTTTTTATGAATACGAACATTAAGGGCAAGTCGTTCTCAGAATGACCTTTTACGCGAATCAACAACCCTTTATGTCAAGTAATTTCGAGTCCACTATATTGCCCAACTAGCGGCATACTAGAAATAGTTGTCTCAGTTCAGAATATACTACAAGCTGTGATTTTGACTTTCAACATACAATTCAGTCTGCCAGGATGATCCGACAGCCGGACCACGAGGTAATATTGTCAACGATCCCAATACTAAATTGTTCCAAATAGCAAGTGCAATTGGGCATACACGTATATCTGTGTATACAAATTCATAGCGAGGCCAGGCAAAACTCCACGTAAATAAGCAGTCATTCTCATATAGGCACTGCGACCAGGATTTCTTCTCTATATTACAGAAGCTGCAATTTCTAGATTCACTTCGCTCGTCGTCTGGATCGTGGTCGAATTATTGGCAGATCTTCAAGAATCAACGCGTCGTTCGTCTCCCATAAAGCCACATCAGTTCCGACCAAGCCTCTCCTCGTGGTCTTCTATTAATTCGTACGCTGGTCTAAATTGATCACTCTTCTCCTTGTCGCCTGCCTTGAGGACCGGATTCGGGTGGGTATCATCGGTGCCGCCGAGAGAAGTGTAGCCCTTGTCATATAATGGACAGTATGGGATATCAAGTGCGCGTATGAACTGGGAATAAGGAACACTAGTCAGCGACAATCCTTCATTCTGAACATCACATCTGAGACTTTCGAGAGACTGCCAATAAAAGTCTTGAAATGGTGGGTGGAAACAGGAGAATGACTTACACCCCAGACCTCCCTATAATGCCAGTCAATGACGGGATGTATTCTGATAAAACGCGGCCAGTCGCCGTCCGTCTCCTGGAAGTGAATCAGGTCGGCGCCGTGCGGGTCGGTCCTCCGTGTGCCGACAAAGACGGCCTTGACATCGAACATCTCTTGCAAATACTCGGCCAGGGCCTGTTTCATGGGCTTATCGCTCGTCGCAAGGTCAAGATGGTACTCTTTCGATGTCTGGGCCACAAATTCGTCGACTTCGGGAAACGGGCTGGCAGGCCGTATGTAAATCGCTTGCAGAAGTACTGGGAGGGAAGCGGTGTTGCACGAAGACAGCGGCGGTGCTGGTGTTGACGGCGGCGGGAAGTGAGCGGGCAACGAGGCAAGTATCAGGATCAGTAGAACGAGACAGTCTTTGCCGCCGTTGTACGAAAGCGCCAGCTCATCGGGCCTGTCATTAAAGAGTCCATCAGCCCAATTCCTAGAGCAGTGAGTATGCTTACGGCAGCCGCAAAGGCTTTGGCGTAAGAGGGAGAGACGAGGATCAGATCCGGGCAAACCGTACTTGTACTGCTTGAGCGCATCGTCAATGACTTGCTTGGCGACGCGGACTTGTTTCTGTGTATCAAGGAGAGTCTTGTCGCTCGTCTCGGTCTCGAGGAACTTGTCGACCTTTTCCTTGAGCGCGACACAAAGTGTGCGCATCTCACCCTCCATGTCCCTAAGTTTCCATTCCGCCTCTTGGTGCCCCGCGCCGTTGGTGGCCATGACAGCGGGGTCGTTGCCGATGGTTAACGGTACAGTCACGTCTGCCGAGGCGATATGATGCCGCACGTCTGTATGTGTCTCGTTCACAGCGTCGAAGGGGCAAGTCTCGAAAGTCGAGGAAAGGTGGAAAAAGTAGGGTAAGACGGACGGATTGGCGGCAGTGGTCTTATTGTATAACGACGGATGCTGCATTCACGCTGCAGGTCAGAGTAAGGTAGAGTGGCTCAACTCTCTCGGCTTTCTAGAATGAACCCTGCATTGACTTGTCATACTAACAGGTAAGTGAACCGATCCCCTCTACCTTTTTAGCTAACCTAGGCGGGTGCCTACACTACAGGCAGTGGAGGGGTCAATTGAACCAACTCTGGGCCCCCAATCCCGCTATTCGGATCCCCCTGACGGTCCCTCGCCGCTCCTCGGCACGACTAAGGCTGGGTGCCAAAGGGTGCACATCAGACATGTGCTGAGCCTGTTGGCCTCTCGGGTGGGGACCGCTTAAGCACGGTAGCCTGGGCGGTCAGACTCAATTCGCAGGGGTCTGACTTTTTGGACGGCAGAATTTTTCAAGATCGGCCCCGCGACCAGGGAAAAAAAATCCAGATGCAGTTGCAGCAGAGGCGCTTGCGAAGCCAAAGCTAGGAGTCGTTGGGTGAAATATTTCAACATCGTCGCCAATCGCCATACTCCGCTCAAGATGCCTGCCAGAACGTCGGGCAATGCGTCGCATGGCGGCAAGAAGAAGGCCAAGCCCGTGGAGGACAAGACTCTCAAGAGGAAGCGCAACCAAGACGATTTGCAGCAATTGAAGAAGTCGGTCGACGAGCTCGACCCAAAGACTGCCGAGATCACAAAATTCACCGACCTTCCGCTCTCATCACCGACCACCCGCGGACTCGATGCGTCGCATTTCCAGACCCTCACCGACATCCAGGCCAAGGCCATCGGACCAGCCCTCAAGGGTCGTGACATTCTCGGTGCCGCGAAGACGGGATCCGGCAAGACCTTGGCTTTCATGGTACCCGTGTTGGAAGCTCTCTTTCGCGCGCAATGGACCGAGCACGATGGCCTGGGCGCCCTCATCATCTCGCCGACACGCGAGCTGGCAGTACAAACTTTCGAGGTGCTGCGCAAGATCGGCCGGTATCACACATTCTCTGCCGGTCTGGTGATAGGCGGAAAGAGCTTGCGCGAAGAGGCGGATCGACTTGGCCGGATGAACATTCTGGTGTGTACACCCGGTCGTATGCTCCAGCACCTGGACCAGACGGCCGGCTTCAATGTCGACAACCTGCAGATCCTCGTTCTCGACGAAGCCGACAGAATCATGGACATGGGATTCAAGAGCGCCGTCGACGCCCTCGTAGAACACCTCCCGAAATCGAGACAAACGGTTCTCTTCAGCGCAACCCAAAGTCGCAAAGTCTCCGACCTGGCCAGGCTCTCCCTCAAGGACCCCGAATACATCTCTGTCCACGAAGCAGCCACGTCCGCGACGCCGAGCACATTAGCACAGCACTACCTCGTCACACCTCTTCCCGACAAAATAGACACGCTGTACTCGTTTATCAAGTCGAATCTCAAGAGCAAGATCATCGTCTTCTTGTCATCGGGAAAACAAGTTCGATTTGTCTACGAGTCCTTCAGACACCTACAGCCCGGTATTCCTTTGCTCCACCTGCATGGTCGCCAGAAGCAAGTTGCGCGCATGGAAATTACGAGGCGGTTCATGTCAGCTCAATATTCTTGTCTACTTGCTACGGACGTCGTCGCTCGTGGAGTCGACTTCCCTTCCGTCGATTGGGTCGTACAAATGGACGCCCCCGAGGATGCCGATACCTACATTCACAGAGTAGGCAGAACCGCGCGATACGAAAGAGACGGCAAGGCCATTCTATTCCTCGACCCGAGCGAGGAGGAGGGCATGCTGAAGAGGCTCGAGCAAAAGAAGGTCCCGATCCAAAAGGTCAACGTGCGCGACAAGAAGAAGCAGAAGATCACAAACAGCATTCAAGACATGTGCTTCCACAACCCGGATCTGAAATACCTGGGGCAAAAGGCCTTCATCAGTTATACGCGGTCGGTCGGACTTCAAAAGGACAAGGACATTTTCGACCTCCGGGCACTCGACCTGGAGGGCTACTCGGCCAGCTTGGGTCTGCCCGAGATGCCGCGGGTCAAGTACCAGAGGCCCGAAGATATCAGGAAGCTCAAAAACAGGTCACGGGCCGAGCTCTCGAGCGGCTCCGAGTACGACTCGGACGGGGAGAAGATCGCCAAGTCCAAGAAGAAGGACGAGGTGCGCACCAAGTACGACAAGATGTTCGAGCGCAAGAACCAGGACGTGCTGTCGGAGCACTACTCGAAGCTCCGCAACGACGTCGACGAGGACGACGACTTCTTTGGCGTCAAGCGCGTGCTCAAGGACGACGACCTCGACGCGGCGGCCGGAGAGGGCGAGGGCGAGGACGTCGACGTCCGGGGCAAGGTGGTGCCCGTGTACGGCGGCCAGGAGCTCGTCATCGACTCGAAGCGGAGGGAGAAGCTCATCACGTCCAAGAAGCAGATGCTCAAGTACAAGGGCAAGGGCACGCGGGTGGTCTTCGACGACGACGGCGAGGCCCACCAGCTCTACGAGCTCCAGGGCGAGGACGACTTCCAGCGCGAGGGCTCAGCCGAGGCCCAGCGCAAGGCGTTCGTGGCCGCCGAGGCCGACCGCGTGCGCGAGGCCGACGTCGACGACAAGCAGCTCGCCAAGGAGAAGCGACAGGAGAAGAAGATCAAGCGCAAGGAGAGGGAGAAGGCGGAGGCGTCCGTACAAGATGCGCCGGGGGCCGCCAACGGTCTGGGCACGTCCGAGGACGCGCAGCAGGCCATGGACTTTCTGCGGTCGCTGCCCGTGGCCGGCGACGGCGAAGACGAGGACGACGAGCGGCCCAAGAAGAAGGCCAAGAAGTGGTTCCAGGATGACTCGGACGACGAGGCCGACAAGAAGAGCAAAAAGGGCAAGGGCAAGGTCATCGAGGTCACCGACGCCCCCAACACCCTCGAGGACTACGAGGCGCTGGCGCAGGGTCTGCTGGATTAAAATGGAGGTGGTGGGATGCACGATTATACCCAGGAATCATTGTAATAGAACGCATGACAGAATTGAACTTTTTTTGCGAAATCAAATATCGACGAAACACACCTTTGTGTCTGGCCTATTATTACTCTTAGTTGACGAGGATCGTGACCTTCCTGGCTTAGAGGCCGATCTATGCATTTCCCATACTGACGTTAGTGACGAAACTCGACGACTGCACCAGATTATGACACGAATCGCAGCATGGCGAAATGGGTCCATCAAAAGCACGAGAGAAATTTGATTCAATTCGATGTGTGGGAGGAAAGCACTATGTACAGGAAAAGACAGTGGTATCATTATTTCGCGAAAAATGAAAAACTCCTTTCGCTTGTTTACTGCCGATCCGGCAGTCCATTGTGTGAAAGCGTCTGTCTTGTCCTCCTATTGACGCCTCCGACTTATATGATCTCAATGCCGCAGAAGATGCAGGAGGCAGACAGACTCCTGTAAGCAGTATGATTCTGGTGATCAAGAAATTTCCATCTACGCCATTCCAGTTCCCTTGCCATTGTCTATGCGTGGTCCGACGCCTCGCCACTTCTGTACTCTCGCCGCTGTCACGAGAGTGTGGTTCTTGTAAATCATTCAGATCTCGGTCGCTCGTCGCCGTATATCCTCAAGCGGTAGAAGCAGGTGTGATCTGCGCCGTAGTTGTTCAATGCTCTGACAACGTAGACGTTTGATACAGCCTCCATATCATTCAGCTCCGACGACAGCGTGTGAATCTGGGAGCCATCGCCCGTTCTTTGTTCCTCGTAGGTGAAGCCTGCGATTTTGACGTAACCACCGTGGAGAACCTGCTCGGAGACTGTCTCGGGCCAGCGGCTGCGAGACCACGCCTCGACCGTCTCGCGGAGGTGATGATCCTCATAGTACGCCCATACTTCCATGTCTTTGGGTCTGGCACCTGGATCTAGCGTAGCACCTGGTAAGATGTGTTCTACGACGAGATATCGAGGCACGATATCCCGACTGATCGAAATGCTAACATTGGCAGTACCAGCCCCCTGGCCGTTGCGTCGCGGGCCAGCACAGAAGCAATCGCCCTCCTCTTCCCAGGGCAGAAGAACGGCTGAGGGAGGCAGGTTCACGTGCCCATCTACATCCCAGAATTGCTTGCTCTTGAAGGCTGGCTTGGGAGGTTTCCAAATGGGAGAAGTGAGCTCCGGGTCAGTCCTTGCACCGGCACCGGCCGAGAAGTAGTTGACTTGACTACTGAGCTGGGAGAGAACGGCAGAGCTGCCAGACTTGGCGGCAGCTTCGATCTTGAGTGTGTCGGTGTATTTCTTTACTGCGGCATCGACGACCTTGTCCAGGTCGCCCGCAGACAAACCCTGTGGTGGGTTGGCTTTCAATTTCGCGAGGCTGTCCTTGAACTCGTTCACTTCGCCAACAAGCTCTTCAAGTTTGTCGCTGTATTCTCCCTTGATCTCCTTCTGATAGAGCTCCTCGAACTCCTTGCGGGTCACCAACTTTCCACCATTGCCATTGATATTGTGTTGCTCTAGGAAGGCTTTGAGCTCCTTCTCGGTCATGCTTGCAATGTTCTTGTCGAGCTCGCCCCCAAGGGCTTTGAGGATTGCAGCATCGTTTTGGCGAAGCCATAGTTCCCACGCGCTGTTGAGATCAGAGTTGCTGATATCCTCAAAGGTCCAGTCATTCCCTTGCGGCAAGTCATTGAGATATCCACTAGCAACAAGGCGGTTGATGAGGGGAGACCATGTTTCGCTGCTGACACCTTTTAGGATGTCCTTGTCTTTGAGTATTGACTGCTTGATGGCTTGGTAGTAGTCTTGTGGGATCACTAGCGCACCGTTCTTGTCCTTGTTCACCCAAAAGACTTGTCTTCCGTCCTCATCTGGTCGCACGCCCGACTTAAGAGCGTCCAGAGACGAGTGTATCTGCTCCAAGTCTAGATCAATGCCGTCAAGTCGATGAAAGATTTCTTCCAATTCCCTGCTGCGGCCGCTTCCTCCCCATGTCGGGAGCGGAAGGCTTGGAAGTGAGAAACCGCCTCCAGTAGAGATCGAGTCCCTGTTGGGAAATGATTGATAAGCTCGGAAGAGTAGCAAACCCAAGAGGAGGATGATCAAGGGCAGGAAGTAGTCCCTCATGAGATTGTAACCCCACCATCCGAAAGCTTGAGCTCGATTCACCATTCTCGCGCCCAAGGATGATCCGGCAGTGGAAAGCGGAGGTGGCAGGTGAGTTTTGGGATTTGTTGGTGGGATTGGTGGGTATGTCGGATTCGCAGGTTTCGTCCACGCAGGAGACGGCATGACAGGCCCCTGCACTCCTTTAAACATCCAGTGCCTAAAGCGCTCGGCCTTGTCTTTGTCTGCCTGGGTCAAGTCGTCCCTCAAAGCAAACGGTTTGGGCCCAGTGTGATCTTGAGACTCGGAAGGCGCCAGGCGATCTCGCAACGCTTGAACTCGCGTTGGATCTACCTCTTCGGGGACTTTAGGTGGATCTTTGCTAGTACTGGCTTTTTTGGAAGCTGCAGCTTTCTTGGCAGCTTCTTCGGCTTTCTTCAGTTCGGCTTTCTTGGCCTCAACTTTCTTGCGTTCAGCTTCCTCAATCGCAGCTCTCTCGCGTTCGAGTTTCTCGAGTTCCTTCTGCTTGGCCTGAAGTTTTTTGAATTCAAGTTGCTTTCGTGCCTCCTCAAGTTCAGCTTTCTTGGCCTCAACTTTCTTGCGTTCAGCTTCCTCAATTGCAGCTCTCTCGCGTTCGGCTTTCTCAAGTTCGGCTTTCTTCAGTGCAGCTTCTTCGGCTGCGGCTTTCTCGCGCTGAGCTTTCTCGAGTGCAGCTTTCTCGCGTTTAGCTTTCTCAAGTGCGGCTTGCTTCGCCGCAGGATCCTCGGTTCGAGGCGGAGGCGGAGGCGGAGGGTCGTCCAAAGGGGCTTGGCTGTTCAAGCGAGGGGCCGTCTGAGTTTTCCGCCGAGCTGGTGCCCCTGTGGAGGGCGACGCGAGATTGGCAGAGTTGAAGAGGCGGTCCTCGTGGAGGAAACTCCTGGCCGACAGAGGGACGGGAGTTGGGCGACCGCCCGCCATGCCCCATTTCGAAGCAAGCGAGTCGGCTGGCTCTGACGGATGGCTTTTTCCATTGTACGGAGTCTGGTACGGGTTCTGCAAGTCGCTTACATAGAGATTGCGATTTCCGACTTCGTTGTGCAGATTCCAGGGATCCTGTTCGTAAAAGCCAGCGTTTTTCGGGACAGGCTTCCGATAGCTGGAAGGGAGGAAGAGATCATCGTCGGACGAGTCGTCGTTTCGAGGAGTGGCCTGGGAAGTTTTGCCGCCCGGATGAGTCCTTCTACCCTTTCTGCGTGGATTATGAATGCTGTCAATGGCATCGTCCAGAGGGGTGGTAGTTGTCAGGTCTGGAACCTCATCTTTCGAGCCGTACATTTGGTCGTAAAGCTCCTGGTTTCTGGCGTCATTCTCCTCTTCAGTGATGAGTCGCTTTCTCGAGGGGGCGAATATAGTGTTCTCGCCGTAAGCCTCGATGCGAGCAGGAGGTAGGGGGATTCCACCATCTTGGTGAGAGACCCTCGCCGGGCGCCGTGGTGTATTCCGAAGCATCTTGGCCAATGTGACGATGGAAAATGTACCAGAATCGCGGTGAGTCCTGTTTGCAGAAACGAGGACGACAAGGCTCAACTAAAAATATGTTGTGCCACTGAGCCAAGTCCCAGTTGGTCTGAATTTAGATTCAGAAACACGACAACCTGGCACTTCTCGAATAAGAATGAAGATGGCGGAAAAAAGAAGTTGAAGGTCGTATAAGTTGGTGGTAGCCAGATAGATGAATGATCCGTGGTGCAAGCTTGGGCCGAAACAGGTGGAGCTCAACCGAAGGTGTGCTGTTCCATTGTTCGCATCTCCTGCAAACAGCGGCTCAGCCAACAATCAAACAAAGACCGGGCAACGGCAACGGTGTCGCAGCTTGGCCGGACTCGGCGGCGTGGCGGATGGCAGGCGTGGTGTGTCGCGGGCGTTTGCAAGCCTCAGTAAGGCTGAGGTTCTGAGATTACAGTAAATCAACAGCCTTCCGCAGACGGGCATGTGACATGGATGCAGTTGGTCAATTGTGCAGTCGTCGCAAGTCGCATTTGGGTAGTCCCAACTGGACGTCAATGAATGCGGATTCGAGTGCAGGCCGTCCACGGATTTTTGAGACACTGGGTTGATCTAGGGTCAGAAGTTTCCGATTTCGTGGTTCGTAGAGCTTCGTAGCATTGTTGCCGTACTTCAGGAATGCGCCAGGCTTGGTTGCAGTTCAGCGCGTCTGGTCGCGTCGGGAGCAGAAGAGACAGCGCTAGTCGGGCCTTACCTAACGCAAGTCGTCTGGTTCCTTGAGGCCAGAATCACGTGAGCCACATGTGCATCTTCTACGGTGTACTCTGTACAGTACACACGCACTTACGCCAAATTCTTTCGGCTGCAATTCCTCGATTCAATATTAGCATCTTTGGTCGGATGTATACTACAAAGGCCACAGAGCCCCGGGCGATTTTAGTGTGATATTGTTGTTTCTTCCACAATGATGGCATCTCTTGCCAGCAAATTGGCACGTCCGCCCGATCGGCGGCGATAATGATAGCCATGCGCTCCATGTGTCTTTCTCGACTATGAACAGCACGAGACTAGATTGTAAGCATTTATGGCCAATCGTGCTGCCGAGGTATGATTTCTTTTGAAACCTTCTTTTCGCCATTACAAGTGGAGTGGAATATATGAGGATATGCAGATATACTCATTGGGGGCTGTTCTTCGACGATCATATAATAATAAAGCCACGAGCATGACAAGCATCAATTGCTGGGGAGGCATGGCGTCCACGCTGGGCCCACATGGAACTCCAAGGACCAATAGACCCTACCAAACATTTCAACCAACCAGTACTCCGTCACTTTGCAATATACATACTGTAAGCACTTGGGAGCAACGTCAACCGTCGTAAGGTAGTTTCTTGATCCTTCTTCTTATGCCAAGTATGTATCCTTGGCCGAATGTTATAGTTACCTAGTTGCCGCGAACACGAGGTGGAAAGAAAGGGCCACAGCATTGAAGCAATATCAAGCTTCGTGGCCTGCAGGATGAAACGCTGTCGCATGCACTGGGACTTCGATAATGCCTCACAATATTGCTTCATGTTGCTTCTCGTAACTTTTTTTTTCTTCCCACGCTAATCTAGCACTTCGTATCCGAACAGGCTGGGCGGACTTGCTCCAATAAGTCTCAGCTGTCTGAGGATACCTAAAGACGAGCGGACTATTTTCCTATGCGCCCTACGTATAGATAGTATAAAATAGTAGGCCCGTTACTAGATATCCTTCTCAGCTGAGTTCTCGCTCGGCTTGCCGAACCTGCGAATCATTCTCGGCCTGGACAGTATAGTAGAAGAGAAAGACGGTGGCTACCTAGGTAGTACATGCTTCCTCTGCGACTTGAGCACACCAATTGAAGAGGAAAACTGCACTACGACGTGCCTACGCGCGTGTAATATAGTATGACCATCACCACTATAACAGGCGGTGAGGGTCCGGGCGAGGTGAAGCTGCCGATCGAGGTGTGAGGTTCATGTTGATGGGATTGGTTTTGGATGGCTCGCGAGTCGCCCAGGGCTGGCGGGCATTTCCCATGCAGTCGGCCGGCGACCAGACCCCCTACCAAGACCCACCTTGGTGGGCGCGATGCTCAGCTACATCCTGGAAAAGGTGTGTGGCGCTCCAATGCGCTGCTGGGCAGCCCCACCAAACGCTTGATTCGTGAGTGGGATGCGAACATTAGGACTTGCTTGCTTGCTTGCGACGGGAAATCTCATTTAAATGACCAAGGTGACGACTGATCGCCTATTTACAACAGCTTCCCATTTTCTCCCTCCTCCAGCTCTGTTCGCAGTTCTCTCTTTCCCTCACTCATACACACACACATACTCTTTACGCACAACCTCAAAGACCAATCGCCAAGATGACCGTTGGAACTGTCTTGATCACTGGGTAAGCCACCACATACTGCGTGCCACCACGTCTAAGAACCCCAGCTCTGTCTGGGGCGGGGTGCTGCGCGCGCGCCCAGTTTCAACCCCGCCATCATGATGAGCTTTTGTGGCATTGGCAGCAGCGCAGCTGGCCTCTAGCAGGTGGAATTGTGGTCAATGTGCCGACACTAACTTTCTACAGTGGCACTGGCTACATTGGCTCCTTCACATCTCTTGCCCTGCTGCAGAATGGCTACGAGGTCATCATTGTAGACAGTCTCTACAACTCGTCCGAGGTCGCCCTGGACCGCATTGAGCTCATCTGCGGCAAGCGGCCCAAGTTCCACAAGGCCGACATCACCAACGACGAGGAGCTCGACAAGGTCTTTGCTGCGCACCCCGAGATCGACAGTGTCATTCACTTTGCTGCTCTCAAGGTGAGTCTTTTGCAAAATCCCGCGGCCTCGGTCCGTATCTCCCAGAGAGAGCTGCGCCAATAATCGACTCTCATTTAGGCTGTGGGTGAGTCTGGAGAGATTCCCCTCGAGTACTACCGCGTCAATGTTGCCGGTACCGTCTCTCTCCTCCGCTCCATGAAGAAGCACAATGTCACCAACATTGTCTTCTCCTCGTCCGCCACCGTCTACGGCGATGCCACCCGATTCCCCAACATGATTCCCATCCCCGAGCACTGCCCGATCGGACCCACAAACACCTACGGCCGCACAAAGAGCTTCGTTGAGAACATCATCGAGGACTTCATCAACGCCGAGAGACAGAACGCCCAGAAGGCCGGCAAGCCTTTTGAGCAATGGAACGGTGCCAACCTCCGATACTTCAACCCGGCTGGTGCCCACCCCACCGGTATCATGGGAGAGGACCCCCAGGGTGTTCCTTACAACCTGCTGCCTCTGCTGGGCAAGGTTGCCACTGGCGACCGCCCCAAGCTCCTGGTCTTTGGCGATGGTGAGATAACCCATCCCCCTTTTTTTGCTCTACGATAGCTAACCCGCGCTCCCTCAGACTACGCCTCCAAGGATGGAACCGCCATCCGCGACTACATCCACGTCGTCGACCTCGCCCGCGGCCACTTGGTCGCCCTCAACTACCTGCGCGAGAAGAAGCCCGGTCTGAAGGCATGGAACCTGGGTTCGGGACGTGGCAGCACCGTTTTCGAGATGATCAAGGCCTTCAGCAAGGTCGTCGGCCGCGACCTGCCATACGACGTTGTGCCCCGCAGACAGGGAGATGTTCTGGATCTCACAGCCAACCCGACGCGCGCCAACCAGGAGCTCAACTGGAAGACCGAGTTGACCATGGAAGATGCCTGCGAGGACCTCTGGCGCTGGGTGTCGAACAACCCCAAGGGCTACAGACAGGAGCCCCCGCCGGAGCTGCTGGCCGCCGTGAAGGCCAAGACCTCGTAGAGTGGGCGAGCTGCCTTTTTAATGAAATGTTTGGAAACTTCGTGATAGAACGGGCCGGAACAGGCAGAAGCCTGCGGACCCTAATTATAAAGCATTACTATAGACAAAATTGTTTATTATCTCGACTATAACAGCCTGTGAAGGAGCTGTCATCGAGTCAGTTCTTGGCATCCAATGCCGTGGTGCTAGAGTGAAGTTCTTGGCTAGCAAGGCGAAGCAACACTTAACAGTTCATGGAATATTTCACAGCCGCATCTTTGGCGGACGGGCGACATCGGAAACTTCGTCTGTTGAGGTGCTTTCGTGATGCTCACCCGAGCTCAGCGAGCTGTACGATCCGAGACCCGCAAGTCAACCGGCTGGGCATCTTTAAACAGACCACAAGTGGAGAAGATTCACTTGTTTGACGCTAACAAGGTGCTCCGTAATTTGTAAAGGTCCGCAGATGGGAATGGGGATTAGCCAGCTCCATGGGTTCTCAGTGCCTGTCTTCATAAAGGTGATCACGTCACGATCGACGAGAGCGTAGATTACCCGAGAGCAAAGCTCATGAATGCAGCAACCAGAGATCCAGAGCAGCAGCAGGCCAAGAAGGCCGCGTGTTCATCGTATATTTTGGCTCTCCATGACAACAAGCCTCATGCTTCTTCAGCTTCCACAGCTCTGTGATAGGCGGGGCGCCCTTCTCATCCTATTCAAAACTCTGGTGCCTGCGACAGTGCGACTCAGTTTGCGCTTGCAAAGGGAGGCTGTGCAAGAGAGGACGATCCGATCCTACTATTGGAGCTGCTGGCCGATCTGGCAGCGGACAAGGTGGCCAAGCCCAGGGTGCGAGGGACATTTCCACCAACGGTGTGGGCGCCAGAAGCCTTCCAAGCTTCTGCTAGATTTGAGCTTGCTTTGCTTGCTGGATCTTTTCCAACTGCCAATTGGGGACAGCTCGGGCCCTGTGCAGCACAAGCTTGAGCACAGTCGAGCTGTTCGGCCCCCTGCTTCCTGCTTGCTTCGCCCTGTACCCGTACCCGTACCTGGGCGCCACCCCTCTAAAGCGCAGTGACTCGGGGGTCTGCCCGGTAGGTGGCTCGAGCTCGAAGCTCCTGTCTCATGGCACGCTGACATTCCATTTGTTGTTTCATGTTTCAAGATACTCGTCGATTTCTTGGAACTCTTCTTTATTTCGTCTCATCTCGTCAATTCGGTAGCATCCCGTAATTCCAGGGCCAAGATATTTGACTTCTCTTGGGGAAATTTCCATGCTTCGCAGTATCGTGGTATTGGATCACCCTTCCGCTTCGCTGGTACCTTAATCATTGGTACTTGGTCCTTCATTGAGAGACACCCCCGGCCGCTCTCCAACGGGCCACGGCATACCTACCTACCCGCTGTGCCCCCACAAATAAACCATCAACGGGTACGCTTGATTTACATGAGGCTGTGAAGGCGAGCCCATTTTGCCGCCAACTCTCACTTCGGGCCATTTATATACTTGACGTACATCTCTAATTTAATCGTCCAGGAAATTCCGCGCTCTTTCCTGCTCTTGCCCCTAGTCAAAGTCAGGGATGGCGATTGAGAATTAATGAGCCCGGTCAGGTCCTTGTGTTGAATGGCTGCATGAACAAAAGACGATCTTCATCAACTCAAATGCGGCCCACAGCTCTTTCAGTGAGCACACCCAGGTCACTCCGGAGATACGCCAGTCGATCCTACCCTCGCAGCCGTCGCGGGTGCTTCCCGTACAGTCCGGATCTCAACTCATGATGCCAGGACTGATCGAAGATTCAAGTAATAGTATGGAGCCCATGTCACTGCAGGAACGGCGACAGCTCCGGCTGGAGCATCTCGGCACGGAATGGGGCTTGAACATGTCGCCGTTGCCGTCTCCGCTGATACGGCCAGATCAGCCTCCGTCCATGGTGTCACAAGATGACTACGCATATGCCGAGGACCTGCTCAGGCATCAACGGACTTCGGAACAGGCACAGCAGACGAAAGGAGGATTGTCACGGGCATTTACGACCAAGAAGAAGACATGGGAGTACAAGGAGATCTACGGCGCCCTCGTTACCGTCGTCGCAAACGGCGGCTCGCCAGGTGTGGCTGAAGCTCTCGTCAGGATGCTGAGCCAGGTCGGAGGGAACGTCAATCTAGCACAGAAGTCCCGAACAAGCTTATTATCACGACGGAAAAGTCTAGATCTTGCGGAGCGCAGCCAGGTCCTCCAAAAAGCGGTGGAGAACCGGCATGAAGAGATGGTCGAGGTTTTGTTGCCATTCGCCGATGCTCTCAGCCTGGACACGTCGCTGCCCATCGCCATGCGGCACCAGGACCTCGAGATTGTCAAGATGCTAGTTCGATATGGGGCAAGTGCTACACAGACAGCCGAGGGACAGGATGCCTTCCGGTATGCATGCGGCGCCGGAAACCAGTCGGAAATGGTCGCCACGATATTATCTTCCGAAGGACGACCGCCGGTGACGTGGGTCTCACAGTCCATGGTGGAAGCTGCTCGAGCCGGATGTTTGCAAACAGTTCTGGCCCTGAGCCAGTCCACGGCCGATGGCAACTACGATGCCGCGGCTGCGCTGAAGACTGCCGTGGCCCTGGGACGACGCGATATTGCCCTGGCTCTGATACTTGGTTGCAAGCCACCCGGGCAGGCTGGACTGAGCGAGGCATTTGATCAGCTCATGGCCCATCAGAACATCTCTCCCAACGAAAAGTTATCCACTGCCGAAGTCTTGCTCTGCGCTGGTGCGGGCGGCGACCTGGTGGCTCAGGCTTTGGTACAAGCAAGCGCCACTGATTTCATCCAAATGGTACACATGCTCGTCTCGCATGGTGCCTCGATCGAGTACCAGGACGCCCATGCTCTACGGAAAGCGGTATCTGCTGGCAAACTCGATATTGTCGACATTGTGTTGGGTGGCGATGCACAACTGAGCCCAATCCACGCATCCGAATGCATAAACGCCATGCCGAAAAAGATGAGATTCGAAGACAGGCATACCCTTTTGAAACTGTTATTACGGAAAGGTGCGGCTGGGCCGTCACTGGACGAAGCTCTCATAGATGTGACTGAAGCAGGGGATGTGGAAGCTGCAAAATTACTTCTGATGCCCGTGTTTCCCGGAGGCAAAGTCGTCGGCAATAAGGACCTCAAAAGAGGCCCCCGAAGTATGATCTTCGAAAAACACGCCGTCGCTTCTACAGATCACAAGGGAGCACTGGCTCTTCACATCGCCATCAAGAACCGCGTCACTCCGATAGCGAAATTAATACTCTCCTCCGAAAAGCCGCCGCCAAATGAAGCCATGGCGCAGATATTTCCCAGTGTGCGAAATCTGCCGCGCCTCGAGCGGTTCCAGATGACTGAGGCATTCCTGGGCGCTGGACTGTCAGGTCCATGTGTCCATTCTGCACTTCAGAATGCCATTGACGAAACGCCGCCCCATAGAGACGAGCGGCTTATTGCGCTGCTACTGCGCTCGAATGCTGATGTCAATTTCAACGAAGGAGCCGGTATCACAGCAGCCATTGCGCAAAAAGACGTGAGTCTGCTGCACAGATTGTTGAAAAGCAATCCGACACATCAGACTGCAGCAAAGGCAGTGCCCAAAGCCATGGAAGTACAAAATCCCGTGAAAAGGGCCCAGATGGTTGGCATGCTTCTCGAAGCTGGCGCATCACAAGGTGGGCCAGAGGTCTCGGCAGCACTGGCAACTCTACTCCAATCGACTTCGGTAGACAAAGAACTTCTTGCTACATTACTACAGCAAGGCCGGGCAGATGTCAACGCTAACAATGGGAGCGCTCTCGTGTATGCCGTTCAGAATATCGATCCAGAAGTGCTTCGGATGGTTCTCGATCTGGGCCAGCCTACGCAAGAGACCTTGGATCTCGGAATGAGGAGCCTCGGTCAAACGCCATCCAGCTCAGCAAAGGCTGAGAAGTTGGATCTTTTGTTGAAGCGAGTGGCATCAAAAGAGCCCGTCAGTCAGCTGCTTATCGACGAGGTGCAGAGTATTCTCAAAACACCACCGCCCCAGCGAATTCTATCTGTGATGAAGACGCTTCTCGCAAACGGCGCCAACATCGATGCCAATAACGCCGAAGCACTATGCAGAGCAGTTGCTGTCGCAAATGGGCCCATGGTCGATCTCCTCTTCTCAGCTCGTCCCAGTCCGCACGCCCTCTCTTTTGCGATGCCACACGCCCTGCGAATCACAGATGTCATGGACCGAATGGCCTTTGCACAAAGGATTTTGCAAGGCGGTATCCCTCCGAGAGAGGTCAACAGAGCGCTCGTATTCACCGTCAAAACACATCCCGACGATATTCCTCTCATCAATCTGCTTCTATCCCACGCTGACACTAAGGATGGTCTGGCTCTGATTGAAGCAGTCAAGATGGAGAAACAGGACATTGTGGACCTCATTCTTAATAGGAAACAGAGGAGCTTCTCGGTCGATGTCCTGAATGCCGCATTTGCGCAAGCCACGAAGGCCAAGAATCAAAGATCGCGAAGCATGTCAGCCAACAGCTTACTGAAGGCCGGCGCATCCGGCGAGGTTGTGTCGGATGCCTTACTGGCTGCAGCCACCGATGGCGATCTCGACTTTGGCACCATTCTGGTTCGCAACGGCGGTAGTGTTGAACACAAAGATGGACAAGCCATCATTGAAGCTTGTCGATCTGGTTCTTCCGACGTCTTGGCTATGCTCCTGTCAGGCGAGGTAAATGTGAGCCAGCAGACTCTGCAAAAAGGATTCCAAGCCGCCACAGAGATGTCGGATCTCAAGATCAGAGCTGCCGTCTTGAAGCTTCTATTACAACATGGAGTCACGGGTGATGTTGTCGACATGCAGCTGGTATCAGCAGAGAGATTCGGCGAAGGCGGATCGGATCTGGTCAGATTACTTCTTGTCTATGGCGCAAGTCCCGACTATAACCAGGGCGAAGCCATTGTAAAGGCGACGCACAGTGCATTTCTCGATAGCCTGAAGATGCTACTCGGTGTCGAGGAGGTTGGCGGTAAGCAAAAGAGGCCTTCGTCGCATACTTTGCTCAGGGCAATGGACGCTTGCTGGAGTCTCAGCAGAGACACGCGTTTCACTGTGCTCGAATGGATCTTTCAAGCGGGAAAGCCGGTCCCGAATGCGGTTCACTTGGCTTTGACGAAAGCAGTCAACGAAGAGGACCCCGAAGAGAGGATCATCGAGTTGTTGGTGGCAAACAGGGCTTCTCCCACCGCAAACGGCTGCCAGACCCTGATTGATGCCACGAGAACATTACCAGCATCTCAGTTTTCAAAGCTACTGGAGTCCAAGATCACACCCGAGGAAGCCTCACTTGCATTCGGCAAGGCATTCGTGCCTGCCCATGCGAAATCATGGTTGTCGGACAGAGGTCTAGAGATCGCGCGCTGTCTCTTGCGCAAGGGTGCTTCTGGAGACGCAGTAGGTTCTGCACTTGTTGCTGTCCTTGGCGTACATGCCGAGAGCCCCGAAGACATTGCCGATAAGTTCGTAGAGCTGCTGCTCAAGTACGATGCCGACGTCAATTACAACCAAGGCGAGGTGCTGCGCAACGCCGCCGCACAAGGCAGCCCTGCTCTACTCGAGAGGTTGCTGCAGGAAAAGCCAAATTCCGAATCACTGACTCTTGCATTCCCGCAAGTCTTTGATACTAATGCTGGCGAGAGCGATGTGCTAGAGCTTGTCCAGCTTTTTGTCGAATACCATGACGACGGCAATCAGATAGACACCATGTTCGCCTATCCGGAGTCTCAGCCTGTGGTTATCCGAGCGCTATCGCAATTTCCCAGATCGACCAAATTGTTGCAGGCCTTGTTTGATATCGGATACTATCACGATCAGATGACCACCACCCAAGTATTGCCCGAGGTGGAGGAAGAAGAACAGGTTAATCTGATCACATGGGCTCTACTGCAGCCACAAAAGAAGATCAGCAGTGGCGTGATCGACCTGCTCATCGATCGGGGAGCAAAGGTCAACTACGAGACGCGACTCAGCCGGACAAGTCCGTTGATGCTGGCAATTCAGGCACGACGACCGGATCTGGTGAGGTCGCTTCTTCTTGCCGGTGCAGAGGTTGATGTTTGCGATGCTCTGGGAAGATCGCCACTCTCGATGGCATCAGCGATCGGCGGAGATCTTGCGATATCCATGATGTCCAATCTTCTCGCTGCAGGTGCCTCCAGAAACGACGGCTCGCTGCATAATGCTGCGAGGGAACTCAATCTGCAAGCGATGCAAATATTGGTGGAATACAAGCACGATCCCGACTTTCCAAGTCCGAGCCCAGAACACAATGGACGTAGCGCCCTTGGCGAGTTGTGCCTCCATGCCGCCGACTCGGGAGAAATCACGGCACTGCGCGAGAAGGCCATGGAGAAGTGTATCAACTTTCTTTTGCAGGACTCTGATATTAGCATACAGTCAGAGGGCAAGTCTGTGCTTCTGCTAGCCCTGGAGTCAAAAGACCCGGTAACGACTACCAAAGTGCTTCTGCGCGCGGATATGTGGAAGTTCATCAACAAGCCCTTTAACCAGTACAACGACGGAAAGTACACATATTCACCCACCCAATATGTCTCGCGCGTGTTACCGCAGACGGATGTCACACCGGAGCTGCTGAGGATTCTCAAGGCAAACCGTGGAGCCGACGTCTACTACGCCAACTCTGGTGACCAGCCAGAAGATGCTGTGGGGATGCCAACGATCATGCAAGAGCAGGAGACAGAACGAAGAGCCCGCGTGGAGCGTCAACGTCTGCAGGACGAGGAGCACCTCCTCGCCATCAACCGTTCCAAAGAGCTCGCAGCCGTCCAGTCCCAGATCTGGGCCAATCAAGCCGAGCTTGAAGACGCTCGGAAGAAGCGATCGCATCAGGCAGACGTATCGGCCATACAGGAGAAGGCGCGCCTCGAGGACGAACTGTTTGCACGGGCATTGGCTCAGCAAAGAGCGAAACAGGGCGCCGAGGTCTCGCACCAAAAGGCACTGACGGACGCATCACGGCGCCGAGTGCAGGAGCTCGGCGATGCCGAGATGGCGCTGAACATGCAGAAGCAGCAGAAGATGCTGGAGTGGGAGAGAGACCTGGGCAACGAGAGGGTTGGCAACGCGAACCAGCTGAGCAGCATCCGGCTGCGGGAGCGGGAGGAGACGGAGAGGATGGACTCGGCGGCCGACGCGCGGTTCCGGCAGAGGATACAGGAGCAGAGGAAATTGGTCGACAGCCAGAGTCATCTCGCCGCCAACCTAGGCGGCCCTAGTGGAGGCGCGGGTGCCAGGAGGCAGATTGGGTACGTCACGGGAGAGGTGCCGTGATCCGGGCGAGAAGAGTTCAAATGAAATGCATACTAGAACTTGAGAGACGACTTGCTGGGAGAGGAACTGACATTTAAAGGCGTAAAGGAAGGATAGCGAAATGTTTGAAAAGTACATGGTCTTCCATTCATGGCAGTAATACAATAGTATTCAAAGTAGTACGGTGTACCACTACCATATCAAAAAAGCAATATACAAAAAGAACACCTTATGTAATTGTGTATTACCAAATGTGCACCAATGCAAGACATGCATGACCATCTGCATATTCCCCGTTCTTAGCTCTGCGGTAAGCCGAGATTCTAGGTCGAAATATGCCGGCACTGCAGGTGACAGAGCCCCCTAATCAATTGACCAATGAGACATCAGCGCTCACCATGCATGCAGCTGACTTCTAGGTCATTTATCATATACAGTCAAGAGCAGGCGAGCTGTCTTTGTCTCGATCAATCGAAAAAAGCTTTGACATTTTGAGATCGGCACTGAAACCTATACAAGTAACAAGACTCCATGCCACATCAGAGAAATTGAGGCGGTGTCAGCTCCATCTTCGAGGGCTGAAGTTCTTTGGTTACCCCGCCGGTTACAGCGGCATCATTGGTGGAGGCTCCTGACCGACTATCAGGGTCACAGGTGTCAGCATTGAAATACTTGGGAGGATCCCTTTGTTTCGCATCGCAAAATCTTGCCCTGGGTGACTGCTTTCTTCACGAGGCGATAGTGTATATATATATTGGAGAGCGAGGCTACACGTATTTGTTTCGCGAAACAAAAACTTGGGCGTTCGGAATTTGTCAAGGGAAATCGAATCTCAGGGGATCTTCCTTGAACGCTCTCCACACCCCACGAAAGCGTTGAACCCGGACACCATGGAGAGTCTTCTGGAGAAGCTCAACCCGTTTGGGGCATCCGCCGCCACACACGAGAAGGACCCCGATGACATTGGCGAGTCCATCGACGCCTTCACCGTCGCCGGTGGAGGTCACGGCGCGCGGTCGACGGCCCTCACCAGGCATGAGCTCAGAGTGAGCAAAGCCCTCAAGTCGTTCCTGGTGGATCGGGGCGTGGTGGCCGAAGGAGAGGCCGGCCTGGACGTCGACGGCCCGGGCTCCATCTTGGACGCCCTCCTGGACCTGCCGCATATTAACGTGCCGGCCGCCGTCACCGACAGGTCGTACCCGCTGGCCGAGTACTTTATCAGCTCGAGCCACAACACGTACCTGCTCGCCCACCAGCTGACGGGCAAGTCGTCGGCCGAGGCGTACCGGACGGCTCTCAACACGGGCGCCCGCTGCGTCGAGATCGACGCCTGGGACGACGAGGACGACCATGAGGAGCCCAAGGTTACCCACGGCTACACCCTCGTTTCGCACATCCCCTTCCGCTCCGTCTGCGAGACCATCCGCGACGTCGTCGACCAGGAGGCCGCCGAGTCCCAGGACAAGCAGGGCTACCGCGCGGCCCCGATCCTACTGTCCCTCGAAAACCACTGCAGCCCCCACGGCCAGGAGCGGCTCGTGGCCATCATGAAGGAGGTCTGGGGCGAGCGGCTGCTCAGCAAGGCCGTGCGCGAAAAGGGCCACGAGGAGCAGGAGGAGCACGACACCCAGGTCCGGCTCAACGACCTCGGGTCCAAGATCGTGCTCATCGTCGAGTACCACTTCACCGACGAGAAGGACTCGACCGACAGCTCGAGCGACGAGGAGGAGGACGAGACCGAGCGCAAGGCCCGCCACGACTACAAGGCCCAGAGGAAGGCCGCGCCCAAGTCGGGCATCATCCCCGAGCTGTCCGAGCTCGGCGTCTACGCCCAGTCCGTCAAGCCCGTCGACAACTCGTGGTTCGAGGAGCCCGAGATGAAGAACGGCCCCCACGACCACCTCATCAACGTCTCCGAGGTCCAGCTCGCGTCGCACATGCCCGGCAATAATGAGAAGATTGCCATTCACAACTCCAAGCATCTGATGCGCGTCTTCCCTAAAGGTATGTACTCAAAAAAGGTGATTTAGAATCTCAAATCCCATGCTTACAACGACAAGGAACGCGTATTTCTTCGACCAATCTGAAGCCCGCAACTTTCTGGGCGATTGGCGCTCAAATCTGCGCCCTGAACTGGCAGAGCTTTGGCCTCAGCCTGCAGCTCAACGAAGCCCTCTTCAGCGGCTCGGACGGCTACGTACTGAAGCCGGCGGCTCTCCGCGCCGGCGGCAACGGGCGCCTGAACACGGGCAAGAAGATCAAGCTGCGGCTCGAGGTGGCGGGCGCGACCGACGTGCCGCTGCCCGGCGGCCGCAGCGCCGACGACATCAAGCCGTACCTGACGTGCACGCTGTTCCACCCGGACGACATGGCCGAGGACGTGGCCAAGCACCGGACCAAGCACTACCGGCAGCACACGCTGGGGCTGCTGCACCGCGACGCCAAGAACCCGCCGGCCGACGAGCCGCTCTGGGACGAGACGCTCGAGTGGGAGTACGAGGACAACGAGCTCGTCTTTTTGCGCATGCTGGTCAAGAGCGACGACGCCTTCTCGCGCAACCCCGTCTTCGCCGTCGCCGCCGTCCGCCTGCAGTACGTCGAGCGCGACGAGTGGCGTTTCGTGAGGATGCTCGACCCCCACGGCAAGGAGACCAAGTGTACGGTCCTGCTCAAGTTCAGCTTTGAGGAGATTAGCCGGGACACGGCGCTGGGCGAGACGCAGTTTTAGGGGAGAGCAATGTGTTTGGCGGTGTACGGATATGTAGATGGATGGCAATTATAAATTTTTGAACCGGGGGGGGGGGGTCAATAATAATTCAGGATCGAGAGCACACTTGGGATGCAATTCTCATAATTGGATTTGTCAAATCACAGATAATCAGGATTGCAGTGACCATAATGTTTTTTGTATGATGAGACAAGTCCCGTGAAATTCATATAGATTTATTTGAATATCTACGAATCCGGTATCTGATCATCTTAATCCTGCTAGATACCGCCTACTGGCTGCGGACGGCCTCCCCCATCTCCTCCCCGCCCACCGTCCCAACTTGATCAGCACCAACCATGACAAATGCAACCCGACAATCCGCCTCGCCGCGATTACTCCAGCGGTGGTTCGTCCCGCCCTGAACCAGGAAATCGCCCCTCCGCAGCGTCGTCTCCTGTCCTTCATCTAGCGTCAGCACAATCTCCCCGTCCACGACGACGCCATAATCCCGGCTCGGCGTGCGGTGCGCCGCCGGCGCCGAGAAGCCCGGCGGGTACGTCGCGACGGAGAAGAGCACGCCGGCGGGCGGGCAGCGCGGCAGCGAGGCGTTTAGATCTTTCAGGTGGGAAGGTGATGGCGGGTGGTTGGAGGCGGGTACTGAGGATTGGGCGTCCAGAACGGCGAAGGACGGCCCCGAAGGGCCGAAGTGCTGGGTGGGCTGGACGGTGGTGTCCGAGGTGATGATGGAGGAGCCGGAGGTGGTGTGGCCGGTGGTTACTACGCGGAGGTTTGGCGCGGACATGGTGGATGTGGTTTTTGGAATTTGGTGACGATTTGGGTTTGGTGTCAAATATAATGATTTTTAAAAGAGTCTACTATATAATTCGAACAGTCGATACCTTGGTCGCATAAATTTGTAGAGAGACCAAGTGATTTTAGTGCTTCGAGGTAGTTGATGCAAACGTATAATGGGCGGATCTTGTACTTTAGATATATACTCAACATATAATGTCCGCGCCGCAACAACCGGAAGAATAGCTCACATAATCGTGTTCCCATCCTTTTATGACTAACATCGGAACGGAACGAGTCTGCAGCGATCTTCTCTATGCGAGGTACCCAAAACTTAAGAAAATTGCCAGAATGGGCGTCGTGCTTACGTGGTTGTATAACTTGTCAGCCCGACTATGACAATTTGGGATTCGAAGGAATCGCTTAGCTGTGGGTGATCCCCACCGTGATCATGAATAGTCGGGACTTCGCGTCTTGATGGTTCCGACATGCCTTGTGAGTCAGCAATAACCGAAAGCCGTTGCCTTGACTAAATCAGCAGATCAATGTAAATCAACGAGCAGGCTCAAGGCAGGTGAGGTCTCTCTGGGATATTATCATCACATCAAGGATGTATTTGATGGTATGTAATCCTCACTTTCTTCTTGCTACAATAATATTCGAAAGTCTCTGTACCTAGGTTACGTTGGCGAGTATGCGCCTTTTCTTACTTGCGATAATGCAGAGAATAAAATTGTTTTGTAGGAATAGCATAAAAACTTTTAAAAGAAATTTCTAAAATCTCCAATATTAATATCTTTTTCTGAGGCGATAGATTTGCGAGCCTTAGACAAAGCACATTTTGTAGTCCGTACGGAGACTTTTGTAAGTATAGTATAGCTCTGGACTACATCACAAGAAGTCTTGTCACCAGCAACCTGTTTCTGCAGCCACGGTTCAGAAGCGACAGGACTTGGATATGCAGAAGATATAAAGAGCATAATAGGCAGTTATCTGCAGCATATGGAGCAATTCTCATGATTTACTAGTTAAGGTTATTTGGCTGTACTCAAATACAGATACGCTATTTACTGTATTTTTTTCTAAATTGTTAATATGATATCACTTGTTTTAACGTATTATTTATCCTTCTCCGTTAACAATTTACTTACCATAACTGCTATAGCTGGTATATTTCCGCCACTTTTGATCATATCACGATATTTTCATACTTCAGGGGTATTCAAAGTAGCACAGTTGTGTTTTAATTTGATTAAGGTGGACGCCCAATACTCACTCACCATAAGAATTTATACTTGTCTCATGTTGCCAGATGCTGCTTCCCGACATCTTTGTGCAGTGACTTCCTTGCTAATTCGCGAGAAAAGTGCCTAAAAAATATTTGAGCGGCTATGCGGTCATGGATAGACTGTGAACATTCGTGTCTAGAATCAGGACCATTTTTCTACTGCTTAAGTCTGGTGTGAAAAGCTGACCATTTTTGTAACAAGGCACACGCTACAACAGGCACTATAGGCAATCAACGCAAGGATAAGACCAGCTAAGAGGTCCACCTGCATATATCGTTGGAAGAATCTGCTTCAAGTCAAGAGAGAAAGGCAGGAACAGGTCGGAACATTCTGCGAAGAGTCGTACAAGACTGAGGCACCAAGCATCCTGGTCAAATAATACTCGGTAGTCGGCCCCATATATCTCGGGAGAAGCTGCCGCACATCAGGATTACGGATAATATATAAGCATAATAAAAGCGTATATTAAACTGCTCTAATATAAGGATACTTGCAGCAAAATCTCGGATTTTGCCGAGGCATACGAAGTCAATATCTGATCTGCCCAGGGATGTGGTACATCGTCGCAGGTTCGCGCCCGTCTCAGGCATTCCGAAACGACCATGATGGGACGTGGCGGATACTGCCGATACCCACTCTCTGTTGGCCACCCGTTACATCACTGTAAGAGGAAAGATCTGAGCTTGTCTTGGGATGAACCCTGGCAATCGAAGACGAGGAGACGGCATGATCTGGTTTAGTAAGGGAATGGCTTTTTGGCATTTGCTACTGGCTATAGCTTGGGTTGCATAAGCTGGTCGGGGTGCTTGGCCGGGATGATACGATGTCGCATCGGTATGATCTGCACTTCAACCAAGCCAAAACCACAGGAGGGTACCCGCCGGATTGGATCTCAAGATTTTGAGATGTGGTATTATGAGGCACTCCTCGGTATGCGCCGAGAGCTGACAGCAGTGGGGTTTTATGACAGTCTGGCGCATCGTGACATTGCCAAGACAAGAGTCAATACAGACGTGTATATATACCGAGATGGCTGTCCTCTATCAACAACAAGAGCTCTCTCCTCTGCAAGCCGGTCTTCAAAGCATTTCTACAGCTCTTCTTCGAAACTCATAATTCGCTCTTTTTCCGCCGCACGGCTTTTAATTCTTCAATCAAAAGATACCAACTCTGTTGTCTCACGAACAAACATCAAAAAATCAAAATGCAATTCTCCTTGGCAACCATCCTCCTCGGCCTGGCCGCCATCTCATCCGCCGCCGTCACCGACGTCGAGGGCGTCCGCAACGTCGCCCGGGACTCGATCGTCATCGCGCGCCAGAGCAACGGCGGCCGGCCGACGCCCTCGGGGTCCTGCTGCGTCGCCAACACGTCGCTCAAGCAGGACGCCTGCACGGCCACCGACGGCACCGCGGGCCGCTGCGTGCCCGGCGGCAACCCCTGCGGCGGCGCCCTGAGCTGCGTCGCCCAGTCCAAGATTACTTGTGATGCCAACATCATCGAGCGCGGCAAGAGCCTGTGCCGCGCCAACGCCGGCAATGGCCAGTTCATCGACGGCGCCACTACGATTTCCAGCTTGAGCCAGGCCTCGGTCAACTAAGAGAGAAAAGGGGCCGTGGAAGTGAGAAGGGCCAGCCAAGTGTTTTTGCATATGGGCAAGGGTGGACATGTCTCTCCCGAAATGAGAAAAACAAGTAAAAGTTCGGCGACCATGGGCTGGGACATATTGGCACTGATAACTCAAATGCCCAAGATGTGTTAAATCATAAAGCAGCAAATAGTACGAGAGACGACAAAAAAAGTATTAAAGACATTATATTGTGCATTATAATATTTATGACCAACCAACACCACGCTCTAATATTTGACCTCGGATATCCTCACAAAACACTTTGCAGGCTTCGTAGTCAGACTGTCGACCGCCTCGAACGTGTTCAGCTCCTCGGGCAGGGCGCCCAGCTCCAGGTTCCAGAACAACAAGGTCATGAGGATGCGCAGCTCGAGGTACGCCAGGCGGCGGCCAAAGCAGCCCCGGACGCCGTTGCTAAAGGTCAGAAACGGCCCGGCCTGGGAGTCGAACTCTTCCTCGCCGTCTGCCTCGCGCCTCAGCCATCGCTGCGGCCGGAACGCCTCCGGGTCCATGTCGTCCCAGTCGCCGCGCTTCTCCGTGTGCGCCCGCGAGCTCTCGCTGCGCAGCGCCTCGGCGACGCCAAACGACGGCCGCGCCACGCTCGCGCCCATGGTCGGCATGAAGACCTGCGTGCCCCTGGGCACCCGGTGGCCCAGCAGCGTCGTGTCGACCTGCGCCTGGCGGAACACGCCCAGGACCGGCCCCGTCAGCCGCAGGATCTCCTCCATGACGGCCTCGAGGTACGGCGCCTGGGTGCGCGTGATCTCGGCGACCGTGGGCGGCCGCCGCTCCGCCGCCGCGTCCCGGTAGGTCTCGCGCAGCGCCGCGCGCAGCGTGTCCTGCACGTCCCGGTGGTCGGCCATGTGCTTGAGCCCCCACTGGAACGACGTGGCCGTGGTCTCGTGGCCGGCGCCGATGTACCCGTACAGCTCGTCGCGCATGTAGGGCGAGTCGAAGGCGGGCGGCCGGCCGGCCTTGCGCGCCGCGTTGATCTCGCGCTTCACCATGTGGTCCAGCGCCGACTTGACGGGCTCGCCGGCCTCGGCGCGCCGAATTGCCAGGCCGATCTGCTTGTCCAGCATGCGCGCCTTGGTCGCGTACGCCTCGCGCATGTGCGGCTTGCGGTTGTTGAGCCGGTGGAACAGGCCCGGCAGCGGCGCGGCCACCGACTGTCCGACGGCGTCCTGTTGCACCTGGTGCGAGCGGAGGTCCTCGTTGGGCAGGTGGTCGGGAAAATCCACGGGGGCGTCGATGCTATCCGGGACCTGGCCGCCCAGGTCCGCCTTGAGCACGATGTCGTGGTACAGCTCCGTCATGCTCTGCGAGTCGCCCTCGCCGAGCGCGACGATCTTGATGATGTCAAAGGTCATGACGTGGATGTCCTCGTCGGCCCGGAACGGCCGCCCATTGGCCTTTTCCGCCTTGAGCCTCCAGAGGTCGATGAACTTGAGCGTGTTGCTGTGGATCTCGGGAGCGGAAACCTAAGGTCGGGTGAGTTTTTGAAATATGACTAGAACATGCACAAATGATGTATAGCGTTACGCGTATTCCACATACAGTGTGCAAAAAGTTGGGTGTCATGAGATCCTTGACCAGCTCCCTGTTGGCCTTGAACTGGGGGCTCTGAGTCTTCATGCCAATGTGGTGGTTCGGGATGACGCCGCCGAGGGCGTCGAGATTGCGTCCGCCGCGGTCAAACTCCTTGCCCCTCCGGAGCAGAATGTCCTGGACCTCGCGGTAGTCGGACAGGATCAAGATGGGCTTGGACAGCGGCGCCAGGAAGACCTGGACGAGCGGGCTGTTATGCCGCCACGGCTGCTCTCCCAGCCAGGCCCGCGGCCGCCCGCCCTTCTTCCGTACCTCGCTCATCTCTACTGCATCTCCGAGAATGGATTTGGTGGCGGCCTTGTTGTACGGGATCCCCGGCAGTGGCTTCGGCAGGGCCCATTGATAACCCAGGTACAGCAGCGAGAGCAGGCCGACGACGATGGCGCTCACTGCCAGAGGCAGCTGAGCCAGCGACGATACGGCCGCCGGACCGGACGACATGCTTTAGATCTCGGCGCAGACTTGCTGGTTGAGAGGTTCACACGCCCTCTTCGAGACTCCGATTGTTCACTGGCGGAAAGTCAATCAGGAAATATTGAAAAGAAGAATCGATGCTCTTGCCACCCCTTGCGGAGGTGGTCTGATATATCTCATCCCATCCTGCAAAAGTTCTCCTAATAAGGCTTGCAGTTTGCTTTAACCGCCCCTGGGTCCCTGGCCCCGGATCGGATGCCAGCAAGCAAGATAACGTGGAGTCTGGGTCAAGTCAATTTTTTGGGTCCGCCCAACGGTCGGTGCCGCGGCGGCGTGGGATGGCGACAAGGATCCGGACTGTTCTTTGTGAGAGCCTCTCCCACGTGCAACGGGTTGAATCGAGGGATTGCCCCTGGAGCATGACGCTTTTTGCCCGTCAAAGCTTGTGACTAGTATTCAACTATACGCAAGACTGAAGCTTTTTTGTCGTCTACAAGAAACGAATCAAGACAGTTTTCTCGTTGACAGTCAGCAAGGAAATGGTTTGGCTGACTTCATGCAAGCAGCAAGCAGATAAAGAATATCGTCGAGATACGGAATAAATAAAGCTGGCGATGGATTTACCATTTCCAGCTAGTGGCCCGCTTGGCTTCTCTTGGACATGGATGATCATCATATGTACATTCAAGAAACGAAATGCCCGGAAGTGCCAAATAACAGTCGCAGTGTCTAGGACTTGACTGCGGTCTCCACTGGTATGCATACGACTGACAAAACGGACCTTTGTGTTTTCCTATTGGCTACAATTCATGACAGGCCCTACTTTTTATCTCATCTGTCGACGTTCTCGGCTTCTGCGCCCGGAAGACGACAGGGTTCACGATCATCCAAAGCGGTTAATGATGCGATCAGCCTCGGGATTACGACAAGAACATTTTTTTGTCAGGGGTGTGGTTATCACTGATGTTCTGTCTAAAAACGAATTGCAGTATGTCGTCGACTCGGTCAAACAGAAAAATAGCCAAAGGAGTCATGGTCTCGACATACAAGAATCGTCCACTGAATCGAAATGATCCGCATCACTTCTTATTGCTTGGCCTTGTATTTGCTTTGCAAAAGATTAACAATTATGAGTATCTAGGCAATCACTTCAAGTCAAACGCTCTGCCCATGTTGCCTCAATACCAGACATCTACATTAACCTTGCCTAAACCTATATCAAGGTGCCTAGGCACGCACATCTGCCGCTGCCAATTCCTGTCAAGCTTTTTCTATAGAAACAGAGTCCCGGCTCAGCCATACCACTCTATGTAGTGGCTGCAGTATACTGCGATGCTGTCTCCTAAATCCAACGACTTATACAGTGAAATATCTTGGCTGTATCGCACTGCCAAGAAACTATCCATATCTGAACAGGTTTGTACTTAGGGCAGAGGTTCGTTGTCTCTCCGAGCATTATCAAGTTCCTCGGATAAGCCCAAATCGGGCCAAGCGAGGAAGTCGGCGGCAATGTCATCTGGAGGGGCCGTGTCCAGTTCGTCAAAATCAACGGGCCCTTCCTCATAATGCAAAGGCACATTGCACAATAAGTGACCACAATGAGTGCCGGCTACTTGATGAATCTCACAGAAGGGAAAATCATCAGCCTGGGCCTGCTCCTCGGCAGTGATTTCTCTGCTCACTTCTGGTATTGTTTCAGTGTTGGGGTTTTGCCATAGCGGATCTGGTGATCCGGAAGCAAAGATTCCGTCGATCTCATATCGATTGCAGTCATCCAAGCCCATAACTTCCGGCGGCAGAAAGTGTACCTCATTGGGATACTGTGCACCACTAGGTGTGGTTGGTCTCAAGGCTGATGCTGAATCGCCAGTGACGAGCGAATTGCGTCTGGAATGAGTCTGGGCGACCGGTGCTTTCACGAGCGACTAATTCGACTGAAGCTCACGCTGGATCTTGCCAACCTCATTCAGAAAGCTCTTGGCATTCGCAGGATTCATCTGTCATACGTTAGCCCTTGTTCCAAGCAAACTCGCCGACTTTCTAGATAGCATACCTTCAACTGTACGCTAACGGCCTCACCAGGCCCTTCGATGGCAGTGAACAGGACGCAAACAGTCTTGTTCATGGGCTTCTCCTGGAAGGTCATGGCAGGTATGAGGGTCGTGTTGAGGATGAGGCGATGTGTCGAATCCTGCCTCATGATGAGACGAACCGTCTTGACGTCGCCATCCTCGAGACTCGACGCATCGAAGCTGCCAGGTATAGCCTGTCCGTTCTCGTCCGTGTCTATGCACTGTATAGGCACATTGATCTTGAGGTTGCCGGCACCGCGCTCCCTCCAGGCCGTAGCGCCCTTGTCCAACTGGAAGATCTTGGCGCGCATCTGCAGGACAGTAGCCTCCCCTGCCTCACCGTTGTCGACGGCGACTATATCGTTTTGTTAGCTCAAGACACCAAGGCAGACACGTCGGGTATCATGCTGATACTTACCTCGCTGGAGCTTTGTCTTCTTGGTGTCATTATCACCCTCATCCTTGTCCTGCTTGTCATTATCGCCTTGTGTGCTGGTGGTGTCGTCTGCCTCTCCCTCTCCATCTGATTCGAGGTCGCTATCGGGAGCTCCAAATGCCTTGGCAGGCTTTCCGCTCTTAAGGGAACTGCCAGGCTGGCCGAAGGAGGTCAGCTTGCTGCTGCCAAAGGAACTGCTGAAACCACCGCCAAAGGCACTTCCTCCAAATGGCTTGGACGCTCCGCCGATTTGTCCAAAGGGCGAAGATCCATTAGCCGCGCTGCCCGAGCCAAAGAGCGAAGGTGTGTTTGACTTGGAGGAGGCCGAGGCGCCGAACGGCGAAGGCGAGGCCGAGGCACTGGCGAACGAGGTGAGCGGCTTGGCGCCGGCAGCCATGAAAGGAGAGGCGGAGGCGGCTGCGAATCCCGAAAGGCCCGAGCTCTTGAAGGCGGATTCCGATGTGGCGGGCTTATCGGCGACGGGTGCCTTGGTCTCGTCTGATGTGCTGCCACTAGCCGTGGTCTTTGCGTCCTGGGCGGCACATGTCAGTATACAAGCTGGTGGCATACAATACAGCAGCAGAGGAGGCTTGTAGATCTTTCTCACCTGGGTCTCGCCAGCCTTGACCTCGCTCGGGGTATCTCGGTGGCGCTTCTTCTCGGGCTCTAGGCGGTCGGATCTGCTCGAGGATGCAGCACCATTTGCGCCGATGGGTGAGACATCGCCATTTGGATCCTGGGCGGAATCCTTGTTGGACTCTACCTCGTCGTGGGCTCGCTTCTTCTTGGGCGATGAGAGCTGCTCCTTCAGCGCGTCGTTTTGAGTGTCGGGAACAGGCAGCTCTGGGGTGGTCTTTTCGGCGTCGCCAGAAGGCTTGGAGGTGGGCTGTTGTGAGGTAGCCATGGCGGCAGCGACGTTGGGCTCGGAGATTCTGGTGTTATCAAACTCCTTGCGAGTGGTAGCGGTGTCGGGGTCCTCAGCTGAGGGCTTGACGCGTTCAGCAGGCGAAGCACTCCTGCGAACGTCGGGCGTTAATGCTTTGTCTGTCATGAGGGGCGTTTGGGGGTGTGGTGTCTCGTGCGCGTGCAGGCAATATCTGTCTATCTGTCTGACTTTGGGGAGAAAGAAGCAGTGGATTGTTGCCGGGCTGACGGGACGAGGATTGGGATTGTCGCGGGTCCTGAACAGCCAAAAGCGTCTGGTGCGCTGAAAGGGAATGTACCTGGTAGGCAGGGCCAAGGAAGCACGTCAAAGGTAGTAGAAAAAGGACGGTTTGGTGCAGGAAGAGCGGCGAGTCCTAATTGGTTTCTGCGCGGATGCGATTATCCTGCTTCTTCGTCCTCGCACTGGTTGGACTGACTGGGAACTTTTGCGAAATTGAGAATAGGCGAAGGTGGGGTAGCTTTAAAAGAGAACAATGGATGACGATGCACCTCTGGCGCAAGAGGTCTTGGTGGTTACCTACAGTAGGTCAGGTACCTGCTTATCCTTATCTGGTACTCAGTGCACACTCTGTTCACTGTAGATTGTGTGAGAATATCGCCGAGACAAAAACCTTCTGTTGGTCGGCAGCCGTGTGAGTAACCGAGGCGAGGATCCGATGGGCGCACTCGCTGCAGAAGCGAGATGTGAAGCTGATTTTTTATATGCCCAGAGGCTCGTCTGGGTCTGCGTGTTTCCCGGTTGGCGACTGGGTCTCCGTAGGTACCGGGCGGCCCGCTAATTTACGGCAGTCGAGCGCTGTTTCAATGTTTCGTTTGCGTAAACTTGAACCCACAGGGACTTTGCCTACCTGTACAGCTGTCGCCCACGCGATGCTGTTGCTTTGCAGTGCTGCACTCCACCAACAGCGCTCCACTAAATAATCATTTCCAGGGTCCTGAATCTTGACAGACGCAGTGCTGCACCTGCTGGACGTCACATTGGTAATGACACTTGCATCTTTATTCAGAGCTTGTATGATTTAAGGATTATATTACAGGCGAGAATTATGCGAGCTCAAAACTTACTGCACATCTAAATGAACAATTTTTTTAAGTTACCACAAAAAATGATTAGGTTTTTCTCCCTTTATCATATTGCTGTGTACCGTTTTTGAGATTAAATAAAAAAGTGTAGAAATATAAGCAACCACCTTCTACTTAAAAATTCTTAAAAAAGTGAGCTTTGCTTTCCTTTATACTAATAAACATCCTATATACAGTGTAATTGATATTTAACATATATAATATATTTATACTGTTTAGGATAAGACGAATCATTTGTTGCTGCGATTAATAATGTTTATATATTCAGCACCTTCCTTCAATGCAGTATACAAATATCATTAGTCCATGTGCTTCAAACGGATTAAGAAACGTATGTTAGACAACAAGAATAATTTTTCCCCTCTCGCCCCTGGAGATGTGAACATTCCATATAAACCAATAAAGGTTGAACTCAACATAATAAGACTGGTCATAGGGTCTTTAGATCTCGTGTTCTTATCGAAAAGGCACAACTGCCCAATGTCTCTCCAAAGAGTAGTGTCTCTTATCATGCCTCTCCCTAACTTTTCTCAAGGAAATCATCCAGTACCTTGTTAAACGATTCCGGGGACTCCCAAAACACAAAATGACCACCCTCCTCCTTGCCGAACAGGTGAAGCCGCGAGCGTGGAATCTGCGCGTGCAGCCAGCGCGGAGTCTCCTCCTGGAGAATACTCGCCTCGCCGCCAACGATCAGCGTTGGCACGTCCACAGCAGACACGACATCTCTCCAGTCGCGAGACATGGTGTCCAGGAACAGCTCGGCCGCGGCGCCGTTGGGCATCTTCTGGTTCTGGGCCCATACCCAAGCAAAGTCCTCCTCGCTGATCTTGTCCGTGAACATGCCCCTGACCACGCTCGGCATGACGGCGTCGAAGGCTCCCGCCATGCCGTCGAGCTGGTCCCGGGTGAAGATGCCGCCGAAGTCTTTGGTCTCCTTAGGCGTCCAGGACGGGTCGATCAGCATGCAGGGCGAGCCGTCGACGGACACAAATCGACTGATGCGATCTCTGGACTCGGGATGGTATTTCCAGAGGCCCCAGACAAGTGTACTGCCCATAGAATGGCCAACGACCGTGATGTCTTTCAGGTCGAGCTTTCGAATGAGTTCGTTGAGATCGCTGACGAAAGTCAAGACTGCAACATTTGACGGGTGGTTAGGACTCGAGAAATGAAGCGATGATTTGTGTCTCTGGTGGGGACGGGAACGTACCATTGTAGCCAGAGAGTGGCTTGTCCGACTCGCCATGTCCGCGATAATCATATGTCGTGACTCGAAAGTCTTTCTCAAAGTGTTCGACTTGTTTGCGCCACTGAGCTGCTGTTTGTCGCCAGCCATTAAGGAACAGCAGGTTGGGATTTTGAGGTTCACCGGTTTGCGTGAAGCTGAGGCGGACCCCGTCTTTCATCTGGACAAAGTCTTGGGCAGACATTCTCTTAGATTTTGAGTCTTAATGATAGTAGTATTATGTATGTTCGAAAATACTTGTATAGAATGTCTTGCGCAATTCTGTCGGCCATCATGGTCTACAGGAGCTCAGCACTTATATACTTGAATGTTGAAAATAACATCACGCGCCCCCTTTTGATGGATTCCTGCCCCGTTACCGTGTGTGAGATATTCATTAGACATCAAGACAACATCACTTTGTCCGTCATTCTACAAGTTGTTCGTGCGATGGTGTTCTACTGCGGGACAGGAGTCCATGACTTGTAAGCCTCGGGGAAAAGCGCACAATTCGGACAACTTCCCAGCCAAGCCAGCGGGCCCCACGATTGCAACGGAGGAACTTTCTCCTTCTTTATGACTAGGATTACAAACCATCACTATACTACTTCGGAGCACGGATGATTGTGATAAACCAAGTTCAAGGTCACCCACCCATTGGTAGATTTTCCACAATCATGTTTCGAATCTCCAACAGGACCATCAAGACCAGAGTCCATATTGCATTATTCTCAAATTTGATTTGGCAGACCTTGGTGACTTGGATTGATTGCAAGTGCGAGATTCTAATGAATCACATTAGTCGCCGAGTAGCTGACAGAAGCATTTTGAGACTGCACAATATCCGGATCATATCAAGGAATAATGCAGCAAGTTCATCAACCACCACCATACAGTGCTCACTTCAGTGCCATACTAAGCCCAGTAGCAGTCTCGAAATGAAGGTGAGTTTCCTTGCATCACTTAGAAGTTGATATATCTGTACCCAATGAGCCTATTCGACCTTCTTCCTCGCTTTCACAGCAATCATGGGCGGATTGTCGAGAAACACCTTCCAGAACTCGGGATCCTCGCGAGCCACTTTCATATCCCCGGCCGGGATCAGCTCGACATCCTCGAGCCCGTACTTGGTGTGGTACTTGGTCGAGCCGCCGTACGAGCTCTCGACGAGCTTGGCGTCAAAGTTGATGGGCGGGTCGGTCGCCATGAAGAAGCGCAGGCCCACGCCGCCGGGTATGTCCGTAATGTCCTCGTACCAGATGCCGTACTTTTTCGTCCTGCTCAGCGCGTCGGACCGCGGGTCTCCGCTGCGGATGCCCACGAACCGGCCGCCCGGGCGCAGGTGCGCGTGTATGTTGCGCCACATGCCCTCGAGGCCCTCGTCGCTCTCGGCGTGGTCGAATAGCCAGTTGGCCATGACCACGTCGTACTGCCCCTTTCCGAGGAGGTGGTCCAGCGGCCGGGATGCGTCCGCCTCCAGCCACCGGATCTTGTCCTCCCGCCCGATTTCCTTCTCAATGTCCCGCCCTACGCTCAGCATCGCGGGCGATATGTCGACCACGTCGACCGAGGCGGCGCCGGCCGCGAGGGCCTGCCGCGCCCGGAGTCCCGTTCCCCCGCCGAGGTCTAGGATTGTCTGTCCGCTCGCGTCGCCCAAAGCCGTGCTGAACAGCTGCGACTCTAGTTGCCCGTAGGGCAGCGAGTCGTAGTCATTGTATGCCTTTGCGTTGGCATTATACTCTTCTTTCACAGTCTCGTAAGTGGCCATTCTGATTTCAAAGAAAGTCACAAATTTTTTGTCTTGTACACGGGACGATTGTGATGGTGAAGTTCCGAGTAGTGTCTTACTATCTTTGCTTACGATCGGAGACCTCTCTTCGAATATGGTTATCTTCCCCGCCTTTCGAGGAGCAAGAACCCACCATCTGTAGCTGCCAACCTGCAGTGTCACCTCGTGTATACCCTTGCAAGTGAAATGGATCAATCTCTTTCTGAATGGAGTATATCAAGAGGCCTATCACCGGCCATGCGGCTGAGAGCCGGCATAGTTGCTGTCTCCGATGATCACCACAGAGGGTGACCACCATTTCGCAGCCACAATGCATACCCATTGGTTTATCGAGGTCTTCTATTTATTGACGAGATTCTAGATTGATCGATTAGCGGAATGCGGATTTCCGCTTTTGCAAGAAATGTAGCCAGCCTCGAGGTTTCTGGTGTCGTCTTATGACTGCAGGCCATATATTTTGATATTGTGAGTTTGGAACCCTTGTGATGATGCCGATATTTGTGCGTGGAGATAGTAGGAAACCAAAGAGTTGTTTCACACATTTATTCCAGAACGCGATAAATATAATTTACCAATCCTTCCCATTTATACGGTGGGTAAGAACTGGTGAAGACGTATATTGAGATACAGACGAACTCAAATAGTTGACCATCCCTCCAGTGGTTTGTAGCACCGGCGGTCCTGGTGCGCATTCGCAATAAATACAGACATCAAGTATACGTATTCCGTAATAACATTCCCGGGTTCCTTGGATATTTAACGTCCCGCAGAGGTAGATATCTTTGACATTTTGCATGGAAATAGCCCCGTTATACGCTCCAATACCTATAGGTCCTACGCATCAACACATCCACCGGTCGCGACAAACAATGAGGGATCCAAATTGACACGAGGTAACAAGACCAGGCATGTGAATATAAAATACCGCCGGTAGCCCACCCTCAGTCGTCTAGCACTAGTCGCACAAGGTGTTCATAGTTCAATGATGCATAGATGACGGGCACTTGGACATAAGGTTGGTCCGAAGCTTGTCCCCGCGTTTCAGTCACCATTGGAGTTCGTATGATTGTGGTGTGAAAGGGTTGCCAGGTACGACCCTCCATGATATAATCATAATCAAGCCAACAAGAGAAAATCGCCACTCAATCCGTCTCCCCTCGAGCAGATTTATTCTGCAAATGGTATCATCTAATTGACATATAAATCGTCTGTGAATCGTGAATGATCATCTGTAGCAGTAGAGTAACATGGCACACCACACGACCCATCACCACCGGTACTTCGCCAACCCCGAGGAGCCGCTGACGAGCTTCGAGCCGCGCCGGGAGCTGCTCGCCAGCCTGGACCGCATCATCGCCCTGCGGCCGCCCGTCCACACGTGCTCGACGGGTTGGGAGTTCCGCGGGCTCTACGCGGGGCCCACCTCGATCGCCTACCTGTTCTACCGGCTCTCGCTGCTCTACCCAAGCCTGCAGCTCAAGAAGCAGTCCCTCCTGGACTGGGCCAGGGAGTACCTCGACTTGGGCGCCCGGGTCCGCCACAAGGAAGCCTCGCCGGGCCACTGCGGCGTGGCATGCGAGGCGCTCGCCCGGCTGGCGCTGGCCGCAGCCATGGACCGCGATGCGGACCTGGCCCGGAGCCTGTGCGCGCACGAGGCCGCCGTCAACGCCAGCGGCGACGACGGGTCCAACGAGTGGCTGTACGGTCGGGCCGGGTGGCTGTACCTGCTGCGGCTGTGCCGCTCGGCGTTCCTGCCGGACCAGGGGGACGACGTCGTGGCGCGGGTGGACGGGACTATCGAGGCCACCGTCCGGCGGATCCTGCGCGTGCCCCAGCCCTGGCGCTGGCACGGCGCGCACTACCTGGGCGCGGCGCACGGCACCGCCTCCGTCATCACGCAGGTCGTCCTGTCGCGGCCGGCGTCGGCGGGCCAGCTGCAGTACCTCCTGTCGCGGCTGCTGGACCGGCAGCTCCCGAGCGGCAACTTCCCGTCCTCGGTGCACGCCTCCTACGACGGCAACCCGCACGACCGGCTGGTGCAATTCTGCCACGGCGGGCCGGGGCTGGTCCTGTCGCTGCGGTCGCTGCTGCCGTACTTTTCCGCCGGCAGCGGGCTGGGGGACAAGATGCGCGCGGCCATGGCGGCGGCGCAGCGCGACGTGGGCGAGCGCGGCGTGCTCCGAAAAGACCCGTGCCTGTGCCACGGCGCGGCGGGCAACGCGCTCGCGCTCGACGACGACGACCAGTTCCGCGTCTTCCTGTCGTGTCTGGCCACGGACTCGATGGCCAAGCTGGGCTGGGCCAGTAGCAAGGACAAGACGCGCGGCGGAGACTCTGCCAGTTTGTACACGGGCGAGGCCGGGCGGGCGTGGGTGTGGGCGGTGGCTGATAAGAAATTACCTAGGACGTGTATTGGGTATAATGATTTATGATAGGTATGGAGAAATGGCTTAGCATCCTTGGGTTGTCTTTGTTTGGCGATAATGAGCTCTATGTTTGGAACCCTTTGAGTAAAATGTCTGTATAATCGAGTGTATAACACGTTGACTTGGCAGATATATACGAAGAGCAGTGTACTATTTCCACATATTTCCAAATATTGGAAAGACCACCTGAGAGCTGCTCATTGCTTGACCCGAATATGACAGGGCATTCCGTCCTTTGCATGGACCGTGCCGGTTCCGACGCGATACAAACGCTCGCCGTTGATCTTTGGCTGCGGGCCCTTATGTCCTCTGAGCAAGTATGTCAGCTGCCTGTTGAGGTCTTCAGAACACGGAAATCGACTTACTGTTTCGCGTCCCACTTGTCCCACGCTTCTTCAATGTCAAACTTTCTCGCTACCATGACTGCAACCAAACGCAGCTCGACGAGCGCCAGTTCCAGTCCGATACAGTTCCTGGGTCCCATGGAGAAGGGTCTCCAGGCGTCCTTGGGAGGGTACAGGGGATCTCCTTCGGTAGCAAGCCACCTGTCCGGGAAGAACTCGCTGCCTCGGACCCAGAAATCCTCCCTGATCTGAGTCGCAGGCGCCCCGTCCCAGAGTGCGAACTTGTCGGTGGGATATTTGATCGATGATCCTGGGGCGGTGAGGAAGAAGTCGGGACTTCCCTCGCGTAGAGTTACAGCCAGGGGGTACAATCTCAAAGTCTCTTTGATCACGGCTAGTGTGTACGGGAGTGCGTACAGCAGATGAGGCGATTTGAGGATGATCTCATGTGCTTGATCAACATCTGGGCCCAGGACGGCGGTGTGTTCGGCACGGAGCTTCTCGAGGCAGTCGGGGTTGTCCTGCAGACTCTTGAACATCCAGCAGAGTGTCGTGGCCGTCGTGTCATGGCCGGCGAAGAGAAACGTCTTGAGATTGCTCAAGAGGACATCGATGAACTCTTCATTTGGTTCGGCTCGGCTCTTGGAATCGGCTTCCACGTCGAATTGCTTCAGCGCGAGGTCCACGATTGTCCGCTTTCCAACTGCTCGACTTCCCGACTGGATGCTATTCCGAATGTTTGGAACGAAAAAGTCACGCATCACCTTGTTGTTGTTGGCAATAGAGAATCCTCCAAAGGGGTTGAATGCGTGTAGCAAGCCCCGCGCAGGGTTTGCCATGCGACCCATATGTTCAAGTTGATCCAACAGCGCAGCTTTTAGGGGGCTATCTTTACCCAGAGTCTGCTGGTGAAGACGTGTGTCGATGGAAGCACGAATAATAATGTCGAACGTCAAGTTTGTCGTCTTTTCTTCGAATTGGAATACCTCACCCCAGGCTCCATCTTTTCCAGCGAGCTTCTTCAGTCCGTCGACGAAGACTAACATCTCCTCGACCAGCTCTGGCAGAAGCGCCGTAATGTTCCGAGGACTAAAGCCCTGCTCATTGTCAGCTACTGGACCTAGCCAGGACGATGAGGAAATGTTCCGCGGCGCATCTTACAGGGTTCAGTCTTGAGCGCCAATGTTTCCACTCTTCTCCTTCCGCGGAAACAATATCTTTGTTGGCAGTAAGAGGACTCAAGTAGTCAGTCGACGTTCTGGATTTTGGTAGACTCTTCAGCTGAGTAAACTGCGCCGAAACAGCAGGGTGCGTAGTCATGATCATAGGTGAGTTGATCAGCGGCCACAGATCCAGGTAAATGATTGGCGGAATGGTCTCCTCGCCCGGGAAGAAACGCGAGACGTCGCGCAGAAACCAGCCGTGCATGTTGTAGATGTTGGCATCCTCTGGGTGGTCCTTGCGAAACTCGCCCATGAACACAAGGTGCCCGAATATCCATGAGTGAGGCAGGGTCGGCACACCTTGCGCCTGCATGTCCCTGACCGTCTTTCGAATCTTATACCCGCGATGTAGCCATCGCGCAGTCGACTGTACAAAATAGGCCAATATGAGACCCAAGCCGACGAGCCACAGGCTCGGCACTATGAGATTCAATGTCAGCCATCAATGTTGTGAATATGCCGAAGAAATCCAAATTCTCAGGTGTTTTGAGACTTTGCCACTGCTAATTGCCACTTTGGGGTTCATGAAAAGGAAGCATGTCTGCGAAGGATGTCTGCTCTACAGACAAGGTCGGAGCTGATTCCAAGGAGATAATCAAGAGGCGAGATACTTACAATCAAGCGCGCCCATCCTGAAATCAGCTCAGCTCAGATCAACAGATACTGACTATATGCTGTGGAAAGGAAAGTTGAAAGCCAAAGCAGTGGCGTGCAGCTGAGATGCTTTAAATGCGACCACTAAACTCGTAGCGATTAGCTATCGGTTTGAGGCCCGGCGCTGTGGATATCTCGCTAAAGAAGGAAACTTAGTGCTTACAACGTTGTACGACTATACAAGACTCGGATCCTTCAGTTGTTGTACTAACCCCTTTATCACCTAGATCCCGACAGTTTGGCGCTGTAGGATGATAAATGCAAGGATTGTCTGCTCTTCTTCAGCTTGGTACATAGACAGCGGCCGCTATTTAAGAACAAAACTTGGCTGAGCAGCAAATCCTGCGAAAGGCTACCGTACGGAGCAAGACAGAAGAGACTTGATTTGACACCTTACTTCGTTATTATACTTGACCCGTATATTTTTGGAATGATTCTCGTGAAGTGAAATCAGTCTGTAATGGCTTCGCACTCTGATTCTACAGCATCTGTCTGTCCGAGATCACTGACGCCATGGGAAAGATGTGAGAGCGAGTCAAATGGCTAGACTGGGATCACGGAGGCTTGGTGTCCGGAAGCTGGAGCCGGGCACGCGTAGAACAGACCATCGACTTTTCCACCGTAACACACATCTTTATGAGCGCTCTGTTGATCAGTCACTGCAACCGTTGTGAACTGGATCAATGGTACTTTATTCACAAATCGAGGCCTCGTGGCCCGTGTCCTGAATCTCTCTCTCTATGTACACTTAAAAACGCCGTACAACTCCAGATCATGCCAGATACATTGGACAGCTCGGGTCCTTTTCATTCAGCCCACTTCCGCTCAGAAACCATAAATACCCACGTAAACCCAGACAGCAGCAGTGCACACGTAGAGGAAGCCTATGTATAGGACCAAGAACTGAAGTTCGCCAAGCTTAGGGCTCTACTCTTTCTTGTCCTTATCGCCAGTCTTGGGTGGCTCCTTTCCCTCCTTGTGCTTGGCCATCTTCTCGCTCATGTACCGGATCGTCTTGCTGACTCCGGCCGTGAAGGGGCCCTTTAGGGTTTGCGACGTGCTGGGCCAGTTGATGGTCTTCTTGATGACTTGTCGAACGATCTTCCTAAGCTCCTCAGGATCGTCCTGGGCAATCCGCTGCTCAAAGCCACCACCCTGCTGGCGCTTGAAAGATGTGGTGTCGTCGTCCTTGCTCTCTTCCATCATCTTGTTGAACTCTAGCTGGGGAATCTGGAACTTCTTCTGATATTCAAAGTACAGCTTCGAGCGGAAAGCCTTGGGGAGGCGGCGGACCATGTTGCCTCGCTTGACGGGATCCATGTCCTGTCGAAGCTTCAAGAAATCCTCGGTATTCCAGATCCAGTTGTCCTTCTTGCAGGCAGGATCATCAAACTCCACATTGGGAAGCGACTCGATGAGAGGGGCATACAGAGCTCGGAAGTTCTGCATGTTGTGGTCCACAATGTTTGCGACCTTTCGCGGGTTCTCAGTCGGGAAGGCCATGCGCGGATCTCCAAGGTAGCTTATGCCAGCAATAGTCGAGTAGAGCTCGCGCTCGGTGAATTTGGCAGGCAGAAGAAGAAGAGCTGTGCGAAGAGCCGACAGAAGGTTGATCTGATTGGCCATACGGACTGCTGGGTTATCGCGCAGGATCTTGACTGGCTTGTGCAGGCGGCCGGACAGATAGAGCGTATCCCACTCACGCAGGTCGCGCTTCAGAGTCTCCATGTTGACGACGCCGTACTTGACGAGAATTCCATCCACAGTAACATAGGTGTTGAAATACACACCGGCACCCCACTTGTCCTGAACAGAAGAGACAGCGCCCGAGCCAAGTGATGCGAGGCCCGAGTAGTGCTCACGGTGCTGCATCATGTTGAGCGAGTGCCAGTGTTGCGTGTGCGTGACACCAAAGATGAAATCAATCATCTTGGGGGATCCATTCTGGGCCTTCTGGACAGCCATGGGAGCCTTGGGGTGGACGGCGCGAATCTCGGCTTCTGTCGCAGTGCCACTTCCCTTTGACTGGGGGAAAACACCAGAGCCGTAAGCGAACGCATACATGATGGGAGCACGGAACTTCCAGGGAATCTGTCGCAAACACTCCTTGAATTCGCGATCAATGACAACATGCTGATTGACGCCAAAGTTGGCATAGGGGAGCTCCTTAAACTTGGCAATGTTGAAGTCGGCATCCTCTTCCCAGTCATAGTGTGGGGGCTCTTCCGACTCATTGTAGGCAGGAGGCGAGTCTGAAGAGGCAGACGCCTGCTTCTCGGAGTCGTCGGCAGATTTGCTCGTCTCGGTGGCTGAATCAATCTTGGATTCCACGTCCTGTTGGGCCTTCTTGACCGAATCGGATGGTTTGTTTTCTCCCTCAGCGAATCTGGTAACGGTCGAAGAAAATGTTCTCGAGCAGGCGCGAGGCGTGGAAGCTGGAAGTGGTCGGTACAGACTCGAAGTCATGGGCAAGCCACGGCGCACCGAAGCTCCGGCGATACCGGCGATGGGATTTGCGCCAACAGTTCGGAGCAGAAGAGTACTTTGACCGCCTCGGGCTCCGGCCGAGGCGGCGTGACGCAGAGCAGCGAGTGCCATATCTCGAATGCTGTTGCGATCGGGTTTTTGGGCGTATGTGGTAGGATCGTGACGGAGGTTGTTTGGGAGTTGCTAAGTTTCGGAGGTAATTGGTGCAGCAGAAGCTGCTGGATTTTATGATGTCGCCAAATCAGCCATAAATGAATGCGCCCCGGTCAATCAGGACGCACGACAATGGGTTTATTGCAAAGGTGCAAGGAGACAGCCCGCCGGGCGACGGGGATGATGAGATTCTCGTGGGGTACGTGAAGCTCCAAAGTAAAGCATCGTCGGCTAAGCAAAGCAGAGCAGAGCAAGCTTCGCTGGAAAGAAGAGCTCTAAAAGCCGAGCGATCGATGCAGCTAGCAGCCAGAGCCCCAGGGCCCGAGATTCAGCCCCTGGCCCACATGCCATACGTAGCCAGGCACTGACGTAGAGCCTGGAGGGTCCCCCCAGCTTTTTTGAGTCTCGGTCGGACAACCGAGGGGTGTCAATAGAGGCATTCTAGTACACTATTGCATCCCGCAATTGTGCCCGTTGATCAAGCACATGATCGACATATGCCGCGTTCATGTCATCATGAAGGCAGGTCTATTTCAAAAAGCAAGACAGTCATTTGCCAGTGTAGCTTCTGGTGTATGGGAGACATCACAGAGACGGGCAAGGCCTGTTGACGTGAGTCCTTCCTGAATGTCGATGTGCCCTCTTGTTACCCAACCATGTCGGAAATGGAAAGGCGCCTCAAGCATCACTTGAGCTTGTCCTCTTTGTTCGTTGCAGAATATCCCATGGATCCGTGAGTCGACATTGATCTTGGTGGTTTCCAACTGAGAACGCTTGTTCTTTATTTGGGAGTTTCGGCGATCAGTTTCAGTTTGATAAAACCTTGTGCTGGCAGGAATAGTTGTGGTATTCAGTCGACGGCGATTTATTGTTTTATTAGTTGAGAACGGAACTCAATTGGTTTCCAGCGGCGCTCCGTATTCTGTACAGGTGCCTGGTACCAAGGCCCCGCACCATTGAATCCAGCAAGGTACAAGAGTAAGTCACGTGATAGGCCGATAGCCAAGCTTTCCATAAAAGCTTCTTTGTCACCAACCATGATCTGAAAATCCCGACGAGGTCATAGCTCCAGTCAAAGCAGCAATCAGCAGAACAGCTGCTGTCAGTTGAGCCAAAACCGAGCGCAAACCCCTGCAGCGTCCCCAGGCCACCCAAAGTCAATCAAAACAATCGATGGTCGCTGTCGATGCCGGACTTGCTTCAACATGACGGCAGATACACCTGGTCGAGCTTCCTCGGCCAGCAAGAGGCGATCAATGTCGGGCAATTTTCGCAGCAGTGCCGCCGGGACTAGCATCCCGCGCGTGCAGTCATCTTTGAGGACATCTAGAGTAAGTCTATTCATTCGTTGCTCACTATTGGCGAAGTAAACAACCGGCGTTGGCCGCCGCTCTTCACCTCAAGCTTCGCGCGTAGGACCAACAACTCACCCCCATCGCAGGTTTCCTCCTACCGCGGCAACCCACAGCCTCAACATGATTTGATCAGCGGCCAAGATGCACCAGCCCAACATAATGGCCGATCTGGCCCAAGGCCTGCCCAGACTGCTGGCGGCTCGGTGCGCGCGTCGTCGCACGAAAGCTTCAAAGAGAACATGGCACCTCCAGATGCTGAGCACTACGAGACTCAGCGGAAACAAATCGAAGAGCTCAAGGCCGAGTTGGCGACGGAGCGTTTCAAAAGCAATAGCTCCGTCCAGGAAACCGAGATGAAATTGCTACAATATCAAAACGATGTACGCGATGCCCAACGAAAAGCCGACGAAGACTTCAAACAGCGACAGGCAGCAGAGGCGGAATATCACAGGCTTCAGCGGCAGGTCGAATCGGTACAGACTGAATCGGGCGAATCCAAGGAGAACTGGTCGCGCGAGAAACTGGCATTGGAGAAGAAGGCGCGGGATGCCGAGGACGAGGCACGGCTTCTAAGGGAGCAACTCGACGAAATTTCGGCGGCCAAGGACGAGTCCGAACGGATCAATCAGAAGCGATACACGGACATTCAGTCGCAATTGAAAAGCCAGACCCAGTCGATCGACGAGATTGAGAAGGATTCGCAAGCCCGAGAAACCTTGTTGCATCAGACTCAAGAACAACTTGCAGCCAAAGACAAGCTGGTTGGCGAGCTGGAGGCAGATGTCTTGCGGCTAAAGGCGCAAACGGGCGACGCCGATACCATTGCTGTCATCAAGCGGGAGCTTGCCGAGCAGGTTGCTCACATTCGATCCTTGGAGGCCAAGACGTCAAAACAGCATGCCGAGCTCACTCATCTACGACAAATACACAAGGCTGTTGAGGTTGTGGAAGAGGAGAAGCGCTCGCTTCAGCGGAAACTGGAGGTTGCGTCTAGCATCGAAGCTGAACTCGCCGAAGCCAAGATCCAACGGAAACGCTTGGAGGATGAGCGCTTGGCCTGGTCATCCTATCTCCAAGATGCCAGTCAGAATGATGGTATCATGGAGTTTGACTCTCCAGAAGCTGTCGCACGTGCTCTCGTTGAGGAGCGCTACAACTCTGCGTCCCTACTGGAAAAGTTGGGCGAAGTGCAGCCGCAAATCGCTGAACGTGACGAGATCATCAAATCCTTGGAGAATGAGAAGCTCAGCATGGCCGGTGAAGTGGAAAGGCTCAAGACGGCTGTGGTTCCTGCTTCGGCGGACAAGGCGAGAGCAAGGAGTGAGCGCCAGCTCTCTCTTGCCGTCAAGGAAGTCGAGTATCTCCGTGCCCAGCTTAAAACATTCGACGCCGAGGACGAGACATTCGAGCCGGAAAAGGTCGATCACGACCGCAAAGAGCGCGTGTCCCAGTTGGAACACCTGGTCGACCAATACAAGACTGAGATTCAAAATCTCCGTGCCGAGCTGTCCTCTGTGGAGGTCTCGGCAACTCAGAAAGCACCAGAGCTTAGAGTGGGCAACAAGCGCAAGAGCACAGAGGACCCCGAGGCGGAGCAAATAGGCGAGCTGAACCGCAAGCGTCGCCAGCTTGCCAATGACTTGTCCAAAGCTCAGGCCGAACTGCAGGTTTTGCAAAAGGACAAATCGGTACTGCAGTCGCGCCTTCAGGCAGCCGAGGTCCAAAACAAGACACGAGTCTTGTCTTTGCGATCTAACCCGACTTCGGACTGGGAAGCCATCAAGATGCGCGACATTACCGCACTCAAGGAGGAGAACAAGCACTTGTTGGCCAAATTGCAAGGAGCCAACCGCAACTCGTCCATACCCGTCATTCCTACTACGCAGTTGGCAGCAGCGAAGCGTGAAGTAGAGGAAGCATTGCGAGAAAAAGCATCTGCCGAGAAGAAGGTGCTTCGACTAAAGCAAGTCTGGGCCGCCAAGTCGAACGAATTCAAGGAGGCCATCTTTAGCACACTCGGCTGGAAGGTCACATTTATCCCGAACGGCAAGATGCGTGTAGAGAGCGTCTTTTACGAAAGCCAGACGGAGGAAAACGAAAACAGTATTGTCTTTGACGGCGAGCGCGGAACCATGAAGGTCAGCGGTGGTCCTCAAAGTCCATTCGCCAAGAAGATCAACAACCAGATCCAGTTTTGGGTCCGAGAGAAGGGCTGTATTCCCGGTTTCCTTGCGGCTCTCACGCTTGAATTTTGCGATGAACAAACCAGAACAGCGAGCACATAAATTGGCGGCATATTCAAATGTTTATAACATGTCTGGCGGTGGACTTGAAGCTCTCTGATTGCATTTAAGACATTTATGATACCTCGGATGGCGCCATGGAGTTAGGTCATAGGGACCATCGGAAGAGCCGTCGTGCTCAAATACACTTTTATATGTTTGAAAATCAAGTTTTATTCCAATCTACTCTCATTCTACCGTGAAGGCACGAGTGTCGGTCTGGCGGAGCTTTATTAAGCCCATTCTCCTGTTGTATCAATACATAGGATACCCAGCTGAAGCCCATGTCTTACAAAAACGACACGAGTTTGCCAGAGACGATCATGTTTGGTCTCTATCAACGGCTCCTTTGGTGTAAAAGACTCTCTAATCGACCATCTTGGTTCGTTCCTTCTCCGTCCTCTAACGCTTTTTCTCTTCAGCACGCTGCAGCGCGAGATCTAGAGGTTGCGCTGCACGCGCGGCATGCCTGTATACTACTATGGGCTAAATACTCCAGACAACTGGAGGCATCGCCAAAAATGATTGCCTTGAGCTTTCCTGCCGGGTGTTTCTGGCATGCGCATGGTAAGTAGATGAGCACCATTCGATTTATGGACGCGCATGCCGCGGAGATCAGCGGCAAGACTGCGGAGTATAGACCCGCGCCATACGGCAGCGAAGATTTCCGCAGCCCCTTCTCGTGGCACCTCGCACTCATGTGTCGATATCTTTCGATGATGTGTTTGCTCGTCCAATTCGACGCCCCTTCTTCACGACCCCTTGCGGTGGTGCAGGTCGCTCGAGTTCATCATGACGGGGACCTCGATGAGGAAGAAGTGGTCCGGGGCGGGCTTGCGGATGAGGCGGGTGCAGTGCTCGACGTGGGCCTCGCTGTCGAAGCGCGCCTCCATGACGGCGTTGGTCGCGCGCATGCGCTGGTGCTTGCGCCAGTAGTACAGGCAGTGCACGACGTGCCAGTCGCGCGACGCCCAGAAGGAGCCGCCGCGCTCGCCCAGCGCCGCGACCTGGTCCGCCGATAGAGGGACAAGGCCCTCGGCGTCGGCAAAGTACCCCCAGCTCCCGTCGGCGTTGGGCCCCGACCGGTCGAACTCGGCCGTCAGCGCGTCGTCCCGGCAGTACGGCGGCAGCCACGCCGTCGACAGGCTGTCGTACTTGCACCCGCGCGACAGCGCGTCCGCCGTCGTCGGCCCGCAGTCGCACTCGTTGAGGCCCGGCGCCAGCGTCTCGGGGCGGTACACGTCGTATGCGGCAGGCGAGGTGGGCGATGACGAGGCGTGTAATGATGGAGCCGAGGACGAGGCTCTCGACGGGCTTTGAAGGGCGAGTAGTGTTTGGGTGGCCTGCCAGCCGAGCGAGACGAGACCCCATATCGCGAGCACGTGGACGATGCCCTGGAATATCGCTCGAGGATGACACCGCCGCCTTCTCGATGCGTCTGTCTGTTTCTCTGTCCTCGATACTGGTACATGGTCGTCATCTGGAAAGGTATCTTTCCTTTCATCGCCGGAAAGAAAGGGCGTATTTGCCGATTCCATCTCGCCCAAATCGTCCTCGGTTCGTGGTCTGGACATGATGAGATTCTGTTATAGAATAATTTGCGTCTCTGTGGGTTTCTCTGATACACCTCCGGCGGCCATATACTCGTCTTGCACCTGAAAAAGAAAACCAATATACTGCTTGTCGCTTTCGAAACAAAAATGTGTGAAATCTCAAGTTGATCAATGTCTACGTCTTGCAATACGCAACCTGCCCGGGTCTCTGGTACGTGATAAACCGACTCGCACCCCTGACATGGCCCTTCATGGTCCCATCGGCGACTCCATATCGTCTGGGATCTTGTTCTTTTTTGGTCACCCTCGAGTGCCGGTATCTCATTGAAAGCAGTGGGGGCGCGCTCGCTGATACGATCATTTTTGCTTTCTTCTGGAATTTCTTTCCGAGCGTTAATCATAAAACGGCCGTCCAATGCCGTTGCTCGGGTCATACAAGAAGTTGGTTATACTGTGGGGGTCCCCTCGCGGGTGGGATCCGGTAGGATGGCTCCGGGGCCTGGGACCCCTGTAACCTAGTAACATGATTCAGGTGTCCACCGATGGTGTACCTACGAGCTGCTGAGCTTCTCGTTGATTGCAACCTCATTGTCGCAACTTAGCATAGCCTGTGTTAATAAGCTGGACATAAGCTATTACCTACCAGGTAGGTACGAGTTATTAGTCAGGATGCTTGTGGTAATGCTCCCTAGCAAGCTCGGGCGGCAGTTCGCAAAGGTTACATACACTACAGCTTGAGCAAGGTCCATGCCCTGTTGTAAATAGGGGACGTTTTCCCACCCCTTATTAACTTCGGTACCTTGCCGCCGCCGGGCGCCCGCACAGACGCTGGGGGGCTCTGCTGTGTTGTTCAATTGTTGTCCATGATGAGAGTCCAGGGTCGCGGCCAATAGTGCGGGTTCCTGACGCAAATCACAATCAATGCAAAGTGCTTTGCCGGTATCATGGGCCAGGGTATGTTGGAAAGAAAATACAGACGTCAATTTGTTCTTCCTGTCTTTTGTTTTGCCTCGCCAGACTCGATGCCGTGTTCAATAGGTGGACTCGTCATCGGGGGAATACCCAAGTTATGCAATTCCAGCCTGGATCAGGTCCGTTTATTACACTGGCCGTATTTGATATACGGATTTTCTGGTTTGACCGTGACAATGTTCTCTGAGAGGCCAGCGGTCAATGCCAGCCTTGTGGGATCTTTCCTTCCCGTGCACAGAAAATGGCATCATCAATACTAATAACAACCTCGTTGTAGATCAGAACAGCGCACGTTCGTGGCTAGATTAGCGGCATTATCGTGAGATCACTGCGCCGATCACCCAAGCGCCAGCGAAGCTTGTTGCATGTGACATGATTCCATTATAAGAGATGTTTGACACGTGATGAAACAGTGATGAGAAGATTGTATACCGTGTGAATGCAAGATTATAGCTTCAAGACTGGTACACGACTTCCAATATTCCCCAGATCTTGACTAACAGGCGGGACCAATTACAACATTAGTAGCTAGTATATCGTATCCACCACTAGAACCATATTATACGCCGTAGCAGAGTGGACACTTGCACGATCACGAACTTCGCTGGTCAAGGACGAGACCTGCCGGATCCCGCGTGACGTTGTCGCCCCATTCGGCCTGCCAGCCGTGGTCGGCCAGGTACACCTTCCACGCGTCGTCGTCGTCGTCGAGCTGGCGCGAGACGTCGGGGACGACGAACCACGCGACCAGGGCGCCGAGCACGGCGAACCCCGAGCCGATCAGGAACGCGACCTGGTCGCCCTTGCCCGAGTCGTCGGCGTACGCGTTCAATATGGCCGTGAAGACCTGCGTCCCGATGGCGGCGCCCGCCTTGGACCACGCCGAGATGAGACCCATCATCTGGCCCCGGATCGACGTCGGGAAGCACTCGGACGCCACGAGCACGACGGTGCTGCCGGGGCCGACCTCGCCGAGCGTCAGGAAGACGCCGTACAGCACCACGAACAGCGGGAAGACGGTCTGGATCGGCCCGATCGCGCCGCCGAGGATGAAGCCCAGGATGGCCTGCAGTCCAAAGCCGAGGGCCATGGTCTGGCGTCTTCCTATCTTGTCGGAGAGATAGCCGCCGAGAAAGGGTCCCTATGAAAATTGCATGTTAGTCTTGCGTACATGCTGAGACGAGAACATTGTATGAAAACCCATGTGTTCGATTTCGTGTAGTGACTGGTGACAGCCGTCCGAGGAGCAACTCACCGGAATATAAAAGCAATTAATCACCACGCCCCAGCCCAAGTTCTTCACCAGGCTGTTCTCGGCGCCGGTCCGGGAGATGATGGTCGAGCTGAAGATGCCAAAGGGGATCGAGATCCAGTTGTACAGGAACCACGTGGCGGCGCCGCCGAGGAACGGGCGCCAGTACCGGCGGAAGGCGAGCAGGTACGGCGTGCGCTGCTTGCGCATGGCCGACCGCCGGTACGCCGTCGACACGGCCATGCGCAGCCGGAACCAGAAGATGACGAGCGGCGGCACCAGCCCCAGCGCAAACGACGTCCGCCACACCGTGTCGTAGCGCTCGACCTTTTGCCCCACGCACAGGAGCAGCAGCAGCGGGACCAGGCCGCCCCAGACGTAGCCGAGCGAGGCCGAGAGGTCGGCGAGCATCTAGAGTGAGACGGGAGAGTTTAGTCACGGACACGCATTCATTAATTGATATATGGTGTATACGTACGGCAAACATGAATCCGCGGCGCTTGCGCAGAGTGCCGTTCTCGTCGGAAGCCTCGAGGGCGCCGGCGCCGGAGACGGGGTACTCGCCGCCGGCGCCGACGCCCGCGACGCCGCGGGCGACGATGAGCATCCAGAACATGCCGGTGGCGTCGGCGCCGTGGGCAGCGGCCGACAGCACGATGCCGAGGACGAGCAGGATGGTGGTGGCGACGGCGCCCGTCTTGCGGCCGAGCTGGTCGACGACGACGCCGAAGAGCAGCATGCCGACGATCATGCCGATCAGGAACGCGTTGCTCAGCCGCTGGTAGATGGACGTCGTCAGGGCCTCGGGGTACAGGACCGCCAGGAGCAGCTCCACGTTGCCGATGACGGCGGCGTTACTGGGGACGAGTTGTCAGTATAAGCTTCTCATGTTTATTAGGGCATGTATGTAGTCTTACTAGCCGTCGGACCCGATGGCCAAACCAGAGAATAAGACCATCAGCCATACCGAGAGCTTGCTGTAGTATGACTTTTCCTGCGCCTCCTCTGCCGGCACAATTTCCACGTCGGCACCGACAGAAGTGGTCTGATGAGCGACCTTGCCGTTGGGGGATATCTCGTCTTTGCTCATGGCTTCCGGCTGGGCGGCGCCCGCGGATTCGTGGACCATTTCAGCAGAACCCATGACTGCGGAAGAATGAACGAGAGGTGAAGCCTTACTCCCTCGAAGAAGGGGCTCGAACGCTCATTATTATGAGTCTCGTCCTGAGGGCTAGTAGATAGTGACCCTTGTCATATCCCAGGTCCATTACCGAGCTGGGCCGCGTTATCGGCTACGGCGTGGCAAGGTCATCGGGCACAGGTATGCTGGGAGACGCGTACAGGTTTAGATAGATACACACAAGTCATACTGCAGGTGTCCTGAAACGGGCACCTCAATTGCAACTACAAGGCAAGTCTGGCAGTAGTCGGAATGCCAAGCTTGCGGCCGACAAGGGGCTCGATCAGAGCTATCTTCGGGGTCTTACATTTCCAGTGACCGAGTATGAAACTATATAAGTTTTGATTCCTATGCGTTTAGTTATGTACACTACTATCTAGTGGAATTGGTATTCAATCGACTTGTCGAAAACAACATTCGGACACTGGCAAAGTATAAAGTGCTGGAGATCAACCCCCGGGGAGCATTGAAAATCGGGGAGGACCGATCCGAAGCCGCGGAGGTACTCCGCAACTAAAGTGGGAAATCCCTGACTGCCGCCGGCAACTCGCATCATCAGATCACGAACCGAGCGACCAAGAGTGGGGGCTAGGCTTGGATGTTGCGAACCTTGGCATCGTTGCTAGAGCCTAGAGGTGATTCCTGCCAGGTGAGCGAATTGTTTCGACAGATTCGGTTACTGTTTGCCAGAAGCGCTCCCGTCGTCTTCATTCCTCATTGTATTTTCGCGCTGGGTGCAGTATCTCGTGCGCAGAAAGGAGGAAACACAGCTTGAGGGGACGGGTTCATGGGTGCCTCACGCGGCAAAATTGGAGAACAACAACACGACAGTATGGGCTACGAAGAATTCGCAATGCCGCCCGCGAGGCGAGAGACTCTGCGGCGCCGGTCCGGCGCCCTCATCATGTCCGGTCTCACCTTGCTGGCGATTGCATGGGTTTGCCTAAGAACGTCGTTCCGGGCACACAGCATCGGGATCGATGTCGCCAAGGTGCAGCAGTGCTCCATTGACAATCTTCACGCCGACCTCTCTTTCATGGAGGATGCAAAGCCCATTGCCGCCGAGGAATTTCTAGAACGTCGAGACAGGCTGGCCCGCGCACTCTACGCTGATAAGATCGATGCTTTCGTGTTGGAGCCGGGGTACACTTTTCAGTGAGTGGTGATCTCCCTGTCAAACTTTCATCGTTGGCTTACAAGACTTTAGATACTATGGAAACATTTCCCAAGTCGACTGGGAGCCGTGGGAGCCCGAGGAGAGACCATTCCTGATGCTCGTCCTTCCTCAGGTATCGTCAGAAGGCGAGGTTGTCGCCAAGACGGCTTTTCTCTCGCCGCACTTTGAAGAGGGACGGGTTCGCATGCTCGGGATTCCATCTCGGGAGCCGGAGCTCGACATTGTGATCTGGGAGGAGCATTGGAACCCGTACTCAACGCTCATGAAGTCGGGCCTCTTCTCCAGCGAGGCGCCAAAGCTCATGATGGACGAGGAGATCCGCGACTACATCGTCCGCGGCTTGGACTCGGCCGGCTTCGAGACCGTGGGCCTGAGCCCCGGAGCCGAACTCGTCAGACAGATCAAGAGCCCGGCCGAGGTCGAGCTGCTGCGTGTGGTGAACACTGGTACTGTCGTGGCCGTCAGGGCAATGCGGCCCTGTCTCGTGCCGGGACTGACGGAGAACGAAGTGACGGCTATACTGGACAATTCGCTCCTCTCCATTGGATTCAGTCTCTTCTTCAACATTGTCCTCTTTGAAGAACACGGAGCTCTTCCGCACGGTGGCTTTGTTACCGGCTTCAAAAAAGTCACTCCATCCAGCATGATTGTCATTGACGTTGGCGCACACTACTTGGGATACTCGTCGGACATATGCCGAAGCTTCTTCATCGACTCGCCTAAGACTAGCTCCTTGGGGCTCGTGAGAGCCCTAAGATCCCTCGTCAGTCTGGGCGCTTCCAACGCCGGAAACGAGCCAGAGACTCTAGAGCACCCGGACCTGCGCGCTGAGAAGCTCAAGGTCTGGGACATCGTCCTCGACGCCCAGACAGCAGCAGCCGCGGCGTTCAAGCCCAACAACACGGCCGCCAGCGTCGACATCGCGGCGCGCGACGTCATCGAGGCCGCCGGCTACGGGTACGGCTTCACGCACCGGCTGGGCCACGGCATCGGCATCAAGGCGCACGAGTCACCGTATCTGAACAAATGGAACGCGGGCGTGCTGCTGCGGGCCGGCATGACCTTTACCAACGAGCCTGGAATCTACCTCGAGAACAGGTTCGGTGTGCGCCACGAGGACATCTACCTGGTCAAAGAGGACGGCGAGGCGGAGTTGCTGACGGGTGTCCGGGCCAAGGGGCCTTACGACCCATGAGGTAAACAGCCTGGGAGAAAACGGACGGTGTGAGTGAAGACCATAAGCACGGTTGGTCTCTGGCGCCGAGTCATATCAAAGGTGCCTGAGAGGCGAATATGTATCGAGGCTGACAGCGTTACTATGTCTCGAAAATGTTTGAAAAAAGTAGTCCATTGATTAGTTCTTGATGTACATTATGCCCCGGCTCATATGTAAATTGTTTGATCTACGTATTGACTCGACCGTGGATAGGTTGGAAGCTGTTCCAATTCTCGTGGCATCTTTCGTGAAGTAGTATGGACGGTAAGCTGCGAAATGGCACCGAGGATGGAACTTTTGTAGCCAGGACGAATGTGATTATCAATATTCATCCCTGCTTGCAGTGGCCACTCATGACAATCAGGCGATACATCTCATGGCCATTCAAGCAGAAGTTCCAAACAAAATCCGCTGACTGACAGGATCCGATTTCGTGGTCTGTAATTCGAGGATTAGCGGAAGCCTGTCATACAACTAAAAAAAACCTGTCGCCTGTCACATAAGTCTAGTGTTACACAATCTAGGCGAGAACATGAAAGTCTTTTTCTCATTGGCCCGGCTGCCATTTGCCTGCCGTGCCGTTTCTAGGACCTTTGGCTGCTGCTGAATTATGTCATGAGTGCAGCAAGATTGGTGACAGGCCAGCACAGGTATGTAGGACAGGCATCCCACGAGGGCATTGCATATGCAGCGCCGCCACATGGTGACATTGGGAGTTACCCTTGAAATTATTGAAGCACAGTATTTACTGGGTGAGGCTAGTTGGCCACATTGGCATCTAGCTCGTACAGGATACGAAGGGACTCGAGAGCATCATTGGTACTACACGCGAAATCAAATCCATGACTGAAGACGGGTGTAAATGGTTATCGCGAATAAAAGCAAAGACGCCAGAAGGACTTTCTATATACCGTAGCAGATAAGCGTGGTACTATATCTCTAGTGTACACCGTAGAGAGGCAAGAGACGGTGAACAAGAATACCCCTGCAATTAGATTCCTTTTCCCATCGGCGCAACGGCTCAGCTAAACCGCTTTCTGATGCGCATCGTCTTGGCACCTGAACCCCTCCTTGATGATCCTCATGGGACAAGAGAGCAAAAGATGGCAGGACGGTCGGGGAAGTCGATGAGATTAGCCCTTTCAAGAAAGTAGGTACGCAGGTAAGGCTCTTACTGACTGACTTGCATGTGTCAAGTGCTGCTGCTATTTAAAGCAACACACGCCAAGTAACCACTGTACACACCAAATACATCGAAAGGCAGGGGCAACGTTGTTTTCGATGATCCCCTTCTGAGCCTTTTCACCTCATCTGCTGCTGCTCGCATATCTCTTCTCCTTCATTTCTCCTGCGGCTTTTCGAAGGCAGAAAATGCACGCAGCACTTCGGATCCGATGCAGATTGGACCTCAATGCTGGACATGCCTTGGAGGTCGCGTCCGGTGTGACGGCCTCGCGCCGTCCTGCCTGACGTGTAAAAGGCGCGGTGTCGCGTGCGCGGGCTACGGCGAGGAGGCACGTGGCGGCGGCATCAGGTCGGGACGCAGTGACGCCAGCCAGTACACGGAGGACGACTCCCGAAGCAGGAGCAGCAGAGCCTCGAGCGGCGCGACGGATACGGACCTGTCCGAGTTCACGTCCGATATGATCCTGGAGCCGGCGGCGGCGAAATCGCCCATCTTCAGCCAGCCTGTTCCGGCTCTGTATCGCAGGGCACAAATGATCTTTGAAGGGCTGGACTATTGTGTGTAGATCCGATTAACTATCTCCCTCGTACCCACTGACCAAGAAACCCCCAGTCAACAAGATGATCTGCCCGGATTTGGTGTCCCTCGAGAGCCACTTCAACCCGTACAAGGTCAACATCGCCACCGTCGACAGGATCCCGGACATCTACGTCAAGGTCCTCGTCTCGGTCGCCAGCTTCCACCGGCTCATGTCGTGCGGCCCGGACCCGACGCCGTCGTCGGCCCTCGTGCAGCGCGACGCCGACGTCTTTGCCCTGCGCGTCGAGGCACTGCGCGGCCTCAACGAGAAGCTCAGCCTGCCCGACGAGCAGACGAGCGACGCGACGCTGCTGTGCGTCCTTTCTCTCATGGTCGCCTCGGTACGTCAACTTTGCCGTCGTCTACTTTGCCTGTTTTCTGTACTTACTCGTGCGCCATGTAGATCCAGGCTTCGGCCTATACCGAATGGCGAGCGCATCTAGAGGGCGCGAGGAGGATCATCCAGATGAGGGGAGGTCTGAAAAAGATCGTCTCCGTGAACCCCTACTTCAAGCCCGTCCTGACCTTTTTCATGCTGTGAGTCTCACATCCCGCCCACACTACCAGCCTGGCCGCTAATCACGACCAACATCGAAGAATCGACGTGATCGGCTCGACCACGACGCCCTCCGGCCACGGCGACATGCCCGTGGCGTGCAACATGGCCATGCAGTACTGGGACATCGAGCCGGGGGTCCTGCAGTACATCGCGACGACGTGCATCCCGGTGCCCGACGTGCTGTTCCGCGTCATCACCCTGGTCAACTACCTGCGCACCATCGCGGGCAGGCCGAGCCTGTGCGCCAAGCGGCGGTCCGGGACCCGCATGGCCATCCAGAAGGTCGTCGACTTTTCGCCCGGCGACTACGCCGCCGTGATGCGCGACTTTGACGGCTGGTCGACGAGCGGCAAGGAGGTGAGCTTTGGCGGCGGCGGCGGCGGCGGCGAGGCCAGGGAGCAGCAACCGCAACAAGGCGGCACCTCATCGTCGTCTCCGGCGACAGATTCTGTACCCCGGAGACCGACTGCGGACCTGTGGCTCGGCCTCGGCGTCATGTACCGCGCCGCGACGCTCCTGTACGCCCTGCGCACCCTGGTCGTGGACTCGGAAGACCCACCAGCACAACTCCTGCCCGAGACCATGAGCAGCGACGCTGCCTCCTCCTCGGCCAGCAGCAGCGTCGACTCGCTCCGGTGCACGACGTTTTCCGCGCTGCACGCGGCGCTGGTGCCCGTGTTCGCGGACCCGGTCAGCATGCACCAAGTGGGCAAGCTGATCATGTGGCCGCTGTTCGTGCTGGGCATGGAGACGGAGCACCGGGACGCCGGGCGGCGGCGGTTCGTGGCCGAGGGCTTCTCGAGCCTCAGCCTGGCGCTGGGCACGCTGGGCCCCGTCGGCGTCGTCAACGCGCTCGAGGTCAAGTGGAGGATGGACGCCGAGCGGGAGGAGGGGGCCCTCCCGCGCGCCCGGTGGGATGATTACTTCCAGGGGAGGGAGGATTTTATTGTATTTTAGGCAGCTGGTTGGTACTTGTATAAAGAATTTGTGGAAACATGTAGTATAGAAAGCCGAAGGCGCAGAAGGATTACGAATAAAGACGTTTCGTATTCAAGTATATTTTATGATTATAATGCCACAGTCATTCCGCTGGGTTCAATGCGTTTTGATGTGAAGAACAATATGTTTCTATCACCCTGGATTTTATATGTACGTTTGTAATGTGTGTATATACACGAGAAATGCTCAAGATCTTGAACATCGTTATGGAACAAAATACCACAGTGAATCACCAACTTGCGATCGAACGAAGGTGTGAGTGCCTGAGAGCAGTCAAAAGTTGTTGAATAGAGTGAACTTGAGGCCCTTAAGCCGAGCACGTAAACGGATCGGGACCTGGAATCTCATTAGCAACTGGTCGATCTTTTCTTTACAAGAAATTCGCAAGATACGTACCCGGAATAGTGTATGTGCTGGAGCTCGTCATGGAGTAGATGTTGATCAGTAGGCCGGGGTCGTCAGCCTAGTGAAAGACGAAAAGTCAGCTCAAGCCAGACACAAGAACAACAAGTCATCCGCCCTCACGGCAGTCTTCTGATACACATGTGGGATTCGACTTACAGCGTAGATGCCCGGGATGCTGTAGGTTGTCGGCGAGACGGTCGCGGTGCCGCCGCTAATGTTGATCTGAGCGCACTCCATCTATTCGTGGTTTTTTTCACGTCAGCAAATATTCCCATGATGCTCTCTATGTTCATCACCATGAAGTTCAGGGAGGCCCTCTGCTTACATATAACTGCGCCCCGCCCGTCGAAGAGGCCGCGTGCAGCGCAATCATCTCGGCGCGAAGCAGGTACTGGCCGTCCTCGATGCAGCTCGGGATGGGAATGGTCTGCTCGCCGGCGTTGTTAATCACATTGCTGGTGCCCCAGACGCCACTGGTATACCCGTCCTCGACGATCTTGAACCAGCCGTCGCCGATGCCCGTGTCCGTGGTCGCGTCGTCGACCTTTTTCAGGTACGCCATGGTCGGCCCGAGGTGCGACGCGTCCATGACGTCGTCGGCCCCCGACGTGAGCGTGTGGCGCCAGACGGCCGTGACCGTGGACCCGGCGGCGACGTCGATGACGTCCGAGGACGGCGTCGTCGGGTTCGGCCCCCCGTTGCACGCCAGGTCGTCCGACGTCACGTCCGTGATGGGCCCGTCGTACGACGGGTCGCGGATTCCGTACGACACGGCGTTGGTCGTCCCGCCGCTCTCGAGCTGCACGAAGATGGTGTGCGCGCTGGCCTGCGCGGCGAGCGCCAGGACGGTCTGGAGCTTCATGCTTTATGTCGATGGAGGTTCAAGATTCCTCAGGTTTGCTGAATGGGCTGCTTCTTCCTCTTCAGAAATGGATACCTAGAAAGATGGAAAGAGGATAGTCTCAGCCTCTACGACAACAGTATATTAACAGAGCTGTATGCTCATATATATTCATATATTCTCCTGCAGAATCTCCTCGTCTCAACCCGGAACGCGAGCCAGCGCGTGCGCAGCATTGCAACCCCAGACAGCCCACGCACCAAGACATCCTCCCTCATACCCGCCAATCATGGAAAATATTCGACCGCCCTGCAATAACTATTCACGCAAAAGAAAGCCTGTACACATGTAAATGGAACAGGTTTCCGTGGAACCATGATTGGGTGACCCGCCCCTTTCTTGGGGGGTTGCATACTGGTCGCGGAGGCAGCCCGTCCGAGCCGACGCTCTTGGTAAAGTCGGCGGAAGCTGGACCATTCGACCCGTCTCAGGGTTGTCCGTAGCCGGATTTGTCTTGGCGACGGCGTTTAGTGAAATACATGTTGGAACCTGGCCAGTTTATCATGCGTAGTATCAATATGGTATCAATATGGAACATGACCAGGCTGGCTAGGTAGGCACTGTCGAGTACTGGACTCCATTTCATGCGCTTGTCGCGGATTGCTTTCCCGCAAGGTTACTGACATGGTGAGAAAATACTGAAGAGAATAGGAACGCGAAGATTAAGAACATCGTCTGAAGAAATCCTAGTTTCGAGAAACAGGCGGCAGACTGCGGCAATCATTGTATTTGGTCGGACCTTGGCACATGTCCTGGGTTTGCGACAAGGGCATGAGGGCAAGATTCAAAAGGATTTCATAGACTCGATTACTATCATCGTCATTATAATTCTAAGTAAATCAATCGCTCACAAAACATTTAGGCGCATTTACCATTACGCGAGTTCTCTCAACAACAAGCCACAGGGACCCTTCCGAGGCTGAAACTGTAAAGGAGATCAAAATCAAATTGCTCGTGGGGTATCTCTCAACGTGTCTAGTTCTTGGTGATGTCATCATAACGCACATGCTTGAATCGCTGTCGCGAACAAGCCAAATCTCTCTCCTTCATGGTGTCAAACGCACGGCCTCCGGGTATAGTTCATAAAGCACCAAAGCACCGCTCCTCGTCTCTTGCATAGCCGATCTCATCATCAAGCCCCTTCTCCGAGCTCAACGGTTTCCAACCACGTCCTGATTGCTCTTCTCAAAACACTTTCCTTATCTCTCTTGGCATCATAGGTAACCTTGACCCCTGTTGACTCGCCGTCCTTGTCTCGCTGGTCAACCACTGCTTGGACAATGTTCTCTAGCGCAGAAAGCACAACCGTCTTGCACTCGGCGCGATGCACTTCTTGCGTCTCGGGCTGGCTTGGAGTCGCCTTTGGCAGCTCTGGCTCAGAAGCGTCACTATCACTTCTTTCCCGCCTTTTGCTGACAGATCGCGACGAGTTTGTTGTTGAACTTTCCTGACTATTGGGGATGACATGGGCAATGACCTTTTCCACAGCCTCGATCAACGACTCATCCCACGTGAAGAGTACTTCCTCTTCGAACTTTTCCTTGAGAGGCTGCTCGTATGGGGAGAGCGCCGGGGTAACCACGGACGCGCTGTAGGGGTTCGTTGAACTGGTAAGCTGCCCTCCCCTCTCAGCAGGGTGCTTCGGCTTGACCAATCGACGGAATCGTATGCGCTTGATGGTAAAGGTTGTCGTGTCAGCCACGATGGCACTGCTCACGTCGACCCATTGCTCAGCTGCCCATTCCAAAGGGAGTTGATGCAGCGGAATCGACGGGGTCGGCTCTGCTTTGAGAGACTCCTTGACCTTTTCTATCAGATCCGGCTGCGGCGCAACGGCCTGAAGCGCGAAATCGGGGTGGAATTGCTGCAGCCACCCGGCAACGTTCAGGGGCGCCTCACCATCAATGGCGACCCTCGAAAATTGCTCAAAGCTATCGATGCCGGTACCAAAGCCAGGGGTGGAAAGGTATCCGCTGCTCGACGGGGAACTGATAGCCGACTCCATCGACGTCAGATATTCCGGAAATTGAACATCGACGTCTATGATGCCGTCATCAGCACTGATGGAGGTCTTGACGGGGCTCTCATAAGCGCCCGACGGATCCGGGATCCTCTTTGCAGCTTCGTTAAGCTCTGGAAATCCCTTTCGTTCCAAGGTACGAGGCGTATCCGGCTGGCCTGTAATGCCAAAGGTGGGATTCCGAGGGCTGTCGAACTCTTCCTTTGTTGGAGTGTCTACTGCAACATCCTGATTGCCCACCGCAACGGGCTGCTCTCGTCGTTCTGACGATTTCGATGGAGAGGCCGGTACATTCTCACGCGGAGAAGATAAATCGAGTGTGGGAGTGGTACCAGAGCTCGACTCTCGCCGACGAACACTCCACAAACCACTGATCACACTGCCCCAGTTGGACGTGCTTCGCCGGTGAGAATCTCCACTGGCGCTGCTTCCTTGGCTGGCGCCATCGCCTCTCCTTAACGTCCTCTTCAAGTCATCAGCAGCCACACTGCCACTACTGCCTGGTCGATGCGAGCGCCGAGTGTTCGTCCTGTGAATACTAGTAAAGTGAGGAACAGCAGCGTCCGGGAGTACTGTATTCGTAGTGGCAGCGCTGCTCACCCGGGTGATGGCGTCACTGCCTTGGCTAGACAACGCTGTCGGCTTAAACAGCGTGGCATCGGAACCTCGCCTCCCATGGAACGTATCCATGCTCAAATGATCCAATTGAGCCGGGACGCCGAAAGCAGATCTCGTCGTAGCGTGAGACTGAATGCTGAAACTTCGCTGATGAGAAGCTCTACTATGTCCTGCCGGCTTACGATTCATTTTCCGTCGCAAGGACTCTTCCTTGAGAATCGGAATCACATAGGATGGCGGCGAGTTCGAAAAAGACGCCGACGTATTTCTCTGAGGGCGGATGGTAGGCACTTGCTGGTTGGCAGGAAGGAAGGCAGATAGCAGGAACACCAAGCGGCGAGCAGCCATCTTGTCATTTGAGACGACGATGGTGCGTGTCGGGAGTGAGGTGTCCTCTTCCAGCTTTGCCTTCTGTTGTTGATAGTGTCGCCTCCGGTACCACACCGGACTCAACGCCTGAAGCCAATCGGTGTGTGTTGCTAGGAATCCTGTGAGCAGATTGAAGAAGAAGAAACCTTGCTCCTTGCCACCGGCATATTTCGCCACCCATCGAGCCTCTTCTCGCCATGGACCCCATCGCCCTTGGCCAGTCACGACTCTTGTCGCACGCAGTCCAGAGATGATCCGTACGCGAGCGGTATCGATTTCGCGACTGATCAGCTGCTCCTGCATGAGGCAGTTTGGCGGCAGAGTAATGAGTTTGGCATTCGTCTTGGGCGGCTTCATCTGCATTTGCGATGCATTCGACCCTCGTCGACTATTGATCGAAGGATTCCTGACGATCTGGGCAGATATGGATGGTTGTTGCGGGTCAGGCGAGATATGGTCTGCTTGCTTCAACATAGGAAACAAGGCGGTGGCGACCGTCGACTGCAAATGCGTGAGTGTCCTCATGATGATGTCCCAATGCTGTGTGATGGCATCCATCTTGTCCTCGACTTCGTTGCTATACATGGAATCGATGGAGTCGGCGCCATATCCAGCACCAACCATGGTCCATCCGGAACGTCTTGCCGAGCTAAAGGAAGAAGGGAAAGAATCCTGCTCCGTGTACGAGTTTGGGCCCTTGAAGGGTGTCTTTCCTGTCGACGTTGGCTGCTGCACGGAATTGGACGGCAGCTGAAGAACCAATGCCACAGCATACATGGGGGTGCGCTTCTGTTTGGGCTGCGACTTCTTCTTCTTTGCTCCGGGCTCATCCGGGGAGCACGGAAAGGGAAATCCACTGCCGTCCTCGGAGAAACGACTGTGAGGTGTCACATTCGCATTGGGTGTATCCGGGTCATCTGCGGGGAGGTTGACTGGGAACAGGCGCGTGACCAGTATCTTCTTACGATCTGCCGTTCTGCCTGATGCATTGGGTGCGAATGGTGCTGATGCTGACTCGGCTGTGAAGGACTGCGAAAGCCGGCTTGATCGCATGCTCGACCTGCCCATGGATCCCTTCCCATCTCCGGCAAAGGAGCTGGAAATGTCGGGTCGAGCATCGCTCGGGACGATATGAACCTTGGTGGAGGTGCCCTTGTAGGACATGACCTCTGTATTGGCGAAGATGCAGCTCGTAAAGCTTGCGAGTTCCTCCCGATACTCACGTGCGGCCCTCTGAGCTTCACTCTCCGCAGAGGTGTAGGTGCGTGCCTGAAACGAGGGACGCCGATCAAAGGCTCCCTGGCGAGGCTGTGGGCTGTCTGGCTGTATGACCATGGGCCGCGAGTAGCTCAGACTCGTCTTCCTGGGGGACGTCGGGTTCCTTCGAAGGTCCTTGACGAAGGTCTGTGGCTGAGTGGCTCCGGGAGAGTGACGAGGTTCCGTAGCGGGCGCCTGCGGGGGAGGATGGCTGTCATACAACAGCGAGGGATTGACAGACCCGAGACTGTCCTGCATGACAAGGACCCGGACATCTCTGACGTCCAAGTCCACTTCTCCATCGTAATCAAAGTTGCTGGAAGAGTTGGCCGTGAAGGCAGTGGTTGAGAGCGGGAAGACCTGATCCTGGCGACCGTACAAAGTCTGCGTATCCGGGAACAAGAGACTGCGAGTGTGGATCTCCTCCTGGACGGACTCGGGAGATTCGTTTGCTGCAGAGTAAGTGGTCTGAGAAGAAGGTGCGGCGGCGGTGCCCGAGGTGAGATTGAATAGTTTGCCCAACATTGCGGGCTTCGAGGCAAGGTGCAGGCGCCTCAAGCCGTCTCGAGCGAGCTCGGATAGGTCGAGGAGAGAGGCCTAACTCGGGACGTTGCGCAAACGTGGCTCTTGTCTCAACGGGACTCCATGATCAAGGCGCAAGCGACATGATGGACCATTGTCACACACGCAGGATGATAAGATGGAGACGGAATTGGTGATGTTTCGTGGCGGCGTCTCAGTGAGCGGCCCGGGGTGGTGGTGAACAAGAGGTGGGTGCGCCGGTGTGCTTGGAGGGGGCGGGGTGTGAGGTAGGTAATGTGGTTTTTGGCGCGGCGGAGCGGGAGGACAGTAGGGCGAGCAGACTGTATGGATCGTGTTTTCCTTGATTGGGCCACTGGAAGGAGGGAGTTGCCAGAAAGTCAGTTCAGCTTGACGTGAAGTTTAACGGCCTGCAGCAGTGTTCTTGATGCTGCTGCTGTTCGGACTGCAGACTGCTGCGGGCACTGGGGCTAGCAGGCGAATTGTATGTAGTGGCTCCGATGGCCGGCACGGATATGAGACGGGGGCAGGGTGTAGATGCCGATTGCTTCTTCTGCCTTGTTCCCTTGGGAGAAGAGAGGGAGAGTGCGTTGAAGCGCCCCGCGCGACTCGAGCTCCGGAGAATATGGCACGATGGTCCGGGTATCTCTGGAGAATATGTGGCGACAGGATCCAGTCCTGCTTTGGTGAAGAAGTTTCTTCTTTATGCAGAGACGAGTTTGACAACCGGTTGTTATTGTTGTGCGGTGACCAGACAGATGGGATGTTGGACGATTGACGCGGGCGCGGCGGGCACCTAAGTATTAAGGTGGGTGGGAAAGTAATTTCGTAGCACTAGCTCTGGTAGCAGAGCAGAGGCGCAACATGGGAATCCAAGTGAGTCCAACGTAGCGTAGAAAGTCGATGGGGCCAATCCCGGGTGCATGGGCCCCGGTCTAGTTCCTCCAGCGATATGACGTCTCACTGGTCGCGTGTTGGGTAGTGCAAAAACAGTGGCAGATAGCCTGTAGTACTTGCAGTGTAGGAGTGAGAGGGAGGGGCATTGGGAATCAGTTGTAGATGTCGGCTTGTCTCTCGGATGGTTTATTTATTCACTTGATGTGTTTCTTTGACACTCCAGTACTATCAGATTCACTCGCATTCTTTCTTTACATGATTCTATATGCCCAGAAGTGAGGGGCACGTGTCTCCCATACAGACATCTAGGTACAGTTGTTATCAAAGATAGGTACAGGCGGCTAGGTAGGGTACATGGTGTTGTAGTAATTAAGATAGATCGTGAACGATGGGCCGGCGGATCGGCTTTCGGCCAGACGACGATCGATTCGGGCCCAGAGAAATAAAAATACAGAAGAGGGAAGAAAAAATTGCGAGGAAAAAAAGAGAATAGTGGTCACTTCACCCCTCCAGGCTCGAGCTATTACCATATCGATTCTGGTCCCTGGACGCGGGCACCACCTAGCAGCATTACGGATTGCCAGGGACGCATGTCGGCCATGGTATCTTGTTATCAATGGTTTGTCTCGTTTTGCCCCACGTACGTACATCGTACTGTGGTAGCACTAGAGTTCGGAGCATTCTGCAAAGCAATGAACAATGTTCATTTGTACATACCTACATACTGACCGAAGAAGCACGAAGCAAGATCAGCGTCATTTTGCATGTATACCCAACTTGACACTCACCGTCTCGCGTCAGTCCGTTCGCAGTATCCTATTGATGGATATTGCTGGCTGCCTGTTCCCTGCTCAAGTGCTGGTTGTCAGGGTCTCTTCTCTATCTAGGTGTGTTTTCTGAGATCCTCGACTGGCAATCGTTCTCTGATGGGCGATCAATGGTGATGGGACGGGGCAGGCCTCGCTGGCCTTGCCCCGAGCTCCGTTGCCGGTGTCAGAAGCCAGAAAAAAACGCGGTCTGGCGGTGAATGTATGGGTGTGTGTGTCTGATATATGATGGAGGGTATGGAAAAAATAGTAGCACATTCTGGAATCTGGTTTGGCTTCTACTGCGCTCTTGCATGTGGTTAGGGTGCAGTAGCAGGCCGCTACGGAAACACATCGACATGCGCCCAGGGAGCTAGCTGCGTCACTTAGTGGCAGGCCAACGACCGCCAGCGCCCGACTACGTTAGCCGTCTTGCCAGATGCCTTGCACACCACATTGGTGGTTGTGGTGCCTGGATTTACAGTGGACAGTGTGGATGGAGAGACGTTATATATCTCCTCCCAGCCAGCCATTACTACCTATTAGTATGTATTGTCCCCAGCCCTCCCAAGGGTCTTCTCCAGAAACTTCCCAACCCAATTCGCCGGGCTGTGGGGTTTCCCACCCTTGCCCTGCGAAAGGCGTCTCGGCATGGTAGGTTGTCGCGGCGAGAATGCAGCCCGACCAAGGTCCGCCAAGCGACAAACAAGAGCTGCCCACCCCCCGCCGGGCACGGGAAGGAGAGCAGAGTGAGAGAAACGTTGTATCACACGGATGTGCTCTGCCCACGACGCTGATCTTGCTGGATTGATTCTCAGAAAGACAAGTCACTGCTGAATGCGGTGCCGCGCTCGGGGTACCGCATCCTGCTGGCGGCAGTGTCTATCGGTATCTGTAGATTGACGGGCAATAGGGAAGTAAGTTGGGTAGTAATACACCAACCTGTACCTAATGTATAGTAGTTTGTACTCTCCTACCTAGGTGTAAGCAAGTGCACAATCGAGGTGCAGTCTCGAAGCCTCAAAGATCTACACTGCTCCGTTCATTACACCACAAAGCATGGCGGAAGAGATGACATGTACCACCTACGGATTACTTCGTCGCCTCGGTGGACACGCAAGCCGTTTCTCCTCGCCACGAGGGATGTTCTTTTTTCCCTTCCCCTCAAATTTGTTCGGCGTAATGACTAAACGGTCGTGGGCCTGACTATATAAAACACTGCCAAATGGGTCAAGCCTTATTAGACGTTGTCGGCTGGTCACGATGGCTCCATATGTGCAGTAGTAGTATGAATAGCTCAACGATTCCCAATCTAAAATACCTAATCAACCAACAAGCCTTCCCAGCAGGGCATGGACACGAGAAGACTGATTCTGTGCCCCGCGTCAATCAAAAGCATCGATAACATGTTTCTTCTCTACGGGTACGAGAGCCAAGCCACGGACATGGACAAGAAATGCTCAGAAAGAAATCCGAGACAAGTTGACGTCGATATGCTACTCTGTACAAAAAGAACAAATCGCGCAAATAGGCGATTCTCCATGGGTCTTCCTTCGGTCGATCGTAACCCGCAGCTCGGCTAGCGGGCTCAGGTAGGTACATTGTAGGGAGCACAACACTGCCGAGACTGCTGCTGGCGACCTACAGTACTCCGTACAATGAGTCAAACTCTGGCGGAGCCAGCCTGGCAACCTTGTCCGGACTGTCTATTCCGCAGCGTATTGACTATCAAGAGACTCGCGAGACTCTGTTCTCGATACGAAAATCAGCTAGTTATTGATCAACTACAATCTGAAAGTCTATAATATTTGCCTATCTTGAATGAAGCTTATTTGTTGCAGCATCTTGATCTTTTCGCCATCTACGTACACTCATACTCCGTAGTAGTTGTGGGCTTGTTTCCATAGTGGGCTCACTTACACACAGGGAGTCTGGAGATCTGTGGGTGACTACGATGCATGTCATCCCATGACTTCCTCTGCGAAACCCGTATGCAGTAATGAAAATTGGCTTGCCGTCCCCGCTTGAGATCACCTGAGGCTCAGCAGCGGCACATCAGTCAGCATCTGCGCCTGGCTTATAAACGCCGTGCTGCCGCTGGCTGGATACGCCCATGTATGGATTCGCTTCACCTGGGAAGTATATCGCCCCCAGGTGACCCAGTCCCACATTGTGAGAGCCACGACCGGAATCTTTGCTTTCGCAGCGGAATGCCTTCTGACTGCTATGCATTCGCGTGCTACCTGCTACTGTATACCTGGCATTCCGTAAATCCGTGATCTAGTGAGCGAGTACGTCTTTGGTTAGAAAATCCTGGGTGCGCGGAGATTTGCAAAGCACAGATTCCTGAACTATCTGGGTATAGTAGAGTACACTAGACCGCCTCACATTGTCACCACCGCAGTTGTCAAGACGACAGACGACTCCAAGACTCTTGTTTACCTACCTACCCAGTCTGCCAGCCACTCATCTATCTATCCATCCGCCCAACTCGTTCAGTCGGCTCCGAGCTAGGACCTGTCAAACATTGGCTCGCATCTTCTTGCACCGTCCGTCGCTGGCGGCTACGGGAGAGAGAATAATTGCAACTATTGCGGAGCTTATATGCATAAAAGCTAGCCGCAGGTTGGAAAATCAAGTAATTGTATGCAACCGTGTGCATTAGCGAACCCCTCCATGCCCCTCCGCGCCTGACCACTTGACAAGAGGACGGGGCGGGAACGATCGGAGCGAGAAATTAAGCTTGATGGGAGCAATGAAAGCAATCCAGAGAGTCCAGACTCTTTTTTTTTCTTTCTCTCTCATACGCCCCCGAGAGCCCTCTGCGGAGTACTCCCACCAAAAAGCCATGAGTTTGTTCCTGAAGACGGAAACTCGAGCGCCGGTCTTTCGTTTTGACGGAACAAACTTGCCGTCCCACAAAATTCCGGTCCATTGGTCGCTCTCTGCCCAAGAACGAACACGCGTGGCAGGCCACACCCAGACAGACTCTTACAAGGACAGACAGCCAACCCTCCAACCCCCCTCCTCGAGATGACGCGAGTCTGTTGAAAGTCGCCTCAGATGCCGCGATATGTCCGCTGGGCTGGCCGTTCGTGGCTACGATCAGTTGGAACCTGCGGAATGCTGGCGACCGGCAACTCCGTCCGCCCACTCCACCTCGGGATATCTTCCGTGGTATAATGGCACGACTATCTACCGCTGGGTAGGTACTGAGTCGCAAGCTCATTGGCTAGTGCCAAGTCATCGGCGACTAAAACAAAAGGGTAGACATACTGTTTCTGGTTATACTCTGTAGTCACTGAGTATACCATTCATTTTCTTGATCATTCACTCGACCTAGGAGATCTCCAGGCTGCCACGACTTTGCAGTTCATGATCCATGATGGACAGCTTCTATCGCATCAAAAGCACACCTTGTTCATAGTCGTTGTTGGCACGGGCAAATATGCAGAGTAGTCAGCCTTGTGGCAAAATACCACCCATCTGCAACAGGAGCTGAAGCGTCTGCGGGGTGCATGTCGACTCGGTATTGTACATGGGCACATGCAGTGTTCAGTTTACAATAGACACCGCCTCGAAGATTACCACAGCCGTTTCGCATGACTGCTTCCCGTGGGAGGCACTGCGCGGTAGGCAGCAAAGGGGTTCAGACGGCGGTGACCTCACTCTCATCATCATCGCTTTGGAACTGGTCTGCGGCAAGAAGTTTACCAGTCTCACCCATGGTGACGGGGGTGGCCTGCTCCAGTCCGCTCGTCCGTTCGACCCCAAAAGCTGCCGGCTTCTTACTTCTATGGTCGGTTTGGAATGAGGATCATCTCCCCGAGGATTCGTTGCACTCATTATCAGTTGTGCCTCGAGTTGAACCGGGACAAGCTGAGAAAGATGATCGAGTTCTCGGTTAGCACCCAAGAACCCGGCCGCCAGGGCCAATCACGTTACCAGAAATGGCAGGTAAGTTCAGACCGGTGAGCAGGGCCCTTTGGGAAGTTTTGGGCATCAATCCCTGGCCTGGTTTCTTTCGTATATACTGCTGTTATCAGATCTGTTTCGGGCCGCAGGTGATCTTAATCTGGGGGCGGTACATTGTACATACCATACAGGATGACATGACTTTGACTTTTCGTCGCAATCCCCTTCCCTTGCCCTTACAGTCTACCTATCCAAAAGTTCCCGTCTCTGATAAACGGGGGGACGTGCCGGTACGGCTAGGTGGCTCCTAACTTTCTAGCTTACGGGAGCACCCAGGAAATGTCTCAGATTGTGTGATTCTATCTTGATGGGAACCAACGTTGTCGGGAACTTTTGCTTTTTTTCTCTTTTTCGCGTTCTCTTCTCTAGACAGTCCCGTTGCAATCGCGTTTCCGAAACGCTCCAGTTGTTTGATGAGGGGCAACATGGTCAACTTTCCTCCGGGATCGGTATGCCTGCCCTGCCTATCTGACGGAGGCATTTGGACCCTGAATTTTCCTTCCCAAGAATGTGACGCTTCCTCTCAGACGAAGAGGAGAAAAAGGGCCCGGATTTCCCCCATGGTAGGTACATTACAGGCATTCCATTCCATTCCAGGCCATTTCCCCCTCCTTTCCCCCCGCAAATGCACCAGCGCGAAGGGGAGGGGAGATCCCTTGTTGCTTGCCGCTTCCATGGCGCCGGGATCAGCACGTGTACGTACTACGCACTACGACCATGTCCAGGAAGAAAGTCGACGATCTCCTTTTTCACAGCCCAACGAATTGTTTTTCGAGCCACCGGCGGCATCTTTCGAGATGGGAAAGAAGAAGAAAAAGCCTCTCTCATCATTGATATTGAGAATCCTTGTCACTGATTTGCGCTCTCGCGTGCTTTGGCCGTGGGGAAAGGATCTGCAGGTCCGGCGGGCTGCTGGTCCAGCGCGCGATGGAGCTTCTTTCTAGTCGAGAAGCATTAAAAACTGCGCAGCCTGCGGCAAACCAGTTTAGTTTCTAGGTGAGAGTTCCATGTATTTGCTGACTGACGGCATTGCCGATGCGTTTCGTAGCGCTCTCATGTGATGTGTGTTCCTTATCTCTCTCTGCTATTGACAGCGACTGCTCTGATAAGCCCCATAAGACCTTCAGCTCGCTCAAGGGGAGACTTCCGGAGCTAAAGGAGAGCAGCTCACCGCCACAACTAACGGGCGTCCGATTGCCAACGCATATATCGTAGTCTGTATGCGTTTCTGATAGCATCGTGTAAGTGTAAACAAGTGCCCTGAGTAGCTGGTATAAAGGGACGGTGCTTTGTTGCCAAATTTAGAAACATGATCATCATCACAAGATTGCACCTGACACGACCATGACCTGCTCGATAGCTTTTGGGGGGACCTTTGTGCCCACTGCCACGTGTAATCGACTCATACTCGAGTGAGGCGCTTCCAGAACGTGCTCGAGATCCGCTCAGCATTGTGCGTGGGAACGAAGCCCGCAAAGAGAACATCGCTGTATCACTTGGATGAAATGTCTTTGCCAGAGCATTCGTTGTATGAGTGTATGGCACAAGCAATAACAACAGTAATCGGCCTTCAAGCATTTCATTCTGTTTAGCTCGAGTGTTAGAGAAACCCCAGCTCATAGCCTCGATCTCATGTGTTCATGTTACAGAAGTATGTCTACAGTCGTTCTACTCAATCATTCTTAAAGGCAATTCAACAATACAAGGAGGTGAAGATATGTATATCTTGCTTTCACACACCATCTTAGCAGCAATTTGAACTACGTCAGCTAAAGATTGAGATATACTCAAAGTGATTGTGTTTCACTTCTTTAGGTAGACATATAGTTATTTCATTTTATATATTCTATACATAAACTTGAATGCCTATGCATGGACTTGTGCCTCCTATCTTATTTCATGGACAAGAAGTAAGTCAAAAACAGCAATGCTTAATAGCACGAACATTGAAAACGGTTCGAGATGAATGAACTCCATATGCATTTAATGCATCTCATCATGTATCAAGCCATTGAAATTTGCTCATCCAAAGCAAAAAGCCGTATCGCATCGAGGTTCGTGCCACCGGGATTTGATGCATTCGTGATGTCATTATCATGAGAAACAACTCCAGCAGGTTCGGTCGGGTATCAAGCAATTTCTATGTCCTGTCTCTTCGAAATCCCACAGTTTTGCCATCCGCAGACTCTTAACTCCGTGGCTACCTCACACTACTCTCGGGGGAACGGCGCAGCACGTGAGACCCTCGCACAGATTGCCGCACACCATTTGGCAGGCCGTCTCATCGACTCGTCGTCTTCTAAGCGACGAGGCAGCGATGGAGGGCGCCGTCGCCGGCGTGGACGCTATGCTTGTCCCTGCCGCCGTGTCCGTGTGCGACGTCGGCGGCCGCGTCGACTGGGCGAGTTCCGGCTGTAGCGTCACCGAGTGGACCCCGTAGGCGTGCAGGCACTCCTTGACCGTCTTGGCGTTCTCCATGAAGCTCGTCACGTTGTCCTCGGAAACGACGACGTGGGCGGACGCGATTGCCTTTTTCTGGTCGAGACGCCAGATGTGTAGCTCGTGGACGGACTCGATCCCGGGGATCTGGCAGCGTTTGGTTTAGCGAAAGCTTTGAGGTAGAGGAATCTGGGCTGACGTTACCTTTTCGAGATCGTGCTTCACGTCATCAAAATCAACACCGCGGGGAGCACTCTGCATGAGTATCTTGCCGCTGTTCTTCACCAGGGGTATCGACGAGAGCAAGATCATCAGGGAGATACCCAGGCTCACCCCAGGATCAGCGTAAAATCTGGCATCGTATTTGGTGAACATGATGACAAGCGCGGCGATAATGACCCCAATGTTGTTCAGTGCGTCGCTGATGACGTGGATTAGCGCTCCCATCATGCCGAGGTCGCGACCCGGTGCAGAGAGCTTGGCGATGTTGTGGCGGTGATTGGCATGCGCACTTATGGGCTGGAAATATGAGCATGTGTCCTGGACAAATGAGCAGAAATACTTACCGTCATCGGTGATAGATCCGTGCTTTCATTGATCATCATTCCCAGTTCGATATTGGCAGGATGGTGTTCGCGGCTGTGACTTTGCGTGCTGCTCCGGGCTGATGCTTGGTCATGTGGTGCATCGTGGGCATGGCTAATGCCTTCTTCATGAACATGCCCAGAACTGCGGGTGTGGTCCAATGCGCCGTCCATATGCGCATGGCCATGATCATGGTCGTGGCTATGACTTTGACCAAGCTCATGGTCGTGAGAAGCATGGTCATGACCATGTCCATGATCATGACCGTGGTGATCGTGGCCAAGTAGTGCTGCACTCAAGACATTGATCGTCAAACCGATGCAACCCATAATGAGCACCAGCTTCGGGTCCTCGACATCTACCAATATATCAATCAGTACGGCCCGTGGTAATAGACCGACAGAGACTCACGTTGTAAGGAGACAAAACGTTCAATAGACTGGAGAAATATCGAGACGCCCAGTGCCAGTAGGAAGACACCGTTGAAGAAGGCACCTAGAAGCGATGCTCGGGCCCATCCAAATGAAAAGTCCTTTGGTGATGTGGCACGTTGAGTAACCTAGATAAAGGTTTCAGCAAAGCATGATCTCTTGCTGTCGAAGTCATACGTACAAGGATGGCACCGAGAGCGATGACGAACCCAATCAAGTCATTGAGCTAGAAATGTAAGCCATTATACCAGAGGCTGAGCACCCAGACTCACGTAATGAAATGCGTCGGCGACCAAGGCAAGAGATCCGGTCTTGAAGCCAACTGCCATCAAAAGTCAGGATTGAAATGGACTATACTGTACGTAGGAGTATCACGGATGATGACGAACCTGCAATCTCTGCCACAAAAAAAGCAAATGATGTTGCAATAATAGCACTGAGCTTTTGCGCTGATGAAATCTTGAACAAGGCCATCCTCTGGGAAGGCCTTTAACAAGAGTCGAGATGGTTCCCGCTTCCCAAGACGTGGTCCGCGAAGTGTCTGCACAGAGTGAGGGTGGCAGCAGTATTGCCGAGAATGTCCGGCAATACAAAAAGTCGTGATCAAGGCTGGAACTTCATGAGTGAGTCGCAGAAAGCGGTTGTTCCCAAAGATCAGAGACGTTGACACGGCGAGGTTTCTTCAAACAAATGCTTGAGCAATGACGAAGTTGGGAGTAGATTGCCCCAGTGGGCAGTAGTCATTGCATTTCCTGACTGAGCTTCAAACGCGAACTGCCGCAGGAATAAATCGGCTCGGCTCCGATAGGACGTACAGCGCTTGGTTACCCAGCAGATCTTATGGGGCAAAAAAGCCGGGTGAGACTGCAGACAAAGTATTGCCAAGACACAAAAAGGACATGCGGAACTTGATATCGATCATCTGTGGAAACAGGATCCGAAGTACATATATGGGGGCAAGAGGAGTGGTTGTATCGATGCTGGGGAGAGAAAGGATAAGTTTGAGCTCCCACGATGGATTTTGTACTCTGTACCCCTCCGAGAGACCAATCGTCCCTGCCATTCCAACTTCTGTGGAAGCCCGACGGCAGGTGTCGATGTGGACAAATTCATTGGGTCAAGCAGCTTGGTATCACCCAGATAGAACACCAGCCAGTGGGTTTTCGTCATTCCGGAAGGTCGTATCTGATCGATCCGCCAAGCACGAGGATGCTAGGGTAAAAGAAGCTTGTTCGTCCCCGGACCAGGATATGATTGCATTGCCCAGGCTAGACACTTTTGATCTCGAAAGGTTTCAGACAGTGCTGAGCTGCGACTTCAAAGTGGGTTGTACTAGAGCAGTGGTTGTCTCTGCCACAGTCTTAATTGATGGTGACGTTGCGAGTAATCCGAATCTTCATGTAGCAGTAATAGACGACGGCGACACCATGCTCGGGTGCCAAGAAGACTGGGCGATCAATCGCGCCGTGCTGCTGTGTACGCACCTGGAGTTGGGACCAGATATGGCAGCTGGGCGTTCGCCAACTTGACGAACAACAACCGTCTTGGCCACGAGATGGACAAATGGCCCCAAGAAGTGCTTGCTTGTGCTTGCCCGCAAAAGTCAGTCAGTCGATCGCACCAAAATAGTCAGACTGTAACAAGTGTCAAACACGTGCCGTGGTAACCTGAGATCGGCCACGCTGACTGAAAATTGTTGTTGCTGTTCTCAGTCATCAGTCCGAAACAAAAGTGATGCCGAGCATTGTTTGGATGGAGCTATGCAAGTGCTATCCCGAGTGGGGAAGCCGGGGGTCTTTGCACTAAACGTAGCCTAATATCGTCAATCTTGGCGGCCCGAAGCGGTACCATATAGCGCTAAAACAGGACCCTGAGCGCTGTAGCACAGAAGAATCCTCTCGAGCCTCCCAACCATACACTTTCTTCACTTGGATCATGTCTACCATGACAACAGCATGATTATCTATTTCAAAGTCAACAGAACGTGGCTTCAAAAATGCCGTGGGATATTCTCAGAAACACGTTTTCGTTCTCGTTCAATTTCGATTGAATGGCAAGACGAGCGGTTGAGATATGAACCCTTCATCGCCATATCTGCCCTGACAGAGTGAGCGCGTCATTGACTGACATTATGGCGCCCTAGAAGCCTTCTGGCTCCCGCAGCCATGATGCGTCGAAACATTAAACTCAACAATGGCTGGCGGATATAATGCTCTCATGTCTCAGCGCTCGATGCAGACGTTGATGATCTCTTCTGTCCAATAGTCAATAACTGACGCCGAAGTAATATGGCCATGCGATCAATCTCGAGGCTCGCTCGTGGACTCAGCACTACAAGTCAACAAAGGGTAGCTGCACAGAGTCGAGTATTGTTGCAAACACGATCAGGGAATTCTCAGCTGGGCTCAGTTACACTGCCTGCCGTTGTATGCAGCTACACGACTTCAAGCCCTCGACGCCAGCCTTATTCAGAAAAGTCTGCAGCTTCGACGACGCAGTCAGCCATGGAGGCCATCAAGGTACTGCATCTGGCAGCTCTGCTCCTGTCACCATCCGTCCCCATTTATACCATATCGCAGGAGTTCTGACTGGTGCTCAGAATACAATCGGAGAAAACTTTGGCGGGCCAGCTCAGAAGCTGAGCACACATCAATTCAGCCTCGATGATGTGCCCGACCTAACAGGCAAGGTCGCCGTCGTGACGGGAGGCAGCGAGGGCATCGGGTTCGGCTGCACCTACACGCTTCTGAAACATAACATTTCCAAGCTCTATATCCTGTCCGTCTCCGAAGAGGTCGTCAAGGGGGCCAAGGGCGCCATCGCAAAGGACTTGGGCCCGGAGGCCGCGGACAAGACGCACTGGATCCAGTGCGACCTGTCGGACTGGAAGAGGGCCAAGGACGTGGCCGAGCAGATCAAGAAGGAGAACGACAGACTTGATATCCTCATCAACAACGCCGCCCGCGGCATCATGACCTACCAGCTGACCGACTACGGCGTGGACAGGCACATGGCTGTCAACCACATGGGCCATGTCGTCTTCACGTCGCACCTGCTCCCGCTGATGAAAAAGACGGCCGAACAGGGCAACGTGGTCAGGATTTCGAACCAATCGAGTAATGCTCACCAAGCTGCACCTAGTGACACCAAGTTCGAGAACCTTGATGAGCTGAATCGGGACCTGGGCCCCAACGGGCAGTATGGGAGAAGCAAACTGGCCGGCGTAAGTGTGGCCCATATTTTTGAAATTATCTTCACTTCATGCGACATCTCCCCCATCCGTCTGATAGCATGGCTGCAAATGGCCGATTTGCTGCACAAATAGTGTAATCGACAAGCTGACTCGGGAATCTGCAGATCTTATATGCAAGATACTTCAACCGGCATGTGACACAGGCTGGCCACCCGAATATCCTCATGAACGCCACCCACCCGGGTTTTGTCAGCACCAAGCAGAGCAAGGAGGATATTCACGAGCCGTATCCCCTCGGCGGATACGGCCTGTCAGTCGTCATGGAGCCCTTCAAGAAAAGCCAGTTTGAGGGCGCGGTGCCGACCATGTTTGTAGCGACTACCACCGACAAGTCGGGGCAGTACATCTGCCCGCCCGCAGTACCGGAGCAGGGGAGCGCGATGGCTCAGGACGACAAGCTGGCCGATCGCCTCATGCAATTGACCAGGCAGGTGGTGATGGAGAAGACAAGACGCGAGTCGGCGGACCAGGGGTGCCCATTTGACGATCTCGTATTTCACTGAGATAAACATAATTGTAAAATACTTCTTGTTCGATAAACAAGGGCAACTTTACTCGAGATCCCCATTGCTCTGTTGGACGTCCGCCACCCAGTCTCGCAACTCCCACAGTTGTTGCAGCGCGGCCATTCTCTCCACGGCGAGCCCTGCAACGGAACTTCCGTGAGTTGCGTCGTGTTGACCCTTGGTCGATTAGACGTGGCTTTCGTTCCTGGTGTAGAATTGTCTCGCAGCGCGGTCAGGGCCCTTCCCGTGATATAGAGAGGTTGACCATGATTGACCCAATTCGCGCTGGAAAAGTTCTTAGCATATGGAACCGTTGCTGTTGTTTAGCTTATATGAAAAAAAGGCATGAACGTACTGTGTGATCTTGCAAAAGGGTGTGTCAATCAATTCTCTCGCATGCCAGGTCAAATCGAACTGGATGGATTAAAATTGTTCATGTCCTTTTGTATCAGATCGATATATGCATCATGGTGTGTTTGCGTACCTCTATGTTATCTTGTTCGCCGAGCTAAGGCTTGATGAGTCCAGTCTCGGAAAGAAGTATGCACCCGGTGTTGTAGAAGGGATTTCCACATACTGATCGTGCAGCAGCAGTTCGCGGACACCGAGTTTAGTTCGATGCTTACTAGCAGACGACTTGGAATATATAATGGTAGACATCGGGTCCGGAAAAGAGGCCGGATATCTTCAGGTCGCTCGCGCCACCCTGGAGCTGTGTCCAGAGCTCGGCCACCTTCTCGTGCGTATGTGATTTTGAGCTGTGGCGCTGCCCCCACATGCAGCTTGTCATTGCTCCAAAACAAGAGAATAAATGGACTTTCATTCGGTGGTTGGTAAAAAGCAGTTGGCTTTGCAGATTCTTGGCAGTATCATGTCTGTTGGTCACGACGGAAAGTTAATCACATGACGTAGGGGTACTTTGATAAATCTTGGAGAATACCTACCTATCAACGCTTCCAAAGTCATCATTCCAATAGTTTTCCCGAGAATTTTGTTCATCGGTACTCCTACTTTGTGACACCGTCCAATCTCGGATCTAGAGATGCCAGACAGATCCCGTATCCGCATTGCAATAGTCGGCGGCGGCCTCGCCGGAGCTGCGCTGGCAAACAGTCTCGTGCAGATTGATCACTTGGAAGTTCACATTTTCGAATCAGCGCCTCAGTTCTCGGAACGCGGTGCTGCAGTGGGCCTGTCCGTCAACTCACAAAATGCCCTGAGCAGAGTCTTGAATGCAGATGCGAAATCCATGTTGTTGGGAAAAGCTGGTGGCGTTCCCATGAACTCGACTCGTATCATGATGGTAAGTCGCAACCCTTTTGAATCCGCCGGTACGACCCGGGAAACTTATACCAGTATATCTAGGGAGCAGGGCCTTCTGCTGGATCCCTTGTGTTTGATCTGTCTGGCACGGATCCGGGAATCGTGGTTCATCGTGCCTCCATTCTGCGTGAGCTACTTGCTCCGTTGCCTAAACATATCTTGCACGCGGACAAGAAACTTGCCACTATTCGACAAGACTCTGATAAGATCTACTTGGAATTTTCAGACGGGATGACCGAGCAATTCGATGCTGTCATTGGTGCAGACGGAATATTCAGCACTGTGCGTCAGCACGTCCTTGAGGACGCTGGAAAGAACCACGATGCCACGCCCGCCGGGTTTTGGGATTGTCGGAATCTGGTTCCCTTTGACCAGGCAAAGAAAGCGCTTGGCGAACAATACTTTGAGCTGGACCGCCAGTACGGCTGGGTCGGACCAGGAGCCTTGGTAATGCATGATATCTTGGAGAATCGCACCATGGTGCAATGTGTAGTGTCGGGCGTCGAGATTGACCCTCCCCCGGACCGAAAGCGACCTCTCACCAGAGATTACATGCTAAAAGCTCTGGAAGGGTGGCCAGAGACGTCAGTGGCCAAAGGCATGATCGATGTAAGCAATCGACTCCCTAAATTAAAAAAAAAAAAAGAAAAAGGCGACTAAGTATTGACAACTTTGTAGCTCATGCTAGATCAAACCAATCCACAGGGCTACTCAGAATGGGAGCACAAGTCTACTCCCACCTACTCGAGAGGCCGTGTCTGCATCATGGGCGATGCAGCTCACGCCATGACGCCATGGCAGGGTTCGGGCGCTGGGCAAGCGATTGAAGACGCGATGATTCTTGGGACGCTGCTGAGGCAAGTTGACTTTCCCAGCCAGATCGAGGCGGCCTTTAAGGCATATAGCATAGTCAGGAGGCCGAGATGCCAAAGGATCATCGATTCGAGCCGAGGCACCGGTGGGATGCTCTGCGGTCAAGACGTTGAAACTGGTCTTGATCCAGAGAAGCTGAAAGCTGCACTGGGTCCGAGATGGGCGTTTATTTACTCTCTGGATATGGAGCAACACAAGAAAGAGGCACTAGACAAGTTCCATGATATACTGGCTGGGAACTAAGTACTTATACTGATACGTGACCGGTAGGGGTGCAGCTGTAGGCAAATGCATCCTTTCTACACCACACTTCTACACCCTCTACATTGCTCTATCAATAATGCTTTTTTATGTAATAATTGTGCCGTTACATAATAATTGTCCTTATTTTGTAATTGTTTTCCATCTAATTATTGTGAATCGTAACAACGATTGTAATATCGGGAGACCATTGTGTGAAAAACAATTATTTAGCCACCAGCCCCACCCGGTACCTATGACAAACCTTCTTGGATCCATCCTCTTTTCCCATCAACCACGATCAATGACCAATGTCCTTCCAGTACTTTCATCTGTCTAGACCGTCCGAGCTTTAAGTACTTGTCACTCGCATGCCCCGGCTTTCTTCTTCCCCTCGAGCTTGTCGTCGAATGTGCAGATCCAGCAGGGTACCCGAGGAGCGGATGCAGCACTCCGACGACAGCTCAGCATGTCAAACAACAATCGATCTGATCATGGAAACCTCACGCGCATTCCCTCCGAAATCTGTTGCCTTGTAGCCGCTCTCCTGGAAAATTGCGACATCAAGAATGTTCGCCTGGTGTGCCGGATGTTGCGTGACAACTTTCCTCTGCGCATCGGGAGAGCCTTCCTCTCCGCCAATCCACTCAATGTCCAGACTTTCCGCTCGATAGCAGAGCACGAGGTCTATCGGCACGGTATCACCGAGATAGTCTGGGATGATGCACAGCTGATAGCCGGACTGGGGCAGGAGGAAGAGGAGGAGATGCAGCAGGACCAAGGCTGCCCCTCAGCCGAGGAGAACGAACACTCTGTCCCCCGATGGTTCTCGCTTGCCTGTCGTCAGAACCTAGGTGACGAGCGCAGTCGCAAGGGTCTCGAAGAGCGCCCTGCCTGGAGAGCTAGGATGCAGCAGCTGGAGGCTCAGCTACCTGTGCACGAATCGTGGGCAATCTATCAGGATCTGCTTCGCCAGCAGCAGCAGGTCCTGGCGGACGAATCCGACATCGCTGCCTTGAGGTACGGCCTGTCACGCTTCCCAGCGCTCCGCACAATCACCGTCACCCCGGCAGCCCATGGTCACCTCTTCGCTCCTCTGTACAAGACGCCCATGATCTGCTCATTTCCGCACGGTTTCAACTACCCCATCCCCCGCGGGTGGCCGATGCCCCGTCCTGAGGACCTGCCCTACGAGCTGCGCCCATGGTCAGTGAAGGCCGAACGTGAGCAGTGGCGTGGTATTAGCATTGTCCTCCGCGAGCTTGCCCAGCAGCCAGACCACCGAGTCAACGAGCTCCTGTTCAACGTGCACAACGTTAGTACCGGCGTGAGTTCTCGCATCCTGGAGCAGCCGTGCGAGGAGTATGAGGACCTCGCGGCCCTGCTCGCCCGCCCGGGGTTCCGGTCCCTGGACCTGTCACTGCTTGCTGACGGGGATGAGGACGGCGCCTGGGGGACTCTGGGCAACGGACGGCTGCACAAAGCACTGGCCAAGGCGACGGACCTCGAATACTTCCACTTCCGGACTGAAAGTGATTTTGATCAGTTCGACATGCCAGACCAGGACTTCCCTCGCCTGCGCTCGCTGCTTCCGCTGGAACACTGGCCAAAGCTGCAACACTTGAGACTGACCAAGGTGCTGGTGGATCACGACGAGCTTCTAGACGTGCTCGTCTCTCTCCCCGCAAGCATCCGCACCATCGAGCTCAGCCATCTGCGGTTCATGGAAGAGGGCGGGGACCATGGGTACCAGGAACTGATGCGACGCCTTCGTGAGGATCTCGACTGGCGCAACCTGGCGCCATCCCAGAGGCCCCGGCTCGTGGTGCATGCAGACGCGAACGGGGGAATACACTTCCGGTACCAAGATCTCGACGCCGAAGTCAATGGCTTTGTCTACGGGCACGGAGATAACCCGTTCGGGGATATGTACGCCAGCCCGAGCGCCGGTGCCATACGCAGCGCCTTTGAGCCTGAACTCGAGGTTTTCACGCTGCATTACTAGGCACAGCAGCAACGAGTATCAACGTTGACCCGAGATCCGGATCGCAATGTGCATCCTGATTACGGTACATCTGATGTTCAACTATAGAGGACTGCAAACTCGGATCATCAATTTGAGACCTCAATGGCAGATGTCTTGTCGGAACCAGCAGCTGCCACACGTCGAACGAGCGCCATCGCCTAATTCCCGTGAACATCGATTCCATTGGCAACGTCACAAAGTTATCGGATAATCAAATGCGTTGTTGATGCGTTGCTGCCACTTGTCATTAGAAAGGTGAGGCACTAGACAAGTTCCATGATATACTGGCTGGGAACTAAGTACTCATACCCAAGTTACCTAGACCCAGTTAACAAGGATACGATTCACGCAGCTGCCACGAGTCCTCCAAGCCTACCAAAAAATAAAACAACATTATAGGCCAAGAAGAAAATGGCAACAACTGGAATTCCTCAATCGCCATTGATCTGAGTCCTGATCCAGTGATCAAAACACTAGTGACTGACCACATAAAAAAGAGCGCCAAAAATATTTGGAATCAAAAACATACAACACCGGGGATTCCCCAGTGGTCACCCACCTGAGTACTAATCCAGCGGTTACTAGTTTATCTAGGGCAGAGCGGACGGGATGCCGAGTTTTCTAGTACCTATGGTCGTATGTGTTGTTTTATGCAGTCAACATGTTATATATATTGTGGTCGTTGACGAGCGGGGGGCTCGAGACTGGCCCCGAGATGCCGCCTCCCCTCCGCGACGGGGGAGCCCATCATCTCGCACACGCAGAGTGGCAGAACGCAGCAGATCAAAGTGGCGAGGCTGTTGTCCACGGGGTTGTGGCTGATGAGCTGGCCGATGGTGTAATGTACTGGTAGAGCTCGAGCGTGTGCTGGAACTGCCGGCCACCGCGTCACGCTACGGACGAGTGCCGTCGCCTAGTTCCCGTGAGCTTCGATTCTTTGGCAACGTCTTCCGGATAACCAAATACGTGGTTGATGCATTACTGCAAGTTGTCATTAGAAAGGTCATGATTGTGTCAGGGGTTTGAGTTTCTTTGGTAGGTAGCAACTAAGCTGATGCTTCTGCCAGTCGTATTGCGTCTGCCAATACTCTGCAAATTCTTTGACACGCTTCAATTTGGCGCCCTGTGACCAGTCATCCTCGCCGAAATCTTCCTGCTCCTCTGGTTATCTTGCCAGCGCTAGCTTATGCTTCGTATCTTGCAACAGCTCCCCGTCGATCGCGACTTGAAAAGGTACCGGACGGTTCGATTCCAACTCGACATTGGGAAACCTGAGACCAGAAGGCATCGTGATAGGTAAGTGAAGGCTGCAGTTCGAGAGGAAAATTCAATGGCTGCTCAGGTATTCTTTCCAAAAAAAAAAAAAAAAAAAAAAAAAAAAAAAAAAAAAGGCCTGCTTGAAAGGAAGAAGCCAGACATGAGATTTCGGGTGCTTTGTTCGTTTCGATATGAACACATGCTTTTTCCCTAGCACAAATGAAATGCAGCACCAAACGACAAGACTCCAGAGTCCCGAAATAACAAGCTGTCTATCTATCTATCTACCATGTAGGTTAACTGATTAAGCTATACTCTCCGCTGTGGCGCCGGTGCCCGAGGTTTCCGCTCCGCCCGCTTGCGCTTGCGCTTACACTTGCGATGTTCGGATGACGTTGCAGATGCGCTTATACTCTCCAACCCTATTTTCGGAAGCCATGCCATTTCCGGTTCCTGGTAAGTAGACTTCTCTCGGCACCAATCAGTGAGGAAGACCGTCCTTGTGCAGACATGACGTTGAGAAAGATAGGTATCGTTGCTGAATAACGGAGGGAAAATATTGACCCGAAAATCACCTAACTACCTACCTGGATACCAAATACCAACTACATATATTAGAATCCGACACCTGATGTTCTGGTGTAAGGGAAGATCATAAGCTTAGGAACGAAATAGACATACATTTTGTGATGTCTCGAGATCTATCAGCGCTGGTGGTGCGGCCAAGCAACCACGGGAACGGTTATGAGCTTCAATTTAGCCAGATTCAAAAGCCAACCCTTGCGGCCCATGAGGTATTGGTCAAAGTACAGCTGGCTGCTCAAAACCCAACCGATGGTACGTATGCAATTTTACCCGCCCGGTTTGCGCCGCCGAGTCTAACATTCGATGAACGGTAGTTCAGTCTCTTGACAATGCTGCCGCGTGCGAGGGCGGCGTGTTGGGCTGTGACTTTGTCGGTACAGTCGAGGAGCTGGGAGCCAAAGTCACGAGATACAAGCCAGGTGATGTGGTCGCCGGTCTCATCTGGGGAGGTATGGCCACATTCTATGCCGGCACGCAAAACAATAGCTAAAGTCTTCCTAGGCGAGGTCGAGGGCCGTGGTGCGTTTGGTTATTACACCGTCGCCGATGAGAACATTTCGTTCAAAGTGCCAGAGGGCTTCGCCGTGGAACAGGCTGCCACGGTTCCGCTGGCCTCGGCTACGGCTTGGCTAGCATTATTTTCAAAGGACTGTTTGGGAATCCCCATACGTAGTGATCCCGCGATCTCGGTCTTGATCTGGGGCGGCAGTTGTGAGTACTACCGGTCCCTTTTGATCTGATCATACTTGCTAAACCGAGCGTAGCCAGCGTTGGGCAATACGCGATACAGATCGCCGCCAGCCACGGCTTCAACGTTATAACCACATGCAGCCCCAAGTACTTTGAGACTGTCAAGTTTCTGGGCGCGACGCACGTATTCGACTATCACGACCAGGATGTCGCGACCAAGATCAAGGAGGCTAGCTCAAACATACACTACGCCTTCGATACCATCGGGCAAAAGCACTCATCGACAACTGCCTCGCAAGCCCTTGCTCACTCCGGGGAGAAGCCGTCGGTGCTGTGCACCGTGAGGCCGGGCAAGGCCAACACGGAGGACGTGGTGAAGGGCGTCAAGGTGACCGATGTTCTCGTCTGGACCGCGTTTCTCAAGGATCACCGCTATGGCAAATTCTTCTGGCCTGTAAGTGGCCTCTCTGCAGCAGCTTCAACCTATGTATACCTACTTACAGTGCCCTCAGGCCAGCGATTATGATCATGGAATCTGTGTGGACTTCTTCAAGAAGTTGCCGGGCTGGCTGAGCGACGGGAAACTTCGGGCGAGTGTCCCATCCTTGAAGCATGGCTTGGAGTCGGTGGCGGATGGTTTCCAGGAGTATCGCGACGGAAAGATCTCGGGATATAAGCTGGTGTACCGGATTCAGAAATAACTTTAAAGAATTTGACACACTCGCAAGAACTCGGCGCACGCAGATAAATCAAAATGCATGATCGAGGAACGGAGCAATATACACTTGGCCAACCACAGAGCATATATGACGACGTTCAGATCGTATAACGTGGCGTATTCTCGGTTCAAAGAATCGTAATCCACTTGCGTCGCTAATGAAATATAAGGAATTCTTTAAATCTATTGTCCTGTGCTTTGGCATTTTTACATGAGATAAATAAAATATTGCAAGTGAAAGTTGGGTGTATCAGAGGTACGCCAGTATTGACCTGCTAGGGTGTCCGATTAGGTTAGTGCTTCCAGTGGGAGCTCCCTGCGTAACGGATCTCAAGCTACAGAGCAGTGGAAACAACCGCACATCTTCACCATCACAAAACGTGCCATGAGCTTGGTTCGCATATGATGAGCACCCACGCCGGGGACTTCGATACGGGATGACGGAGGGTCGACCGAAATGTCTCGAAATACCAATACATCACCATCGGCGGCCCGGCGCAGCCCGGCGCAATGGACCACGCACCTTCGACAGATTAGCAGGACCAGCTTCGATAGGGCGCCTTCGACCTCCGCCGAGTCACCGCGTTCGCCAGGCTCTGTCTCCAGTGCCTCGACCGTCCGAGAGGCACAGCCGCCGAAGAGAGTCCTCGAGAGGACCTGCACCGTGACTATCAACGAGTCCCTCCTCAATGACGAGGTCGCGCTCAATCTCGACCTTCTGGGCGGAGGCATCAAAGCTGGCGATCTCATGTCTATACTTCCCCTCAGATCTGATCAGGATCGGACTTCAAGCATCAATTACGGATCCTTGCGGCCGGCAAATATCCAGCGGGCCCTATCGAGTCAAGAGAATGCCAATAAGCAGGAGGGCGAGACGCCGAGGCGCTACATATTTGTGGTCAAGGACCTCTCGAAAGAGCTCAGAGCCAGACATCCGCACATTGAAGTCTACGTTGCGAAACACGTTGGTGATGCCTTCGGTCTGAGAAAGGGCAGCCAAGTTGTCCTGGCGCCCGTAGACGAAGTAGCGCAAGCCGTGGAAGCTTCACACGTAGAGCTTTCCTTCAGAGACATGTACCTGTCTCGTGCCGACATGTGGAGGCTAGCAGCTACCGAGCTCACGGATAAGACGGTCTACAAGGGCCAGGTTCTCTACTTTATGGGGACCATCAAGGCGACCGTCACCTCCGTGTTTGTGGATGGCCGGAAAGTCCACTCGGCCTTCTTCTGTCACAATACCCGGCCCATCTTTAGGAGCGAGTCGGCGCGATACGTTCTCTTCATCCAAATGGCAAGCGAAATGTGGGATTTCGATCCCGATGATTCTGGCGAGATACTCTTCTACAAGGTCGTAAACGGCTTTCTGCCCGCTCTGTTCAAGAAATGGGCCATGCTTCAAGTTAAGCACCTTGTAAGCATCGTGCTATTTGCAAGAGTCGAGTACGACACGGGGTTGACCACCGACCTTGCGAGCTGTGAACTTCTCAATGACTACTACACCGGCTACCAGACTTCAGGCGACAAGCGTCCCTACAAGGACTTTTATCGCGTCGTGGTGAGTGAGATGTCCAGTGGGGAATGGACGACCATCCTACACCAGCTGAAACGTGAGTTCAACACGTTTCGCAAGGACATCAGTTTGCACCATCAGGATGTCATGAGCGCCGCCATGAATCTTTCTGAGGACGCTACTGATAAAGCCAACATGGCCACCAAGATCAAAGCCGAATCATCTCGCGCCATGTACGGCAATTTCCTCGAGGCAATCAGCCTGGCCTCCTCGCAGTATGCTCACGACTATATCGATCGAGACCTGCTTCGCACGGGCATCTCGATCGTCGTAATCAGCCCAGGGTCCGGCGTATTCGAGGTCGAGTATGAGAATCTTCGGAGGACAACAGAAGCACTTGTCGGGAATGGCATCGGTATTGACCTGATCTGTATCCCGAAGATTCCCTTGCATTCTGTGCCGCTATTCAGATATCGCAATCCTCTGTTCCTCGAAGCCAATCGAAGATCCAACCCTCGCTCTGTGCGTAGCCGCGACAGCACGCCAAAGGTACCAACGCCGGTCGTAGGCAGCTATAATACGCTGTCTGAGTCCTTGTCACCGACAAAAGCCAGTGACGGGACGACTCGACTCGAGCCAATCGTGAGGCTCTACACTGATGAATGGGCGTTTGCATTGCCACAATGGCTTCATGTGTCTTACTGGACCGGCAAATCGGAAGAAGCTCTTTCCTACCATGGTATCTCGCTGTCCGCATCTGAGCAGTCAGGTCAGGAAGCAGAAGACTTCACTATCCGATGTAGGCTGTATGATTTGCAGATGAGGAGCGTCCTGGAGACCAACGAGATAGAAACGCCCCCGTTGTTCACCGACCCCAAGTATCCTCAGACGCTGGTTGATGCAGATGCTACCAAAAAGCCTCGCGACCGGTCAACTTACGGTCCAGGCAGGTTGAAGGGAGCCGAGGGACTGTACGAGCCAGTGTATGGCTTTACCAAATTCAACACAGACAAGCTCACAAAACCCGGGGAGACGTCAATTTGGAAGCAGCTGCAGGCATTTGATGACAATCGTTCACGCCTACCAAAGTCACGCATCACGCTGACATCGTCGTCGAGGGTCAGGAGAGATCTGGAGGAAAGCACGAGAAAGCAGCTGATAGAAGGCGCTGGCTTATTTGGAACTTCGGTTGGCGATAATGGGAAAAGCGGACACTCGTCAACTGCTTTTCCATCCAGTTTGGCATCGGCCAACCAATCTACGAGCACCACGCCGTCGAGTAGCATGCCGCCAACTAGAAGAGATTCGGCAGCCTCGACCATGCAGCCTCGACCCATGTCTGCCATCAAGATGCCAAAACTGATGAGACAAATCAGCTTGGGGCAAAAAGGCTTTGGCATTGCTGCCCCTAAAGCAGCTACCGCAGAGATTATTGCAGAGAACGTCAATGCCTTGCACGCCGGTCAACAGACAGCAACAGCGTCCAAGGTCTCCCAGCAAACTCCGAAGAAGGCGAGATTCGAGCCCAGTTCCCCGCAGATTATCGCGAGTAACCGGTCATTTTCCTCGCTTGACCAGGCAAAATCAAACCTATCTGAGCAACTACAGGATCTGGTTCAGGCCACGCCAAGCAGACCAATCTACATCAAGGCGACCTCATCCAATGCCGAGGAAGAGAATGATGTCAAAGTTGGGACAATACGAGCACACGATCCTAGCCTGGCTACACCAAGGCCTAAAGTGCTTCGGCCCGAGGACCAGGACCAGAAATTCTCCAACATGCTGCGAGCCGATGACGCACAAAAGGTGTATAATTCAAAGCTCCTGGCTGGAGCGATCCCGGAGCTGCCCTCGACTCTTTCGCCCAGCACGGCAATGGCTCCTTGGCTAGTCGTGCTGAATCCCTCGAATCCCAACATGAACAAGGTTGACGACGCAGTTTTGTTTAGCAGGTGGCAGCATGTATTCCCACGCCCATCTGATATGAAGCTGATGAAGTGGAAATCACTGTCCTCTCCAGCTGCCGTTCCTTTGACAACGGAACACTTTCCAACAAAGCTGCAGTTCGACACGGAGTACCAAAGGTCGCCATATAACATTGCACAGAATAACGACGACGATATGGCCGAGGAGCCCAAATCCCGAGAACACTTCCTGAGAGAGCTGATAAGTGCCCGATTCGCCCATGGGTTCCAGGTCGTCATTGGACCCATGGTTGCCAAGGCTTTTGGACAGAAATTGATGAAGATTGCGGACATATTCTCACGAGACCGTGTCGTGGAGGATGGCACGAGTTTGTTCATGAGCATTGGAAATACGATCCACCAACTCTCGTGTGTTAACGGCACCGAAGTTGAAGTCAATATTTTCGTCCGGAAACCTACAGAATCCTTTTTGCCGGCGGATCAACCATTGCCGATCTACAAGCCAGCAATACGCACGACGCTGGATCCTGCCTACGAGCAGCGCCAAATTGACATTGTCACGCCAAAGCCCGAGAAGAACTGGAATTATATTGATTCTTATCTGGCCGGTCACTTCGAGGAAATGACTGAGAACCTCCGGTTCTGGCGCACGAGATTTGTCTTGATCCCCATGGGTACCAGAGCCTCCATGTCTGCCTCGCACCTTGGGCCAGACAATGAAGAAGAGGTGCGGCTTGAGGGGATCAAGCGCTTAGCACAGGCCTGGCAACGACATCGCTACCTTCCTCCCTCGGAACACCACTTCCAGGCCGCTGGCCGCAAGGTCAAAGATCCCAACCCGCTGGACATCGTGTACAAGACAGAGGACCCCTCGGTCGTAGTCGCTGCTGAAATGGAGAGTCTTCCGTTCTATGAAAATCCCGAACACTCATCTCGCAGAGGATTGGTTTCTGACAAGGAGCGATTTTCAAAACTCAACTTCAACATGAACGCCTTGGCCGAAGCAATGCAACAGCCAGTTGAGAGTGGCGGTGTCCGCATGCAGAATCGAAGATGGCATTTCCGGCTCCACTCCAACTGTTTCATTGGCTCTGATATGACAACTTGGCTTCTCGACAACTTTGAAGATCTTGAGAGTCGAGAGGAAGCAGTGGCGCTGGGCGAGTCATTGATGAGCTTTGACGATGAGAGATCGAGAGATAGAGATCTCGGAAAAGAGGCAAAAAGGGAAAGGGGCCGGGGACTTTTTGTCCATGTCGAGCGGCGGCACAGATTCCGTGATGGGCAGTACTTTTACCAAATTGCTGGCGAATTTGCAAGAAACCAGCCGTCGGGTTGGCTCAATATGAGACGGCGAGACTATTCGGTCCCCTCGACACCGCTCGTCGAGCAAGGGCCAAAAGAGTCACCCCGGCTAGGATTCAAGCCGACTGCGTCTCGCCCGATTTCTCTCAACGAGGAAGCATCTCCAATATCTGGTGCCACAACTCCGACTGCCTCCGTCGTTGGAGGGAAGAGACCGAGAGTGATGCTCAGCAAATGCATGAGGTATGACGTTGATCACCGCAAGAGGTCTTACCGGCCCGAACGGATCAATCTGCACTATGACCGCCTCCACAATCCGGACAACTGCTACCATATTCGCATCGACTGGATGAGTGTGACTGCCAAGCTTATCGAGGACGCCGTGAAGCAATGGGCATCGACTGCAGCATCTCATGGTCTCCGCCTGGTAGAAGTACCAATAGCTGAGGCATGTTCCATAACCGACCAGAGCCCGTTCAGGAGACCTTATGCGGTCAAACTCGCCTTGCCGCCGCCAAACCAAAGACCAGTCAGCTACTATGATCACAATTCCTTTCATGCGCAGCCGCAAACTGGAAAGCACTACTACCAAAAGGCTATTTTGCGCAAATTCGATTTTGTACTCGATGTTGAGGCGGCATCCAACTTCCCAAGCAACGTAGACGTCAGTTTCTCATGGGGTAAACCTGACTTCAAGTACACGCAGTACATTCATCGCTCTGGGATGCTCTTGGTTGAGATTACGGACGACGGACACTTTCTCGCTCTGGCCAACAGGCTCTATAGCAATAGGACGGTTGCCGTGCAACAGAATGCTCCCCCTCGCCCTGAAGTCCCGACCAACGATCGTGTGGCGCGACTGATATCAACGGGTTCCTATACAAGCTATGGCCTGGCCGAACCAACGCCAATCTCCAGTCCCTTGTTCAGGCCAGTCCTCTTTTCTGCACAGGCAGCTGCCGCTCGAGAGCAAATCCACGCGTCGCACATGTCTCCTCGGCTGGGTGCTACAAAGGCAGGCCCGCCGCAAAACCCGGGTCTTGCAACAGGCGAAGCCGAGTCGCTGGTGAAAGCTCTCGAGGCCTTTTGCACCAACCAGGAAGCCTTGGAGGCCTTTTACAGAGAGACATTTGAAAGAGGAGGTACAGCGCCGACACCTTCGGGCAGCATAGTGGGTGACCATGAATCCGTGTCCGACGCCGGAATCCCAGCACTGGGACTCCCCCCCGGTGTCTTGACAAGTGATCACCTGCCTACGAGCAGTCCACGCATCACCAGCGCCCCAACGCTAGCCAGCTCACTTAAGATCAGACGGGGCAGTGTACAAACACAGCATTTTTGAACAGGCGCAGTCTATCGAGAGGCGAGTTGAAGAACGCGACACGAGTACATGACGATCGTATAACGTCCCACTTGGGGAAGGATTGACGTCCAACGGCAGTTATCGCAGTGTTCGGAACCTCTATTCACCAGATATAGTCTTTTTGCCATGCGACACGCAGGCCCAAGATACCTCATCGGGTTCCGGGTTTGAGACACACACATACTACATCTCCCGATACGCTAGAAGGTGAAGCGCCATATGTGCTCAGCCACGCTGTCATAGCCGATTCAATTGGGAATCCCTCAGCACGTCAGATAGACGATGCACAAGCAGCCCAATGACAGGATTTTGATGATGACCCCCGGTATGCGATCGCTTTTTGATTGGTTCGTGTTCCCATATACCCCAAGCGAAAGAAGTTATTAGATTCGGCCGCTGATGAGGAATTGCATGTACGTACCAAAGACAAAACAAAAACCACCCCTGGATATTGAGATTCGCTCGGCGACATGGGCCACGTAGTACCAATCTACTGTAGCTTGGCTGCCAATCATAAAGCAGAGACATTTTTTGCAAGCATCATTTTTCTCATTTCGACTTTCCTTTTTGTCCATACGAGAGCCGGGCGCTGCATCAGAGAGCCGGGCGCGTCAGAGACCCAACCGAGTTCTTTGGTTTCGGGATAAGAACACAACTTGTCTCACGGCTATTTATTCTTTCCTTGCTCTGTTCTTTTTTGATTTGTTTTCGCGCACAAGGACGGAGATGCGACACTGAGCCGATGTTTCAAGGTGTATGGTCCGGTGGGCTGATCGACCGGAAGGGGCGCTTGGGGCTTACTACATTACAGGAACCAATCCAATAGTGCTGCGGCGTATGTAAATAGCTGATAGGTATTTACAGATGCCAAAACGAGACGGACATTCTGGAGGGACGTGTCCGAAGTAGTAAGGAGTGTGATGAATATGTGTGGTTGATTTCGTTTGTGCAGTTATGTTATGCAAGGATGTTACATACTGCAACAACGCCCTGCATTGCGGGCAGACCTCTAACTTCTAAGGACCGAGACACCGAGGACCGACAGAGGCTCAGCCCAGCAGCAGAAAGCAGAAAGCACAGGTAATCCATTCGTATTGTTCGCGTAACTCGTACGTGGTATTTCTGGAGCATATATAGTAGTATATGTCCCTTGACACGAAATAGTAATTGGTTGGACTGGGGATTGTTACGGCAAGTGGAAACTACAGATTGTTCTCATGCTCGTTGGCTATGGATGCGCGCAGCCTGATTTTGGCATGTCGTTCATTTGGCTTCCCGCGCGGTACAAAGTAAAAAGGGAGGGGGCAGGGTACAAGTCAGGGGGGGCATGGGGTGATGGAGGGGCCATTTTTTAGACCGTTTTGACCGCTCGTAGCGGTTGTTCGTTACCTCCGCTCGCTCCGACACAGAATACCTAGAATGCGATATCCCGCATACCATAAGATGGTGTTTGTATTTCGTGTGTTCTGACATGCTCGCCATCATCAGATGTTTCCTCACAACATATGATAGCGGCAGGGAATCGCCAATTCCTTTTCCGTCGAGAAGCTTTCTCCAAGAGATCCGGGGAATGCTTGAGTCAGCTTGGCGACAGTGTGAAGCTTCTGTTAGCCCGTTCTTGGTGTCTTGGTTCTTGAACGACCAAGAGAACCAAGAAAGGAACAAAAAAGCTTGGGAACACCAAGAAATCTTGGAAGGCAAGAAGGAAATCTTGGTTTCGGCACTAACGCACTCCATGCTGCACATCAGCGGCAATGATGTAGCCTCGCGCGTCATGATTTAGTCCTTTCTCTGGAGTTTTGTTTTTTGTTCTTTTCGCGATTACTTGTTTTTTTCCCATTCGCTTGCTCGCCGCTCTGCTGCTGTTGTCCGTACCCATATGACAGGTATCCGTATGACAGCGAAGCAGAAACATGTCCACTCCAGAGCATTGACTAACAGACATTCAGAGCCAAAAGAAGCAGAATCAAGGTCCAAGGTCCCGCTTATGCTTCGAAGAACCCTTGAGCGAATGCGGTGAGTGCAGAAAGTAACCGAGAGAAAGTTCAGTGCACCGTTGCACTACCGTAGCTGTAATGCTATCATTTCCGAGTCCAATGCGAAGAAACGCACACAAGGTGCAAGACAAGCAACTCAACCCATAATCTACATGAGCCGAGCCGCTATATTGCACATCTGTTGCCCGGACGAGACGACTCACACACAGCCTGATCTGCCCCGAGTCTGGAGATACATCCATGATATGCCGTGCCAGCATTAATCGTTAGGCTTTTGCATTGCAGCAACCATCTTCCCATCCATAGGGCAGGAGGAATAAGCCCGCTCTTGCAGCCGTTCAATGTCTGGTGTCTTTGCCACGCCAATGCCACGTCGATGACGACTCGCTCTGCACTTGATGTGACCTGGCAAGCTACTGGTTGACTGGTGGCTGACTTGTCGCTCCTAATTGTATCTACCGCACGTATGTAGCCTGTTCTCCCCCTCCTGCGCGCGTGGAGGCCTCCAGTACCTTTCAAATTTCGAAATTGACAACTCCATCGGTCCATAACTCCCCGTGGGTCCCGCGCGTTTAGCATTCTTCTCCCCTCTTAGTCAGGGCAAAGCCACGAACCAAGCTGCCGGTGCTCATACGAGCGCCAGGCGCCTCTGTTGTTGTTGGTGTTTTTTGACTGAGTAGGTGTCATGATGGAGGGGACACTGATTGCGTCTTGCAAGGCGGCTTCTGCCATGCTTTTGTCTTCATTCCTAGGGGGGCCCCAAGTTTCGAGCAGTCTGGAATGCAGGAGTGCAAACATGATTTCAGTGGACAAGGGCCTCTGAATGGATTGCCAAGACGCCCGAAGGAAACATATTTCGGCTTGCGTTCGATAGCGGGGTCTGTAGATGGGATTTTGAAATTGCAAGACCGAGCCCACTAGGAGTTAACAGGAGTTAGAGGTCCCAGAGGAGTTAGAGGGCGTCTTGTGCCCCGGATTCGATTGGTCTCTCGTCCGCTTGGTGCCAGAAGCGATAGACCACATGAAACTCCTTTATTCGCTTGCTGGCTCGCTGTCTCTGTAAATCAATGCCGCTCTCTTGCTGGGCTCGCTGCTGATGGACGTAGCTGCCAATCTTATTATTCTACAAGAGAGTGACACTTGATCGATATCTCGTTCCAGGCTCTTTCCCCCGGCCCTTTCTCTTTTTCCCTGTTTTTCTGTGATTGTTGACCACTTGACCATCGCCAACAGTCCTTTCCGCTCCTTTTTCTGAAAAACTCCTTCATCTTCGTTTTGGAGAAAGGGAAACCAACGAACAAGCGGTGGATTCCAGTTTTCCAGTCCGTGCTCGAACACGTTGGCCGACTTGCGTGTCAATCAACCTTTTTTTCTCATTCCTGCTCCGGAAACAAGAGAGGGAGAGGAGATCTTTCGCCACGATCTTCCCTACTTATCAAGCACAGCCATAACGCAAGGAGAAAGAGGAAAACACCTGACGCCAGGAGCAACGCCAACGACTTTTTTGCAAAGTCGCAGTCAACCCACTATTCAGAGTTCTACCAGCCTTTGCGGGTGACGACTACATACGGTCTAAGCACTTACTGTTTCGGTACATGTTACGCGCAACACAGAGGGAGCAGCAGCAGCAGCAGCAACATAATCACAGACCGAAGAGATCCAACCTCACGACAAGGCGAAGCAATTCAATAGCTTCGAAGCTCGCAATCGCACCAGACAGCAGCTATCTCCGGTAATAATCTCCAGCGTTAGGTTATTCCATTGGCGCCCTCTCAGTCCGCTCTTACCTCCATATTTGATGCTCATTGTTCGCGGCATTCCATTCGAACAGTCATCATCACAAGGTTTACCAAAGACGGAAACTATCAACAATCTCTGACCACTCGAAATCATCAACCAACGACAATCACGGCCGTACTGAACTACCTGTTCAGCAATTCGGCAAGATGGCGCACCGTGAAGATTATCGATGTAAGTTTGGGGTTTTTTTCTTTCTTGTCGCCTTCAAGCACTTCGCTTCATTTTCCCCCAATCTACTCCATATCCGGTGCAACGACCTAGGCAACTGCCGAGGCAGGACCAGCAACCAGCAACCAGCAGAGCAGAGACCACCGCAAAGTTGCGGCGACGGCGATACCACGGAATGAACAAGGTGCAGTTGAGTCAGCAGCCAACTCAAATGCATTTTTCTCTCTTTTATTAGCAGCCAAGCGTCTGTTGCCAGTGGCAGCAGCCAGCACAAGCAACACAGCGCCAAGTTCCAGCATGAACCCAGGCCCTCTTCCATCCTCCTCTTCCTTCCCGCTGCCCAGAACTAGGACCCGCCCAGTTAAAATGCGAGCGTCGCATGCGCCGGCTTGGCCACTGGCGAGAAAAGAAAGAAAAAAACAGAGCATCAATCACATTGATGAGCCAGGAGAAGTCTAATTTGGCGGGCGGATGTTAGCCCAACCCACCGGCGTACCACTGTACAGCCTATGGGATGGGGGTGTCGAAAGGTATGGGATGCATGCAGGGTGAATGAGGGCTCCAGGGCCAAGCCAGCCAAGAGAGATGGTGCTAAGGTACCTAGGCCGGGCGACGCTCCCTGCTGCGGTCAAGCCTGTTTCTGACTCCGCTCCCCACTATCCGTCCACGACGCTTGATTGACGCCAGACGAGATCTCCGATGTCATGGCTCTTCTCTGGCTCTGCTCTGTCCTCGCTCTGCTCTACTTGCTTGCCTTGCCTCGCCTCCAAATTCGGTTCAGTGCCAATCTACCATCCTTCCTGCCTAGCTGCCACACAATCTTCGTTTCCAGTTCATCTCATCCTCCCTTTTTCCCCAATTCGGCTTTCGTTGTTTCTCTACACTCCCTCCGCCCAATTCGCTGCTGTTTGTGATTCCACAGTCCAAACAGCCCATCAAACCAACCCTCCCATTCTCCTTGCCCCAATGGCCTAATTTTGTACATACAAACATTTCCTGTTCCTTTGTTACGATCCCCCTATTTCAAGACCAACCATTCAAACTACATACACTGCAGACGGATATACAAAACAAATACACCACACGTGTCGCTCCAAAAAAGCGTGTGGCTGCCCCTCGCGGCGCTTTTCCAGTAGTGCTGCCAAGACATTTACACATAGATACGACCTGAAGTCATAATGCCAGATTCTAACTCGAGGAATCGATTAGCATTTAATCTCACCAAATTCAAGGCCGCCGCCAGGCGCGAGAGCCGCAAGCATGCTTGGGAGTTCCCCGGCGTCTTCGGCAAGAAGCCACAGCAGCCTAACCGCGCAAGCACAACGAGCGACCTAGAGAATGGCGATGCCGCACGAGAGCTTCCGCCAGCGAGGCACGTAAATACCGCGCCCGAATCTTCCAGGGCAAACAACTACGACGAAGAGAGTGGCGAGAGCCCGACAGCAGCATATGGCTCGACCGCCGTTGATGATGGAAAGTCGTTGAGACAGCGCCGGTCGCCAGGCGAGAAGGACGAGCTCAATGGTTCGGCAGGCAGCCCGGGTCGCGACCAGGAGGAGAAGAAGGAGCCAAAGGTCATTCTCGGGTTCATCAGGCACGTGGAACCAAAGGAGCCGTACACGGTCGCCAACCAACTCCGAAACACTGTTTTCAACTCTTGGCTCAACATACTATTCGTCGCCATCCCCGCCGGCTTCGCCTGTTTCTACGCTGGAGTCGACGGACGTATTGTTTTTGCCGTCAACTTCATCGCCATTATTCCTCTGGCTGCCCTTCTCAGTTTCGGAACTGAGGAAGTTGCCCTGCGAACCGGTGAGACTATTGGCGGTCTCATCAACGCCACGTTCGGAAATGCTGTGGAGCTGATTGTCGGTATCGAGGCTCTGCTGCAGGGCAAGATTACGGTCGTCAAGACTTCGCTTATCGGCAGTATTCTCTCCAACTTGCTGTTGGTCCTGGGTATGTGCTTCTTCTTTGGCGGTTTCGGTCGCCAGGTGCAGTACTTCAACAAGACAGTCGCCCAGACTGCCGCCAGTTTGCTTGCTCTGGCCGTGGCTAGTAACATCATCCCGACCGTGTTCGCCAACCACGTAGAGTCCGACGACACGAACGGTCCCGCGGTCGACCTGAGCAACATTGCGTCTCTGTCACGTGGCACCAGTGTCATCCTTTTGACCGTTTACGCCGCCTACCTTTTCTTCCAGCTCAAGACCCACCTGGCGGTTTTCAACGAGCCCTCGCAAAAGGTCGAAAGGACTCCCTTCCGCAAGCGACCTTCCAGAGAGGGTATCGATGCTATGATCCAGTCTGCCACCGCCGTTGGCGCCTCGACCGGAGCCGCGTCCCTGAAGGGCGAGAACAACGAGCACGCCATGGCTGGACTCAAGCGCCACGAGAACACTGACGACGAGGAGGAGGAAGAGGAAGAAAAGGCCACGCTTTCGGGCTGGGTCGCCATCGCCACGCTCCTCATCTCCACAATTCTCGTCGCCTTCTGTGCTGAATTCATGGTCGAGGGTATCACCACAATTACCGAGAGCGGAGTCTCTGTAGAATTTGTCGGTCTTATTCTACTGCCCATTGTTGGAAATGCCGCCGAACACGCCACTGCTGTCACTGTTGCGATCAAGGACAAGATGGATCTTGCCATTGGTGTTGCCGTGGGTTCTTCTATGCAGGTCTCGCTGTTCCTGATTCCGTTCCTCGTCATTGTCGGCTGGGGTGTAGGATCGGAGGAGATGAACCTTGCTTTCGACACTTTCCAGGTTGCCGTCGTTTTCGTCACTGTACTGCTTGTCAACTACTTGATTGCAGATGGCGAGAGTCATTGGTTGGAAGGCTTCCTGTTAATGTGCCTCTACTTGATTATCGCAGTATGCTCATGGTGTAAGTTTCATCGTCATGCCCCCCCAAGCCACCAGATACTAACAATTTCCAAGGGTACCCTGCCGCGGATGGAACCGTTTAGAAGAAAAAAAATTCTCTCATTCTTTGTATATTTGCCACAGCTTGTAAATATTCGTGGTGTAAACAAGCCACGCCATTTACAAATAACTTGAACACCACCTATTGATTTAATGTATTTTTTCTTGTCAAGACCTGGGGCGCATGGCGTAAAAAGTTGCTACAAGCAAAAAGAATAGCCCGACAGCTGAAGCAGATGTCGAAGACTCCTTTACATGGAAACCAAGGTTTCGCCACACAGATATGCGAATCGCAAGATGACAGTGGAAAGGAGTTCTACTGGCCAACGTTACTCCTCGCACAATTTTCTCTTCTACTCGACCTCTTCTGTACTATGCTTGATAGGAAGGGTAGAAAAGGAGAGCAAATATACATATACCCAGTTGCGTACAAAGTGCATGAATATGTACTTGTGGGAAGGAACCCAAAAATTCTGAGTAAAATTAAATTAAAAGGTTTCAATCAAATGTTATTATTCCCAAGCTTTGCCCCGTTTAATATTGTGAAGATAAAGTCATCCTCATTGGTGACCGTTTATTTCCTCTTGGAGAACTGAAGCTGCAGCGGCGGAAGAGTAGTCGTAAAGGTTTCAAGAGCGGCGTCGTCAAAGTTGGTCCCGTCCTCGCCCGCCGCGAAGGACATGTCAAAGTGCAGGGCGATCTCGGACAGGGAGATGCGCAGCGACATGAGGGCCAGGTTCTTGCCGGGGCACGAGTGCAGGCCGAGCTGGAAGGGGAGGAAGGGGGCGGCGTCGTTGTCGTCCTTGTGGTCGGAGAACCGCTCCGGCACGAACTCGGCCGCCCGCGCGCCCCAGTACCGCGCGTCCGTCTGGATTAGCTGGGTTGGGACGAATACGGCCGTGTCTCCCGGGATGTGAACCTCGTCGATTTGGATGCCCTCGGGGGGCGTGAGGCGGCTGGGAGGTTGTGATGGCTAGCAGTATTCCGTTTCAGATATCGGTAATATCTGCTCGTTTCACACGAATGGAACAAGATATTCCCGTAAGGACTTCTTACTGGCTCCCCGCCAACAGCGCCGGCTTCAACCGGAGCGTCTCGTTGATAATATCGTCGATAAAGGTAACCGACCGGGCGGCCTCGTAGCTCCAGATACCGTCCGGGGTGGCCGTGTCCACGAGCCGCTGCAGCTTGCGGTACGCGGCCGGGTGCCGCGCCAGGTAGAACAAGGCGTTGGCCAGCGTCGTCGCCGTCGTCTCGCTGCCGGCGATGATGATGACGCGAGCGTCCTCGTGCAGCGCCGCCTCGGACGGCGGCGCGGATACGTCGTGTGATGCGAAGGCGGCGATGAGGTGGGATATGATGTCCGTGGGCTCTTGGGATGGGGTCCACGTCTGTTCCCGGGGCGGACGTCAGGAATCGGCGATACTAGACCGGCGGGGAAAGATTGGGGGTGTGTATATATGTGATTCTCACCTTTTGCTTGGCCTGGATCTCGGACGCGCACCACCGGAAGAAGGGCGCGTACCCTGCCGTGGCCCCCGGGATCCGCGCGGCCAGGTTGAGCAGCCACGGCAGGTGGCCGCCGACGATGCTCAGGACGGCCATGTGGTCCTTGATGGCCCGGATGGCCGGGTGCTCGCGGCCCGTGGACACGCCGCCAAAGTCCTTGCCGAACCCGATCTCCCCCATGACGTCGAAGGCGAGGTAGCCGGACCAGGCCGTGGCGTCGACGGGGGTGTTTTGGAGTTTGGCGAGCTGCGCGATGAGGTCGTCGACTTTGGATGAGATGCGTGGGACGTAGGATTTGAGGGCTGTGATGGTATCAGCTTATTTAGTCTTTGACGGAAAGAAGAGTTCGAAAAGAAAACATTGTTCTCCCGTGAGCGGCTTACTCTTGATGGAAAATCCCCTATCCCACGCCCTCCTCCGGCGGCGGTAGTCGTCCACGTCTCGGGTCATATTGATGGAGCAGTTTCTGCAGTCCGTGTCGACCTGTGTATACCAGGTCGACTTTCTGCACTTTGTGTTGGGTCCGTAGAGCAGCGGCACTGCAGAGCTGCGGACGATGCATAGCTCTCTGGGGCCTATTTTCGACATGTCAGCAATTTCAGCATCTAAGAAGAAACTGTGCGACTTGTCAAGAGACATACCCGTTCGTATAAAGTCGCCGTATTTCTCGTGCATTCTGGCCACGTTCTTGTGATATTGCACGTGCTTGGCCGCCAGCGACGCGGTATAGAACTTGGAGACTCTTGCTCCCAGCGGCCCGGGAAACTTGCAAAGCCTGTGGAAGAACAGGCGATAAGTGACCATCGAGACCAACGCGCCGCCGACGAAACCTCCCATGGTCAAAATTACCCGGGTCAAAGCCTGTACGACGCTGGAACCGCTCAGTACGTGAGCGGAGAACAGTCCACCGGTCGACAGGAATAGGCATGTGATGAGTGTGTACATAAACTCCTCGACCTGGAGAGGCCGGAGGATGGAATGGTGCAGTACCACGCCCAAGACGGCCGCCGATGCTGCGACATGGCTGATGTCGGCGGTCGTTGCGTCTTTGACAAAACCAAGCACTGGAAGAGCCGCCGATGAAGAGTTGGCCATGGTGGAAGAAATGGGCTTTTGGTTCTAGTCGATGAAGACGTGGGAAGCCTCACGAGAAGCACGAAGAAAAAAGAAGTGAGGGGCGAAAGTCGGAGAAAACACAATTGGGTACGCCGCTGCCGCAGCAGATACGGCCCAAGAAACATACTTGCCTTGCTTGCCTTCCACCTGCATGCATCGTATATCATCTACCTAGGTAGGAAGTCTTGGAATTGTGACAAAAAGCGAGCGGTTCACTCGTCGATGCAAAGCTGCGGAGCACCATACCCGCATCTCTTCGGCGGGGAGTCCGGGTTCAAACGACGTGTGCATTTCAGCGGGGGTTTGAGGTCAGACGGGAGGCTCCGCGCCACGGGTATCTGCAGATGACTCTTGTTCTGATTGGTGATGATCTCTTAAAGCATCCATAGTTCGAGTGTGTGACTGCCGAATGCGGCACGGCTCTCAGCAAAGCACTGGGGACGATAGACTGGACTTGAATGGGGCAAGAAGATGCGGGTTCCGGTAGTCACTGTCTTGGCGAGTATGAACCTGGGACTCAGACTTCCATTACTCACCAGCATAGCACGTTGGATCGACGGGATCTAAGATATATCATTTTGTCACGAGCGCCACGCACAGAAGCAGCCAAGACACGTGGGAGTAACAGCAACACTTTATTGTACTATAGCCTGGATGCGCGCAAAAGTTCAAACTACCTGTGTAGGTAGTTCCCAAGTGCGATGATCAACAGGTAACACCTTGGTAGTACAAGGCGTATGAAAATATCCATGCAGAAAGAAAATCAAACCAATGCCTAAATGGGGTGGCCAAGACGCCACGTCTTGAGCAGGAAAACCCAGACGTGTGAAAATACTCCCGCTAAAACAAGCCAACAAACGCTATGGGGCCATCAAGAGAAGAGAGAATGGGTATGCGACGGACGACAAGCACCAAGAGTGGCCAACTTAGGCCTTGGCGATGACGTTGAGGTGCTCAAGGAAGGTCTTGCCGTCTGCCAGCTTCTTGATGCGGTTCTTCTGGCCATCGTTGACGAAGTTGATCCGGATCGTTCCCTTGTCGTCAATGTTGGGGTTGGCGGTCCGCATGCGGTCCTTGGCGGTGCGCGCCTCGAACAGGCTGTCGACGTGGACGGCGACGTCGATGCAGACCTGGGGCGCGTTGCGGATCTCGAAAGAGTTGGGCCACCTGCTCTCGAAGACGGGGACCAGCCTGATCAGGCCCTCCTTGGCGGGACCTGATGAGAGTGTGTCAGCCTGTCTGTGTCTTGGGAGGAGTGGGCACGGTTGTGTGAGATGTTACTTACGGTCCTTGACGTTTTTGAAGGCCGACATCCAATTCTCGTCCTTGGTGCGGCCCACGGTGAGCTCGCCAATAACAAAAGACTTTCCGCTCTCGGGGTGGAAGATGTCGTTGAGGCACGCCGCGACAAACCCCTTGGTGGAGTGACGGATGTCCTCCGTGTCGAAGGGATCAATCATGAGATCCATCCACGTCAGCTTTTCATTGGGGATCTCGTCACGGGGCACGAGTGCCTCTCTCGTGACGAGAGGAGCAGAGGCGGTGGACGTCGCATTCATCGGGAGAATGGACGCGGCGGCTGGTATGCCGGGAGCGGCAGAAGCGAAGGTGCCCAGGAGGGCGACGGCGGCGACAACGTATCGCATCATGATCGGGAAAATGTATGCGTGGGGGAGTAATGTGTTGTTACAATTGACGAAAAGAGTTATCGTGTGCCGGAATGGATAGATGATTGGGAAGAAGAAATGAGTTGAGATCTGAGAAGGGATGCTCTGATTGATTTATACAAAATTCCATGCGGCAGTGACCACAGCATGACTGTAAATCCCTATCCGTTTTCCTCCTTCTACCATGAAATAAAAATGACTAGGTTTGAGGCGCGATGGCTTGAAAAATAAAACAAAACATCATTTAGGTTGTCCCCCTTGATTATGGAAAAATATTAAGCCACGGATGGAATTAGATGAGTAACGGTATTTCATCTGAGATGGAAGCCACAGGGTTTCTGATCCTTTCAGAAATCTATCGTGAGACTGCTTGTACTGGATATTTATCATAAATCAAGTCACCCAAATGGTCGCGACGCCTCATAATGGCACGCTTGGCGTAGGCGTTCAACCAGAGACGGATTCTGTCCTCCCAGTCTCAGCATCCCTTTCCGTGGCACTGGGGATGCCTGGCGCAACTCGGCGAACCGCACTCAAATATCCATTATTTGCGTGCAAATAAATTTTTGGAAGGCGGCAAGTGTTCCCTAGGTACTTTTTTGTATTTTATTGTAGGTCTCGCACTGAGAGCTAGCCGTAAATACTGGGAATACCTTCTCTCCGGAGCCGGTTCACCGAAATCATTCGAATCTCGAAAACCTTGGTCATTATCAGTTGCGAGGGCGAAAAAAACTGTTTGTTCACAATGCTTGATTCTTGGACGGGACAATGGCGTTGGAAATTATTGATCGGTGCCCTCCTCCAGCCACAAGAGCTTACTCAAACATGATGGATAAGGTAGAGCAGGCTGACAATTAATGGCTTGGCGTCTAAACAAGTACATACCTAGGTTATAGGTAGGTTATAGAATTTCGAAAACCTTTTCTCGCTGCCAGCCTCAATAAGGTTGCGCGATTGGCAGCGACAGAAATGCAGAGCGGTAACAGAAATACTGAGGCTGTCTGTGACCAACTGGGTTCTTTTTCTTATCGCGACCTTTATCTGTGACTCAATGGGTTTAAACACCTAAAGTCATTGGCTGCGTCACGGCCGGTAACGGAGCCCATGACCCAAAACCACTTGACTCAGTCTAAAAATTTTCGTTCGGCGCCGCCTTACTTGAACGCTGCGTTTTGTCGGTGGAGGGGCAGTTTGGAAAGTTTGGCGGGGTGATTTCAATACCACAAACCGACTCCCAGGGTCTTTTGCTGCTCGAACACCAAATCCTCCACACAGTCAGCAAAAGAAGACCTGCGTCGTTGTTGGTGTGAATCGCTTCCATCTATTTTCTCTTTCTTCCTTCCTTTCTTCTTTGGGTAATTTACAAATACTCATCCGCTCAAGATGGTCGCCAAGCTTGAGGAGGTCGCCGCGCCTCACAGCACCTTCGACGTGAGTTGACTGATTGATACCTGTCCAAAGAAACACCAAACGCTAACTCGGACTGCCATGTAAGACCATCTTGGTGCTCGACTTTGGTAGCCAGACCAGCCATCTCATCCTGAGACGTCTGCGCTCCCTCAATGTCTACGCTGAGATGCTGCCCTGCACCACCAAGCTGGCTGAGCTGAGCTGGAAGCCCGTCGGTATCATCCTCAGTGGAGGTCCCTCTTCCGTCTATGACGAGGTTTCTCCTCATGTGGACCCTGCTATTTTCGACCTGGGAGTCCCGATTCTCGGAATCTGCTACGGATGCCAGGAGCTTGCTTGGCGCATCAATGACAAGAACGTCCAGCGCGGCGAGGCCCGTGAGTATGGCGAGACTGACCTCACCATCCTCAAGGTCGACGGCCAGGACCACGTCAACCGCCTCTTTGAGGGCCTGGGAGAGACCATGCACGTCTTCATGAGCCATTTCGATAAGCTCGTCCACCTGCCCGAGGGTTTCGTCACCATTGCCAGCACCAAGAACACGGCCTACGCTGGCATCGCCCACAAGGAGAAGCCCATTTTCGGAATCCAGTTCCACCCCGAGATCTACCACACCCACCGCGGTACTGAGATCCTGGACAACTTTGCCACCAAGATTTGCAAGGCCAGCAACAACTGGAAGATGGAGAACTTCATCGAGAAGGAGATTATCCGCATTCGCAACCTTGTCGGCGACAACGCCCAGGTCATTGGTGCCGTTTCTGGAGGTGTCGACAGCACTGTCGCAGCTCGCCTTATGAAGGAGGCCATTGGCGACCGATTCCACGCCATCCTTGTCGACACTGGCTTGATGCGTCTCAACGAGTGTGCGCAGGTCAAGGAGTCACTGTCGCAACATCTCAACATCAACCTTACCATTGTCGACGGTGGAGAGCTTTTCCTCGGTCGTCTCGCTGGCGTGACTGAGCCCGAGGCCAAGCGCAAGATCATTGGCGAGACCTTCATCGACCTGTTCGAGAAGGAGGCCATCCGGATTGAGGAAGAGGCCAAGCACACTGACCGTGCTGGAAAGGTCGAGTGGTTCCTTCAGGGCACCCTTTACCCCGATCTGATTGAGTCGCTCAGCTGGAAGGGCCCTTCCGCTACCATCAAGTCCCACCACAATGTCGGTGGCCTGCCTGCCCGTATGATGAACGGCCAGGGTCTCAAGTTGATCGAGCCCCTCAGAGAGCTCTTCAAGGACGAGGTCCGCGAGTTCGGTCGTCAGCTTGGCATCCACGAGGAGCTCATCATGCGCCACCCCTTCCCCGGCCCTGGCATTGGCATCAGAGTCATTGGCGACCTGACGCCGGAGCGTGTCGAGATTGTCAGGAAGGCTGACAACATTTTCATCTCCATGATTCGGGAGGCTGGTGTTTACAATGAGGTATGACTTTTCAAACGTTATGAACATGAATCGACCACTGACTTTGTGTAAACAGATGTCCCAGGCTTATGCCGCTCTTGACACAAACAGGGGTAAGTCATGCAGTGCCGATTTTATCATATCATGCTTATTACATGCACTATGAACATGGATGATGAGATGACTGTTCTTGAACATTACTGACTTGTCATCTTCCTGCAGCTGTTGGAGTCATGGGAGACAGCCGTGTCTATGGTGAGTCCAACTAAAGAGTATCTACCAATATCCACGAAACTGACATTGTCCTTCAGGATTCATCATCATCCTCCGCGCTGTTACCAGCACTGACTTTATGAGCGCCGAGCCGTACGAGTTTGACTTTAAGCTGATGAAGGCGATTGCACGAAGAATTGTGAACGAGGTTGATGGAGTATCGAGAGTGGTGTACGATGTCACCAGCAAGCCTCCTGGTATGTTCTCACAATCGAAGTACCCTTGATAAAAGTGCCGACAACTAACTTGGAAGCAGGAACCATTGAGCTGGAGTAAATGGAAACACATTTGAGAAGAAGATATGAATCAAAATGCTCATGTTGTTATGTGACAACGGTTTAAATGGATATAGATGTTCTGGATGGATTGATATTCTCACCCCGGCCGATAGAGGAAAATAGAAGTCAACCAAGAACACGGGAAGAAGTCTGAGCTGTTCCTACCGAGCTGCAAAGAGATGTGCTAAAGAGCTATCTGTATACCCCAAGCAGCGGAATTGCGTGGGCTCACAAGGTCACCGTCCACGTCAGAGCGACAGATGTATATAAAAATAAGAAGAATTGAAACTCAAGGAGACTGATGATGGTGCTTCAGATGAAGACTACTGGGGCGCCCATTGATTCTGATTTTGTGCCGAAAAACTATTATGCATCAATCTCGATATTCGCCTGACTTGTTTATTTATCGCATGTATTCTTGTGACCTACTACACAATCTCTATAGGCTGGGTATTTTCTCGCCCTAAAATTGTCGCCGAACTCTTATCTTAGCTGGACCCCATTCCCCAATGCACACGAATCACTGCATCTTCAATCTCGTCGCCGACCATGAAAACCAAGCTCGGTATCTCTCTTTGCTACAACATATATTGCGTTAACAGCACCATCTTCACCAACAAATCATCACGTGATGCCCCATGGCGCAATTGGTTAGCGCGTCAGACTGTTATTCCATCTTAGGAACGTCAATCTGGAGGCTCTGAGTTCGACCCTCAGTGGGGCAGCATCTTTTTGCATTTTTTTACATCTTCGCAGGTGTATTATTATTATTTTTTTTATCACTCCCAATATTTCTTTCATATGACGGACACAGCGTTGGACCATTAGATCTCGGCCATAGGATCCAGCTAAGATGGCTTTGAAACCAACGTCTTTTTTGATTATTCGTGTTGTACGAGGTCACTGTATACTGGCCGCTTGTCCAGGTATGCCACGGGACACCTTAGCTTTACTCTCCAGGCTGAATGGACTGCTGCATAGCGCCTTCGCATATTTCGTATACTCTCACTTATCATGAACCTTGATCATTCCTATCCCTCGTGCCTATTTGCAAATCTCTAAATCCTCATGATGCGCACCTACGGCTCCCGCCTGCATGCTAAAAGCTTACGTACTCGCAATCAAAATCCCATATGCAGCGCAAAGACTTTCTATTCCAGGTGGGGCAATCCGTACCTGACTCACTAGTTCCGCCCTCCGCTGCCCCCCACTCCACGCACATCTCAACAAAACGAAAAGATCTCGGTCCACAGTCAATAGAATACGGAATAAGTTCCTCTGCTTCAACAACAACCAATAGCAGGTCTTGTGGTCTAGTGGTATGATTCGCGCTTAGGGAACACCCTGAACATTGTTTGCGCGAGGCCCCGTGTTCGATCCACGGCAAGACCCTTTCTTTTGCCTTTTTTGTCGCCCCCCCCAGGAAGAATCAGACTTTTTTTTATTGCAAGGGCGGCTGCGATGTCCGTCTGCTTTGGCACAATCACGTGTCGTTTCCTTTTGCAATGTCGGTGGACTTCAATCACCCATTGAGTGTTCTCGTAAATTTTCTACACGAGAGGTATATGACCCCGGCGAGTAACGGACGGCCAAGTACAGAGTACCTCGACCCGAAAAAGGCTACCCAGAGGCTATACCCTCGGGCGCGGGATGTCCCTTTTTCTTCGGAGGGGGCTGCAGGCTTGGGCGCAAGGATGTTTGTGTCTGATTGGCGACCAGACCCAGAGTTAGCACGTTGCAGCCGGGTCAGGGTAAAATAAAATCAGGAATGTAGACTCCCTATACATAAAGGCATTCTCCCAATGGTGCCTGATTTTGATGCAATGCCGAATAATCAATCATAAACACCTGCTCTCGATCGGCAACCGATAATAATACCCTTACGTGGCTGCGCAACGATCTCTCCGCTCTTTTACTCCCTTTCCGGATCGTACTTCTTATGTCACCATAGTTATATCTTTCCATCAGCACGCAAAAATAAACATCAATCTTTGAGAGGATTCGGAACTTGAAGAAGAACATTGTGATTCCAGAGACACTGTTTGTCCAGAGCTTGTAGTGTCTCTAGTCGCAAAGATAAATCATATTGATTAGCCAATATGCTAGCTACCTATGAACCGAATTATGACAAAATTAGACTAAACAGTAGAACTAATATATGACCACAACTATAATCGTAACTATTTGAACCTGAGCGATGCCTCCTGTATTGCATCTCGTATATATGCTGCACGCGCAGCGATTCTTTCTTGAGACCCTCCGGGCTGGTAGATCATAGCTGCAGTCAAGTCTCCGGCGTCATTCTTGGTATCAATGAACGCTTGGACTTTCGCGTCTCGCGTGGCTTGAGGTGGAGGATACTTCGCCATCGATATTGGAGGCTTCGGTGGGTTCCCACTAGATCATAATGATGTGTTAGTATCAAAAGCCTCGAGAAGATTGCGGCAGGTGCATGGGATACGTGGATAAGGGGAACTGACCCATATGTGAGAGAAGCGGTAGTGTTTTGGCTCATGATATGAACGAGCCAAGCCTGGATCTATCATGCGTCAGCGCCTTGAAGAATAGTGGTCCAATATTTCAATGCAAGTAAAGAGTACATGTGTCATATCTTACCTTGGTATAAGATCGTTTCGATGAAGTTCTCGAGGTTGATAGCAAGGGGTGACACGAAGGTGCTTGACAGTACGAAGATCGAACCGGCAGTGGTTGTACACAGGACAAAATGGGGGCGTGGGTGACTGAGAAGGGCTGATCTTGCGTATAACCTAGCTTTTTTGTTTTATGTAGCAGTGGTACAGAAACGATGCATAAAATCTAACACCATACATAGAAATATATGGAAAGAAAGCGACTTGATTGGAAAATCTGATCTGAACTCGAAGGCTGATTCTGGAATCCATGAGCGAGTATTGAAGACTTATATATAAACATAGGAAGGCGGGTCGCCCTATATTTTCTGGCACTGCTATCAAATCGCGTGGCGGAAGGAGACGCCTTTCACGGGAAACATGAAAGTACCGTGATTATTTTCGATGTCACGCCCACGTCAAGTAGAAAAGTGTATATTTTATCACGATGAAGTATGCTTGGCCCCGAGTCGGTCACCACCGTACGAAGCACACAACCACACTACTCTCTGAACTTCCCACTTCTCCCGCTCCGACCCGGGCGATGGACAGACAGGCCCCATGTCAGATCACTTTTAGTGTGTAGGCAGAGCCTGCATGTGTCTGTCGCCGTACGGTATGTGCCTACTTCGTCTGAAAGGAGACGCCCATCGGCGCGGCGCTAGTCTTGTAGAGCCAATCAAGCAGCTGCTCTCTCTCTGTCCACGGGTCCGCTCTTCCCTTCAATGTTCCTTCCAACGGCAGACCCCTGTCAACCCCAAGTGAAGTGGGAGACCGGGCCAGAGCAGATTCCACGAGATCTACGGCGGAAGTACCAGATCTGGTCTTTCGTGTATCTCCCCACAACCCCTACCTACACTATGCGGGTTTGAGGCGATTTGTCTCTTTGCAGTTGCATGGCTTGGTGGAAGAACGGAAGGATTTATGTGATGCGCTGCAATATTGCTTGAGGAGTGCCAAAGCCATGGTGGTGGTGTGGAAAGTACCTGCGACGTAGATTACACAGGTTGGATGGTGGTGTAGATCATGTACCCAGAGAGTATGTGCCAGTAGTTGTGAATATGATTTTCTCCTTCGGATGTTTGCCTGAAGTACACGTTGCGCGCGAACCAGTTCAGATTCAGAATGCGGATGCACAGTGGCTAACCATATTCAGCCCACATTACTCTATCCTGTTTACCTACACACGGGCTTGGATATTGCTGAAAGATCAATGTTCCGGTGAGATTATGCCTTTTCGCCGGCCATGTTGCAATCACGCTGCATCATTCTCTTGGAAGAGACAGGCAACTCGGGATTATCACATCGTCCAACTCCATACTAGCTGACAACGTCTGAGGCCACGCCCCTTATTCCGTGCATTTCTATTCGCGTTATATGAAGAACGTCTCCAAGACGTCAGCTACACCAATCATTAAGGAATAGGAAAATGTTGCACTGCCTCGTGGTGTTATACAGTGCCATTCTTGCGCATACGATAGAATTCATGTGCCCATACCATTGTTTGAGCGCGGGTTCGGCGGTCGTATATCGTGGCTGGTAATCATTGGCGAGTAGGCACGATACTGCGATGTGGCGCTCGTTTCTCGGTATCGCCACAAACACTGGATGGCATATCGCTTCGGTGATGGTCTTTTAGTGGAGTGCCTCGAGTGTTGACCGGAAGTTGGAAGATTCAGCCTTGCTTCGGAAGTCCTATTGCCTGTGTACAAATCTCAATAAAATGTCCAACGCGGCCTGATCAAGATGGAATGTTGATTGTGATTGTGATTGTGATTATGATTGAAATGTTCTAAACGTTCAGATTACAGATGATATCATTTCGCGACCTCTTTGGAGTGACCTACTCCCGATTGGTGTATGTATGTACTGTTTCCGTCGCCCGGCAAGAACCCAGCTCAATCCAACAGCATCTGTACACCGTAGACAATCAAGTAAACACCTACATAGTACGATTGAATCGCGGTCAAAAAGCTATTGAATACGCGACACCGGTGATATCGGTAGCAGGGTGTATATTGTGGCTTCAATTGATATTGTATGGTTCTGTTCTTCTTTTTCTCTCCAATCCGCATACCCGTCTGTGTTAATTTGCGCCCAGGACCCCTGGAAATCGTATACCGACACACTTGTCAGATATGTGATCGCCCCCCTTGCCTTGTCCACGCTACTTTAGGTACCTGGACAATGTACAGACAGGGTCCTCATCAGTCTTCCCTACCTGACTACCCTGTCACACTCACTCTCTCCGCGATGTCTAAAAGTCGAGCTCGGCGTGGGCCCACATCTATGAATGACCGTTCTCTCATTTATAAGCTCGATACCCCATCCTCAGAGGCTGAGCCTGATGGAGGGGTCTCTCTATCAACATCTTAATATCTCTTAACAGGAACGGCTTTGTGAGCATGGCGGGCGTTGGACGTGCGCATTCAGGATGCGACAAAACCGCCACACGAGCCCTGCAAGGCGACTCTCGGCATTCCGCAATATAGAACACGGAACAGGAAGAGAGAGAGAAAAAGAAGCCCAAAGCGAAGACGCTGCCACTACCGTGCACTTTCCAGCTGGCTAGGCCCGACAACTTGTGAACAAGATGCAGAATCGATGCATCAAATTGGCCATTAAAGAGGCCTTTCTCTAGCTCTTTTCGCCTTTCAAAGATAGACCGGGCTATAGTGGTCGGAGTTTGTGTCTGTTGAGGCCCAAGAGGACCTTCGGCGATTAGGGGTCGCAGTCGTTATACATGTGTACTTGTAAATCAGGCGCTTCACATGCAGGAAGTAAGGAAGATGGAGAGAGAAGCAACGCATCGATTGACCATTGAAAAGGCCTTGTTCCAGCTCCTTGTGATTACATGATGACCACCCTCCGGCCCCAAACAATTCCCCGCATCCCGCATAATGTACACTGCTCACCTTATTCTAGATGGACGAGATAGCATACGTGTGGGTTAGTTCTGCCCTACGGAACATCCCTTGTATCGCATAACATCCTCGTGGTCTAGGTTCCGGTTCAAGTCCCGCCGGACTCTATTTGGATGTGAGTCTGGGCTGGATCCTATAGGCTGCATTGTCGTGTCCAATGCTCTGTAGTTCTCGAGAGATACTTATTCCGGTTGCGCGATGTTCAACTCCTTTCAAATGATCAGCCTCCTTGTATTGCTGGTTCTAATACACCTCTGATGTCACACCGTGAAATCGCCAATCACAGTATACGCGACAACATTCTGCAAAGACGATGAGTGCTCGTGCTTGGCACAGCGTTTGGACTGGACTGCACAGCATCTCAGATTTTGCATAGCTTTTTTATCTGCTCGACTCTTATGAGTTTTGCGGCGCAATGAATCATATAAAAGAGGTATTAGAAACGACTTACGAATGAAACAATATGGCTCAAAGTCCGGCACTAATCATACGCTGATTCAATATTCAGAGTTGACAGAAATACAGAATGAAATCTATGGCGTCGCAATTGCCCGATTTTGGACACCAATTCATGCTGGTTGGCAGTTGTATAAATTGGAGACGGACGAGTGGTACACAACGTGGCTTCTCGGTCAGAAACTTTCAATACCAATGATCACATTATCGCCGATTCCGGAGCGCAAGTTCTCGCGATCTCATGGTTGGTGCCATGTCAGCAAATGGATCAAGTAGCATAATCTCATCTTGCAGCTGGAAAGCAGACCATGGCATAAGATCCTCCAATTGTGTCACCGTCATTGCTGAGCAAAAATGTAACCGCTTCTCCACACCCATCCAGTAACGATACACTACACTCGTTTTTCTCTCCATACATGATCCAGCTCGTCTTTCGTCCGGGTCCCGGGCAGTTCGCGATCAGCCCAACCGGCTCCGGTGCCATACACAGATGGAACGCCCAGGTCTGGCATGTGTCAGTCGTGGCTTAGCCAGCTATCCCCTCGCACTTCGGGGAACACAACAGGAAATACAGCCCAGCTTCAGCTACCTCGGCCAGCCTCGCTCAATAGGTAGCGAAAGCTTACTCAGGAATGATAGTGGCCGACCGGACACATGAAGCATCGTGCCCTCACTGGTCACCTATAATAGCCCTGGTTCAACGTTTTGTCGCAGCTTTCTAGTCGCTTAGCCTTATATGATTGATCTACGAAACTGGAGGTAACGGTAAATATTCCGTACTGGAATCTCCTAGGTCGCATAGATGGGTCGATAAAGGTTGGCGACGCGGCTTGATTGAAACTTCTCGAAGCTCTTGTCATGAAACGGTTTAGCGATTTCATGCACAGAATGGATACTGCCATATTCGCCTTCAGATCAATATGTGCAGTAGGAACCGTAGTGCTATGCCGGCCAGGATGTGGCGTCACGGGATACACTCGTTTCTAGAGCTCCTAAGACATCGGATCCCAGCGTCTCTGGAACACATGCTTGCGCTCATTTATCTCGCGTACTCGATGATGGCGTTGCTATATGAGACCGTACCCACATTTTCAGGATACCGGGCTTCGCGTCCGTGGACTACCGTCTGAGTCTCCACGCCAGCTTCTCCCAGAAGTAAGTGTAATGGATAGACGAGTTGTCTGTATTCGTCTGGGAGAACTGGTTCGGAGTTCTGGATTATCACACAATCCTTGACCTTGTGCCGAAGCTTGCGAGCCTGTACTTGAGAGGCAAGCTGAATAACAGGGCAACATGAGTGGCAATCAGGAAGCAGTACAGTTTTGACGGAACCTATTGCGGATCGAATATCGCAAACGCTGCAGACTGTTTACTTTAATGACCGCACCTAGCCCAGTAGATGTGCTCCCCAAAAGCGCAGTGATAAGTTGACTGTGAACTTGAAATGATCCATGGATATGAGAATTGCACGCATGGAGCCAGCGAGCGCTTCTATGCCAGAGATGTCTGTCTAACCGGGGAAAAAGCATCGCAGTTATGTCCTAGTAAGCACAACTTGTGCCCCTTTCCCTTCTTCCAGTATGTGTCACCGCAGCTGCCAACCCAAGACTTCACAGACTGGCCTGCCCAGAGCCGGTGGGAATCAACCTCCAGAATCCAATGCGCTCTTTCATACTTTGCGCCGCTCATCGTGTCATGTAGACGTAGAGACTCCCAGTTCGACACCACTCTGAGACGAGAGGGCATGGAGCCTGGTACACTGCAATTCATTGACCCGTCACACCAAGTGCAGTGGTAGTCAGGACTCCGCATCAATATTACTCCTCCCACATGCTACTTCACGTAGCTTCGGTCATTGTGTTGCACGGAAGTGCTTTCATAATCCTCCCAAGACCATCGGATTCAAGTCTCGGGAAACTGATCACACCTGCCATACGACAAATCATAATGGTCACAATCGAGCAATAAAACAGGGATATAATGTGGAGGTGTAATGTATTATGTCCGTGTATAGAAAGGTAGCTATATGTATTATGGACTATTGATTGACTGGGTGAAGACAAGAGCACTGAAATCTCTGTGACCTTTCTAAATATGGCAAGAAAGACTCGTCTGTGAAGAAGTGTTCAACCCACTAGCTGCTACATCATCAAGAGCGTTCTGGACACGTGTCATACGTGCGGCGAGTCTGTCTCCAGACGCCTGAGGTTGGTATGCCATGGCTCCTGCTAGTTCTCCGGCATGATTGCTGCTGGCAATATACGTTTGAGTTTCGATGTATCTGGGTGCTTGAGGCAGGAGATCCTTTGCCATCGCCACTGGAGGTTTCGGATGGTTTTCGCTTCGATACATTGTGTCAGTGTTGGATTGCATGAAATGGTGGACAAAGATGTAAGGGAAGAGGCGCGCAGACTGACCCGTAGCACAGAGACGCTGTACTGTTTTGACTCATGACGACAGATAGATGTCTTCTTTCGATTTTCGTTGTATTGTTGTGTTAGTCTGCATCGAACATCAAGCCTGGTCAAGACACGCTTTCAAGGAACGACCCAGTCTTGAGATGTGAGTCGCAACGGGCGATTTGACGTGATAAGTGGGAGAATAGATGTTAGTCGATTGCTCATCCTGAATGATTCTCTGCCCAAGGAAACATGAAAAGAGCCGAGCAGAGCAGAATATATATACAAATATATAAGGCTTTCTCCAGTGGTACTCGATCAAATCATATTCCTAGAACCGACGCCTCCCCGGACTGGAAGAGACAAAAGCGAAAAAAACAGGAAAAGACAAAAGGTGATATCATTCAATATTCCACGAGTATTTGGCCACTTTCATGTCTGACATGGAGTTGCATGCAGGATTTGGGCCTCGGTCAGTGAAATATATGTGCCAATTATGCCGCTGTCGCCATCTTACGCAGTGTTGGAGCCATTCGGGACATTTGTAGCGCCCGCGCCAGACACTCTTGTTAATGATCCGGGGTGCCTATCTATAATAAGATTGATCCCATGTGCTCCAAGATCCCTGCATGCCATGCAAACGTATGCCGATGTATGCAAGAACTCAATCACTTTCTGCGATATCTTGTTCTCCGTGATCGCTAGACTGACCCTTCAGGGTGCTCTGTGGTTACAAGAGATATCTTTCGAACTCGAGGCGGCCTCGTAGCTTGGCCGTAAGCGGTAATCCGGCCCCATGGCGGACCAGTTCGCCGAGGCGACATCGGTGTTAACGGTTCTCCAACCATACCCGCGGTGTAGATATTGTCAGCGGGGCGATCCATGAAGCTGCCAACGCTGCCCTGCATATGTGGTGGTGGCAACCGGCACTGCGGAGATGTATGAAACATTCCTGGCGTGCTTCGTATTGTCATTCTATACGATATGCATACGATCGATCTATGTTACTCTGTACAGGGACTTTTCGTCCCTTGGAAATCTCACCATTCCAGCTGCTCTCAAATTTGTTTAATGGCAGGTCTACCAATGACGGGCAACAAGAAGTGTGCAGCGCGTACAAGATACAATTGCGCCCTCACATGTCGTTGAATATATACACACGCTCTGGCCTCTGGCATCACCCGCCGCGTCTCTTACACTTGCTGAATTTAGCTATGGGCTGACTACAGATTCCATATCTGACAGGGAATAGAGGAAACTCGCAAAGCACTGCTCCTTGCTCTGTCGTATCCAGGCTTGGTCTCCCCACATGCATCGCCGCTCAATGCGATTGGTACCAACTCTTTATATGACTGCCTGAATTTTCATGCCAACTTATCTCCCCTTCATGACATGACGCCCGCCACACTCTGTTTGCTTCTACACACTCATCCCATACCAATCATAGTGTGCGACTGTGACTTACCAGGCCAGCGCACCATGAAACCCAGTGTGTCGTGACCACACTGCTTTGCCATTCAGCTTACATCAACATTCCTACGTCCAATCCCACTACTCACTTATACCGCTCAGAACGCCGGTCACAGTACGCATCACACCGGCGCGGCAGCCTGACTGCCTACCGTGTTTTGTGGCCTTTAATATCTGGGGGTTGCGACATACACAAAATGGGGACAGTTGGTAAGCATCCGCACCGCCGTACTTATAAGATCACCCGGATTCCAAATCCTGCATCCGATAGAGGGGTCTTTTCAGCTGGTTTCGACCAGAAAGCCGGCCGTGAGTGGACCGACCTGTCCAAGTCCCATTCGCCTGCTTCCAGCCTTGGGCGCCACCACCGATCCGATCTCGAAAAATGGCGTTATACCATCCCTCATCTTTTCTAGCAGAGTATCTCTATCCTCGGAATACCCCTTTTGTTACATCACGTCCATATGGTCTGAATGCATAGTTCGGATTAATTGGACTCCGTCTGGATTTTAAGTCGGGCTGGGAATTGTGTACTGCCGCGGCCGATATCCCATTCCCCAGAAGATGCATACTTGATCTGATACCACGATGTGCAATCTCTATCAAATGATCAGCCTCGTCGTGTTACCGACTACCAACGCAACCCTGATCTCACATTCTGTATTTTCCAGCCATGTGTGAATGGTTTCTAAAAGACATGACATGCTTGTGCTTGGCGAAATGTTTAGATTGCACCGCACAAAATGTCAGTTTTAACACAGATTTTCCGCCGCCCCGATCCGTCAAGATGTGCGGCAACCTGGCCACAATTCCATCATGCGCAGATGGAAGGTCTAGTTCTGGGTCGGTATGCGATGAGATGTGGCTTAGCTACCCAGGTAGCTATCCCCCCGCCTTCACACTGGGCGTAACACGACAGGAAACATAGCCAGCTTTAGCTTCCCCAACTCATCTGTGATATTTGTGTCGGCAATCGGCTACGCTGCGCCGGTCGTCGGCCAGACTGTAACTTATAAAAATGACTACATGGCAAAGCGTAATTTTTATTTGTAGTCACGCAGCCTTGTTCAGTACGCGTCGAACACTCACCCAGGAATGGTAGTAATTGACAGGGGATAAGGCGTCGTTCCATTGTTGATCATCTATAAAACTCCAGGTTGAACCGTTTGTCACAGCCTCTTGGGTCGCTCAGCCTTGGATGACCTATTTATGAAACTACAGGTAACAATATTGGGTTCGGGCTGGCGAAACGGCTGAAGTGAAACTACTTAAAGCTGTTTTTAATGAAATGGTCGCTGAGCAATTGCATGCACATATGATGGATATTACAAGAACGTCTGATGGACTTACTCAGGGGAAAAGAAGCGGAAACTCCGGTAGTGCCGTTGAGAAATCTGCACATGATAGGATTTATAAGGCCTCCTTTCTATTTGACGCTTCAAGTTATGCTGATGTGCATCGTGGTGGGTGTCGCTGGGCTCTTGCACAGTATTCATCAATACCTATAGTAGATCGCTCTCATAACCGCACCTAACCCCCTTGTAGATACTCCCCAAAAGCGCAGTGATAAGTTGACTGTGAATTTGAGATGATCCATGGATATAAGAATCCTTTCATGTTCAAACAGAGTGTATATATAGTCGATTTTCACATCAATCATTTGATTCTGGACAATGCTTTATCTACCTCCCCTTCCACACTTGCCATGCGTGTCGCCAGCCTGTCTTTGGAAGTCGTGGGCTGGTACATCATCGCAGCCGCCAAGTCTCCAGCGTCATTCTTGGTCTTGATGTATGCTGAGACCTCAAAGTGTCGTGGTTCAGAAGATGGGAAGTTGCTCGTCATCGCCACCGAGGGCTTCTGGGGCATTTCACTAACATGCCAGGACTTAGTCTTGGGGTCATTCTCCCATGGCTGATGATATGTGACACATCAAGGAGATAGATTTACTGACCCATAGCAAAGAGAATCTGTACTATATTGATTCATTATGATGGAAAGTCTTTCTATGTTGGTAGATACATCGTCAGCCTGATTGAGTCCACAGCTAGGCTGATTCAGGGACACGTACATTGATCAGATCCGATTCTGGAAGTTCTTGATGAAGAACCTGAGTATTGTAATATAAATCGAAGATAATCAAGTTGATGTTGTAAGTTCGCGTCCATAATCGGCCAAGTAAGTAATGAAAGCTTTCGGAGGGCCCCCCTCGATATATACGTATTCCAGCATTCTCAGCTGGGTGTCCTTTTCAACCCCAGATCAAAATGCCAGAGAAAAAGAAAGCAAAAAGACGAAGAATGAGATGATCGCAACTCGGTATTTGTGTCGGCGTCCTAAAATGTACCTTTGTCCTGTAACCAATCATGAATATTGAGGATTTTCACCGAGAACCAAATGCACAAAATCGCCCAAAACAGCCAAGCGCGAGCTCGACCATACTGTATGATCGCATGCATACAATGACGCTGCCGTTCCCCGACTCGTTGCCCCATCTGCAGCCGACGCCAACCAGCTGTTTGCATAAATCTGGAATAAGTGACCGGTCAAAATCCAAGCTGGCTCATTCGTGAGAACATCGCTTATGTGAGGTACCCAGATCCTCATTACGACCACATCTGGAGTACTATACATTGTCTGGAAGATCTGCAGCGCATCGCGAACCAATGGCCTTATCACTGACCGCTGCAATATGTTCCAAAGTCTTCAACATCAAGTTGACAGCAGATTTTGTTTCAGATCCTGAGCTGCAGCCCGAGCCGGCTCGACCATGAATTGCTAGGACACACGCGAAAACCATCTCCGCCTACCCCGGCCTGCTCGATCCGACAGATGCTCTGCACGTAAGTCTTGCCGAGGAATATATATGCCGATTTGTCCAACCATGTCCGTAGTTTCCCAGATTGGTATTTGATTGAAAGTGATCTGACGGCGCATTCGATCAGATGCGTGCGGAACCTAACATTTCTCGCTCAGCCTAAGAGGCCGCCCCCCCCGCGTGGGATGCAGCTGAAAACATGGTACGATTTTCTGATTCGCGGTCGAATTCATCTTTGATCGCCAATGATTGGCTGGAATAAAATCTGATTACCTGGTTCAGTACCTTTGACTTTTGAGAGCGACGGTCAGTCATAAAAGGTTGTGCAGTGCGTAGAGCCTCACGGTCTACGTGGCACGTCAATTGCCCTTTGATGGCGATCTTGCCTGATGAAACCAGGAATAATTAATCAGGACTCAAAATAATTTCCAAGAAAAAATCAGGACAGATGCAAAAGTACCGCTCGGAAGCCCTCGATGGCGGGCTATTGCTACATGAGGCCGTCAAAAGTATTATCGTTCTTGGGAGGTTGGACGTCTGCTTAAATTGTCGCGATTGAGGAAGCCGTATTGCTCAGTGAAATATCCAACTACGCGATCTCAAGCATTTCCAATGTTTCTGCAATCTTTGAGATGATAGCAGAGTGAGCCGTTAGACCTCTGTTATAGTTACCTATGCTCAAACCATTTCAATATGGTCGACTGGTGTCTGACTCGCCGTACCGCTGTCACTCTTCAATAGTTGCAGTAGCGCGAGTCAGTCAATCCGGATAGTGGCAGTCGATGGGATTGAGCACGAAGGTTACACACGAATGCCGTCTCATCTCCTGTACGAAAACCAACTGTAGCAGGCAGCTGTCAAAGTATTGGCAGTGTCACAATAAGTGCGGTCTGTGTTCTGTGTCCATTCTGTTCCACACTACCATGCTATAGATCTTGGCATACTCCATGAGTACCACACGGATGACCTCTTCCTTTTGCCCAGTACCGTGGTGGTATCTTATCTGATCCATCTCACCCACTCACAACATATTCGCTTGTATAGGCGAGAACCTTTATCATTGCATAATTTGTCATTTGATCACGTTTACAACTGCCAAGACCTGCCCTTTCTAGTTTGTCCCGTGCCGAGGCTGGAGTAGCAAGATGCCATTGATTTATCCGGCATTGCGGGTTCAAGACAAACAAATGTGATTGTTGTGTGTCGCGCAATCAGTCACACCATATCAGCTTTTTGCGCGTACTGAACAAGTATGGCAAGGTAAGTTTTACTGTTCAAAGAGAGACAGTAATTAGTTTGAACTGTTGAGTGTAAAACTTGGCGATTGTGGGTAAATGGAAACATATTCTTTCATCTTCACCGTCTTTAGAATATCGTGATTGCTCGGTACTCCACTTCTATCCGAAACACGATCTGCCAAGTCGCCATCTAGATACTCCGCCCCCAGAAACCCGGGATAGCATGCGAGTGAGATACCGGGAACGTGAAGATCAGGGGTCGTCTGCGCTTGTGGGCTGTCGCGAGGAAAATTTCGAATTCTTTCAAGGGTTGCGGCGCTCGGAGAGGCGTGGGATTGGCGGGACCGGCATGGCCTCCCGCCTTTTAGAGAGATACAGATCGGAAAGATGCTTGCGGACCAACGGGGTTCGCGGCTCATTAGTGGGACGAAAACACCGGGGAGTCACAAACAAGAAAGAAAAGTGCGTGAATTTGTTTGTCCCAGCACGTATGTTGTTTTTCGGCAAAGGAAACAAGCTGCCTGGTGGAGGGGGTGCTTTATAAAAACCCCTGGAATGGGTGGCCACCATCTGCAAAAAAGAGAAACGGAGAACAAATAGAGCAAGACCTGCAAAGAGTTGCCGCTCCATTTACAGATTACCATACAGATCCCATCTAGATCGCCCATAGATCTGTGTCGTCTCTACCCGCCTGAACCCTGCGTCGATCGCCGTGCTCGCCATGAAACTGGAATACTCCCCCGCGAACGAGCCCAGAGAGGCCAACGCGGCCGGCGTCCTGGTCGTCCCCGGCGGCGGCTACGGCTACGTCACGTACGAGAAAGAAGGGGTAACGCCAGCAAAGTGGCTCAACGAGCGAGGCTTCGATGCTTGGATTCTGAAGTACACCACGGCCCAGGAGATGTCGGCGCCCATCTATCCGGTGCCGATGACAGAGGCTCAAGAGGCCGTGCAGAGGATTCGGCTCGAGTGGCAGCCCCGCACACTGGGGATCTGGGGTTGGAGCGCTGGCGGCCACCTCAGCGCCATCACAGCCACCGAGGGCGGAAGCGCCCCCAACCAGCGTCTGGACTTTGCGATCCTCGCGTATCCCGTCATCTCGATGGACCCGGGCGTCACCCACATCGGGTCCCTCCACAACCTGCTGGGCCACAAGCCCGACGAGGAGCTTCGGCGGTCCATGTGCGCCGAGACCCGCGTCAGCAAGGACACGCCTCCCGTCTTCCTCTTCCACACGGCCAACGACGGCAGCGTGCCCGTGCAGAACGCGCTCGCCTTTGCGGCGGCCATGGCTGAACACGGGCGCCCTTTTCATCTGACCATCCTGCCCGACGGGCCGCACGGCGTGGGCATGGCCTTGGATGATCCCCAGCGGACTTGGACCGGTGAGCTCGAACGCTGGCTCAAGACTGTCACTTGTGCTGGCGCGCCAAGAAGTGAAGCTTGATTTTTGTGGTGTTTCTTGTACTACATGCCGTATTCACGTCTAAGATAGATACATACACGTGCATACCATACCATACCCCATTCCAGTCCAGGAACGGTGTCACCTGGACCTATGCAGCGTGAAAGCATGTGTCGGCATTACCGTTGGGAAAGTTTAAAAGGGCAGTGGTGCTGATGCTCGATGCGGCTGCTGATGGGTCGGTCATATAACCGTTGGAGAACCTTGAAGAGAGATGCGACAGCGGGCGATCAAGATTAAAGCGAGGGTTTTTTTGCAACGTATGATTCATCGCGGTTCCTCGGGCGGCTCAGCTCTGTCCATGCCGGGGTTGGGGAGTATACTTCCGGCTGGGCTGCATACTTCCGTACCTGATCTAAGGGACCTGAGGTTAGACACATCGCGCTGGCGGCGGCGCCTCGATTGTTAGCTTCCTGCCAAAATGTCACAGCGCCAGACCAAACGACTACATCAGCGCTATTTAGGCACATTGATGTCATGTCATGACGGTGCACCAATACGAATGCGGTCTTGGAACGGCATTTGTCTAGATGGTGATGAGATGCAGCACGTGCTGAATTCCTGATGTGATTGTACTTGCCCGTCTTCCAAGTTGATACTGGAGGGAACGAGAGAGAGAGAGAGAGAGAAACACACGATGGTCTCGAGTGCTGGTGGCAGGTCTTCAATGTTGGCAAATACCATTGCATGCAAGGAACCATCCCCGGGTGTATCGGCATCTGGGTTCACCGGGATTCGACGTGTTCCATCTCTCTTCCATCGCATCTCATCTCGATCAATCGATACATTCATCGCCCTGGAATGCGGCGACAGCAAGAATAAGAGATATCGAAACGCAAGCCGAGAAATGGAAGGGCCTCGCCAGTGCTGACTACGAGCCGCCTATATATCTGATGCGGAGAGATGGTGAGTCGCCTGCCGCAGGCTTGGACATGTCCAGGTTACCTTGGGGTGCCCTATGGCAGTCTAGAACGGGGGGGCGACGGGGTCTAGAACGTGCCCTGACCAACGCCTGGAGCTAAAGTCATAGCAAGTCGCAGCCAGCCAGCATCGAGCTTAGGGCGTCGCCGAACCGAGCGCATGGGTGGGTGGCAAACTGGGAGACCTGCCATGCTCACCAACAACTCACCCCAAGCACCCGCCTACAACATGTGTATCGTGCAGCTAGGGCAGAGACACGCAGAGCTAAGGTAGCCGGCTTGTGGGCTCTCCCTCAACCACCCCCCATGCCCTCCTGGGCTGCTGCTGGCCTGCTGTTTTGGGCCTCCGCTGACCACTCACAGGGTGCGCTGGCCTTGGGACTGCTTCGGCGCCCAGCCCGTCCCCATAGGTGCCCCAGACATCCTTGCCGCCCCCTGCTCTTGACCATGCTTTTGCACCACGCCTCTGACCATGGGCCTCTGACCATGGCATTGCCAAAGTCTGGCCCTGGCTTCTTCCCGATCGGACAATCTGGGCCTGGGCGTGGTGGCCGCTCGACTGATCGTCCTCCCGTCTTTTTCTATTATATCGGAATTTCTCCCGAACGAGCGTAGCCATTCTCATTGAGTGGCCATGTCGTGTCCTATCGTCGTATCATCCTCCTCCACTCAACTTCATCCAAGGGCAAGACGGCTACTTCCACCCTTCCGCTGGTTGACTTGACTTAGACCACTCACTGCTGCTTGCGCAACCGACTGCGCGCAACCTGAGAGTCTGTCTGTGGCTCGTCAGTCGGCAGTGGTCTTTGGGTTGTCATTTCCAAGGGGGAAGGACTGAAGTCCCGTCGGGCTTTTTTTCGCCATGTCCCAAATGCCTCAGTATCGCCTGATCCAGCCGGCGCAAAGGGGCCATTCCGCCTCGGCATCTGCATCCCCTGTGGCAGAACCCAGCAAGAGATCCGACAAGCAGCGCAACAACCAGGCCTGCAACGAGTGCCGTCGGTCCAGAATCAAAGTATGTGGTCAACATCTCTTGTCCTGCCTGGACCCTCCACCTGGATACGTACTAACACGACCTGCCCCGTAAGTGTGATGGTGGTCGTCCCGGTTGCTCGACCTGTCGTACCAAGAACAGGAGCTGCACATATGTCGGCTCCTCGGGAGAGACGAGGATAGAGGCTACCAAAAACCGCCTTGAGCTGCTCGAGAAAGTTCTCGGCTCTCTACAGTCGGCCTCTTCTGACCAGGCGGCTCAGATACTGAGCGATCTCAGATCAACTCAGGATTTGACTTCCGTCCTCGGCCGGATCCCCGCCGATGGCGCTTCACAGTCGTCGACGCCCAGCCACGGTTCCATGGACACTGCACAGTCTCCTGATGGCATCGCGTCGCCGGGGTTTAGTCAAGCAACCAACCCTTCCGCCGTGTCCACACCTGTCTACACTGCGCCCTATGCCACCTCCGAAGGGCGAGTCACTCCCCCGGCCCGCTCGACCCGGTCATCATCGCTGGTGTTTCCGGGCTCGTGTGTCATCACGCCGCCCAAGGCCGAAGATGTGTCTGTCGCCGTAACCGGGTTCTTCCAGAGCAGTGGGGCATTGTTTCAAGTCTTTAGTGAAGCGCAGGCCAGGAAACTCTTTGATGCCGTCTATGGTCAGCCAGACGGGCACATGCGTGCTTCTTCTGCAGAATTATGCTGCATCACGTCCATTGCCGCCGTTGGGGCTCAGTACGGACATGGTAACTCTGAGGCGCATACCGACACGTCCTATTACGATATCGCCAAGCACTACTTTGATGACATTGTTCACCAAGGAGGACTTGATGCTATCAAGGTGTGCATCTTGTTATCCATGTACAACATTTTCGAAAAATCCACAGTTGCGCTTGCCTATATAGGTATGTCTTTATTTCTTCGCTTACACGACAAGTCCGAGTCATACTGACGTTGTCGTACAGAGGTCGGCCTGAGCATGTCGAGACAGTTTCAAATGGTGCTGGAGCAACGAAAGCGACCAGACCCACAAATCGCCACCTCGACTGAGAGCAAGCACATCTGGAGGACTCTGACGTTCCTGTCCAGGTGAGTGATTGTAACACAATAGACTTGATTGAACTTGAAGATGCTAATCTTGCGCAGTTGGCTTACGTCTACGCTCGGCTATGTCTCCGGCAATGATATAATGGTGAACGGGCATATTCCTGTATGTCCTCTCTTGCTCGTTGTGCCCCATTCTTATTTTCTGACTTTCGCTAGGTCGGGCTTGCATCGGATTCAAATGATGTTATTGAAAGTAAGTCAGACCCTCAGGCACCCCAATTACCAGCGCTGACAGTGTCTAGTTGTCCAAGCAGAAATGACGAACATTGCCGTCCTGAAATCAAAGATATTGCGGATGCACTTGGCATTCAAGGATCTTACCATGTTGTCGGTCAAGTCCATCTTACAAGACTTGCAGGTAGGTTTCTTTCATGTCTCTTCCGTGCATTCCAATTTCGCTTTCTCAAACGTCTTGTTACAGAGAATTTGAGCAAGAGACTGAATGGAAACTTACTAATACGGCTTTGATTGGTAGACATGGTATGCAAGGTTGCCGGCTCAAATCAGGCTCGACTACGACCAGCGTGACTCTCTCACACCACTGACGAAATGGAGCATCTATCATGTCCACCTCCTTTACCTCGGGGCAAACATCATCTTGTATCGCCGCATGTCGTCTCAGCTCATGGAGACGCGCCACTACGGCGTGGGCCATGGTGTCTTGGATATACCCTTGGAAAAGCTGTACAGCGACCATGGAGGGCAAGCGGTGCTGGCTGCCAAGAGCTCCGCCCAGATCCTGTTCGACATGCTGCAAGAAATGGGCATTTTCAAGCGCTGCTGGCTCGTCATGTAAGTTTACCGGCTTGGCGAGGCTGAGTCAGGCCTAGAGTGCTAACTTAACCGACAGTTTCCAGTCGTATACTTCGTGCTTGATCATACTGCACTCTGCTACACAAAAGATGCTTCACGGCTGGAGTCCGGCTACGTGGAAGGACGACTTGACCAAGGCCGATCTCTGCTTGCAGGTATTACAGTACTGCGCTTCAGCCGACTCCACCGCACACCGGTTTTATACTGAGCTCAAGGAGTTCCACGACTACATCGCAGGTCAGAGCAGAGCTTCGCCGGATGCCAGGTTTCCATGGACGCATCAATCGAGCGGCGCAGACGAACCACAAGACTCATCCTATCTGATCAGAACCCCGTCGAATGCCGCCCCTGACCACCTCGAAGTATCATACCGACTGCTGGTCAAGCTTTGTCAGCCATTCGGCAGCCCCGAGCAGCAAGGCACCGGTATCGAAGACGTCAAGCAGCGCTGGCGTGAGGAGCCTACGCATACACGAGCCCTACACTCCCTGATGATGGCCAGGCTTGACTGGGACTTGGAGTCCCGCCAATCCTTTCGCTGGGATCCGAAGAAGTCGGTCAGCAACGCTGGGACTCCCACAAGTGGATTTGGCGAACCAGTCGTGTCGAGAGCCGGTGATGTGCTCAGTATCATCCAACAAGTCGCGCCCGGTACAGCCAATATGGAGGGACGCTTTCTTGGCAGCGTTCAGCCCAGCGGCTGGAAGAATCCGCAGACCACGTTCCGCGGCGTGGCATCCGACGTGCCCAAGTACCCACAGACGACTGGCCCGCAAGTGACAGTTCAGGAAATGGTGATTGATTGAATGGCAATCTTGTTTGGGGACATGGTTTTGATTTACACTGCATTGCATATTGGGGTTTTGGGGAAAAGCGAGCGCTTTTTTTATTTTCGAAACGCATTTGTACGGTCGTTTGGAGGATGTCTACATTTTGGCACCACTTACAACACTGAAAGTGATCATGATACCCTGAAATGACAAGCTAGTTGTCATTCTTATATATTGTATATAATCATGTACAACTTTCTCGCCTGTGAACATCGTGACCTGGTATATGGCAAAAAAATAGCGTGGATCACATACAAGATCACTAACACAGACACCTTGGTCAAATGACTGATACTATCTTTTCAGTACCTACGAAACCAATAGACGACAGAAATTCAAAGCCTTATTCGATCTTTACGGTCTCACGCAGCGCCATCGTATGTTTTCACAACCAATTGGGTTGAGAAGATGATGTTCTATGTCCTTGCCTGCAATTTGCTCCCAGCATACTCATGTAGGCATATATTCATGGTTAACCGGCATGTCAAAATGACCTACAACGACGTACTTACCGCTGGTTTTCTCCAATGGAGGATGCATAGTAGAACAATTACAGGATTACTGCCACAAAGTTTCGCGAGGCGTTCCTAGCCAATAAAAAGTGCCCGTTTCAGCGATACCAGGGCTCGGATCGGGCCGTTTTGCTTATTTCGACGTTTGACTGTATACTTCCTCTACAACATGAATCATTCCCACATCGTTGCAGATTTTATAGAAACCTCGCTTTTTTTGCGACGATAGCAAGGCCAGCAGGTATCGCTTATTACATCCCGGAAAGCATGTTCCTGAAATGGTAGGCGGAATTTAGGGGCGATCGTGATCGCAGTCGTCGTCAGCGGGCTTCCCGAGACCTCCATAAAGACCAAGATGCAGAACAACACGGCGTAGAATTTGAAAAAGACAAAACTTGAAAGGAGATGGACAACACCCTGCTCTTAAGTATAGATAGGCTACTTCCTCCACTAGCGCCCCGCTCAAAAGGAGTCCGTGCACCTAAGAAATATAGTGGTCAAATTTAGCGCTCCGACGAGACCAGGACTAGGCGAAGTACCTCCTCGAAACGCAACGTGGAGCCAACCTCGCCTTAAACATTAGGTAAACATTCCGGACCAAAAAAGGTCAATCAGCCAGAGTAAAGCAGGGTGCACCAGACATCGCAAGAGTGAAAGGTCGATATCATCTCGCACATAAATTCTGACCACTCAGAGATGTTTGTACACTGGTACCCCATACTGGGTCCTTCGGGGAGCCTGCCCTAGGTCAGAGCGTGGCGAGGTCGATGAATACTCGCCAATTGTCCATACTTGTAAGTTGTTGTGAGCCCAGCTAGCATACCGCCGCGAGCCCGAGATTGCGCAGAATTTGCGTACCTGGCGCCATGCGTCACGCTGGCTTGGATGGCCGTACGTCTTATCATCGGAATACCGGTGTGAGTGTGAAACCGAATACTACGTTTGGGATGTAGGAAGGATACGGATACATAGGTATGCTTGCATCATCACACCTCGCGCCGGCCCCGGATACCGAAAGGCCATGGGCATGTGGGGATAGATGTGATCGGCCTGTCCATCAGCGAGCCAATTGAGCTCGTTGTCTATGCTCGGTGCCTGCCAGTCATTGTAAATGTCACGGTGCACTGCGCTCATCGAAGTTGAGTGAGCTCATGCATGCGAGCTGCAGCTTGAATGGGACAACAACGAGGATGCAAGAGCTTGCTGGCTTGCTCATGTACTCTACAGGTATTCGAAAGTATCTGCGAAGAATAAGGAGGACGAATGCCACCACAATTCAGTAGGTAACCCAGGTACTTCGTCCGGTCTACGAATTATGTACAATGGATTACTCGCACCTGTACTGCATATGCAGACACATCAGCCCCCTGGTCCAGACATATATAACATGTGAGCATGGAGGGGCTATCCATTTTCGACAGGCATCCTGCCTCAGAGAGACATGCCCACCAGTACGAAGTACCTTCCCCAAAGTATACTTGTAGCGCGGAGCGCATTTGCTGCAAACTACCAGAAGCATCAACCCGGTCCAAACATACATACCATACTGCATGTGAGCTATGGAGGGGCCACCTATTTTCGACAGGCATCCTGCCGTAGAGAAAAGGTCCCATCAGTACGAAGTACCTTCCCCAAAGTATACCTACTTGTACCGCGGGGCGTATTTGCTGCAAACCAACCTATGATTACCGGGACGGGGTCTGATTGGCTGTCATGGCACATCCCAGGACCTCAACCTTTATGAAGAGCGAACGAGTTCTTCGGTGACCATACTGCCGTCAAGAAATTCCTTTCTTCTTTGCTTTTTCTGCTGTTCAAAGATGAAAGTCCCTCTGTGCGTTATTCGTGTATTTAAACACCTATATGTCTCCTTCAGATTTGCTCCATCATACTCATATACTGAGCATGAACTCGGCTTGGAGCAAGCAGCTTATACATATTTTTGGCCTCAAGACGACACGCCTCTGTCAGCTCATATTACATCCAAAGACGAACCATAAAACCATTTGAGTGGCGTAGGTCTACATGCTCTGCCCATTTCTAATTGCGCTCATATGGAGCATTAACACTTTGTAGATATTGCAGAACCTTACCGCCATCATGAGCCAGAACACTACAGCTTCTCTATCCTATGGGTGAGCTTACCTATTCGTCCAATATGCCTTTCCTTATCACTTCGCATCATATAATGAACCGATGACTAACAGTTGTTGCATCAGCAAAAACCCCCCAAAACCTTCGCTATCCATTGCCCGTTCCCTCCCAGATGCAACATCACGTCAAGCCGAAGTTCGAACCTATATCGAAAACAAAAGTGATGCCGGGGACCTTGCTGCGGCGATGGTTTACCGGCCTGAGGCATCTAGCGAGAGAACTGCTGCACGTGCGGCACGCGTACAGAGTGATGTTACCAAGGCATCGAACCACCTAGGGTGATCAACCATACGAGGGGGACTGTTTCTCGCCTCTATGTGGACGCCTAAGCTATCTTCAACGATCATGTCAACTGCAAGTCGTCTTAGAAAATAGGATGCTTGATTCTCTTTACCTTGTGTAATATCATAAATCTAGATCTATGACGGCCGCTCATGTGAAACTGCAATGATCCTCCTCGTGCGCGTACACTGTATGTTGAGGTCGACAGCTTGTATATGGCGCCCAATAGATCGATGGGTCCGTCGGTGTGACATCGACTGACTCGTCGTCCTAAAACTTTGTGTAAGCCTCCATATAGCGCTCTTTATTCCTTATAGCGCTCTCTACAGCGCTCTGCCACTTGATATAGCGCGCTTCCAACCTGTTATCATACGCAACAGCAGTATAGTGCCGTGGATTATATGCTATAATAGCAACGAACTAAACGAGCATCATGTAGGGTAGCATACACTATACCGGACAGAGTGTGATGGATAAGTGACTATATAGGGGTCAGCCATGACGTGATAGTGGCAGTGCCTACCGCTGGGGATGGCAGTTATCCTGCCACTGCTATTATTCGTGCCACTGCTATTATTCGTGCCACCGCTATTATTCGTGCCACTGCTATTATTCGTGCCACTGCTATTATTATAACTAATCTAGTGTATTCGCAGCACCCTGGTCGGTATCCTGGCTGGTATTCTGGTAAGCACAGCTCAGGAAAACGCGTGAGGCTTCCAAAAGACCGACGGGGCCCCGTCGATGTACAGAGTATTGGGCGCCAACGCGTGAATGTTGCTTATATAAACTTTAGGCCGACGACGACGACGACGACGACGGGTCCGTCGAATTCTTAGCGACGGACCCGTCGACCTATTGGCCGCCGCGCGTGGGCAGAGGCTTATATAATATTCACAGGTCCCGTGTAGTAGTATACACGCGGGGACCCGTGTCTGTATTGGGCGCCGTCGTATATAGTATGATTACGTAACATTGTATATTTGCCTCTGATAGCGACGAGTCGTGGTAAGAGGTCGCAGATCCCATGTGCGCGGCGGAGCGGAGTGTCACTCATGGATAACTCTTCTCAGTGGCAAGGCTCAGTGCGTCGAAGCATCATGTGAACATGCAAGGCTATGAACATAAGGTTCTTGAGCGGTACCTTTATGCTTAAATAACATGCTTAAGAGAAGACCTAATTGACCCACGTTGGAAATTTTCGCCACGACGGATTGGATCGAAGGATGTGTTAGCCGCTTTTCATTCCGAAGCAGGGCCAAGGGGGCGGAGGGCGCCATTGTACAACGTTGTTCTGTAAGTCGACTACGACTGGTCGCGACATGCGGGCTGCGAGACGCGCGTTGCGGGGTCTTAACTTGGTCGGTAGCACTCCTGATTGCTAATCAATGCACCCTTATGGAACCAGAAATTGTAGTGAAGCCCAAAGCCTCATCTTGCGATGAGAAGGTTACCCGGAACATGTGCTGCGGTTGTTCTGTTCCCTGATAAGTTGTGCGTCGAGTTGTTGGACTCTTCTGGTAATGCTCTGATGACCTCAATCCTGATACGTAGAAGACAATGAAATGATGCCGCAAAAGGCTTTGGAGTTCTACTGTGAGTTGCGGAATGCATCATCCAGATATCTGGTAGAGACCGCCTTCAAGGCCCAGTGGATAAACGGCCGCATTGTAGGCAGGACTGAGAATTCATTGTATCCAAGAAGTTGGTGCGCCTATAATCCAGTGCGTTCAAGGTTTGGTGCATCATCGCTGATTTACTAGGGTGGCTACCTACGCAGCAGCATACTTGGTGTTAATGGTCACGATTGCGAGGGGTAGCAAATGGACATACCAGAGCTTGACCCAGTACTGGGAAGGAGGAGCAGCAATACCGCAGATTCAATCGGGGTGTGAGAAATCCAACTGACAACATGGCGAAGCAATCCGATAGCTTCAAACTTTGCAATCGCACCAAACACCAGACAGAATATGCTAATACCTAGCTACGAAGGAAGCAGCAGTGGCACCACAGACTGGACTGGGGCAAAAGAGGCCCAACTCACGACAAGGCGAAGCAATTCAATAGCTTCGGAACTTCGCAATCGCGCCAGACAACACCATAGACTGTTGCACTCGCAAGGAGCCACTTTGCTCCTCAGCCATCCTGGAAGGAGCGAACAAGATAGAAGCAGACAGACAGACAGAGGGACGTGGGAGAAAATCGAATCGAGGACTGCGCGAGAGCGAGCACCTAGCCAAGCTGAAATAATAGCAGACATATACCCCTCACCGACCGAACTTGCAATAACAAATGTGTCTGGACTCGTTGCGATATGCCTTGTTTGTGTGGAGGCAGAGATGCATTGTCAAGATCTGGCGCGGCGCTACCAGCTGGTCTGGAAAATGGTTCGCAAATGGTTCGTAATTGTTGCGGCTCTACGAGTTGCAAGGCAACCATTTATCTCCTGACGGAAGGGGTGACTCTAACATTCAAGTTGCTCGTTTAACAATGCGGCTCTATAAGAATTTACTGGAATTACGACGCCGAGCCAATGAGCTTCCAGATCTGACATGATTAGTCACGATTCTCAAAAAGTAGTCCTTAGGAACTGGCAAGTTAATTTGTGGTAATGCATATGATGCCCTTTCTAACACTTCATTCAATCCTCGGTATGACCAGGTGTTCGACGTGATAGAAGTATACTGCAGCGCAATTCTGTTCTGTATATATATATGGCTGCCTGCCCTCTATTGTCACGATGGTTTATCACAGAATAAACATTCAACATTCAACACGCGAGCCAGGCATTGTCGCAATCATTCATTTGTGTTTTCAATAAGTTGAACTGTCAAGTCAGACTCTTACAAGTCCTTCCCTCAGAGATACCTTCTAGGTAGTTCACTCGTTGTGCTCTTTGCCCATATGTAAGGGAAGGCACTATACTTTTTGCCAACACAGTACCGACTAGAGACATCAAACTGCCTTCGTGATGAGTCAGAACACCACTCACTCTCTCTCCTACGGGTGAGATCCCTCTGCGTTCCTTCCACACATACGTGGGTCGTTCTTGTGACCGGCAGCCAGGAGACTGACACATGCCGACATAGAGAACACCCACCGAAACCCGCACTGGCAATGGCAACGAGCCTCCCGCCTTCTCGAACTCGTCAAGCCGAAGTCCGAACATATATCGAGAACAAGAATGATGCTGGGGACCTGGCAGTAGCTATTGCTCACCAGTCGGAGGTGGAGAGGACCGCTGCCCGGAACGCACGTGTGTACGGATCTGTGGCTGAGGCATCGTCTAGGCTGGGGTGACACCCATACCTAGGTAGCTGAGTATTCTCGAGAGTCTGGATCATCCCACTCACTTGTGGGGGATGCCATTTGTGCGTTTTTAGAAATGAGAAGTCCAGGAACAGTCGTCGGGCCCGTGTTGAGATAGACGACGATGGAAGCAGGCAAGGACTCTAGCCCCCATCTTTGCTCAGCCCAACACAGTTATCCACCACATCCCAGATCCATACCAACCATCGATACTCATGATCCATCTTCAATAAAACATTTCTTTCAGCTGTTGCCACATTGGCATTGTCGAAGGCTTCATCTCCTTCCCCTTGCATCATGGCACGCAGTTGGCTCTTTGACGAGTTGTGCAAGTAGGGTCCAACTGTTCAGACACGCTTCCAGACCCAATACCGTAATGATGAATGTTGCTTTTTCAGCAACATAACATACCAACGATCCTCACCTATCCATGATAGGTTGTATGGATGTGGCTGCCCGGTGACTGTCGCATATGCCTTCTATCTAGTAAGGCATGCCCTTTCGTGTAGAAAAGTCCACCCACTTCTTCAGCGGGGGCAGAGATGGCATGAAGCTTCCATCGGGCTTGTATCAGCGACAATGGCATCCCATGGGTCTCAATGCGTCGTTCGCTAGACCGGCGCTCATGGTTTGTGTAAAGAACGGCTGAATCAACGAGCCAGACAGCACAGCATCGAGTCGGTATCCGTCCGTATTGTCAATGAGGAAGTAACAGATGAACGTCCTGTCTAGCCGTTGATCCCGATCTATGAGTTAGCAAGATGAGTGAGTGCTCAGTGGGTATAAGGAGTGCGGCCGTCGAGCTGAGTAAGGAATATGGAAACGTGCAAGACGAATATGAAGATTAGGCTCAGCCTGGCGGGGGCTCAGAGTTGGGGGTACGGGGTAATAAATCGTCCAGGTCCCGGTCCTCGTTCTAGGTGCCCGTCCCCTGCATTGGTGCTTCATGTGCTTGAGTATGCTGGGGATGAACCAACTCGCATATAACCCCGCACCAAACAATATTGATTCGCATGGATCAGCGCCAGTGACATCATTGAGTTGCTTGAATCTCGCTTCCTCGCTTTCTCTCAGCTGCAAATATATATTGGTTTTGGGATGTCGCTACAGAAACTCGGCGCTGTGAATTGAGGCGGCGGGGGAAGTTGGAACTAGCAAGTTGCAACCCTGTAAAGTGAGTTCACACGTGCAGCGAATGGTAGCCGGGATAGGCCGAGAGGGTTTTGAGGTGCAATTGGTTCTGTTGAAATAATTCCGCTCGCTTCAAAGTCACTATATCCGATCCTTCGCCTCGCCGAGAAGAGATATAATTGTGAAGCTGCCCAGTCTTTCTTTCGTATCCATTGCCATCCCTTTTGACTCCCAAGACAAATATAGGACACGGCTTCCGTCTTGGCGACTTGGCAGTAGAAAGCTCCACAGCGACTATAGACGACAATGAAGTCCGTACACATCGCAACCGTCGGCCTGCTGGCCACGGCAGCTGGGGCGAGTCCCGCGTCTTCCGTGGTTGGCGTACCAACCTCGGACGTCTATCCTCCAGAGAGCAGTATGTCTAATGATCGTGTACTCACTCGTTGACTCCTCAGAGCTCTGGATTGACGAATGATCAGCTTCTGCCGACCCCAGCCTCTTCCCGCCGGAGTCGGTGGTCGGATTCCCCGGCATCACCCAGACAGGCGTTGAGCCTGCGGCCATTGCGACCGCCAAGGCCTACCCCTACAACTCGGGACCTGCCAATGCCTTCCCTCTGGTCTCGCCCGAGCCTCACGGCGAGGATCAGTCGTCGACATTTGACATCAAGAAGTACTGGGGCAACCTGTCGCCATGGTATTCTCTGTCCTCTGCCGACTACGGTCTCCCCGACGCCAGCCCGCAGCTTCCAGATGGGTGTGAGATCGTGCAGATGCACTTGCTGTACCGCCATGGCGCACGTTACCCTACGAGCGGTGCCGCGCCAGCGACGTTCGCGCAGAAGCTGCACAATGCCACAAGCAGCGGCTTCAACGTAACTGGCGACCTGGAGTTCTTGTCGGACTGGACGTACAAGCTTGGTGCAGAGCTTCTAACACCATTCGGAAGAAGTCAGCTCTACATGCTCGGAGTGCAGTATCGCCAGCTCTACGGCGAGCTCCTCAACAACTTCACCGAGACCAACACGATCCCCGTGTTTCGCACGCAGTCACAGGACCGCATGGTCAAGACGGCCGAAAACTTTGCCGCCGGATTCTTCGGCGTGCCTGAATATGTAGACCAGGTCAACATTGAGATCCTCGTCGAGACCCCAGGTGTCAACAACTCGGGCGCTCCCTACGAGATCTGCACCAACTCCAATGTCGGATCTCGAGGTGGCATTGGCTCGACAGCCGCGTCGGCCTTTGCAAAGAACGCTTTCAATGCCACGCTGGCTCGTCTCAACTCGCAGGTGTCTGGGTTGAACTTTACTCCCACGGACGCGATTGCGATGCTGCAACTTTGCTCGTATGAGACGCACGCGTTGGGATACTCTGCATTTTGTGACCTGTTTACGCAGGAAGATTTCCTCAACTACGAGTACTACTATGACCTGGTGAGTCGCCCTCAATGAGTCAGGACGCGGCCCAGAGCCTAATTGAATGCAGTCATTTTACTACAACAACGGTCCCGGCTCTCCCGTGTCGGCAGCTCAGGGGAAGGGCTACCTCCAAGAATTCGTCGGCCGCTTCACCCACAGTTTCCCCGACGCCGCATCAGCGCTCAATGAGACATTTGACAATAGCTCGACCTACTTTCCGCTGAACCAATCCATCTATGCCGACGCGACCCACGAGGTCGTCGTGCTCGACACCCTGGTGGCCTTTAACCTGACGTCTCTGTTCAAGGGGCCTCCGCTTGCGCTCACTGGAAACGAGAAGCAGAACAGCTTCGTCGCTAGCAAGATTGTGCCTTTTGCTACCCACTTCACGACTCAGGTGCTCGAGTGCCCGGCATACAGCCCGACGAAGCAGACCAGGTTCCTCGTGTAAGTCAATGCACATCACTGAGGTCATGATGATTGATATAACTGATACTTTGACCAGGAATGACGCCGTTGTCCCCATCTCCGACTCTTATGATGGCTGCAGCGATGACCCGAACGGATTGTGTTCATTTGATACTGTCGTGTCTATTCTTCAGAAGCGCATCGACGAGATTGATTTCGAGTACGACTGCTTTGCCAATTACACAGCCACGGCTGGCAATGACTACAACGGCAGGGCGCCCAGAGAGACAACAGCGGCTGAATTGTGATACTACTCTACTATAATGTGTAAAGCTCATACTATTTGGTAAAATAATCAATAATTTCGAGTCTCGTATTCTTGTTCACGACGGAGCATCTGGCTCTCCTTGATTGTATCTGAATTATTCCATCACCAATCTCGCTTTTGATGTGTGGGCCGGTGGACCGCCAATTCATTCCCAGTCAATTGGGTTGCCGGCCGTTTTGCAAAGATTGCAACTCCTTTTCTTCAATGTCAAACCGTGCTCTCTTCAACCGGTCGAGAGGTTCTGGGAGGGTTTGGAGGGGAGGGTGCCAATCGATGCAGAGTGGCCTGGGCGCCAGGTTAAGGTCATACTTTCGGCACCAAATAACGGCTCGCTCAACCTATTGACGCACTCGGAATAGCTGGAAAAACGAATACGTCGCTCACTGCCTCAAAAAGGGTCCAGCCAAGCAAACCAAGCCGTATATGCCAAGACAAAGAGGCGGCTGAAACGCGTTTACTGAAAAGAGGTTCAGCTCGCTCAATGCTCTGCCGTGGAGGAAGATTTTGAGTTTTTGCCCCTGCGTCGATTGCCCGCTCATGTCGATTCGTGCTGCAGGAACCAAGCGACTGGTCTGCACGTTGTTGCTTCCCTGGACGTTAGGACGCGTCATTTCTGGTCAGTGAGAATCCCCCAAACAATGACACCTCGATTGACAGACTGCAGCATCTTTCGTCTGTTCCACTGAAAAGGCCTCAGAAAAAGTTATCATGGTGCTTTTCAAGGCTTGAGACAGCACCGACTTTCTTCCCCAGTGCTGAGAGTTTTTGTTGCCCACCTCGCGAGTGTCCGTGAAGATCAAGAGGCAACTTTCCACAGAATTCAGACCTGTAGATTGGTCGATCCGCGGAACGGGACATCAAGGAGGATCGCCCGTTGTATTGACGGGCGAAAGGCGGCCCAGTCGGCTCAGTCCTCATTCAAGGTTGGGGGCCATACAAGGCATGGCCAGCTGGTAAACATGACGAGAGGTATATAATCATTTCGTGCTGCCACCCAAGCAGTGAAATTCTCCTATGTGATTCTTTGTTCCAGTGATCCATTGTCATTCGTTCATTCGTTCTTTTCTTTCAAAGCCAACCAGACCCTACTACTATCCTTTGCTTGTAATCCGTCGAGAAGTTCCGCCCACCTGAAGCCCCTCCCATCTAGTCGTCCAGAAGAAAAAACAGAGAAAAGAAAGTCGAAATGTACACCAAGCAGACTCTCGCTGTCGCCGCCACCTTCGCCGCCGCGGCGTCGGCGACGGCCAACTTCCTGCCCATCGCGCGCCGGGACTTTGTCGAGGCGCGCGTGACGGGCTCGGGCGACGACTCCTGCTCGTCGGCCCTGGGCCAGATCCTGCCCATCTACACCGAGATCCCGTACCCGCCCCAGGAGCTCCTGACCGTGCAGGTGCCCACGGACCCGTGCGTGACGCCCGACATCACCGGCCCCCTGGCCGCCGAGTACACGTCGTACACGTCCAAGGTCCTCGGCTGGTACAGCCAGCACAGCGCCGAGCTCATCAGCGCCCTGACCGGCTGCTCCCAGCTCGCCGGCTACGCCACCGAGCTCCCCGTCTGCTCTACCCAGGCCGCCGCCTACCCTACCGCCACCGAGGCCGCCCCCGAGGAGACCGGCTACTCCTCGTCCGGTTCTGGTTCCTCGGGCTCCGACTCTGGCTCCGGATCTGGAGGAGAGTCGTACGGCTCCGGCTCCGAGGAGACCTCCGCCGCTTACTCTGCCGGCGGCGCCGAGGAGACCTCTGCTGCCTACTCCGCCGGTGGTGGCGAGGAGACCTCTGCCGCCTACTCTGCTGGCGGTGCTGACGAGACATCCGCCGAGTACTCTGCCGGTGGCGCCGAGGAGACTTCGTCCGCCTACTCCGCCGGCGGCTTGGGAGCCGAGCCCTCCGTCACCGGCTTCGGCTACAGCAGCAGCACCGCCACCAAGAGCGCCGAGGCCACCTACGCCACGGCCGCCGCCGCTCGCGAGACTGGCTTCGCCGCCGGCATCATTGCCGCCGCCGGTCTGGCCGCCGCCGTCGTTGTTTTGTAATCGACCTAGACAAGAATTCCAGCCTGTCGCACCCCAACATTGTCACCTTTTTGTACTTGCATCAGGAGAGTGGGAAATGGGGGCGTTCGATAAGGTCGTCGGTGGTCGACAGTCAACACAACACAGTACAGTACAGTCTTAATCTCTCTGAACGGAATTTCTGGGGATGGTCGAGGAATGGCTCAGAGCTTTGTGATAATAGAAAAACAAAAACTTGGCGCAAACTCTGGATATAGAAAGTTCTACTAATTACAACGTCAATACATGATTTCTTTCTGTATGGTAATCTTTTGTGTCTCATTTCATCTCGAAGCTCCGAGGGTAGTCTGAGTTGATCTAAACAGTGACTGGTGATAGTACCTAGGAATGCTGTGCCATATTAGCCATCTATTTTGCTCATGATTGCCTGTCCCATCTCTTGTTCGAAGAATGGGCACAAAATTCATTCGGCGTGTGCAAACGCTTCTCATCCGACATGGAAAGTGTGTGTGTCGCTACAGCTCCCTCGCAAATCCCAGTCGATCTTCTCAAGAACCTGTCCAGACAATTGTGAAAACCACTCATAAGAGACTCTTCTCGTAGACCCGGTACTCGCACGCACCCCGAAGCAGAGGCGCGAGCTGCGGGTAGTCGTCCTGGAAATCGCCGAGCTGGACCATGGCATAGCCCATGCGCTCGTACCACGCCTGCAGCCTCTTCTTGAACGCGTGCTCCACGTCGCCCCGCGGCACCAGGAGCTCCAGGCGCATCGTCTCCAAGCCCAGGGCGGACCGGCAGTGCGACTCGGCAAACGCCACCATGTCCCTGCCCAGTCCCCCGCCGCGGTACGCGGGGTCGACGGCGAACATGCCGAGCTCGCCCGTCTTGTTTTCGCCGCCGGGCAGGATCTGGATCCTCATGCAGCCGATGGCGTCCTCTCGTGACGGTGATGGCGAGGATGAAGAGGGAGATCCCGTGAGGTAGGCTACGGCCAGCTGCCCGGCGCGCACAATGTCGACCATCTCCTCGGTGCTCACGCGCTGGTACCCGTCGACGAAGATGTCGCCCTCGGTCTCGCCGTAGACGAGATTGACGACGCCGCGCAGGCACTCCACCAGCGCGGCGTCCTCGGCGGCCGCGGGCGGCGCCATCCGGACGGCAATGTCCGACTTCGGCTTCCTCAGGGGGGCCGCTCCCGGCGACGGTGTCGCTGTGGACGCCGGGACCGTGATTTCGGATATGATCTCCGCTGCGGTATGCGGGCTTGTCGACATTGCTTGTGCAGAAACTATCGACTGCTTATTGGGTTGCGACAGATGGGAAGTCCAGGAATGAAGAAAGCTTTTGTGCTGAGCCTCTTTTTCACGATGCATGCAAGGGAGTAGGTAGTTACTTTCGAGTGGGTCTTGCTGACTTCCATCATATACACACTGAGAATTGGCGCTAGACTTCTGGTAGCACAACCTAAATACACAGGAAGATAATTTTGGCGAGTATGTCACGGCCAGAAACTACGGCGCTTCATGGCAGCACGGCGCCTGCGTATGAATGTCTATTTCCATTGGTGAAAAGGTCATCCATATCATGAGAATGAATACAGCTACCCAGTGGCAATTCTGTGCGATCGACTGCACGAAAACTCTGGACCAGGATGGTGGAAGCAAATATATAATATTGATATTCGACCATTATTTAATTTTGAGATGTTCGCTTTGGAATTCGTTGGCTCGTTATGTGACGCATTTTGTCATCTGTTGTTACTGGCTCGTCGGAAATCATAAGTCCTGGCCAATATGGGTATGTATATAATGTACTGACACGCGACTGAGAAGTCTGATGTGAGAAGACTATACTCTCTCTGTAATGACGATTATTTGCAAGTCTTGGTGCTTAGCTGATTGAACGGGATGATACAGAAGTTGTGGCTCGGCTTGCTGCGAACAAGGTTGACTAACCATCAAGTATTCATGATCATGAACTATGTGCTCGTATAGCATTAACTCAAAGTTTGTAGCCCTGAATTTTCAAGAACAAGACGAGGTTAGATTTTGGTGCTGCAGATGATAGTATGTAGTAATGCAAGGTGCTCAGAGCTCTCTTCTATTCTTGGTCGTGCCTAGACATCCGCTTCGGTCTTGGCAAGATATCATTTTCCCCACAGCAACGCCGAGATGGTTGATGAAAACTGGACCTGTGCGAAGAGGTGCCGATTCGGTATCTGGCGCCAGGGGAGAGCCGATGGGTTTTTTTGGACGAGGATCAGCATTCTTGCCAAGACTTCTGCCGGATTGCGATACGGGAATCTGAGCAAAGCAATGTGGCAGGGGGCGCGTAATCAAAGCAGCTGCTGCTTCTGGCAGCATGGGTGCCGAAAGAAGCAAAGATGTTGCGGCCTACCTACACCAACATTGCATCCCGTTCCTGAGTCCTAGCAATTACGCGCGCTCGCCAACGTTTTCTCCTGCCGACCTCTGGCAAAATCGCCAGTCTGGGAACGTGCGTTTCTGAAGGCGACGCAGCAGTCATCGCGACGCTTGTGCGACCGCAGGGCGCTCACTCGGAGGCAACATGAGGCTCTTTCAGAACAGATACCTGATATTCGGTGCCACCGCCCCTGATCGTCTTGTTTCTATTTTCGACCTTGGAACCCCGGCGGCGGTCGTACTCGTGCAAAACCCTATCGTCGTGCCTGTGGAGCCCGCAGCACCGCTATGCGCACGCGACGACGCCGTCCGAGCCGGTGCTGGTGTACAGCAGCCGGGTGCTGAGCGACGGGGCCGAGTACTTTGAGCGCAGGATGCTCGACGCTGAGCCCGAGACCTTGATCCTCGTCCTCAACAAGGACCGGTCCTCGTGGAGCCACGACTTCCGGTCGACTGAGCGCTCCATCTACGACTTTCTGGACCTGCTGGTCTCGACCGGGCTGGACTTTACCAGGGTCACTCTGGGCTTCATGACGACTTCGCTGGACGAGTTTGCCGAGATGAAGAAGGCGTCGGCCGAGCTGCCGTTTGCGCGGATCGTCTTGTTCTACCAGCGGGACGACGGTCCAAAGTTTGCCTATCAGGAGAGGCACAACCCAGTCGTGCAGCGAGAGCGTCGCGCTTGGATCGCCCAATTGCGGAATTATCTCACGCTTCGGGTTCTGGATGACGAAAAGCACATTTTCTGGGTCGATGCCGATGTGGTGGAGTTCTCGAGTGGCATTCTACAAACAATGCTGTCGCACACAGCAGGCCGTGAAGACGTCGGGATTCTGACGGCGCGATGCCAGCAGCACTTGATTGCGAGCTACGACAAGAATGCTTGGGTGATTGACCGGGAAAAGGCGCAGCTGCTCGGTCCGGTGGACGACGAGGCGCGTCAATACGTGTTGCAGGAGCTCGTGGGATCGAGACGCTACGCGGACGAGCTCATCAAGGACACCAACGACACGGAATTGATACCTCTGGACAGCACGGGAGGAACGCTGCTGTACATCCGGTCGGACCTGGTGAGGAGGGGCCTTCTCTTCCCGACGTATAACGTTGTCGGGTCGACCTGGAGCCAGGAGGGCTGGATAGGCATCGAGACCGAGGGCTTGTGCTACGCTGCTTCGCACATGAATGGAGGCGGCTGCTTTGTGCTCGGAGGCGATCATCATATTCGGCACGCTGATTGGGGCTGATCAGACGACGAAATAGAGCGATCTCGGCTCTGACGTGATTGGTTCAAATGCAAGAATACACCTTTAGAGTCTTGATAATGCACAACATACGGCTGCACATCCAGTACTGAGCGCGATCTTGAGCAAACTACCTAACCTCATCGCATACTCACCATGTCGATAAATATGGGGAGCCGAAGCCGAAGCCGAGGCCGCACAACATCAACCCAGCACGAACACCACGTCGAGATATCAAATTCATCGCGACGCAATGCGTAATACAAAGTTCAGACAGAATGACTCACATGTATATTCCTCTAGGTGTGTGTGGCTATAAAGGACTAATATTTGATAGATCTCTCATCCAAATATTGTGCTAAACACTCAAGATACTGTCATTCAGACCGTTGCAAACGTCGATACCTTCGAAGCAAACTCTTGAGACTATGACGATCAAACAAGATATTTTAAACTCCATCGACGCTGGAAAACATGACCAGCTCCATATGCTCCAGGCCCTCGTGCGAGCAGCATCGCCCAACCCGCCCGGCGAGACGACCGCAGCGGCAGCCGTGCTGACAGACTATCTATCCAGCAAGGGCATCGCCTACGAGGTGATATCACCTCAGCGCGGCCAGCCCAACATCGTCAGCGAGTTCCAGGGCGGAGCCGGCCCCGGCCCGCGCATCGTCCTGAACGGCCACCTGGACGTCTTCCCAGTCGACCCCGGCGCGGGCGGCTGGGAGCGGGACCCGTTCTCCGGGGACGTGACGGGCGGGCGCATCCATGGGCGGGGCGTCGTGGACATGAAGAGCGGCACGGCGTCCCTCACCGTGGCGTACGCGCACCTCTACGAACGGCGGGAATACCTCCGGGGAAGTGTTGCCTTCTGCGCCGTCTCCGACGAGGAGACGGGCGGCGCGTGGGGCACCAAGTACCTCCTGCAGGTGAGTACTCGGCGTGATTTCTTTTATTGCTGGCATGTCTTTCGAGGTTTGACTCAGATACGACTTTGTCCACTGTCCATATAGAGGCATTAGACACCTCACGTTGCTCCTACTACCCGTTTCGGGACATCCAACTCTCCATGTTGCTCTTACACGACCCAAAATGAGAAATGACTGACACCATTTGTTGAACAGCAGGATAGGGCCCGGTGGGGCGGCGATGTGATGCTCGGCGCCGAGCCGACGGGGAGGACCATCAGGTTCTCGGAGAAGGGCACTCTACGACTGACCGGCACCGTCAGGACCAAGGGGGGCCATGGCGCGTACATGAATCTCAGGTCAGTAAGACGTGTCATATGCACTACTTGGTCTGACCAAAACGATAGCAAGGGCGCTATACGCACTTCCGCGAGCTACCTAGCCGAAGTGATCGAGGCCATCGAGTCCATGCAAGTCCACGCGCCGCCCGACATCGAGCGCCACATGACCGACCCTGACGTCCTGAAAGCCGTCGACCGGGCCATGGGGCCGGGCACGTCCACCGTCATCGGGCGCCCGACCGTCAACGTCGGCACCATCAAGGGCGGCCTCAAGGTGAACGTGATCCCCGAAGTCTGCGTCTTCGAGCTGGACATCCGGCTGCCCATCGGCCTCGCCGCCGACGCGGTCCTGGATGTCCTGCACTCCGTCGCCGGGCGCTTCAGCGAGGCCGCGGTGGAGATCGAAGTACAGAACGCGGCGAGCAATCCGAGCAGTTTCTCGACCATCGACCACCCCATTATCGCGTGTATTACCGACAATGCGGAGGAGATCGTGCCCGATTGTCCTGCGACCCTCATTCCGTCGATGGGCGCCACGGACTGCAAGCACTACCGGTATGCCGGCATCCCTGCTTATGTGTATGGGTGCAGTCCGTACAGCAGTGAGTAGTTCCAGTCACATTTGGATCTTGATACTTTCTAATCTGGTTTCGTGTGATTCATCAGTGGCTGCGGTCAACGAGTCTGCTTCGATCAGCGAGTTCGAGCAGGTCACGAAAGTGCTGGCCGGTGCTGTCTGGGATTTCTTACATGCCGAGGAGTGAGAGAAGCAGGAGTCATGTTACCGGCGATACGACAGGAGTTGTCGAAGACGGATACCAAAGCCGAGAAGCCAAGTACGAGCTCGCCTCACGTAATTCCTAGATTATAGTTGGTTTACATGGAATAGTCCAGTCTCGTCTACTATTGGCTGGCGAACTGGCTATACAATGTTCAAGTATCCAGTTGAAAACCTCGACAGACAGAACTCCTTGCAGAACTTCCTGTTATGAGTTACCGAGGCATGTCATGAATAACATGATAGTAGCGTCCCGGAGCAATCAATATACTACTGCGCAATACAAGCTTCAAAGTGGAGCCAAGACCGTATACCCATGAGCGATGTCGACCTTTAGCGAGCTTATAATTACTGGCGGCTCGGGGCAGCGTCATTCGTGTATGTTGGATACTATCTCTGAAACGTTGGCGAGTTACTTCGTACGCGGCTCATGCAGATACAGATTACATATGAAGAAGCCTTGCTCCCTCACCCATGAACTATGCGCCTCAGGCCTGGCAATCGCCGACTAAAGAACCCTGGCCGGCCATGTGGGAGGTGGGGCCGCTTTCCAGTGTCTGGCGATTCTGGCCCGGGAATCTTTGCCCCCAAAGTGAGATAAGACGCCATGAGAAGCAGAGCCGCCTGATCTTTGGAGGGGGTCAGAAAAAGGGAGAGGCTACGGCACAAAGGGATCGGAATGGCGTATTCTGGGGGGCCGGCCGCGGGGTTGTGGAATCTAGACGGCAAGGTTTCAGAATGTACTATCGCGTCAGCAAGCATCCTGATAGATGATAGCAATGGCATGGAAACTGTTTCTGGCGCGAGCCTGCACACGCTATCGTGTACCTCGCCGGTAGTCTCAGACAGAAAGGTGTTGTCGAGATGCATGCCGGGAGTGAGGGGATGGGATGGAGGCATGTCGATGGGAGTCTGAGCGATGAGAGCCCATCCAACCAGGAGTCGCATTTTGGCAAACTTTAATGTAGAGTAAAGAAGAGCTTCCCCGGGCTCTGGTACGGGCGTGGTAGTCATCGAAGCGAGGTCGTACCGAGCCCGTGGGATCGTTTTGATATTGCCGAGTATGACCTGCCTGCCGAAATCCGGCGGGCGTTTGATACGAAGAGGGCAGCATGGGATGGGTGGATGGGATTCCCTCCCAAACCGGTGGCTGGCGATGTAACCTGTTCGCGCGCGTGATGGTGTGTTGAAACTTCAAAGCGCTGGCAGTTGAGTTTCCTCATTCCTTTCTTCCCGTCAAGGATGGGAGGAGCGTCATATCGTATGACTGCGAGGTCTTATCGTTGATAACAAAGCAAAGCACGGCACGGGGCCGCACAGTCAGAAAATAAGGGCAACAAGCAGAAGCAAGGGCCGTCCGGCCTCAAATCGCCGGCTAGACTCTGCAGAGATCCGGGCAGAGAGTCCAGTCAAGATATGATGCGCCCGCAAGAGCACGGTACGCGCAAAGAGCGGTTCCAGGTGCAAAGATATAGGTATGTAGATTGAGTGATTGGGTCGGGTCTTGCCAGTGGGAGAAAAGAATCCTTGCCCATCACCCGCATCGGGCCCATGGTTCCGTATCCCGCTTCTCGGGAATTGCTGCTTCTTCAGTCAGTGAATTTGGAGATGGCCGAGCTGGCAAGGATTTCGAAATGGAGGTGTTCATGTCGGGGAAGGAGAGTGGGCGGGCCGCTAGCCTAGATCCTTCAGAGGTCTGCTTATAAAGGACACAAGCATCAATGATCACCAAGAAACAAAGGCCACCCAGCAGCCAGTTGAGTGAGGATTTGGGTGGCATGTCATGTACGGAGATAACCATGAACCAGACGTTAGATCCAGGAGCAGTAGGTATCTAGTGGTTGCGGTCCTGGTTTGCGATCAGGTCGTGATTGGCGCATGGCAACCGCTGGACTGGAATTGGAGGAAATAGATTGCACATGTCAACTGTGGTATGCACAATGTAACAAAGCCAAAACTGGTCCATTCGATCCTACTGGCAGAGGAGAGACGTTTGGCGCGCACGAGCCTCTTGCTCCTTTTTAGGCATTTTCTGGGGGCTATTTCCATCTTGGGGGATTGGAGACCTCTTCTTCCTTCATCATCATATCTTTTCCTCGAGATGATCCTCTGAATCAGAAGTGGGTTGGGGGTTACGTCAACGTAGAGGACGACATGCGGCCCACGATGACCGACAATCTTCTGTCTGGTGGCTCTCGGTCAGATCTTGACTCGGTTGGCAAGTTGGCAAAAGCCAAGTGTAGTCAAGAGTCGACGACAATTGGTGTGTGCTCCAATTAACTGCCCGGGTTGGATTGGATCACGACTGAAGATCCTATTGTAACTCGGCCCAGTTCAAATAAACACGGCCAGGATCTTAGGGGATCCCCACCAACCATCAGAGCATTGCGGCGGCAGCAAGGAAATCAAATTCAGGATTTAGAAACCCCGTGCGTCTCCTTCGCTGTAGGAACGCTGGGCTGATTGGCATCGAAAGCCGGCAGATATCGTGCGTGCGTACTGTGCGAGAGCGATTTGGATAGAAGTCATCAAGTTTTTGTGACAACTAGCGATCCATCATGTGAGCAATCTTTGTTTGCCTAGGTAGAAAGAAAAGGAGAAGCCCCAGAGTGATGGTGCGTGGCAGCAAAACAAAAAGTGCGTGCTCTGATCTGCCTGGCGATTCATCGTCAGTGTCAACGCCATTGATGAAGCTGGAAATCAAACACCAGTCGACAGTCGACAGAATGGCAAAGGGGCGGGCTATGGGCTAGAGAAAAGAAAGCGTGCACGGAGGCTGACGTGAAGTTTCTCTTTCTCTCTTGCTGCCTCGTCTGGAGTGAATCTACTGTGACAAGGTCGGGAAAGACCCTCATCATATCTCTCTTCCACCCGTCACCTGTCAGGTCGGCAACGAGCGTGTACTTACTGTATATCATGGGTAGGTAGGTAGGTAGATACCGGATAACAACACCGAGGGAAGGGATCTTTCTCTCGAAATATTCATTCGATGAGAGTCTGTAATTTACCCCGACCCTTCCCGACCCAGACATTTTCACCATGCCCAATCTCGCATCTTTCTAGATGGCTTCCATTCGACGGGATCATCACCAGAGGAAGGCGAGCTAATGCCAGGTGCTAATCTGCAGACAGCAGCCCGGGTGGGTTGCTATATTGGCGCCCCCACAAAAGCATTCCCTAGCAGCTCTGGGTGCCCCCCTAGAAGGTAACGTCAACTGGGTTAATAAGATAGAGCGCCAAGAGGGGGCCCCTCCTTGATGCTGCCGCCGCTGCTTGTGGCCCTGAGTGTGCTGTTCCAAGGTGGCATAGCACCCTGGGCAGGCCTTAATAGTGCACTGAGCAAGTGCGCTATGGAAAACGTAGTGCACCTACAACCAGAGGCGCCTACATTGCACCTTGGCAATCCCTCAAAAGAAGAACTTTAGAGAGCATCGGGCCCCGCCAGCAAAATAGCAACATTGAAGAGCTCCATGTCGTGGCAGCCACTCGGATGTCAGCATTCGCGATTCAATGTGTTCTAGCAGGGGGAAGACAGATACCCAGTGCATTTCAAGTCTGTAGTACTGCATACTTTTAGACGCCTGCAGTCTTTTCCCCCCTGCCTACTATTTTTTTTTTTTTTCTGCTGAGAAGGGGACCCCCCAGGCACTATTCTAGTTAGGCTAGGTACGGTTAACTGTTCTTAATTACCCTGCTCCACATACTGTACAGTACCTCTCAACTGCCATCGCAAAACGCCCCCGCCACAAGATACCCCCCGGCCCTCTTGGACTGGACCTCGCTCAGTTTCCACGCCCGTTTCCACGAACCCAACCTCTTTTCGTGACAGCTTGGATCTCTCTCTTCGCTGTTCCTGTCTGGCGACTGACTGACTGACTGACTGACTACCACCTCTTCTCTCACACAATCCTTTTGGTTCTCTTTTCCAACTACTACTACATCTACGGATTCCCACTAACGTCGTCCGCCGCCTTGCCTTGCGCCGTTTCTCTCTAGATCGGATTCCATCACTCTTGTTCGACGGGACATTCCATCCAAACCGCGCCATCTGCGACACGAAGCTTATCGAGTCCTGTCTCGCTAGGAACCATCCGCCAAACCAAACCAAACCAAACCAAACCAATCCAAACCAAACCCAGACCAGCGACCAAAGCAGACAGGCCCCCGTCGACCCAGTTCAGTTGACCTACCTACCTTGCTTTCCATTCAGGGCGTCCCCACTCAAAACCGTCCTCCCTTCTCAACCATTCAACCTTGCGTGTTGTGATTGAATTGTGACCCGGCCTCTTCTTCCTCTCCGCGGCAACAGAAGCACGTCAATTCGCCCTGCGCAACTTCTCTCGTCTACGCTCGAGCCGACCAGACTGTCGATTCACTCCCGTCTGCACACTACGCTCCCATTTCCAGAGTCGTCATTCTCGTCCCGTAACTCCCATCATCAATTGACGCAGTTCAATCCAAATCATTCACAATGGCCTCCAAGGTACGTCCAGCTCTTGCACCCCCTTAAAGAAACATCGTGCAAAGGCACCACCATGCTCTCTCTGCACAACGCCCGCTGTTCATCGTCTGCCCAAGCGACTCCGACAACAGTTGCGCGCTGCTGTCGTCCTTTGTCGCCACCAGTTGCTAACTCAAATGTCTTCGCCAGTTCCTAAGAGAGTACAAGCTCGTCGTTGTCGGCGGTGGTGGTGTCGGTAAATCTTGTTTGACGATCCAGCTCATCCAAAGCCACTTCGTAGACGAGTATGATCCTACCATTGAAGGTATGTTGGCAACCCCTCTGGCGTCCCTCTTCTAGTGTCGCGATTACCTGTTGTCGCCTTCCCTCCCCACGCAGCCGAGCTGTCACACAAGTTCTAACATGGTCGGCGATTGCAGATTCATACCGCAAGCAGTGTGTCATTGACGAAGAGGTCGCTCTGCTCGATGTCCTCGATACCGCCGGTCAGGAGGAGTACTCGGCCATGCGAGAGCAGTACATGCGCACCGGCGAGGGTTTCCTGCTCGCCTACTCCATCACTAGCCGCCAAAGTTTCGAGGAAATCACCACATTCCAGCAACAGATTCTCCGTGTAAAGGACAAGGACTACTTCCCCATGGTCGTCGTCGGTAACAAGTGCGATCTGGAGAGCGAGCGTGAGGTTTCGAGACAAGGTGAGTCACAACAACAAGATTCCATGTAGCAAGACTCGATGCTGACCATGATGCTTCTTTCAGAGGGTGAGAACCTGGCCAAGTCGTTCGGCTGCAAGTTCATCGAGACGTCCGCCAAGTCGCGCATCAACGTCGACAAGGCCTTCTACGACATTGTCCGCGAGATCCGTCGTTACAACCGTGAGATGCAGGGCTACTCGACTGGCAGCGGCGGTAACGGCGGTGGCAACGGTCCTTCCGGCAAGATGGAGATGAGCGAGGGTGAGTCGGAAGCCGGCTGCTGCTCCAAGTGCATCATCATGTAATCTGGCCACCCACGACTACGTTTTGAACGCGAATAGAACGATGACCGGCGGCGACGGGATGTTTCTCCTATCAAGCCACCCCAGGCTGCTTCCGAATAATCACCCACCTTGGGGGCCAGCCACTTGGGGTACAAGGCAGTGGAATTCTGTCTTTTCTTGTCTTCAAATACCCGATATAAAATACGAGGACGCAGCAAACTTGACAAAAACGAGGCCTGGCTCTCCGTCAGGGAAGCAATCCCGTCTGCTGGACTGAGATGAGTTGCATGGTTAATGGAGTCCGGTAACCTTGATCATTCTTGGGGGGTGTATCTCATGCTCGCCGGCATTTGCAAAAAGGGAAAAAAAAAGGGGGATATACACATCGATCGTTTGTTTTTGTTGGCCTTGCTGCCGCGCATTGGTCTCCCTTTGGAATCGCCACTGCCCGGCAAGAAAAGATACCATAGTCTTCGCGGACCTCTGCCAGATGTTGCACCTTTTTCATTTTTTGCAGTTACGGACTTTTTTTTACACTCATGTTGAGACGGATTGTTTTTTGCTTTTCCCTTCTGGCGGAGGGATCATGAGGGGGCCACCTATGGCGAATGATCTCTTCCGACATGGTCATGAATGACTGGTAATGCTGATCGCCAACCCTTTTTTCTAGTTTTTCCCGAGTTTTTCTTCACTTCTCTTGTTGGCAGTGGTTCGTTGTTGAGCTATAAAATTCCCCTTGTCTAGTCAGGCGTTCGGATCATGATATCAATACGAAGGAAAATTTTCAACTCGCTTGTGTGTCGAGACATGTGATCTGTTGTCTTTTGTTTTCAAGATGATTGTATGCCGGAACGAATCCGGATTGATTCCAGTTAGCTCACCATGGGTTTCCGATACTACTGGGACGTCACATTTTCTTTTCTACGCATTCATCTACCAACGCTGCTACAGCAAGCAATACCAGCCAAATCATATGCTTGCGATATCAGATGACGAAGCTCCCAGGAGCCCATGTTCCGCACCAATACCGAGTCGACGGGTTCGCCCAGGGTCTATCCAGGTAGGTTGATATGCCGCAGCCCAGGCGGCCGGGTTTTATGGCATAGGCGCTCTCTGCCGCTGCCAAGTACAGAGATCTACAGTGTAATCGAAACGATGGTCACAAAATGCCCACCGCTGTTTCTCGAGACGCGATGCTGCAGAGTTGTACTGCTGACCGTCTTGCATTGCTGAAAACGATATTGCCTACCCCAGGACCACGCAGTCTAGTAGTTATCTCGAACTTTTGAGCAAAAGGGATCGCGATCAGGGCACGAGCTCTTAAGCTTAAGAAGGGCGTGAAACGACGGCCTCGGAATTGGCTAATGCCACGGACCACGGATCATCTCCGAAAAAAGACGTAGGAAAAAAAGAAGCTCGGGCCAAAATTGATCGAGTTACGGTGAGAGAAAGTAAAGAGAGTATGTGATAGACCAACCCAGATTGTTAGATCAGATGATGGAGAAGTGAATAAGGGCAGCCTCGTTAACGCGCGGCAAACACTTCTCTCTCTCTCTGTATAGCGGACCCGGGGAGTATTTTGGCGGCTGAGAGAGAGCTCACAGCAGAAGGGGAACTCGGGATCGGAATTCATCAGACGAAAAGACGCACAGGAAATTCCATTTCGAGCCAATCAGACTCGGCGGCATAGCTGCATGGCGCAAATCAATTCTTCCCGATTCTGTGCATCTCTCGTTTTTCCCTCGTGTGCTTCCCACGTTACCGTTGCAGCTGGGGAGCGTTTCTAATAATAGCAGAGGGTTTCCGCATTCGCATGTACTGTACGCATGTACGCACGCATATGTACGTGCAGTGCCAAATTGGCAAATAGGTTGGCAAGTAGTGCTTATTATCGACCATCTATACATTACCCTTATGCCAATTATTGAACGGCAAGAATTGGATTTACCGTATACTTGTTTCGCTCTGTACCTGAGAATTGTAAAAGGTTCGGTACAGTACCATTTCTTGCTTAGAACGTGCCTGCCGAGCACATATCGAAACCCCCAGCTCCCTTGCCGTCCCGAGGAAACAAGTTGAACCTTCAAGGTTGGTTTTCCGACCGGCCAGGGTTTCGCTTTTTTCTTTCTTTCTAGAACGGTTCCGTCTTACCCCCTTCTATCAGATTGGCGCGGGGGAAGGACAGAAACTAGTGAATTACCGGCGCGCGCTGAAAGGGGACTCGGCTCATCCTGTTTTCAGAAATGCCATGATTTGGAAAAGCGGAAAGACGAAAAATCCTGTTTTCCAACAGGAGCCATTTTTTCACAGTCACGAACCGGTAATATTTGGTGGCTGTTTCCAGCTTTAATCTCGATTCTCCATGCTGCTCTTTCTCCGTCTTCTGGAAAGGGCTTCGGTGTTCGAATCATCAGTTCCTTTTATTACGCCTTAAAGGACTACACATATTTTCTTCCTGACATCATTACTTACAGGTGTCTACCAGGCAGATAGATAAAGTAGCCAGACAACCCCAGGATTGGGGACAAGATTTGATGCTACTGAAGGCGTGGCGCCAGCATTCGGAGCCAGACTTTTCCAGAAACACGGGGCACCCTCCGTCTGTTTGACCGCTTTCGCCATGGGTAGATAGAAGACGCAAGAGGTCTAAGATAATAGCCCCCAGACCTGTCGGCCGTAGGGCTGTTCAGCCGCCAGCGTACCTCGTGGTAGGCCAGTAGCCTGAAATATCTTGCTGGGCCACCTTTTCTGGAAGGGAGACCTCTCCAGACTATTGCGGCGCCGTCAAAGTTTGTCTCGCAACTCGGGACCGTACGCTGGTAGATGGTGCCAAGAGCGTCTGCCAGATCTGAAGCTTACTTGATCTGTGTTTCGACGTAGAATTATATGAGTACCGGACAGGTGCTTGATGAGGATAATATCAATGAGCTACCGATGGATGCCTTTGCTACCATTTATTTGTCCGATCTGCTGGCTGATAGTACATACCATCCAGCAGCCTACTGTACCCGAAGGCCAGGACCTCCACAAGGCCGCATTCGGCAAATGGGAGACTATAAAGTATCGAGTTTCTATGCGAACCAGCAACCCAATTCGGATGGATCCAGCAACAACACGATCTCACATACGATTATTCTTTCGGTCGCAAGATTCGGGCTAATAAGAGAGTTACCGTCACTGTAAAGCAAGCAATCAAATCATCGAGATGTACATAGGTAGAGCTCTTGGCTCATAGATACATGCCCAGGGAGGATGCATCGAAGCCCATTGCAATCTCATTTCGCCTTCAGCCCTGTTTGCGACTCGATACATGCACTTGCGTAAACATCTTGTTAGTTCCGGTATTTGTCATTGATTATTATGGGCATAGCGCAACCGAGTCCGTGCCGTGCCTGTGCCGGGCGGCCGATGTTGCTGCCATGATTTCAAGCACTTGTGATTATTTCCCAACTGCCAAGTCAGCCTCGTCGGGGACCCGCACGTATTTATTATTTTTTTGCGGCTCCAGAATTTTTCCAAGCGGTGAGGTCTTGTTTCCATTTATTTACCTTACCCTCTCCGCCTGGCCAGGGGTGAACCCGGCGTCTCCGTTCGTCTGAAAAGAGAGAGAGGGAGAAAAAGACAGATGCGCCAGCATGGTGCCCGTGCCAACGACGGGAGTCCCACGCCGTCCGTCGTCCAAGGCAAACGCCGAAGAAATGTGGACACTGCGCGCGGACAAGTCATCCAGACGTCATGAGGGTTTTCTTCGTGGACAAAATGCACAGTGTCCGTTATTGTATTAGACTTTGGTGAAAGAAAAAGACAACGTGAATGGGTTTGTCCTTCAACGCAGGGGTCCAAGGTGTCACGACAGAGTGCTCATGCACGATAACAGCCGCAAAATAACGTGCCGCTTCTGCATTTTCGAAAACGATGCGCATTATTTCGTGTTGGGATCAATGTCCCGATTAGTTGGGCGCAACTGGCACGCTCGTGCTGATCTTGTGTGTTGTTTTGAAGCCATTCGCGTCCAATAAATATCGTGATAACCTCGCTGTGATCAGAACCGGGCGCTTGATGCGTGGCTTTTCTTTCAGATTCGTATTCCTGCCGTCTTTGAACCGTGTCAGCTAGCCACAGATGGAGACCATGCACATGGTATTGACGGGTAACGTGGATGTCTATCATTAGCAGTGCATCGAACTGCATGAACCCAGATCTTGGTGATGTGAGCATGGCGCCAGTCCAATAGCGAGAGGGAAGAACAATGTCTTTGGAAACCATCTGGGTACAGTTGATGAGATCTAACGACTCCTGACTAGGACTGCTTATTATCAAGCCCGCGCATACCGCATCTGAAATATTGCTCTTTATTATTTTCCTTTTCTGGACAGTATAGAGGCTGGCTGAAGTTTCCTATCAGGGAATATGTGTTATGCAATAATATTGATCATGTCTCGTGATGTTCATACCTGGCGGCGTTGACCCCCTCAGAATGTAAATTGCCTATTTACCCAAGAAACCGCCCAGATAGTCCTTCTTGCCCAGCGGTACGCCCTTTGCCCTCAAGATTGAGTAGGCAGTCGTGAGGTGAAAGTAGAGGTTAGGAAGCGCATGGTTGAGCTCCATTTCCTGCAAGGTAATCGTGTGCTCCTGCATCCTAAAGCGACTAAAGTTGAACATGTAAGCCTTTATTCACGGGGTCCGGCGAATCCGACGAATTGGGATACTCACATGTTAACTTCTGTACTTTCTCTGCCCTTTGCCTTGCCCGCGTCGAAAGCCTTTAATATCTCCTTCGTATCCTCGATATGCTTCTGCAATTCGGCGAAAGTCTTGGGCTCGTCCTTGAGCGCCGTCGGCTCTTCGCCGGCCAGGCGGCCGAGGTTGTTGCGCACGACCTGGCTCACCATGGTGACCTGGAAGACTAGAGGGTTCTGATCCTCAACGATTCGAGCCTGCACGAGCGAGTCGATATCGGTGCCCTTTTCCTCGGCATCTTCCTTTGCTCTCGTCAAAATGTGGGCAAACACATCTAGTCCTTTGGCAAACGTAGGCACGACGACGTCTGCGAGGTTGAGAGTTGCCATTTTTGGAAGTGCCGCGTTTAATGTTCCGGGTGGAAGGAAAAATGGTATACAGTGATGATCGTGGAGACCAAGCGACTGCCTCAGACGAACAATATTTGCGAGGTACTTTATAGTTGCGAGCAAGGTCTATCCGTTCTTTCGGTCGGTCAGTTGCTTTGCCTTGTTCACGCACCCGTCGGTTCAGGGCTTGGCGGCGGATTAGCGAAGCGACAGCGAGTTCCAAAGTGCACCAATGGGTGGATCTGATTGCCCCCCAGCTGAGCTGAAAGTCTGGTGCATATCGTCAGATCATGCTTGAATATGCAAGGGACTTGTAGTATAGCAAGCGATTTGAGCGCTCAATTCGGGTAAGAAAAAGTGGGAACTAGTATATTCTTTCGACCATGCGTGCTTTTGCATCCCGGTTCTCAAACAGATTGCACTTGCTCATGTGACGGCTGGCTTTGCTCATATCTCAGATCTAGGACTTTTCTTCTTCTTTCTGAGCCGCATCTGCGTCTCATCTGCCACGCGACCCTGCTGTATCACCTTGGCACGAGGCTGGGACCGGACCGAGCCAAGTTTGAATCTTTCACTGTTTGCGCTTACTTGCAAGATTACCTATCTATCTGTGTCTCCAAGGCTGCGCGAAAAGATATCCGACCGCTTTCCCCTCACGACTTGCCCATCGGCATGCCCTGTCCACGACACTAATAGATGCTATTGAGCTCTTCACCATGGGCAAGACGAGTACAGATTAAAGACCAAAACTAACTGTTACATCTGAACCAACAAGATGTAAGATGGCTGTGAGATTACAATGAATTGTGACCAACACCTCGTATGCGTCTCCGAGTCTCAAGCTTACCTAGATGAGCGGACACCGAATATGTGCAATCGGCAAGTGGGTTACTTCCCGTGCCGATATCGCCACGTTGACGGATAGGCAGTATTTGGAGGGCTCGCATGGGGCCGAGACATGGCAGATGCGACACGCCCAACCTGCACCTATCCGCTTGACCCAGGACATGCTCTGATACAGTACGATGAGACTTGGGAGGTATAACGACAAGCGGGGCTTGCCTCTGCTCCTACGTGGAGATGGATTGCGCAACCAATCAGAAGAGCTTATTCTTGCTATACCTCATACACCGTGCATATTGCTCATCGCATAGCTCGAATCGTCAGCATTATTCCATGGCAGAGAGGTATGTTCGATGAAGCTTTCTGTCACGATCATGACCTGCGTCATATTCCTCGCTCGGAACAGAAAGCTTGTATTATTGGTATCTGTTCAAGCACGACGCGGCGACTTGTATTGATTTCCAGTTATAACTGACTGTAACGCTTAACATACCAAGAAAATGGCACACCTAGAGTCGCGCAAACATATCTCTTCCGACTCGGGATTTCCAATCAACCTGCACCCCAACTTCTCACAGAAGATCAAGAACCACGTCCCCCCAGAAGAGCCCCGAAAGGAGATCTTCCCGGACAAGGACCGAGCTTCATTTGCAGATCCAGAGAAGAAGGCCCTATTCGCTGTTGCCAAGCGGACGGACCTCACAGAGTCCATCGGCACCATCCTGGGAAACGTGCAGCTGTCCGAGCTGAACCCGGCACAGCTCGACGAGCTGGCGCTCCTGGTCAACGAGCGCGGCGTCGTCTTCTTCCGGGACCAGGACCTGACGACGGAGCGGCAGGTCGAGCTGTTCGAGCACTACGGCGTGCTGGACCGGCACCCGGCGCAGAAGGACGTGCGGCACGTCGTGATCCGGGGCAGCCGCGAGGACCACCGCGAGGTGGCCAAGTACACCCCCTGGCCGTCGGGCGACTTCCACGCCGACACGTCGTTCGAGGTCAACCCGCCGTCGTACTCGATGCTGCGCATGGAGGAGCACCCGGCGGTCGGCGGCGACACGGCCTGGGTGTCGGCGTACGGGCTGTACGACGCCCTGAGCCCGGCCATGCGCCGGTTCGCCGACGGCCTGCACGCCGTGCACACCTCGCGGCTGCAGTACGACACCATCCTCGACCTGTGGGGGACGGGGCCGAACCGCGCCCCCGTCGACTCGCACCACCCGGCCGTCCGCACGCACCCCGTCACCGGGCTCAAGGCCCTCAACGTCAACCCGGGCTTCGTCACAGCGTTCGCCGAGCTTCACAAGGCCGAGTCCGACAAGCTGCTCGACTTTTTCCAGTACCACATCCACTCGGCCGACGACCACTACGTCCGCTGGAAGTGGGCCGTGGGCAGCGTCGCCATGTGGGATAATAGGTGAGTTCCCCAAGAGTTTCCTCGCGACGCGTCACTGCTTAGATGTATAAGAGAGCTGACGGAGACGTTAGATGCGTCGTACACCGTGTCATCCCGGGGAGATACGAAGGAAACCGAAGGGGAATCCGGACGACCGTCTTTGGCGAGAAACGTGAGTTCATTGATGCAAGGGAGAGAAAAGAATATGGGAGAGTAATTGACACTGCAATAGCCTACTTGGATCCTGCAAGCGAAAGTCGTTATGAAAGAGAGGATCGACTGAAGCAGGAAGTTCAAGCACGAGAAACCCAAGTTGGATCGAAAGATTCTGCTGTTGATACGCCGGCATAAGTAGTGCAAGAGAAACACCAGACTACCGGGTGGCAAGAGAACACGCACGAATGCGAGACAACTTGGAGATATACCAGAAGTTTGACAAATACATTCAGAAATTGGTAATGAAGCTTGGAACGGAACATGTGCAAATTATGTATTATTACATTGATGATGCCTCAGTCTACTTAGGTAAATAAGACCCCTAGCCAGAATCTGCCAGTCAACAACCCCTCTCTCACGACTCAGTCGCCAGGTAAGCGCAAGAGCCGCCGTTGGCCCCGATCAGGGGGTTACACAGGCATCGAATGCGCTCGCCTTCAAAGGAGTTGTCGAGGTCGATGCAAGGCACCGTGTCGGCCGTGACCTGGCCGAGAATTTTGCCCTCGCAGGGCCCGCCATCGCTGGCCTTGCCCGAGAACAGGTACCAGTTGGTGCCGGCCTGGTAGACCGAGTGCGAAGAGTCGTCCATGGTGACCTCATGTAGGTCGAAGGCGTGGTGGCCGTAGTTCAGGTCGCCGGAGCTGTGAAGAATGTCAGCATGTTGGATCGTTTCCAAGGCAGGTCACTCGAAGATGGGATCCCATTGAGGCAAGAAGAACTCACCAGTCCGAGGACGTGTACTCGTTTGCCTTGGGAAGAACAGCCGAGACTAAAGTTGCGCCGCAGGTGAGGAGGGCGAGGGTGATGCTAGTGGACTGCATTCTGAGCTGAACTATTCGTTGGTAGGGTTTCTTGAACGAGTTTTAAAGCGTCGTGTGCTGTGCGGGTGACTGATGTGTTGAAGGTATTGAGACTTTAATGACTGATGAGCTTGGGAGACGAAAAGCAACCCCTTGAAGGCAGACTGACCTCGACTTGTATATGATCTGTTCTCGATTTCAGCCAGTCTGATATGTGATGTCTCGGGTTCTCTCGACAAGCCGTAGGATTCTTCAGATGCCGCAGGATTCAGGCCGTGCGGGAGATGAACGTTCATGGCCCTCGTTTGCCTGCAATAGTTTGCGATCCTTCTCTATCGAAAAATTGGAACTGGAACGGGTGTACCATCTACTAGAGTGGACACGGAGAACGGGACAGAAGCATTTTGTTCACGTTCCCGAGCAAGGACCCAGCCAGCCGACCAAGAATCCATCTTCGCCCGTATGTATCAGATATCCGGGCGTAGTATTGTAAGCAGCACAATCAGTAGCAGAGGGAATCAACGCGTCCTTCTTGCATGTATTGATAGATATTTGCATAAAATTTCCCCCGTCATAGCCTTTTCAAGTCGTGAATTCGATTGTAGTCATGACCTTGAAAGCCACCGTGTTTGTCATGCTGTTGAGCTAGAGTAATTGTGGTGGATGTTATAGTGGAATGCGCAGTAGATTCACCGGGGTCGAGAGGGGGAAGAAGGATCAAAATGCTGCCGCGTCAATATATCTCGTGTGCAGTGGAAGGAAGGCTTGGCTTTTCAACTTAGAACCCTTCTCGGTAGTTTCCAACCGGTAAGTTTAATGCAAATCAAAACAGCAACCTGAAATATATGTCAACCTTATAAAGAATTCTCAATACTGCTTATCATCGGGACCTGTGGAAAGATCTAGCAGCTTTCGATGTCTTTTTGTAATTGTACTTAAGCGCATTATTACATTATCTAGCATGCGATGATAGACCCATGTCTGGTTATTTCAGGATCAAAGCATGCAGTTGACTTAGGAAGGGTTTCGACAAACGGTATGCACAGAGCAAACAGATTTGAGGTATTCCAAAGTCATCTCGGTAACAAGTCCCGCTGATGATGTTCCCCATGGAATATAATGGCTGTTGAAGATCAAAAGTGAGTTCCTAGGTGCTGGATACCAAGTTACGAAAGTGGTTATCAGAATGCAAGAGGGAAAAGGCATAATTCCTGACAGCAAAAAAGCCAAACAAGGTTTAAAATAAAAAATAAAGAAGTTAGGCAAAAAGACGCGCAAATGGCAAAAAGAAGTGTTGATGAGAGTGGGATTCGAACCCACGCCAATTACTTGACTACGATTTGAACTCAGATAGAAACCTGAACGTAGCGCCTTAGACCGCTCGGCCATCTCACCATGATTGGATAAGGATTTGTGCTTTAACAAAATCTAGATCCTGTGTTGATAGAAAGTGGGTTTGTGGGTGCTTCTAGGGCAAAAAAACGCTGCTGCGAAGGGTGGGTTGTATCGATTGTGGAGCTTCGCAGCCGCTGCCATTACTCTGCAGCCTCTCGCATCTTTGTCGTAAAGCTGGGGTTTTTTATTGGAGTAAAATACGCCAGACCATACTCACTACGTACGCAGAACAAGTAATCAGAGTAAGAAATTTTGTCATCTACCCGGAGTTACAATTCCATAAGGCTACATCATCATGATGAGGTAGGCGGCCCTCTTAGGCGCTGAAATGTCAATCGACTTACACAAAAATGCTAAGTCTTGAGGTTTGAAGGAAAAAAGCTCAATTCAAGACTGGTCTATCCGTCATTCACTATGGCATTATTCTGCTGAGTGATGCATATGATGAATATTCATACAACTATCGATTTTTCTGACCTCGAGCAGCCAATCAGCACCCCCGAGACATGCCTTTACCATTGTAGTACCTCATAAACTTTGCGGGCCAAGTTTCCGGAAGGCAACATGATCAGGCTGTCTAATATTGGTGGTCACCGGCAAAAGAGACAGCAATTTCCAAGTCAATCTGTCAAGTTCGAAAGAAATTGGGTTGGATGCATTTCATGAAGTGTTCGTCCTGGTGAGGTATGCTTTCAAAATAGTGGTACCAGTGTTTAGTTCCTCGCTACGCGTATGCTAAAAAAGATGCAAAAAGCGATTTCCTTGAAGCCGGGCTGCTTATCGTTGTTTCTGAACAAGGAGAGAAGAAGAAAAAGAATCAGCCATGGAGGATTCGCGACAGGCAAAAATAGAATGATCCGAGGCGGGCTCGATCCGCCGACCTTCAGTGTGTTAGACTGACGTGATAACCAACTACACCATCGGACCCATACTGAACTTGATCGTCGCCGACCAAGTTGCTTGTTGATGAAAACTTTGTCTGCAAACAAATATTATGCCTCGGAGAATCAGTCGAGTCATGTCCGCAAAGATCAGTGTGTAAAATATGTCGCGGTCCGCGACGCTTGGTTTTGACCCGATCATAAATATCGTGCATCTGGCCGAACAAGGTAAACTTTAATGCACAAACGTTCAGTATGGTTTCCCATCAAGAATGGGCTGCACGATACAAGTGATCTATACAGCGCCGAATGAGTATGGCGGAATTGGTATCTCTCTATGAAAAATCAAATGCTCAATGCTTGTCGCTTGTTTATCCCAATCGGCCTCCAAAAGCCTATGACGCCGCTTTCATTCTCGTCAAAATCTTTTCCATCTATATGCAATCCCCGTCTCTATCGTTCATATAAATCATCCACAAACCCAAGCATCTCCCTCTTCTCATCGCAGACGCGAGCAAACTCGAGCAGCAGCCGCCAGACGTAGAGCAGCATATCCTCGCGACGGAGGACCCTGGCCGCCCACGCAGCGCCTTCCTCGGCGATAACGCGAGCGGCTCTATCGCCCTCGCCGCCGCCGTCGAGGAAATAGTCCAGCACGCCGTACAGGTCCTGCAGCGTATTATCAAGGGGCACAAAGTGATACCAGGCGACCAGCCGGGCGTCGTGCCACTCGGCGTACAGCGTCGCCTTGAGCGGCAGGCTCGTCGACAGCAGCAGCGCTCGCCACCGCGCGCTGAAGCTGTTGCCGTCCACGTCGGGCGCGATTTTGTACGCGTACTGCGCCGCCATGGGCACCTTGTCGACCTCGCGGAAGAACGGGCGCGCGTAGTCGCAGTCCGAGTGCCGCGGCCAGCACGACAGGCCCGTGAACCCGGCGTCGCTGTACTTTTTGAGCCACGCGCCCAGAGTCCTGGTGCGTCGTCGGGGGACGTCGTACTTGGAAACAGGCGGCATGTCAAATGTGGACGCCTGGGCATGGGACTTTTCCATGGCGGACACAGTCGTCCCGTTGAGCATCTGGACGAGGCGGTGCCGGTGGAAATGAGACCAATTGTCCTTCTTATTCTTCCCGCCTGATGCGACGCCGCGCCAAATGATCCCGTCTTGCTTCCGATCCCATCGAGGACCATGCTCCTCGCCTCCGGAATATAGAACATTGTCAGTCAAATACATAGCGCCGGGAATGACGATATCGTTGTTCCCTAGAAGCTTCGACCCGCTGAATAGGGGGATCAGCTCCGTCGACGTGGACATGCTCAGCGGCTCGATCAAGCTGCCGTGCAGTCCTCGGAGATGAGGCTGTGTGCACGGGTCCATCGATGCCGTGAAGTTGTGCACGTATCCCCGGTGAGCGAACTTGGGATCCCAATTCTGCGGGAAGACGGGCGGCTGCTCGAAATCCGTCATGGCGGCGACGTCCCGGGACGGCGCATAGGGAGGGCATGTAGCGCGGTAGAGGTCCCAATACCTCGCATAGCTTGCGTTCCGCCACGCCGGATCGTACGGCTCAGCATCGTCCCAGACTCCCATCGAGCCCGAGAAGTTTCTGACCACCTCGTCCCTGGGCGGCAGCGAGCGCATCCCACGCTCCGCCTGGACGTATTCATCAATCTGCTCCCACGGCACGAGCAGCCGCGACTCGTCCATGTAGTTGATCGGCATGTCCACATCGGGCAAGAAGGGCGCCGACTCGTTGACCAGGGCGGCCCAGAGCTTCAGCCACGGCACCCGTCCTTTCGTGTTGCCCACGGAATACGCCTGGCCGCCGCGCACCCGCACGACGTGGTGCCACGAGGCGGCTCGCCGGGCGAGGACGCTGTGGTCCAGGGCCCAGTACGGAGCCAGGTCGTCGTAGATGCGGTCGAAGAAGGCCTCGGGGACGACGGCGTCGTGGTCCGCGGCGTACCGCATCCACGCGTCGAAGCCCGGGGGAGGATGGCGGCCGCGGCGGTCGCGGTACTGCTGGGCGGCGGTGGCCAGGTCCCGAGTGTCAGCGGCCAAGAGAGCCTGTCGTGTTACGCGGGCATTGGCCATGAGTTCCTCGATCGGGTGCTTGTCGCCCGGCGCAGACGGGCCCGAGTCCGGCTCCGGGCCGCTGCTCCAAGCATAGTCGTGCAACTGTGCATAATAACGCGCGGCTAAATCATCGGAAATCCCGAAAAGCAGGATTCCAGACAGGGCCGTGGAGAGAAGCACGGCGATGGCGACACAACGCAGCAAGAGTGTCCATCGAAGCGAGGACAATGATGTTTCCACACGCGAGGTCCAGCCGTTGCGCCGCCACGACGACGATGTGGAGACGGCCATGTCTCCCTGGCGCGCAACCAAGACCTATTGTTCTTCTATAGTCGATCGTCCACAGCTACACAGTATTCCTCTCCGTCACGACAGTCGGGTCGCGACCGAGGCGAGCGGAGACGCAAGAAAGGACTTTGCAACATGGCGAACCGAAGGCAATGTGGATGCATCAGTTGGCAATCTTTTTCTGCTCTCTTATCGAACGCGTACCGTACGATACTGGACTAGGCCAAAAACTCGAGTCTCCACGAGCTGAATCTCTATCCTCCCAAAGTAGAATGGGCAAGTTCGTGTCAGTCTGCAAGATGTCGGAGTGCGGCGCGACTATTAAGCTATCCGGTAAGCGGCGCAATGGAGTCGCATATGTACCCAAATGGACCCTGGACAACGTTCATGGGGCCGCGTACTTCGTAAGGATGTTCCTTCTCAACCGACGAGCACAGCAAGTCGCCGGTGCTCTGATCAGCCTTTCCAAACGACAGACCGTCATGATTCTCGAATATTTTCTCTGCTCCTGAAAGCGAGCGACGCCCCGCCCGCAGGCATGACATGACACGTCCAAAATGGTTGCCGTCATTGACAAGTGAACGAAACGCAGGGACCTGACAGCAGACGCAGGGGACATATTGACCCGCCAGTCCGCTATCGAAGGCTTCTATTCAAGACCCCTGTGCCCTGCGAAGTCGCTGACTGGGATGCTGGGTTCGTCTGATCTGCTCCTGGGACGTCCGTCTGCCCTATCGACTCGAAAGTCCAAGCAGAAGGTTTGTGTTGGGATCCTTCCCAAGACGAAACTGAAGGATTTCAAGCAGAAGTGATTCCAAGAAAGTATACCGTAACGTCCCATGTTCTCGCTGGAACAGCTGTCACTTTTCAATCGGCGACGCCAACGCCGCGCCGGGCGAGAAACGATTGCATACAAACAGTCTTCGGGTATACACCATCGAACTAGTCGCAGATAGCTCACCTGTCTCCCTAGACGTGTTGCAACGTAATTTCAGCGAGCGACGTTTGCCTCCCCGACAGCTTGCAGAGAACACCGCTAACCCGTGCTTGGTAACCAAGGTGAACCCCCTTGAACAAACTCCAGGAAAAAAAGGAAAAGGAAAAGGCACCAGCCAAAAATCGAGCATTGGCAATCTCGATCTTGCTCGAGGTTCCAGAACCCAGAGACTCGGGAAGCACACACCCCTGGGCCCTGTCTTTATGCACGTTGAAAGTGGGGATCTGGACCTGCATATTTTAGCTGCATTGGTAGCAACTTTTTTTTTCTTCTTTTTCTTTTCACGCCCCGAAAGTCATCCGCCACCCAGAGCCCCTAATCCTCGGGCTCAACCTTGATATGGCCCGTCCAACCGTCTTTGCCATGGTTCAACCTAGATGCCGTGGCATTTTGACGGTTGTAACGCAGGCGCTGTCAATATGATCTTGTTGGGTGTGGCAATTGCAGTGGCCGGCAGGCAATGGAAAAGGTAAGAAGTGGTGGACCGCGAATCGAGTCCAGCCGCCCATCTCTGGGATGAACGAGAAATACAGCGAGAGTTGGGTTTCATGACACACCTCAAGATTGTCATTTGTGTGAAAGAATTGAATAAATAATGATACAAGCAATCTGTGGTATCTAATAGGCTATCATATACATCATTCATAAAGTACAAGAAAGTGTTGTACTGGACATTATAACGCTTCCAACATCTGTAAAATCTTCAAACTTTTCCCTTTGCACAATGGCAGTAGATACTCAATCATTTCGAGGCCCAAATGGTAGTAACCTGAAAATCAGAGATTGACTCCTGCCCGCCCCGACAACATGCATAATCATGAGGTCGGACTGATGACCAACACAACCCAGTCAATCTGGCCCTTTGCATCTCGCAGAGGTGTCCAGTGACTCCAGAACCGCTCATGTTTGGACTGCTTGGCAAACTTCTTTTCTTCATTATCCCCACGGAGGCTCTGCAGGTCGAGAGCAGTCGGGCGGTGGCCGTTGCTTGCTCCGGTGCTCGCCCTCCTCTTGCGACCCCTCTCGAGAAGCAACTCCAGGCTGATCGTCTCGCACTGGTCCACGCTCTCCCGGACAGAAGACTTGAAGCTCTTGGACACGGATGGCGAGCGAGCCTGCTCTGAGAGGAGGTGGAAGATGTCCTCTTGCGCTATATCCGAGGGCAGAGAGAGCAGCTCGAGCACGGCCTCGTTGTAAAAGGACACCATTAGCTTGGAGCTGTGCTTCTTTTTGGCGCTCGGCGTCGTTTGTCTCTGGCCTGATGATCCCCCGCTACTGATGCAGCGCAGTACCATGAAATACGAGTAGGGAGTCGGATACACCGGTGACTTGACCCGCGAAACAAATCGTTGTGATGAGAACTGCGAAGTCTTGGACTTTTTACTTCCTGATCCCAATGCCGAATCGTAAATCTCGGGAATCGGTGGCGGCGATGGGGGAGAGGGAGCCGGGGTCTTCTTGGTGAAGTTGGAAAACCAATTTCGTGATGTTCCAGCGTCCCTGGAGCCTCGTCTGCCGTGTGCTACACTGTTCTTCCTTGATCGGCGCCCCTCCTTTGGTGTCTCTCTGCCCGAGAAATGGTCGCTTCGTGGTGTTGATCCGTCGGATGAATCGGTATCTGTCATTATAGGCTGGCCGCCATTCAATACCCGCAGCAAATCTCTGCGGCTGTTCATACATTCGGAAACATTGACCTGGGCACCCAGCCAAAACTGCAATACGCCGTCCGCGTCCTTTAGTGGCAAGAGGAACAGCAGGTTCCAGAATGGTTCTCCATTCTTGTGGTGATTCAAGACGAGCTCAATACATTCTCTCTGGTCTCGCATGGTGATTTGCATCCGCCGTACTGCTTCGGGGTCCGTGAAAGGTCCCTGGAGGAAGGCGCAGTTTTGTCCAACTGCCTCGGCCGCCGGATAGCCCGTCATCTCTTCGAAGCTTTCCGAGACGCCCACCACGGCGTGCTGTGGGTCAGATGCATCTGTCATGCTAAAACATGATCCCAGCCCTGGATAATCCAGCTGCGTGTCATCATCGGAACCGTCGCTGGCGAGTTCCAAGGCTGTGCAACCGACCAACTGGCGCTTCACAAAACCCGGAAACAGATCCTGGGCAAGCTCGTTTTCGACGTGAGACCTCGACTCAAAGAAGACATTCTCCAAGCTGGGGATGATGGAGTGGGCGATGCGCTTAATGTCGGCGTTCAGAGGTCGAGATACCATGTGGGGCAGGTTCAATGGTGTAGATGCCCCGATGGACGTATACTGTGTCGATATCGAGGTGAGAACCGAAGTCATCTCATTCAGCGCCGTGTTGTACTCCCTAATCTGTGGTTTTGTGTAAGCTAGCTGCCATTGCCCAATGCTGCCTTTTGACTGGCAGGGATGTAGAGTCTGAACCCACTTTCAAGAGGAAGTCCACACTCTCTTCGTTGCCCGACTCTTCTGCATACTGAATGAGATGACGGATGATGGACGGGCTCTCCATGGCCATTTGAAAGGCATCTCTTCCCAAGAGATCCATGAACGGGAGCGCGGAGTTCAAGCCAGGCGATTGCGGCCCCATACTCGAGCGCGAGCCCGGCCGGGTACTGCGCGGCGAAAGAATATGGTCGATATTCTGGTGGGAGTGCTCGGCGATGGAATTGGTGAAAGTGGTCTTCCGGGGCGAGGAGTAGTCCGTATATTGACTGAGGGCCGTGTCATTGGTGTGCATTCTGAGACCAGAATTGCTGCGCAGTCGTAATGACAGCCGATCCGGCCGTGGCGGAGGACCCCGCGGCGTCGGTGGCGGCGAGAGCACCCGTGGTATAGACGGTACATTGTCCGTGTAGTTGTAGTTTGTGGGCAACAAAGGAGTGCTCATGCGGCGAAAGTCTGGCTCGCTGCCCCTCGAGCGGGACAAATCCTTGGCCGTTGAAGTTCGCGACATTTGTGTCTTACCTGGGCGGCATGTACCTAGATAGAGACAAGTTTGGGTCGATGTGGGCTGGTATGTCTGGGCGTCGTGATGATGGTTGGGAGCTACTACTGCCGCTCTGGTTACAATTACAATATACAATGACTTGATTTACTTTTGAGAAAAAGAACGATGCTTCTCGAGAGAACGAATGACGAAGTGAATGAAATATGAGATATGAATCAAGCAAGGGAGGAGGTTGTCGACAACGGTCAAAGCAACATGACGAGGATTCCCCCAGCTCGGCTTGGGCGTTTTCGAGGCGGCCAGTAAGGCGACGGGATGGGATCAGAAAGAAAGTACTGTAATGCTGCGAACCAAGGTATGTAGGTAGATTATTAGAGTAGAGGGAGGCCTTTCTGGATAAGAGAGAGATCCAAGATGGGAGTCTAGTGTTTGACAGCCGGGCCAGAGAGTCCAGACGGGACAAGACAAGTCAAGGCATCCTTTCCTTTGCTCCCATAGCCCAGGCTCTCACCCAGCCCAACACAACACCAGAGGGGGGGTCCCCACTGGCTCGAGCGGTGACGATTCATGGACTACGTGAGTTAGTGCCCGCGCTGAATGAAGGAGCTGACTCGACTGGGCATATTGGCGATACAGATTGACTCGAGCGAACGCTAAGATGAGGTGGTGGACCTGGGATAGGCCGCATCGGGAGACCGCTGTCGGGTTCGCTAGTCTTTGGGCCCTTGATTGTACATAGAAAAGTCAGGTGGGCACATGGAAAGAAAGGTAAGGTTAGGTATGATTATGACATGAGCCACATCAAGCTGGCTGGGTGGGTGGCAGGTAGCAGGTAGCAAGTAGCCTATGGCCTCCCATGGCCTCCCGTCAGTTCCCACCGATCATGATGATCACGTCAAGCTTCGGTGGGCATCGGGACCGGACTTGCTAACTAATGGCTGGGCCAGAAGTCTTCGCCCGAGGCGCCTGGACGATAGTGGTAGCGACTACGCACATACAAGCCATGCTCATAGTCATGGTATGTAGCATCGCGCCCAAGTGCATGAAGACACCACAAACGGAAGATGCCGCAATCTATGCGCCAAGGTCGCCGGCTACCAGATTGCGCTGATCGCGGGCAGATCTTTGCAGCGCTCTGCGGCCTGTAATAATCTGACAGCTCGCCGGTCTGATGGAGTTTCGAGTGATTGAAGTGCCGAGACATTGATGATGGCAATTCCGCTTGGGGGGATCTCTCATACAGCACCGACAAACGGGCGGCGATGAGAATGGACGGAATGGATGTTCTGTCATTTCTTCGTTTGTCATCCTTCCAGTGGTTGATTCTGATTGCTCAGACTGGAGCGCAGTCGTCCCGCTGAAAAATGGAAGTCAGGGGAGAATTCCATGCGATCCATCAGCATTCTGGGACCCATTTTACCCATTTGGTGCCAATGCCCCGCTGGGGAGGGACTGGGCTCACGGCTGATTGGCAGCGCCAGCGGCCGGGGCGGCGCATCATCTAGGCACCTTGGTCCCTGTAATTGTTCAGTAATACGGTAATTGGGCCTTTTCCCAACTGAGGAGATGGTTCTCACTCGGCCGCTGTTGGAAATTGCATATAACCCCAAAGAGGTAATGCAGCGACGAAAGCAGTACACGTTGACTTCCCAAGAAGGAGAGGCTGGAGGCACCGTCCACGACGCCATTGCAGCAGATTGAGGCAAAGGTAATGCTCCGTCGTTGGTAGCATCAATCAATGGGCAGCCAGCCAGCAGAGTAAGAGTAGGGAGGGAGCAACGACGGCGACCCGGAAAAAAATAAAGACAATTTGTTACTTCCCCACGTCGGGAACGGAAAGACGGGAGAATGTGGCCCCCCCTTCGACGCACAGGCTTCCAACATCAATCTCTGTTTGCTTTGGGCATGGCGCAGGGAGCGGGGAGAAGAAGGAAGGACTGGGACTGGATGCAGGTACCAGAAAGACTCCGTATCGCAGGTGCTTTCCACTTCGTTGGGAAGTTTTTTACATTGGACGCCGCACAACGTGGATCTTTCTCCGAGGAACCCTGCCGTTGCCGCGTACGTGATCCTGGAAGAAGTTGACACGGGTTGCACGGCATGGATGGTCATGTTCTCTGAATGTTGGTCGATGCTACATACTTGTCATGTAGGTAGACCGTAGTCCGACAGAAGTGATATGGATCGAGGGCAGTGATCATTGAGCTTGGTCACAAACGATAGCCGTCTTGTCATTTATGTCATTTCTTGCAACGGCCGACGTTGAGAATCCATTCCGCTAGAAGCCGAGAGCTAATGAGGGTGAGTTGGTTCGAGCCAATATAGGAGGTCGCTATACAGAGCACAGGCGGACAAACAAGAGTATACGGATACGTGGTATATACAACCAACCCGAGAACTCCGTATAAAGCAAGGGGTGCACAATCCCAACCTCCTATACAATAGTCATGTTTGCACTATTTCCATATTAAATTCATATATTATAATCATCCCGAATGCTCCATCGAACCATCTTTATATATTTCTGACCTCGTTTCTGAAATGTTGCCCAGCAAACGGTTAAATCTATTGGCCAAAGGGTCTTCTCCGGCCAATCCCAAAGTCGGAGCCTGGGTAAGATACCCACACAAAAAAAGCTGGTTTCACCGCCATGGCACCGGGAAACAAATGCTTGCAATTTCTAGAAAGACTAGAACACACACTCCAAAGCTTGCATATAATATGGGACCTCTCCGAGCTCTCTACCCCACGGCCGTTTACCGTCAGGGACTTCGGGCCCATGCCGCCATTTGTCTTCGAAACATGAAACTCCCCTGGCAACGATGACACGGGCTTCATTTCGTCGCTTCGTGGTTCGCTACAGCACCCCCGTTCGTTTGTCGGCGTGATTTGCGTATCATTTCCTCGTTTTTCTCGTGCCTCCACTCACAGCTTTCCGCGAACTCGCAAAAGCCACACTTGTAGGCTTCCTCGATCGGTACGCCATCTGGCTTTCTCTTGCCCAGCCACCAGCTGAGATCCAGTTTGAGGTAGTTGGTGAGAGCCTCGGCGTCTGTCGGGAAGCAGTGGTCACCGATGATGCGGCCGTCATCTCTGTGACGATATACGACTGCCACCAGGTCTCCCAGAGTATCGGCGCCTTGAGGAAATGTCTCGCGCAATTCCGCCTCCACCAAGGGTATAAGTTGTTGGATAGTCCGGTACCGTATCAAGTCAGGTGGCGGCGACGTTTCTATGTCGCCAAAGCTTGGCGATGGCCCGGGCTGATTGTCACGGGGATTTTGTAAGGGTATTCCAAGAGCGTCCTCGCCCGGTTCCACCTCATCAAACACTTCGTCATGTAAGCTGCCGATCTGTGCCATGAAGGCGTCGGAAAAGCGCACGTCCGGTTGGAGCCCGTACCGAGCTATGATGCTGGAGAAGTCTAGTCGCCCGGCACCCATCTCGCCAAGCAGACGGTGATAGAGAAAAAGCTGGACCCTCGAGGGTCGCAAAGCGGCCCCAGAAGGTAATCTAGTGCTGCCGCGGGTCTTGACATCAGTGAGGTATATCCTCCTCTTGTGCGGGTCGAAGTATTCCGTGATGGAAGATTGCTTCCCGACGAATTCTGAAGCCGCACCTTGTGACGACTGGCTCTGGCTGAGCTCTTCTTCGAATCCGAGATTGGGACTCGTGTAGCTAAGCTCATCAATGACCCCGTTGACGGCTTGACCTTCGACGAACCCCCAAACCTCGAGCTCCCGCGTGAGACCAGTATCGCGCAGCGTGCGCAAGCCCTGGATGAAATTCCATAGGCGAAGGGCAAATGCCTCCTCCTTGCGACTGACGTTGATTTTGACAGTGGTGTGTACTTGATCCTCTAGTGTTTGGTGGACTTTAGTACCACCTTTCATTGCAGGTGTCCTCTTCTTCCTCCCTCCAGGAAGTAGAGTAAGCGTGTACCAGTATTGCAGCTCGCACCATGCACCAGAGGAGATATCGGTCACGGTCAGCGGTTTCTTGGGGAACGACCGGAAGCGTTCAATGGGCGATCTCTTGTCTTCTTCTGATTTCTTTTCCCCATCGTCTGACTGCTGAAACTTGGATGACTGTGCTTCGTTACCAAGATTCGACAGAGCACGGCTCACTAGACGCTTTGGTCAATCAGTTTTGCTCGGCGTCAGTGATATGATGACTTACAATCCGGGTACTCGATGCCGTCCATTGGCACCGAGCCGAGACCCCTTGCCGCGCCTTCAGCATTGGAAGGCCTCCGACGGCCGCGACGCCAATGGCGCCCCGCAGGTATCGCGGCCTGCCCATGCCAGCTGCGGCCAGCACGAACGCTGGTCGTTGATACATCTTGATTTGGCTGATGCACTGGAGCGTCAGAAATACCAACCGAGATGCTGGCTGTGACTGCTGAGTTCTGTGCGCTTTCGAGGAGCTGTATCACGATGCCTTCCTCCTCGAGGGTAAAGTCCGAGCCGTAGTCACTTTCCGGGGCCTTTGGGTGATCTGTGGCACTAAACTTGGTCGCCATTAGAACGAGTCGACCCGTGGCATCCCGCACTAGCCAGGGCAATTATAGTCGATGTGTTGGCGAAAAAGAAAAAGAAAAAAATCAGCAATCGAAGACGTCTTTGAGTTGGTTAGGCCGAGTCATGATGTATATATCCATGGATGACGGCACGCGTCTCTGAGCAACAACAAGATTGAATTGGTTGTTGCCACGCTGCGGCCTAGACGCTCCTCCCCCAGCGTAGATTAACGCGTTTTGAAGGTGCCGCGCCATCACGTGGCCACTGTATTTCGCTCCCCCTCCACTGCTCCTTCCAATGACACAACGACCATTCTAAGCAGCGTATCGCAACACCATAAACAGGCAGGAGCGCCACCTGAGCGCTGTAACACGATCCTTCCTTTCGCGACGAAAAAGTGCATACCTAGGTGGAAATGGTAACACCTCTCAATGAAAATCCATCAACACTAACCTACAAACTTTGAACACCTCAGCATCACATGGACCCCATGCAGCACCTACAGCACGTACTTACCTAAAAGTCCATACTTGCAGGTGATTGTTGATAACAATGCATTATCATCACTGGCATTGAATTCATATTCAATCCCACAAATTCATCAACATGTCATCTTGCTCGTAGCCTCGATCAGCGCCTTTCCCAATTGTTCGTGGTCGACCGATCGTGGATGATGGATTGATCTGGCCTCTGTGCTGCTTTATCCTGGTGCCTGCTATTTACCGGCGCTGGCGCTGGGTGGTTTTGGTGGTCTGCCTATCACCTGCCCCACCGTCATCGTGGCTGAGATGGGATCAATGCAATTCATGCAAACTGGTCGCATCAACACAAGGCAGCAACCATGTACTAATAATTCATAGCTCTTCGCTTCTCTCCATTGCATGATTCTTGTATCATTTAGTAAGGAAACAATTGTGGAAACCATGGACGCTCAATCATTACAGGAGAGAAAGCGCCGAACCGCGCCAAACTCGCTCTTTCACACCACGTACAAGAACAATGATGCAGCAAAAGTACGTAAAGACTGCGAAACACGGCAAGAGGCGAGATCGAGCCTGAGCAATCTGCCGGCCGAGATCCACCTCTTGATCTCCAAGCAGCTCATATACCCAGACGCCCTCTCCTTAAAGCACACGAGTCGTTACTTCCACTCGCTGGTCGACACCGGCATCGAGCTGAAAGTGACCTGGCTCATGGAGAGGAGGAGCCTCCACCTCGAATGCCCCAATGACAGGCGTTGCGATCTGGGCAGCGACCTCAAGTTTTGCAGAGGAAGTGTCAGGTATGTTTTGAACGGCGAAAGACCCATTATTCGTCACTCTTGGCTCACCATGTCTGTAGGCTTCTCATGCAACGCCGCCGTGAGCACATGGAGTGCGAATCACGGCCAGGACTCGGTTGTCTGGTCTTTGGGACGCAAATTTGTGTAAACAAGCCTCAGATGAGAAGCATATGGGCCAGATGGTTGAGGGCACAACTCACCATAGAGGCTTGGTGGGTATTGTTGGCCATCATGCCAGTCGTGCTCGCATGGTTCTATGTGATAGATCTATTGCGATAAGACAACTTTAGCACTATGTATACAATTATATCCAGTAATTCATTCTTCGAACTTCAACTTTCTCGCCCAGGCTCTTCGTGGAAGTTCAATGGCACACAGATATCTTTATTGCGATCGGAATATTCAGTAATGGCGGACAGCTTACTCTATCAGAATATCTGCACAAACTGACTATCAGAATTCTCGTTACAGTCCAAACCACTCCTCACTGGCAGTCAAGTTGGCCGGAACGCTATGCCCGACGCTCTGGGCGTAGATTCCCTGGACATTAGGCCCGAAATCATCAGTCGTGTACTGGCTCTGCGGATAATTCTTGCGCTCGGCGGTCGGCGTCTGACTGACGCCGAACACGCCGGTCCACTGCTTGAGGGTCTCCTGGTAATTCTGCGGCGCGAGGGTGGTATCAGCGCTGCCGTGCCAGAACTGCATCCGGGGCCGCGGCCCGTCGTACGACGGGTACATGTTGAGCACCACACTCTTCCACTGGTCGGCGGAGTCCTTGACCTGGCCGCCGGAGCACGAGTTGTTCCACTGGTCGACGCCGCCCGAGGCGCTGACGAAGCAGCCCGCCGGCACGCCCGAGTACAGCGACACGGCGCCGATGAGCTCCGGGTACGTGGCCGCGAGCACGTTGGACATCATGGCGCCCGAGCTGCCGCCCGTCACGTACACGCGCGCCGGGTCCGCCTGGTACTTGTCCAGCGCGTAGAGGATCATGTTGGCGATGGCCTGCGAGTCGCCCCCGCCCAGGTGCGACAGCGACCGCTTCGACGACACGTCCCAGCACGTCCCCGAGTTGGGCGACGACGGCCACACTGTGATGTAGCCCTTCTTGTCGGAGCCCTGCTTCCACGGGATCTTGCTGTTGGAAAAGTACGACTGCGCCGTCGATTGGCATGAGTGGATGACCACGACCAGTGGCGGGTTAGCCACCACCTTGTCGGGGACATACACCCACCTAAAGATGATTAGAGATGGATTTTCTTGGATGGGAGTCATTGAGTAGTCACAAGTCTCACTTACATCTGTGCCTTGGATGTAGCATTATTATTGTAGTTGGAGACTTGTGTCAGCGAAGCTGCTGATGCACATGAGGCCAGAAGACCTGCTAGCAATCCAGAGGAAAGCATTATGAGAAGAATAATGAAGTTAGAGGAAGGAAATAATAAAACCTGAGGTGAACGTAGACCGATAACCCAGAACAACCCCGAGCCAAGACTTTTATAGTATTGCGACCATGATTTATTATTTCCCCGCTCTCAGGTTCGGACAACTTTTATGCCCGTGAGATCGTCATAACTAAAGCACTCTTATTCTAGCTGGGAGCCGGCTAAATCGTGCGATCTTGGTAAAAAATATGGAGTGGCTGTGCCGATTGGTTGTCGGCTATTCACTTATACAAGTCTCGGAAGGCCTTGGCTGATAATGTACCTGATTGAGAAAATATTTTGTTTGATTGAATCTGTTGGATAGAAGGGCACTGAACTCCTAAGGGCTGTGTTCTAGAGATCTGTTCGTACGTATATTTTGCCGACTGCTCCCGTAACGTGAGCTCTCCAGCGACGGCTTGAGGCACAGAGACGAAAGTCCGTTCACTAAGAATCCGCTTGAAGTCAAGGCCTTAATGGAATCTATCAAAAGTTTTTGCGCCTAATCCCTTCTCACAGACTTCGCAAGCTTCTTTCCAAACTCAACAAAGCTTTCAGTACGGTCACGTTTGGTCTCCAGAGTTTGAGGCCGCCCTCGCGCATTTTCCAACATCTCGCTCACTTTATCGAGTTCTTCCCACACCTGAACAAAATTGCTCGAAGTGACCGTACCCAAGCTCCTGAAGGCTTGCTGCATAGCGTCATGCTCAGCAACCAAGGTTGCCCCGTCTTTGGGAATGGCAGCACCCACAACGGGCTTGTTCTGGTTCGCCGTCATGGCTGACAGAATGCTAGCCTTGACGCAATAGATGATCATGGCTGCCAGCCCAGCTGCGAGCGCCGTGGCCACGCTTGAACCCGTCTCATACTTGAAGTCCATCACGCGGCCGGTGATACCGCTGGATGGTGCGCTTTCAAAGGTGGACTTCAGATCTTTGACCACTTCTACTCCGGGCAGAATAAAAGTGATGCCGTCGTCAGGTGTGTACGCGAAAACGCGACCGTCGGCGCCCGCAGCACCGATTCTGAAGAAACGGTCGCGCCAAGGTCCGCTTGGATAGTCGAGATCTTTGAAGTTGCCTTCATCAGGCGAAGAACAAAACATGAGAACTTTACGGTCCACGGCCTCCTGTAGTACTTCGTGCACTAAAGATGAATTAGATACTGAGCTTTTCGAAGAAATGTTTCCGTCCAGGCTCGGGAATGGGCTCAATTGGCGACCAGGATAGTCAGGTGTTGGTTTTAGCATAGAAGCACAGAGCACTTACACTTGTCTTCACTTCTCATACCACGGGGTGGCATTGGCAGTGTCCAAGACATGGATATTATAGTAGCTTCCTTATCAAGGGCAGCCCTTACTGCCTGTGCGGATTCAGTCAGTTATTTTCAGTTTTAAGACCTGCCTGAGCCAAGGGGCACGTACCTGTGCTGCGTAGTCTCTGTCAATCTGGCTCTTTCCCTCCGGAATATTGTACGTCTTGAGACGAATGGGGTATATCTTGGCCATGGGACAAACACGCAAGATCATGTTGGCCATGACCGTTCCATGGCCACTTGCAGAAGAAAATGGCGGCCGAACCTTTCCGTCGTGGAAGTCGAAGCTCTTGCCCTCGAGTACTTGATTGGACAAAGTCGTATCGAAAATGTCAATGCCATCGTCAATCAAAGCCACAATGACATCCTTTTCGACGCCCTCTTCCGTGGTTGGACTCTCACTTGACTCGTTGAAGTCCTTTAGCGTATCCTTCCAGAATGGAAGCATCTCGCTAGCGAATCTAGACGTACAGTCCAGCCAACGGTGAGAGCCCTTTGACTTGGTGGAATTCGCATGAAGGTCGAGATTTGAGTCTCCTCCTTCATCGTCATTTGCTTCCAGTTCTCGTACGATGACTTCTATCTCACGCTTGGGTGGAACTTTTTGAGAAGAGTTCCGAGCTGCTGTGACCGGCACAGCACTATGGGATTGAACATTCTTGTTCAATCTCAATTGAAATTCTCGAACTTTGCGATCAATCCATACTAAATTATCAAAGGTCTTGCGTAGTGTTAGCGAGAGGGGTGTGAGATGTGACTTCCAGCGGTGTTGTTCATACCTTGTCTGAGGGCGGTTTATACAAGTACACCTTTTGAAGACGAGGCAACATGGCCAGACCCTCTGGCTCACTCCAGGCTCGAAGCACGGCATTGCTACCTCCCCATCTCAAGGACAACTCTTTCAATTGCCTGTCCGGGTGCAACTCAACAGTGTCTGGGTTCTGAGAAGACGTCTGTTTTTCAAGGGCCCGACTACTGACACAAAGGATAGTTTCCGGATCGAGATCTTTCTTTTGCCAATCAAGATGTTCAATGACGAACCGGTCTAGGGACTCCTGAATTGCCTTGTCGCTGTGGGCTTTTTCGCCAGAGTCTCCCAGCTCCTTGACAGTGACATTGAGAATGCGCCTTACGCCCTTGGCGTAGAGCCAGTCGAAGAAGTACTTCATGTCTTTTCGTCCGAGGCCGCCGATCTGCCGCACGCCAGAGCGTTGCTCAGAGTCATGAGCAATATCAGCAAGACGGCCCTTTAGTTTGACTTCGACGTAAGGGAATGTCACATTTTGTAGGAATTTGTCCAACTTGAGACCTTTATGGGAGTCAGCACCGAATAGCTTGATGAACTCGTTCCATATCAGCTTGCGAGGCAGGCCATCGTAATCAAAGCTGATTTGTGTGTCTGCAATGATCATTTATCAGTAAGCGCCAACTTGAGTAGCTTTCGGGCTAATATACCAGACATGTTTGTGCCGTGTACAAAAGAAATTACCCTCTCGGCGCTTCTTGTCCTCATGTAGTGAAGTTTGAGCATCAAAAGTAGCTTTTGTGAGTTTTCGTAGCACTTTGATGACAAATCCATCTGTTTAGGGGTCGTATCTTGTGTAGGTCTGTCTGAAAACTTCTCGGGGTCTAGTCCCTCGTTCACTCTTGCTGTGTTGCTCCGTTTGACGGAAGTGTTAGAGGAACGTTCTATGGTCTGGTCCTCTGGACCTTGTTTGTTTTGTGCTTTCAATCTGGCTTGGAGAGAGTTTGTCTGCATTTGAACAATGCAATCCCGGGTATTCTCGTGTTCCTGATAAACGGAGCGACCTTTGCGATCGGAAAGATCAAGAAAGGTGTTTGGTCTGTTCTGTATGGCTCGCAAATCTCGTTGGATGAAAGCTTCAATGAGCTCCACCCTAGCATCTTCCGAACATCTGGAGAAAGAAACAGCATGATGTAGTGGGGTCTTTCCCATGTCATCCTGTTCTGCCAGCGCATCGTCGCTAGCATATTCCACGAGCCTTTTGATGGTATTGGCTTCGAGGTCCTCGTTGAATGCAAGATGCAAACTGCTCTGGCCTTCTTGACCTCTCGCCCGAAGAGCCTCATCTAGACATTCCAATGCGAATGACTCAGTTGTGATGGAAATATAGCTTCGTGCACAGTTGGGTAACATGCAATTGATCATGTGATCGTTCCCTGCTCTAATAGCCATGTACACGGGATTCTGATTTTCCTTGTTGGGATATCTGAGCAAATCGGGGTAGTCTTGCACCAATCTTCGAACCAGACGCTCAACGTCTTCGGAGCTGATTACGTCGGCATGGTATTTGACCACCTCTACCAAAGCATGCAGAAGGTTTCCGGAAGTTGTCGAAGATCTGCTCGCAATGTCGCTATATCGGCTGAGAAACATGTCAACATCGCTGAAGCTCGCGAACTTCTTCTTTTGTTTTATCTCGGCTTTGGCTTCTCCAATGCGTTCGTCGAAACTGTTGTCCCGTTTTGCGAGGGCATCTGGCTGGCCACTTTCGAATACGAAGGGGCCGAAATGTTTCTGAAAGATACGACCATCGTCATCAGATTGCCCTCGACTCAAATTATCCATCGTTTGACTTGGAAGCCGAGCTGGAAAGTTCGCGAAGACAATTGCAAGGATATTGCAACCCTGCGTGGACACCAATACAACAGGGACTTCAACATCAGTGCGCTCAGCGGAGTCGAGTCTCGAATCGCTCCAGGCAAACCAAGGTCTTTATATCACTGCAGATATCATAATCGGCAAGCGCAGTGAACTTTCCTGGAAACATGAAGGCGCCTTCGGCCACATTTACCTAGAGAAGTATGCCTAGCAGGCAACCAGGATCTACTTACTTCCCCTCAGAACCCTCGGACTTTCTTCCCAACCCTTTTTCCTATATCATGCAAGACCCCTCCTAGGTACAATGCAGAATACATCGTGCGTCTGCATGCCCCTACTCCTTTATCTGTGGCGATACGAGAGGAAGGCGTACTCTGTATTGACTCTTGCCTGCCCCTCCCCTCTCCCCACTCGAGGCTGCTCCGAAGCACAGAAACCCTAAAGTAGGAAAACGCATTGTCGATCAATGTGGTGAGACCCCACGCAGATGATGCGGATTGCGACACTACGGCTTGACGCTCTACATCGTACTGTGCGCATGAATAAAGGACAGGGTTATACGCGCCGGCCCGGCTGGAATAGATCTTCTATCGGTAACATGCAGATCGCCGCCAACCAATGAAGGTCTTGCCATATGCGGGCACCCATCTAGGGCTGTAATTCAGTGCGGGAAAGCATACCTAGATAGTTATCGCCATCTACTGTGCTGTCGCTTCTTCTCCAACAGCTATTTGTCAGCGGGATTCCTTCAATTGCAGGTCGTCAAGTCTCTGAATCAGTAACGCAAACCATCTGATTGTTAAGCTGGTCTAGAGAATGTCCGCTTGCATCGACTCGATTTACCTCCGCAACTGGAGCTCGGCGGCACCTGGGCAACTGAGCCAAAAGCCACAGCAGCAAACACCGAACAAACAACACTAATGACTAGAGCCATAAATGTATATATCCCTGTTGGCGAGAACGCTTTCGAAATGTCTCAATGATGTTTGTAAGTAGCGCACCCGAACTCAATACAGGGCATCATGAATCTCACAAGGAGTGATTCAGACAGCCAAAAAGACCCAGAGAATGAATTTGTTGGTGAGGGGCCCACATATAGACGATGAATGCACGATGACGATGAAGAAGACTTTTCAGATACGCTCGAGGATCTTGATATTGCAGCATAGGAAGTCGACCTCGACATTGGGATTTCATGAGCTTTAAAGGCAAGTGATAGACGCCTAGTTGTGAATGGGATGGTGGGAAGTTCTATCGAGCAGGCTGTGGAATCTGTGGGTTTAAGTGTGAGAATTGCGAGTTTGGCATTTTGGTTTTCGATTATTTCTTTTTCTTTTGAATTGTGGACGAGCAGAGTGAAAAACACGGCTATGTTTAATAAATGCGATCTATGAGACTCTATTTTGTTCTAATTATTCAACCCGGCTCGAAGGGCCATTGATTTGCATGAGAAATACACAGTGAAAAAATCGATTAGGGGGACCTGGTTCTTAAGTCCGGTGTCTGATATTACCAGCTCGAGTACCATGGCACTTTGGAGGTATGTAGACCGTTATGAAGCAGTCTTCGTGGCCTTGGTCCTCAACTTCATCATCAAGAATACCAGAACATACGAGCTAATGCAGAAGAGGGCAGTGATTCCGACCTGCGCGAGAAAGTTAGCATGACAAGTCATTACATTTCAGGTCTTTGCACGACTTACATCTCTCCATCCGTAGTATCGGTCGTTGATATTCAGCGTCCTCAGATAATCAGCCCCCGAACTGTACGGGCAGTACTGACAAGACATCGTCGACGACGAGTCGACAACGTAGCCAGCTTCGGTCGACAGGAAATCGGCCATATACTCGCCGCACGTTGCGTTTGCAGGCAGCGGGATGGTGGTGAGCTCCGAGTCTTTGCACTGGACCACGACGTCCCAGACGACGGGCTCGAGGAGCCCGCCGATCAGGTAGTTGAAGGGGTCGAGGTAGTACAGCCAATACCGCCAGAAGGGCTGGATGTACGAATACGGGACGACGACGCCGCAGAAGTTCACCAGGGCTGCGCCGATGATGATGGGGTTGGCGAGGGCGGCGAAGAAGTCGTTGGGGCTGTAAGCGGCAATGGCCTGATCGGAGTGTCAGTGAATTGAAAATATGCATCATTAAGAAGACTCACTTGACCAATAGATGTGTACAGAAACTCGTAGACTAGCAGGTTGTTAGCTTCGAGTAGCCGGATGAAGAGATGGAAATACTCACGTAGCATCTGCAGGTAGACCTGGCCTGACGCACTCGCCTTGACGGGGAATCCAACGGTGAAATACCAGCACGCAAAGTACAACGTGCCACAGACAATCAATACCGGGATCTCGGATACCAGTTGAGCAGTGACGAACGCCAGCCACGTGTACGTCTTGGCCTTCTTCTCGCGCGTCTCAAAGAGATCGCGGTTGGCGATGAACATGGGCTGCAGCTGGTTGATGCACCCGGGCGCCACAAACACAAAGTTGAAGACGGCCATGAGCCGCAGCTGCAGGTCGAACGAGCCGTCGCCGATCATCCAAAAGGTGAAGCCGCCGAACAGGGCGTTGGAGATATGTAGGCCCATCTTGTTCCACACATAGTCCGGGTTGCGCCAGAGCGCGACGACTTGGCGCTTAGTGACCAGCTGGATCTGGTACGCGAGCGGCGCGGCAAAGTCTCGCTCGTCTTCTTCCGATGTAGCGTCCGAGGTCTTGTTCATCTGTGTTTGCTCCTGGCGGTTCATTTCGTCCAGCTCCGCCAGCGAACGCTTCTTCTCTTCCGACTCTAGCCACAGCTGCGGCCAGTCGGTCTCGGTGCCGAATCTACCCTGCACCACGTCGACGACGTGCTCCGCGGGGTTAGCATCCGGAGGGCACGGGATGCCTCTCTGCGCAAAGTAGTCGACGACCGTGAACGAATCCTCGCCGATGGGTCCGAAATATGTTGTTCTGCCGCCCTTGGCCAGCAGGAGGAGTACGTCGAACGCGTTGAACAGAGCCGCCGACGGTTGGTGGATCGTGGCGATGATGGTCTGGCCCGACGCGGCGAGCTTCTGCATGAATCGGCAAATGTTGAATGCAGACTGGCCGTCGAGGCCGGAAGTCGGCTCGTCGAGGAAGAGCAGAGACGGCTTGGCGACGAGCTCGGTGGCGATGGTCAGCCGCTTTCGCTGCTCAATTGACAGCCCGGAACCAGGAGCTATCACCTAAGATTAGTAGGTTATTTAAGGCCTCTGCCTTGGGGAATACTTACTGCCAACAAGAGCGTGTTGCAGTGGTGTGAGTTCCAACAGGTCCATGATACGCTCTACGTATTCGATCTTCTCAATATCCGGTATCTCGTGCTTTTGGCGCAGTCTCGCCGAGAAGATGAGAGCCTCCCTAACGGTAGCCGTTGCCTCGTGGACGTCGTTTTGCTCACAGTAGCCGGTCATGCGCTGGAAGCTGATGCCCTGCGGTTGCCCGTTGACCATGATGCTTCCCTCTATGCGGCCACTGTCTTTACGCTGCGCGAGAACGTCCATGAGGGTCGTCTTGCCGGCGCCTGAGCTCCCCATGAGGGCGACGAGCTGACCCGGCTTGACAAAGCCCGAGACATCTTGCAGAAGCTGCTTCTCGCTGCCCATGTGATGGACAAAGTAGTTGATGTTCTTGAAGGTGAAGACCGTCTTTTCGATGGACACCTCGGGCGCACCTCCAGATGACAACGCCGAGCTGGCCTGCTTTTCGCTGTCCTTGAGCATCTCGGTCTCCTTGTTCCGGCTCCGCCGATCGAACCGGATCTTGGAGCCGGCGTCAGAGTGGGTGCGGACCTCGGCGCCGAGTGATGCCAATGCGGCGAAGAAGATCCAGAAACCAATGTTGATGCCGACGTTTCGCCATATATGACTAGTGTAGATGCTATATTCAGAGCTCAGGAGATCCGCGCCGTCAATCCTCGAGGAGCCTGTCTCAGTGCCTGCCGTCGTGCAGCCGCGAAACGACGGGTCTGCGTACGCTGCGCCATAGGGAACGTACTGCGGCTCGACGCAGCCCATGATGCGATCGGCCATGTCGCTCGCCACGGCGGCCTCGAAGGCATAGGTTGCGGGATTGATCCAGGAGATCCATCGGAACCAGACGTGCATCTGAGGGACCGGGATGAGATAGCCTGTATCAACGTCAGACCTTTTACTACCACAAGATACATGTATCATGAGCTGAGAACGTACCTGCATAAATCATCATGACCATTGTGCACCAACCGCTGATTTGAGAAGCTATACCGAAATGAATAGACCACGCCCCTATCATCCTGAAGAAAGACGTAAAGGACAGTATCGTGACCAGGTAGATGAACCACTGCGTGAAAAACTTGCCGCCGCTCATTTGGAAATCGACCATGAAGTAGTAGATGATCTCAAACAGGGACAAGGTGGTGACCACGAGCGGGATGTCGGTGATGGCGCAGGCGACCATGTGAGCGGCCGGCCTGGCGAAGCCGAGTCGCTTGTGGCGGGAGATGATGGGCCGGCCCTTGAACGACGCTACGGTCTCGGACATGGAGTTGAGGCAGAAGAAGAGCAGCGGGAAGAACAGCGCACCAAAGCGCATGAAGACGGAGTCGCTGTCGTTTGAGAGGTCGTAGAACAGACTCCCGGTGACGAGACTCATGATCAGTGCGGACCCGATCTTCAAGCAGTTGGACCATCGGTCGCCCCAGATAATACGGAATTGTCTGTTCCCATGTCAGTCTTTGTGTTACAGCCGAGGTATTTGGATAGATGGTGTTCATGTTCGCAAGGTCTTACCTCACAGTACATTGAATCACCTGTTTGGCGAACGAAACTTGGTAGGGACTGCCTTCGCGTGACAGGAAAGGCAGAGAACGATTCTTCTCGCCATCGCGCGCTGCTTTCAGATTCGCCACCTCCCGGGATAGAGCGTCATTTTTCTTGGCAGCAATTTCTGCCAGCATCCTGGAGTAAATAGGGCTCCGTTTGTACGCATCTTCGAACTCGGCCGCGGAGCTCGGAACGCTGTTCTCATAGCCCTGAGCAATTCTCCTCTCCGTGTGCACAGCAACTGAGGTAAGGAAGTCGGCAATGTTGGCGCCGGGAGCACATACGAAGCCCATGTTCTCAAAGTACGACTTTGCCTCATCAGCCGGGCCGTAATAGATCTCTCTTCCTTCTGCGAGGACAAGAACTTTGTCGAATTGCTTGAATATTCCGTTGCCCGCCTGGTAGAGGGTCGCGACGATGGTGCGATGATTCTCGTCGGCGGCTTTGCGCAGGACGCGGGCAAAGTCGAGGGCGTTGCTTGCGTCTAGGCCGCGGGTCGAGTTGTCCCAGCATTGCAAGGGTGCCTTGGTGTCCACGAGTTAGATGTCATGGTATATATGAGGAGGTTGGCTGAGAGGACTTACTTGCGTGGCTAATACCTCTGCGAGGGAGACTCGCTTCCTCTCCCCGCCGGAGACACCTCGAACGAACTCATCGCCGACGATAGTATCCTTGGTATGACCGATACCCAGTGCATCTAATGTTGATTCTGTAAGCCGAGTTTTGTATATCTGAGGATGTTCGCCGTTCGGTGTGGTTTGGGGTAACTTCGTTCCGGCCACGAAGTCTATCGTTTCGGAGACTTTCATCGTTGGGAAGTGCATATCATCTGCGGAAATTAGGATTAATACTTGTATCGCAAAGCTGGCACTTGAAGTCGACCTACCTTCGGTGTTCATGACAATATTTTGGCGATACTGCCTAGCTTCTTTTGGGCCCATGTTGCCATATGTGACGTTTCCGTGCACGCTGCTAAAGTCCTCCCGGTGGTTCGAAATGACTTTTAGCAATGATGTGCAGCCCGAGCCTGGTCGGCCCAAGACAAGCAACTAGAAAGATATTAGTTTTGATTCATAAAAGAAGACGTCATACATACCGTCTCTCCAGGGGATACTTGTCCAGTGATCCCTTGGAGAATTTTCTATATAAAGATTAGCTTCAAGCTTTGCTTCATCATGTCGGCTCCAGGAAGTGACATACCCTTTTAGACTTGTTGGAGGTGCCAAAGGATAGACAATCCCGAACAACAGATAGACACGTCGATCCAAAGTCTTCACCGAGACCATCGACCTCAACTGCTACATCCTTGAATGTCACGGTCAAGTTCTTCAAAGTCTCGACAGCTGTTGCGGCAACGCCGTTGCGTGCCTTGTGCAAATCGTCATTGCTGTCAGATGGCGATTGAGGAGACATGATGAGCTTCCCTTTGAAATCTCCTTAGATCATACACGATTCAACGAATTGTCGAAGTGAATGATGGTACATTTCAAGTTCTTATAAGTCAAGTCGGACCCAGCGGGTGATGTCCTTTCTGTGCTAAACCCGGGGTAGGGTCACGATTCATCATCATTGTCATTGCACAATCTTCATGAGAAACGATCGGCGTATGCATTCAAATGCCGAAGCCTCTCGGTCTCCGCGACTTCGCGTCTCTGGCAACAGTATCAATCTGATAGTATAAAGAGACGGAAATACGGATGCAGAAAGTAGAGACAATTCCACTTTTTGCCATTTCGCGCGTCCAATGGCGATTACCGGATATACGGCTATCGTGATTTCTTGTACCCACAGCCACCACACCGACTTCGCATGGCCGCTGAATTCAGCGGTCTTAGCGCGGTACGCACGCACTTTGGCACTACAGAAGCCCCCTAAGTCGAACCATGTAGTGGAAACCCCTCTTACTCCGTACATCCATCCTCATTCTCTTCATTTCGACCAGCGCAACCACTATGCAGAACGGAGTTGAGAGGATATCCAAGGCTTGCGACCCGTGTCGGACGCGGAAGATTAGGTGCAATGGACATGAACCATGTCATCACTGCCAAAAGAAGCCCTCCGCTTGCGTCTATCGCGTCCGCAACAGGATCAGGGCCCGAAAATCTGTCCAGCCAAAGGATTCTGCGCCAGACAGTCATGTCGCGACACCGCAACAGCCACTGTCTAGTTCTGCTATCCTATCTCCGAGGTCTGCCATTCCATCTCCAAGATCTGCCATTGTGAGAGAAGCAGCGAAAGATACCCAGCCCGACAGTACCAAGGACGCGCCGCAGAAAGTCTACTCCGGAGTAATGGCCAGCCACTCTATTTCCGGCGAGTCGATAGGACCTGGGGGAAACTCGCAACTATTCTACGGCCCCTCCTCCAACTTTGCCTTCTTGCAACAGTTGCACCGCAGCCTGCTGTTCTCTCATGGAACCGGCCGTGCCGGTGATCGCAATGTTCAGGAAGGCAGCGCAGGTCTGGATATGTTCATGAACCGATCAATCTTCTTCGGGATACCATCGCAAGTAGACATGCTGCTACTGTACCAGTCCTTCTCCACTCCCTTGGTTGATGTACTCCCTCTTGCCGAAGCTCAGACCTACCTGGAATATTTCAAGGCGGCTTCGTATCACCTACTGCCCTTTTACACTATACCCGAGCTAGACCAGCTCCTTCATCAACTCTATGGAGACGAGCCAGAGACACCCGGTAGTCTTCAGACCAAGGGCCTCATTCTGTCCATGATTGCTAATGGAGCGCTCCAAACAAGCCGTACCGCCCTCGCCGAGACTCTGTTCGCCCGAGCCAAGTTTCAGATGACCCTGTTTGAAGACACGGTCACGGTGAGTATGATTCAGTATTCACTCATTGCAGCAGACTATCAGCTTCACATGGGAAGGCCAAACTCGGCCTATCTACATCTGGGCAATGCATGTAGACAAGCCTTTGCGATGGGATTGCACAAGGAGCCTCCACAATCCAGTGTCCGGCCGGACAGTCTGGAAATGCAGCGTACCACAATGTGGTGCCTTTATTTCCATGAGAGGTGCGTACAGCCTCGATCGCACCCCTTTCTCTTCCCTTCACAAGTGCGGATGTACTGATTCTCTAATCCAGTTGGCACGCATTGTCACTCGGAAGAAAAAGCGCTATAAAATACTCGGACATCGGCCGGCCGTTTCCTTCGGCTCAGACATTGGTAGTCGACCTCAGTAGACTTGCTCATATCGCCGAGCAAGGTGCCGAAGCAATCTATGGTCGGCGTTACGACTCCTTGCGTCAGCTGTATCATGCAGCCGAGTCAATCCATGGTCAGCTAAAGCAGGTTGCCGAGCTGATAGGCATTGGCTCTGCGCCGCAGAAGAGCCTCAGCGATCCTGTGGCCTTGCAACAATTACACAACAGTGCGTCTTTGATGTCATGAGCCTCCAGATCTCGTTAATAACGTCGCTATCTAGTATACTATCACACCATCATACTCACCTTTAGACCATTCATAATAGCGGGTGCAGCCTACAATCCAGAAGGAGTCCAACCGCTCGGAGAACAGATGTGGCTCCGCCAAGCATGTCGCTCTGCCGTCGACGCCGCACAAGATTTGATCATGTTCAGCTGCACCAAAATCCGAACAGTTCCCACTTGCAAGGTGAGTCATGCTCCTTAGTCCAAGCTCTTGAATGCGGCTCACAGACTATAGGCGCTACGATTCAACGCGTTCTTCCTAGAATCAAGTTGCGGGGTGTTAATGTACGACATGCTTTGGCATCCTTCCAAGCACGAATGCCACCTGGAATACATTCAGATGACTCTCAGTTGCCTAGATAGCATGGTCCATGAGGAGCCAATTGTGACTGCACGAGAGTCTATCCATCAGATCCTGTGCGCTGTGGAGAGCATGATCTCGAAGCGATCGAACATGTCGACGCCAGTCGATGTCGCCTCCAGCCTATTGCACTTTCCCAATGTCCAATTCCCACCCTCTGTTTCTGCAGAGTCACCATTAGCAGAGCAGCTCATCCACTTTAGCGATGCCATGGGTATTGGGAACCGGGATATGCAGCCTCCAGTGTTGAATGCAGGAACTGGAGACCCGATGCAGACGAGCACCAATCCCGAGCTCAACGTGTTCACGACGGATCTGCACAGCTTCTTTCCCTGTGATATAGAGACACCTGCGAGTTCCTAGATAGACTGGCATGGTCAATCATTCGGAATGGTTTTGATATTGATACCGGCACTAGCCTTTATTGTAATCACCATATTCAGATTCCTTTGTGGCCACTTGAAAACACTCTGACCTTCACACGGTCAATTGTGTGCGATCATGACTACTTTGGAACATTATCTCTGCTGGCCGCTTTTAGCATATTTGAGTCATCATGGGTCCCGGAGAAGCGTAATTGAGCCTGTCCTCGGATATACAACGACGTCTTCTCCTATCAATGTATCGGAATAAAATACACAGGCACTGAAGAGATCGGAGTAAGGCTGTTTGTTCATGAAGTTAGAGGGGTGGGGCGCGGACCGCGCACTAAAACAGTCGGGACGGACGGCTTGGGGCTGGAAATCCGACACATGCAGGATTCGAACGTATAAAAAAATTCGAACGGTAGGTCTGCTGAACAAAATTACACCATTTAGCAATAAAAGAAGTCAAAGCGACTTGCAATATGCATTACCATCGAATCCTTGCAAATCTCAACGAGATATACCTATAGCTGGACTTGCCAGATCTTGTTCAATACACGGAAGATGCGGCTCTGGAACAACATGGTTGTATGGTGACGGTCGATTTTAAGGTTAGGTAGGTAGATATCAGGCGAATTCGAGTCTAAAATCCTTTTTGTATCTCGGTCGAAAAAAAGAAGAGTATTTATGAATGGACTTCAGCATGTCGACAATATGATGTATATATTCAACCCGGTGTTCGAGTCCCCACCAGAGTGCCTGCAGCTCCACTAAAACTTGCAGCTTTAGATTTCAACACCCGATCTGCATTTACGCACAATTTTACTCTGCTCTCTAGAGCATTGCCTGCTATCGCCAATGGCCGATGTAAAGCTGGGCGATGAGCCTACACGGCACGCAGACTGTTGTCTCAGCCTGTCCACGACGCTGCTCAACGTGCTGACCTCGATCGTAAACCGACGCGCCGGCTCAGACGCGCCCAGTGCAGGCTCTGAGCGCCTCGTCCTCTCGGTCGGCAGCGGGTCGGGCCTCCTCGAAGCGTTGCTGCAGCAGAAATGGACGGCCGACCCGAGGGATGACGTCTCTTCGGGCCTGTTCATCGAGGGTGTCGAGGTCCAGCAGCAGTCCGGCAAGCCGTCACTACTGAACAAGTACCTGCCCGAGCAGCACCACTCCGGAGTCAAGGGCACCTGGGATCTGTCACCGCGCGCAGCGGAGGCCGCGGTCTTGATGTTCGTTTACCCCCGGAGCCCGGAGCTGCTGATGCGGTATTTGGACGAGGCGACGACGCATACGCGGGGCCGGCTCGGGCTCGTCATCTGGCTGGGGCCCAAGTGTGACTGGGTCGAGTTCGAGGGTGCTTTTACTGGGTATTCTGGATGGGATACGCGCGTGGTGCCCGACGATGAGAGTGGGTTATTTGGATACGAGATGATTGCTGTCCTCGAGAAGCAGGCTGAACAGGAGTCTTGATCATTGTCTCGGCTCAAACTTTTCATTATCGACACCTACTTCCATCTGGGTGGCTCGATGCTCGAACAGTATCGAAGAGCATGACTGTGTTCCTCGGTGATCTTCTCTTCAGGGTTGCATCAAGCCGATGAGGGATGAGGCGAATACGGTCTGTCTTTCACCTCGGCCATGACCTCCGAGCTCTTTCTGTCAACATGCAGAGGGCTGCAAACCATACGAATGAAGTGTTCGGGGTCTATTCAGAGTCCGTCGACCCGAGAACCTCTGATACTTGCGACATTCCGAAAGATTAGAAGACCTATACCAAGCGCACATATCATGGCAATGTCTTGGCTTCTTGGCGGATGAGTTTTGCTAGGCCTCGGTTCTCGGATGCTACTAAACAGAGGTCACACACCCAGTTATAGAAGCCCCGCATTCTCTTATGGTCGGCTGTATGACGGCCACTTCACTTTACCGTACTGATGGCTACGACTGCGGGTCTTGATAAGAATGCGACATCCTCGCAGGCAGGCGTTCAGTCATGCAAGTCAATCACAATTCATGAGATTCTGCCATAATGAGCAAGACCACGACACTACAAGATTCTGCAGCGGCAGACAGCGCCTCAGCAGACGGGGGCAAATGGGGCCAATACTACGATCCCGTCCTGGCACAATCTCCCGTCATCCAAAAGATTGTCGCTGAGAGTTGTTCCATGAATGGAGGCACCGCGGCCGTGCTCCTCCAAATCGCCAGCAGAGGCGTCGGGCTGGGCGTCGCGGCCCACAGCAGCTTCACGAAGCGACCGGTCGAGCGAGCACGGCGCAGCATCGTCTACATCTACGCCATGGCCTTTGGCACGCCGGCCGAGCGGCGCATCGTCACGGACGCCACGCACCGGGCCCACGCGCACGTCAAGGGGTCCGGCTACGACGCCGACGACGTGGACCTGCAGCTGTGGGTGGCGGCTACGACCTACTGGTCGCTCATCACCGGATACGAAGAGACGTTTGGCAAGCTCGACGACGACACGGCCGAGCAGGCCTACAAGGAGTTCTCCGTCATGGCGACCGGGCTGCGCGTGCCTCCCGGCCGCTGGCCCGAGGACCGCCGGGCCTTTCAGGAGTACTGGGACGAGACCATCGCGGAGCTCGACGTCACCCAGCCGGCCAAGGCCGTCGCCCAGGATGTCATCTACCCGGCGGGCCATCTGCCCTCATGGGGCCTGTGGCTGTACGCCAAAGTGACGGGACCCTCGACCAGGATCGCGACTACGGAGCTGTTGCCCGAGAGGATACGCAACGAGTTTGGCATGCCGAGCACAGTCTACACTCGGACCATGTACGGGCTGTCTCGTGCACTGAATAGGGTGCTGTATCCTTGGCTCCCCGAGGCCGTCAGGCATTTCCCCAAGAATTATTATCTGCAAGACTTTCGGAGTCGGGTCGAGAGGGGAGCGAGGCTCTAGATTGGAGATGATGTGCGACTAGGGATGCTATGCAGCCTCAATGTGTTCATCTGTTCTACCCGCGTTCGTGTTCAGCGTATGAAGTACTTGGAGATACGTACCGCCGGGAAGTCTCGATTGCGAGGAGAGGAGTTTGAGTATAAGTATTGTGGTACAAAGTAATGCAGGCTTTTCTGCGGAATACACGCAGGCGCGCAAAAGCCGAGCCTTGGACGATATGTTTGACAGAGCATCGCTCGAGGCCAAGCGGATTGACAGGACCATAGAGTTCTATAACATGCGTGGTCAATGCAAGTGGCCCGGCAAAAGCAGCCCCTCCAGTCAGAGCCATGGTGCAGATGCAGAATCCACACCGTGCAGCTAGGTAAACAACAACATCAATAATGGCGGCTCCATTTGAACAGACTTCATCGTATAAGAAATGGTATTCTTTCCTTAGGTACCTTATGATTGGACTCTGAATCTCCCCTTGAATCTCTCGCCAACAGGCCAATCGCCAACGTCACGTCCCGCGTACACAGGCACTAATAACTACCACGAACTGAAAAAAAAGTCGCCTGTGACAAGGGGCCATGCGCGCGGCTCAGCTGAGCAGGCCATCGGTGTAAGATGATTGGCCTGCGTGCGGGGGCCGGCTACACCAGGACCTCCCTAGCTCGCGGGCTTGTGAAATCACGGCGAGAACTAACCGTGCGAATTGGAGGTGCGAGTGCGTGCTGGGTATGACCTGTGCTGGGTGTAATACATATCATGTCGCCCATGTCTTGCGATCGTGTCTGTAATAGGGAGGGCAGTATGAGCCATCTGGGAAGCTTTGATGGAAGATTGTGCATTCTTCCCCGGGTATTATGATGAATGGTTCCCTCCCTCTTGAAGCAGTAGCCCATTCGCTGGGGCTCGCCGTGCCGTTGTCGTGTGACTCGACCAGGCACAGGTTTTTTGAGTTTGATCTTCCAAGACAAGTGCTCTTCATGGTGGCGTCCATGTTGATACATTAATAGCGGCCTGCTGCTTCATGAAGCGAATACGAATGGACCCTTTGCTGCTCTACCAAGATCCCATTTCCAGCAGACATTCAGGTACACGCTACAATGAGAACATCATATATAACCATTACCATTCTTTCCCTCCTCCTATCCGCCCTAGGCCAGCCTCCACCGCCTACTCCGGGCCCCGTCCCCGCCGTCGAGCCGCGGCAGGACCCCAACCCCGTCAACCTGCTCCTGGCCCTGGTCCTGCAGCTCTTCCCCATCAGCGTGCTAGTGCAGGACATGGGCGGCCTGGTCATGGACGCCGAGACAACATTCGCCGAAGTCGCCGGCTTCGCCATGACCGAGAACGACCTCTTGGATTCTTCGTCCCCGTGCGCCGACGTCGTCGTCGTCTTTGCCCGCGGCACCTCGGAGCCCGGCAACGTGGGGTCGCTGGTCGGCCCGCCGTTCTTCGCGGAGCTGCGCCGGCGCCTCTCGGCTCGGGGCATGTCGCTCGCCGTGCAGGGTGTTGATGACTATGTCGCGGACGTCGAGGGTTTTCTGGAGGGCGGGGATGCCAAGGGCAGCCAGAGAATGTGAGCCTTTCCTCCTGAAGTTGACATTGTTGCTTGCGGCGAAGTTTTGGGGAGACTGATCATCTGCTGCGGAAACTTTAGGGCGGAATTGATTACCCAGGCTCAAAAGCAGTGTCCCTCTTCAAAGGTGATCATGTCTGGATATTCTCAAGGAGGCCAGGTCGTGCACAACGCTGCGAAACTCTTGCCGTCATCCGCCATGAGCGCTCTGAGTTCCGTCGTGATCTTTGGAGATCCGGGTAAGTTGAGACAGAGTTTTCTAGTCCATGATGAGTATCGACTGGCTAATTGTGATCAAAAAGACGAAGGATACCCAATCCAGGGAGCAGATGCCAGCAAAGTACTGACCATTTGCCACGCCGCGGATAACATCTGTGCTCATGGAGACTGGATCCATGTGCCTCATTTGACGTACCTGATTGACGCACCAGCAGCTGCAGATTTCGTAATGGATCGTATCTAAGTTTTCGAGAAGAATCTTTGCTTTATTTACACGCACACGCTTCGTTTAGTGCGTGGCTATTGATACGGAACTGCTATTCGTGGTTGGCTATGCCACACCTTACTCCCTCAGGATCGCCTGTCGGAAGCTTCCAAAGGAAATACAGAAATGATACACGACTTCTGGTCAACAATTATATATGATTCATGAATGGAAGGAAACATGTTTCGAACAGACCACCAGGGTTCCGAATTCTGCTTATACGCCTACCTTTCGCGGGCTCTTTGGGCTGTCCATGGAGCCGTACGCCGAGTCTGACACGTCCGATGAGTAAAGAAAGCCTCCACCGGATGGTTCGGCGAAAATGTCTCCGTTATTGTAATTCATATTTGAATCACAGAGAAAGCTCTCGAAATCGAAATCTTCGAACGTGGGCATATCGAACTGGAAAAGCTCGGGTTGCACATCCACCTGCGTCAGCGAAATTTCGGGCTTCTTTTGCTTGTCGGACCACTGATCCGTAATCTGTTTGAACCTTCCCTTGACGATCTGCACGAGGCTTTCTCGGGTCTCATCGGCAAATTGTTCAAATCGGTCTTCGAGGTCATTTCGTACACCTGCCAAGAGTTCTTCCTCGAGGAGCTTCATACCATCTTGGGTATAGCTTGGCACACGATTTGTATCTTCGTATTCGTAATCTTATTGACAGTTCAGCAACTGCATTTTCACTACAAAAGATGTATACTCACAAGGAGAAGGAACAACAGTGGCTTTTGGAAATATGGTGAGATAGACCTCTTTCCACCGCTCAGGGTCATCCGCCTTTCCTATTGGTTTCTTACGCAGCTTGAAGTATTGCGACTCGGTGATACCGTCCGTGGACTTGTCCTGGGAAACTTTACATGGGACATCTGCGCGTTGATGCTCTTCAAGCTGGTCACTGCCTGAGAAGATTTCGCAACACCTGTTGCATTTGTTGTCCGGCTGCCTGTGAGCTCGGTAGATATGCTCCCTGTATCTTCGTTAGCTATTGGGCAGTTCATTCTTTCATCGGAGTAGGCCACCAACTTTAGTCTGGAGATGGACGTATAGCCAGGGCCCGTACAAGCCTGGCGATCTTTGTACTTTGTCGGGTCGCGTTTGAAAAATGGACAAGCAAGTTTCAGGGCCGGAGAAGTTGAAATTCTGCTTCTCTTTCCCCCTCGCTTATCCTGGTCGTTGCCATCACGGCTCGGATCGGATTCATCGAAGCTGTCTCGATCCAAGGCGCGCTTCTGCCGAGCTGGCTTCTGCGGTGCGCCGGTGTTGCTACCAGTGGATGAGGATGAGTGACTGCTGTTGCAGCGCTGGGAAGAGTTCCCAGCGCCATGTGCGTGAGCCGTAACGTCAAGGGAATCTAGACATCCTTCAAGCATTTCCATTAGCTTGTTGATCTCTTCACGCTTTCGTCGAGCCAGGTAGGCGTCGATGAAGCTTTGGCTGGTGGATTGATTGCTGCCTCCGCGTGAAGTTTTGGCAACCTTGGATTTCATTTCCAGAGAGTCTGGGGGCGAGGTAACAACGACGACCAAGGTCGTCGCGAGAGGATTTGCTGGGACCACGGGGATGATAGTACTATTGCTCAGACTATCATTCTTGGTCCCCGCTGGGTAATTGAAGAGGCAAGACGTGTCAAACTTGATTGGTCCTGCTTTCTGTACATTTGATCAGTCATTGTAATATTTAGATCCATTGGCGGAGATGCTGGGCTTACGGTTGTGTGAGTATATCTGGGCGTAGACTTTCCGAGTTTGCGAGTCTTTGTGGCTTTCACAAAAGACTTGCTTATCTCCCTCAACTTCGAAAAGTATGTAAGCGGACTCTGACGTTGGTGATTTGCGTGTATGCTCAATCTGGGTTTGCCGTTCTGGAGTGCCCTGTATTCAGAAGGATTCGCCAGCAGGTTCATCGTTCTGTGAGCAATAGCACATGGATGTATTAGGCGCCCAGAAGAATATTACGATGCATGATGAGATTCTGTAGTTGATTGTTGGCTTTTGATCGAAAGAAGGGATTGATTTTATGGACGATTCGTTTCGATTGATCTCCGCGAAACCCGAGGGAGATGATCTGGGGAATCCTGGAATCATCTGGTGAGGCTGAGAATGAGGGGGGTTTAAATGCGCGATAAGATGCACGAACACGTATCAAAAGGCGTACCGGCCACTACACTCGCATTTGCGAGCAACGGCAGATGAGAAGAAGGCTTTGGCTCTCCAATCAAGTATGCAGTGAGGTTTTTGGGGGCCATTGATTTGGCTTTGGGTTGCCTTGATTCTGGTGGAGTCCAATGTCGTGAGATGGTTCGCATGGGCGACTGCATGCGGAGCAGGTAGCTTCAGGTGCGACCGAATCCTTCCCTCCTCGGCCGGGCGTATCTCAACTTCGCCTATGAGAACAACATTGCTCAAAAAGGCGAAGCCGCCTGCTCAAGTGCTCACACCATATCCGAAGTCGGGGTCTTGCTCTTGCTCGGCATGTTTTCCCTGGTAGTAGCCAATCGCAGCGAAACAAGCAGTTCAGTCAGCAAATGCATATCGTTCCTCACCTTGCCCTCGCAGTGGTTTGATCGTATATATATCGATGGTGATGCTCGATCTGATACCAATCCGCAGCCATTGATGGTGATATAATGACGTTGACGACCTGTGATTAGACGAATGGGCCGGATAACTTGCTCAGCTTCCATCTTGGCAAAAGATTGGTGTCGATCACGGGCCCGACGTGTTGGATAGATGTTGAGATCGAGAACGGGGTTCCAAGGCCGAGCAAGGACTTGACGTTTCTGGTGAGAAGTGAGCAAAGGGAAGGCACTTCCTGCGCTCGAGGACGGCGTCTATTTAAGTTCACATCAATCCCCAGACCCGCGCCTTCTCTATATGGAATCAGTCAGCATGGCTCGTCGCTCCTGCCTGGAGTTCCGCTCTTTTGCATTTAAGATTCAAATCAAATGAATCCAATGACAGTTAACGAAGAAACGAGATTTGCTCCACTCGCGAGGATTCTCTCATGGCTGGAAGGCGAATCAAACAATATCGACACTACCGTTGGTCCAATAGTTCAGAACGACCCACGCATTGGGCAGCAAGGCATGCGATAAACGACAGGCATGCAATCGTGGCGTGCATCAGGGCAAACCGAGTGACCTGGGTCTATGAGTCTCATTCTATAACTGTATCGTGGTCGAACAACCGCCTGGAATCTAAAACATGATTGCCTCGCTGCCTAGGATGCTTGAACGCCCTCATCGTACGGCTTGACCGAAAACGCCGGGGTGACTTGGCCAGTCACGGTGTTCATGGTATTCCGCCGCTCCAGGTGGTGAAAGCGATGCAGCTTCTGGCGGACTTGTGGCGTACCAATCTGTAATTGCTCCAGGATCTCACTAACTGCAGTATAGAGCATCTCAATACTGCCGTCCTCGATCTTGACTGCGATGCCCAGAGCTCCATCTGCACCCAGCCGGGCGGTATCGTCCGAGGCACGGATGCCGACGCCGTAACACCCCTCGGCCCCTAATTTCCCGATAAGTGATGACCCGTACGCTCTCATCAAGTCTGTACAGAATCGATCGTCCCCTCCGACGTACTCGGGGTGGGCAGCCATTGCATTGAAGATGCGTGCCATGTACCCGCGGCGCTTGCTGGTAGTATCACGGCTTCCGTCTGCAGCATCAGCGAAGCTCGCATACGTGCCAGCCATGCAGCGCAGAGGGTACGCAGGTGCGGGTAAATTGCAACCGTCGAGAGCCCACTGTACTACGTCGCTGCCGATGTTCGGGGCCGCCAGGTCACTCACGACCTGCTTCACCCGAAGCTGCATGGGATGATCCGGAAGGTGGTAATCCTCGATGGGCGCACCCAGGGCCTTGGCACCAGCGATCATACCGCAGTGCTTGCCGGAGCAGTTGTTACACGCGGGACCCGGCACAAAGTCGCTCTTGATCCAGGCACGGTTGACCTTGTCCGAGAGCGCCGCGTGGCCGCCGCATCGCAGATCCTCCTCCCTCGCGCCAATTGCCGTGAGCATTTCGTAGGTCCGCTGGAGATGGCGGTCCTCGCAGCTGTGCGAGGCAGACATGAGGGCCAGGTCGGCCTCATCTACGACGGGACGGTCAAAGGCACCCGTCTCCAAAATTGCTAGAGTCTGAGCAGGCTTTGCGGCCGATCGAGCCAGAGTAACCCGGTGTGGGTTGCCGACTGAGAACAAAAGCTTGCCCTTGGCGTCGACTACTGCTGCGTGCACCTGGTGACGGTTTTCGACGACACCGCCACGGTCTATCACGATGCAATCGCGATGATGCATATTGATATGGAATATCGTCAAAAAGTCGATAGAAGTGTGAATGCGTCTAAGAGTGGTAGGAGTGGGAGTATACTGAGATCACTAGGTTAGCGGCTGGGCTGACGGTCAGATTGAAGACTGATGAGTTTGGTTCTGTTCGATTGACCAAAGATAGCAATTGCGCAGGTCGACAGTGGGATAGCTCGTACCAAAGCAACAGATCATCCAAAAAATGACCGAAGGGCGCAGGCTCCACGGAGCTCTTTGGACTTCTTATGACTCATAGTTATGCGCGATATGTACTACCAACGTCCCAGCCGGCGAGTATACGGAGGGTCTTAATAATGAACTTTTTTGACGAGAACAAAAACAACATACAATATGATATCGGACTGGCTCTGAAGATCACTGCTACTTGCGTCTTATCTTGTAATATACGCCCAAAGTCTTGGCAAATTACCATCCCCTTGCCGGGTGCCATTCATTATACACAGCTCGGGTCTGCCGCTTCTTCGTGAACCTTAATATTTCCTTACTTCCACATCCGAGCATCACCACCTCAAACTTTCCCCTGAACATGGCATTTAGGTTTGATTCATCAGCTTTACTTTGTTTTCATAATCAGAATCTCAATTGTCAGCTGAAACATGGCTGCGTCTGCTCGAGCCGTATTCCAACTTGGTGGATTTGTTAAATACTGCTTGCTCTCTGCAATCCGCGCGCGGCATGATAACAATGATCATGCAAATTCCTGGACTGCAAATTCCCAATCGGACTCGTTTTGAGAGGCGGACTGATTTCGAAAAAGTATGAAGCTTCAAGCCGTACCGACGCTGTTGCGATGCGCACTCTTGTCCTCCGTTGTGATGGCGTCGGCAGATCTGCATAGGCACAGGCCCCGTGCTAGGTATAGCTGCAGCGAGCCTTCTGACTTTCCAGCTGTCACGATAGCTCACAGTCGGCCAATTGGTGACAAGAATTCTGGTCTTGGGGCGTATGGCGACGCAGAGGATGTGGCCGACTTGGGAGAATATGCAGCCGTCAATGAGTTGGATTCGGCAGCCGATGGTTATCCCGGGGACGGTGGCGGCTATCCTTCTGGCCACAACGATGAGGCTCTTTCTCAGGACGATTTCGATTTCGATGTCCCCGACGGATACGACCTTGAAGCAGACCGACACGGCAGCTCTCACAAAGGGCATTATTCGCTAGACTCCCATTTGGCATCATTGGGCAGTGGCAGCTCGTCTGATACTACGATATTTCAAGAATATGGACTCGGTCATGATCCCTATGACATCTACGGGCAAGATACCTCTAGTCCTACCCTCAGTACCAGCAGCTTGTCAGCCTCGGACTTGTCCTCCAACTTGCCGGATGGGGGACCCGAGACCACGACAGCAGATACACCTACTGGACAGACCGATACTATTATTGGTCTTAGTACAACAACTTTCCCGAGCACCACCATCATCGAACCTAGCATCACGAGCACTGGACCTCTTCCATCAGCGACGCAGACATTGTGTCCCGACAACAATCTGAAATGTGTTGATGGCTTCCTGATAGGCTGCGCCGCAGTCCCTCACCTGGTGGATGTCGGATCTCGCGTTCCTAAACGGGTAGGAAGTGTGATCAACCCCCAGATATGTCATCAATCATGTGTCGAGGATCCGCTGTGTACGGCCTGGGAAGACACCGAAGAGCCTCTTTTCTTTGACGGCGGATGCTATCATTATACTCAAGCATTTGTGCTGAATTCAACTGAGCCATTTCTGAGCTCTCTGGGAATCAACTCCTTTGGCATCAGGGGTATCTGTGATCTTGCCATTCCGGATGCAACACTGACCACGGCTGCGACAACACCTGCGGCAACACCATTGACGTCAAGTCAGTCATCCACAATCACTGACACAGCGACAGCTTCATTGACCTCGCCAAGTCAATCATTCACATCCACCGCCATCGTGACAACAGCATTGAGCTCGTCAAGTCAACCATCTACATCCACCGCCGTAGCGACATCCCCATCAGCTAGTGGTGATATTGTGACTATTCCAACATCCGAGACCAGTTTATGCCCGCAATTGGATGGGCAGTGTCTGAATAGCAACTTGATCCGATGTGATAGGGACCTCGACCTGGATGCAGATCCAGAGTATTCGGACTACACCTGCGTGAGCCCTGTGCCCGCCATTACCTCAGAGCGCGAGTGCCACGAAGCCTGCCTCCCCAATTTCACTTGCATCGGCTGGAAAATGACACAAGTCCTGACGGGAGCGGGCGCGCCCGCGTGCTGCCACGTCATGGGCTCCCTGGAGCTGCGCGACCCTCTCCCGCAACAGCTTCCTCTCGCGACATTCCCAGAATACGAGTCGTACGGTCTTCGGTTCAGGTGCGACGGCGGGCGCGAGAGCGAGGAGCTCTGCCCCAGCGCGGAAAACAGCTGCCTGGACGATTTCCTGATCAAGTGCGACCGATTTCTGTTCGACGACTTGACCCCGGCGACCGCGGATTTCGCCTTTGATTGGCACGACGAGATCTTCTCGCAGCTGGGCTGCCACCAGGCCTGCGCGGAGGACGCGACCTGTACGGCGTGGGGAGGGTACAGCGAGCCGCTCGACTCGGGCGAGGGCGGCGGCGAGCTGTTTGATTGCTATCATGTACACGCGCCGGTGGTGCTGCAGTCGCCGCTGCCGGATTTCGTCAGGGAGCCTGATCCCGGCAGTGCTGCTCGCTACGGCGTCCGAGGTGCTTGTACGTGAGTGGTATGACCTGGCATATGATGGGCGCGTTTCCTAGGGGAGACCCTGAGACGTTGAACAGGATGCTATGAGTGCTGCAGATTCTTGTCAGGGGCCCTCGAATTGTATTTCGAAGTAGCTTCGAGCAAGCATCATCTATGGTAATCCCTGACAAGACCGGATACATGGACATTTGACAATTGAAATATCATGATCTTCTGTCGGCATTGCTTTTTGAGCACCTATTTGTGAGCAATAAATGTGTATCATGGTTGTGCAGAGCACAATGATGGCAGGATGGATTGCCTTCGGGTTGTGCTGGGGATGTTTGTGAATCTTGTACGGTGTATCGAGCAGCTCAAGGCGAATTCGCCGAAGTTGGTCAGTTTTGCCTAGCTAGGAAATTCCCTCAGTTATGCGAGCGAATTACAACAAAGGAGTGCTTGGTATCCATATTAGAAAGCTTTGAGCAATCCGGTGATGTGAAGGTCCGACTTGTAAACGCCGATAGCTTTGATTGTGCTCAATGCGGTCCTTACTCAGCCCGGTCCCGGACCGTCCGGAAGAAGTCTTTAACAAAAGAGTGCAAGAGAAACACACGGGAGCACCTGGAAGCTTGGCTTGGCTGGAGGACGCGGAACAAGGTGGAGTCACAGATCCGTGATACCCTGCAGACTCTTGCTGTCTGAGAATGTGTCTGTGTTTTGTATTTTGAACAGGATCTGGCGATCAATTTTCAATGCATCAATGGCTGGGCTCGGTTGGGTCGGCGGCAGGTTGCAGGCAGGATGCAAGGTGGGAGACACGACACTGTACGATGTAATTGTCGCAGCCAAATGTGCTCATCCTGAATACCTACGGTTCTAGACATGACGGCATGCGGTCAATTAACTGGATATGCCTTATATAATACAATGCAATTAGGTTATCTGCACTGGAGACGTCGAGTAGAATAACACCGATCATGGCCATGTTACTCAGCGATATTTAGAATGTTGGGTGCATTTTTATGTGGACCGGCCAGTGTCTTTTTCATTTCTCTATGGGCTCGTGGACATCAGATATCTCATTTTCAGCACGACGTCACCGTCATTGCGGGGCAGTTTCGGAGGAGCTTTGGGTACCTCTTCCCTAGCCCCTCATCCACTCGACACACCTTGTTGAGCTATCGTGAAGCGGCATTGGTAGAAGGGAAAGCTCCTGATTCCTCATTCTGCTGTCTGTGTAATCTGTACTGTGCACCCCTCCAATTCGGTTCCGTTAAATACTACAAGGTCCCGCCGACCATCGCAATTGTTATCGTTTTGATCTGTTCCCATTCATCACTCACTGAGACTCTGAATTGGCAAAAGGTAAGTCAAACTGGCTTGTCCCACTAAAGCACACCCCCCCACCACTGTATCCGTACCTTGCTTGCCTCTGGTATTATCGCCGACAGGCTGGAAGCTTTTTTACCCCGCCAGCCATCTCTGGCAATCCTGGAAAGACACGCGCCTCACGTTTTACTTTATGTAACACGAACAGCACGCATCCTCCCGCCTTTTCCTGCTTCATAAGCTCCGAGTCCCTGACCCGACCTCGAGCTTCTTGCATCTTCCATTTCACAAAACTTGAAACCCATTTTCTTTGGCGATAGACTCACTGACTGACTGGCATTTCAGCTTCGAGAGCCATCACTCATCCATTTTCTCTCTCGACATTCACTACCCGAAAGCTTCCTAATACCAAAATGCCTCAACCGACCTCCCTTTCCGCCTGGCAGGACCTCGAGAGCCACTTCAAGACGGTCGGTAAGACCTTTGTCTTGAAGGAGGCCTTTGCTCAGGACCCCGAGCGCTACTCCAAGCTCTCCAAGACCTTCCACGACACTCCCTCCCAGACCGACATCCTCTTTGACTTCAGCAAGAACTTGGTCACCCCCGAGACCATTGATCTGCTTGTCAAGCTCGCCGAGCAGGCCGGCCTCGAGAAGAAGCGTGACGCCCTGTTCGCCGGCGAGAAGATCAATTTCACAGAAGACCGTGCCGTCTACCACCCCGCCCTGCGCAATGTCGGCGGCTGGGACATGAAGGTCAACGGCCAGGATGTCATGAACAACGAGGGCGGTGTCAACGAGGTCCTGAACCACATGAAGGAGTTCTCTGAGCAGGTCCGAAGTGGCGAGTGGAAGGGTTTCACCGGAAAGAAGCTCACCAACATTGTCAACATTGGTATCGGTGGCTCTGACCTGTAAGTTACGGTCTCGAAGCACACTGTCGGGTTTGTGATGCTGACATTTGAAAACAGGGGCCCCGTCATGGTTACCGAGGCCTTGAAGTTCTACGGTGCCGACGACATGACCCTGCACTTTGTTTCCAACATTGACGGTACTCACATGGCCGAGGCCCTGAAGGCTTCCGACCCCGAGACCACTCTGTTCCTGGTTGCCTCCAAGACCTTCACCACTGCCGAGACGTGCACCAACGCCAATACTGCCAAGACCTGGTTCCTCGAGAAGACTGGCAACAAGGGCGAGATCGCCAAGCACTTTGTTGCTCTGTCCACCAACACCGAGGAGGTCACCAAGTTCGGTATCGACAGCAAGAACATGTTCGGCTTCGAGAGCTGGGTTGGTGGCCGATACTCTGTCTGGAGTGCCATTGGTCTGAGTGTCGCCCTCTACATTGGCTACGACAACTTCCACAAGTTCCTCGCTGGTGCCCACGAAATGGACAAGCACTTCCGCGAGACTCCTCTCAAGGACAACATTCCCGTTCTCGGTGGTCTGCTGAGTGTCTGGTACAGTGACTTCTTCGCTGCTCAGACGCACTTGGTCGCTCCGTAAGTCATTATAATCTCAGCATATGCAAGCTATATATACTGACTGTCTTCTCAGCTTCGACCAGTACCTCCACCGCTTCCCTGCCTACCTGCAGCAGCTGTCCATGGAGTCCAACGGCAAGACCATCACCTCGGACGGATCCCCGGCCAAGTACACCACCGGACCCATCCTGTTCGGCGAGCCCTGCACAAACGCTCAGCACTCCTTCTTCCAGCTTGTCCACCAGGGAACCAAGCTGATCCCCACCGACTTCATCTTGGCCGCCAAGTCTCACAACCCCATTACCGACAACCTCCACCAGAAGATGCTTGCATCCAACTACTTTGCCCAGGCTGAGGCCCTGATGATCGGCAAGACCGCCGACCAGGTCAAGGCTGAGGGAACTCCCGAGAACTTGGTGCCACACAAGGTTTTTATGGGTAACCGACCCACCACCTCGATTCTCGTTGGCGGCAGCATCGGCCCTGCCGAGCTTGGTGCTTTGATCGTCTACTACGAGCATCTCACCTTCACCGAGGGTGCCATCTGGGACATCAACTCTTTCGACCAGTGGGGTGTTGAGCTGGGCAAGGTTCTCGCCAAGAAGATCCTCAAGGAGCTTGACGAGCCCGGTAACGGCGAGGGACACGACGCCAGCACTGGCAGCTTGATCGGTGCTTTCAAGAAGTACGCTTCGCTATGACTAGATTCCGACAAGAAAGATATAATTGAAGGTAAAGCTAGACTGTGAGTCCTCGAGATGTTCACATCTGATTCGGGGACATTGCTCTGGCGTGTGCATTTGACTAGGGAGACAAAAACAGGGTTTGACGATTTATGACGATTGGTGTTTTTGACGTTCGTCCCATAGCGTAATGGGAAATTACAGTACAAGGTAGATAATATACCAAATCCTCGAGCAGGCGAACTTTCTTTTTGAACATGCTCATGTTGATTGTTTGTGACGTTGGTTCTTGTTGTGTTGTCCGCAAAGCTGAGCGAGGCTATTGCACCCAAAACCGAAATCACAACTATCTGGGGTGAAGGGCATATGGTCGAATGACTTGATGAACAAGATTTTAGCATTGCCCTGTGTTTCCGACCTACAACAACAAATTGGTTCCACGTTGGTATACTAGGTATACTTGCAAAAGTCTCCGTATCGACTACGGAATATGCTTTGTCCAAAGGTCACAAATCTACCGCTTAAGAAAAAGAAATACTAGATTCGGATGAATCTTGGGAATATAAAAGTTTGTTCTAAAATCTTTTACTTTTTCTGCAAAAGAATTTTATTTCCTATAACCAAGAAAAAAGTGTCCTCGCCAATGCGACCCAGGTAGGGGAGACTTTTGCAAGAATATTAAAGCAATAAAAGTATCCATAGTAAAAAATACTATGCCTTTACGCTTGGAAATTGTTATTGCCCTTGCATCCTTATTTCATGTTTACTGGACTCGTATGTTTGACTCGAAGTGTTGATGGTTTGCTGGGGAAACAATCACTCATCCCAGGCGGGATCACCCAAGATATCTTGTTTGGTAAACCAAAAATTTTGACGCTGGTGCAGAGTGGGATACAATTTGGACTAAAACGTGTTAATTCAAGCTCCTATCGACGCAAAGACCGAGAGATGGAAACGAGGGGGTTTCCTCGCAAACTTACACATCCACCAATGATACCCTGCAGCATTCGTGCCAATATACTCCAGGGGAAGACTCTGACGGTGGCTTCAACGTTCCTAGGCTTCGGGTTCGGAAACGCCATGATGAGTCTGAAGAACGTCTCCGTGTCCGGGTCCTCGCGTTTCACAGCCACGGGCCCGAAGCCCCCCAGGATCTCACGGAGCTGGTTCTTCTCCTCTACCGAGAAGCCCATCGGGCCCGCGAGCAGCTCCTGAAGCAGCGTCATGAAGTCGACGCTGGTGATGAACCAGTCGCCCCGCTCCGCCCAGTAGATGCAGCTGACGCACAGGCTGTTGCTTGGGTCCTCGGCGGCGAGCGGGCGGAAGGAGAGAAATTGTATGGTCTCCTGGATCCGGTGCGCAAAGACAACGACGCGCCTGCGCGCGTCGATCTCGGCCGGCGTCCACTGGTGCGCCATGGAGGACAGGTCGTCGGGCATGAGCAGCGTCGGCGCGGGTGCGGCGGTCGGCGGCGGGTCATGCGTTGGGGTCAGCTGAAACGTGCTGCCGCGTGGGGATCTGGTTTGGTAGTAGGAAAGCTCGCTCGATCTCGGCGGATTTTTGGCGGCTTCCAGGAGTGTCTGGACTTGGGCTGTCACGCCGAGGTGGTCGGTCGAGCCTGCAGATGTTAGCATGGACTCGAAGATTTCGCAAAGGTCTATGATGTTGGATGCGAGAGCATCTGCGAAAGTGGCTGTCCCTTCGCTGTTGTCATGTTGGGAAGACATGGTGGAGTGAAGTGAGGGAAGAGCTGGGTCTGGGGGTCAAGTAGTATTGAGGGTGGTAAGTATGGAGTTCTGCACATTTGAATTCTCAGCTCTTGAACGTTCTTATATAGAGGTTGTATTATCACGGAAAAGCCAATAATTTAGTGCTGCCTAGCAAAGGGATAGTTGGTGCAGGCAGCATATGTCTCACAGGTCGAACGTCACGACTTTTGACAATTCTCCCTTGCCGTAATTAATATGTATAAATTGATAAGTATTTTCAGAAAAGAAAGCATACTACGCCGTGATTGCATTGTTACTATAGAATTGCTTCTCGATATGCAGGATGAAAATTTCGTGGCATTAACGCATAGAAAACGCAGTCCTGCTCTAAGTATATCTTGTTATTATGGACGATTTACGCCTTACAACTCTATAAAATGACGGATTTTACGAGACAAGGAGTTATCGAAAAATAACAAAAATAAACCCCATTTCCCGAATATGATTGGCAGGCTATACCAGTTTGATCGCATTTCGACGAAGTCAACAAGAATTTCATTCCAGCTCGGTTGTTCCATAGGTATACATTCAATTCAACGCCGGAGACATGTGAAGAGTCTATGCTTTTGGACGATTCAGAATATCCCAGATGCTTCCAGTGACGTGAACATGATCAACTATACAATCACTGGAAGGTCTCATCATTAGTCGGCAATGTTTCGCAATAAAGGGAGAACAGGGATTTCGTACTAGTCCTCGTCATGGACTTTGGGCGTTGCCGTCTCCTTGTATAGCCTGTCAAGCGAGTAACGAAGAAAGTGAGATTGTGCCTGTACTAACATACGTGATCAACATCGTATCTTCGCATAATAGTCTTGATTGTAAGAAAAAAGAAGATCGATATTTTTGCTTTCGGTTGAGTTTTATACTTAATTTTATAAATATTATTTAAACATTAATCGTCGCGATCGGATGATATAATGTGTTGGCATATAAGCATACATTGTACTTATTCTTACTTAATTTTGCACCCGCTTGCCTGGCCATCCACTGCGGTCCATGCTCTTCAAATCCTATTCTGACGAACCGGATTTGCATCTAGATGAGAGCGACGTTCTTCAATCTCAAATCGTCAATAATGCCTTTGATGGATGACTGAGCACCACTGGTCGCGAGTTCAGGATGATCCCATAATCTGTTAGTGAAGGCTAGAATGGTCACGCCATTTGACACCGAGCGCGGAGATGTGGTACTACTACTTGATGTCAACTGAGACGAGGCGGAGAGCAAGGAAAAGGATGAGGAGTAAGCAGTCTGTAGAGCAGTGCTCTTTGACTTGATTTACACATGCAGTGATTATTGATTGACATTGCCAGAAAAGACATCAGACCTCTTCAGAACAAGTACAAAATTGTGGACTGATCATTATCACGGATATTCTTAGATAACATATGACAACAGATTGTGCGTGAATACGGGATAGGGTGCGTAAATAGCTCGAAAATAGTTCGTACTATTATCAGTTTACGAAAGGCGACCTGCTTGCTCGGCTTGTATGATCTTCAGGCTGGGAGATTGTGGAGACATGGACACTGCAAACCAATTGAAAGCAGCCCCTACTCGGTACTCCGTACAAGTTCCCAGCTCGTATTATTGTTGGCGAGGCACAGCAGGCCAGAGGATACGCGGCGACAGTGAGTTTATTCCCGGGCACGACGCCTGATTCGATCCTGCTGGATCCGGAATCTGAGTAAGGGAACCCCCACTCTTCTCAGAGATGCAACCTCATGTTGTGATCTTTATGAAAATGTATTGACAAGAGATGAGAGGCCATGCAACCATCCGAGTCATCAAATATGATCCTTTTCGGTCCTTCAGAATCGTGCCCACTGCTAGTAGAGACGGTTCCTGAAAAACTCTTGGCAATTGACGTCACATTGAATAGCAAATCGGCGTTTTTCTTCACAAGCCAAAATCCCGCGAAAGACGGACGCAACGACCAGCCAGCTGGGTCGTGCATATTTTTGACATATGCAAAGACCGCGCGCTTCCGCGGCAACTTGCGGATCTTTGCCTATCGCCATCCGCATGATAGATTCATCCGGCAATCCGTCTCTCAACGCCATCTTGCCATCGCGTTCCTGATGCCGGGGCTCTTTTCCTTTTCGGCGGGCAAACCCGTCGTTGCTAAGCCGTGTTGAGTATGACTCGTGCGCCGTTACCAAGAGGTCAGGGGTGCTTATCGCAGGTTTGTGGATATTTTGCTATGGATCAATTTGGTCGACTCCACAGAACGGCGATGGCGATGATCACCCCTTGTCCACAGCTGCCTCCGGGGGTTGGAGCCCGGCCGGGGTTGACAGGTCTTTGAAAAAGGAACGTGCCCCTACCTACCTACAGTTCTTGGCTGGGGTCCATCTTGTTTTGATACACTCTTGCCGCGGAGGTCGTTTTGGAGTCAGTAATTCGCTGTTGTCGTCGTCGCTGTTGTTGCTGTTGTTGCTATTGTCAAGGTCGCGTCTGAGCTGCATTATTCACGGAATTTGCGATATCCTTGAAGCAGAGGAAAGAAGTTCGAAGCCCTATATTCCTCATCGGCAAGGAATCCCTTCATAATGCCTTCTTCGAGATCCTTGGTGGGCGCGGCCGTGCTCCTGGGCGCCTCCGCAGTCAAGGCCCAGATGAGCACAACCACCTGCGCCGAAGTGCACATCTTCCTGGCAAAGGGCAACAACGAGCCTTACCCGGGCCGACAGGGCAAGCTGGTCACGGCCATCTGTGATGGCCTCGCGTCGTGCGACTACGAGGATATCGTCATGGACAACATGATCGACGATGAATACTGCGGCGCTGTTTACCAGGGAGCGACCAACGGCTACAACCAGATCAACGACTACAACTCGAGGTGTCCCGATGCCAAGCTCGTCCTCAGCGGTTACAGCCAGGGTGGTCATGTCGCGAGTGACATTCTCGGAGGAGGTGGCGGCACGTTCTACAACGGATGCACCGAGGACACGACGCCTCAGCTGAGCGCGGACAGTGATGCCGGCAAGATGAGTAAGTCATTACATTGAATATCCTTTCCAAAACGAATTATTGCTAACAATCAATCACAGTCAAGGCAGCTCTCACATTCGGCAACGTCCGGCACACGGGCAATCAGCCATACAACTACGAGTCCGGCTCGGCCGACGATGGCTACTTCCCGCGAGACTCTGCTATGCAGGCCCTGCTGGACACATACCAGGACGTCTGGCGGGACTACTGCGTCAGCGGCGACCCCATCTGCGCCCAGGGCGACACTGTCGCCGACCACCTGTCGTACTTTGACGTCTTTACCGACTCCGCCGCCGAGTACGTCAAGGGCCTGGTCGATGCGGAGACATGCGCCGACTGCACGACGTCCGTGAGTGTCGGCACTGCCACCGGCTCTGCATCTGCCTCTGCTTCCGCTACTGGGATACCCTCGGCCACGGGCACGACCCTGCAGACGGCATCTCCCACGAGCGGCGGGACAGCCACGGCTACTCTGCCCGAGGCCACCGCCTCGACGACGGAGAACCTCTCGTCTACACCCACGGCCTCGGCGACGGCATCGGCATCGAGTACCGGCAGCAGTGGATCCACCACCAACTCTGAGTCGATGAGCATCTTCAGCCTGGTCATTGCAGCAGGCTTTGCCTTTTTCCTCGTATAATAGAAGGACTTTGCTCTCCGACACATGGTATAGAATACGAGCATGGATATATGGGAATGCATTATGATGGCGTTTAGGGAATTGGTCAAAGGAAAAGAATTATAAACCTTAATATTAATCACACATTGCGCCACATTGCGCAAACATACTGTAACATTATTGCATTTGCTCGTGAGGATACAATTAGGAGAAATTTTCATATGCTTGCAAGATGTAACTGCAAGTTGCTATTTGTTGTCTAACAATCAATGTCACACTAAATAAAGACACATACAATTCATCTACTTGACTCATGACGGAGTCGCAGTTGGGTATACGTAGCGCTCCAAATTCTCTTTATACTTCTTCTTTTATAATAAATATCCATATGACAAAACATACGAACAGCTCTATATACTTTATTGGGGAATCTCTTGAAGCACAGTCTTCTGATGATAGTTATAAGGACTCAGGGTCGTGAAGTCCGTTTACAAGGTCCAACACCCATTCACCGCCGCACAACGGTGATGTATGTATTCGAGACAAAAGTCATGTTTTCAAAATGTCATAGTGGGCATGCCAAGTACCTACCTATGTTGGCTACCTACATTGATAAAGCATTATCCAAGTTAAAGTTGTCCGTTTCAAGAAGAACCCGAAATATCAGTCCTTGATGTTAGCCACTTATGGTTTCCAATATATATGGTATCTATATAGTCATAAACGCTATTTAATCTTTTCACATTTCCTTCTTTTCTTGGCACAGTTCATATCTAGGTACCTATGCGAAGAGAAATTGAGACTTCTCTGACCTTGTTACATTCAAGACCTTACAGGCAAGTCCACGCACCTGGCCAAGCTCCCAAAGTACAAGGACCAGAATCTTGATGCAAGCCGGGAGGTCAGGTGGTACTGGCTGGGAGCGAAGTGACCACCCACAATGGGACGCCCCGGGAAGCAAATGGGATGATGGGGTCAAACCATCCATGCGCCTCTAGCTGAAGTCGTATCCCGAGCGACTTTTCGATGCCAATTGCGAGCATAGCGGACCGAATGCAGGCGAGATTCGCACCATGGCCTGTGGGCCATCAGTTTATGGCGTTGTTGTCCTGAGCACTTCTATCGCCTCACCAATCTTTTTCGACCTCAACTGGAAGAGACGAGGTCTCCCTTTCAAAGCTTCCCCTTTACAGCCAGGCACACAAGAGAGACGGCAAGTCATGAGTCACAGTCCTGTCATCATCGAATGAGGGACGACAATGACCATAACTACAACGGCATTGACGACGACTACCGCGTGTCATACAGAAGTTAGTAAACCTTCGTCTTTTATCTCACCTTGCTAAGGATTCCTGGCAGCCATCGGAATCACCTGAACGTGCAGATCCCGAAGACGATGACGAGGGTGACGAGGACGACCATGAGAATGATGAGAATGATTGATGTGGACGACGGTCACACCAACGAGGCATTGACTGCACGAGTGCAATTCCTACAGCAAGAAAACAATACTCTCACTAGGAAGAATAGAGAGTTGATTACCTGCCAGTTCGGAAGTGTGGTAATCGGAATCATGGTCAACAGTATTACGGTCATTTTGCCTCTTCATGTTACTCACCCTGAGAGAAGAAAATACCTTTTCTCCGATACGACAAAACCGTCATGCACCAGGCCCAGGAGATTCAGAACTGACGAGCTATGCCTCAAAGATCTCGACAGATACCGCCGTGCTTAGCCATACTATGGCTCACCTCATATCGCAGCAGCGCTGCCACAATTGTCCAGACAACTGACCCCAAAAACAGCGAGCGAAGAGACGGCACTCAACGTCAAGGAACAGTTCATGATTCACATGTTCCACGACCGCCTTGACTGTATCGTGGATTTTCAGAAAGCCCGCAGTAGACTCAGTGGCGCCGATCGTACACGAGCCAAGTCGGGATTCATCGGCATCCAGTCAAACAGTATGTGGACTCACAATACTGGACTGCACGCCAAGGATAACAGAGTGAAAAACCTTGTGGCGCTACACAAGTACTATTCTGATCGGGGTGCAGTCGTTGACATTCCAAAGAGTCTCAAGAAGATCAGGGGCCGAGACATCGAAGAGAGATTCTGTCCAGTCTGCCCACCTGGACGCAACGAGCATCCATCGACCAAGTGTTCCAGAGCCTGGAATACCATCAATTGGCTGTACGACCTTGCCAACGGTATCTCCACAATTGTCTTCCCAACACAAGACGCGAAAAATACCGAAAACAAAAATGGGCGCTTAAAAAGGCCGACTGGTCCATAAATGGTGCCTCCTGGAACTCCCATTCCCGCTTCTCACCACCATTGTCATCCGTGGCGGTACTCGTGTCGACACTCGATTCATGTTCCTCGTAAGACCGGGAAAGACGTGACCCTTTTCCAGACAATCCCAATCGAGCAACATCCAAGGCCCGTCCATGCCGGCCGAATTGTCGGAATCGTCATTCTACTGCCGCGACGCAGACCGGTGCAAGGAATAGATCACTGCCACAAGACCTTCAACATCATCGACTAGGTACACAACTATTTATAGTAGAATATGTTTAGGAGTTTTTGCACTTTACCGCTACTCAATGGTAAGTGGGCAATGTCGTTGTTGTCCATCGACTCAACTTCACAGTCGGGTCAAGTACTTCCTACGGTCAATCACGGGTGAATAGAACATGTTGTCTAGCAAGTTACAGTGTACGATAACTTACGAGTGACCACGCCTGTTTATCAATTGACGACTCGTGGCGTAAGCAGAATAAAAAATTACTTCTTGAAAGTATTCGTATATTTAGAGCTACGTTTTACATCTTTGCGCTCACAAAAAGGCAGGTTTCCACAAGCCAACAGACAAACTGGGTATCAAAACTAGAAGAGAGGAATATCAATCGAGCGATATAAGAGTCCGCCTCAAGATGAAACACGATCTTACAGAGCTTTCCACTGCAAGACTGACGGCGCCGCCACATGAGCGTTGAAGAATCGTGTTGCGAAGTTTACAGGTGACCCTTAAGGTGGAGTGCTCAATTCAGAGGCGAGCTTCATCTCCGACAGAATATCACGGACGCTTGTGCTCGGGAGTCTCTGGTATCTCCATGGCCAGGTCCCGTGTCTTTGTGTCATCGGAGTTGTCATCTCGACTGGCATCGTTTCCGAAAGCTGACGTGGACGTGCTGTGTACAGGAAGTCTACTAGAAGCGACAGGCGCCGTTCGCCCGAAAACGGACTTGTTCTTGCTCATGGGAGTGTCAGCCCGGGAAGGCTTTGCCGGTGAGAAGGGTATGGCCGACGTCGCAGTGAAGTTATGACCGCGGAACGGGGCCGGTGTTTCTACCGTATTCGGAGTCATCCATTTTGTGGGCGCTGTTTGGGGCACGGCCTGAGGTTCTGGACCTTCGGGCTGATAGGGGATGAAGAGAGGAGAATCATGTGAGACCTCTACGCTTGGCGGCTCACGGGCAGGCGTGACTGGCACATCAGTAGACGTTGTTTCTGGCATATCGAATGTAACCTCTGTTGGGTTGTTTTCCTTCTGAGGTGTGGCCAGTAAGGGTTGGGGATCTTCCACGGTTGGGGCAGAGTCCATGTTGTGAGAATCAAAGCTGGGGACTTGATTCTCTTCAGGAGGAGACTTCATCGACGCATCGTCCATCTGTGACACGCTGTACTGTGTCGTTGCCAGGTCGGGCTCCGCCGCAGGTGCGGGAGGATCCTCGTGGACTGGCGTCGCAGTTGCTGATTCCCTCTCCTTAGCAGCCTTCTCTCGCGCCTGTTTCATCTCCTTTGTCAGAACATTAATCTTGATTTTCTTCATGCCACTCGTGATGTTGTTGATATCATTTCCAGAATCAGGTGTAGCAGTAGATGATGCTCTGGCGGGCTCTGTGGACGAGGAAGCAGCTCCTTCTTGGTTGTCCGACTTTCGGGCTGGGCTAGATGGTTTACTGGCTTGTGCAGATGACCGACTGGCAGCCAACCCTTTACCCTTGGCGTCCTTCTTTGGAGCCCGGGGAGCGGCAGGCTTTGTTTTCCTCGCACTGGCACCCACAGACTTGCTGCTATCTTTTCGATTTACTGTAGGTCGTATCTTGGGATTGGATAGTGGTCCGGTAGAGGTCCTCATGCTGAGAGATGTGTCCGGGCGATCTGTCTGCGCGGTTCCGGGACGTTCCAAGACATCGAGCGACTGTTCGCCTGCTGGCCCGTACGGAACAGATGTATCGGTAGTCATGGTGCTTATAGCAGACGATGCACTCAATCTGCGACTGTGCTGACGACTATGTGTTGATCCTGTGGGATTCGGGAGACCACGTGCAGAAGCCTGAGTGACATTAGTTTCGTGAGATATCAGTACTATTCAGATGAAGGTACTCACCTTGTCAGTAGCAAGAATTGCAGCACCTCCTACTGTTCTCCTTCGGTGCTTGTTAGGATCCTCAGGTTCGATGTATGAGACAGGCTTGCGTTCGCGGCCGCTCTTTCGTAAGGCAGGTACACTGAACCCATCATTTGGCTGATCGTTAGGACTTGTGGATGACCTCAGCTTTTCGCGCTCCTTTTCTTCCTTGAATTGTTTCTGTTCTCTCTTGATGCGAGTCTCCTCTGACTTCAGGGCGTCCCACGTGATACTGTCAACGTGACCACCAACAGGAATGAGAAGTCTGCTCAGTTCCAGAGTCGCTGTAGGCCAGTACACCATAGGAGGCGGAGGGGTTGGTGCTCGGTAGATGACTCTTGTCTCAGCGTCAGCATTGGATAAGCCCGACACTGTTCGACGAATCTTGGCAAGCTCTGTGACTTTTGCATTCGAAGATTGCGTGGGCGAACAGTACGTTGGGATAGGACCTTCACGAACAGGAAGGCGCTGCGGCTTTTGGACAATCCGAGATGCGTCCAGGCGGTCCAGCTCGGATACGCTCCACCAAGAAGACTCGTAAGGAAACCCAGCAGTCTTACTCCTGGGATCGGACGAGTCGACCGAGGAAATTGTGCTTCGCCGGCCGAGCGGACTCGCGCTCACACTGATGCGACGACTTCCAGTACGACTGTGACCATTGACCGCGTCGTCCTTGGCACGCACATCACCGCCGGCGAGACCGCTGATGTGAGCCAGGACGCCAGACGATAGAGCACGATCGCTGTATCCGCCCTCGAGGCAGCTCACAATCCGACCATCCACGGCAAGGCCCTCTTCGAAAGACATCTTGACCACATCGCGGCTGATTCGCGCATAGAACTCGGTAGGCACATTGACCTTGTGACGCTGCATGCCAGGTGATTCGAATTCGCTAGCATCAAAGCCGGCAGAGAAGAAGATGGCAGCCCTTGGCTCTTGACCAGCAGCTCTGCATTTCTCCGTCTCGCGGCGGAGGAATGCCCGCGCCTTTTCCAGGACAATTGTGATTCGGGTTCGGTACTGAAACCAGAAGTCGGGGTGATCCTTCCACTGCTGCAGGTGAACATTCCATATCGTCTGAGAAAAGGCATCTTCGATACAGAGACTGGCTTTCTTAACGGCCTCCAAGTCGCCTTGCTCGCAGGGATATGATTGAATGTCGTGGAGACTGAAGTAGCCAATACTGCTCTTCTTCCACTGCGCAGCGTTGCCCTTTGACCAATGTTTACGTTGGTTATACTCCCATGCAATGTCTTGCGAACCATCTCCATGGTGAAGGTCAAAGTCGATGATGGCTGCATGCGTCAGGCCGTGATTCAAGAATCCATGCATGATTCCAACGTGGACATTATTCAGCCAGCAGAAGCCGTGAGGAAAGCTGGTGTCACAGTGATGACCAGGTGGTCGCACAGCCACAAACACTCTCTTGGTGGCGGAATCCGAAAAGACGGCATCGACTGCGTCGCATGTCGCACCCAGGGCACCTTCGAATGCCGAGAGTGACTCGGGCGAAAGATAGAGATCTCCCTTATGAAACGGCTCCGGAGCTTTCGCGCCATGTCCTCGGTCAATATCGGGACGTTGGATCTCAAGACTGCCAGCCTGCAATTTCGATTCGGCAGCACCACAAAGCATTGCCAGTTCCTCCATCCACTTTGCGCCGTGTACATTAGTGACCGCTGGGGAGTTGAGGGCGAGTTTGCGATCTGTTTTGCGTATGTCGAAAGGGACCTGCAGTGTACTTGGATCTAGATCGGCGTCGATCGGGACCTTTCCATCCTGATGTCTTTCGCCCAGTCGCACATATGCCATGGCGACACCCGTGTAGACAGCCTGCAATCTCTCCGGGCGCTCAACAATGGTGGCAAGATTTCCCTTGCCGGCAAAGGGTCTCTGGTATCTGTGGTTGTAACAAGCATCTTGTAGTATGACGAGTGTCTCTGTTGCTGGGTCGGGGTTGGAGGTGTGGTGAGTGTCAAGCTCGCGCATAAAGTACTCGCGAGCAACATCAGCTTCTGTCTTGCTGAACCTTGCATTATCCTCGACAAAGTGCTGGCCGTTTCCGTTTCCGCCAAGTTTGGCGAGGGTAGGCGAGTTGAGCGCTGTGCTCGATCTCCGCGATGGTGCGCGGCTAGCCGAACCGCCATTGGCCGACCGCAGTGAGATGGTGGATGATTTGCGCCCAAGCGTGGGAGTGCCCGATCGCGAAGGTGTTTGCTCGTGCGAGGTAGGGAGCGAGCGTTTCGCAGGGCTCTTGGACGCCGAGCTGCGGCGCTGCGAAGGCGTCGAGATGGTCAAGTGATCGAGTCGCGAGAGGGTGCGTGCCGGGTTGGGCGACGTCGAGGAAGCTCGAGAAGGGGATCTCGTGTCATTAGGGGCTGAGAGTGAGAGCTGGTTTAGGGATCGTAGGAGCTCGGCGTCCGCGCCGGTATTCATGGGGTTCGCCGGCAACGAGGCTTCGTCGCTGGGCAGGTTGGCCTGCGCCTGCTGCCCGTCACCATACCCACCGGGGGCAGCCATGGTGCATCAGGTTCCGGGTTCCTACTTCCCAGTGGGTTGTGACTATTGGTTGCTTAGTGGTAGTATCCGGGGAAGAAGCCCTGTAGGCCCTCCAAAAATCGAAACAGTAATCGCGTTGTCGCTCAGTCACAGTCTGGCGAGCGTAGAAAGTGAGTGGAGGGTTGTCGGGGTGAAGCTATTCGCGATAACAAACAACACATGCAGCCAATACGGGCAACAAATTAATTACAGAGGCTGGCGCGACGCGTTGGATCCCCAGGGGCCCACCCCCACTATCTTCACGATTGTCCCTGTGACGTGGTTCATGTTAGGTACCACGGCACCTGCAAATAGCGCGTGTACCCTCTACGCTTTCCCGCTACTGTTGGGTACCTGCTCTTAGATATTACAGCGAGATTGTTGCCCCTCACTCGAATCAAACAATGCTTAAATTGAACAATATAAAATATTGATTGTGTAAGATTCAAATGACATAATCACTCGCTTCCCCTATTTTGGTTCGGTCTACTGAGCCTAACACATACAGTAAAGTTTGCGCTTCGTCGAACATGCAAAATGCCCGACCTTTGAAAGAGTTTATAATCATCTGCATGTCGCCGGCCGCGGGCGAAGTCGCGGGGCGTATCCGTAGGTACATACATTTAAGTCTCCACTTGAATACAATATTGATTGTTCGGTTTGCAAAGATTCGCTTTGTATACTCTGTACTATTTCTCTTATTTCCTTTTCTCTTCTTGTAATTGTTTTACAGAGAATCGGCAAAAGTCGTCTGTAGAAGTAGCATGATAGTTTACAAGAAAAAAAATCGTACATTCCTTCCTCAGAGTTCGTCTTCAATGTTTGGGTAAAGGGTATTCTCCATACTTTGTACGGAGACTCTTTGCTAGTAATCTGGATCGTATACTAGGTACACAAAGTCCGGTGGATACAGCCTCGGCCAAGCCCCGGTAGTCGATCCGGTCTGTTACATAGACGAGATGATGTACGTACGCGCGCCTATGAGAACAGTAGTGGCGACAAATTTTTGCGGCTTCGCCATGTATTTTTCCATAGCTTCAGACTGCAATGCTGGCAGCTCAGTCGGAACCAGCGTACACACTATTGAAGCGTTGAGGATAAATAAGACTAGATGTCGACACAAAACAACTACCTATATGTAGCCCATCGGCATTGTATAAAACAATTATCTACTTGCTGTGTAACAATTTCGAGTTTCTAAGATGTATCTACTCAAGAGTTTTCTCATTTTCAACGCCTCTCTCATTGGGGCCACCTATGGGGCGACTGATTTTCAACATCCCGGAGCCTTACACACTGCCGCTGATATCGCACGGGTGAAGCAGCGAGTTGCAGCTGGGGAGCAACCATGGACCAGAGCCTATGAGCACCTCGCCAATAGTACTCTGGCCCAAACGACTTGGACCCCCAAGCCGCACGCCGTCTTGACCCGTGGCTCCAATGCAACCTTCAGCCCAAACCAGACTTATCCCGATGCATACAGGGACGCTCACTCCTCCTATCAATTGATATGGAGATACCTCATCACAGGAAACACCTCGTTCGCGGACCGCGCCGCCCTGATCCTGGATAGCTGGTCCTCGACGCTGCAGACGATCAACGGAACGGAAGATCTCTATCTGGCCGCTGGTCTCTACGGGTACCAGTTTGCCAATGCAGCCGAGCTCTTGCGTGTCTATCCAGGCTGGCCTCAAGAAAATCAGACGGCCTTTGGGAACATGCTCAACGACATCTTTGCCGTGTTCAATCGAGACTTTCTGATCAACCATAACAACAAACAAAACTTTTACTACGCCAACTGGGATCTCTGTAATATCGCTTCGCTCATGTCCATCGGCATCTACAATGATAACCAGACGATGTACGACTACGCCGTGGACTACTTCAAGAACGGGCTTCCTGGAGGCGTGGTCGCAAACGGGGCGCTTCCGTTCTACTCGATCGCAAATTTCACCGAGGAGGGGTCCAACAAGACGCTGATGGAAGGACAAGAGTCCGGTCGAGACCAGGGGCACGCTGGACTCTCGACCGTGTTGACCGGAGTCGTGGCACAGCTCGGATTCAACCAGGGTGTTGATCTTTTTGATGTGTTTGGGCGTGAAGTTCTGCATGGGTGAGACTTTCTTTTCAGATCTGACTTGAATCTACAAATACTAACTGACAGACAAAGTTCCGAATATTTCAGCAAGTATAACGTCGGATATGATGTACCTTACACCTCGTACATCAGCTGGGAAGGCAATTTGAGCGTCATAGCCGAGAAGGCACGATACACCGTCAGACCGGGAATGGAGCTCATTCATTCGCATTACGCAGAGCTCAAGGGACTGAATGCGTATTGGTCGCAGCAGTTTCGCGATTACGTAAATGCCAATATTACAGCTGATGTCGAGGGCGGTGGCGGGGATTACGGCCCCAACTCTGGAGGATTTGATGCGTTTGGGCATGGAACACTCTTGTACCGATTGAAGCCGGAGGAGGACTAGGTAGACTTATGAATTTTCTAAAGTCCTGTTTCTAGTTGTCTTCTTTTTAGTGTCTATCAGGGAAGAATATTTCGGCAACTGTCACGAGTCATAAAATGCCTTCAAGTCCAATGCGAGTAAGCAAAACTAGTACGAAAAACTCACTTTTGCTGTTAAGCACAACTAATTAACTTAGAAAGGAAAACTATTTGGAAGCATCCAATGAGCGATTCGTTTTCTGAAAGAACAAAAATATCACACATTTGTCCCGATGAACCTCAATCCTTTGACGTGTTCGTTGACAAATACGGGAACGAAGTCTTCCACCATGTACCAGCGAGGCTTCTTCATCTCTGCGCAGATTACCGCATCTCCAATCTTGAGATTCTCAAACGTCACATTCTCAATGCAATTATGCTCATTGTACCCCATGATCTGCGACGGATTGACCGTCTCCGATTCGGCAAGATTGAGCGAAATATCCTTGAACGTGACATTTCGAATCCCCTGACCAGGTGCCGTCGTCCACATGGCATTCTGCATCACCCGCAGATTGAACAGTTGGCCCTTGGTGATCTTCTCCACACGGACATTCTCCACGTGAATCTCGCAGAAGAGGTTCCTGTCCGCGACGTTGATGGCGATGCAGCCTTGGTACCACAGCTGGTTCTCCTCGTGATCCAGGATGTCAATGTTACTGATCCTGACGTTCCTCGTTGTTTCTGGCTGCGCGGGGTTTCCGTGGGTCCCCATGTTGATCGGGTGCGCTATCTCGGGGAGCAGGACACAGTTCCGGATGGTGATGTTCTCAGAGTCTCCGTACCAGTCCCAGCGATGGGAGTACAGAGCGATGGTGTCGTCCGAATTTCGCAAGAAGCAGTTCTCGATGATAATGTCCGAAGAGCAGAAGAAATCGATGCCATCTCCGTTGCCCGCGGAAGAAAAGGATCGGTACCCGTTGACGTGAATGTTTTTACATTCTCCAGCGGACAGACTGAATCCGTTGGCGCCCAGAGACGTCACCTTCTCCACGACGATGCCGTGTGATTGACTGATGTGAATGGCACCGCCGAGTTCTCGATGTTTGTATCCTCCTTGCGGGCTGCAAATGAACCCGTGGCCCCGGACTGAACTATTTGATACTCCGATAAAATTCAGTCGGAAAGTGACGAAAGCGCCACTTGCAAGATACACGGTCGTGTTCGACGGCACGTATAAGTTGACACCATCAGTGGCCTTGGCAGCCGCCGCTCCATTGTTCAAGCCAGCTCCAAAATACCAAACGCCATCACCATCGCTTGTTGGTTGATCCGAATCAATGCCATTGGCTAGCACATGCAATGCTTGGTACTTGTCTCCGTTCAACTCCAGCATGACATCGCGTGGTTCATGTAGAATGAATGACACGGTATCGTCCTGTATGACAGTATCTATGGCCCGCGACAAAGGGCGGATTCTTGCTGTGGTCATCGTGTCGCGCGTGTAGCGTGCTCTAATCTCAACTGGCGCTCCCATATCGAACGAGGCAATTGAGACGATGTGACGGTGAAAAATATTTCCCTGCGGATTCGGCTTTGCGACTTCCGCAGCGTAAGCCGGCACTTTCGTCCATGATTGATCCGGCTCAGTCGATTGGGCGAGGAGCCTTACTTCGACCAGAAAACTATCGTCGGTTGCGATACCTGGCGTAAGGTCTGGGACGCGAAGCTCTGAGGCCATGATTGCTTTTGTATAGACTAGCGAGGGGGGAAACGCAACGGCCAGATGTGGTCTCCAAGACTTGATCCTGAGAAGCACGGCTATAAGAAATTTGTCTGGGTATTGAAAATCATTTCGTTCCGATATAAACAACGGGTGTTTGGTGCTTCGATCGAAAGAAGGAGACTGGGTAACACCCCGGAGGATTTGCCGGTAGTTGTTCCGCCTTCCTGTACCGAGATGATAGTCACGTAGCCGGTTTCGCTGATAACCACAATGTGTATACCTGTAGTAGAGATTTCATATTCATAAAGACAGTTCCGTCGAAAAATATAACCACACATTTGAATTTGCATATTTCATTATCGAAAATTGCGCCATCTTGATGTTCATACTTCAAACCAACGCCAAATTACGCCGGAGTACAATCCTCTATGACAAAATGTGAAAAGTAATTCCAAGAAAACCACCAACTCCTTTTAAATCTCATACACAACGGATATTTGCGACCTTGCGATGAATTCCGGCTTCGGCACCGGAACAATCCGACCTCTCATCTGCTTCTTGATGATCGCCAGCCGCCGGAGATATGCGAACAATGACTCATGTGGTTGTCGTTCAAAGTCTGCGTTGAGCCTCAATTCGATCCTGACTGGACACCAGGAGAGGCGCGGCCTTGCATTTGATGAATCGTCGACCACCCTGTCAGAACCAGAAGTGGCCTCCAGTTTTCCTTGATCCTGGAAGCGCTCGACCAGCAGCCAATCAATCACTCTCTGTGGCGTGTCTCCGGCCATCACTGCAGTCGTGAACCCTTGCTTGCCCATGTAGGAGATGTCGGCATTGTGTCGAACAAGAAATTTGACAGACTCTATCCGGTTCATTCCAGCGGCGGCCATCAAGGCCGAGCCGTATGGGCTGCCTTCGAAGTCGATCTCAGCCCCCATCTCGAGACAATGCTTCATGACCTCAATGGCATCGGTGCAGGTAGCCAGACAGAGAGGACTCCAACCTCGATTGGGCTGAAGGTTGGAGACACGACAGAGCTCGTGGATGTCAAATCTTCGAAGGTAGTGTTTCCAGTGTTCGTTCATATAAGATACACCTTCAATCGGTCCACCCGGCAAGTGCCAAGGAAATGGATCGGTTCCCGCCAACTGAAGCGAGCTGTTCAGTAGCAAGGTGGATGTCTTCGGCCCGAGCATGGCAGCATGCATCATGCTATAATGACTTTCATCCTTGGCTTCTAAATCTTGACCGCTGTTGATCATGACAGCCAAAACCTGGGGATGCAGTGCCGGTCTATGACGGGGTTTGTATAACGACCCAGCTGGAGCCAGTCGTGTAATCTTAGTAACTAATTGTTTCTGGGTCGTGATCGAGTCGCCAAGAAAATGGAGCCAAGTTCCTGAGGGTGGCAGGCTAAGTGTTGCTCCCCAGCTTAGAAGATACTCTGTATATTGGAAACTGTCAGTGGCTGAGTTTATCCAGGAAGCCAAGATGTACTCTAGCACCGCATAGCTTGCATCTGAAGTAACTTCGAATTTTCACTATCTGGCATATCTGGTATCGGGTTGGAAATTAACTTACCTGCGATGTCCCCTGGGGCCTTACAGTATTGCAAAGGGGTCAGTCTGTTGCCATCTTGCGCGTCAACATCCGCTCCGGCCTCCACGAGCTGCATCACAGCTTCGAAGTTGCTCTGGAAGACGGCGAGGTGTAAAGGCATGGAACCCCCATAACTGTTGATCAAACTACTCATGACGCTGCCAGGGCTACGACCCAGAAATCGACTGGAAAAAAACGTTAGTATTCTCGACAAACCGTCCTTTTCAGAGGGACTTACGCATAGTCCGCTTCGTTCTCACTGACATGTTTGATTATAATCGGAAGAGTCTCCACATTTCCGTAGTTGATGCATCCCCACAGCATTTTGCGAAAAACATTTTCTGAGCCCTCTTGCAAGCACAAGTCCAACATCTTAGGCAAGAAGCCGTTCAGATATGGACGGCGCATTGCTTCCGAAAGGATGAAAAGTGAGCCATGTCGTGAACATGATTGCTTGCAGACGGATGCCGATCTCTCTAGAAAGAGTCGAACCATGTCAAGGCGACTAGGGGAACTTGTGTTGATGGACAGTGACAACGGTGAGCATCCACCACACCCAGGGAGAGATATATCCACAGGACACCCCTCGTCCATGATCCGGGTGCACAATTGCACGTCTGCCTGCATTATGGCTGTCTCCAATGCTTTTCTCCAGTACCTGTTCCGGGCGCCTTGGGCAAGCACATTGGATTCTCGGACATCTGTATCTGCAGCATCATACCTAGCCAGGAGCTCAATGATCTCGTGCAGGTCGAATTTTCTTGCATACATCATCGGAGTCATCCCAAAGATATCCTTTCTGATCATTGGACTGCCGCCCAAGAGTCTTTGTATGCCTAATTTGTTCATTTTTTGGACGGCAACATGCAAAGGTGTGCTTCCATCGGCAGCCACCTGGTCAATACCAAGTCCTTGGTCAATGAGATAGTCAATCATTCGCGCGCTAGTGTCAAAAGCGGCGAAGTGCAAGCAGCTAAAACCATCTTCAGATGTGTCGTGGACATTTTTTATGAGATTGTTGTCCACAAAAAAGTCGAAACAGTCAGTTTGGCCAGTCACGGAAGCTACGTGCAATGAGTTGAGCCCTCGAAAGACTCTAGCCGAGCCATTCCATTGGTCAAACAATGTACACCGTCGTTCCCAGTCAAATAGGGTTGAGGTCTCCGTGATATGCAGCAACAGATTCTGCAGAAAGGTTTCTGCCCCCCGCAGACTCGCTGTATGTGCAGCATCCCATCCACTCGATGTTGAAAGAGCAGGATCAGCACCTAGTGTGAGCAGGATCTGCGCCGACTTTATTGATTGGTTTGAAGGCTTCTCGAGGGCGGCATTTAGTGGTGTTGTAGGGAGCTTGGAATTTCGAGAAAATATGTTGACGTCGGCGCCTCGTTTGACGAGCTCATGTAACAACCATTCCGTATCAACGGTTGTGGCTGTACATGTTGTGTGCAGTATAGTGCTACCCGCAGCATTAGGTCTGTTGATCTTCTTGTTGTCGACTCGATCCAAAACAAGTTCCATTATGTAGACGGCAAATTCGCTCGTCCTGAACACTCCAGTTTTGAAAGATTCGCATGCTGTTTCCAAAATGGATTTTCCATCAATCTCATGGTGTACATCCAAGCCGCTTTTTAGGAAGGTCTCAAGAATCTCAGGGCTGCCTTCAAGCCCCGAAGACTGAGAGTGGGAAAGGAGGAAGCAACAAAATTTGATTGCTTCGAATGACGTAGGCGACAAGGGCATACTATGGCGTAACAACGCTCGAATGAATTCGACATCCATACGCGCCAGTTGTAGATGCACTTTCCCGGTCCATATCTGGAGACAGCTTTCAAGTGCAGTCTTTCCGTTTATACATTTCTTCAAACTGCCTGGATACAGGGCATATAGAAGCTCAAATGTCTCAAGATTCGTATATGCGTTCAATGAGTGAAACACTCCACTGTCGGAGCACTGAGGATGGCGAGGAAATTCAATGTCCACCAAAGTTCGAATAATATCTGATCCATGCGCGAGTGCTGCTTGATCCCAAATGCATGACCGACCATGACAACAACCCAGTTGTTTAGCATAATGCTTAAGCAGCCAAATCGCGCTTCTACAGTTTTCTTGACGAAATGCTAGTTCAAGAGCAGTCAGACCTCGATCGTCTTCAGCATCCATCAAATTTTGCAATTCAGGAATGAGCTTCTTAGCGATTTCTGTATGGATGGTGGGAAAATCGTCGTCACCTTTCGGAAAGAAACCGTTTTCATTGCTCATGAGAGCATGGAGAAGATTTCTTCCGAGAGAATTTCGCTTTCCGATTTCGCATCCAGCGTCGATAATGTAGTTCACGGTGTGCCAAGACGCCGAGTCTGCAGCAATGTTGATGGCGTATTGCTCATCGTGGTCTACAATCTTGTGCAGATCGAAGCGGGCGTCATGCTCGTAAGCCTTCAAGGCTTCAAAATCGTCGCGTTGGATGTATTTTATTGCCGTATCAACCAGTGCTTTGTCTGAAAGGGTAATCTCAGAAGGTAACAAGGACGTATCGTCGGTGAACATTTTACCAGTTTGGACCGCCATGGTCCAGATCAAAGTACAAAGTTCGTGCCCCTCCCGAGTTTGATGGACGCCAAGCGCATCCAAATGCTTCACGAAGTCGAGTAGTAGACCTTCGTTTTCACTGTTGAAGTAAAGGTCATCTTCCCGCCAATGACGGGCAATCGAGATGTCTTCTGAATTCAGCCTCCATCCATTACTCAGAAGTAGTTTGAGTGGTAAAGTCTCGCTCTGAAAGAAAAATAATTCGCACGCGAGCCGTATCAACTTGCGATCTGTGAAGGCATCTGAAGGGGCTGACAATGTCTCTCCGCGTAAGGACAGTTCCTCTGCTAATGCAGATGAACGAGGGTATATTAGGAAGTGGTGCGCCATTTCATTCCTGTCCTCATTTGTGCCAAAGAGGACAGCAACGCCTCCTATTGAGTACTCAAACACAGAACCAATCTGAGCCTGAGATGTGGTTGGAATGTCAAGTCCCAATAGCCAGGTACCCACTGCGACCAAGTCTAGTGCAGCAGCGACATGGAGCGTCGATAGACCTGAGTGAAGGACAAGATTGGCTGCTTTTTCCATATCGTCGTCCTTGTGGAAACAATAGCTGAAATGAACGGCCCAATGCAAGTATGTGTTCGACTTTCTTGGATGCAGTATCGACTTTTGCAGCTCGAGCAGCGCTGTCGAAGGCTGCAAATTGTCTTCTTGAATAGCATGGCTAAGAAGCGGCCAAGCAATAGTTGCGAATCGGTATAATTCGTACAGATTGTCCCCTCTGGTACAAATCCCACATTTGTGACCCAGATCTTGACAAAGCTTGCGATCAAAGTTCTCTAGCTGCAGAAAACGGAGACATTGACAAGCCACAGCATCACTAATACTGCCTTCCGAAATGTGATAAGACTTCAATTCATGACTTTCAAGCAGCGAAGAGTCTTCAAGGAATTCACGAACACTGAAGTGTGCAAATTCGAAATACAAGCCATCAGCTGATTTACGCAAAAGGCTGGAGCAGGCTCGTGCAATTCCTTGTTCCTCCACAATCGATGAGTCGTCCAACTTTGCCTCCGGATTCTCTGGAACAGAAACAGCCTGACATAGCTGTTTAATCGGCAACTTGAGCCATTCATCTTTCAATGCAGTGAATTGAAGGCTTAGACGAACGAGTCTTTGATGACTGACTTTCCCCTTGTTGACTCGTTTCAGGATTCGCTCGTAAGTCTCAGGGAGAGTTCTGGGCAGTTGGTAGAGTGTTTTTCGGCGTTCATCGTCTGTAAAGCATTCTCCAAGGGCATCAAGCTGGCATGAAACCCAGCGAAACCTAGATGCATCAGTCGTGATCTAGAAGAGCTCAGACATCCAATACTCACATTCCTTGGGCACCAGAAATGAGCCTCGAGAGTATTTCATCTTTCAGTGCCGCGTCGCTGATTCTCAACCGCCTCTGCTCGATACGTTTTTCGAGCTCTGCTCCGACATACAGGCTGATATCTTCTTCATGAGAAGCAATCGGAATCTGATCAAATTGGCCTTGGAAGTTGTCCCGAATAACTTCTTCATCACGACTGAAAAGCGCTGACGACATGTTTGGAATATCTCGAGCCAGGTCCGAGAGTACTTTGCAAACTTGCTCTGTGTCGTCACCACATTCGTCGAGACCATCAACAACAAGAAATATTCTCTCAAACTCCTCGGACTCATCGATGATGACTTCGTAGAGACCATCTGCATCCGGAGTGTGTCGTATTCCCAGACGAGGCTTGATCTTGTCGTGGTAATTCTGCAACTTAAGAAAAGCAGCCTCGTTCTGCTGGGCCAATTGTACCGCTATTGCTCCCAGGATGTTCAGGATATTCCATGTCTGTTGATTCTTGTAGTCGCAGAAGAAGAACCCTACGCCGATATTGGGAGCTATGGTGGCTTGCTGTATAGCTTCTTGAATAGCAGCACCAGCTAGGATAGTTTTTCCAGCGCCAGGAATGCCGCTAAGCCATATATTTGAGCCCATATCTGATATCCAAGTACGAAAGCGCAGAGATTCTGTAAGCCAAGCACCCGTCCCAGGATGCCTCAACTTCAAGCTTGATTGAAGATTCGGACCTGGATCGGTAGGCATGAAGAAATTGAGCATTCGCTCTCGTTCGGCATCCAGCTGAATTTGTCGAAGGACTTGAAGATTTTCGATGCCATCATGCATCTTGGCCAGTTTCCGCTCGGATTCGCTCACTTTGCCCAAGCAATCCACCAGGGCGGAGAGGGAGGCGGCATCACAGGCGAGGCTTAATGTTGCTTTATGCCGAGAGAGCTCGCTGGTAAGCTCTTCTGTCTTGGATTTGCGGAAGGGCCATCTGAGAGTTTCGATCTTACTCGATACCGACTTTTGTTTGTCAATCGCTTCCCTGATCTTTGTTGTCTCATTAATGATCTCGTTTAATACGTTTTTGCAGGCAGAGACGTGTTCGAGACGCAATATTATAGAAGATTCCGCCTTGTCCTGCTCAAAGGCTTCGGCTAGAACCTTCACGCCCTGGAGGATGGAGTTCAGAGACTGAAGTTCTTTGCTCAGGGCTTGGATAAAGTCTTTCGCGTCTTTGACAGATCGAATGTATTGGTGAACGCCGCGAAAGGCAGCCCCGGCAAGAGATAACAGACCGGCGATACCGGAAGCAACGGACAATGGATCAGCCATGGTATGGAAGCCCGATCGATTTGATTTTCGAATGCCAGAATGACCAAGATCGAGAGCTAGAAACGGAATGAAGTATTGAGATTCTGATTTCGAGGGGGAAGAAGAGTTCACTGAGTTTTTACCCCGCCTTTGACTTCGAGGCTGTGAGATGCAGGATACTGCTTTCAAGCACTGCAGTCGAGCAAGATCACCAATCAGAAGAATTCTGTGTGGCTGAGTCTACGTAACCGACCTTTTTGTCCCACGGCGAAAAGATGTCATCCGCCTCTCTCTCCAGACAGTTTAATCTACGGTGTTAATACAGTTCATTTGAAAAGCACCGTGGCGACCCTTCAGCTCCTTATATCCCCTCGATGAGCAACCACATCGAAAACATGGATACTGTAACCTAGATGCTTTGGTTGTAACTCTATTCAGACTACCGTTTCAAAGGTACAGGTAGTAGCGTGGCTGATATGGACAAAACGAGCAGTGTAAGGAGAACATTTACCTATTCAGCCTCACGAAGAAAGCCTAGGGGTAAAAGACTGACAAGGCTTTCTCAAGTAATACTGAGCTGGCCCAGTAGCAATTAGGTCACGGCGAGAAACTCAGAGTCATTTTCTCAAGGCCTTTGATCAGACACACCAAGTATTTCATGAATCTGGACAAGCACGAAATCGATCACAGCCCATCTTGTCGTCGATCCGATCGCAAGCCTTGGAGTGTCGATGATATTGGCTGTCTATAGCAGACATTCTCGGCATTTTTGTATTACAAATTAACATGATAAATTTTCCAACGATTTGAAAATGACACATGCGAGATTTAGATATGGAGAATCCAGGCAAATTCTGCAATGTACATGAAATATGTGCTTCACGATTGGATTCCTCAATTATCCGAGTTTCCTGTCCAAATTGGAACTACTATGGAATAAGATATCCACTAATCGCGGCGAGTCAAGCAGTCAAGGTACCTAACCGACCCCACTACGCCGGCAACGGAGGCGACCCAGACCAGTCCTGCAGGGACTATTTTGGATTGTTAAGCAGAAAACCTTCCTGTCATTCCCGTTTCTTATCATATTAAATCATCGACGCCACATCCCAAGACCGAACAAATACAAGAGAAACTTGTTTGGAAGATACTCGAAAGATATACCTGCGAAGACTCACGCACATTCCTGCTACACCCCAATCTCGAGAACCCATTGCGCATATCAATCGCAACCCACCGATAGAGCCCCGCAAACACCAGCGAACGAACCTCCGCCACCATGGCGCCCTCGCTGGAAGAGCCCGAAGCCGTCCAGGACGTGCTGTCGAACCCGCTGAAAGCGAAACCACAACTCGTCGCGCCCGAGCCAGAGCACTGCCCCGGCCCCGAATCAGAAACCGCAGGCAAGGCCGACAACTGCGCGGGGTGCCCGAACCAGGCGATATGCGCCTCGGCGCCCAAGGGCCCGGACCCGGACATACCGCTCATCTCGGCGCGGCTGTCGGGGATCAAGCACAAGATCCTGGTGCTGTCGGGCAAGGGCGGCGTGGGCAAGAGCACGTTCACGAGCCTGCTGGGGCACGCGTTCGCGGCGCGCGAGGAGAGCAACGTCGGCATCATGGACACGGACATCTGCGGGCCCTCGATCCCCAAGATGATGGGCGTCGAGAGCGAGACCATCCACGTCTCCGGCACCGGCTGGAGCCCCGTCTGGGTCACCGACAACCTCGGCGTCATGAGCATACAGTTCATGCTGCCCAACCGCGACGACGCCATCATCTGGCGCGGCCCCAAGAAGAATGGGCTTATCAAACAATTTTTAAAGGACGTCGAGTGGGGAGACTTGGATTATCTCCTGGTCGACACGCCACCGGGAACGAGCGATGAACATTTGAGCGTCAATACCTTCCTCAAGGAGAGCGGTATCGACGGTGCGGTCATGGTCACGACGCCGCAAGAGGTTGCTCTGTTGGATGTGAGGAAAGAAATCGATTTTTGCAAAAAGGCAGGCATTCGCGTGCTCGGCCTGGTCGAAAATATGAGTGGATTCGTGTGTCCAAACTGCACGCACGAGAGTCAAATATTCAGAGCAACTACGGGTGGAGGCGCCGCATTAGCAGCAGAGATGGGTATTCCTTTCCTGGGTGAAGTACCATTAGATCCAAGGATAGGAAGGGCCTGCGACTATGGAGAAAGTTTCTTCGAGGCCTTCCCAGAAAGTCCTGCCTGCAAAGCTCTCAAGAGGGTGGTACGAGGTCTAGGAGAACAACTGGGAGTAGACCCAGAGCACGTGCTCCCAGACGAATGATTCGCGAGAATGGCAATATCATACGACGTATAATGAATCATGACGCATCTATCTTTTGCGCTTCATATGAGCCATGGGCTTCCTTGACCACCGCACCCCGTGTTTCTCGTCTTAGTTCTCAGATCCTAGTTGCTTGGGCAGGTCTTCCAAATCTTCCACGCTGTCAATGTCGATAACCTTGCCAACCTCGGCCGTGTTGCGCATCAGCTCTTTTGCGCCGGCATATAACATGCGCAGCTCGGCGTTCGCCGTAATAGGGAGATAGTAGAGCATGACGTATGGAACCGATAGGCGACCCGAGGGCTGGAGTGGACAGACGTTAGCATTTGCGACAGTCTTCTTCTGGAATATAGGCGCAGATGGCCACGTACCAATGTCAGAGGGTAGCTGAGGAGAACAAATCTTGGCGAGTGGTCTGGGAGGTCGTCTCCAATCTCCTCCAAAGACTTGTACACTACCTTGTCCTCATCTTGCTTGATTTCTTTCGTCTTCTTGTCGATCGTGTCTAAATAATGACGTCTCTGAATCAGCGTCCGTAAATCGTGCGCATATCGTGTACTCCGTATTCAATCGGCGACGACGTCGGCGTACATACAGATGACGGCTTGAGGGTCGTTGGATCTCGAAGTTCCCAGGCGGAACTTGCGCAGGTGGTCTTTGGTCTCCTGGGAGAAAGTGAATAGCCTCGCTTCGGAGCTCTTTAGGGGGTTCTGTTAGCGAGATAGCCAGAGAGAGAAGAAGCAACGTCGCAAGCGCACCATGATGACTAGAGGAAAGGCGGAGATTTGAGCGAATGGTTCAGCAAATCTTGAAAGAAGTGCAAGTCTGTGAGGCTCAGCTAGGACAGCTTCGTATATAAATGTAGGAAACAGGTACAGGCAGGTATGAAGTTGGAGGTTGATCAACCATCAGAATCCCTTTCTGCATTAGACCACAACCCCTCCATGATGGAGACCCATGGCGGGGACCTCCAGGGCTCCAGAGGTGGCGCCGTGGCAGCTCCTAACGCGGAGTGCCAATTCTCCACCTCCGGCCATGGGTGATGGGTCGATCTACCATAGGGAAATCTAACGACATCATCACTCAAAACGCCCAAGCAGCACAAGTGTTCTAGCTGGAAGAGAAAGACAATCTTTCTTTTAGATCTGATTTTGTTTTTTTTCTGCTGCCTAATTTCTGCCTTGAGCCTTCCCTCGAAGATTACTGCCCTAACCTAGATTCCTTTATCCACCAGCGATCTATTACTTCCATATCCCGCGACTTTTGTCTGCTATCTGACCAATTGAACCTATGATCTCACGCATCGCCCAGGTCGCACGCCATCTCTCCAGACCCCGTCCCAATTTCGTGCACAACTCTGCCTTTTCGGCTTCAGCAGGTGGCCTGCTATCATCCAGAATCATGGCTTCTCCAGATGAGCGCCAGTCGCGCACGATTCACACCGCGGCGTGTTTGATCATTGGCGATGAGGTCCTCGGAGGAAAGGTGCGTGATCCGCTCGGCTAGCCAGCCTCTGGGTGGCCTTCCGACATGCAACTATTTCAACAACTGCTAACACAAGATACAGACTGTCGATGTAGGACAAGCCTAGAAAAATCAATCTTTTACTAGCACACCGAAATTGACACTTTGATGAACTAGACAAACTCGGCATACTTTGCAAAATGGTGTTTCAACCTGGGAATTGTGAACCTCTCTCATCCCGACCAAGCATCTTACCGCTGACACTTTCATATAGAACCTGAAACGAGTCGAGGTGATAGAGGATGATGAAGCAGAGATTGTCGAAGCTGTGCGCAGGATGAGTGACCGTTATGACTTTGTGGTTACCAGGTATTTATTTGACCTCGCACAAGTACTACCGAGGCAATTACTAACACTTATTCAGCGGCGGAATAGGACCAACGTAAGACGAAAATACTGCCATATATATGGTAATGTTACACGAGATACTTACACTTTAGCAGTCATGACGATATCACATACGAGTCCATCGCCAAGGCTTTTGGCATCAAGCTCGTTTTGCACGATGAGGCGTACAAACGCATGGTCAAGCTGAGCAAGCCTCGCAAATCCGAGCCCAACTTCAGCTGGGACGTCGACTCGCCCGCCAAGACCGCACGTCTGCGCATGGTACAGCTACCGATTGACGAATCGCGCGACCTCTCCAAGCAGGCCGTCTTCCCGCAGGAAGAACTTTGGGTCCCCGTCTCAATTGTGAATGGAAACATTCACATTCTTCCCGGCGTCCCCAGACTTTGTGAGTCACCCATACCCATTAAAACCAGGCAGCAGTACACTAATACCCAACTCCACAGTCGAGAGCCTCCTAGAGGGTCTCAAGCCATCCATCGTCAGCCGCCTCGCAGATCCCGAGGGCAAGGGCACCACGAGGATAATATTCTCGACGCCCATGGCCGAGAGCGCCGTGGCCGGCTACCTGACCGAGCTGGCCGCCAAGGTCGCGCCCAAGGGCGTCAAGGTCGGCAGCTACCCGCGCTGGGGCAAGCAGAACAACTCGGTGACCTTGGTTGGCCGGGACAAGGAGTACCTCGAGAGCCTTGTCGACGAGGTCGAGAAGAATATCCAGGGCAAGCGAGTCTTGGTCGAGGGCGAGGATGACCAGGCGGAGAAGACTTCCTGATGAGCTGAGTGTGGACACGGACCGTGTACAGATATTATTCCTCCCAGCACGAGCGTATACAATTCATATTTGCTAGATTTGATGGAATGACATAAGACTACGTCCGAGGATGAGATATTCTTGATCTCAAGCTTCAAACTCCATGATAGTCTCGGAGTGGAGCTTCGGCGATATCTTACACTTTAGCTAGCTCGGCGGTAGTACTTAACATAATAGCCGAACTAAAGCACCGGCAGATCGTCGCGGGTCCGGGAAACCCACTTACATGCGCACAATCCGAGACCCCGAGGGAGCCTTGACTTCCTATTTCCCCGGATTTCGTGGCTGCAGACAAACTGCGATCGAAGGACTATAATTGTCGTCGAATCTGTTCTTTCATATCAAGACTACAGCTTAGCTCCTACTTATAACAACATGCCACCCCCGAAGTTCAATACACTGCCCGAAGGCGGCCAGACGCTCGTCTACCACACCGTCGGTGACCATAATGTCAAATTCGATTATTACCTGCCTCCGGGCGCCACCGGTTCGCTCCCCGTCGTGATTCACTGGCACGGAGGCGGCATGACGGCCGGCTCGCGCCGCGACGACTTTCCTCGCTGGCTCTATGGTGACTATACTTCCACCACCCATATTACCAAAGCTTCACGTTCTTATTAATCTATACCAGACCGGTGCCAGAAGAAGGGCTACATCTTCGTTTCCCCAGACTACCGCCTCGCCCACCCCACCACGGCTCTCGACATGATTGAGGACGCCAAGGCGCTCCTGCAATTCCTGACCGCAGAAACCTTTGCGAGCACGGCCCTGCCGGCGGGCTCCAGCGTCGACGCCCGGCGCATCGCCGTGGCCGGGTCCTCGGCGGGCGCGTACCAGGCGCGCGCGGCGTGCGTCTACGGCAACCCCAAGCCCGCGGCGCTCATGACGGCCTACGGTCTCGGCGGCGATCTGCTCCTGGACCACTGGACGCACCCGCGGCCGCCGACGGCGCTGGCGCAGATGGTCGACCTGACCAAAGTCCCCGCGCTGCTGGCGGACCGGACCGTCGTGAGCTACAACGCCGCGCCGCCGGACGTCTCGGTGCCCATCACGGAGCGCTTCGCGCTGACGGTGCGCTGGGAGATCGACGGGACCATGCTGGACGGCATCTTCGGGCGTCCGGGGCTGGGCGAGACGCTGCGCGCCGTCGACTACGCCGAGCGCGAGGCCCGGCTGCCCGAGGACTTGCGGCCCGGGTTCCTGCAGCTCTGCGTCGATAAGGAGTATCCACCGTCCGTATTCGTGCACGGCACCGCGGACGAGGTCGTGCCGGACGTCGAGAGCAAGCTCCATTACAAGCAATTGCAGGAGCTTGGTATTAGGACTGAGCTGCTCTTGGTCGAGGGCGCGGGGCACGGGCTCGTCGAGTTCAAGCCGGACGGGATCGATTTGCGTCCGGATGGTCTCGAGGCTTATGGAAAGTCGTTTGATTTTATAGTTAGCGTTTTCGAGGGGCTGTGAGTTCTGTATATAGCATGCCCTCGAACATTTCATCGCCACGTTATCGAAATAGCGAAAATCGAAAGGAATTCATGCAAATTGCGTTCTTATATCGACTATGATGACTTCTTTGGGGAATCCTGATGGTTTCAGCATCGCGTCGCTATTCCTTTTTCAGACAGCTTTATGATCTCATAGAGTGCATCGGACTTTTGGTTCGAAGAGGGTTAAATATGAATGGATGTTGCCCAAAATTGATCTTTGCTAATAGGAGATGAAGGTATGAACATGGAGGGAGAAAGAAGGAAATTTGAGAGAAGACCCATCAACCTAGGCTCTTCAAGACACCTGGCTGAATCTTTTCAAGCCGATTGCACATCGTCTTCCAGACATACGTGGCTTTCTCATCATCTAGAGCGATGGGTGCGTATTGCTGTACTTCGCCCGCTCGCAAGTACAGTCCATTGGTACTCTTATCTGCCGAAGCAGCTTGCACCACCAGTCGAGAGCCCTCTTCTGCGGTACGCGCAAACATGGCCTGAAATATCTTGAAGATCACCCAGGCTGCACCCGTCAATCCGTCTACCAGGCCAGTCTTGCAGAAGCAAGGGTCCATGGAGTTCACCACGATTGGGTAAGGACTGTTTTTCTCGGCTGGTTCGATGGCGGCACACAATTTTATGGCTGCCCAAAGCTGGAGCAACTTGGAGAGATTATACCTGCAAAGTCGCATAATTGTCAGCTCTATCACTTGCGGAAATAGAAGCACAAGACCTACTGGTTATGATGATCAAAGTGCGCCTCATCACTAAGCCACCCAAACACATCATCGCCGTGGCTCGCTGGGTATTTCGCGATGTCGTACAAAGCCGACCCAACAAAGGTCATATGCGGAGAGGTCTCGTACTTCTGAGCCGTCTCTCGCAGCTTCGGGATCAGCTGTATGGCGAGCAGAAAGGTTCCGATCACGTTGATACCGAGGGTGCTTTCAGTGCCGTGGACCAGCTTGTGACGGCTTGCACCAACGCCCGCGTTGTTAATGAGGACGTCCAGCCGAGGCAGTGCTGCCGCTCGATCCACAAACTTCTTGACCGACGCTGCAGAGGCGACATCGAGCTCCCAGACTTCGATGATCTTGGAGTTGCATTTTGTGGTACCCTCGATTTCCGATTTGGCTTCATCGCCTCGAGCTTTGTTGCGGCAGGCGAATATCACCTTGTCGGCCCCGAGGCGGACGATGTGCTTGACTATCTCCTTGCCGAGTCCACCATTGGCGCCAGTGACGATGACAGTCTTGGATTCAAAAGAAGACGTGGGCTGGGGTATCTTGAGAATCAGCTGGGTGTGAAGGAAATTTGCTAAGGAAGGCATGGTGAATAGATTTTGGTATTTACGGTTGCGATGCTATTTCTGCTGAAGTAAATATACATACGAATTCAAGATGTGGATGCTAGCAATGTTTCACCTTATATATGTACTTCAAAGATTTGATGTTATGGAGTTAACACACAAATAAGTAAGTCCACGGATATCGGTCACAATTGTGAGAATCCTCTTCACAATAATTGAGCGCAGCAAGATGATGTGATGCGGTTGCCTGACGGTATGTATGTATGCCAATTTGGTGGCGTACTCTTTCAGAATATAATCTTTAAATAGAGCAAACAAATATCCATGAAGAGACTTGGCGTATGACTTAGTCTCTACTACATGACAATGCTGTCTCGACTATAGCCGTAGTGGGATTATAGTTCTGACTGTTCGTCATCTCCGCGGACTTAAGACGAAAGTGGGGACCACCGGGATCTCTTGCTCACGCTTCTTGCACGAGATTCTGCGTACCCGACACCTTTTCCCTCCGTGGACTTATTCCAGCGCCATATAACTTGTGAATCGAGTATGCAGTCTCAGGGGACGAGCCTGCCCACTCGGGTCGTCAAGCCGAATCAACGTTCGCATCGGCGAAACCGCGTTCCTCTATCGTGTGACCCATGTCGCACTAGAAAGTGAGTCCTTCTAGATCCGGCCAGCCGACCATATTCCACTTTGCCATGGCACACTCGAATATGATCTAATATGATACTAAGGCTGAAATGCAATCGGGAGAGTCCTTGCCAGAATTGTATCGCACGGAGTCAGCAAGATTCATGCAAGTTTCGTGGCCCAAAGAATGCAGCCCCATCTAGCGGAAATGGCAATACGACAACGGGGGAGGGGATGCGACAGCGTATCGATCACTTGGAGGACTTAGTCAAAGGCCTAATCAGTGAGCAGCAGCAAACGAAGAATCTAGAAAATGGGGCTGTCATTACACCACAGAGCCCCGAGGCTGATACACATACTGACCAGTCATCTACATCTGATGACGGTCGGGACACTGCCGGTGCTGGGAAGACAGTGATAGACGGTGATCACTCTGTGTATCTGGGTGATAACGACTGGTATACCGTACTGCAAGAGGTAAAGGCAACGATCATTTGTCAAGTTCATGGCTAACATGTTCATACTAGATCAACGAGCTCAAGAATACTTGGACCCAAGAGCAAGAGTCTCAGAGTCATGATAGTCCGGATGCCAACCTCTCATACACAGTTGATGGGTCAAGTCTTTTGTTCAATCAGGTCAAGCCCATCGAGCGACTGGAGATACTCGCGTCTTTGCCACCCAAATCCGAGACCGATCGGATGATTGCCAAGTTCTTCGATCGCCAAAACTTTCCGATCAACATTCCACGTGAGCAATGCATCTACAGCATGACTTGACTCACGACACTGACTGTAAGATTAGCAATACTTCACGAAGAGACATTCATGAACGAGGTATGCCGACCTCCACTACCTCAAGGGAGCCAATTGACTAACGATGTTCCAGTATAATGAGCATTGGAGAGATCCCACAAAGACTGGCTTCATATGGCTCGGTCTTCTCTTCTCCATGCTAGGTATCAATATGCTGGCCTATGACCAGTACGGAGAGCCTTCAGAGTACCACGGCATGGCCGAATCGCTCTTCCAGCTCTACCGTATGCGCACGGCGCAGTGTCTCCTGAGCGGCGACATCGCCAAGTGTCTACCCTACACGGTGGAAACGCTCCGCTTCAACGCGACCGCCGAACTCAGCCGCAAGGAGGACAACCGCCGGGGTCTATGGATCATGACGGGCGTCATCATTCGAACAGCCATCAATATGGGCTACCACCGGGAGCCCTCGCGGTCCTCGGGGTTCTCCGTCCTCCAGGCGGAGTACCGGCGGCGCATCTGGAGCTCCGTGAAGACCATGGACGCCATGTCGTCGTTTCTCGGTGGCTTCCCGCCCACCGCCACGGCCATCTACTCGGACACGCAGGAGCCGAGTAATCTTCACGACTGGGAGCTGACGCCGGAAGCGACGTCGCTGCCGCCCTCGAGGCCGTTGGAGGAGTCGACGTCGACCACGTATCTCATCGCCAAGGGCCGTCTCTGCGGGGCGCTCGGTCGCGTGGCCGAGTTCAACAGCGCCGCGAGCCAGGGCTCCTACGATACCATACTCGAGATCGACCAGCTCTTGTACGAGAGATTCCATACCTTCCCGAGTTATATGATGTCGCCACCTCTTCACTACAACAGCACAACGAGCAATAACCGAGTCGACTTCTACCGGTTGAATCTGATCAGTATGTATCACAAGGGCATGTGTACGCTCCATCGGAGGTTCATGGCGAAAGCAAGAGTGGACGACCGCTTCAGGTTGTCCCAGGAGCGATGCATCTCGTCGGCACTGTCGCTGCTTGGGCTTCAGGACATTTTGAGCCCGGCTCTGTACGAGATCTCGCAAGTGAGACAAATGCTGACGCTCGCGGCTATGATATTGATCCTAGAGCTGGAGCTGAGGCGCAAGATACCAAAGGCGGCGGAGTCGACAAGCAGCGAGTATCTCTTAGAGGCCCTGGAAAAGTCAAGCAGGTCTTGGGCAGAAGCTGCGGGGGTATGTGAGGATGCAAGCAAGTCTCATCGCTTCCTGGCCGATCTGCTGTCGAGTATCCCGCATGATGCTGCAAGTCTCGGTGTATCTGCGCACACGCAATCTGCTCAAGAAATGGCCAAGAATCCGGGCTACAGCCCTCGGTTCGACGCCTTCACCGAGGGGCTTTCCTTTGGAGATGACTTGGCGAATATTGATTTCGATTGGGTCAGTGGCATCACCCCTTTCTTTTTTTCTTTCCTTTCCTCTCAGGGTTTTGGGTCTTGGATACTGACGAATGCAGACTATGTGGGATACTTTTATCGAAAATGGGCCCGGACTCGGTGTATAATTCTTGGGATGGATCGAGAAACATTGACAATGTGATTGTAGCTCAACCATATGTGAGGTCTGGCAATAGAAAAACATACCTCCAGTCCTTGTCGCATTTTGGGGGACAGTGGGCTTGCATCGTTAAGCTGGTAGCGAAATGTTCAACATTAAGTGATTCTTCTAAAGATTTCTCATTTTCATCCGATTGTACAAAAGATTTCAATATTTCCTTTTAGCACGTTCTTTTTCAGCCAGCGCTCCTTCATCTGATAATGGATGCATAGTGCATGTCTGTGCGTCAGCCACCTTGAGTTTGGCAGGTTGACAGGTCCTTGTGAACCCCCAGATGCGCTAAAGCAAGCCCGCTGAACCCAAAATCGCGGGTCCGCCAACGCGCCTTGATTGGTGTCTAAATCCCCTGAAAGTCAACAATGCAAGGACCCTGTCAAAGCTGTCGCCAAATCCACCACTTTGAACTCGGCATGCTCTCACCAACTCGAGTGCGACCTGGCACCAAGAAGTCCAGTTCCGAAGCTCTCGAAGCCTCAGAACCCCTTTGCTGATACGGAGGTCCCTAGCGCTCATAAGATGCCGTCATGTCGACCCAACAGGCAAACTCAGGCCTCGGGCGCACCCGAACTCTTCGCGTACCTGGTAGACCGCCCTTGAGCGGTGCTCAGCCAGCAACGGGCGCAACTACACCGAGCACCGCAAACCATGTCTTACTCTTTCTCACGAACCTGCGACTCCTAGACCTCGACCAGGAAAGAGACTGGCCCGGCATCTCTCAAGCTACTTTCTCGACCAAGGATGCGGCTGGCGGGCTCAAGAACAGGATACAATCTGTCGAATGGGCGCTCTACCAGCTCTTCGTGCTCTGGGACGGGGAGGAAGCGCGCAATAAGCTGAAGCCTTTCTACCCGCCGCTTGACCAAGTCCAATCGATCAATCTGCGAGCGGCCCTGCTGCGATGTCTCGAGCAAGTGAAGCGTAATGGGTTCCTCGGGCGGGACGCCGTCTTGCGCAAGACCATGCTCGACGAGTGCAAGGGCGAGCGGTTTGAAGAAGTGCTAGCAGTGTTCTCGTCGGCAGTCCTGAAGAAGCTGGTCGCCGAAAGGGCCCTCAACGCCGGCCACGAATACCGCCCCGCGATCTCGGAAAAGATTGCGCTCGAGAACTATGGATACTCGGGCGAGCGAACTCAGATCAACGCGCTTCTACTGGCTCACAAGGTTTCCCTGCGCAAGACACTGGAGGACAAGGTGGCGGCTCGCAAGAAGTACCATGACTTTGAGGAGCTGGTTGCGTCAGAACAACAGAAGCTGGCTAGGAGAAAGGCAGAACTCAAGGCCACGGCTGAGTCCAAGGCACATCCGAATGTGCCCGACACTCTGTTGACGCAGACTCGCCATATGATCAAGACCAATTGGACTGGCAGCGATCAATGGGCCGACACCATTATTCGCAATGATATCGGGCTCAACCAAGGAGGCCTGCTAGCTTCCGACTTTGACCAAGTGTGGTCTGGAGTTCAAGCCGGCCAGCTTGCGGACATGGAGAGCAACAGTACTGGCCTACTGGAGAAATTGGATCAAAGAGTCGATCTGCAACGGTCTCGACTTGAGAAATGGCAGAAATTCCGTCAGCAACTATTCGGAGATCAAGCACAAAAGATTGTAGACCGAAAGGCACAGGCCAGTGACAAGGCACGGCGCGTCGACCTTGGTTTCCATGCACACAAGAATTTGCAGCCATCAACTCATGTCGCCGAGCTGCAACCCTCAGATGGCCCCCAAGAGTATACACAACTGCTTGAGTCTTTGCGCACCGAGCTACAGACGATTCGAAAGCCTCAAATTCCCGACTTTGCCAAGCTGGCAGGCACACAAGCGGGCAACGAGACCTCCGATCTCCTGGCACCGTCTACTCAGGCTGCTGAGCCGATTTCCGATCTTAGTGAGTGGGAGGACGAAGCAGAAGAGATCAAGCCTGCCGAAAAGACCATAGCTCCAGTCAACACCAAAGTCCTGGGGCGTACAAACAGCCAGCTTGACCGTCCAAGGGCGCTCAGGAGACCCATGGCCCGTCAGCGCTCTACGGATAGTGATTCTACGCAAGCATCATCCGACTCGATGCGCCCAAGTGCGCAATACGTGATACGAACCAGGCCATCAACTACGAGCAACGGAAGTAATAGTTCCCTTGCTGCTAATGGCAGTATGCCAAGCGAATCCGTCGAACAAAAAGTTTTGGTCCGCCCGGAGCAAAAGATCTTGACTGATGCACCCACCACTTCACTCGAAGCTGCAGAGCGGGAATCCGATTCCGAGGCAACACATACATCTTCGAGATCAGTTTCGCCAACACAAGCCACTGCCGATCAGATCCTTGCGTCCATGTCTAATGCGTCGCCGTCGCCCACGAAGAAGCAACGTCACACGCTCTCGCTCGCAGAGCGGACACGCATGTCCATGTCTAGAACAAGCTCATTTGAACCCGACGATGACGATATGAACCCGCATATGCTCTCGCCAAGTCTAGCCAAGAGCAACCGAAAATTTGGGATACAAAGTCCCGCGATCGCTGAGCCCAGCAACGGAGAGGAGTATGAAGACCTCGTGGCTCGCACTCGCCGGTCCATGGCTGGATTCGAAGCAGCAAAGCAAAAGGCTCAGCTGGAACGAAGGCGATCACAGAGACAGAGTAAAATGATCCAGCCACGGAAAGACGGCTATTTCCCCAAGGTTGATGAAGAAGGCATGGACGCTTCTGTCATGGAGGAGCTTCTGGAAGCACAGCATCAGGACCCAGAGGCTGTATTCAAGAGCCGACCGAAAATGAGAACAAGCCCAGTTCCAAGTCCTGGGAGATGGGACGAGGATGATTTAGATGAATGCTTCTAGTCATCTCATACGTGGAATTATAGTAGTCATTGAACGATTCATCGTATGGGTGCTTCTACCATGACCGCTGGCTGCCATCTGGGCTTAGACAGAGTATGGTAGATATGTGCCTGTTATAACACATAGTCTTGAACTTGTGTGTGTTGGGAGGTTTTGTGTTTGTTGATGGAGGCATTAAGGACAACACACTACCTGCCTACATACAGAGAATGGCTTCGAATATGGTGATACTTCAAACTCTATGCGCGCAGTATTTGAGTCTCGACGTGGCGCGGACTTACGTACAGAGATCAAGATCCCCACCTACATCCAGATGTCACCCCTCCATTCGACGTCACAGGTACCTTTTACCCCACCAACCACTAAAGTTCAACTTGCACTCAACGCGTATCTGTACTGTAGATTCACGCGTTTCCGCGATTTCTTATTCTCAACCACTGACGCGAGCCATTGAACTTGAGTCTTTCCTTTTGCCAACTTCACCGATCATTCCATCCATCAATTGCCTCACACTCACCCAACTGTCATCATGGATTTCATGACCCAGCAATTCCAGGTAAGTCGTACCTGACTCAGTGCTGTTTGTTCCTTTCCTGGCATGTCTTTCTAAATGCGTCTCGGACACGGCTTTCTCCACTGTTCGTCTCGAGATAGTCAACACCTCAACTTGATCTTACGCAGCAACAAGAATGACTGACGTGGATTCTCGAATAGCACCCTACGCCAAAGGAGGCCTTCAAAATTGCTCGTCTGCACGCCGAGCTGCTCCGAGGCCTCTTCAACAACCCGCAGTACATCTACCTCGAGCCGCCGACAGCGCAGCGATACCCGACGGACACGAAGAAGACGCACCCGGCCCTGCTCATGGTCTCGGACTTTGTGCAGACGACGTACATCAACTTTGTCCTGCCGTTCCTGCCCAAGGACGCCTCGCGCAAGACCAAGGAGATTGCCAACCCGTGGGCCTACGCCGACGAGTCGTCGGTCTGGGAGTGGACCTGGGACGAGGAGACGGGCGAGCTCAAGGACAAGGACGGCAAGGTCCAGAAGTTCCCTCAGCTGGGCGCCGCCCGCGGCATGGAGCTCCGGGGCGACATCTGGTCGCGGTCCTTCATGGCCGGCAAGTGCATCTGCGAGAACGGCACCGACCCCAAGGCGAGGCTCATGATAGGAGGCAAGAGCTTTGACTTTGGGGAAGACGTCCGGAAGTTGATCACTGAGCTGCAGGAGATCTAAAAGAGGATCTATCCATGGGATGAGGAAAAGAAGGGATAGGATATCACCTTTGACATGACGAATTGGCCACCCTAGATGGGGGCAATAGATGTATCACGAGGACATGACGAAAAGAATGGGAAGCTTTCGGACGATCGTAAACGCAAATAAGGCTCGGGAATCAATGACGGATTCGGTGACTACGCTGCGTTCCTGTGCTTGAGGGAACATGTAAGCTGCGGGAACATGTACAAACCCGGCTCATGATACGGTCCCACTTTGACAGGGAACTGGATGGCGTGCTCGCTTCAGCTTCCGTTCGACTGGTTGGGCGATGCCCTTGTCTTGTCGGCTTGTATTTTCTGTTGTTATTTGATCTCGTCGGACATCATTTAGATCTGTACAAGCGATCCTTTATCTGACGCCCGTATCAATACCGGCATATACGAACCGCTTGACAAAGAATTAGCAGCCAACTATACTTACAGCACCCATAATAACAGACACCACAGAATGGCCCCCAAGCTCTTATACAAGAACGCCCTATCGTCGGCCGACGACGTCAAGACCTGGATTGCAGAAGGTCCCGTAAAGTCGACCACAGGACCCGACGACGGCTCGCTCGAACTGACATCGGCGGGCGGCTGGGACGACCACTTCACGTTCTGGTGTCCGGAGGTATTCCCGGACCGGGTCCGCATCACCTGGGAGTTCGCACCCATCAAAGAGCCCGGGCTGGCCATGCTCTTTTTCGGGGCCTCGTCACTGCAGGGTGGGAGCATCTTCGATGACGGCGTGACTCCCCGTACCGGCGCGTACCCGCAGTACCACTCGAGCGACATCCGCACCCTGCACGTGTCGTACTTCCGGCGGCGCTGGGAGGACGAGAGGGCGTTTCATACGTGCAACCTGCGCAAGAGTCCGGGATTCCATCTCGTGGCGCAGGGCGCCGACCCGTTGCCGCCCGTTGCAGATGCCAAGGGCGCCTTTTACAAGATCGAGGTCGTCAAGGACGGTGGGCACGTGAGGTTTGGAATTGAAGGCTTGCCGCTGTTCAGCTGGACCGACAATGGGGAGCAAGGCAAGACCGGCCCGGTGGTGGGAGGAGGACGGATCGGGTTCAGGCAGATGGCGCCGTTGATTGCGAGGTATAGAATTCTTGAGGTCTACTCTATCGACGAGGAGTAGGAGTTTTGTGATACGAAATTTACTCCGGCACTTCGTGGTTAAAATGTGAACTTGAGAGCGTGAAACATGTCAAGTGCGTACGAATGATGAAGGTAGCACACGACATGACACACACAACATGACGAGACTGAACATACATCATGTTGCTTACTGATGTGATATCATTTCAAAGCCACTGCATTGGGGAGGCATGTTTAGTTGCCATACTTGAACTCATAAGTTACCAAGGAAGGCAATCAGAGAGCAAAAGCAGAGGCAAAACGGCAGAATTCTCCTTCACTCCTCCTCCTCCTTCTTGACGGCCAGGGGGCGGTAGGCGGCGGGAATGGCGGCAGCGACGGCAGCCACCTCCTTTCTAAGCTCGACGATCTCCTCCACGAGGGTTGCTATTGTCTTCTTGAGCTCCTCGATCTGCTCGTTCACGGTCGGAGAGGCGGGGATGGGAGCGGCGTCCTCCTCGTTCTTGACAGCAGGCTACTCTCATGGTCAGCACGTTTGATTGTTATTGATTCGTTGTGCTTACAAGGGAAGTTTGTGCGGCGGCCTTGATTTGTGTCAGCTTAATATTACACAGTGGGATGGAGGGCTCGTCGATGAACATACAATGGCGGCAGCAGCGGCAGCCTCTTTCTCGCGCCGTCTTCTCTTCTTCTCGCTGGTTTTCTTCAACTGTTCAGTTTGCGTACATGTAGAAATACTGCTAAGTCTACATACCAGGCGAATGCCTGCCTTGCGCTTGGCGGCGGCTTCTTTGCGCAGTACCGGATCCTATAATCAAACATTAATTGAGGTACACACTAAAACAATTAGGAACTTACGGTGTAATACGGTGCCATGATGAAAGTGACTTTGAGTAGCAGCGTGGATAGTTTGAATGGATTGCAGTCTCATTTGCTTGCGGATGATGAGGTGGAGAGGGAAGAGAAGGAAATTGATCCCACAACTGGACGCCCTCGATTAGATATGGACATGTTCTACGCGTGTTTGGCGCGTCCTCTTCTGATACACTAGGGCAACCACCCTCACCTACAGAGTCTGAAACTCGACTTGACTTTTTCGACCTCTGGTTGGTGGACTGGTAGTGCGGTGGTTAATCGCGACTTCCCTCCTATCACCAGGCACTCTCCAAGATGAAGTGGGCCGAAGGTCTGGTGGAAGTTGACGGGTCCTACGCTCTCTTTCTTCCAATTCTGATATGGACATGAGCTGGACGGGCCACGGCAGGAGTACAGAGAGAACCAAGGGATTTCGTGGGTTTATGATTGACAAGCATCGGGTGTCTTCACTGAGCACTGAAGTTCAATTATGCTCTAGACGGCCTGGATGCGTCCCAGAACGACCAGCACACCTTGTGACCCCTTCAGAGGGTGCGGATCTATTCCTCTGACTCGAGGAAGTCTGAATTTCATCATAGCAGGGCCATGTAGATTACAGGAATGACACTGGTCCCACGTGATGGAGATGCGACGCAGTGCCGACCATCGAGGCTCCAGTGAAGAGCGTGATGAAGAGTGTCCCGTAGTGCTCAATGCGGTGAAAATCTATCAACTTGTTGAATACAATTTAAACAATTCAGTGGAAGTAGCGGGAATTCTGGTTTTCTCGCGTCATTCATGTTGCTTTGCACCAAATGCGGAGTACAATGTTCTGTATGGAAGGCACGCGTCTACCTGCGATCCAGACCATACGCAGACACACTGAAAGGAAGGCACACTGCGTCGGCTTGATGTGTCTTGCTTCCCATGAATAATACTACAACTCAGTATTCACCAATCGTTTCATCTATACTACGCAGCCAGATGTGACTTTCTCTTGGCTGCTTACCATCCACGAGGATGCCGTTGATGCCACCTACGTAGACAACTGGAAACAGCGTAACAGAAGAGACTTTCCCTGCTGTAGTCCCCGCTACCGCCGAGGAGGTAGCAGTCCCCGACCTCCCTTTCCCTCTTCAAGTCGCTGTAAGTGTTCTTATGCCTTCAGCTTTGACTAAGAGCACGCTGATAAAGTGAATATTGAAGGACGAGGAGAAGGAAGAGCTGAAGAAGCAGGTCGTCAAGCTCAAGGAGGCCGCCGCTGCGGTCGGGCAAGAATCGAGCGTTTAAACGTAGGATAATGACCTTGTACAACCGAGAGGTTTTCCGTTTTGCTGACATCCAGATAGGTATCGATTTTTCCGGCTCGTGTCGTCGTTCGTCCTGCCGGCGCTCCCGCCGCCGCCACCGCCGTTGCCCCGGCCCCTGCCGCGCCAGCTCTCGCCGCGGCCGTTGCCTCTCTGGCAGCGAGCGTTTCGGTGGCCGGCCCCTCCGTGGAGGAGGAGAATAAAGGGGGAAAGATGCCACTAATCTCTTTCGGGTTTCTGCCTTGGCCACAAAAATAAGGCCAAGGGGCCGATCTTGCCGAGACTGCGATATTCGGTTGTAAACCACTCATGTGTAGCCAAACTGGCCTGTCATACTTGACTGTTCTACATCTATGCTTGAGCTTTGCACCATGTCTGCCTATGAGGTTGAATAAAATCGCATATGCATTACTCGTCAACATTATCTGAGCTGGCTGGATACAATGATCTATATAGTAACACAAGCACCCTTGATCTTTGTCCAAACATTTCAGATGAACGTTGAAGAGTATGCAAGACGTTTTCGATCGAGTTTCCACTGTGTTTACAGAAAACTCTCATCTGATTTTGACATAAAAAGAACAGAAAAGAGCAAAGAGAAAAGAGAAAAGGAAAAAGACCAGGTAGGTACATTAGGCAGCGGGTCCGCGCCCTGGTCCACGAGGTCATGCTTACCACCTAGGTACCTTCCATGATACATGCTTGCTGGTCTTGGTTAGAGGAAGTGACCACCCGTCCGGTGGTGGAAAACGTGATGAGGAGGAAGTGGCCACCCGTGATGGGAAACTATAAGAAGGAATGAGTGCTAAAGGAAAATCTCGGAAAGGGGGAGCTCCCCCAAGGAGCTTCCCTGACACAACCTCAACACATCCTCCTGATCTTCGGGAATTTCCCATGCATTCACAGACCAAAATGTGATCCTTTTCTCACCCACTCTCGGAGAATCTGCACCTGCTTTGATTCAGAGGCATCATTACGGAGTAGTTTATGAAAACCCGTTCCGCCGCCATTACAAGAACTTCACCACCACCAACACCATCACCATCACCATCACCAATCGCCACGAGACTTGGCAAGGTAATTCTCATGCTGGTATGTCTGGCAGCGGACAAGTTCGACACTAGAGTTGAATGTGTCATGGATGATCTGGACGATTTGAGACACACATACAGGGTCACTTTCCAACGATTCTGTTACCGCACCTGTGATAATCAGTGTGTCACACTTTTCCCTCTTGCGTACTGGTGGGTGTGTCTCACGCCGCCAGCAGCGAGAGCAAGCAGCAGGCCCAACAATTCAAATCTTTGATTACTATATAGACGCCCCGAACCATAGCCACAACGTCATAAACACCGACAACAGGACCGACAACAGAACCAACACCACCACCACCACCAGTAGCGACACTGACGCCAGAAAGACAATCAATCGCCAAGAGACTTGGCAATGCCAATCTCGTGCCTGGGCCACTATTATTGGAGTCGCCATCATGGTTGCTGCATTGGCCGTTGGCGTCCATATATACAGCGAGGCAATTGGTGATTTCTTCACCAAAATTATACGGTATATGGCAGACACTTATGTAATCAAGACCGCCCTCGACTCTATCATTGGCAATCTGGCCAACTTCTGGGGTCGTAAACAGCTGGTGTGCACCGGGGGCCAATCTTGGTGAAGGCAGATTCTTGGACATACCTGGACTATCCGAGGAGAAATCTCTTAATTTCATCCCGAGAGAGAGAACAAGCAAAAGATAGGACGAGAACATAATCAAAAAGAATTCAGACGAATTTTTGAGCTTATCTTTTGACCGATTATGCTACAGTGTAGTGTATAAATCATGCAAGTACAATGTTCGTTATTTCCAGGCTATGTACAAGGACAGAGCCGTAATTCTCCGACGCTAGAGATAACTAATCTAGCGCTATTTGCGCTATTCCCGAGGCCGCCCCCAGATCTGATCTGGCTCGGCTCTTATTAGGCTCTTTGTCATATCCGAGAAAGTCATACTGTCGCCGATTATCGCACGCCATATTCTCACCCACGTTGAGCGGGCGTTTGTCGCTACAATGATATCCAGATAACCCACAACTACCCATCCAGCATGCTGGTCACCAATGTTCAGATCGCCATGCGGCGAAGCCTCAACCCGATGCGGACGACCAAGCCTCAGCGGCGCTTCCAATCGACGGGCTCGGGCCCAAGCACGAAGAAGACCAACAATCCTCCCAAGACCGACGATCACTCAGCTTCGATTGCGCCCGGCGCTCCTTCGATCCCGCCCAACGCGCCGACGACCAACCTCAAAATATGGCAGCGGCTCGGGCCCTTGACCAAGGCGGCGGACGCCTTTACCAGGGCCAACAAGAAGCGGCCGTGGGTCACGCAAGTCTGCAGCTCGCTTGTCATCTACCTCATCGCGGATCTCAACGCTCAGCGCATTGGTGGCAAGGAGTACGACCCCGTGCGCACGCGCAACATGCTCATCACGGGCGCCTGCTTCTCGATCCCCGGATACGAATGGTTCAAGGCCTTGGGTGGGTGGTTCACCCTCCGGTCCAAGGCCCTCTCGGTCGCGACGAGGGTGCTCTTTAACCAGTTCACCTTTGCGCCCCTGATCAACGTCTACTTCTTCACCATGCAGGCGGTACTGACGGGCGCCGACCCTGTGCAGCGCGTCCTCGAAAAGGGCCCCGAGACGTGGATGAACAGCTGGATCGTCTGGCCCTCGGTCATCGCCTTCAACCTCGCCTACGTGCCCATCCAGTTCCGCGGCATCGTCGCTGGCTGCGTCAGCGTCTGCTGGCAGACATACCTCAGCATTCAGAACAAGAAGGCGGAGCTGCTAGAACAGGCCAAGCAAAAAGCCGCGGATGTCGAAAAAGTCGAGGTGCAAACACTGGCGGCAGTGGCGTAGGGGTGCGGCATATATAAGCGAAAGTAGGGACTGCGAGCATAGCGACGGGTTGTTCTTTGTTTGAAATTTTGAAGGTCATAGACTTGGGGCGCAACGCATCATCTTTCCTAGAGTTATACTACACCGTACTATTAGACAAAAAGAAACCACGAACTATACAAATAGCCTTGGCAGTCATTGTATCTTTAGCGTCAGGGGATCAAAGTTCCGCTCGAAAATGTAGCAATGGATTTCTACCTTGGTTCAAATGACTACAACGTCTCCAAGTCTTGAAGATCTCAACTCACCGGATCTCAGGGCTCAAAATTCTCAGTGACTGTGTCAGCCAGCTGTCTCGCTGGGTTGATTTATCGACTAGGTTAGACAGGTTATCGGGTCGTCATCGTCATTCTTCGCGGGGATGAGTCTGTTTTCAGTCATTTCTTGGGAAGGAGCCATGTCCCAATCGACAAAAACAAAGCGATGCAAGAATACAGGGGACCAAGATAAAATATCATATCATGGTCGGATCGAGAGGTTCCTGCTTACGCCCCACTGCAGTTGCGACATAGAGGCCTCGTATCCGATTCCTGCCAATCACGGCGCGGGACGACGCGTTACAGGCAAGCTGAGGCTTAGCGAGTCTGTATAAAGGACGGGAAAGCCCACGACGGCATCTTTCTATACCCGAGGCGGTGTATTTCCGGCCAAACGACCATTCTCTTCGACATCTTTCCCATTGACTGCCACGCGACGAGGAGGAGGGACACCATGGCGGCGACCCAGCATGTCACGGTCGTGGACGAGATCCAGTTCGTTCTACTGATTTCTGCTGTTGCCTTCTTGGCGTTCGCACCATGGAGAATCCATACACTGCGCAAAGCGTCCACAAAGATTGCATCAAATATTCTGGGAACGGCCAAGGCAGTGAGTGATGTGCCTGTTTCAGAAGCGGTGAAACTTATGTGATTCTAGTTCTCATCCATTGCACTGCCTCTGGTCTACCTCGCTCGGTTGTTCGAATTCGCAGGTTGGCCCGGTCCGCCCGGGTTTGTGAACTCGTCTACTCCTTTCGCCGTAGTGATCGCGGCGGCCGTCTATTGCATACTATCGCCACTAGAACACAAGCGTTCTGTCAGACCGTCGACGCCAATCATCTTGTTCTTGACGGTGAATCTGCTCGGCGAAATCGCAAGATGGGTCCTCGCTGACCGCCATCCGGACCTGACCATCATTGGCCGGAGTATCAAGCTGGCGATTGTCGTTAACCTGTTGCTACTTTCCTTGGAAAGCACCGACAAATCTGGTATGTTACTAGACCCTGCGGCGGTGCGGTCGCCCGAGGACACGGCCGGTGTTCTCAGCAGAACTTTCTTTTGGTGGATTAATGCGATACTCGCCCGAGGGTATCATGAGAAATTAGAGACCAAAACTCTTCCGGATCTTGATGAAAAATTGGCATCCACTTCGCTCCGTTCAGCGGCTCTGCACAATTGGGAACAGAGGAGTAAGTCTTTCTCGCAACGATGAGAGCAACTTGCTGACCCTGGAATCAGAAAAGCCAGAGTCCTTGATGACTCTACCAAGGGTCTTGTTGAGAACACTCATACGGCCGTTTTTGGGTGCCATATTACCGCGACTATTTCTTACTGTCTTTAAATACTCCCAACCCTTGCTCATCAGGCAAGCCATCCGCTTCCTAGTGAACTCACACTCGAAGGTCGGGCTTGGGTCCGAGGAAGGGTCAAATATCATTATGGCTTCCATCGTAGTGTATAGCGGGCTAGCTGTCGGTCATTCAGCCGTATTTGCGTAGCCTTCGACTAACAAACATCACAGATCTCAACAGCTATTTACCAAAGGTGCCTCAACCGCTTGCAGGTTATGACGCGGGGAGTCCTCATCAGCCTAATTCATCACAAGACGCTCCACGCAAGCTCCGACGCTCTGAACGAGGGCAAAGTGGTCACGCTCATGAGTAACGACGTTGATAATCTCAGTGATGTGGGAGAAATGTTTCATCAGACATGGGCACAAGTCCTCGAGGTCACCATCGGCATCATCCTGCTGGCTAGCGAGGTTGGCTGGTTATGGCCCCTTCCGTTGGTTTTTATATTCTGTAAGTTCACATTTACAACTTATTTGTCTGTATACTGACGCTCCTGCAGTCTGCTCTCGTGTAAGCAGATTTGTTGCAAGAAACTTGAGGTCTCGACAGGGCGCATGGAACTCCGCGACGCAGAGTCGGATCTCCATGACCAGCACCGTTCTTGCGGCAATCAAGAACATCAAGATCATGGGTCTGCAGCGGGGCATGATCGCGTACATCGAGGGTCTCCGCCAGGCCGAGATGAAATCTGCGGGCAGTGTCCGATGGATGAACCTCGCATACGTCGCGTCCGCAAATGCACTTGGAATCTTTACCCCCGCGATAACGCTGTTCATGTACGCTGTGATCGCGCAGCTCCAGGGTGTTGGGTTGGACATCGAGACGGCTTTCACGACGACTGCAATCCTCGGCATGGTTACTCATCCAGCAAACATGGTAATGACTATTGTTCCCAAGGTCATTGCCGAGTTTTCCAGCTTCGAGCGCATTCAAAAGTTTCTTTTGGAGCCTGACCTCGCTGACCCGAGAACTGAAACCATGACCACCCGAGGAGAAGTCATTGACACGGATGGCATGTCAAAGGACGCCATCTCCTTCCAGAATGTTACTGTTGTTAGTGCTACTTCCAAGATCTTACTACAGGATATCACCTTCACAATGCCCTCGGAAGGTTTCTTCATCTGTGCAGGACCTACCGCATCGGGAAAATCTACTCTGGCGAAATGCATACTTGGAGAATCCAAAGTGAGCCAGGGTGAGGTCCATGTTTCGTCTACGAGCATTGCCTACTGTGCTCAGTCGACGTGGCTTCCAAACACTACGATCAGGAATGCCATAACCTCCTTCTCTAGAGCTATATCAGATGATCAGGATGAAGAATGGTATGCAGAGATTTTACGAGTCTGCTGTCTGCAAGAAGACCTCAAGGCCATGTCTCAGGGAGATCAGACCTCTGTCGGATCAAGAGGAATGAATCTTTCTGGTGGCCAAAGGCAACGTGTCGTAAGTCGATCTTATCCGGTGCTGGGACTAGGAACTAACATACGAAGGCCCTTGCTCGCGCTCTTTATGTGCGGCCAAGAATATTGCTCCTAGATGATGTATTGAGTGGACTTGATGGAAATACTGAGAAAGAAATCTTGGATAACTTGATCGGACCTGACGGCTTTCTTCGCAAGCACAGAATCAGCTTTTTTCTTATTACTAATGCTGGTAGGTCTTTTGCACCACTTGCTTCGATTTATGGCTGCTAATGTCCAGAAAATCAGCACAACACTTTCGGCTGGCTGACCGGGTTTTGATTTTGGAGGACTTCAAGATCAAAGAACAAGGCAGCTGGAATGAGCTCAAGGGAAAGCAGGAAGCAATCGAAAAGATCATTACCAGTAAAGAACGAGAGTCCAAGCATGACGACCAGATTATACCGAAGTCGAAACTGCCAAAGACTGATACACCAACGACCAAGTCCACATCTGACGAGACCCGGTCGAGTGGAGACAGTGCACTTTATGGTGAGATCGTTGACGCCTCAAGGCCATCCTCAGCTAATGTTTTCCAGGATACTTCTTGACATCCGCTGGCTATGGAAATTTTTCATTCATGGCCATCTGTGTTGCCCTTTATGCCGTATGCCTCACATTCCCACAATACTGGTTAAAACTTTGGACGGAGTCCGGGACTCACGTAGTCTGGTTCTACGCGATCGGGTACATTCTTCTTACACTCGGCGCATGGGTCACCACGGTCAGTGGCGTTTGGTAAGTTCTACATGTATATATGGTACACCTGTTCAGCGGCTTATCTCGGCAGGGCGACGTCGTTGAAGATGGCTCCGCGCTCAGGTCTACAACTCCATTCACGATTATTGGACACGGTCTTGCTGTAGGTATTCCCCAGCTAAAGGACGAATTTGATCATTGCTGATAAGCAAAGGGCTCCTCTATCCTTCTTCTCCAAGACCCCAACAGGCGAAATATTGAACAGGTAAACCTCTATGCTTTGGATTCGGCAATCGGATATTGACACTGTGCAGATTCAGCCAAGACATACAACTGATCGATAAACAAGTCGCGACAGCAATGTCCGCGGTATGGATTCGTGAGTCTACAAGCCTTGATCTCAATTAAGGATACTGAACTAAGTTGTCAGAAATTTGCAAACTCACCGTTCAGGTCGTGTTGCTTTTCATTGCTTCCACAAACATGGTAGTCACCTTGCCAATTTCTGCAATTGTTGTTTACGTCGTCCAGAAGGTTTATCTCCGCACGTCACGACAGCTGCGACATCTTGAGCTAGAGTCTCGATCTTCCGTCTTTCAGGACTTTTTGGAAACGGTAAATATGGGATCCGCAATTGGTTCGACGTCAAGTCTAACGATGGTTGCAGGTTGAGGGCGTCACGACGATCCGAGCATTCCAGGCTCAGGAGCAAGCCGAGATTAGCCATCTGGAATATCTAGACTTTTCGCAACGGCCCTATTATCTCTTGTTCTGCCTTCAGCGATGGCTAAACATTGTGCTCGATCTATTGGTCGCTGCTACTGCTGTCGGCATCATCACGATTGCAGTGACCAAGCAAGGCACAACGAGCGGTGCCGAAATCGGTCTCGCGCTCAACATGGTCCTGGTCGCCAACACGACTCTGTTGGCTCTCATACGATCATGGACCAATCTTGAAATCTCTCTTGGCGCCATATCTCGCCTAAAATCTCTGGAGGAAGAGATTGCTCCAGAGGACAAGGATGCCGATGTCCCCGACCCTTACATCTCACTCCCATGGCCTAAGCCAGGCGCAGTAGAGCTAGTCGGTGTCAATGCTGCATACAAGTCAGTGCTTCAATTGCCCGTTTTGTACGATGCATCTAGATTGCTAATCAGACCATGACAATAGCCCCGATGCAATTGCGTTGCGGAACTTCTCGCTAAACGTCGAGCCCGGGCAACTGACAGTGCTTTGCGGACGCACTGGAAGGTGAGTGCCTGAAATTGATCGTACCGGAAAGGGAGTACACTGACGTGTCGCTACAGAGGCAAGAGCTCAGTTCTCTTATCTCTACTCAAGATGATCGACATACAGTCCGGATCCTTGACTGTTCACGGCCTGAATATTCAACACGCGCCGACTTCCGCGGTCAGAGAAAAGTTCTTTGCAGCGATACCACAAGACGCCACTGTATTTCCACAAGCGAGCTTGCGCTTCAACCTCGATCCATCTCAGGTTCTGAGCGACCACACGGTTCTGACTGCGCTAGAAAAAGTCAAACTTCTGAATCACTTCCGCATCTCCGAAGATGGCCAGCGGGCCGCATGGGAACAAGAAGCCACCTCCGATGCCTGGCCTGGCGGCAAAATGCTGCTGGACCAAAGCTTGTCGGACTTGGCGGCTATTTCAGCTGGCCAAGCGCAGCTCCTCTCGCTTGCGCGTGCCCTCCTCCAGGTGCACAGCCTCGAGGAAGATGGCTTCAAACCCATCATACTGCTCGATGAGGCCACGTCGTCTCTGGATCTGGATACGGAGAGGCTGATGCTTTCGGTCATCCATGAAGAGTTTACGTTGAAGGGTTACACTATTATCATGGTGGCACATAGACTTGGAGCTGTCAAGGCAATCATGCGGGAAGGAGTAGATCAGATGATCGAGATGTGATAGTGACGCCTCAATACTTGTCCTTGGAGACTGAATATTCTTTGATTCAAGATCCAAAAGAAGAAGTGCGGCGGATATGGCTAGGTCGCAATATCACTATTTGCGTTACCTAGGTATATTTTCTTTTGTTTGACTACCCGTCACCGGGTGCTGGCACCAACACAATAAGCCTTACTGATTTACGATACTAATATTGCCTACGGCATCTGATATCATATATATCATTGGTGCAATCCACAAGCATTTCGCAGACAGTTGGGTAGTACTATCACTGTTACATTTCCGTCCTCCAAGACCATGCGGTACACCACCACGTGGCGGGGCACCAATGGCAAGCTTTCCTTGACAAGAAGTTACCATTTCTGGTCTTCCAACGGATGCTGGGACTAATATAGAAAGGTCCCTGTTCCTGCATATTGCGGGGTCGATTAATGTGCTGCTCAGCTGATGGCTCTCTTTGCTCATTCCCGAACTTCAGGCTGATCTTGTCCCTATACTATGCTGTATATTTGGGGCTGACTTTTAACATTCATAGGCCGGCAATTATAAGCCCAGACACAACTTCGTATTCGAGTCGGACTGAAAAGAAGTCCCGACATATAACAATGGAGTGTCTGTATGTGTGATGGATACAAATATCCCTAGATGGTTCGCCGACTTACTTTCGTGTTTCTGTGCTTTGAGGACCGTGACTTGCCGGGGTATTTGATTTGTTTAGCACCATTCCTCCAGCAACCTCAAAAGGTTCACCATGAGGTTTCTGGCTCTAGCAATCGCGAGTGGAACGGCACTTGCTCTTGGCAACGGCGAACCCAAGCCGGGCCCGGATGGGAAATATACAATTTCTACACCAAGCATAAAAGCCCAGGTAGGAAATAACAAAACATTTCCGCCGATATTCCGGGGTGGCGAGTTGACTATCTTATAAGTTTATACCATATGGAGCTACCCTCACGAATCTATTCGTCAAGGACAAATCTGGCGACGACATCGATGTCGTCTTGGGGTACGATGTCTTGGACTATTATGGTATGATTGTCGTCGGACTGACACAAGGCTTCACCTACTGACCTTGGCACAGCAAAGGATCCAGGCCACCCCGTCTACAACTCTATCCCGGGACGATACGTCAATCGGATCGGCCACGGTCATTATACGATCGACAATATCACGTACACCACAGAGCTCAACGATGGAAACAATACGCTTCACAGCGGTACCAACAACTGGTCTTACCGAACTTGGAACGTGACCGACATTTCGGATACTTCCATCACCTTCTCCATTGTGGACGCATCCAACTCGTCGCTCGGCATGCTGGGCCGCGTGGATGCTTCAGTGACATACAGCGTGGACAAGAGCACCTGGAAGATCAGCATGAAGGCTAACTCGCCCGACAGAAAGACTCGTAAGAACATACTTTTCTCCACTTTCGAATTTGGCATTCCGCTCGTCGACTTCCGCTAACTAACAAAATGCCTCTCGTCTAGCCCTCATGCTCACTCAACACACGTACTTCAACCTTGACGCCTACCGGGACCCGTCGACCGACAAGGTCTGGGATCACACCCTGCATCTGCCATACTCGTCGCGGTACCTAGAGGCCGATCAGGGCGCCCTACCCACTGGCAAGATCCTAACTGCTGCCAAAGGTAGCATCAACGACTTTGCGAGCGCGCCGAATTTGACTCTTGGCCATGCGCGCGACCAGCCCGGCTTTGAAGGCAATTGTGGAGCGGACGGTGCTGTAAGTATTATTTTGAACTTTGTTCAAGTATTTCAAGAAGACGTGGCATGAACAGGCGAGCCTCGTAACTCCTGACCGAGCAACCCGTGGCCAACCATAGTAACGCCCACGCCGTGAGCCAAACGCGCATCGTCTGAAACACCTAATGGGCGACCAGCAGACATTTACCCAGTGTCCAGGCGGCCGGGGAGACTACTTAATTGCCAATGAGCCCTGTTTCCATCACCGCAGCCGGGGGAAGATGGCAGGCACCATGTGCCAGAGTTGGCAGAGCGCGAGGTTTTCCGAACCAATGACCACAGCAACTCTGCCCCGGCAGCAAGCAGACTAAGGACCGACGTTCGACCCCCGTAGCCCCCCGGGTCGATTTCCGGTCCTAACTGTTTTGCATTTTTTTTGTATCTCTTTTCCAATTGTCGTGTCTTTTTTCTTTTCTTTTTCTCCTCTTTCATTTTCTTTTTTCTTCTTCTTCTGATTTCTCTAACAATCGACTTCTTCCAGTGCGAAGGCTACAACGGCTACTGGCTCATCGACCGACCCTCCAACACGTCCCGCGACGTCGTCGTCGCGACCCTCGCGAGTCTCTTCTCGGGTGTCCGCGCCGACCTGCGGACCGACCAGGCCGGCGTCGTCGTCTACTCGTGCAACTGGTTCGACGGCACGGCGGCGCTCAAGCGGACGCAGGGCCTGCGGGATCGGCATACCGTTGGGCGTAGCTCGTGCGTCGCGCTCGAGGCGCAGGATTGGGTAGATGGGATCAATCAGTAAGTTTTCTATTTTCCTTCCTCCCTATTATATGCCCATGAACGCAGAACAAGGAAATAGTCAAGCTGAATGCCATGCTCTATAGTCCCAAGTGGAATCGTACCGAGGCCGAGATTACGGGTCCTGGGAAGAACTATACGTGGGAAAGCTCTTGGACTTTCGGGACTCTGGAGTAAAGAGAGAATGGGTATGATGTTTTTCACTGGCGTCAGTATTGGCGCCAATAGCCTTACAGAAATCTATTCTCATAGTCATATTGCCAGATCATCATGAAGCGACACTTTCTGCATTTGGAATACCATGACGCACAAGACATGTCATTCAATTCGGCAAGCACAGTAAGAAACCGTCCAATGGGACAAGCATGACGGAAAAGTAATGATCTAATTGAACTATATACAAGAATGAAGATCAAGAATGCACTTCATTTTCACAAACACTGAGAGAAGGTCAGCAAAGGAATTGCACAGAACGATTCGAGGCAAGACTTACTTGTGAGTAGTAGTCATTCTGTTTCTGGCAGGTGGAACCGGCCGCGCACTGGAAGCTGCCAGAGTATTGGATTCCGCCGCACTGTCCGTACTTTGCCACAGCAGTTGCGGGTGTCAGGGCAAGAATCTTTTCCGCGGCCCGCTCGGCTATTACGACGATGTAGGCCGACGGGTTGGTGGTGACGTGGCCCGGGAAGATACTGGCGTCAACGACAAACAGGTTGTCTGTGCCGTAGACCTGGGCGTTGAGGTCGACAACGGCCGAACCGCCGCTCCTTCCGTCGTCGGATCCGATCTTGCTGGTACCTATCACTTGTGTTAGAATCTTGTTCGAGAATATCAGCAGTTTCACTCACCAATCCAGTGGTTGGCACGTCTGTTGGAGTACGAGACAATCATCTAGAAGATCGATTAGCGGCACGTCAACGCGTCAATGGAGATTTATAGCTCACGTTGTTCACAAAGTCTTCGACGGATTCGTCCGCAGTCGGGTATTCCCATGTCAAGTTTTGGACATTGGCCAAAGCCGCCTTCAGGTTCTTGATACCTTGAATGACGGCAGCGACATCGTTCGCATCGTTGAGGTACGGAAGCGTGGAGACGACAGTACTGAGGCCCGATGTGATTGTCATACGCCCTCGAGATGTAGCACCACGGCCCAGGTATTGACTCATGGTCATTGCGTTGACACTATCGACGCCGTCGCTCGCCTCGACTCGGGCCGTCCACTGAAGCTGCCGGACAATACCGTCTGCACCGGTGATCTCGTCCCAGAAGAGTGGGCCGATATTGGGAGCTGCTTGAGCGAGTATACCAGAGCGTTGGTTGAGGTATAGAGTCTCGTCAGCAGCCGGGGGGTCATCCCAGGCCTCGTAGAAGTCATAGAAGACCACTGAAGGATGAGAGATAACCTGTTACTTCCAAATTAACAACAAGTTCATATCTTGAAGGAAATGACACCACCAGAGAGGGGAAACGAACCGTATCGGTATTCACGTGATCATCTAGGTTATATCCCACTGGCAAATTAATCCATTGCGTTGAGTTAATCATGGTTGGCCCGTCGGTAGACCCTTGAACAATCGTGAGCTGGTCAGTAGGTCCAATTCCACCTGTATTCGTTAGTCGACACCACATAAAAGGTTGGGAAGACGAGCTTACTTCTCATGAGAATCTTTGCCGAGCCAAAGGTACCAGCTGAGAGCACCACGCGGCCAGACACAGACGTCACGTTGACGACGCCAGTGTATCCACCGCTCAGGAAGGGCTCAACCTCGATACCAGTGATATGTCCGCCACTCCGAATAACTCTCTTGACTGCAGTGTTCATCCACAAATCAAAGTTGGAACGCGCGTTCGCCGAGACGAGGTAAGTTGCCATTGGGCCACCTCTTTCTCCATTGGAGAACATGAATTCACCACGAGCAAAGGTGTGATTCTTGTCGTCTGGATGATCATTGGCATGCGTGACATTTGTCCAGCCAGCGGCAGCGAGACCCCCGGCAATGACGTTGAATCCCTGCTGGTAATACAACTTTCCGTCCTTGGATGGCACATCGGTGCCCGGAATGCGTTGGAAAACTCGGTTCGTGGCAGCTGTCATATCAGAAGATTTCCAGCCAATGGGGAAGTTGTAATCCCAGTCTTCTGTCTTGGGCTTCCACCACAAACCGGCGTTTACGGCTGTTCCACCGCCAAGGACACACCCAGCCATCTGGTCAGTATCAGTGCAGGCGATTCCGTTGGAGTCGACCCAGATCTCATTGCAGAGACCAGGGACGTCAAAACGTGTCAGATTGGTACCATCCAGCCAATCTGGCTTCATGGTACCCCCCCATCGCCCAGAAGATGGTGGACCCTTCTCGATGAGCAGGACCGACTTTCCAGCCTCGCTGAGCTTATCGGCAAGAGGGATACCTCCTGCTCCGGCACCGACGATGATGTAGTCATACGTGGCCGTGGGGACCGGGACGCCCGTTGCAGTGGCTGTAGCAGTAGCCGTAGTTGTGGCCGTCGTTGTTGGGACCGCTGTGCAACTTCCAGTGGGCGCGGCAGTGGCCGAAGCTGCCCAGGCCGAGTAAGACGCATTGGCAATGGTGGCATCGAATTGAGCGCCAAAGATGCTTTGGAAGTCGTGCTGGAGCATGACCACATTCGCAGGGCAGTCTGGATTTGAAGGCTGCGCGTAGGCCTCAGCCCATCCCAACACCATGTAGCCAGCGCTAGTGGATACACTTCCGGTTGTGCCATCTTGATCCCACGAGAGACAGCCTTGGCAGCGGAAAATGAGCGTGTAGTGCGTCGAGTTGACTGTCGAGGAGATCTGCGTCAGAGTTGCGTTGCCAGTATACGGAGCCGGCTGCACATATCCGGTAGCCCACAGGAAGGTGGTATAAATTTCATCCTCGTACGGCCAGGCCATTAACAATAGGTTGTTGGTCATGGCGCCGCCCATGGATACACCGCACCATCCCGTATTTGTAGCATCTTCAGATGCGCATTGCTTTACCAGTCAGTACAGAAATGATTTAGAATGGCTCTAGTAGCAGGCATACCAGATATCCAACGAACTCATCGGCATTGACTGTCAGAGCATCCTCTGGCAGCGCCATACCAAAGGTCATCCCGCCGGCGCTCGAGGCAGCTGGTACTGGCCATGTGTCGAACGTGATGCCGGTCTCGGGGTCCGTGTAGACGACGGGCGTGGAGCTTTGAGCAAAGGCATGCTGGATGTCTGGAAATGGTCAGTCACAGTCACAAAGGTGAGTCTGGCACAACTTACTGAGGCCGGCTGCAAGCAGCGTGGCCCAGTAGCGGAAGCCCATCATGTCTCTCAGGTGGTGCTTCACCTCGGCCGCGTCACGTCGTAGAACTGAATGTGCCTGTTCCTGACAGAGGCGAACTGCACTCTGCGGATCACGACCAGAGATATACTCGAACCCATGTCTCTGGCCGCAATTAGCTTTCGCGTGGCCATGCAAGCCTCAGGAGTGCCACCCGTGGGCCCACGAAGGCCGTGACAAGCGTGATGACTTTACAATCCATGGGAAGATCTCCCCATAGGAGGGATTTCATATGCCCGCACACATACAGCTGGTGCCAGGGCCGGCGCAGGGCCTGGCAGGCTCGGTACCAGCCGAAGCGCTGGAACTTGACGAATGAAGGAGATTGCGGAGGATGCGTGCCGGGGCTGGGCAGACGCTGGGCAGACGGACGCGGGCGAGGCGGACCGGGGATCTGGCGAGCCTGGGGCGTGGGACTTCATCTGTTCCACGCGAAGCCACAATAAGAGTGTAACGTCTGTCAAGATTCAGGGGTGGGAGGACGGCAGCCAACCGCAGTTCAGGCCCAAGGATCCGGGTAATCGCTTGTCTCGAGGGTCGCCTTGGCCCGGATGGCACTGGCAGCAGGACGATGGACGAGACCGAGAGCGGCTTGGGAAGCACTTCTTGGCCATGATGACAAAACTCAATGCAGTCGTCTTGTTGCCTTTCTCGTCCATGATCCGACGCATCGAGCTGACAAAGAACCGAGTCAGGGTTTCCAATGCATCATCAGAGATAGGATCAATTGCGAAGAATCCGCCAGCGTGTTTGTTGGTATGCGGTTTCCGAATCGGGCCATGGGGAACGAGACCTCCGTCTGATCCCGGACCGAAGCAGCGGGGCCTGTCAGGTCGACCATGCGTGTTTGCTTTGTCCGGAAGTGCTGAAATTAAAGGTGGGATGAAGAGACAGCGCAGTGTCACGAGCTGATGAGGCCCAGAAAGATATGAATCATCACACCCTAGACGTGGGAAATATTTCACGAAAACAAAGCCTCGTCAGTGACAATAAATGATGCTTCGAGTGCTATATTATAGCGGGCTGGAAATGGCTAGAAGCCTAGAGGACGGCAGTCGGGGTGGTCTGTGGGGTTCTGCTCCACTGTGGCTAGTGCATCATGAGTGGCGGGACCCCCTTGGCTCTTCACCGTTGCCGCTCCTAGCTGCCTGTCGGAGTCCAGTCTTTGTACATTTACGGAAATCCATCACTTTCTGAACCCATGGGATCAGTGTTGCACTCCCCTTCCAGAGCCGATGCAACATCAAAAGCGAGACTATCGGATCTCGGCCAGCTTTGTACGGAGTCAGCTGAGAGACGCTCGATGGAGGCAGGCCACCGGATGATACATGCCTCCGAGTGCAAACCGAACAACGAGTCACGATCTTGGTTGGGCAACATCGCCCACCTGATTGAATGCCACAGACTTCAGGCTGTTCAACATGACGCGCCACTATCCCCTAGACCAGGATCTCGACTTCGAGAGGTATGAACATCGCCAGCTCGAAGTTAGAGATATCCTTCTCAATCGTACTTGGGAGCTTCTTGTTGCTCCCATCAGCCCAGATCGCCATGGTGTACCCGTCGAACAAATCTGGGATGCATCAGAGCCTTTGGAAGATTTGCGTTTCATGGTCAAAACCTTCGAGGACTTTAGTCTCGACAAATTCACACACAAGGACTATATTCCTTTGTCTCGCGCCAATGCACAGGATGTTCACGGTAGCTACGGGGAGTGGCATGTGGCCAATGCCGACGTATACTTTCGCTATAGGGGTGAAGCCATCACTGCCGCTCGCATGTTCCTCTTTCAGGTTACCGATCCAGACATCAGATACTTCTTCGAACAGTTGGGTCGGGCTGTTTCAATAGAGAGAACCTACGCCCCGCGGTTGAGGGACCTCATCAACAAGTACAAGAAGAGTGTTAGAGTGCAGGATGCTCATCCTCTCTTCTCGGTAGGCTTTCCCAAAGTTGCGGGCAACAGTCTCTTGTCCCATACCAAGACGTTTCGTGCCAGTATCGTCAAAGAGGCTTCGAAAGATGAACAAGCGGCCACGGGCACAGTTCGGACCACATCATTTTGGTCTCAAGGGACCCCTGACCGTGCATCCAGTGTTCCGACCTCTGGCAGTTGGACCTCTGCTTGCTATTTTCTTGGGGAGGAGAACTTCCTTGGCCACCGTCTTCCCCGTGGGCAGTACCATGGGCACGACCTTATACGACTAGTCTTTGAATTCCCGTCTCGTCGTGTGTCGGAGCTGGACAAGTTTGTAAGGAGAAGGAGCCTAAGCCGAAGCCATATCAGAAACATGTTCAAGGATCCACCACCGAGGCCGACAGTCAAGGCGGCTGCCGGATCTCATCCATGCTCGAACTGCGGCGACTTCACTCACAAGTTCAAGAAGTGTCCGAATCCCTGTGGACATTGTGGTAAGAAAACCCATCAGGCTGTCAAATGCCCCGTGAAGCCATCAAACCGCTGCAAGTGTATGCCATTCCCCGAGCATACCGCAGCCGAGTGCCCTGAGCCGTGCAGTCGTCCATGTGGAAACCCATTCCCCTTTCGTCACAACAAGCACCAAAATGCAATGTCGTGCACTTCCCGCTGCTGCATGTGCGGCATCAAGGGCCATTCGGGCAAGCAATGCAAGTTCAAGAGGTGCCAGTGTGGGAAGCAACATCTCACTCAAGGATGTCGGTGGAAGGTGGAATGTCCTGCCACCAGATGTGACAGGTACCTTTGCAACTTACACTGTGCCGGCTGCGGCAAGAAGAGAGACAGGCAATTCCCTTTTACAGGTGGAAGGTGTCGGAAATGCCTGGAGGATTGCGAACCCGTCAGACCGCGGGCGTGAAAGAAGTGCTGGATGTTGTGGAACACAATATTTGATGCATTTGTATGAATCGGGTATGAACCTGCTCACTTACTCCATCACTCAACACGCTATCCATTCAAGAAGGCTATGCTGATTCTCTGCATCCAACTATGTATCGTGCTCTATACACTGGTGTTAGTTCATCTACACGCGGCTTGGATTTTGTTGGTACTGTTTACGATCAGGAATGTATCCTCTCGAATCAGCCTTGACGCAAGGATACTAGTGGATGAAGGTGGTCGTGGTCAGACGGCACCGCGATAATATGCTCGCGCTTTAATAGTTCTGACGCGGCCACTGGCCTGGGTTAGCTGAGTGCTTTTTCGGATGTAGTTCACTTGCTTCCTGTGTGTGACTGTGGTGGCACTTTAACTTGCTCGATCGTGCTCAATGCAATGCTGCTATACTGCAAGTGGGTGGATAGGGCAATGCTGATCCGGAGCCTCCCCACCACAACTGGCCTATGTCTGGACATCAAAGGCAAGGAACGGATTTGATAAATCCTCGAAGACCGCATACTATTGTCTCTGCTGATTTAGTCTTGGTCCTCAGTACCGGACTGTCCTTAATCGCCCTCGGTGTTGATCACGAAGATTATCAAAATTGAAGCTGAACATCTGCATCAATGTTCAAATCTAGGAAGGCCTTTGTTGATCATTTTGACCTCGGGCCGCGACTCTATGTGGCAACCAATATATAGCTGCTGCGTGGTATCTTTTGAAATAACTTACGACGCGACGGATTCGGTTCTGCTCCCGAAAGAACAATATGCTCAAAGATGCTCAAAAGAGGATGACCAGAACTCAAATGAAGGAGACATATATGTTCACGTCTGGTCAAAGTGACAACCCAATGGTCAGACTAGGGCGGTTCGAATGTTATCTAAACTTTGAACCATTTCGCATTTTCGTACCATTCCTTTTTGCCATTTGAACTACACGACTCGGCATGGCCCCAACCATGACGATGCCGATGGGCGCTTTGTCACCTTCCATGACCGATATGAACCCAATGTCGACCGGAGCCGTGTCGACGGCTTCCACCAACATGGACGACATGAACGACGGATCAATGGCGCCCATGGCCATGACCTTTTTCCTGTCGGCCAACACGCCGCTCTTCTTCCCGTCGTGGACCCCGTCGGACCCGTGGGGCCATGCAGCGACGTGTATCTTCCTGGTGCTGCTGGCCGTCATAATGCGCATCCTACTGGCGTCCAAACCGATCCTCGAGGCCGCGGTGTGGAAGCCGCGGCGCGCTGCCGATGCCCACGAGATACTCCCGTTGGACGACTGCTGCGACGAAGACCCGGACCGGATGAAAGAGCAGCAGTATCTGATCCAGAGCCGAGAGGAGGTGGACTGCGGCGCGCTCCAGCGTGTGCTCCGGGAAGTCAAGAGCCGCTGCCATGGGCCGAGGCTGTCGTCGCGTGGCTTGCGAGCACTGTTTGAAATGACGTTGGCTGTCATTGGTTATCTCCTGTAAGAGACCCAGACCTTTTCGACGTTCTTTATCCATCGGGAACTGGGACTGACATGTTGTAATCAGAATGCTTGCCGTTATGACGATGAATATAGGTTATTTTATTTCCGTCGTTGTCGGGATATTCTTGGGCACGCTTTTGCTGGGAGACTTGGCGACGACTAATTCCTTGTACGAGGAGCATCACTGTTGAGATGATTCTTCTTGCATACCGTAGCGGGAGGGTAAGCCGGTAAACAATGACTGTTTTTCACTCAATGATTGCGTGGGATTGCAATGGTTGCTTTATTACACAATGATTGACCTGTACACAATGACTGTGTGCCAACACAATGATTGTGTGCCAGGGAGGGCTCTGATTGGTCAGATCTTCTGGTGTGGGTCCAAAAAATACATACTTTTTGGAATTCTAAAAATTCCCAAAAATGAATTTTTATTTTTACCTAGGTACCTACCGTATTTGGTTTGAAAAGTAGAAGAAGTTGGTGGTCACTGGGATCGAACAGGTTACTTGGAAGAGTCTACGGTCACACACGACTACGCTATCACGGATTTACAGGTCACAATTTGCATATGGAAGGAAGTCTCGTTATTTGGTATTATAGATGGCAGTCACCCTCCTCGAGGGAAGGAGCAGAATATACGGGAAGTCCACATAATGATTGGGTCTCCACATAATAACTGCCTGTCCACATAATAATTGATTGCCACACAATGACTGTTTGTATACGCTATTTCCCGCTATGGTAGCTACACAGCGCGCGGAAGCCACACTTGTCTTTTGAACTCGTTATTATTTATTTCAACCTTCATTTCATTTTGTATTGTGGCAGGGTAATAGTGTTGCTATTTATTGCAGACGACTCAATTCAGCTGTATTTTAATGATTTTCCTTACCTGTAAATCTTCACGCCACTTAGTCATTATGTATTCTCTTCGAGACTTTCGTTGATCCAAGGTTTCAACACGGACGGTTTGTCTTTTTTTCCCTTTTTTTATTTTTCAACTTTTCGTACTTGTGATTGGCCGAGGTTCATTGTGTTCGTAGCAGTGGTGTAAGAACAATTCAAGCCCAAGGGCGAGATCTTTTCGAGGAATCCGCAGATGCCCAGGATCGGACTATGACAACATCACTCTTACATTGTTCAATGTCTGGGGTTTGTTCACATAATGGATAAAAACTTTCCAAAAGTTTCAAAGGATTTTGCGGATCGGTATATACTTGTACACAAAGAACTCACAGGGTCGGAGAACGCACTGAACCATACTCTTCGCAGGCCGACTTTGAAGAACAAGCTATTGTTAATGTAGATTCTTACGGCTTGTAAAGAACTTTATGAGGAACAAAGAAACATAAAGATTAACCCGAACAATGCCTTGTTTCTCTGGGGAAAAAAAGTGGTAAAGTAATTGTCTATCGCAAAACAGTCGTTTGTTCCATCTTCGGGTGAGTTGTCTATAAGTAGATGCCATCATGCAAACAAGAATCAGTCATTCAAAAACTCAAAGCTTACAGGTTCAGTACAGCAACCAAAGCGGTCAACTTCAGTGCGACAACCACTTATACAGAACATTTTCAACTTATTAAACAACCTTTACTTTCACAATGTCAGCAGCAGCAATAGCAGCACCCAACGCGTTCCCGCCAAACGATATCTGCCACTACACTGTTGCTCGAGGTGATCCGCCCCAGATTATAAGAGGTAAAGGAACGAGATGCGACGGCTGCTGGAGGAAGACAACCAACTACTCGAGATGCAATGTGACAACGGAGCACGGGTGCATAGGGTGCGCCGACATAGGTATTCCCTGTGTTGTTCAAAACTGGGCTCTTCCGCCGCATCCAGAACGCACTGCGAAGCGGGCTAAGACACAATCCGTGGGATGGAGTTGTTGTACCTCGTGTACTGCCCACAGGGATTGCGACCGAACCTTTCCGTGCAGGCATTGCATCGAGAGAAACCACCCCGAGTTTTGCGATCGGTTATCATGGAGAGGCGTCGTCTACCGCGAGATCCCTGGTCTGGAATTTTACGGGTTCTGGATCAAGCTCGGCGCGGGCAGAGGTCCGATGGGAAGGGAAGACAGGGACCCGATGGGCCACTGGTCCAATTGGCTCATGCCGGACAACTACCACATCGAGTTCGCCCTCTACAAGTACTGGCAAAACAACTGGCTCGACCACTGGCGCGGCCCGACGCCGCTGACCTGGGGAACGCCCGAGATACCCCTTCCACAGGGGCGCATCTACATCGGCCCGCCCCCCGGTAAGACAGAGCCTGAGTCCTTGACCTGGTACCGCCCCTTACACGCTCCTTCGGACCCCAAGTCCGGATATCCCAAGGGACGTCCCCTGCCGGATGATCAGCAGAACGCCGCCAGGGCAGAGTGGCGTGCAGTAGTTCAACCTGCCCAGTCGGTCCCCAACAGACCGTGCCCGCTGTTAAGGGGCAGCTTGTATGATGTCGCCCCTGCTGATCCGGCCGCGGATGGCTTGGCTGACGCTCCGCTTAGAGCTGTTCCGCAAGGCGTCTCTGCCCCCGTTGATCCTGCAGTCGGTGGTTACGGAGCTTTCGGTAGCTTTCCAGTGAGACCTGATGATCCTGCCGGTATCTTAAGTCCATACCCAGATCTTGATGCCTTGCTCCGTCAGCCCTACGGAGCTGCGGATCCTGCGGGCGGCTATGGTGCTGCTGCGGGCGGCCTTGGTCTTTATAGACCAATCCGTCCAGCTGACCCTAGTCCCGTCGGTAATCCTTTCATGGGCTTTGGCCTTGGAGGCCTACCTGGGCTGACAACGCCAGACCCTCGCAACAACAAGAGACCAGGCTCGCCGGAAAGGGAAAGGCCCGGTGTGAAGAAGGCAAAGCCCTCTGGCAACGGCACTATCAGAGACGACCCCGTTTACCAGCTTCTCAGCTACAACCAAGGCAACCAAGACAACCAAGACAACGAAAACAACGTTGACGTCGATATGATGGAGCAGGATGAACTCCATCACAACGAAAATAACCCGGTTGCCCGGGCCGGGTCAAGCCCTCCTCACATGTACGGAGGAGCAGAACCGCCCCGGCGAGTCTATGATCTGGAACACGAGGGCCACGTTCTGGAACTCATGGACGCAGCATTTCCAGTGGATACGGTATTTTCACCGGCCACAGAGAAAAGCCCTACTCCTCTCGGAGAGATGCGGGACGCTGCTGGAAACATCCTGAGTCCGCTTTCTGCGCTGATAGCGAGCGGTCCGGATCCCGACCGCATGACGCCGTGGCTTGAGATGCTCCCGAGAGACGTTCCAGGAGCGACTGGTCTACCTCTTCCCCCGGTGGCACCACCTGTACAACCACAGCTGTTGGCAGGGAGAGCCCCTACGACACCCGAAGAAGCGATAGTCCGGAACGAAGCTTTATACAGACCACACGCGCCTCGTATGCGAGGACTATGGCAAGCGCAAACATTCAACAGAGACGTAAACTTCCGCAGCGTTGCGAGCCAGCACTATCACGACACGATCGCCCGGGCGCTAAACCCGCGAGGTGAGCAGATCAGAGGCACCGCCGCCCCGGTCGCCCGTCCGGCCTCGCCGGGACCGACCATACCCTTGTTCGTGGGTCCTCGGGGCGAGATCCCGCACGACCACCCATTCGAGCGGGCTGGCGGCAAGGGCGCAATGCCCAACATCCACAGGGTCCGCGCCTGGGGAGAGGGTGCCGTGACCAGAGGTAATTCAGCAGGTCTCTGCGGATGCATGCAGTACACACATGGGATCTGCGAGTCCGAGGAGCACCACCCGGGCGTGCCGCACTACGTGTGCGCCGACTGCGACAACAAGAGCCGTAGGGCTCTCAAGGCTCTGTTCCTGGAGGTGAACTTCATCAATAAGACCAAGAGGTACGCCTGCGCCGAGTGCACGTCGGGCTTTATCAATAATCCAGCCTGCCTCCACGGCTCGGGCCAGGAGGTATACGAGGCTGCATTCAACGAGGACGCAGCAGTCTACCCCTCGTACGACCCCAGGGTCATGAAGACCAACCTTCGTGAAGGCGAGGGCACCGTGATCCGCGGCGGCATCTACGAGGGGAAGAGGTACACCGGCTGCGCGTGTGCGGACAAGTTGCTCGGCCGGAGGCTCTGCAACCCCCACCGCACGCAGGCCTGGATCGACTGCCTGGACCGCATGTACGAGATGGCGGCGTACAAGTACAACAAGTTCGAGGGAATGGACCTGTGCTGGAACTGCCTCGAGAACTCTCCCCTGATGCCGGGAGACAACCAAGACTTGGCAGGGCATGTTTGGGGTTGCATCATTTGCAGCGGCATCGTCATCGGAATGAATCCCGCCGGCCTGATTGTGCACTCCGAACAAAACAGCTACCCGCTCGTCGGGGATGCAGCTCCTGGAGATAGGGTCAGACTATTGACGCCGGAGGAGGAAGCGGCCCAAAACAACCAAGGTCTCGGCCAAGATAACATGGACGTGGACATGGACTGATCTCTGTGCTTCAGTCACTCAGTAAGTCTACACAGGTAAGTCATTGGTTGATTAATCAAAACAGGTAATGGTAAGTAATGGTAGGTAAGTCATTGATTTATTGCATAGAACAGGTAAGTGATTATTTCAGGCAATGCTCTGATCTCCCCATGAGAATCAAAAGTGTTAATTCGATTCTGTGCATGTATATTCCATAATGGAAACACATAGCTGCATTCATCGACTTGTGCATGTCATCATTAGCAACAGACAAAGCTTCTTTGTTTAGTATGATGGCTCCAAGCTAGTACATGTGCCATCAACTTTCTTTCATGCCCACTTCTGAACGCCACAATTACATGATAAAGAAAGGATTGGCCACTCCCAAACTCGAAACTTGACTTTCAAGTCCTCTATGTCCATACTGGGCCTTTCGATCGTTCAATGGCAGCTTTGGTGGCCGTGTCAATGTCTTCCTTGGGCAGACCCAGCACATTATTGATGGTACCCTTGGTCGCCTCAAAGTCACCGCAGCCATCAGCAAAGAAGACCCTGGTATACATCATCTTCGCGAAGCCGATCCGGGCGCCCTCCTTGATCTCCTTCAAGCCGTCAGAGTATCGCTGCTCGGCTGGCTCTTTGGTGATTGTCCAGTCGCTCTTCTTCGTTCCAGTTACTCGCAGAGCTGACTCTAGCATGTCCTTCTGACTGACTCTGAACGAGTTGACGTAGACGACCTGGTTTCTGAAATTGTCTAGACAGTCCTTTTTGTCCCCTTCCGTATGGATGGGTAGGCTCAAAAGGGCGGCTACAGCACGTCCCACTTGAGGCCATGTCGTCGTGCAGATTTTCGTTTCGCCTTCGTCGAAAAATGTCACTGCTCGATTCTGAAAGTCGAAACCATAGGCAGGTGCGATCGCTAGAGACCATTCGTACCAGAAGCCAGTAGAGACTGATATGAACGAGCTCTTGCCCAGCTCCGTGATGGCCTTGCGCGTTGCCACTACGATCATTAGTATCTGCCCCGCGATGAACAGCCACGTTATGTATATTGGTCAATGCATACCTTTGGACTCGAACACAAAGACATCCTTGACGAGCGCCTCATTGGCCGTGTCGGGAGACCACTCGTTAGGAAGGATCCACGGCACGCCCGCCTCGCCGGCGGCCTCGACGAGCAGAGCCTCGGTGCCCTTTGGAGTGTGGCCGCTCAGGGTGATGACGAGAGCATCATGGCCGCGGAGCGCCTCGACAAGGGTGGCACGCTTGCTGTAGTCGACTCTCTTGACCGCGACACCATCTGAAAACTTGCTTTCGCTGTCGATACGTGTAATAGCGGTCACTTGATGTCGGCCAGTCTTGAGCAGGGCTTCCGTCATGAAGGCACCGCTGTGGCCAGAGGCCTATATAAATATTCCATTTAGTTTTTGGTACACAAATTGTTGAGGATGTCAATGTGTTTCTCAGCTGTGACTTACGCCTACAATGGCCACCTTTTTTATACGATTCGAGGCGGTCATGTTGAGGAGATGTTCGCGAGGGTCGAGAACGGTTGACCAATAGTGGCCAAGAATTGTTCCATATTCTTTAAAAGCCAACATCTGTCGCAGCCGTCTTGCGAAACTTTATATGGACTTGTCCATTGTGGCTCATAGCAATCGATGATGCTTTTCCCCGGAGACCGGGGTTAAGCAGTTTAGCTGCGGTCTTAATGCCTGTTACACCCGCTTGGGACACTATAGACTGCCGGATCGAAGTTAAGCCTCTGCGAATTGTAACTAATGCCAGCCACTAAGTCGTTGTTCGGGATTTTATATTCAGCGAAGCCAGGCTCTTCAATTCGATTTTCAATTCACTGAAAACATAGTCCAATGTCAAAATCGACAGGAGTGTAATTTGGGCACTTGACCCCGATCCGCCAAGATAGGCAAGAGGCCGCGCAAGGTGAAAGCGAGTGTCTACACGATGTAGTAGCCATTGCATGTATTCTTAGCCCCGCTGTTTCGTAGTGCCCTTTGCAATTGAGATCGCCCGTATCGAGAACGCCCATTTCTGAGCATACGAGGGCGATTATGCATAAATGTCGAGCCATGCATGCAAATCTTTGAATGAATGGGCGAGGGATAAGCCGCCAATCGCCACCTGCATGTCAGTCACTGTATGCAATGTAACGCCCATGCCACGATACCGCATGCTATAGGTCGGAGGAGCGTTGGCCGTGATGCAGACCCCTGCGTGTCGGCCTGCAAGGCGTGCGATTGCTGACTATACTTGCATGATGACTGCAGGAAATCACGGTCAAAGATGCTTGTTTTGGGGTATAAGAAGACTCGGCAGGTACACATGGAGTAGGGTAATATGATGGTTTCTCTTGTATTGTCGCCATCTGGTTAAGCAAGAGGACATGCGGCATATCTCCACCAAGTCGCCCAAAATGTTTCATATACGGCTGCGCTTGTGTATATTTCTATTACTGAAGACTACGAATGCCATGTTCTACTACCCTAGCCCACAAGTATCTCTTCTTGAACACATTCTCGTTGACAATTGGGCAGGGTGGGCGTCAAATTTCAGCTCAGCGATTACGCCTTGTACGAACTATGTGACCGAGGTCGGTGAGCCTGCCCTGATTTCAGGAAGAACTTCTGCCGCTCAATGGATTCGGGTGGCCTTTCACGACTTCGTCACCGGTAATGTGACCGCAGGCACTGGCGGCGTCGATGCTTCCATCGGGTTCGAGACGTTTCGGGAGGAAAACAAGGGCAGTGCTTTCAACGATAGCTTCACTTTTTGGAGGCCATTCGTCAATGAGTTTGTATCTAGTACGAAAACCCATACCAACCCGTTATCAAAAAATAGGTGACGAGACTTGCTGACACCACTCTGGGAACAGTGGCAGATCTTGTAGCCATGGGAACCGTCATGTCGGTCAACCTTTGCGGCGGCAAGTACATACCATTCCGCCCTGGGCGGGTCGATGCAATTCAGGCAGATCCGACGACGGGCGTTCCAGAGCCAAGCACCAGTCTCGAGGAGACACTTGACGAATTCGAGAGAGCCGGGTTCAATAGGGAGGATGCTATCGCCCTGACCGCTTGTGGACACACTATGGTAAATTCAGCGTTGCCAGTCTAGGACCGCAGCTAATCTAGCAAATATGTCTAGGGCTCGGTTCACCACGGGGGATTTCCAGACGTCGTCGACGAATCCGCGGTCACACCCAACAACACGAATGGGGGCTCGAACTTCGACACCAGTCGAGCAGCCTTTGATCCGCGGGTCGTGCACGAGTATATCGACGGAACAGGGCAGCTGGGCGGTCCGCTGGTCTCGAGCTTCAACGACACGTCGCGTTCCGACCTGCGACTGTACGAGAGCGACGGCAATGCTACGATGCAAAATCTGTACGACATGGGGGACTGTTTCCAGGATGTTTGTGTTGACCTCCTAGGACGCATGATCAACACAGTACCGGCATCATCTGTGCTGCTGGATCCTATCACCCCGTTTCCCGTTAAGCCGATCAATATTACCTGGGATTTTGACTCCAACGACAACTCCAACGACAAGTTGATGCTGTCAGGAAAAATCAGAGTGAGCCCTTGGAATTGATCGCTACAGTCAGAATTGGCTTCTTTCCTTTGTGCTGACGACAGAGTTGACCAGGTCCTCACACATGATGTCAATGAGACCGAAACCATTATAATTGGAATTAATGGCAAATCAATAAAGGCAGATCTCGAGCCAGATACGGGCGCAACGATCTTCGGCAGCACTGGTGCCGGTGAATCTCTGGTCTACGGCGAAACGAGATATTATTCATTCTCTGTAGCAGCATATGACCTCACAAATACGACTTCGCTCACAGTCGTGGTAGAAGGCGCAGAAGACGTCGTGTTACCTATTTCCTCGGGGCCTTTCATCGTTCCGAGTCTAACAACCTCGAACGGGAGACAAGTGAATTATACGATCGCCGTATCTCACAACGTCACATCTCCTGCCACAGACTTGGCTATAAAAGTTGTGGCACCCATACCGCAGCCTTTGACACTAGGACCAATTCTCCTCTCCGGAACAGCAGCTTTGGCAACTCACTCCAACGTACGAGATGGGTACGAGCTCTGGACTGGCACCTACGACGTCGGTCAGGCAACGACTGGATCGATTAGTCTGACGCTTTTGAAAGAAGGTACTGCAGTAGATACTTTGCTACTCACTGGTGGCGTTGGTGGCTGGTGATATGCATTTCTATCTTACATAGAAGAAGTTCAACGAGGTCAAACATGACGTATCGATACATTTTCACTTTCATCGATTATGTCGACTGTGAAAATATCTTTCTTTTTTGTCAATACCTGTGCCATGTGGCTCGGGAAGACGGACTTTGTGATCAGACAGTTTGATGTATATTGTGCCTGGGCGGCGTCATCGAGGACCAGGGTGTACTGGCCAGTCACGGTTGTTCAATCAGTGATTAGGGTGCTGAAAGCCCCGGATCTAACGTCAATTCAAATATTTGCTGACAGTCATTCGCATCCGCTTCTAATTTTTGTCAGTCGCAACGAAGGTTCCTCAAGACGGTGACCATCGGTCTCCGTGGTATACCAGGACGACCGTCGGCCACGGTGGAGAGCGGCGCTATAGAACCACTAAGTCGGGGGCCGGTCAGCGGAGTCTAGTGGTTCAACGCCTAAACTCTAGCAGCGACGATCCTTAGAAGTCGAGAGCCGGACAGCATCAGAAGTGCACGGCGAGGATTTCAAATGCAATGCATTTCCTTATTTTTAAATGTCATTTGGGCGAACAAATCTATCATGAATTAAATAATTGAAAGCCAGAAAGATTTTGTAAGGACAAGAATCTGTCAAATTGAGGCAGTCTTCAGTATTTGCATTAATCATTTGAATGAGTCCATGAGATGACTTCGTCGTCAGGACGTACATTTCATTTTTGTCGAAACCTGCTCAAGGCAGCTTCCCTGTTTGAGCCAATGTCAACCGATCCTTGTGCCACTGTACCATCACTTAGTATACCAATTTACTTCGAAGACAATGATTCTGGAGTGAACATACCTTTCCGCACGAGATGGGTTCATATAGAGGAGGGTGGTCCTCGTCGATACAGGTCGGTACCACCTCGCAGACAGCTTCTGGATTGAACCCGAGGAAGAAGGGCATGGCATATCTGGAAGACTTTTGCCGATTGTATACTCTGTGCACCGTGGATCGAAACTTGTTGTTGGAAAGCCTCTGGAGAAAATCTCCCACATTGACAACCAGAGTGCCATCGATCGGCCGGGCATCCAGCCACTCCCCGTCCAGGGACAGCACTTGAAGGCCGCCCGAGTTGTCTTGCCAGAGTAGCGTGATGCACTGGATGTCCGTGTGCGAGCCAATGCCGACGTCGATGTCCGCACGATCGGCCTCGGGCGCCTCGCTTACTCCTGGGTAGTGGATGTGCACAGCATCTGCTCCTGGATGGCTCACGATCGCGTCGAAGTAGTCTTCTTCAAGTTCCAGTGCCAACGCGATGAGGCGGATCAGCTTGCGGGCCAGCTGGAGGCGGCGCTGGTAGAACTCGATGAGAGCGCCCCGGAACCCGTCTAGATGACTTGTCTCATTCCATATGAAATCCTCCAGTTCATCGGCGGCAGGCGAGCTAGTGGTGCCGTGCAATGGGTCGTTGCGGGCATCGTACCGCATGGAGAACGTCTCCTTGTTGTCTGCACTGTGTTAGGACTGAACTTGAAGCTTTTCTCCGTGAAGAGGTACCTTTTGTCTCCGTCTTATTGATCTGGGTTCTGCCAACTCCGGTATAACCCACCGACTTTCCTGATATGCTGATTTTGACTTTTTCTTTCTCGGCAAGCGGCTGGTCAAAGAACTCTTTGACATGTGTCAGGGCTCCTTGGATCAGCTCTTCGGGGATGCCATGGTTGTGGATGTAGAAGAACCCAGTATTCATGGCAGCGTCTCTAATCTTCGCGGCGATGGCTTTCCTTGATTCGAGGTCGCCATCGATGGCGCTCAAGTCGATCCGCGGTATCTCCTCATCTGTCGCCGGGCGGGGCGGAGCAGTACTAACTCTGCGGAACTCGGGCCCCTTGGGGGTAAGCAGCTCAACGGTGGTGTAAGCGACGGATCCCATCTTCAGTTGTTTGTTTGCCGATTCTATCGAACGAAAAGCTCGATAAAGATTCCACAGTTGGGATTGTATCAGGCAGAATAACGAGGACCTGTCAGTCAGAGGGGATGGGCTCATTATACAGCTCAGGTTGGGAATTGCGACAGATGCTAGTCTCATGAGCACTGCCAATCAGATCACTAGAGTCAGTGATTTACAGAGGCTAACAAAAAGCGGCGACAATTGGCGCTCGTCTGCTCCGTTGGAGATCTACGGTTTACCGTTGGACATTCTAGACTTGACAAAAGTCAACGGCCGAAATTCTGCCAGGTCCAGGCTGTCGGTACAGAGTACAAAGCTTGTTATCTTCTCGACTGTGCAAAAGATAGCCCAGGTAAGCTTATAAAGTTGAGCTTTATCTTGAATCCCGGGCTATCGGTGGAGTGCCGCGTTGACGACGACCAGGGTGTATAAGTCGTCGGATGCGATAAGAAGGAAATGCAGACGAGTTATGATCAAGACCCAAATGCACAGAGATATAGAGATGATTCCCAGTCCGGCATGGAAATCAGTTCCGTACACTTGTTTAAAAATCGTTTTTTTTTTCCTGACCTGTGCAACTTTTCGCCATCATGAACGCGATGCTCTCCCGGCTCCACGGCCGGCTTCTAGTCAAGAACCGGGACCATGACGGAAACCTCAGGCCGGTCAACGCTATCGATAATGACTCGATTCGGCCCACGCCCGTCAAGGACCGAACATGGACGCAGACGACCTACATCTTCTTCTGGTTTGCCGCGACCGCCAACGTGAACAGTCTCTATTCAGCTGCGACTGCCCAGTCTGTCGGCCTGAACATATGGGAAGCTCTGGCCTGCCAACTGGGAGGCCAGTGTCTCGCCGGCCTGCTTATGGCACTGAACGGACGCGCGGGGGCCGTCTATCGGATACCTTATCCCGTGCTGTGCCGGTCCAGTTTCGGTACCTGGGGCGCCCTCTGGCCCACTTTCAATCGTGCCGTCATGTCGATTGTCTGGAATGGCGTCAATGCTGTTCAGGGAGCTCAGTGTCTCTAGTAGGTCTTTCTGATACGATAATTATCAGTTCTTACTAATGAATGCCATGAAAGCGTGCTGCTTCATGCCATATTCCCCTCGATTGCAGATGTGCCGGATCGGATGGGTTCGGCTTCCGCTTTGACCTCTGCCGGCATGATATGCTTCTTCGTATACTGGTCAGAGGAAATTATGACAGCCCAGGTGAAGACATCCTGCTGATTATCTTACAGGCTAGTAAACTGCGCATTCCTGTTCATCCCCGTCCCGCGTTTGAAGAATCTCGTATACATCAAAGTCGTCGTCTTTTACGCCGCCACCACCGCCCTTACAGCCTGGACAATGACAATGGGAGGCGGGTCCAAGGCGGCACTGAATGATCCCTCGGCCCTACAAGGGTCGGAAAAGTCGTGGGCCATCGTAAAGTTCTTCTTTCTTGGTTTGGCCAGCTGTGGAACGTTCATATCCAACGCTGCAGACATGCAGCGGTATGCGCGCAAGCCCAACGATGTCGCAATTGGTCAGATTGTCAGCTTCCCCATTTCCAACATTGTCGGAGGTATTCTTGGAAACTTGATTGCTGCTGCTAGCAAGTCCATCTTCGGCGAGGTAAGTCGTGTTCAAGCAATCAACATTGTCTGTACTGTACTGAATATGATTGCGCAGTTGGTATGGAATCCTGTGACGACTTTGGATATGTTGATGGATGGTGAACGGTATACGCCGGGGAATCGCGCTGCTTGCGCCTTCATCTCACTCGCGTTTGTATACTCGGCTGTCTTTTCAGCCATTTTTGAAAACTCGATCCCGTAAGTCGCTGCAGTTTTGCGACCATAAAGAAAGGCAGGTTGCTGATCATTTCAACAGAGCCGGAAACGATATTGCGTCGCTTCTCCCAAAATACATCACCATCAAACGAGGTTTCTTCATTTGTGCAGGTAAGCACTCCCATAGCCTCCCTATCCAGCTTTAGCATCATCGATCTCATCGGCTTATAGTGCTCTCATATGTCATCTGCCCCTGGTATCTCCTCTCATCTGCGGCAGTCTTCATCAACTTCCTATCGTCGTACCAAATATTCCTCTCCGCCATCGCTGGCATATTGATCTGCGACTACTACATCCTGCGCCGCGGCTTCCTCGACATTCCCGCACTATATTCCCGTGAGAAGGGAAGCACATACACCTACTGGCACGGCTGGAACTTTCGAGCCTTTGCCGTATACCTGATCGCCATTGCGCCCAACTTCTTCGGCTTTCTGAACCAGATGGGCGTGGACGCTCCCGTGGGTATCCAGAGATTCTACTATGTGGCGTACCCCACTGGTCTCATTATAGCTCTCTTGTCCTTTTACTTGGTCAATCGGGTGTTCCCTGAGAGAGGCGCGAGGCAGGTCTCCGGGTGGAGTGAGCCCAAAGACTACGTCGACGCTCATGACGCTACTGGGGGCATGGTTGTCGAAGCTGTCGAGGCGAATGCGGAGCTTGCAAGGTATCGAGGTCTGGTCACGGATGGGAAGAGCCCGTACACGGAGAAGACTGGCTATTAATTGTTTCCGAAAACCCCATGATGTTCATTCCAGGCTGAAATGCTACCTATCGTGGAGTGGGATAGTGGGTGACATCTACGGTGTGGTAGGGCAGCTGTCGACTAATAGCTTTTAATGCCTTAGTAGCTAATAACGGCCCGAGCTGCGGATGCTCTATACTACCTAGTATACTCTGTACTGTCTACCGTGACTTGTACTTGTTCAAATGAGTCTTAAGAAATATTCGGATGCTAGGCAGTCTACGAGGAAGTACTTCTGAGTGGGTATCTAATATATTACTTTGGTATGGTCTAAATGAGTTGCAAGTTCTTGTTGTACAATAGCCTCTCGGCCTATTTATCTTCCACATCTCCTTCATTTTAAAACATCATTCCCATCACTCCTTCCTAGGTCCGTACCACCGCGACAACGACGCTTTCACTTCTTCCACGTTGGGCTCTCCTTCAGTTGCCCATGCGACTATCCCATCGGGACGGACCAACAGAGCACGGAAGCCAAGCTCATTCTGAGCGCGCTCGCGCACGTAATCGAGTCTGTCGGACCATCCTGAGCAGAGATTACCCAGCTCCGAGTCCTCGTCGCCAAAATCAATCAGAAGGCCGTGTCCGGACCGCATCATATCGCCCACCCGCCCAGAGCCGTTGAGGAAGTTGAAGTCGGGAACGCTGGTTCCCACGATCGGGTGCATTGCTTTGTCGCTTCCTTGGCTCAGGTCGTACTTCTGAAGGACTCCCATAAAGCGGGCGGTGAAAAAAGTCGAACCTCCTGAAGTCGAGATCAGGTCTCTGATGAGATCGGCTACGGCTTGGCTCTGAAGAGTGGGTTTCATAGTTTGGACCTGCGCCCTCGTCCAGCTCGTAATCCAAGCGCCGATCGGGTGCCGTTCGCGCTCGTATGAGTCAAGGAAGTCATCGAGCGAGTCCGGAGACACCCGGCCCTGGACTGCGGCCGCCAGCTTCCAACCCAGGTTCATGGCGTCACCGATGCCAGCGTTCATGCCCTGGCCGCCCAGAGGCGAATGGATATGAGCTGAATCACCCGCAAGGAAGATACGACCTTTGCGGTACGTCGCCGCCTGCATGGCGCGGTCCGTGTACGTCGACGCGAGCGTCATGTTGGTGACGCTGACGTCGTCGAAGCCGCAGACCTTGCGCAGGATGGCCTCGAAGGTCTCCCTGGTAACCTCCTTGGTGCGGTCAAAGTCCTCGGTGATGGGCGCCATGACGCCGACGTGGCCCGGCTGCACCTTGAGGTACAGACCCGTCGGCGTGCGCGTAAAGCCGCGCTGCAGCCGCTCGTTCGGGTCGTCAATGTCGCACAGCACCGTCCACCCCATGAGCTCGGCGTCGGTGCCCACGAACTCGAAGCCCGCGCTCTTGCGCACCTTGCTGCGGCCTCCGTCGCAGCCTACGAGGTACCTCCCCCGGAACGACTTGTCGCCCGCGGCGTGCAGGACGACCTCCTCCGCGCCCTCATCCTGTGATGTTCCCGTCACGTCGACGCCGCCGACGATCTCCACGCCGAGCGCCTTGGCGCGCTTGTACAAGGCGCTCACCATCTTCTCGAGCGAAGTGGGAGCGGGCGAGAAGCCGGGGCCCGGCAGCTTGTACTTGAAGTAGTCGGCTTTCCGGTCCACCTTGGCGGCGTCGAACATCATGCCGGCAAAATGTCCGGAGAAGCCCGACTCGGCAAAGCTAAAGTTCCGCTTGCCAAATACCTGCTCGCCCATGATCTGGTCGAGGAGACCCCGGCGGTCCAGGGCTTCTGCGGATAGGGTGTTGATGCCGCGCATGCCCAGGGGAGCCTTCTTCCATGGCGTGTCCACGTCGGACGGGTCTTGGTCTCGCTCGACGACGAGGACTGAGACGTCGCCTGCTTGGCGCAGTTCGCAGGCGAGCAGGAGGCCGACAGGACCAGCTCCTGCGATGAGGACGTCGTATATTTGGTCGCTCATGGTTTCTGTGTTGTTTCAAGGTTGTTGTGTGGAATATGTTAATATGTTGGTGAGACAAAGTTGTTTCTCGCTGCTCAATATGTTGAGAGTAGAATAGTAGGATGTATTGATTGATGGTGTTTAATGATATAATCAGATTCATCTTGGCATAAAGAAAGTCAACGATATATATAGTCCATGAACGTTGGTATAATTCTATACTAGCTCCGGGTTTTGACAATGTGTATTTCGGTTTTTGATGGTGTTCGCCAAATTCGGACAAATGACACTCGGCCCCGATGACAGTGATTCCGCCTGTCGGACGATAGCCAAGCCCGAATGGGAGCAATGGGGAGGCCAAATAAGCCGCTGTAAGACGGAGCGACTCTAGTTCGGAACAGGCCATGATGCGCCCAAAGCCCACTGAATCGTATAGTAGGCGGAATTAGTGGGGAGCCTTCGGGGCCGGACCCGCGCTATAGTACCCGGATCATCGTTGACACCAAGGTGATCATATGCTTTTCCCTGATTTGAGTCATCTGTTTCTTGATTGATTTACAGTATTGGCGGTCTATATTGGGACTAGGTGGAAGTTATCATTTGCATGCACTGTCTTGTTGTCTAAAAGTCGGATGCCACATACGGGTTGCCATGTATGATCAAGTTTATTCTTAGAATTTCATGTCTAGTCATGATTCATCTCATGATAGTCCCGCGCATACCACGTGCATCACGATAGGCAATGCTGCGACGAGATCCCATGAATGTGGCACCCTCATCAACGATGCTGTATTGCTCGAAACCACCGACGCACCACCCGCACCAGGTTTATTTCCTGCAGTTGCGCTTTGTGTTCCACTCGCATCCTCGGTCAGGCCTACAGGCTGCCTTGAGGATTCATCCCGCTGTGATGTGGTCTCTTGAGACGTGTTGATTGGAACAGTGATGAGCGTCGTATATACTGTGGCGTGAACAGTTGAACACAGCGTGGACGATTGGTTACTATAGCGAGGCGCATCGCTGAATGGTGCTTGGTTGGGCGACGAGCCAGCGCCGCTCAGCCCAGTAGCGTAGGGCGTGCCGCCGCTGGGATATGTCAACGTTGCGACCAGCGGCGCCGTACCGCATATCGTGCAGGTCGCCGTCGTGACTGAAAATCCGTACGGAATTGGTGTTGACGCGGCAAAGCTAGGCAGCGAGGACATGCCAACATAAGTCTCGGTGACCGTATAGGGCTGATCGGACAGCCCCGTAGGACAGAAGACCGGAAAGGTCGTAGTGAATGTGCTAGTGGTCGTACATGTGGGACAGTCGCAGGCGTCGCATCGTGGCATACTATAGGTCACAGTTCCTGGAGACTGTGCCGCCGAGCTCGTCTGCGCTTTTGTCGTCTGGCCGTTTTCTGGCACCTCTATGCATTCGGTGATAACGGCTGTCATGTATGATAGCTCCTGGGCACTGCTGAAGCAGACATGTTGGATCAATGCTGAAAGAGCACAATATTTGAGGCGCATTATCATGGCAAAGTGCGGCTGATTGTTCCGAAATGGTGCGATGCAGGACTCGGATCGTCAGTATCGCATCGCCGCCGAGCCATTTCTTCATATTCTGTCACTTTCCATTGTTTATCGTCTTCCATCCCGTGAGCATCTCATGTGGGGAGTGGCAACAGTTGTTACTGGCAACGCGGACGAAAACAGGCTGGGCATCTTAGATATTTTCACTGGGTGTACGAAGACGGAAGTCAAAAATGTAGTGTCTCAGGAATCATGTCGTCCGCCACGGTGTCTTACAACTTCAGCATTTCGCTTTATGTATGAACGTGGTGACTTTTGCAGATGACTCACTCGGCGAGTAAAGTGGATACTGACAGTCTTCCATTTGTTACAGAATTTTATCGGGTTCTTCTGCTGTCACCGCGGCCAATACCTCTATAGGATGGTCTCAAGAACACCATGTTGTCATGATGGACAGTCGTGATACCAAGTAAACTCGACCATGCGTGACACTTTACCGATATGCTCCTCCCGTATAGAAAAAGATATAACATTCGAAATATCAAGTCTCAGTTCCATTGATACTATACTCGATAAAAAAAATGGATACTCTGTAACGTACCTACATACGAAGTACAGATATACACCTTGCATTAGGGTTTGTCCAAACAATAAGAGTTTAGCGCCCGGCGCTATCGCCGCACTGGATCCGGGGAAGTTGCCGCTCTGAATGAGACGTCATCGGCAGACCTAATCTGCGCTGTGAAGGAGCTACCGATGGAGTTTTGGCATTATTAATCAGTGAGGTTAATTCCGACCGCATGTATGATATTTAAGCAGCTTTCGTCAAAACTGTTTGGCCTTGGTTGAAGACAGTGAACCTTAGACAAGAGTGCACACACACGAATTCAACAGCGCGCTAAACACGGCCCCTCTATTACAGCAGCATCAACACAGACGATCATGGCACTCAGCGGAAAAGTTGTGCTTCTTGTAAGTATCGATTCGCATGCAAGACAAGATCGCCCCGTAGCGCTGACCTCGAAATATTCAGACGGGAGCTTCCAGTATGTACCTGTGCTTGCTCTTTGTCCTCTCCACGCATGGTTGAGACATGCCTCATTCCTTACGACGAGTGCTGACCCATACTACGCAGTGGGCATTGGTGAGGCTATTGCCCACGCATTGGCAAGCCAAGGAGCAAAGTTGGCTCTTGTGTCACGAACAGTGGTGGGAAACCCAGACTCTTCGTCCTTGCACGGATACGAATGGACCTTGGCTAACACTCATGTCCACAGTCTACTCTGAAGGAACTCGCGGAGAAGATACAATCACAGCATTCAGGCAGTAAAGTGAACTACTACCCGCTGGACATCGGAAATCATGAAGCGGTCGACAAGGGAGTGGCACAAGCAGTCAACGACCTGGGCCAGATTGATATCCTGATCAACAATGTTTGTCACATTCCGATGCGAAAATGATTGAGAACTGGGACCGCTAACTCGATGTCCAGGCTGGCCTCGCACTCGGAACCCCGGCACGCTTTCCAGAGCTCAAGATATCCGACATTATCACCATGAACAATACCAACGTCAACGGCTACATGTTCGTCACGCACGCAGTGTTGAACCACTCGATGATGGCCCGCGGCGAAGGCACCATTCTCAATGTCACGTCGACGACGGCCCTCGAAGCTCCCCCGTTCCCGGGCGAGACGGTGTACCACGCCAACAAGGCGCTCCAGGAGGCATTCACCAATGGTCTGCGAAACGAGCTGAGCGAGACCAACATTCGAATTCTAGCCCTGAGGCCAGGTGTTGTGGCTACGCATTTTCACACTCAACGCGTCGGTTATGACAAGGACATGTATGACGGTTTCATGAAGGGATTCCAGTATGTTTCTACTGATTCGATGCATGGTGATGCTTTTTCTGCGTACTGACCATTCATAACAGACCGCTCGTGGCTGATGATGTCGCCGAGGCTGCTGTATTCATGCTGAGCCAGCCATTGAACCGCTCAATCAAGGCACTGGATGTAGTGCCAACAGGTACGTGTATTCTCGCTCAGTTTTGGGAGGCTTAAACTGATTGATATGCAAAGCACAACGATCACTTAATGTGTTCGACAGAAAGTGGAATGAGCGTAATGGTAGCGGCCAGGAGAGTATGTAAACGGCTGAAGTGTCAATTTGCGAAACAGTTGCAGCGAGCAAGGTCCGAAAGTGGCAGAATAACGTTGCCCACCAGAATTGACAAGGAATATGTCGCATCATACAGCTCTTAGCTCTGAGTACCAGGTAGAATGTTAAAGACCCAATGCTCACATCATCCTGTGTGATAACTATGAATACTTGTGTTCTGCTGCTGACCTGGAATTGTCTCCATTCGAAACCCACGAGAGAAATTTCCAGACGTTGCTTCTATTCAGTCGATCTCTCCCATCGACCCACACTCCAAATTTACTCGTAGGACCACCCTGGTGGCGCAGATCTTTGTTGGTCGGAGTCGCCAAATGCGGTTAGAATCTGAGCATAGTACGAGTATATGTACGATGCCGACTTCAGCAAGTATTCAGTGTTCACTGTCCAACACCACCATTCACAGGCATCTAACAAGACTGCACTCACTACCTCCTCGGCCGCTATAGTGTCATGAGCTCACCCGATTTTGAGACGCATCTCACGGGGAGCGACGATGTTCGAGACCGAGTTGGCGATCATGAACAGAAAGAAACGAATGACAAAGACACAACCTCAGTCTACCTGACGATATTCATATTCCGAGGAGAGCCCGATGTTTATTACAAACGTCATGTGTTATCCTATTTCGAATCGTCACAAGACCCGGATTTTCACGAGACCGTCCACGTTCAGCGCGATGATGAGACGAGTCCGTGGGCGCTAGACAACGACCACGAATTGAGGGACTGGCCCCTGGACCCCTATTACATCGACCATGTCAATGCCGGGTCATTCGCAGTGAGTCGCGGCCGTGAGATGGATGTGGTCGACATTGCCAAGTCCATCCCCGTCCACGATCGTCACCAAGACAGCGACTGGAATTGTCAAAGTTTTGTGTACGAAGTCCTGGCAGAATTTGTCAGGCGGCGTTTGAAAACAGACGATTGGTATGATCGGATCGAGGCCGAATTCATGGAGAAGTTGTTAGATGGTGCTGTAGGGTGAACCAAAACCGAAGAAAAGAAACGTGGATACGTATTTCTTATGGTTACAAGTACGGGCGAGACCACTGCAACGCCGCCATGCGCACTCTCGCTGAAGCCGCAAAGAAATCCCACACAAGCTGTTCTTGCTTTGATACTCGGCGCTTTGTTTGGTGTCATGCTGGCTTCCCAGTATAGACTTGCCTTATTTCAGCGTGTTTTGCCCGAATAAGCAAATGAGTGTGCACATCCGGCCTTGTGGCGCAGCAGGTTTTAGCCTGTCGTCGAATCGTACGACATCCTGGCACATAAGCAACATGATATCTGGCCTTGCCGAATCCTAGTAAACAGGAATTTGCTACAATCTTTTGATTTTGATTTTTGTTTTATTTCCTTTTCATTCGTCTCAAGATTCTGCAATGGCTTTTGGTAGCCGAATGTGCCTCGCCTTGGGTGGCGTGGGCGTCGCGTCAATCGTCGGATTGGCGAGCATCGTGGTGATCCTTCGCACGCCACGGCTGGAACACCGCGCCGTTTGCCAGCACCGCTTGAAACTCACAGAAGGAAAAGACGTCGAAAGGCCTGAACAATTTGGTTTCGCGCACAATCAGGTGTCGTCCTTCTACATTGAGACCGACGATGGTATCAGGCTCCACGCCTGGCATGTATTGCCTCTCGCCTTATACCAAAATCATTACAACGAACTGGTTCGGCGCAAGGATCTCCCACATACGTTAGAAGAGTATATCCAGACTCTCAACTTCCAGCTTCTCAGAGAGGACCCGGAGAGTAGGTTGATTATTCATACACACGGATCCACCGGCGCTCTCACGGCTCATGCGCGAGCCGATACTTATCGGTACATCTCCGGATTGGCGCCTGGCAAGATTCATGTCCTAGCATTCGACTACCGCGGATTTGGAACCTCTACCGGCAGTCCCACAGAAGAAGGCGTAATAGCGGACACGCAAAGTGTGTACAAGTGGGCTACGGAAGTGGCAAACATACCACCTGAGCGCATCGTGGTCTTCGGCCACTCCATGGGCGCCGGCCCCGCCATTTCTCTGTTGCGCGAGCTCAGCCACCAGGACGTCTCAGTCGCAGGGCTCGTCATCACCGGCGCTTTCCCCAGCGTCGCAGAACTCCTATCAGAATACCACATCTTTTGGCTGCGCATGCTGCCCGTCAAGCGTTTCCCGCGCCTGGCGCGCTTGCTCACTGGAGGCATGCGCAACAAGTGGCCAAACAAGGATCGACTGGTAGAGATCATCCGCCGGAGCTCTCGCTATCACATTGAGATCTTCCACGCTGAAGATGATCCCAATGTGCCATGGTGCTTCAGTAACGACTTCTTTAGGCATGCAGTCCTCGCTTCATGTGATGAGAAAGTTAGCAAAGAGGGGTTTGAGGATGAGAAAACCACTAAAAAGATCGAGATGGGCGAGGGGGGCTGGTTTGTAGAGTGGCCGACAGCAAAAGGGCTAATCCGACAGGAAGTGACCCGATACGGTCTACATGACAAGATCATGGCTCATCCCCAAATAGCCTTGGCGATCTATAGAGCGTTCCAGAGTACGGACTCGGGATTCACGGTGTAGTCCTCCGAAAAATTTATATATTGTCATGCGAAAGTATCGTGGAGTCAAGTCCATGTTCTGTCTTTTCGATATTCGTTCATGGTTTTCAGCTGGACTTGGCGAGAGGATTTTGCGCTTTTCTGCTTCGGAGTGGACGCGATGATTGGTGCTAATCCCCTGGACGGGCTCATCTTGGGGTTCAGCTGAATATCTTGCCCATCGCTCTTGAATCGCGGAAAACAGTAATGATAGGGTCGCTCGAATGCTTCTGGGGGAAAGAATGGACAATACAAACTGCTAACCTACCTAAGTACTGTAATATGCCTTGCCAACTGTCCCCGCATTGAGTTGCATTTTGGGATTTGGTCCGCGAATTGCAATCCTTGTCATGCGTCAGCGCGCAATTGCGCGCATCGTTCTCTGCGGGACTTGGAGGACTCTCAGCCGCATCTGCATCTCATATATGGGGACAATCCCGACATCAGCTGAAGATCGCGCACAGAGAAACTGCTCTTGACTCGAACTGATTGAGCTGACCAGAGCCAAATTCGCAGGATTATGAGAACATCATTGATGTGAAAACGATAATGGCCGCCATATCTTCAGATGATATGACTGAGAAGCAGCTACCTGCGACTCCTCCACCTGCTCCAGAGCCCGTGGTCTCGACCTTATCATCAAATTACGGCTATCAACAATCACATTTAGGCCAGCCAGGCCCTGCGCGATATGCATCGGCTCCTTATTCGGCATTTGGCCATATTAATGGCATGTCTTTGCTAAATTCGGGACCTCCAGCGTCGGTCGCCAAGGGCTCTACTGTGCTTCCGCCTCCCAGTGTGCATCAGCCAGGAATGGTTCGAAGTTTTCCTATCGACATCGACACGACTGGTCAGATAGCGCCACCAGGCGTGGAACCCCGGGTGACGGCGACTCTGTGGGAAGACGAAGGCAGCTTGTGCTTCCAGGTCGAGGCCAGGGGCGTCTGTGTAGCCAGAAGGGGAGACAACCACATGATTAATGGGACCGGCCTACTCGACGTCGCTGGCATGACTAGAAGCAGGCGGGATGATATTTTGAAATCTGAAAAGGTCAGACACGTGGTCGAAACTGGGCCGTTGCATCTTCAAGGTGTCTGGATTCCTTACGATAGGGCCCTAGAACTTGCCAACAAGGAACAGATCACGGAGATGATGTACCCCTTGTTTGTGCACAATATTGGTACTCTTTTGTACCGTCCAACGGACCAAACGAGAACGAATCAGGCGATTGCACTGGTCGAGATGCGTCTAGAAACACTCTCAGGATCGAAGCCTGCAACGAGCAACGGTCCAACGTTGCTTGACCCAAAGCTGGAGCCCCATCATAACATGACTCTACCATACCCGCAGCGATCGTCCGTCACTCCTCCTCCTCGTGGCCGCTCTCAAATACAGCGTGTACAATATTTGCCGACCCCACCTACCAGTGGTGGAAGTGTATCGAGTATCAAGACTTATGACAAGCAGAAGAAGCGCAAGCTTCAGATGGATGACCAGTATATGGAACTATTGTCCATGGACCCTGGGCTAGACAACGTCGGGTTGACGCCCAAACTTCCACCAGGTTCAGTAGTCAACGACCAAGACAGGAAGATCTCACCAAACCAAGCAAGATTTCGTACGCCTAGCCCGAGGAGGGAGCATTCGAATAAGTCCGCAACCGCCAGGTCAATCAGCGAACGGTCGACGAAGATAAGGTCTCCCACGGCGATAAGGGAGGTGGAACTTGAAGAGGCACATTTACCCTCTGATGAAAAGAAACGTGTCCTTTTTCAATCTCCGAAGACGCCTCAATTCGACATCATATGGGTGGACAACGACGAAGGTACGCCAGAAGCTCTAGTCGAGCGGAGATCCACGCATACACAAGTGGGCAGCTTATCGCCAAGCCAGACTTCTCCTCAGAGTGACAGCGAACGTTCTTCGGACAGTGAGACAGGTCTTCTTACGGGTGGAGAACGCAGAAGCATCCTTCTCGAGCGACTGATGTCCTACTTCTTTGAACTGTTCTCTTCCTGTCCTTCTCCGGTCCCCGTTACTAAAGCAGAGAATTCGCACGCAACTCCTAACGTGCCTTCTGCGAACATTTCAGCTCCAAATAGCATTCGACTGCATCGAAAACGGCGGATATACTCTATTCATGATGACGAGGATTATAATGTTGATGGTGATGGACCCGCTGCTGTCCAGGTCTTTTCGAAAAAAGACAGAGATCCCAAAACCCCTGAGCCGCGTCCGCTGCCATCCTTTGCGCCGGATATCATGACACGGGCTTCCATGAACCGGAGCGCGCCAAGAGAGGATTTCACTGCCCTTCCGTCAATGCTATACTCAATGCCTTCCGTCCTACCGTCGGCCGGCGGACAGAGCCAGGAGACTGGACACGTCAGAGTTGTTCAGAGGAGTCTCAACCCGCAATGTTGGGAGCATGGATGCAACGGCCGGGAATTTTCTACCTCTGATCTTCTGTTGCGACACCAACGCATGGAGTCTGCACGGGATGCCATGAACCGGCGGACGCCAGAAGAGGACGAGATCGCACCTCCAACACTACCACCGCCAAGCTTCCTGGATCAACCGACAGACATGCAGTACCCTATGTCTACCAACTATGATCGGGACGCATCATTCTTGAACAGTGACGACAGTTGTAAATCGTATGGTCAAGGCAAAATCCCAAGTCAGGATGGTCGAGACTCCGCAAGTGGACAAGCGAATATCTCGGCAGGCACAGCGGTTGGTCCGAACATGCGAAGCAATGCTTCAAATGAAAATACTAGGCCCGTTCAGAAGCGAGACCGTGACGGAGATGACGGCGAGAAAGATGGTAGACAACCTGATAAACGCACGCGACTGAGCGAAAACATAAGCACTGCACCAAAAAGACTGGCATGTCCCTATTTCAAGAAGGATCCTGAGCATTCCCGTCTGGGAAGATCGTGTTCCGGGCCCGGCTGGGGTACCGTGCATAGAATCAAGTGAGTCAACAATCCATTGTCCATGCTTCGTGCTTGCAGATAGTCGCTGACCCCGAGTTCAACGCAACCAGAGAGCATCTCGATCGAAACCATGCCCTCCCTCCCAGCTGCGTCCGTTGTTACACGGCGTTCGAAACAGAGGCTGAACGCGATGCTCACATGAGATTGCAAGATCAATGCCAGCTGCAAGAAAGACCAGGTCGCATGTTCGGATTCGACGCCTTTCAGAAAGAGCAGCTGAGAAGCCGTCCCAAGGGCTACAAGCACATGAGCGAGACTCAGAAGTGGTGTCATATATACACGATTCTATTTCCCGAAACAGCGCCGACGGATATTCCTAGTCCGTGTAAGTCATTATCGCCCAAGTCGTGATCTGCTTGCAGCTAACCGATCAAAGACTACGAGTTTGGCAGTCTACGAGACTCGGGCCATCCCGTCGACCCAATGACTGAATATGAAAACTTCCTGCGGCACGAGATGCCCGATCGTGTCAGACATCAACTAGAGCTTCGAATCGAAGAAGCCTTGAACCCGCTGGAGGAAACACTCCGAGGCCAAATCGTTGACATCGTGCGCGATGTTCAATTGGAGCTGTTCCAATCTTTTCGGGCTTCCGCCGGCCCCGTACAACCGGACATCCACTCTGGTCAGGAAAACGCCATGACCGAGGCGAACGACAATCCAGAGGGTATTCGGGATAGCGAACATGGGAATAACGATGTTTCAGAATCTGCAGCCCAACAAACAAATACGGACGTGCAATCAGACTGGGAGGAGCAGATGCAGCCTTTTCGGCCTGTTCCGCCTCTAGACTTCTCCTTCCTGGACTTTGATGGTGAGCTCTTCGACTTTAGTTCGCTAATCAATGTACCAGCAGCGCAAGACTCCACCTATGGCACATTGTCCGTGTCGCAAGGAGAAACAGACAAAGACGCGTTCATCTGGAATGGGACGCCGATGTGATTGCTGTATAACAAGCATGGCGAATTTCTTTGGAACTTAGTCTTGATTCCAATACAGACTCCTCAAATTAAATATAATTCAATTAAACAAAAGTATTGCGAGAACTGCATGGATACCGACCTAGCCAGGCGTCACATTCATATGCCAAGGAACACCGTATACTCTCGAATGTCATGGAGGTTCCGCTTTTGCCGTGTCACCAATCATTGCGGGATCTTTGACACGCCAAACGGCTGCGGGATGTTGTTGTTGTTGTGGCCTACCAGTTAGGCGCTAAATGTCACGAAAGCAAGATGGTACAGGCTCTTACAATTGTACTCAGCCAATCGACCTCACAGGTACCCGTATGTGCATCTTCTTCGTGGGGTCAGGAACAAATCAGAGCATCCATTATCCCGAGAGAGTTCGTTATCTTCGGAAAGGTTATGTGATTGTTTATTGCCAACCTGAATTGCGACGTAGGACCCACAGATGATAGAGCTGTTTCCTGATAGTGACGTCTCGCTGGCTGCTTCCCAAAACCCATCCGCGAATAGATAATGAGACGACCTACCATGATGTGACGTATCAATAGCAGTGTTCCATGCGCAAGTGATGCACCACAGTGTGGCTATTGGCAGGTGGCTGCCATCTGTGGATGGGTGTGTTGGTTACACACACGGGACCATGAGATTAATTTGTAGTGTGCACCGTTTGTATTTCATTTCTAAAAGAGCATCTTAGTTTTTTACCTTCAGAGAATAGATACTGTCGTATCAGCAAGCCTTTACCTATATTTTAGTCAATTTGGGCACCCCGCAGTCCTTTAAACACGTCGATATCACGAGGCAGCACTTGTACATCAACAAGATGGAATTATATGAGTCAGCCATCCACACATCGGTGGTCGCGCAAATGGACGATGCAGACGCTGCCTTGATCATCCAGATTCTGCTTCAAGATGGCGAAGAGGTCATTTCATCTGCCGAAGGAAAAGGTAAACGCATAGCTGGCGATGAGACAGATGCCGAAGTCGCTTTCAACCTATACTTGGAGGAGGTTGAAAGGGCACAAGGCTTTGTATTCGACAAAAGGATGACCCGGAGTATCCAGCAAGCGATACTGGTCGATAGTGATGCCATATTATCCTCGCAAGCAGAGGAACATACTGCATCACACGATCACGACATGTCTGTTGCTATGAGCAACGGGGAAACCCCTTCGTCCGACTCTGATACTACTATTAATGGTGAATCTACGGCCGCCAGTGATGATTATGAGCTGATCGAGAAGCTCTTTTATAATTGTATCGATGGCATCGAAGATGATGAAAGCGACGGCGGCTCAGACGACCACGACGGCGTAGCTGACCGGCCAGAGAGCTCGACATGGGCAGCTTCCAGAAGATCGGCAAACGCAAGACAAAAGCGAACATGTATCGCCTGCGGAGACCGCAAGCACTTTGCCCGACTCGCAAAGGCGCCGTACAGTCATGAGTACTGCCGAGAATGCTTTTCTCGCCTCTTTCGGGATGCCATGGTCGATGAGAGTCTCTTCCCGCCGAGATGTTGCAAACAATCAATCCCTTTGGACAAGAGTCGAATCTTCCTCAATGCCGAGGTGGTCCAACAATTCCGCAAGAAAGCGATCGAGTTTTCCACATCCAACCGAACGTACTGTCATCGCCAGCAATGCGCCGTCTTCATACCACCGAACAATTGCACATGGCCCACTGCTCTCTGTGACGAATGTGGCCATCATACCTGCACTACCTGCAAAGGTGCCTCACACAGTGGCGATTGCCCCAATGACGGGCCACTACAGCAAGTCATTGAGCTGGCTAGAGAACAAGGCTGGCAACGTTATCAGAACTGCTGGGGTATGGTAGAGCTGAACACGGGCTGCAATCACATGACGTGAGTTTGAGAACATAGCCACTTTCCATGCCGAAGCTTACACATTCCTAACAGATGTCGATGCGGATTTCAGTTCTGCTACGTCTGTGGCGCTCAGTGGAAGACCTGTCACTGTGAGCAGTGGGACGAGCGCCGTCTTTACGAGCGTGCTGCCGAAATCGACGCACGCGACGAAGCCGTAGACGATGTTGCCCCGGTACCGGACGAGCCGAATCTACCGGAGCCAATTGTTCAACATATACCAGAACAAATGGACGAAGACGAACACAATGCTGAGCCTAGTGGCCACAATATCAATGATATTGATACTACACAAGCCATTTCCACGCCAGAGGCGGCTGCCGCTTCCGGAGAGATCGATCATGACGAGATCATACGAGCCACTGCCGCATTCGAACCGCCCATCAACGCGACTTCGTCTCGCGGCAACCGACAGCAACGACTTGAATCGCGTATGCAAAGACTAAGATATAACCATGAGTGTAGTCATGAGCGCTGGAGCAGTCGAACAGGAGGACGCCGATGTGAAGAGTGTCACGACGTGATGCCTCTTTTCATCTATGAGTGTCGCCAGTGCAAGATCATGGCTTGTCGTCGTTGCAGATACAATCGACTATGATCGATATGGCGAGATTCAGTAGGCTTACTCGGAGAGGTTAAGATGGATTGATCGTGCGAAGCCAGACTATACGGTAGAAAGAATCGGAAAATATTGCGGAATATTCAAGATGTGATTTCCGACCATTAGCCAAACGAGGCAGCCAAGTGTAATCACAGCATTAGACTAGACTGTGAAATGGGCCTCGATCTCCTTCAGCGCGACTTGCCTGAATAAATCCGACCCGGTGATATCAATCTCGGCGTTGAATATGGCGCAGCCTTGTGGGTTGCCAAGCCTTTTCTTGCCATAATGCAGTGGGCCAAGATCAGTTTCCGGATCATATCACGACGATCTTTGACTGCGCGCTTCTATCTACGGATGATAAAGCGGGTCGAGTGGTCCCTTCGGGACCGGGACTTGGAATTCAGCTCTTTCTTCAATATTCACCGCCCCCAATTGTGGCTCGAGCTTACAACTTACAAGTTTCTCGCTATAATAAAATGACTTGCTGAGTTAATGTTATCATGAGTTGACCAAAGTCGCATTCGATATCTGTTTCGTGTCTTACCATGCCTACCGGCTCTTATGAGCGTATCGACTCACTCAGCGGCAATGTCATCGGCGGAGGGTCGAAAGGAACGACACGACCCACGTCAAATGGCCTCTGGCAATTCATCTTGACATCGAAATGGGCCATATCTCTGTCCTTGAGCGCGGGAATCGCCATTGAATTAGGCGTGATCATTTTCACTTTCTGGCTGTCCCGCCAACGCACGTTAAGTTGCCCTGACTGGGCAATTGGTTGCGAAGTACCTTGGACTGTGCAATGGTAGGATTCGTATCCTGACTCAATGGTGAAACCCAGCATGCTAACGAGATTTCCAGGATTGCAAACCACTACCAGACTACTCAAGGTATCGTCGGCGCTTGCTATTCTGTCGGCCTCACGGCTCAGTCATACTTGGCGCATTCTCTATCCGAGTCCGCTATTTGGCCATTAATGACTAGTCAACGCTTCAGTCTCGACAGGATGGACGATTATCTGGCTCTCAGCCGGGGCTCAATGGCTGCCATACCGTCCGTCATGAAGACAGCCAAGAACAGGCACACGTGGTTTGTCTTGGTCATTATAACTCTCGCCACGCTAAGCCCGTTGGCCTCGACTCCTCTGGTCGGTTATGTCTACGAACAGTGGGATCAACCGGTTGAGGTTGCGGGCAATTTTACCCCTGGCGGTGGAATCGGACGCCTGTACCGTCAGACCAATAGCTCACAACACCTGCAGGCCGAGGCCCTCAGTCTATATGCCGCCTGGGCTCACGGGATCGTCAATGAGACGACACTGTTGGACGACTACCGAGACTGGTACGTGCGGCGAGATATACTAGCCGGACGAGGCGACATGACGGTCAACGCCGTGAGACTGCAGAAGAGCATTTCCTGTCGGGGAGTCCAAGTCGATTACGATCCCGACACGCCATACAGTATTCGGACCAACATGTCGCATAGTGACTCTGAGAATTCAGCTTACGTCCAACTTGGGACTGCGCCAAAGTTGACGGTCTGGGCAAACAACTACGAGTTTGTTTCGGCGACTCGCACCACTGCGACTCTGATCTTTTCTGTGTTGACGGGCAACATTTCCATGGGGACATGGACATCGCTCGACGGCTGGCCTGGTGTGAGCGGGACTTCGTCCGTGTCGTGTGACGTGGATGTCGAATTCATGGACGATACCTTGAGAATCGGAGACGGTGGCCTTTCTGCGGACGAGCCCCCTGTGACGATTAGCTCCGTGGATCGCATTCACACGACCAACGAGTACGCTGCGAACAAGAGCGAAGTAGCGCTGTGGTTCGCCGTGGCGCCCATCATTTGTGGCTTATCTGTGGGCGAGGCGCAGCCTTTATTCTTCAACAATTCAGTCACCCAGCTTCCCGATCTAGAGGTCACGGGAAACCAGGCGCCGGATATATGGACGATGGAAGGCATCATGCAGTTCATCGACGTATCCATGGGCGCCATGGCGCTGGGCACGTCCAACCACTGGTCGGAGCTGAACGAGCCAGTCACGATCAAGTCGAGCATCACTCAGAAAAAGATGCACGTCTCTTGTCCGCCGATGCTCCTCATCTTGCCTCTCCTCTTGATCCTATACACTGTCATGTTGGCAGTATGGAATACGAGGGCGCATCAGCGGAGGCGCGTGCCCATCATGCGCCTAGCTGGGATCGCCGAAGTCCTCAAGAGCTCCCAGTCCGAGGAGCTCAAGGCGCTGGCGGCGCGAGACTCTCAGTTCCCTCGCCGACGAGCTGCGTTCAGCAAGGCGCCCAAGATGAAGTTTGGCGTCACCCCCGGTGAAGTCGTGGGCCTAGGAAGTTATGAAGTCATACCATTATAAAAGCGAGCAAGCACTTCTTGGCCGGGTCCGACAGTTTTCCTCACATGAATCATTAGTCGTAACGCACTCTTTCGGTATTTCAAGAAAGCCGACTGAAATATATGTATTAGGAGTTATGACTATTGAGAATCTAAGATCAATCGTGGCATTGGGTATCCGAAGCAGTATTGTACACCATGTCATTTGGGACCTGCACGCACCACTGCCGACTCACTCCGATTCAGCAGGCCCTCGCGTTGCGCTTCTCCGAACCTCTATCTCGCGAGCGTTCACGGCTCTGGTGCTTTGGCAAAAAATGGATCACCGCTTCTCTCCGATGTTGGCGAGCCCGGCCCGACACTACGAGACGGACTCGTATATCGTTGGCTGAGCCGAATGGCGCCACTCCCAGACCATTTTCTCAATCCTCCGCGGCTCGTTACCCAGACCTTTGATTTTGAATGTGAGCACCCGATGTACGGTTTCCTTGTATGATGAGTTCGGTCTCACTTTCGCTTGATCGGCTCTGCTCCACAGCCGCCGCGGCATCAGGGCCTTTCCGAGACACGATCATGACAGACGCCATGCCGAGCTCCACGTCGTCCGAGTGGTGCGCGTCGTCTTCGCCGACGGGATGCGACTCCTTCCACCGGCCGTAGGAGGGAGACCGCGGCGGCGGGGGGTACGAGTACTTCCGGTAGTCGCCGTGGTACACGCTCGGGCTGTAGAGGGTGTCCGAGTTGCCGGTCGAGTTGTCCGTCTGCTTGGGCGTCGCCTTGCTGCTGCCGCGCGACTTGGGCCACGTGACGGAGATGCGCGGGATCCAGGGGTCCACGTAAGGCCGCAGCGACGGCAGGCTTCCGCACACGACGGCCATGAGGTTCTCGATCAGGCTCCAGACGACGACGTCGACATCTTTCCCTAATGACCAATGTCAGCTGCGGCGGGCACGGTGTATACAGGATAATACTCACATGTGGAATCGTAGCCCTCATCCAGCACCAAGAGATACCTCAGACGGATTATACTGGCAATGGTTCCACTGTAACATCATTGTTAGCAAAACTCTCATCCTGAAGGAACTAAGGGGCAACCTACAAGGAAGCAAAGGCGAACATGATGGCAACGCCCCATCGCTTGCGTCCACTCACTTGGAGCTTTCGCAGCTCCGGGATGGGCAGAAGCATAAGGACGAGATCTTCAACAATAGAAACGATGGAGCCGGAGAAGATGATCATGCCCTCGTTCAAGCATGTAGCATCCGTAATGGTCGTGTCCCAGAACGCCGATACCGGCGAGCACTGGAAGAGAACAACGAAGGTGTAGACGATGCCGTGCATGAGCTTGAAGACCATGCAGATTTTGACAGCCCATCGGAACCACGATGCGACCTTAAAGACGCGGTAGTACAGAAGGAGAACGGCGAGTTTCGACGTGATCTGCACCCAGATATAGGCTATCTGGCCGGCATAGTCCAGCTGAATGTTGTGAGTATGAATTCTAATTGTACTTGAGCTTAAGAACTTACTTTGAGCAATTTCTCCGTTTTTGTCCAGTCGAAATTCCAAATGTGCTTGCCGAATCCATTCTGAGCGCACACAATTTGGATTGAACAAAGGACAATAAGAAAGGCCTATACACTGTCAATCATGTAGACCGGAATGCTTATTTTGTGTGACTTACAGTTGCCGCAATTGACATATAATCGTCGGACCAAAGTTTGCTAGAGAGTTTCCATCTTGCAAAACAGCGCGCCGCGACGACGGGTATCGCCAAGGCAAAGGTGATGATGCATGCCGTGATAATGACATTCACCTGCGACTGTTTGGGATAGGCCGCACACATGGCGTTTTCGAGATACATTGACACTATAATCGTTAGATTCGGCGCATAATTTGATCACAAGCCGTAATACTTACCTCCGGCCTCATAAGTCTCACAGCTGATCTGGGCGCACGTTGCCAGCTCTGCTTGCGCTGTGAAATTGGTACAAAAGCATTCCAAGAGGGAGCCCATGTCCGTTAAAGAGCATTGCGCCGATTGAACGGCAGACAAGGCGCAAGATTGCTGGGAGACTTCATCAGCGGAACTCTCAAAATCCGCACATCTTTATTACTTACAGAGCAGGACGGGAACCCCATCAGAACGACCGCCGGCGTCAAACTCGTAGCAGAAGTGGATGAGTTGGCGGTCGCGTTCTGCGCAGCAGCACCTACAGCGGCCACCAGGGCCATTGGACCCAGCCATATGCGTAAAGGCAACATGTTCCAAGGCTGAAGTTTCTCACTGTGTTGTCCTCGAGGGACTGACGATCCTGCGACAGTTCCGTCGGGGTACGAAATTCAATCGCAAAGACAAGACGATCTCGTTTATACTTATAATAGTGGCCCTTCATCGGAGCTATCTTTCCTCGTCGGGTCATGCGGTCAGACTGACAGGCTTGTTTAGATATAATATCTCGTTGAGCGAATAGCTAGAAGACTTCTGTGCCCAGTCCCTCCAGGAGGGCCTCTGCGTTGCAGCCCCTCATGGGCTTGACTGGGATGAGCAGACGGGATGAATAGTCTGAGGGTCTGGACACCATCTGATGAATAGAGACAATTGCCTGCATTAGTATAGCGGTTATGCACATTCTCCCAGATCTAGGACTCTGTTTCGTGTGGCATGTAGGTAATGCTATGCAAGTGCACAGGGCACTATCGTATCGACAGGGTTGGGTTGGCTGTATGTAGGCGCATATGGTGTGGGTGGGAGCAGATCAGATATGCCGTAACATCCGCCCCATACTGCTACAGAGCCCGTCATAGGCAATCAATGTGAGTGATTATTATATATGAGCCAGACGATTTCGTTGCTGTACACTTCCAAGTTGCGATTGGGCAAGGCTGGACTTTCAGCGTACCTATACTGCTACCATATTTATTGATATGGTACGTACTTCGCGAAAGTTACTTACTCTGGAGTCCATACCATCACAGTGTTGAAGATTTCTCTCCGACTTACATGGTTGCCCCCAACTGTTCGCTCAAACCAGATCCCCAGCATCGCATGCCTTCCTTCCGCTGATAACCTACGGCTCAACCACCTACATTAGGATTCCCGTTTGCCAATACTTTAACAACCGCGATGTGGGGTGATCGACGCACGCCCGTTGAACTTGCAGCTTGCATCCAAATACCGGTGATAAACACCGTGGAGACTCGAGGTTAACCGGGTTCATGAGCACATCGAAGGGGTCAGTGCGCGTCGAACCTGCAAGGGACCCTGGAACCGTTTCCCTCACAGCAGACAGGAAGGGTAACTAGGCTCGCTAGGCCTCCCGCCTCCAACGGCGCAACGTCTTCTTGGGAGATCCTCTGATCATGACACCACGCTCCGATGCACGTTCGGCACTGCAAGACCTTTTAGTGTTCAACACGAATGTTTCCTACAAGCGAGAGACGTGCGCACAGACCGCGGTGTACGACCTTCTTGCCACAAGCAGATCGCTGCTTTGGGAACGTGAGACACGACGTCTTTGTGACAAGGCAGACCTGTACGACGAGCCAGTCTACCGATTGAGACTATAGGCGAGCTCCTGCCTCTCGTAACAGTCAGAACATATGTCCCTGATCTAGTGCAGTCTGTCGATACGAGGCCGGAGTTGTGCACTGATTGTAAATCCATTACCTCATTTGGCTGTTCTCAAGATGCACGGATAGAAGTAAGATCCTACGACAGGATAGCGGCGAACAAAGCAATATCGAGGGGAGATAATCTCTAGCAATTTGGGCAAAGGCTCTTTATCATTTTTCGACTCGGATCTCGAGCTCGAGTTTGAGATATATACTCCAAAGCGTGGATGCAATCGCCGGACAGATATTATTCCAGCCCCTGCAATGTTCTGCATTAATTTGTCCGCCTCACGCCTGGTTGATTCATCATTTGACAAACAGCAAAATTGGGCTTCAACGCAACGATCTGTCACTAGGTGATGATCATTGGCTCTTGTGAACAAGAATTCTATAGCGCTGCTCAATTGTCGGCACACCGAGTCAAAAAAAAGTCTGACTTTCGGGAAGGACCGCCTCAAATTATAATACCGGAAAGTCGATCCTGCTTCCGCGACTGCGTAAAAGGACCAAAAGTCTCAGACTAGTTGCACATGGTAATTAGTATCTCAGCCTTGAGAGACTGCTAGGTGTTGGTCAAAATCTCTAGGCATCGCCAGGGCGAGCTTTTGCCACTCTTGTGCAACCACCGGCCAGCTGGCCAGCGGGCAACTTGACCAGGCGCAAGGAATCATTTCGTCTGCCCGTGAAAATGTCACCGTCACAATACGAGCACGTGTGCACAGCTGAGCAGGTGACGCGCGCGGCACAAGAGCTGAGAGACTCACTGGTTCTTCTAAAATGGTACCGTAGCATTACCGGCAGAGTCACACGTGACTTGTGAGACCACGGGTTCGAGAGCATGTGCCGCGGAAATTCATAGTTGAACATATAATTTCTGTCCGAGAACACTCCAATAATCACGTAGATCATGAGTAACTCAAACGAAGTTTCGGAAATGGGCGGCACGCACCATGATCGTATGATTCACATAGATCACGAAAGATCCCAGGAGATTGGGATCTTTTGGCCACGCCCTGGACAAGAAAGGGGGTCATGTTTGCCCAGGGAGAGATGCCTTCCAACCAACAATGAACGTGTGTAACCCGTCTCGTTGTTGCCGAGACAGGACATCACAAATTCAAGATGTATATGTATGAGCCAGGAAGACTGACCAGGAGCCACCTCCTTCTTTGCTCAACGGCGATATTTGCTGAGCTGGATTTTCAAGATGCGAGTTCGTAACGCGGCAGGTATACTTGCCTGGGCGGCGTCCAATACCGCTGCCATAGCAGAGTATACGACACAAAAAGCCCCAGAGTACGACTATGTAGTTGTGGGCTCTGGTCCGGGAGGTGGCCCGCTAGCTGCTCGCCTCGCGATAGCAGGAAAGCGAGTCTTGCTGCTCGAGGCCGGCTCGGATCCCGGCGAACTGATAGAATACCAAGTACCCGCCTTCAACCTCGGATCAACGGAGAATAAGGAGATGCGCTGGGACTACTACGTACACCACTACTCGGACCCGGAGAAGCAAGCTCAAGACACCAAGATGACGTACCGCCAACCAAGCGGCGAATTATACACCGGCCTGTCGCCTCCTTATGGCGCCGAACCCCTGGGGATTTTATATCCGCGCGCCGGGACTCTAGGAGGGTGCAGCTCGCACAACGCTCTGATCACAGTCTACCCGCACCAGAGCGACTGGCGATACCTTCAAAACCTGACGGGCGACGACTCGTGGAGCCCGGACAACATGCGCAAGTACTTCCAGCGCCTCGAGAAAAACGACTTCCTGCCCGCAGGCACTCCAGGCCACGGTTTCTCGGGCTGGCTCACGACAACGCTGACCTGGTTCGGCTTTCTGTTGGAGGACGCCAAGCTCTTGAGCCTGGTCTTTGCGGCGGCGAGGGCCGCGGGCGGGAGCATCGTGCCGACGCTCGAGAACTTGTGGAATGTTCTGGCGGTGGATATCAATACGGACTTTGCCGGGCGAGACGAGCGTGAAGGCCTGTATCAGGTACCCATGGCGGTCAACCAAGGCGTCAGGAACGGGGCCAGGGAGTTTGTGCTGAACACCGCCAACGCGGTGACGGGAGGCGGGAAGAGGCAGTATCATCTCGATGTTCAGCTCAACACTCTCGTCACCAAGATCCGATTCGACACGACGGGCGACATACCCCGGGCCGTTGGCGTCGACTATGTCCGTGGTCAGAGTCTATACAAAGCCGATCCCCGCTTTCAAGACGGCAGCAGCGGCACCGCAGGCAGCGTCAACGCCAAGCAGGAAGTCATCCTGTCCGCAGGCGCCTTTGAGTCGCCCAAGCTGCTGAAATTGAGCGGCATCGGCCCGGCCTCGGAGCTGCAGGCATTCAACATCTCCGTCCTCGTCGACCTGCCCGGCGTCGGGACCAACCTCCAGGACCGGTACGAGACCTCGGTGATCGGGTATACAGATTCGGACTTCACCGTAACCCACGACTGCACGTTTGGCAGGACGGATAATGACACCTGCCTCGCCAAATGGAAGGCCGGACACTCCAACAGCGACAGGGGCATCTACGCCAGCAACAGCCTGGCCTTTGGCGTCGTCAAGAAGTCCAGCACGGCCAGCGATGTTCCAGACCTGTTCGTCGCCGGGGCGCCCGGCTACTTTCCCGGGTACTACCCCGGGTACAGCAGGAATGCGTCGATGACCGCGAGGCACTGGTCCTGGGTCACCCTCAAGGCGCACACGCACAACACGGCCGGCACAGTGAGACTCGCTTCCGCAGATGCCCGGGACGTGCCCATCATCGACTTCAACTCGTTCAGCGGCAGCAAGGGTGATTCGGATGTCCAGGCGGTCGTGGACGGGATGCAGCTATCCCGCGAAATGTTCCGGGACCTGATACCGCTGGACGGCAGCTTCACCGAGGTCTGGCCCGGCGAGGGCGTCACGGGCGACGGCTTGACCGAGTTTGTGAGAAACGAGGCTTGGGGCCACCACGCCAGCTGCACGAATCCCATCGGGCCAGATACCGATCCCATGGCCGTGTTAAACTCGGACTTCACCGTCAAGGGGACCCAGGGGCTGCGAATGGTAGATGCTTCGGTCTTTCCAAAGATTCCGGGCTTTTACATTGCCGTTCCGATTTATATGATCAGCGAAAAGGCAGCCGACGTGATCTTGAACAAGAAGTAGACAAATAGAAATGGAATCTCTTATACACATTCTACAAGCACTTGATGTCGGTCCTTGGGAGTGATCCGTCAGAAAAATGTACACCATTTAGGGCATTGTGGAATACTCACCATACCCACATGAGAAGCACAGAACCTCAGTAGCCCAACCAGGTACTTCTAGCAAGGCCATGACATATCTAGAGATATCGTTTCGAGTCAATAAGATGCTCATTAGGCTTCACTGGGACTTTGAGCAGGATTTCTGTGACTAGCACCAATGGATGGAAAACTTGTGTACATTACTCTGGGTATCAATTCTGAAATTTGTGTCAAGGGGTATCTAGCCTTTTCGCCATCCACGAGTCCAATGCCTTGTTGCGAAGCCAATATGAAAAGCACCGATAGATGGTGTCCCATATCGATAGTAGAAACGCAATACAGACGTTCCGGGGCTTGGATCATGGCCACTGTCGCGCGAATGTAAAACGTACATGGGCCGGTAATTGATGCCTTAGAGACGAGCTCATAAGGATATGCGAAATCGCCAAGTCATCGAGTGTGTAAGACCCGAGCGATTCGCAAATAAAAATCTCGCATCTAGTCGCTATCATCATCGTCATCGTCGCCTCCCATGAACTGGAACTGCTTCTGTTGCGGCGCCGGCGGTGGGGGGCTCGATCCTGCGCCAGAAGCACCTGCGCCAGCTTGCGTTTGAGTAACACTTGCGCGTCTGAAACTCTCCTCTCTGGCCTTTTCCTCTTCGATTCTGGCGCGCTCCCTCTGCTCTCGGAATTTGCGCTCATTCTCTTCTCGGCGCAGCCGATCCTGCTCCTCTCGTTCCTTGGCTTCCTCTTCTTCGCGCTTCTTCCGGACCTCTTCGGCAGCGGGGTCGTAGCCTTGAGGGTTGATGCCCTTGTCCGTGAGGTACTGGAAGTTAGCCAGTGCCCCTGCGCGGAGAAGAGTCTCGTTCGGCCAGGGAATGAAATCGACATTGGCAAGAGGGTTGAGGTGCGCCTGGAGTTCTTCTGGCAGTGTGGTATTGGTTGTATTTGTTTGCTGGCTCGCGGGATTTCCGTTCATAGCGGGAGTGGACGCAGCCCCATTGACCTGAGCTGGCGTTCCCACGCCGTTGGGCGTGCCTGCGCCAGGAGTCGGCGCATTTGGTGTCTCTGCGCCACTGTCGGGTTTGTTCGCCGACTCAGCTGCTGCGTTGGCTTGCGCAGCGGCGAGGACATTCGCGTTGGGTAGTGTTGTCTTGGAGATTCGTCGTGCATAGGCGAGAAGCTCGTCGTACTTGATCGGATAATTGGGGCCGCTCGGGAAAGAGGTGGCAGGCGTGTTGTTCAGTTCTTTCCGAGCGCCTGCCAGTTGTGTCAAAGTCTCCTTGATCTGACCGTCAAGACCATTGGTGATGTTTCGTAATTGTTGTATCCGTTCGTGGTTCTGTTGGTGGACCCTAAGTTCCTCAAAGCCCTTGCAGAGCTCTTCATCAGCGGCAGAAAGCTCGGTGCCTTGTGAGATCGTCGGATTGTAACGAGAGACGGAATCGATCAGAGTTGCCAATGCCTTTTCCACGCGCTCAAAGCGCGCTGTCATTTGCGCGTCCATTTTCGTAAGTGTAGCAGTACTCTTCTGACGCAGTCGTCGAGAGGTGCCGTGTTCGCGTCGCGTCGCTATTCCGTGCAAAGACGGCGATGTTGCAGAGGCATGTGAATGCGAAGCTTGGGGAGCTGCCGTAGCAACAGGCAGGTAAATGTATCGAAGTGGTAAGCCGGGTGGAATGAGCAAGCTAACCAGAGTCGTCTTAGTTTGTCCAGCATTCAGCTTAAACTGCTTGAGGTTAGACGACGAACAGAGACATGGAATGTGAATCAAAGTGTGGCGTCCAATCCGATCAATGGTGATTTCAGATGCAAATGTGGCGGTGCAATTCAGCGCGGCTCGTTCCGGGGCGTAACAGAGAATCTCGCGCAACCTCCAGGGCCGAAGCTTCAATCAATAGAGACTTGAACAAGACAACCAGCAATTGAACACCCACCCTCGTTCGTGCGCACTTACCGTCAAGATGGCCAAGAACGTATGTCCATACGCCCCCCTCACTGCGGGATATCCACCTCCTCTTCCGCCTCCTTCTGGTTCCAGTCGATGACTTGCCAGCCTTCCTTGTCGCCCTTGAGTCCACTCGGTTCTGACGCCTCTTCTTCCAGGTTCCCGGTCCCGCTTACCCGACATACAAGAGCCCATACGGCCCTAAGTGAGTTCACCATAAGACTTCCGACTTGATCCTGTGGAATATATGTGCGGCCTCTGCCGGACGATGGCATTGCGAACGAGATGAAGTGGTTGCGCCCAGAAAGAGATGGGAGTTGGTTCACGGCATTTGGAAAACATCATACGGGGCGACCGACCGAAACTATATACAGGATCAGCAGGAGAGGAAACAATGTGGCTGACTGGTGCTTTCCTCAGGTACCACTACCAGCCCAACGTCGCTGGATGGACTCCTAAGCAGTTTGCTGGCCTGTAAGCAATCCCGAAACCTCGTACCTTCCGACACCCTTTTGCGGCGACAGAGGCAAACCTCCGGCCTCAGGCATGCGCCGGGGCTTTGTGGCAGCTCAACCATGAGTCTAACAAACTCAAATGCTGGAGCACAAAGAAGCCTTTCCGAAGCAGCCCTCGGACCGAACACCGCAATCAATAGCTAACATAATCGATCGAAACGCAGTGGTTTCAAGGCCGGTGCCTTCGGTGGCGTCGCCCTCTTCGCCGTCATCTTCTACGCCTCGGGCATTCCCCGCGTGCAGGACGACATCCTCAAGAAGATTCCCGGCATGAGCAGATTCTACGACCGCGAGGTTCCCGCCTCCGACAACCCCTTCTAAACGACCAAGATGCGAAATCGGATGTGTTTAGAGGAGTTTTGTGAGGGCCTGGAAGAACGAACTTGGAGAATCGAGACGCACAAGTGAGAGAATACTTGCCGCAAAGCATGGCGAAGCGGGCCTCCTGTACAAAATGACACAATAGACTATACGACCACCATTTTCTTCCATCGGAAATTTTGCCCAGTGATGTGCTCGGCGATACCATGCAGGCCGCTCATGTCAAGTCTCTGGGAATACGCTGATTGGAAATATGTTCACTGAAATCAAGCGCCTGTACCACGACCTCCCGACTGGTATCGTTGCAATCGGTGACGTTTCATGCTCAAATGGGTATCCTCATTTTTGAACCTGTTGCCTGAGTATCGAATTATCCAGGTACAGGTTTTCCAAGTAGGGTTGGACGGAAGTATGATGAAATACTAGGTTTTCATACGGCGATGCAGTGATTGGTAACGATACTTTATTTCCAAATACGCGGTGGATTTTATCTTGGCCATCCCATCTATCAAATAAGTCTGCATACAAACGGAATTGTTCTCTTGGTATCGTAGTGTACAATTGTGTACAGAATCATCTCTGAAGACTAGTATTGGGACCATGGCTTATATCATTTATGCCTTCATGCTCTCCTTGATCTCTCCCTTCATTCTGGTGATCGTGCCGGCACCTCCGTACACGAGACCAGTGTACACCATGGCGACGCTAGCACCGGCGTTCAGGATCTCCAAAGCCTGGCGGCCATTTGTGATACCGCCCGTGGCAAAGATGACCTTCTGCTCGGATCCCGCTTGGGGCGGGGATGCTGGCTTGGCTGCCGCTGCCAAGTCGTCCTTAATCATGCCGGTCACGGTACCCTCGATGCTGGCTATGCTCGAGGTCGACGCCTCTTCTTGAATGCTCTTTGAAGTTGTCTCTGCAGGGGCGGCACTAGCATAGCTGCGTCCGTCCAGCATCTTGCGGTACCGCTTGACGAGGTCAAGAGTACGCTCGAACATCATGGGTCCAGAGTAGCCACCAGTCTCCGCTAGGGTTGTTGCCTCCTGGGGGGTGATGGCAATGTTGGGAGGCACAACGCCGGTGCGGCGCTTCGTAGTGTTTCCTACAATGACACCGTCGACTCCGCTCTCCCAGACGGCCTGAACGATACCCTCCATCTGAGCATCTTCCTCCTCGTCGGGCGACACCTTGACCATGACCTTGGGGCTCGTCTTCCTCTGTACCTTCCTGGCCTCGTCGACCACGGCGCTGAGGATCCTGGTCAGCGGCTCGGCCGCCTGCAGATCCCTCAGTCCTGGGGTGTTCGGGCTGGACACGTTGACGACGAGAATGTCTGCGTACGGTGCCAGTCTGCTCACGCAGTATGTGTAGTCCCTAGCAATAGCAGCCACGTCCCCTTCTGGCGTATCCTTGTTCTTCGCAACCTGCACAGCCAGTAGCTTTCCATCCCACAGACTTCCCGGGGGCACGTTGGCAGCACCATTGAGAACCTCGTCCTCGGTGAGCCCGACAGACTTGGCGTACAGGCGGACGCGGTTCCGGAGGGTCATGGCCATATGGTCGGCGCCGTGTGAGTTGAGACCGTATCTGTTGATCAGGCCGTGGAGGCCCGGGAGACGGAACATGCGCGGCTTTGCGTTACCGGGCTGTCCCAGAGGTGTGCATCCACCGACCTCAACGACAGCGGCACCGAGAGCAAACAGAGGATCCGGAACCTCGGCATGCTTGTCCAGGCCAGCGGAAATACCGATCGGGTTCGACAACGGGTAGCCAAAGACAGAGAGACCCAGGGAGGCATCGAGAGTCTTGGTCGTCGAGGAGCGTTCGCGCGGGTGGAGGTTAAGACCGTACAGGGTCTTCATGGACGAGACAGCGACATTGTGTGCTTCTTCGGCATCGGGGTAGATGACGCGCAGAACCGGCGGGACCAGCCACTGGTGAAAAGAGGCCCGCGTGTCTGTTCCGTAAATGTAGCCAATGTAGCCTCCAGCTCCGATGAGAGCCGTTAGCAGTATCGTCTTGGCCGTGGAGGCAGGTGCTGTCGTTGTGGTCGAGGCATGTCGTTTGCCGGACAGCTGCTGGGCTCGGAGCTGCTGTCGAGGCAGCTGACGGGAGAGAATGAGAGAATTGATCGTCCTAGGGGCGACCCTGGACGTGCGAAGGGAAGAATTCATTGTGAGCGTCGCATAGTCTCGTGCCCGACACTCAATGGCAGAAAAGGCGCCAAGTTGAGAATGATGAAAGTCGCTCGGATCTGGAAATACCTAATGTAGGTACCGATCCCGTGTAGCGTAAACGGCCGATCGCACAGAGCTAGATCTGCACCGTGCCTCTGTAGCGCATACACAGTACGCCGCGTTCACAGACCCCATCTCACCTATTTGCAACACTGCCAATTTCCTAAAACTGTCAACTTTGGGGCCATATCACCAATTGTCGCCATCAGTCAACCAACCACGCACAATTCGAAAGACCAGTCTGGGGGTGATGGGCTTGCCAAAGACAGACTGCCGATTATGTCTACCTTCAACGAGAATACCGACCTGTTCCTGACGCCAACCGTTTTGCGCACAACTCTAGGCGCGATAGTCCTTGCCCTCGCACTGTGCGCAGATGTCTGGACGAGACAGCCAGGAGTGTCAAGATGGCAGCTGGGCAAGCGATTTATCTGTGCCTACGCAGCGCCTCTGATTGTGCCTACACTCTTGGGCCTCGTATGGCTCAACATGGTCAACGTATTTGTTCCGAAGCCGTACATGGTGAGTGTCTTTCAGAGATCCCCAGATTACATTATCCAGAAACTGACAGGGGAAACAGGATGAGATCTTTCACATACCCCAGGCACAAGTGTATTGCGAAGGGAAATACACCCAGTGGGATGACAAGATTACAACACCACCAGGCTTGTACGTAAATGCTACATTCAGACCTATTGGCTCCAGTTGCTGACCATAACAGATACTATTTGAGCATCGTCTGGGCCCGAATTTCTGGTCATCAAGATTGCTCTGCAGATACTCTTCGCCGATTCAATGTCTTTGCTACTGCATTGACAGCCGCTGTTGCCACATCCTGTCGCTCTACGATTGAGGGATCCTCTCTGAGAAAAGGAACCAGCTCCGTCTATTCCATCCACACGGGCCTCAACATCGCCCTGTTCCCCGTTCTATTCTTCTTTTCCGGCCTCTACTACACGGACGTGATTTCCACGTGTGTCGTGCTCGTGGCCTATCTCAACCATCTGTCGAGGTCAAAGCAGGGTCGAGCCGACAGTTCTTTGGCGAACGACTTTTACACAATCCTACTGGGTGTGCTCGCCTTGTTCATGCGCCAGACCAACGTCTTTTGGGTCGTGGTGTACATGGGTGGTCTCGAGGCCGTGCAAGCCATTCGAGAGCTGCCTGTCAGTCATGAAAGTCCCGTTCTCGACACTTGGGTCAAGCAAGCCAAATTCTTCTTCTACAGGTCCTCCATTGGTGCCACTCACGATGTTCCACTCGAGGATGCCTGGCCAGAAGATCTAGTGCTATGTCTTGCCAGCATTGGCATTGCGGCTGTCTTCAATATTGGACCTGTCCTACGCCGCATATTCCCACACATTATTGTCGTTGGTCTCTTTGCAGGCTTTGTTGTCTGGAATGGGGGTGTTGTGCTTGGAGACAAGTCGAACCATGTGGCAACGCTTCATTTGGCACAGATGCTGTACATCTGGCCTCTGTTCGCCTTCTTCTCAGCTCCCTTGTTTCTACCTCAGGCACTACACTTACTTGCGACTCTCCAGAAGTACGTAACCTCTCGAAACACTGCAGCGCCGTCCAAGTCATCCGGCCAAGCCAAGCACAGTTCGCAGCCAAAACTGAACTATCTCGGCATGTTCCTTTCGGTAGTCACGCTTGCAGGATCGATCGTTGTTGCCACGCTGATTGTTCACTTCAATACCATCATTCACCCCTTCACCCTGGCGGACAACCGCCATTACATGTTTTACGTCTTCCGTTACAGCGTCATGCGCGGCCCCTTCATTCGTCTCTTCCTGGCACCGATTTACATCTTCTGCGCCATCCTGGTTTGGACTTCTTTGTATCGGCTCAAGCCACAAAGTTCGCCAAAGTCTCTGGCACCAAGAGTCAACTCTGCTGCGACGGGCGTGCCCACTTCAGAGGTTCTCATCCTTCTTGTCACCATTACGCTGAATCTCATGACGGCACCGTTGGTTGAACCGCGATACTTTATACTTCCCTGGATCTTTTGGCGCCTGTCGGTACCGAGACGTACGAGTCAACGAAAAGGTGGCTGGGATTGGTCTCTGGCTCTTGAGACGTTGTGGTTTCTGGCTGTCAACGCCATCCTGATGTATATCTTCCTAGCCAAGCCATATATCTGGAAGACTGCCGATGGACAGGTGCTGGACGGCGGCAATGTCCAAAGATTTATGTGGTGATGAAGCATTTGCCAGTCGATTTGGCCTCATAGACTTTTGTATTTAGTTTTGCATCTAGAAGGCGTGGAAGCATCTCGAAGCATTGACGACGGTCATTCTTGTCACAAACACACAAGATGGCTAACCATGAGCCGCATGAGGACTTACGAGATATCCTAGACGGCGAAAAGACCTGTACAGTAGCCCTGGTAGCGAAATGAACGTATATCGATCGCGATGAGACAGACGAGATGCCCCTTGCAAAGACAACCTGCTCCACCTGAGAAGTGACAATACATGGCCAGCTCTATTCCCGTGACATCTTTGAGTAACGTACTGACTTTTTCCCTTTTGCACATAACTCAAATGAGTTGTTTGGTGTATGCAGGTGCCCAAATACAGATATACATGATCCTATTTTAACTACTCTTGGATCCTTGCGCAACTTGATAGTTAGGTCGCCTGATACAAACGCAGGTCCGGCGTACGTCGAGTCAGCAGTAGAGCGAATATATTGAGTGTAGAAAGTCAGTATATCAGTCCGGTAAAGCAAAACTTCGCCCAAAAGGTTCCAAGACCGAAATATGCTTTGGCCCGGGAAACGCAGATGTTGTTCTTGGTTCAATGAATAACAGTGCATTGCATCCTGTCTTGCATGCCTCGTCGCTCTTTGGAAACAGACTGCTCTCATAACTCGTCCCCTGCCTCGGTTGATTTCCTCACAAATATGATAAGCGACTGTAATCTTTGGCTGCAACAAATCATCACGCGCCTCGGATGTCGCTGCTTCAGCCAGACCGATTACCCCAGATCGATCGCATTTCACACAACCTCCTCACTTGGCAAGAAAACAAGGAACCGGGACACAAGTTGCAAGCATCAACAGAAGCCATTCCTATTCCATCAAACCACACTTTTAAGCTTTGAGCTCTTCTGTCAACCTGCATATAGGATTCAAACTAGAACTGGTCAAGATCCCGCAATACATAAGTGCTTATTGTCACGTACAGAAACCTACACTTTCCCGACGAACAAGGCCCGGGGCAAAGGGCAACAATTAAAAAGTGCCCGGAAACGGCCGAGCGCGGGGAAACTGGAGAACCTTCCCCGGCATTGCATTACCTTAGCTGTCAGTGAGGGTCCTCCAAGGTGCGCAGGCGGTATTTCGCCTAAAACTCTAGGTAGTTCACAGCCTACAGTCGCTGTCGATACAGGGAATACCTGAAACTAGGGCCATTTTCAGAACGCTCTGCTGCATGGCTTTGGTACAGGTCGGCCGCTATTGGTTGGAACTTGGTACCATGAGTAAGTGAGGTGCAGCGACGTCAGGCAGAGCCCATCGATCGGGAATTTCGCTTTATCGCTCTCTGTCTCTCTCCTTGTTCTCCTTGGCCTGCACACCACCATCCGAAAAGGCATTACCACACCACACCCCCATCTGATAAAAGGCGATCATAACCGAGATTTCCCACACACGTATAGATTCCGGAGACGAGCGACATAATAGCGCATTCTTTCACATACTTCTGAGACCACAGACGAATACACAGCGAGGACCCAACATTTGACCTCGAAGCAAGCGCACCGCACACGCCTCCAAACGCCTTATTTTCACAGTCGGGTCACCTGGTCCATAGTACGGAGCTCCTCGGGTCGACGGAGCTTTTGCGATCACAAGCCGAACCGCGGGCCCTGCGACGACCATCGCAATAACGCACGTTTGAGCGGCACGACATTTCGCCATCACCGGGACTGTGTACATCGAACAACTTCGGCGAAACAAAAGCGCAAACACATTGCCGGTCGCATTTGTTTGTCCCCAGCAAAGCACAAACAACTACACATCATAGCGACTGCGACCTACCTAGCACCAAAACCAAAACCGAGGGGAAGAGGAGATCACATCAACCACAGCGACGATGCCGTCGTCGCAGCGCCCCAACTTCTTCCTCTCCTCCTTCCTCGCCGCCTTCAGGCAACAAGCGCCACCGGCCTCGGCCCTCTCCACGTCGTCGCAGCCAAACAAGCACTCGCACCACCACCTACAGACATCAGCAGCGAGCGCGGCGGCGTCGGGCGCCCGGCCCATATCCACATCGACGGCGGCCGCATCGTCAACATCGTCTGCCGCGGACCACCAAGCCGGCAGCGTGATCAACCAGATTCCCATCCACAGCCCGCGGGCGCACCACGGCGGCGTGCCGATACCCGGGTCCTCGGCGGGACGGGACGGAGGAGGGCGGCGCCGGGGCAGCGACAGCAGCAGTGAGGGCTTCCGAGACGTCATCGGCGGCGACAAGTGGTACATTGGCGGCCGGACCGCCGGCGGCGAGGAGAAGTTCTTCAAGCTGGGCGTCGTGCGGCGGATCAAGAGCAACGACCGGTTGAGCCTGGATCGATTGAGCCTGTGATTCTCCTATGACTGGAAACGGTAAAAGGAGGAGATTAATATATGAAGGACCCCAGACGGAGATGAGCCTTCGGCCCCCCGATATCGCCAAGATCACGCCAAGGAAGGGGTTCATTCTTTCATGATGGCGCTATGAGAAAGATTCACCACGACTGATCTCAAGAGAGACAGTTTCGCTGCTTTCTACACGGGCGTTGGGCGGGGACTATCAGGGAACGGCGCTATACATTTGAGGATTCCGTGGGATTTATACACGAGCCAACGGCCAGGGAAGAAATGACCCCCCGGCCACGAGCCACAACGGACTCGAACCAGGAAGGCGAGAGCCCGAGACCCAACAGGCCGGCTTTTATGAACCCAAAGAAAAGTGTGACATGCTTCTTCTTTTTTGCGTCTTGGTTTTGGTTTTGGTTTGGGGCCACGAAATGAGAAATGATCAGGAAAAATAAAAAGACTTGAGATGTGTCTCTGGGTATACATATATATTGAACATTTACATACCTATATATATGACGAGCAAATAAATACTCGAAACAGCACATATGGATCGTACTATACAGGTTCATGCTTTTGTTTATTGAACTAGATCGAGTTATTCGCATTCCTTTGAATTTGATCTATATCGACCAACCCACACGTAGCCTGCTGTATTGTCAACGACCTAAACAATCTAACAGCATCCTTTTGCTTTCCCTGTTTCTGAAAGATTACAAACTTGGGAAACAAAAGATCCAGGTCCGCCAAGTTGCATTTGCACACATACTCTCCAGTTGCCATTCATCAGTCATACATAGTTTCAAGGAAAAGAGCTTTTCAATTATTCCACTTTATTTCATTGCCCTTTGATCTTTGCAAAAGCACATCATGCCTTGGTCGAGCAAAGCCTCCGTTAAACCCAAGGCCTTTTCCGGTCAGCTTTTTTGCCGTAAAAACAAAAATATATGTCCATAGTCATGGGTCTAACCCCCTTTACTCCTCTTCCTCGGCAGCGTCCTCTTCCATTGCCTCGGCCGCCTCAGCTTCCGCCTCTGCCTCTTCTTCCGCCTCAGCCTCCTCCTCTTCCACTTCGGCCTCTTCAACACCGTTAGTCTCGCTGACAACGCCACCCTCTTGCTCCAGCTTCAACCACTCTTCCCATTCGGGGAAGAGCTCATCATCCTCGGCTGGCACACCAATCGTCTTGGCTACTCTGCCCTTCTTGTTCTTCTCAAGACTCTCCTTCCAGCCTTGCACGGCTTGCGGGGCAAGGCTCGGCTTGTATGTCTGAGCAGTAAAGGCGGCTTCGGCGTACCGGTTTGTGCTGGTCATAATCTTGATGGCACCCTCAACATCACCAAGACTCCACTTGGCGAGGTGTGCCAAGTTGTTCACGCCAGCCTGCTCAGCCAATTCAGCGAGCTGAGCAAGGCCGTCCCGGTCGCATGTGCTGGTGTAGATGAGCAGCAGGTTGCCAAGATCCTTGCCGTTGGTAAAACATTCAGTGGCAAGCGGGATGTTCCAGTTGGTCAAAGCAGCATCGCCAACAGCCTTCCACTTGTGCTCAACATCGGCTTCCCGTGCCAACTCGAGTGCAATCTCAAGCTGGTGCAATGCCAGTGCCAGATCAAACTTGTGCTCAGGATCCGTGGCAACCTCCAAAGCCAGCTCCTTGTGGCCCTGGCCCTCGAGGAATCGAGCAATCTTGTTCAGTTGATCCTGGGGAATAGAGGGAAGGAGCTCGGCGGCCGTCTCCATGTCGTCTCGTAGCACAAGAGTTTGGTACTCCAGCACAGGCAGGCTGAGACCGAAGGATGTGACATTGACGTCCTTGTCAGCCAGGTAGACTCTCGAGTCACGCTGGATGTAGCCAAGGATGTAAAGAGGGCTGTCCGAGTGCGAGACTGTGTAGGTCTGGTCACCGACCAAGTAGTTCAGGCGGTTGGTGTTGTTGGTGTAGACAAACACGTCTCCAACCCACTCTCCAGTCCGCACGCTCTCCGCAATGTCGGTAATAACTTCAAATGCTGCCTCGACACCATCCTCATCAACGTCACCAGCTTGGGTGGCCTCGACATAGGCTTCTCTCGAAAAGCGGAGAACATAGAAAGTGTCCTCGCAGGCCAGTGCGACCAATTCACCGCTGTCAGACCAGTACACCTGCTTGGGCTCAACCTCGATGCGGCGCACAAGACCGCCTGTCGCCCAGTCGTAGAAGCTGACACCTCCAGCGCCCTTTACACCAAGAAGAAGACCACCAGTGAGACCATCGGCCTGGAAGGGGATGTCCAGTCCACCAGTCTTCTCGACAAAGTTCTTGAAGACCTTGATACTCGTGGGCGATTCCCTGATGGCAAAGTCGTTGCTGTTATCCTTGGACGCCCACACAAAGTCTAGAGCGCTACCAAAGGCCTTGTTTCTCCATGCCAGAGCAGTGTAGATGATGTATTCGTTGTCTCCGCAGACGGCGACAAATCGGCCATTGGGCGAGTGGACCAGAGTGGTGGGGAAGATCTCGCAAGTTCCAAGCTCCTTGGTCGGCAACGTGATGGGCGTGTTGTCCTTGATGGAAGCATCGCCTCCCCTGATCACCGACGAAATGACCTCGTTGTGGCGTGCCCAAATTATCTTGCCGGAGCTGTCCATGGAAACGGAAGGCTCCTCTTTTCCGAGCTTGACGACAACGGCGCCATCGTCGAAACCAACGGCGACACCTTGCTTGCCCTTTTGTGATGAGACACACCAAGCGCGCTCTAGGCCGTAGTTGAGCGACTGCTCGAATCGATATGTGTTGGCATTCCAGCTGTTATATCTAGTTAGCATTGGCGCTTCGGAGGGACGCTCCCAAGAGACCTACAGTCTGAGTGTGCCGTCCTCGGAACCCGAGAGAATAATGGGAAGCTCTGGGTGGTAGATGGCAAAAGAGACATTGTTTGTGTGTCCCTCAAGCGTAGCAATCAGCGACTTTGTGGTGTAATCCCAGACCTTGATCGTCCGATCATCGGAACAAGTCAGGATGTGAGGTCGGTCGGAGTGCGGGTAGTAATCGACTGCGTTGACGCCCTTGGCCTCGTGGGCCTCGATGGTGAAGTTGGCGGTCGAGGAGCCCAGACTCCAGATCTTGACCGTCCTGTCCAGACAAGCAGATGCAAAGGTGTTGGTGTCTTTGGGGTTGATGCTAAGGTCCATGACATAGTGGGAATGTCCTTCGAAGCTGTAAAACAGAACATTAGCCACAGCTTCCATGTTTTGCTTCGCCAAATATGTAGCACTTACGTCCTGATGCATTTCCAGCCCTGGCTCCAGTCGAAGCACTTTATCGTCATGTCATCGGAAGCCGTCAGGACAAAAGGCTGTGTGGGGTGGACGGCGATGGCGCGAATGTAGTCAGGGTGAGCCTCGAAGCTGGTGACCTTCTCCGAGGTGTTGTAGTTGTAGACACGGGCCTGGAAGTCATCTGAGCCGCAGATGAACCAGTTCTTGCGCGCAATGAAGCGACCAGCTCGCACTGGCACGTCTGTGACCTCGAAGCTCTTGACGATCTGCTGTGTCTCGTAGCTCCAGATGTGGACGTGGCCAGAGTAGAGGGTGGTGAGAATCCATGGCTCTGTGGGATGGAAGTCGCAGCCCTTGACTCGCTCGCTGCGAGCAAACAGCTGTCGCTTGACGTCGAGCTTCATGTTGGCGAACTCGATATCGAGGGGTCGGAACTAGACAGGTGTTTGTTGGGTGTGTCGGTGGTAGGTAGAGGTCGGTCGCATCCAGAGTAGATGCTGTTGGCGACGGTGAGGGCCACAGGGTCCCTTGCAAAGTATCTCGTCGTCCAGCAGCAAGTTCTCTTCCCGAGACTGTTGTGGATTGGCGTGGACGGAGAAGTGGTTGTTCGTGATGGTTCTCCTAATGCCCGAAAGCTGCCTGTAATCCAGAGTGCTCTCACAATCGCTAGGCCAGGTCCAGGTCGTAGCCCACATTCAATTGATGGCTGGATTGGAATAGGACACCTCACTGAGCAATTGCGCCCCACAAATTTGTCTGGCGGCGGGCAGCCTTCCCAGTTGCGCCTCCAGTGGCCCAGGGGTCTCCTGTCCAGATCAAAAGGTCATTGGCTCTGGACTGCAAGTGGGTGCACAGAGCAGCCCCTTATTGATGCGCTGTCAGCTGTCAAACAGGAACTCATCACTTGGCCACTCAAACACCAAACAGTCTACAACTACAGCATGCATGTAATTATTCCAGCTTCGTTCTTATTGTATTTGTTGCTAAATCAAAATTCAACTGTCACTTATATACAGAGAACATACCTCGTAATTTTATTTCTGTTCGGAGAGAGGCAAGGATCAGGCATGCCGTCCATTGGAGGGTTGCAATCTGTTGGTCACCATAATTGTACTGGTCCGATGCAAGAAATAGAAACATGATAATACTGCTTGTCACTACCTATCCACTGGTCAATAGTTCAATGGTTCTCGGAATTTTACAACTCCTCAGCCTATCCACTATCTGACTCCGGTAGACATGGAAATACACATATTTCGACAGACTGCCACAGTATGCCAAGTAGCATGATGATAATAAGGTACACAACAAGTTCGAAGTCGTGGTGGTGCAACTCCCTGTGCAACTGTGTATGTGCATCCATAAATATATGAGAATGGGAAAAGAAGTTTGCGATCATCGTGGGCAAGATGCGTAATGACCCATCCATGAACTACACGATGGCAATATCCAGGCGATATAGCTTGCTATACTGAACCAGGTCAATTGTTCATGTTGCGGCGCTTTTAAAAACAGAAATAAAAACAGAAATAAAACATATCACACATCAATGGTAAAAAGATGATTTGTTTGAAGTGTTTTCATTTATCAAGTGTTGCCAGCCCTTGAAAGGAGGCAGTTTCCACTTGCTATGCTGGTCTATCTGACCTTTGCTTGGTAAACGCTGTACCAGCAACCAAAATGCAAATCCTTTGGCCCTTGTCCGGTATCATACACGAACGCCTTTATCCGATACGCCTTGCTGATTGTCATGTCTCATGCGGAAAGAAAAATCGAGAAGTGTGAATGCGAGTGCAGTGCCACGGGTAGTGGCACTACAGCTTGGCCGCGATTCAATCGCGACTGTCGGCCTGGACCTTCTTCACGACGTCGACAACCTGGGGGTACAGCTTGTCAGAGGTCTGCAGGCCACACACCTGGATGGCGACATCTTCGGCACTGTTCTCAGCCATGATCTTGGCGAGCTCCTTGCTCTCCTCATCGCCGTCAACGTTCTGGAAACGGAGAGCCATCTCGGCGGCAAAGAGCAGAGCCTCGACGCTGTGACCCTTCTCAGCGAGCTCAACAGCCGGGGAGATGAAACGCTCCTTGCGGCTGAGCTTTCGGAGAGGAGCACGGCCAACACGCTCAACAGCATCAGCCAAGTGAGGGTTGCTGATACGCTGAATGATCTTCTGCTTGTACTGCTCCTGCTCCTCGGCAGAGATGCCGTGCTTCTCCACGATCAACTTGCTGGTCTCAGCGAGAGCTGCAGAGACCTCATCCTTGATCTCCTTGTCAAGGAGGGCATCATCGACGGTCTTCTTCTGACGGTTGTAACCGTGGTAGGCAGCGGTGGCGTGACCAGTGTTGACGGTAAAGAGCTTGCGCTCAATGTAGGGCAGCAGGTTGTCGACCCACTTGATACCCTCGATAGAGGGGTGCTCACTGCTCTTGAAGGGGGTGCTGTCGACGACCCACTCGTAGAACTTCTCCAGGGTGACATCGAGACCGGCGTTGGGATCTTGAGCAGGAACAATTCGGTCAATAGCCGAGTTGGCGTAGGCAGCACGCTCGTGGTGGTCGTCGAGGCGGTGCTCGGGGGTGTTCTTGGGGTCCTTGATGTGTCCAGCAAGGGTGTCTGTGGCGCCAATGGCGTTCTCGCAGGCAATGACGGCGAGAGGCTTGAGGTCATTCGATCGCTTGTCGATACCCTTGGCGATGACGGGGGCGATGAACTTCAGGATGTTGGGGCCGACGGAGCAAGTGACGACGTCAGCGGTGGCGATCTCGTCGACCAACTCAGCCTCGTGAGTCTTGGAGTTGATTGCACGGTAGTTGGTGATGGTCTTCTTGTCGACACCCTCGGCGCCAACCTCGATGACATGGTACTCCTTGGTGTTGTTCAGGGAGTCGACGAGGGCATCGACGACATCGGCAAAGATGACCTCGTAGCCAGACTCGTGCAAGAAGCAGGCGACAAAGCCACGGCCAATGTTGCCGGATCCGAAGTGAACAGCCTTCTTACCCATTGTGGTGGTTTGGGTGTGTTGGATGTGGTGGTAGAAGTAGTAGGTGAAGTGGGGCAGACAAGCAGGCAGGTGCGTGCTTGTAGTAGTAGTGTTGGTGGGCCTTTAGGTCAGAAAGGCACTGGAATCTGGGGTATCGAGAGAAGTGAAGTTTTTGAGGTGAATGTGGAATGACGAAAATAAAAAGATCGTGAGATTGGGAGGAAGTCGTCAGCTTTATATGGGAGGGCGACTGGAAAAGTGCTGGAGGGGTCACACGGGAAGGAGTGGTCGGTAAGTATCGTGGACGGGAATGATGCTGAACGAATGCGTGCCTATGACATGCGGGCGCCCAGACGAGGTGCAAGTGGAAACGGTTCGCTAGGTATGTCACACACAGCCCACTTTCGTTCTATGTAAGGCTTGGCGTCATAAACGGAAAGCGTGCTAGCGTCAATACCTTGGTCGATCCCTGGCGTGAAATGATGCACTAGAGAACACACCAATCAGAGGCGAGCCTCAAAACTGATACGGAACAGGTGTGGGCGGGGCCTGTGATCGCTGCTGTTGAGTAGCCGGTTGACCGGTAACTTGACAACGTCCACGGGATGTGATGTTTTGTGTTTTGTGGTTGGGTTGAGTGAGACCAGGTGGATCGATCGAGAGCGGTGATGATTTGAAATGTTGAAAGCCAAAAGGCTGGTGGTTGAGACTTGAAAACGGTGAGATGCAGGATTTGTTCTTCTCTGTTTGTACTGTAGGTGGTTTGCTTAGTGCGTGCCTTCCAGTGTTCCTTTGATTGTCCTCACTTTTAGGAAACTGGCAACTCCCCCCGAAGGAGAGTTCACCGCCCCACTGACATTACAATCATTGGACGAGCTCAGTAAATATGGGGCCCTGTCACACTCCGTTACATCCCTCCTCGCACCAAGCCTCCGTCATCAACTTTGAGATGGCATCATGCCAAAACGGATCGAGGCCAGGCCCTTCAGGCATTGGTATTCTGAGTTCCTATTGCAGCTAACATTGAACCCCTGGCATCCAACCCCTCCCAATGTACCGCCGCGCTTGTGGCTTGCTTCATCGTTGGACTCAACTCCTGCTCATATGTGAGAGAGATTCGCTATGCTTAGGGTCACAGCCGAGCGTCGCGTCCTGGCAAGAGTCAAGCACTTGAGACTCCTTGCTACATTGCATGGTGACCCGTGTCTACGTATTCGTACCTCGTACGAAATTCATACATACACCTTCTAATTGACTTCCCTTGGAGTGAGACAGCATTGCAAATCCCTCGACAACCACCGGCGCATGTCTGAGCAGTCGAAAGCGGTGTTACCACACCACACCAGCGGCTGCTATTTTCCGGTCAAGCCGTCGCAAGAGCCTCGGGTCTGCAAGGACAAACACTGCCAGCGTCAAAAGCATCGAGGCGGAAGCGGAAGCATTCGACAACATTACACTTGATTTCTTTAGTACGCTCCAAGTGCGACGTCTTTTCACAAGAATCGAGGGATACTGGCTTGTTGTAACAGCATGTAAGTGAGATGCCCATGGGGATGGGATACTCGCGCATACAGAGTACTCCTTCGGACTGCAGAATACCTGTCTTCCCCATATTCTCCCCGCCTGGCCCCGGTGGCCGCCCATGGGAGATAAATGGGCCTTTCTTTGTCACTACTGCTGCAAGCTTCATGCAGACGAGAAGAAACGGACTGCAGGTCGGATGCCGAAAAGGTGTACTCCATTGGGCCAGATCGCAAGTTGTCGTAAATGTAAAAAAGGCGCAGCTTATTGGGACATGGTATCTTTCAGACAACAACTCGTACTTTGGGTTTGTTCGAGCGCTTACCTAGTATTGACACAACCAACCTCATCACGCACCGATCAAAGAGACCAACCCGGGCTCAACTGTTTTACTACAAGATACTGTGTCGTTGCGACTAGACATGTTTATTTTTATACCCTGGCAACCCGGATGATCATGGTAAACTTCCCATGGGATTTGCTTTCCTGTCGCAAAACCTATTTTCTTCTTGTCCTGACTTGGTGCTGTTCCTGAACATCACTGAATTGTGTACGTACCCAGTGATCCGACCGCCCCACCAGGACGCAGGCAGGGCGTTGAGCGTCGGGACCGTCATCTCACTCCGACCGTTTTCCCAAAACAAAACGGTAGGAAGCTGCCCCTGGGGAAGTGGATTCAAATGCCCCTCATCTGTTACCGTCCCAGAGACCCCCGCTAATCCTTGGCTATGACCTCACAGCGCAGCCCAACGGCACCACCAAAAGACCCTGCCAGAATTGTGTCGATTCTTCGATCAATCATTCGCCCAGCAGACGCGTACGTGCGCCCATCGATCATCGTGATTCGGCTCGTCCCTCTAGTCCAGTGCGCTCTCACTGAACTCTGCCCAACAAGCGATCGTGTATCAGAATTCAGGACATTTATCTCCTAGAGTGCCCACCTCTCTATCTCGTGCTTTATCTGTATTGGCTGTTCAGTCCTAGGTTGCCATCCGGCCTATCTGATCCAGGGGCTTGTGATACTATATCATGGAATGAATGAATATCACTGCAGACCGCTGCAGTTCACTTTCCACGATAGTCAACTCTGAAGACTATCGTAGCGTCATATCAAGTCACAATTTCGAGCTCTGTGCGATCGATCCCGTACGATGTCATATTGCTCACATATTGAATGGGCCCATGGATGAGCTGACCAGACAGACAAAGGAACGTCAGCCATCGTCATTCCCAAACGCCTGGTTTTGCACGACTCAAAAAGTCCGGTCCTGTTTAGGGCTGAATAATTGACTGGCGAGACTGGCAAACAAGATGACGAAATATCATCCGACCGTACCGTAGCACTTGTCGATTTGCAACTCCGACCAACCGAACAACCGACTATTCCCTATGCTGGCACTGGACTTGTTTTTTATGGGGCCATGCCCCCGGGGCGAGAGCTTTCTTCGTTTGTGGGTCCCAGTCTCGTGGTTCGAGGCGTCGCTGATCTCCTCTCCCAGCTCCCGAACTGTCTGGAGAAGAGACTCCACTACCGCACAGCAGAGCCCGCGAAACCACACGTTTGTATCGACGTTCCCCCGAAGCGGCCTTGCCTCGATATTGCGTTGACGGTCATCATGGCTACCTGTATGCTCCGTCATCTTCTACGGAAGATCGTGGTTCATCGGGGCCGCAACACCGAACAATCTTCCCCCGGCTCCGTCAGCATGTCGAGGGAGCCTCCGTATCCACGTACGGAGGTGAACCCACATCGCTGTCTGTTGCGTAGCCCACATAGGTCCAGACCCTTATGCTGTTGATGGCTTAGCTGTCTGCTGTGCTGTGGCCTATATCCGCACCAATTCTGAGGCGCGCTACTCTGGACTCCAGGCCTTGCGCCGTCTCCTTATCTTCCCTTCCTATCTCTTCCACAAGACACCGGAACTGGTTTTACAAGTCTCGGATGACCCAACTGCGGCGTGCCCGTACTGTTGGCATGTTACATGATACACTGACCTGCACAGACATACCTGGGTGATATTTGACCAGACATCGATGCACGTGTTTTCCGTTATACCATAATCGCACCAGGGCACTCTCTTCGTCACGGTTCTCGTCACCACATCGTGACTTCCGACTCCTCAGGAGGCCCGCCCCAGGTCTTACGATGCATAGCCGGCGAAAACTCCACAACGTCAAAAATACGGAGGTGCTCCACCCACCCACACTTTTGCACCAATATCACATGTTGGTCCGTTATCTAGTGGGCCGTGCAGGAACGGAATACTGTCGGGTACGATCGTGAGAACACGTCGTGATCAGCAATAGCCAATAGTTTCCCTCCTTATCGTGAAACATCGTGGCATTGGGCGGCTACAGAGTTGTGCTCAACAGCCCAGCAAAGTCAAATCCTAACTTGTCCATTTTGCATGAAAGAAAAATGCCTCAAGAGTTGCGTCTTAAAGGAGCCATACAGATGTCGGCTCTTTCGGGCCGCAGAGTATAAGCGAATTACACGCACTCGGTAATACTACTATTCTGCTTCAACCCAGCGACTATAGAGTATATTACCCCAAGCCAATATTGCTTCCAATGATACACTTTCAAGGGTAATTGCCCGAGTGCAACCATTGGCGCCAGCGGCACCTAATAGTTCTGATCGAGCACGCATCTCTGCTTGCCAGCGAGGCCTTGCCTCCACATCTCCGCAATTTCAAACCCCCCTGCCCTGCTGCGAACTCCTCCTGCTCGGGATGCCCAAAAGAGAATATATGGCTCACGATAAACCACGGAAAAGTGTGTTTGTGTGTGACCAAAGCACCGACTTGGACGGTCCACCGGCGTATGTGCCGGACGTGAGGTCCTGCGAGCGCCAAGTGGGGCCGATTCGTTCCGAACGTCTTGTGCTGCCGCCGAAGTCCTGAGAGAGTATTGGCTCGCAAGAATTCCACGGACAGCAGTGACCCGTGGTTGTCGTCTAGGCCTGGCTATCCCTTTCTCATTGAATTCTGCTTGAAGTCAGATAGGGAGGCCTCTCTCGCCAGATATTGCTGTTAAAAAAAATAAACTAGTTGGATCTTAATTTGTGTTTATTCCTTCTTGTTTTATCCTGCAGGAAATCGTAATTATTTTCATGTCACAATGAACTACCGAAGAATAAATCGAAGTTACCTGCGATGACGATATATGAGTACCTCTAAATCTCCGTACTTTGAACCAATCCTGTGTGTGGATCTGCACCAATGATTCTCTCGTCTCTCTCTAGCATGATCTGGTATATTTCCTCCGCTGTCCATTGAATTTCTGGAGCGCACCATAGTGTATAAAGTGACTCCTGAGTCCAGACCTCGTAGGCAAAACATTTTATGCTGGGGTCGGCGCCATGGGCCAACAACAGTTCGTATATTTCTCGCCCATCGGATCCTTCCAACGCCGCAGTGTGAAGTGCCGTGCCCTTAACATAGCCTGTCGCGTTGATCTCAGCTCCACCGTTGATAAGCAGTCTCACGGCTTCAATGTTGTTCCATTGTACTGAGTACTGTAGAGGACTGTAATCTTCTTCGCGCCAAAGATTTGGATCAGCTCCGTGGGTCAGAAGCAGCTTCAAAGTCTCGGTGGAATCCGGGCTGTTCGCCGCTTCTTGTATCGCCGTGCCCCAGAGTTTGTAACATCTGTTGACCTCTGCGCCGTGGCGCAACAGCAGCTTTGTCATCTCGATATTGGAGTCACCGCGTGCAACAGCCGAATTCAATGGAGGCTTCCATGAATCGTCGTGCACGGTGTTTGGATCCGTACCGTGCGTCAAGAATAGTTGAGCGGCTTCGATGGGAGTCATTTCCGTAAACAACTTTTCATGTGCCCAGCCTAGACCGGCAGCAGACGCGCCATCTTCGAAGAGTCGTTTCAGCAATCTGACCAAAGTGCTAACACTTGATCTCTGCGCACACACGATCGCTGCGACCAAACGTGATTGCAAGATACCAGGCGACTCGCCCCTGAAGTTTGTCCCCGCGTCAAGAAGCATGTGGCATATCGCTAGATGCTGCTTCTCCCATGCAAAGAACAGGAGTGATCTGGTCGTACCACTGTCAGTGCTTGGGGTGATGATCCCGTGCTCCAGCCAGTACCGAATGGGACGTTGTATGTCGTAGTAAATACACACGCCTATGGGTCCTCTAAAGATTGACATCTCTGTCGGAGCAGAAGCATATGAGCGAGTCCAATGCCGGCTCACAGTACGCCAAACGGGGCCACCAAAGACAACATCATCGCCAGTCGTTGCTTTAAGGAGCAGAGCCCACAGATCCCCCTCCCTCTCATTCATTTCGGCGGATCTCATGAATTCGATCATGTACCGGTCACTCTCATACTGCATGAACAGACCCACATACCTCGAAATGTCCTCAGGTATCCGAATCTGGGTACCGATCCATTGCCAGTACTTGAGAGAGATATCCCATGACATCCGAAGCGCCTCGTTTCTGCCCAAGCGTTGTTCGAGGTACTCTTGAACAGACAAATGTGCAAATCGGCATCGTTCCCCGAGTGTCACTGCATCGATTTTGACACAATTGCGACAAATATAGAGAAGGCTGCCACGACTCAGCTTTGCATTCGGATTGAACTCTTTGTTGACATCTTGGCAGGCCAAGATGCAGAGCGTCTCAGGCTCGATGGTCAAATTTGATACCATCAACCACATGAACACACGATTGGCGTAACTTCGCCATCTTTCTCCGATGCTCTCGTAGATTCTGTCATACGCGGCTTTGAGGCCCTCTGGTAAGCTATGCAACCACTCTAGTATTGCTTGGTTTGACTCGAATGTGAGTAGTTCGTTGATGTGGAGGGTTGCCCACTGAAACCTGACAGCCATGTTAGCAGTGTTGTTTTGTGTGTCAATAGAATCTGCGAGAATATCATCACTTACATTCCTCCACTTTTGTTTCGGAACAATTGTCCGACTATCCGTCGGACTTCGGGGTTCATTTCTTCCACGGCCCATTCACTCTTGGAGATTCTATCCATTACGAGTTTTTCGATGTCGCCCTGGTTATGTGCAGCTCCAACCTCAAGGTCCGGTGAGGTTCTGAAATGCTGCATCATATCTTTATCATTCCGGCTTGCGACGAACATTTTTACCACATTGATGGAACATCTGACTAGATGATCGAGCGCTTTTAGAATATCGTGGCGACTTTCTTCATCACACTCATCCAATCCGTCAATGACGATGAAGCTTTGAGGCGCTTCGTCTACCAATTGGACGAGCAGATCGAGGCATTCCTCTTGATTGAATTTCTCCGAGGCAAAGCCGCAAGCCTTTTTCCTATTATAGGCCTGTACTGTGCATACGGGGATAGACTTCTGGCCGATAGGCGAGGAGAGCTGCCTTGTGATACTGAGTAGCACCTCATGGGGACTTCTTCGGGTCTCTTGGTTTCGGTCACAAAAGAAATACGCGAATGGCGTGTTCTCTGATGCTACGTCGTCCACAACCTTTGTCGACAATTTTGTCTTCCCTGCCCCAGCTGTACGACAGTGTCAATTCGCTTTCGCAGAATGCAAAGATCCAACACCAGGCGACTGATCGAGGTACTTACGGATACCGTGAAGCCATATTGCTGTGGATCTAGATGATTGTCTCCATCTAACATAGGTTTCGTGAGCGATGAGCCACTCACACGTGCCTTCCAGTCTGCCTTTCCGGGCATTGTATAGGTCCGACTCGTAAGGAATCTGAGAAATCCACGTGAGAATCTCACGGCTTTGGTCGTCTTTGAGCGCGTTCACGAGCTGACCCACTCCAGCCTCAATAGTCGTGGCTGCAACTTGGAAATCGTCAAATCTACTTTTCAGGTCTGCAAGGACTGCAACAAGCCGATTGAAATGATCCCCGTTCTGTTGATGAGCAACATCATCCAATACCGCTTCGCAAGCTCGGGCGTACTTTTCTACTTGAAGCTCCGTTTTTGTTATCTTTTCCATACATTTAGTAAGTTCGCCAGGATTCAAAAGTCCACGCAAAGTATTTGTCGCCAGGCTCGAGGAATGATGACTGATGGCCAGTCCAAGGAACGAACAGATGGCAGCAAACAGATTTCTGATACTTTTCCTCAATGCGCTTGCGCAGTCTTGTCGGTTTGACTGGCCGAGGTACAGATCATGGTATATGCTAGCTCGAAGATGCGCGTGAGCGACAGTGGCCATGCCTGTCAATAGCTGGCCTGACTGCTCTCGGCTGAGAGTAACAGCTTGGAGAAGAAATCGGAATGCCGCCCAGGGTAGTGCGGAATGTACTGGATCGTATTGAACGCCAATGTCTCCAATCTCTTTAAACTTATCCAGGAAGTCAATGATGCGTGCCGCGATGTCTCGCAAAACCAGGGTGCGGGATCCCAGCTTTATTGTCCAAGCTGCCCCTTCCGCTTCTTTCTTTTTGGCTTCCAGTGCGTTCTTCACGTCTTCAATAATGTCGCCACTGCTGCAAGTGGCGCCACGATTTGTGCTGTGGGCTCCGGTGCAATGTACTTTGACAAAGTCCCGTAAAGTATGAGCTTGGCTTCGATCGTCCGCGGATGCACTCTCTTCCAGCGTTGACAGCGCACTTTCCCAAAGATTAATTGAAGATGGTGCTCTGGCTATTGCTGTAATGCCGTTGTCGACATCGATGTTTGTCGGAGGCTGTAGCGTAATGCTCGGGTTCGAAGCAACAGGCTCGTGGTCACTGCCTATTCGAGAGCCTTGACACGGCTGTGAGGGTGATTCGACTGCTGACAATCGGAAGCTCGAGGGGTTGATGCCACTCTGAACCTTTCCGCGGATAACAGCCTTCAGTCTGTCTCGTTTTCTCGCAACCTGTAGTGAAATCATGGTTGACATCACGCAGAGGCCTCGTCTGGAAGAGTGTTGTGGTTCAAGATGGAATGAAATGACCGGAGCACACAATGTCCAGAGACTTTTGGCGTTGGACACCGCAGCCTTACGCCTGCGCCCGGTTATTTACAACAAAGGCAACCATTGCAACTCTGATTTTCACGATTGGCCAGCCTGCTAAGAGAAGATCGCTTGGCTGCATATGTCATCCCAATATTGAAATATGTGTAATAACTAGATGCGATTGTTTCACGAAGCCAAGAAAATGGTACGAAGATACATATGCGGTAAGTTTACCACAGTACAGAGCTGTTTTGGTTACTTGACGATTTTGCCTAACATATCGCTCTTACACGGTGTGCGCGCGTGCTTTTAAAAATAGGAGAATCTTGAATTAATTGTAGGCGCCTATCTGAATAGTTCGATCGAGGGAATAAGACATTGTGTTGACGCACATTAAAAGTTTGGAGGAAGTCGGTGGCTCGGCTGCGAAGTAAGTCATGTCTAGCGAGACACATCAGCCTCTAACGTCGATCAAACACGCATGCTGACTCATCTATAATAGGCACCGCAAGTCTGTGATCAACGCCGATAAACTGGTTACTATATGACCAAGGGTCTTTCCTGAAACATCGAATTTGGGCAGGCTATCCAACACCTGCACGTGTTTGCCAACTGCCGTCCTGGGTCGACCAACTGCCCTTCTCGGCCATGCAAGACTTCGCAATAAGCTTAGATGAAATTTGTCGCAACAATGGCCTGGTATTGCGCTAGGTCGTAGATTAACATACAGCATTCTGCTTGATCACCCAAATAGGACTTCTTCGCTGTGCAGTCGGTCGGCCCCAAATGTAACTGTCGTTGCCGGCAGTTCACCTTGGTCGCTTTTCGCACGCTAAACTACTCATCAATGAGACGACACAGGGCGTTAACATTGATACTGGTGAGATAAGCCCTCAAATTTCGTCATACTGGAGGATGTCTTCTTTCGCCATCCAAGAACTTCCGAAAACGGCGATGTATGTCCGAATTTTCGGCCCTCAGCGTGTCTGCAGCCATACTTCAGACTGAACGGACGTCATTTCCAGTCAGGTGAAATGGACCCGAAATAAGACTATAACATCGGACAGGCACACTATACAGTAGGTCGCCGGCACAGATAGATCGACCCGGTATCCGCGCCCACCCTGGTCCAGTTTCCCAAACGGGCATGTAGCTCATGTGCTTGTTTGAAAGCTTAATCTTTCGCACCACTAGACATTATGTGCCTGGAGGTAAGGTGTATAAAGCAGATGGAAAGTCTTGGCACTGGTTATAGTATGGGGTCTCGCCTGCTCAGGATCGTTGAAACAACGGCCACGGCTTGCCTCTAGCTTTTTGCACGCGCAGAAGCCGTTGCTTCCTCCCTCACTCGTTTGCCCAGCATGCGGACCGCAAAGGCTTTCCGTGCCCTTTCCTTCGTTTCGGTGTTTTCCAGTGCTTTCGGTTTAGCAGTGACCAACTCGACCGGTCCGCCATCCAACACGACATCTGGCAGCCCGGCAGCAACGACAGTCCCGTACAACCCGATCCTCGCGAATGGCGCAGGTAAGTCTTATTGATCAGACGATAGAGGGCACCGTTACTGAGCTCTTGGCGTTTTGCAGTTGATCTTGGCATCGCCCAGGCCGCCTATGATAAGGCAACTGCCTTCGTCGCCGGCCTCAGCAATGAGCAGAAGATCTCAATAATCGGCGGCGAGAGCCTTGAAGGGAATGTTACATGGAGTACACTTCAGTTGAGAGACGGTGAGTCCGGAGTCAATCTCCAGTTCTACGTTTCCGGCTTTAGCATGGTCAATGCTCTTACTATGACCTGGAATCGGGATCTGTATGCGGCTCAATTCAAAGCAGTGGGAGAGGAGTTTTATGCTTGTAAGTGTGATCGAGACGATTTACCAAGTAGACTCTAACAGGATTGCAGTGGGATTCCAAGTCGTCGATGGCCCGCTACCCGGAGCATTGGGTCGTGTCCCATGGGGTGGCAGACAGCCCGAAGGCTTCTCCCCAGATCCTTACCTCACAGGTATCGCGCTTGGCCAAGGAATATCGGCCATGAACTCCGCCGGTGTCATTGCAGGTAAGTGGAATCATGCTGCCACGCTACAAGCTCCTTTGCTTTTACGTCACTTCTGGTCAGGAAGATGGGATTGATAAGGCGGTTGTCACATTGACTAGAGTGGTGGCTGACCGCGAGGATAGGCGCGCGCCATCTGCTTCTCAACGAACAAGAGACACATCGCATGTCCGAGGGACCTACACCCAACTATTCGTCCAATGCCGGTGACAAGACCATCATGGAGTTATACCTGTGGCCATGGGGAGACGGAGTGCAGGCTGGACTAATGGCAGCCATGTGTGGCATGAACCGTGTCAACGGAACCCAATCCTGTGAGAACAACGACGTCCCGGCCGGCTACCTCAAGACCAAACTGGGCTTTGTAGGACTGGTGTACCCAGACGTCGACTCTCAGTTCACAGCGTTCGGTTCGGCCAATGCTGGCGTCGATCTGGGGTCGTCCCGGATCTGGAGCCAGCGCGTCATCGCTGCTGGTCTTACCAGTGGTAAACTGACACAGGAGCGCCTGGACGACATGGCCGTTCGAAACGTCTTGGGCTACTTCTTCGTCGGTCTCGACAACGGCCTGCAGCCGCCGACGGTGTCTTCGGAGACCGCATGGCCCGGCGACATCCGTGGCAACCACTCCGATATCATCAGACAAGTCGGCGACGAGGCCATCGTTCTGCTCAAGAACACCAACGAGACTGGCCTCGGGCTGCCGTTGAAGAAGCCCAGAACCATGTCCCTCTTTGGTTCGCACGCCGGACCTGCCATGGCCGGGCCAAATGTTGCGTTCAACCCCATCTCCGGACCGGAGGAAGTGTTCGAGGGCCATCTGGCTGGCAGCACTGGCTCTGGTCAACTATCACTTCCTTATTTAGTCACCCCTCTCCAGGCCTTGACCAACCGCGCCATGAAGGATAACAGCATGAGTAAGTCCTTACCTGCTTTCGGACATGTGTGAACTCATCTTGCTGACTGCACTCATCTAGTTTGGTGGATACTGAATAATACCTATACTGCTAGTGGAGGGTTTGGTCCGTTCGTATCCAACGTAAGCGATGCTGATCCCCCGGGAGGAGGCGGCGGCGGCGTAGGCGTGCCAGGAGCCGGGCATTTCGGCGGCGGAACTGGAAACACTCCATCCTTCCGGAGCTATGCAGAAAACTCGGAAGTCTGTCTCGTCTTTGTCAATGCGGATTCCGGCGAGGGAACGGACCGTACAACCCTCACGAATCCAGTACCAGATAAAATGGTCACGACCATTGCAGATAACTGCAAGAACACTGTCGTAGTCGTCAACACAGCCGGTCCCCGGATCCTCGAGGCCTGGATCGAGCATCCCAATGTCACTGCCGTTCTCTACTCTGGACTTCTAGGACAGAACTCGGGCCAATCCATTGCTGGTAAGTCGATCTCACTACTAATACTACACTCAACGACGAGTCCACTAACATAAAAGCAGACGTTCTCTACGGCGACGTCAACCCGAGCGGCAAACTAGCGCACACCATCGCCCTCAAGGAAGACGACTACCCGGCGCGCGTGTGCGAGGAGTCGGCCTGCAACTTCTCCGAGGGCGTGTACATCGACTACCGGTGGTTCGACCAGAAGAACCTGACGGTGCGGTACCCGTTCGGGCACGGCCTCAGCTACACCTCGTTCGAGTACGGCGTGGCGACGGCCATGATCACCAACGGCAGCGCCTTCTTCAGCCCGACGCCCGAGGGCGTCTTCGGCCTGGGCGGCGAGGCCGACCTGTGGTACGACGTCGTCTCGGTCAGCACCACGGTGACGAACACGGGCCCCGTCGACGGCGCCGAGGTCGCCCAGCTGTACGTCAGCTTCCCGGCCGCGGCGCAGCAGCCGCCCAAGATCTTGAGGGGCTTTGAAAAGCCGGTCATCGCGGCCGGGGCCAGCGCCAAGGTCACGTTCACCCTGCGCCGGCGCGACCTCAGCTACTGGGACGTCGTGACGCAGAAGTGGACGGTCGCGGCCGGGCAGTACACCTTCTTGGTCGGGTCGAGCTCGAGGGATATCCGGGCCACGACTACCATGACGCTGACGATGACGGCCGAGAATAAATTGATGGTGTCGGATACAGAGTAGAGATTATATGTACGACTGGCTGTTGGAATTAATGCTGTTATTCTATTTATGTATTTCTACGCCTTTGCTTTTAGTACCGGGCCCGTGAGTGTAAATCTCAAAGCTAGAAGGCAACTCGCACAAGCCAGAATGACGCATCCCGCCCACAGCTGTATGCCAACGTAGCTGCCCGTAGCATTCAAGATGGCCCCTCCGATGGGCGCCCCGATGAGCGAGCCCAGCGCGTTCAACACGGAAGACATGCCGAGCCGCGTGCCCAGGCGACCCAGGTCGGGCGTGAAACTGGTCAGAACGACAGCGGGCAGCGCGACGATGCCGCCCGAGAAGAAGCCAAAGGAGACGGCAAAGGCGATGTTGCCCCAGCCGGCGCGGGTACCGACCCAGCCGAAGACGGTGATGGCCGTGCACGTCACGGTGCAGAAGAGCGTCTGCACCGGTCCAAGCCGGTTGGCGACGAGCGAGGGCGACAGCCGGCCGAGGATGGAGCTGGCGTTCATGATGGCGACGAGGTACAGCGCGATCGTCTGGCCGCCGAGGCCGTGGACCAGGGCGAACGGCTGCATGTAGAAGACCGGGGTGAAGAAGGCGACGTTGCTGAGGCACAGCGCCGCGCAGTACAGCCGGTACGAGCCCTCTTTGAATGCCTCGGGCTCGAGGAGGGAGCGGATCTTGTCCGACGGCGGCTCGCGGCGCCGCAGGACGGCCACGCCGATGGACAGCGTACATAGCGCGATGAGGCCCTTGACCCTGAGCGTCCAGCCGAAGCCGATCCTGGGCTCGAGCTGGGTGAAGACGATGGAGTACACGACGCCGCCGAAACTTGAACCGGAGACGACCAGACCCAAAGCCAATGCCTTTCGGTGGAAGAAGTACTGCGGGATGATTGCCAGGCTGGGAATATAAAGCAGCCCGGTCCCGAGCCCGGCGCAGACTGCCTGGGCCAAGACCAGCTGCCAGAACTGCGTACACAGACTTGTCATCATGAGGCCGAGAACGACGAAGAAGCTGCCGGATAATAGCAGAGAGCGAAGGTAGCCCTTGTCATACAATGGTCCCGAAATCACACCAACGAAGAGGAGCAGGAATGATTGAATCGACCCGAGCCATGAGATGGCCGACGGGGACATGTGTTGTAACAAGTCATTCTGATAATACGTTTGGTATACGCCGAATGCATTGATCAGGCCCCTAGAGCACATGGTCAGTTTTCATGTCTGAACGACAGTGCAACAAACGAATCGTGGCTTACCATGAATTCCAGTACAAAAAGAACGATCCGACGACTTGCAACCATGCTGTTAGTCCTCCATCTGGTGGTTCACTGCCCTTGACGGTGTCATCTACGAGCCGCGGCTCGGCCTTTTGCACCTCAGATAGGATGCCGTCGTTGAGGTCTGCAACATGGACGGCCGGAGCATCGGTATCATGATTTCTGCTTCTTGTATGCTCCATTATTTCGCTGCAGCAACCTCATAGCCTCACGGAAAGACTCCCTGAGCTGGGAGTTATGTTGAGGCGAAGGCGCCATCCTTTATATCGGCAGTAAAGTGGATATTAGTAATTACTAATTCCATAACGCTCAATACGTGGGAAGATCCCGAGATTGTTCACCTGCAGTTTCGGGATGGACGCATGGAGAAGCGAAGTGTGGGGAATATTGAACGTATTGAGCCGGAATGATCCTGCCGAAGAGAAAAACAATACATGACCACATCTTCTTTTTTTGGGGAAACACAAAAACCCCAAGACATGACCGGTGTCCTCGCTAGCATTTACGGTATTTGGTCTCCATCAACCCCAGATCCGCCTACTAGAGGTTCCCCAAGCGCGACCCCACCCGCGGCGCCGTTACATGATACTATAATCTTTCTCTGTCGCGATGCCGACGTCGGAGTGCGTTCGCGGCCGCCATTGACACAAGCATTCGGCAAGGTGCTGTCATAATTATTCGCTAGAGTCGCATTGGTCGGTGAGTCAACCTCGCGTACGAAATGATCGGCCGGAATTGTACCATTGACGATCAAGGTTGTGCATGAAAAGCGCGGAGAACCGAGGCCGGCTCAAGAAGCAGCCAGGAAGCTAGAAACGGGTAAGGGAATCCCATGACTTCGAAATGCGCAATGCTCAAATTACATGGGAGTGACTCTCGCCTAGGTACCGTTATTTATTAGCTTCCAAGAAAGAAGCAGGTATCCGCGAGCCATGGCAGCGACAGCAGCAACACCAGCCGGGATTGAGATCCGGCCGCGCTCGGACGACGACCTCCCGGCCCTGGTCGAGGCGCTAGAAGACGTCTACAGCACCGACGGCTACCCCATCGAGGGCACGGCCGCTGCCGCCTCGTTCCTCACGCCGGCGGGGCTCGTCGAGGCCTGGGTCGCCGTCCGCGGCGGTGTTGCGGTGGGCCAAATTGCCGTCGTCGCCGGAGACCACGACGCCGTGCGGGCATGGATCGATCTCCCCGGCAGCGGCGGCCGTGCCGGGTCCACGGTCGTGGCGGCGCGGTTCTTTGTGCGCAAGCATGCCAGGGGGTGCGGACTCGGCCGCGCGCTGATTGAGAAGACGTGCCTGTGGGCCAGACAGAACGGCATGAGGATCGTCATGAACGTGCTCGCCAAGGATCAAGATGCAATGAGGCTGTATGAAAAGATCGGGTTTCGACGTTTCGGAGAGGGCGAGTATCAATATGATGAAGGGAAGAGATCTACCCAATACTTTTACGTGTATTAAAGTGATTGAATGAAAAACCAAAATCCGCTCTCTCGCTCTCTGTCGCTCTGTCTTCTCTGGTTCTGTGGTACCCAAATAACTCATAATCCATCGTGAAATCGTATGCTCATACCCCTTTCATTCCCGTCATTGATGCGTCTTCCCTCTGCCGAACGCCCACACATCTAGTATTGTATTCAAGCTTGAAGCTGATCAATTCTATTGTACCTGATCTTCAATTCTTTGCAGAAGAGGCGCCCGCTCTCGCGCCTCGTCGCTGCCGTCGAGCAGAACGTCGCCATACGGCATGCTCTTCCATTCGCCCTTCTTGATCTTCGCGACAGACCAGCTGCCGACCTTTCTCGCCTCGGTAAAGAACTGCACGTTTTCTTCGAAGCTCCGATTCCCGCTCTCGGGCAGGTAGTAGTAGGTCCAAATTCCAGCCAGGGCATTGGTGCCCGCAAAGACAAGGTAAATGTAGTACGCCAGGTTGTTGAACATGATGGGCGTCAAGAACGTGATTGCAAAATTGGCCAGGCCCCAGACAATGACACTGACAGCGGCGGCTTGAGCGCGAGCAGTGGTGGGAAAGATCTCCGTCTGGCAAGTCGAGGTCAGTCATCAGCCACAATGTTTTTCGATAGCGTAGAGCAATATAGAATCGTAATCGGGTACTCACCGGTACGAGCCAGACAGTAGCGAGCCACCCGATGCCAAAGGCACCAGTGGCCACAAATAGAGAAACAACGCCAGGAATTGCAATGAGCGTCTGGTCGACATGGAGTTGGTCTGCGTGCATGGCCAAACCTCCGAACAGCGCCAGAAGTAAGAAGCAAAAGGTGAGGACGACAGACCCCCAAAGCAGTAGAACTCGTCGGCCCATAGCATCGATCAAGACCCAGGCAAATGTCATGAGAAGAAAGTAAGACAAGTAGTTTGCCATGGTGAGATTCTCGGAAGTCACAATATCAAAGCCGAGCAGGGAGAAAATCTGAGGACTGCGGTGCATGTTAGCAACAGGTCGACATTTGCAACAAGGACAAGACTTACCCATAGACAGACACGGCACCATAACCGGTAAGTGCTTGGCAAATCTGAACCATGATAGTGATGAACGTCGGGTGGAACTGATCGTGGCTCGGGGTGAACATGTCCCAGTAGCTGACGCTCTCGCCCACCTCTTCGTCGTGGCGCTTCTTGAGGTCTTCAAACTGGCGATCCCCCTCTCCCTCCTCGCCGTCGCCGTACTTGCCGCCGTAGATCATCTCCAGCGCCTTCTTGGCGTCCTCGTCCCGGCCGTGGTAGATGAACCAGCGGGGCGACTCGGGGAGGCTCTCGACGCAGGCCATGAGCGCGATCGGGTATACCTGCATGACGATGATGGGGATCCGCCACGCCCACTCGGAGTGCTTGCCCAGGCCGCGGGTTACGCCGAGATTGATAGCAAAGGCCATGTTGAGCCCGAAGATGTTCATCTGGAACTCCTGCGCAAGGGCCTTGCCGCGGGCCTCGTCGCGGGCCAGCTCGCTGCTGTAGATGGGGATGACGGCGTCGACGCCGCCTACGCCCAGGCCCATGATGACGCGGCCGACAAACATGACGTACAGCGCACCGTCCATGCCACGCAGGCCGGCGATGAACATAAGGAGGTTACCAAGGGACGCCATAGCCAGGCAGCCGAAGATGGACTTCTTGCGGCCCCAGTGATCGGCGACCTTGGAGAAGATCACAGCACCGACGGCGCAGCCGAGGTAGTAAATGGAGACGATCCAGCCGACGAGGGCGCTGTCAGACGCGATACCCATGGTCTCGAGGTAGTTGAAGTTGGTGTTGATCATGGACATCATGCCCTGGTCGTAGCCGTACAACGCAATGGCCGTCGACGAGAAGAGCACGACCTGGGCGCGCTTGTTATACAAGAGCGACATGATGGTAGACATGTTGGCGGTAGATGATGCCTGTAAGGTTATGAACAAGATGCTAGGTACCCCGTGTTATAGTCGGACTCGGATCTGTCTGGCACGAGCCACGATGGAGATTGAACAGGCCGCAAAGGGGACAACGGCATCAATTGAATCGCTCTTGGAGCCTCGAAATAATTGGAAGAATAGGACTTCTCCCCGCTACAACTTCTCAGCAATTGAAGTCTGAATTCGCCAATCGCATGCCACAAATCATGGCACGGGTTGAAGGAAAACAAGGTGCAGATGAACTAGCTCACGTGGACGCTATGACGGCATCACTGAGCGCGCCGGTGGAGACCGACATGGCTTTTTGGCAAGGGCGGCATCCAGATCCAGCTTGGCCCGGATGACGCCTAGCGCCTCTGCACAGCATCGCGGCAGATGAATATAAGAAAATAGATGCATCTCAGATCGTCGTACAAGACTGGGTGTACGAACGTTTTAGTCTCCGACGAGCCGGTTGGGAGTATTTCAGGATGAAAATAAGCTTTTTTGATTGCCGACGGACTAATTTTTGGTTGGTCGCAAATCTATTTTTGAGTGGTTGGTCCCTGATCTCCAACTAGGTATATAGATCTCGTACCAAACTTCGGGGAACCGACGTCGACCGTATATGATTCTCACGAATGTGACCGACGTAAAATGTGATTTTATTTATAGGCTGGTCTACATCATTCGGTATTATATCAGCAAGGCATTAAGTTAGTTACTGCTATATTTCAGGGTTGATTCACTGTAAGCATCACCGACCCGGCTTTGGTACTTGGAGTCAGATAGCAACAAACGCCGAAATTGCATCGATCCTAAAAGTAATATCTTCGCTGTTTTTAAACATAGTGGTATTAGTTTTCAGTGTTGCTTAAAGTCCTCCGCGATATGACTCGCAACAATCTAGCACTGCACAACTCCACCCAAGCAGAAGATTATGCTGTCATTCTTGGGCAAAACGGCGTCCAGCCACATTTAGGAGCTCTAGATGAATTCAAACATGCTGGCAAATGCTGAAAGCGCGACATGGATCGAATCAAGTATACATGTGCAGTTTAGCTTACGCATGGCACAATATATAGGCGTGATATGAGGTACATCTACTTAAAATTTCCTTATGACCCAGTCCCTGTTATTATACGGAGAGCCAAGAGCTACTCAATATCATCGTTCCATTGCCGGCATGATGATGCGGAAATCGAAACAAGAACAAATTAATGAGATCCAGTTATGAAAATACACAAGACGCGATCATGAGTCTTTGCGAGCTGCTGACGAAACACAGCTGCACAGGAACATCTTGAGTAAAGGGGTAGAGTTCTAATCACGAAATTCAAGATACTCGATAAGAGCTGGAACAATGCCAAAGTACTTGATTATACGAAACGCCAATTATGGGTTTAATCATCATTAAAAAGAATGATGTACTGTATTTGTTTCTAACCATCGCTGGCCCTTATTCCCAGTGGTACCAGCTTACCACCCGTGCCGTAAGACTTGGGCACTTGAAATGCCACTGTAGAAGCAAAAGGAACGATACTTGTAGAATAGCTGATGCTCAAACAAAGTCAATTTAGTCTGATATCATGAGACTGCAATTCCGTAACCTTGCAAAATTACATGAGACTTACCTCTTGAGCGAACAGCAAGGCCAAGACGATATCCCGACTTTTCTCGCATGAACTCACTTGTGTCGCTCTTGTGTGTTGATCGTTTTGCTCTGGATATCGCCATCAAAGTCGGGATAACCATCAAAGACGATGATATCCATCTTTTGCAACTGAAGTTTCAATGCCTCAATGCTTTCCTCCTCCAAGAAGAAGCATTCGACGATATGATTAAGATTATATGTGACACAATATACTTATACAAGACCAGTTTGTGCCTGGAATCTTTGACGTGGATCCCGAGATATTTTGGGAAACCAACAATGGGAAATGGTGCTTGCCGTGACGGATCAATCCAGCAAGAGCCACCAAACTCATCATGGTATGTACAAAAACGAACAGCAAGATGCGTTCATCACTCATCTTCACATCTTCAATGGCAATGTATGCTTTAGCATGCTCCTGTAGCAATGGCAGAAAACACCAAATTTCCATATCCATTACGCTGCATCAAAGAAACTTAAGAATCCTTGATTGACATATCCCCAGGACTATACAATGTTGTAGCAGTCCGTAAAACTTCATTGTATGCCAAACACCTTTGATTTGGGCTACATGGGACTTTTCTTTCTGGTGAGCTGCTGGCCTCCGAGTAGCCAAGCGAGAACCAATGCTCAATTTGCTTTTGCCACCCACCGCGCCATCGTACACGCTCGGAATAGAATCCATATCTGCCCTATAGAATCACGTCTTCACGCACCGGCTCTTCTTGGCACGGCAGCATCCACATACGGGCTGGGGCATAGCCCGTCGTGGTGATCCATAGAGATGCTGCTCTCTTATCCGCCACCCAGGCCGTGGAGTAAGCAGCAAAGTAGCATCCGTCTCGACGAGCGTGTCAAGCTGGGAAATTACAGGATCGTGCCATAATAGTCGGCTGCGGGGGAAACCCAGAAGAGACAAGACGTGTGGTTTGTGGCTTGGAAAACGGAGTACTAGCTACTGTACCATCCCGTGCGAGTAGAGCTGTCGGGTAGGTATGGAGACCAGACCAAACCCATCTGCAAAGCCAAGTCACCAAGAAGACGAATAAGAGGCAGACGGGCTCCTGTCAGAGTGTCGGTCGCTGAGGCGACGGGAGACGATCCCGCAGCGCCACAGCGACCCCACGAAGGGGAAATCTGGCGATGGCGGTCAAGGGCGAGACAGAGCAAGCTCCGTCCGTCGTTGGATTTCTCTTAGCCTCTCCACTTTGAAGAACAGCCGCAACACCAAATACCCTTGTGTGGGGGGCCTGTATATCCTACACGGCCAGTCCAGCGAAACCGATACTCCTCACCAGCTCGCCAATGCGAGATCTTGGGGCTAGGGGGGGGCAAGTTAGCCGCGGGCGTGATATTCCTTCTGCTCAGGAACTACCTAGCTCGTCGACAATCCAGCCCGCTACTAGACGATAGAGCAATTGCGACATGAGGAGATATGCTCCCCTGAACCCTGTAGGAGGCACTATACACAATGGTCGATCGGGTAGCCGCAGCTAGATAACGATATAGGATCTACGTTGACCGTATACGCTCTACATTAGCATGAATATACTCGAGGAGCACCGTAAGGAAAACCATCAAACGAAGGATCAGTTTCTGAGCGACTATCGAGAGGGGTATGACCTGTTGTACAGCTCATCGAGTGGTTCGGCCCAATCACTGCGCAGACGGGAAAAATTTAATGAGAGGTTGGCATATTTCTGGCCGAGTGCGTCTCTTCACCGACACTCAAGAGTCAACGCATCCCTCTGGACTGAATGTTTGCCTGTCAGTGCCGTATTGGGCCTCTCTGTATGCAATGTCAGAGAGTATAGGTGAATCAGATACCTATACTACCAGATCTATGCCTCCTCAAGCACGCATGAGATTTGCCCCGCGCCCGCAGAGGCAGAGGTGTAGAGCAAGTACCTCCTCGACCCGCCGCTTGTGCCCACCGTAAACTCAGGAGTACACGAGCTGAGCACACGTAGACTTCTTGAGGCTTCGATACAAAGCTCTTCACCGACGCGGTACCATTCCACGGTCCCTCTCATGCGAAAAGGGTCCCCCTCTGGCTCTCGCTTATATACTCCACTATATGGTCCACATGTGAACCCCGTCTCCGTCGAGCTATCCTAGCGCTCGTCATATCACCCTTGGCTGAACGGCGGTACGGACACAACACCAAACGCCAGAGGCCAGCGCTGGATCTGGATTGGTCCTGAAGAACTGCACACTGTCCCTGACTGTACATACCTCTTTGGACTGGGCGGCGCCAGTGCATGCTGTGCTGACCTGTTAAAAGTTCTCTTCTCAGGGCCACATCCCACTCGACTGCACAGCAGACAGTACACAGTATGGTTGGGTGCGAACTTGGACCGGGACGTCCTGCTCACTACTGTACGTATGTGTATGTATGTAGACGTTCGCAGAACAGGCGGTCTTGATGCCGCCCAAGTCGGGGTCTTATTGGAAGGTTGTCAGTCCCTTTCTGAGGCAATAAGTCGCGCTTGCAGGTCTGAGCCTCTGAGGAGACCCCGCCTCTTTGACGTTGCCGTTGCGGGCTTCGTATGCTTTCTCCGCATTCCAGTATACTCCAGTATACTACTGTACTACAGTACGTATCGTAACTAGTATTACTAGTATAAGGAAAAACGAATTCACAAATTGACAGGGTTTCGAAAATATAGTCGCTGAGATTCACGTGGCAAAGAACGGGGACGACTCCGTACCGGCTCTGGGATTGCCATTTTGTGTGACACGGCGTCAGAAATCTCAACGGTCAAGACAGGAGATTCTCTTGGACTGAGAATTTGCCACTGGATGCACTGCTGCTGCATAGGCAGTCGGATTGTGTTGCATCCTGCGTGGCGTCGAGTCATAATTTGATGTCCATTGCATTGATGCCCATTGAGATCGCTGCTGCAGGCAAGAGAAAGAGAGTGACGGGAGATAGCCGACTATACCCCAATGGAAGAGGCGCGCTCGGCAAAATGGGACGATACTGCGCGTCTATTACCATTTAAGAATTATCGCCGTTCTGAAATATAAGTGGCCGGTTCGCTTCGACGAGTACTGTTTCAAGAATTCCTGCATGTTGTAATTAGGATCCATGCCTGCAGTGTTTCTGCATGCGTCCTCGGTCCGTATGCTAGTCAAATTTGCAGCGTGCTTGTAGACTAGGCAAATTTCCTCCTTGGTCGTCTCTGTCTCCCACGTCTGGAACGATGAAGGCCAAGCTTCGATCTGGTTGAGAGTGAGGGGTAAAAAAGAAGAGTAGAATGGGAGAGAAAGATATTTGTTAACTCTGCACCGTAAAGAGTATATTGGTGCAGTGAGCTTTGCCTCTATAGTTGGTTGCCTCGGTTGCTGCTGGTATGTTATCCGAACAATTCTGGGTTGGAGACAACTAGGAGTATAACTTGTCCCGTTAATCAGATGATCAGATAGTACTGTAGGCCCGTTCGGTACACTGCCGCAGCTGGGCAGCGGACGGAGTATCGTAGACTAGGTGCTGGCTAGGTACTTCGTACGCAGCTGCCAGTCAGTACAGAGGATCGTATGCCGGCGCTGACCGCTTTCGGGACAATGCGGCCTCCCGTATCGGCATTTTCTGGCGGCTTCCACATAACGAACGAGTATTGGCCATACAGAAATCGCCAAGCGCTGCCCTTCGAGAAGCGCTAATATAGTGGTCTCTTGGTGGTGCATGTCGTCCTAATGCACCGCCAATAAGGGCCCAGTTGTACGCCACTTTATATCCCCAGTCGAACGAGCGTCTGCGGAGATATTTGGCTATACCCTTGCGCCGTTCTCGAGACACATGTTGAAGGGGGTCGAGGTGGACAGGCGACAGGTGGGTGGGCTTGACCCCTTCGAGCAGAGGCTCACGACGGCTTCACTCTATGCCGAGCTAGGCATGTATCGTCGAGTATGCTCGAGAGTGTGACCGATGCCAACGTCCTGGGCAGCCACGGCGATGATGTGTTGGCACGTTTTTGGCCCTTCATAGAGTAGGAGTGTGCCGGTTGGTGTCGTCGCGTGACGAAGGCGACGCCCCCTTGCGGCTGAACAAGGTGAGTCTGTTGCCAACCTACTCTGTACATCAGATGAAAACCATTCAGTCGGTCGGCCGGTCCCTAATAAAATGATACAACCGTTGGACTTTTTCTGACCTGCATACCGACTTTAGATGGGCATATCCTTAAATCAGGTCTTGAGGCTTGTATGCAGACGCTCGGACCAGCATGCGTGCAAGCCTCAAGCCTCATGCCTCATGCCTCATGCCATGCCAATTCAAGCATTGTTACCTGACGTTTGTTTCGTTCCTAGATATGTGCGACCTGATCACAGATCTGCATTCCTGGGCAGCAGACGGACTGCGGCCAAACCTGGCACCTGACTGACGACATGCATGCATGCATAAGTACACAGTAGAGGATCTGCCTGCTGTTTAACTCAAAAGCGTTTTTCTCCGAGTCAAGTCAGAACCGAGTGTAATGAGAGAGAAAGAGGCCAGCTGGAATCTCTGCCGAACCATTCGTCCAGTCATCAAATTCATTGCCGCGTCCGTGGTCAGTGATGAGTGGAGGTGGAGATGTAAATAAGTGGACGTTAGGGTGGTCCCTTCCGGTGGATACGAACGTGGGCGGAGATTTTTTTTTATTACTGCCAAGGCACAAGAGAAAAAAAGCAGAGGGAGAGGAAAAGAGTGAAAAGGGAAGGAAAGAGAAAGTCTGACAATCCAGGATCTGCACCTGAGGTAATTGACTTTTTTCTATTTCCAAGGCTGATCTCGCGTCAATCCACACTAATAATATAAAAGCGACACGCGAGTGATCTATTTTGGTGGTTGATACTTGGATTTTTGTTGTTGATATTCAATTCAACTCAAGGTGTTGAGCTCTGGTCACATGGCCGTGTCAGACAGGCGGAATAATAATCGAAACGTTGGATTAGACAACTGTAGGTTCGACAACACCTCTTCTTGCAGATGGTGACGTATAATTCCCATTAAAAAAAGGGAAGAACCACTCATTATTCTTCTGTATCAATCAGACTCGTGGTCAGAGCACATGCACACGCATACGATGACGATGAGAAGCAGCAGCAAAAGCCAAACCTAAAGGGGGGTGTCGCAAATTGGTGGCCCATGGATGCAGGCCGTTACATTTGGGGGCGCTTTTCCTGCTCCTCGTGACCGCTGACAACGACGACCACGACTACCTACGACGACTTCCGAACTGGCACGCTGACTCTCACCACGTCTCGTCGGACAAGATGCGACGATAGCTACATACAGTTGGTACGGAGTCCTACCGCATGTAGTATCAATCAATCATATCAGTGTACGAATACGTATCGCCATACCTACCAACCTAACCACTTCTCTTCTGCTGGCCCCGCCATCCTGCGTCTCAGCTGTACTGTGTATCTTTGTAGGTACCCTGCCGGCGCCAAGCAGACCTAGGTAACGTATGTAAATCACTACCAATGTCACCAGCCTGCAATTGAACTTGAATATTGCATTCCGCCAGCCAGTCGAGACCGAGGGCATCAGGAAACCTAATGATGAAAGCATCAAGTCCCGACATCAGAATCCACTTAAAAAAAAGCAGACCACCATCAGTCAGCACCAAGATGACTTCTTCCAACGGGGTGGGTTCAATCTCGGTAGGTACCTGTAGCGCACCGCCGACGAGCAGGGATGTGCCAGCGACTACGATTCAGCACAGCCAAGCAGCGCAGCAGTGAGGGAGCAGTTTTAGCAGTTAGCACAGCGCGCTGGCGGAGCATTCTTAATTACATACGAGCGCTGAATTTTTCCTATTTTTTCTCTCTTTCCTATTTGTCTGGACTCTGGACTCTAGCGCAGTCGCTTACAACGCGCTTTCGGGCCAACAGCAGGGCGAAGAGTAGCGGTCGGGTTCGGAAGATGCCCTTGAACTGAATATCAGCTCGCACATACAGTTTGAACGTCTCGCTCGGTACATGATATTTTTTCATTTCCCGGCGCGATTGATGACAGCCATTAATAATAAGCTCGCCGTTTCAATGTTTGGGCAACTGCGTCTTAGCCACAAACAGGCAGGCAGACTTGACACAGCTCTCGCTCTTGCCAATTGAAGATTGACGAGCTGAGAGCTCCTGCAAACTCTCTTTTCTTGCACGATTCTCCACCATCCAAAAATGTCCCATGGATCGGCCGCACATCAAGTCAGATGGGAGCAGATTGCAGCCAAGCAAGATGGGGAATTTTTCAGTTCGCCTTGCTGATCAATTCTCTCTCTCATTAATTAATGCCAAAGTACGAAGTAGTAGGTACGTACTGTCCAGGTAAGGTAACAACCACTCCTGTACCTGTAGTATCTGGTAGGTTAGTAGTCTTTCCATGTATTGCATGGTACATGACATCTTGGGAAAATTCTATTTTCTGCAGCAGTATCATCTTTTTTCTCACCACTGACTGCCCTTGCTTGTCTCTTTCTACCCGACTTGAACTGCATTGCCAACCCATTCTGCCAATTCTTTCTTGTTTCCCTCTTTTCAAAAACTGACTCTTCCGATTCTCCCGGGTTTGGTTTGGTAACAGGGCTCTTCGGTTGCGCCCCTCCGAAACCAAACAAGATCTCCCTCCCCTGTTGGCTCTCTCTCTTGATGGGGATCCCATGCCGTTGCCGCCAGACGCCATCGCAGGTACCTACACTACTACGACCACGTTGGAACCGCCGTACCGTTATTTTATTCACCTACCCACGACCGACCACAAAAAATCCCCCTTCGCCGCCAAACCACATTTTAGACCCTCTTTCCCCGGGTTTTACCTCCCGCGCTTTCTTTCTCGTCTGCTTGTCTATCTGTTCTGTTCTTGCTGTTTTGTGCAAACTACACTACTACAACATACGACTACCATCTACCATCTACCTACCTCTTTAAACTTTTTTTCGTTGAGCGACTGCCTCGGCATTTGTCCTTCTTGTACACTGGGTTCTCTCGTGCGTTAGACACTTTCATGTCACGCTCACCACAGACTTTGGCGCTCCGTCTGACCCAATCACTGGCCGAAAACCTTGGCCTACCCATCCCCCCGAACTTGCTTACTTGCCTCTGGGCATGCGGCCCGCGCAACCTGTCCAGCCGCACGAGCAGAAACGTCGACGCTTCCTTCGGTATATGGGAAACGGCCGAAGAGTATGACTGGTCTTTAGTTCCGCGGATGTCACATACCCGTCCAGCCGGATGTTAGCCTAGCCAGCGCCGAACAAAGTACTTGACCAGCTCTAATTCGACCGTCCATCGGACCGTTCCAACTATTACCGCTACTCAACTTGGCAGAAGGCACTTATTATTCCGTTGTGCAACGCCAATTCAGCCGCAGGGCGATTTTTCCTTTCTTCTTTTACTCAACTTATTAGTAAATCATTTCCACTGTTGTGGCCAATTCGGTACGACGACACAGCATACAACCACCGGCATTGATTGCTTTTCTGTTCGAGGCAAAGGAGACGGCGACACCTGGCCAATAGTCAAACAACACCTTTTTCGACTACGTATTCTTTCTCAACTCCCAAGGAAGGATTTTGTCACCTCTACCTGGCGCTGCTGTTCTAGCCACAGAACCGCGGTGTAATACTAATCTCGTCCACACGATTATTACGTCACTCATCTCGCACCCTCATCGGTTAGAATGCTGCATTCTCACCCCAACCCGACGAATAAACATATCGGCTATCCAAGGAGAGGATGGCCACGCAGGAGGGTTGGGCCGTCCCACTCCTGGCCATCCGACAAGATGAGGACCACCATTCCAACAATACCAGCGACCTCAGCGACCCCGAGGTGCTGGCAATCGAGGCGGTCTCCCTGTCATTTGCAACCATCAGCGTCTTTGCCGCCTTCATTGCATTCTACTGGTTCGTTCGGATGAGAAGAAGTTTCCGGCAAGACCTGATTATGCTTCTCATCCAGAGCGACATGATGAAGGCCTTTTGGCTCATGATCAGCCCCATCATCTACTTCATCGGGGGCCCCGATGGCCCAATCAACTCCAATAATACGTATTGTCAGATCAGCGGATTCTTTCTGACTACTGCCATAGAGGCATCCGACATTGCGGTTCTCATGATCGCTATCCACTCGGCACTTTACATTCTCAGGATCCAGTCACCCGGAGGCGAGACTGGCCTGCACCCATATCGACGATATGCCTACATGATCTGGCTTATTGTCCCTCTCATCATGGCGGCTGTCATACCTATTACGGGCTCTCGCTTCGAAGACAATGGCCCATTCTGTTACTTGCCAGGATCTCCTGGTTGGTATCGGATTTACCTAAGCTGGGTGCCCAGATACATCATTTTCGGCATTATTTTCTGCGTGTACGCATCTCTCTACGTATACATCGCCTGGCGTTTCCGAAAATTGCGACTGGACCAGAGGCGCGCGAGCTTTCAAAGTGCCCCGTCGCCCAAATCTCAACTACAGAGATTCTCAGCCATTCCGCCCACACCGATTTTACAGTACAATGGCCTGCTGGATCCATCGAATTTTCAGAGCCCCATAGAGAGACAGCAGCAAAGGAGGCGAAATTCGGCCGCCTCTGATGTGAGTACGCTCAAGTTGGACGAGCCTACTCCAGGGTCTCCACCGGCCCAAGAGCCAGAGCCACAGTCCCATGAGGCAGGTACACTTTTGTGGAACTGGATCATGGCGGATCACGATGGTGCCACAAATTCTGCACCACGGCGCGATGCAACGGACTCAACCTTGCCCTCACATACAGCTGATATCATGGGATCTCCCAACATGGATACGCCCACCCTGGCAAGACCAGCCCCAACCGCGCAAAGGACGTTTCAACCGGGGGTTTCGGCACCAGCACAGCAGATCGCCAAACCACGCATCCCGCCCGGTCGGCAATCATTCGCAAAACCATTTTGGCAGCGCCCGCTGTCATTTGCGAGCGAGACCGTTACGGATACATTGCCCAGGCTTTCGGGCATGCTGCAGAGAGAGACGCCAGACCTGACCGACGAGGGAGGAGATAGTTCATTTCCTTCGCTGTACAATTCACTGTCGGTGACCGAGGACTCGCTGCGCAAATCACGGGATAAAATGAATCGGCAATTGCGGCTTCTCTTTGTGTATCCACTGATATACATTATCGCCTGGGTTGCCCCATTTGTGTCGCACGTTTACAAATATCAAAATCCAACGGGCATTTCGCACGACCAGCCGTACGGTGTAGTTATTGCTAGCACTGCTAGCCTTTGTTTCGGCGCCGCAGTCGACTGCATATTCTACAGCGCTTGGGAGAAGCCGTGGCGATACTCGAGAATCGGCTTCTGGGAGGGTTTAGCACTGAGATTGAGGATCCGGCGCCGGCCACGAAGCGGAGGACGAACGCGGGAAGAGCAGCGACGGGATGCATCAGCCGCCTTTGACAGGCGCAATGTGGAGCAGGCAGACCGAGAGGCCGCAGCAGCCATGCAAAGAGCCAGAACGTCGAGAACACCTAGAGAATGGTGGGATATCGAGGAGGGAAACTCACAGTGAGAGACCCCATTACAGAACGACAGAAAGTGAACGCATATTATAGAAAGCATCAGGCGACTGCACATGGAATTTTGCTAGGGCGCATGGAGGGTTGATTCATTCTGGGACAGCATGGAAAGCATGGAAAGCATTTGCATTGCGCGGCGTTGAGGTTTATATAGCAGTTCGAATCATGAACTAAGTATTACCGGGTTGGGGCCCATCTTTGAAGAAACCGCCTATCTTACAAGAATAGTATTGTATAATCACAGTAACCATAATTTCTTTTCCTCTTCACAGTCAAGTTTGCCTGCACCCGTCGAAACCAAATTTGATATTCTACAGTTTCGTACTTAGGCTTAAAACGGGAATTTAGTTTGATATAAATGTTGTAATGCTGAAATTCAATCCCAAAGGCTCAAAACGCCACTTCTATGTACTCACAGCATGTCTATGCACAATACCTCTACGCTGTCAAATCTTGGGTATACCCGCCCACGTATTGATCAGAACGACAACGCCGGAAAAAGCATCCAGCTCGAAAGAAGACCTTGTCCACCCCAGCAATCAATGCATCAATCCCCGACTCGCTCCCTCCACTCTTTGCATAGACCCATGTAGCACAAGTCTATACATGATTCATCCAATGCCTACTCCAACAATCCACCGGTAAGATTGATACCCCAGCCAAGATCGCGATATATAATGCCTGACCCTCTTACTCGCGCAGGAACTTGATAAAGGCCTGGGCGATGAGCACGCCGTCGTGCTCGTCGGCGGCGCGGCCGATGGCGTCGTCGAACAGGCTGTCGGGGAAGATCTTCTGGTCGTGGCGCATGCGCAGGACCTCGGACACGATGAACTCGGTGAACTCGGGGTGGCCCTGGACGGCGATGACGCGCCCCGGCACGTAGAAGCCCTGCACGGCGCACACGTCCGTGTGCGCCAGCGGCAGCGCGCCCTGCGGGTGCTCGTGCACGATGTCGCGGTGCATCTGCATGATTCTCTGCGGCACTCTCGGTTAGTGACTTGCTTGTTTCTTGCTTTCCCAATTGATATGACTGGACCTACCAGGTTGTCCCGCCCAAACAGCTTCCGGCCCTGCTCCGTCAGGGTCATGGGCACGACGCTGAGCTCCCAGCCGCGGACGCTGCGGCCGACCTGGGCGCCCATGGCGCGGGCGAGGATCTGGTGGCCGAAGCAGACGCCGATGACGCGGACGCGGCCGCCCTCGAGCAGGCGGCGGGTGTACTGGACGAGCCGGAGGATCCACTCGTCGGACTCGAAGCTGTTGTGCTTGGAGCCCGTGATGAGCACGGCGTCGATGGTCTCGGGGTCCGGGTACGCCGTCTCGTACTGGTTCACCACGTCGTGCGCCGACAGGTCCAGCTCGGCCCGCAGCGCCTCGTCCGACCCGCCGCACGCCCGCCGGAACAGGTCCGTGAAGACGCCGCCGTAGCCCTTGTTGTCGTACTTGGCCTGCACCGAGGGGATGGGCGTGTCGGTCTCGAGGATCGCGAGCCGGATCGGCGGCGGTGTGATTTGGGAGCCCATTGTTTGTGTGATGTGTATTTACGTATGGGTGTATGTGTTGGCCTTTGCCTGCTTGTTGGCACTGCGGTGTCGGCCTTCGATTGACCCTTTTGGCGGGGGAGGGGCACGCGATCTACTTATGACGAAAGGCCAAGAGAATTGGATGGAAGCAGTCGCGACGAGGTATCACAAACAAAAGTATATAGAACGAAATAAGGCGGGCGGGCAGAATAGCAAGTATATCAGCAAGATATAAGGCGAGGAGTATGGAGGAGGAAGCAGAGAGGAACGATAGTAGTAGTAGTAGTAGCCAGATGTGCAATCACGAATGTGGAGGAGACTGATACCGAGTATGGGAAACGGGAGGGACTAGCGCGAGTCGTGGAATGCCGGCTTCGCTTTTGAGATGAACAACTTGTGACAAATGCCTATAACCTGTCCAGGTACCAACCAGAATGCGATGGTCGTTTTCCAAGTTGAAAGATACGATCACTTCGAATTGTGTAATCGACTGCGTAACACCACTGAGATGTCCCTACCTTGCCCGTAGTTTGAGCGCTCAGCGCATGTCTCCATATTGCGGAGCGGTCTTGAGGGAAAGCGGCCAAGGCGGTTCGCCGGCCGCTGCGGGGTTTCGTCGCTTTGCTGGCGGGCGATTGCCATTGCGATGGACACGATACGATGGGGAAAGAGTGCCAGATAGGGAAATCTATGGTAGGTTGGCAGCTCGGCAGTCTGTCTGGTGCCAAATAACTTTTAGTGTTAGGGGTCCGGTCAGTGGCATCGTCATTGTGTCACTAAAACATATCGAATGATAGGCAGAATCCTCCCCAGGCGGTGAAAGCATTGTCCAATGCCCGTCCGTCGCAGGCGGTCGGGTGTCGTTTTGGTGTTACAGCACAGCACTGACATGGCACTCGCAAGCACCTGCAGCCACACCCAACGGTCGCTTGTGGCTTTAATTAACAGTATTTGCATCGCCTATCTCGGTGGAAAATCAAATCGCGTAAGTAGAATTTAGGGAGAGATTCAAGCCAGATACGAAAACCCTACCTTACTCAACACGCATATGTAAAGCGACCCAAAGTGCGAGTCATGTGTCTTTCCATCAACTTTTAATCCGATCCATGGCCGACACCGGATTTGCTCACCAGGCATTCAGGCACATGATTTCATTGATTGGACGAGCCACAGCTGACAACATTACCAGTGACGGGTTACGTTCCGCGCTCACTAATTCTTGCCATCCACTGGCTCGGCTATTGTATACGAAATAGGCATTATTTTCTCAAGTTGTTGAGGCGGTCTCATTGGCTACTGCCAACCTTGTCAGAGTATAGAGTGACAGCCAAGCTATTCCATCTGTGCCTACCTGCCTACATGCCACTGAAGGCAGCAACTATATCAAGGCAATAAGTTCCGAATGCATACAACAATCATGAAACGAGAAGAAGACCTGTATAGGTAGTTTATAATTGGTACTCAATCTACAATTCATAATGACAGTCCTTGATCTCTCAATCGCGTGTATGATGTTTTTGCTCTGACGAATGTGCACAATGCATATCGTTGTTTGTAATGATTCCTAAGCCTGGGGTTTTCTCTTTGACAATCGAGCGCTTGTCGGGTGATACAGTCATTGTTGTCGACTCCAAACATGAAGTTGTGCTGCTACCATCGACGGCTTTTTCTGGGAGACTTCACATAATTTCCTGGTACCGCTCTCATCTCTGATCTATTTTCTGTGAAGCATCATGGACACAGAGAGATGCGCCTCGTCTAGGTGCCATTGATGCAGTGAATCGTACATTACATGCATATCGCGACTTCGACTGCTCCTGGTAGATAGACACTGCTCATTCGCAATACCCTGAAAAGAACAAGGCAATAACTCGTGTCCTAGTAAAGCTTAGGAACAATCCTATATAAGAACAACAATAGAATTCTGCAAGTGAACAATCACCTCTTGCCCATTTGTCCCAATCCGCAATTCCAAATACGAGCGACTCAACTGAAGGTCGGCGACAACAATAGATAATCGTCTCAAATCCGCCAAGTCAGATATACTAGGTTCTTCCAACTCCAAGCATCGGTTCTTTCCTTCTGCCAAACTTCACACTTTCCAACAAACTGCGATTTGGCTGGCGGCATTTTTGATGTGCCTTCCAATCTCGCAGCTCTGTTGTCGTCCATCGTCCCTTCAACTCCACCACAAATCAGATTGATAACTTCAATCTACCAACTTCACCACCAGTTCCAACACACCAACTTCAATCTTCATTCAGGAATCTCATTTCAATCTTCTATCTGACATTCGACTTTCTGTTACCGCCAGACAAGCACAACCAAGTCTTGTGTCGCGTGAGCATCTGCGCCTTCTCCCGGTACCATCAATCCTTGCCGATTGTCCAAAAGCTACGCAAACGACAGCATCTCGTAACCGGGTTCTTTCCTTTCCAAAGTCTATTTTACTGGGGCCGCGTACTTGCCATTTTCCCTTCAGGTTCCGAGCCTTGACATAGAAAAAAACCACAACCCCAAATTTCCAGACAAGACTTCCTTCCATTCAACCCACCTGCGCAAAAACCATCTTGGTTGACAACTTTCTGCGCTCAACAATCCCACGAAGCACCACTCTTTCACCACTCTCTCCCAACCTGTTTCCTCTCGTCACTATCTCGAAGTATCTTCCCAAGTCGATAAGCCTCGTCGGCGACCATTACTTTCAGCCTTTGGCGACTCCATTTTATTATCCTCGATCCAGATCATCTCAAAGACAGCCCGGATCATGAACCGATATTTGTCGCTGCTCATCCCTTTTCGAGACTAAAGCTCCTTGCATAGGTCCATTGTCAGACGACTGGCACAATGGAGTTGTCGCAAGAGGAAGAAGGTTATTTCGATCGATTGCTCGGAGGCGGATCCAGCAAATACCTTGATGCCGCTCCGGATCCCATTCCGCCTCCCAATGGTACTTCATCGGAGCATGAGCAGGTGGGCGACAACCAGCCTGACAGTCAATCTCGACAAGATGACTTGTCGATGCCACGAGAAGCCAACACCTCATCCGTTGAGAACCCGAATTCCAACTCGTGGTCCGATCATGCCGCTCCGATTCAACAGGAGCAAATGGTTGACAGCAATGGCCAAAGACAATCTCAGCAGGATGATCTACCGCTGTCGCGAGATGAAGACATAATTGGCCGGGCTAATCCCTCAGATCCTCATCAGACAAGCGCTCCTTCTACGTCAGCCGAGCCCGTCTTTACGCTCAATGAGACTCAACCCCAGGAAACTCCTCTTGATGACGAAGATTCTATGTTTGTCTCAGAGAACTTCCACCAAGAGCATCATAAACGCGAAGATCAGTCCGGCTCCAAAGTCGTGATAATAAAGACCGAGCCCGATTCCAAGATTGAGAGGCCAATGCCGTTGGCTGGAGAATATGCAGGCGACATACTGATGCATGATTCTCCGGCCAGCTCTAAGCCAGGTACACGACATGGGAATACCGACAAAGTCCTTCTCCATGGTAATACTTTGCCATTGGGTTCAGCTATTGAGAAAATACCACTTGGACCTCAATGCGGCAAAGTAACCCAATACGATGTCCTAGCTGCCGAGTACAGGGGAACGCTAAAAAGCATTGCCTCTTTGGAAAAACGACTCACCGCACTCAAAGACAATCACTCAACAGAGGCCGAAGCAGAAAAGGATGCAGCGAGGCAAGATGTTCGGGCTCTCGAAGAAAAGCAATCAAAATTGGCCCACACGTTCGAGACACTGGGGTTGTCTCTGCCCAATGCCAAAATCCGAGACAGCGTTGTATTGACAGGCCTCTGGAAGAACCAGAAAGCGGGATCAAGTGCAGAGTACTATGCCCGTCTCAACAAAAACAATGCATTGTCTACGGAAAACAAGCGCAAGATTCTGGAACAGAAAACGACCACCGACGAAGAAGTGGGCAGCAAGAAGCCCAAAACGCGCCAGCGCGTTTATGACCGCATGCAAGACGGTTTCGACAGGGCCAACAATGGCTCAATGTTTTCCTTGGGAAAGCTCGAGTTCGACAATCCTACCCAAGCTCGCATGACACGAGACTCAATCTCGGATGCCCTGGAGCCTTCAGCCGATGACCAGAACGCGAATGCTCAAAAAACATTCTTGGAGGTTATGCTTCCGGAGGTATGTGACTTGGACCAACCAGAACTGATGAGAAGCGCAGCTTCATTCGGCGAAGGGAACTGCATCAAACTTGCCGATGGTACATACCAAATAAAGGGGTGCAAACAACCCGTTCGACCCCATCAGATGGTTGGAGCCAGTTGGCAAAATGGAAAAGAGTTCAGCCCAGAGAAAGGAGGTATTGTTGCGAATGAACAGGGCACGGGAAAGACTTACCAAGCCATCATCAACATTCTCACGAACCCGCCCACCCAAGAGGCCAGAAATGAAGGACGCCACGCGACTCTGATCACAGTTCCCTCCAATGTCTTAGCGCAGTGGCAAGCAGAACTTGAGCACTTCGTCAAGAGAGAGAATTTCCAGCATTACATGGTCTACCAGAATGATCATAGTGGCCGAATGAGTCTTGAGAATCAAGACATCATGTAAGTATACTCACCAAGCATGCATACAATGGCTTACCATTTGCACTTAGTTTCGTGAGCCATGAAAAGCTTCGTCGATCATTCTTCGACGGTGCAGTCCTGAAGCAGTTCGAAAGCAAGAAGACCAAGACGGACGTAAAGGCAAGATTACGCGAAGAACATCTTGGATTCTTATGGCATAATAAATGGTGGAGAGTGATCATTGACGAAGCTCATGCGATCAAGAACACCCAGACTAAGCGTAAGTCCTCTCCTGTGCGCTAGGTTCTCCTACTCAACTATTGTTAGTTTTCAAAGCGTGCCGTGAACTGGATGCAGAACATCGGTGGTGCTTGACTGGTACACCATGTCCGAACGGGACAACAGGTAGGCTTATTGAGCTTGACATAGGAACAAGAGAGATGCTGATCAATCACAGAGCTATGGGCCTACCTAGAGTTTCTGCGAGTGCCTTGGCGTGGTACTCATGCAGACTTCACGGATCTCATAGACAATCTTCACCTGGTATGTTTGCAATACTTCAAATGGGAAACACAGAGACTGACAGAATTAGAAAGCAAATAGGGACAAGTTCCAAGCATGGATGAGCACAATCATGCAGCGAAGGTAAGCTATGGTCGTATCATATCTGCTCCAGCTTGGACTCAATGCTGAAATAAGAAGAAAACTTGGAGACAAGTTCGCAGGAAACAACCTTTACGACAATCCTCCGTGTTTCGATGAAGTCATCTACGTATCCCTGCCAAAAGAAGAGGAGATCATGTACAGGTATAGTAGACCCCCTCGCTATTGTAGTCCTACCTGACACTCCAAAGAGAAACAGAGAACATTGCGCGACAGGAATTCAATCAACATAACGAAGTGATGTTAGCGGCACGAGTCCAAGTAAAGCCGAAAAAGCGAGGTCCTGAAACACAGACTACTCAGAACGCCAACTACATGTGCCTCACGAACTTGAATCGACTACGAGCAGGAACAGCGCATCCATTCCTGCTAGAGCCTGCCGTCCGCTCGAAGTTCGCAGCAGCTGACATCGACAAGACCTTAGGGAAGTTGTCAAAGCTCGAGACACACGAACCTGTGATCAGTCAGCTCAAGACCTCCCATGATCGCCCTAGGCCAGACGAGTATGTCTCAGACATGGGAGACATCAGCCCGTTTGAATCTTTTGGTCATAGTGGATTTGGAGGTCCCCTCGAGATCGAATCATACCTCAAACGGACCAAAGCGGCAAAGTTCGGTAATGCTTGTGTCGTGTGCTTCGAAAAGGTTGTCGATGGACAAATGCCCAAGGTCAGTATCTCTTTAGACATTGACAGCCGTTGCCATAACTAATTTCTGGAAACAATAGTGCAAACATGTCCGTTGCCAAAAGTGCTTCGAAGACGAGATCGTACAGGCCCATCAGGGAAACAGAATCCCAAAGTGCCTGGCCTGCCGAAGCGACCTTGAAGGGGTTCAGAGCATTCATAAGTCGGTCCACTTCTCCAAGGGCGACATTGACGAAAGCGAAAGAGAACTTGAGAGACTTCGTGCCACTTTACTGAGAGCGAGGGCCATTCCTGTCGCCAAACAGGATTTCCGAGAACCAAAAGGAGGCCAGAAATTGGGCGATGATATCTATGGAAGACAGCCTCAGCCAGATGAACAAAACACGACCTGGCTCGCAGCCGCCGATTTTGCTTACCCAAAGCCTCTCGTTCCTTCCGCAAAAATTACTGTCATCAAACAGCTGATGCTTAATTTCAAAAAGAACCATCCCGAAGACAAGATCATCATCTTCAGTCAGTTTCTTGAGACGCACCAGATCATTGGACGCATGCTTCAAGCTGAAGGCATACCCTTCGCCTATTTCTGGGGCGGGCAGACAGCAGATCAGAAAAACACAGTGATCAGAGACTTCCACGAGAAAAGCGATTTCAAAGTATTGGTAAGAGAATTTGTTTTATCATTCTGTGGTATACAATCGCTGATGCCGTCACAAGGTTGCATCTCTCAAATCCGGTGGTACTGGACTCAACATTACCTGCGCCAACCGAGTCATCATCACCGAGCCGGGTTGGAATGCAGCGACCGAGCTGCAAGCACTCGGAAGGAGTTCCCGCATGGGACAAACGAAGACTACACACTTCACCACTCTCATAGCCAACAACACCATCGACGTGAGAATACGAAGTCTCAGCCGAGACAAGCTCATGAGCGTTGAAGCGGCGCTCCAGCACGCAAAGCTTTCTCGAGAGGAGATGGCATCACTTCTGGGACGTGTATTGCAGGACGCAGAGGGAAATCTGTTTCTGGAAGAAGATTACATCGAATAACCCGACCGAGTGCCAGTGAGCAAAAGCCCGCCTGGGTCTTGACGCTATGCTGTTCCGACAACTTTTCTATCGGCGATTGGGTTTGCTTTCGTTTGCATTGGGCTTGTCACGCCGAGATCATGGATTGGACGAGATCAGGGAAGTAACCACGACAGAAAAACAAAAGCAAAGAGGGGAGAAAGACCGACTCAAGGACACTCACGGAATGTATACATCGAGGTTGCATTGCAAGGAATGAACAATCACTGGGGAGTGGAGACTGGGATATGACTGTCAGCAAATGGTTTTAATTTGGCCTACGAGAGCAGGAAACTAAAAAATGGGGGATGGTTGGGGAGACATCAGAGCAGTTGCATGAACATCCGGGCACACGAATGACCCAAGTTGATACGGAATGGATACAGACATAGACAAGATAGTCTGGTGAAAACAATAAAATGTCATAGAACACATCCATGCACTTGCCTACGACGTGACTAGTAGATACCGACCCACGAAAATGTCAAAAATGATTTCCTTGTGGTCAAGCTTGAAGATCAAATTGTAGAGAAGCTTCCTCAATGTAGCTCAAAAATTACATTATCTCGTCTCTGAATTCTTCTCGCGAACAGTTTGAAAACAAATACGGCTCATGACTCAATTCTTTCTCAAATGACTTTCTACTCCTCAACTAATGCTTCGTATTTGCTGCCACGAGCAGTCAAGTAATCAAACCGAGCCTCCGATGCCTTGTTCGCCTCGTTCTTCCTTTCCTTAAGAACCTCCTGGACAGCCCAAGAGATGCGCTCGGCACCGATCCTGGCGCCAACGAGGTTGGGCGCGCCAGGCCCAAGCTGGAGCCCGCCGAGTCTTCCGGCCATGAACAGTGGGACATCATCGTTCCACTGCATGTCCTCGGTGATGCACGGCAACCCGCCGCAGTCTTTGATGGGGTGCTGCTCGAGCATCGACTGCAAGTACGGTAGCGTCTGGAAGGTGGTCTGCACGCCCGTGGCAAAGTAGATGTGGTCGATGGGCGGCAGCTTCTGCGGGTGGCCGCCAGCGAGCTCGACGTCCCAGGTCTGCGTCGTCGGGTCCCAGCTCCGCGTCTTGATCTCGGTGTGGAGGGACAGGACGACCTTGCCGCTGGCGATGAGGCGGTCGAGGATCTTCTTGTAGGGCGGCGTGATGGAGCCCCCATTGCGGGCCGACTTGTAGAGGTCCGCGCGTTCCTCCAGCGAGTCCGCCGTCCAGAAGGCTGCCTGCTCGAAGTTGCGGAATTTGCCCACCCACTCCAGGTCGATATCGAAGTACTTGACCTTAAGAGGGCCGCGCATGATGAGCCATACTCTCGTCACGCCGCGACGCAGGGCCAGATCTGCTAGTTGGGCTGAGGTCAGACCGCCGCCTACGACCAGAATATTCGTCGTTTTCTTCTCTGCGATCTTCTCCCGAACAGGCTGCGACGGGAAGTCCTTGATCTTCAAGGCGTGTGTGCTAGCTTCAGGGTTGTCAATGCCGGGATAGCTGGGAACGACCGGATCGTTGCCAGGCCCGACGGCCAGAACAGCGGTGCGAGAGTAATAGACGCTCTTATTCGTCTCGATTCGGAACACCTTGTCGTTCTGACACACATCGTCGAAGTAGTCAAACTTGATGTCGAGGGCCTTCTCTTGTCGCACGATATCCTGCCGCAGTCCGTACCGATCGATGATGCAGCCGCAGTGAGAGGCAAAGAGAGGAGTCGAAGGAACAAAGTAGTCGTTGCGGTCGCGTTCGTCCACAGTGGGTCCATCACCCAGTCTGCCCGTGTTAGCGATTTTGTTCTTTTGTGTAAAGATTCAGACAACTTACTCTCTGCGACCCTTGACTCGCTTCTTCCATTTGTGCTTGGACATTTCCTTGCCAACGCAGCCGCGAAGCTCCGTAAGCTCGTCGCCTCTGCCGCTCATGTGAGCGTACGACAAGAGGCCGTCCCTCTCCGCAGGATCAATGTGGAAGAACATTGGGCTGCGCAGGTGCCCGATACCAAAGGTCTTGAAGAGGTAATCCCAGCGGGCCATCCACGTGTCACCCGTGGCGTCGAGCACAACCATGTCTGGGGCACTCTGTCTGGGTCCGTTCCCACAGGCACTGGCACGCTTCACGACGCCAGTCTTGTACTTCTTGATGCTCACCTGACCCTGTCTCTTCTTGAGCCAGTGGTAGCGGTTGTGCTCGTCGTCGGTGAAGCTCGCTGCGGGCATGTGCTCGCTGAGCCTGCTGGCGACGGCAAGTCCAGCAGGGCCTCCACCGATGATCACGACATCGTGGAGATGTGGTGTAGAATCATTGGTATCGGTCATATTGGATGATTCCACCAACTTGTGCGTAGAGAACAAGGCTTCTTGAGAGGGTGAAACGAGTTGATTTACTCAATGGTGTTTGCAATTATGAGGAAGACAAAGGGGCGATTCAGATGAGCAAGAAGACACTCGAGATGCCTTAAAGTTCCCAGTGAATGATGCCATCTTGCTTCGAGTCGTACCTACCTTGATGGCCCCAAGGGTCCTCAGGCCATCAAGGTGCTCGAACCCAGACAAAGAGCGACCTCGAGACACCATCAGGGTCCTCAGTTGAGGAGTCCGGTACTCGAATGAAGTCATCGGCCATTCTCAGTGACGAGCAAGTACTCCTTATGAGCATATAAGAGGTAACTAGACGGTCTGGTCACAAGCCACAACTCCGTAAACGAGTGCCGGACCCGGAATTGTGGAGACGGACGTCCGAGACGAAGCCATCACTCGAAATGCTCAGCAACATGGTGGTTGACTGCGGCCTCGTCGCCCTCGAATGCATTGCAGACTGGACATGTCACAGTTCCTGAAGCAAACTCTGCAGTCGTCGACCCAGCAGCATCGTCTTGAGCCTCGGACGCACCATCAACAGCCGGCTTGGGCTTGCGACCCTTGCCTTTCCGCTTCGGCGCTACAATGTAGGCACCGAGATCGATCTGCTCCGGCGGCGCCTCGGGCTGGTCGTCCAGGCGCATGTCACGGTACTGACCGCGCCGACCCGAGGGGAAGTTGGACGGCCTCGGGTTGGCAAGATCTATGATGGATGCTCTGCCATCAGCACCGCCAGAGTTGGCCGCGCCGAAATCGTGAGCGCCGGGCTGACTCTGGCTGGCCGCAGGCATACCAGCGCTCATGCGCTGGACGCGGCCGATCCTGCCGTCTGCCAAACGAACTTTGATGCCTCGATGGTGGTCGCCCCGCGTCAGGACATCTTTGACGACGCCCTGAACCTCGCGGCCTGTGCGCTGATCTGCCTTGAGGACGATGCTGACACCAGCGCCTGGAATGACTTGTTGTGCATTGGGAACAGGCATGATATTTTTTCGAGCCGTGTTGGATCGCGGCCCTTGGTCAATAGCAAGTGCGTGTATCTGATGTGTGTCACCAAGCCCTAGCAGCAGAGAAGTGCTTGCAGATAGATACCAGAGCCGCAGCCAAACAAGCAATCGATGGCCCCTGCGTAAGAATTTAGTGGGCTGCAAGTGCCCGCTAAAAAGAATATTTCCAGCGCTCTGGAGCGGGGAATAAGCAGCATGCGGGGGATCCGCTGCAGAATGTCGGCGTGGTTGCTGACGAAAACACAATCAACCTTCTCTTTTCCTACCATACGCAGTCGATATTCAGAATACTGACATGGGTGGATTGTACCATAGCGCCTGCCGAGAGCTTGATTGGCCTTTCTCGACTATCTGACCAGGTATGACAAGATGACAGAGCGACGCCAATGTCTGACATGCAGACGCGCAAGCCATTGCCTATCTCATCTCAACGTCGCTCGGGTGAGATTTTGGATCCGAGCAGCGCTTTTAGTCCGAGGACTCAGTTTGATCTTGCGATCCCGTGTGCCCCTCATCGGTAAGGTTTGTACATATATATAAAGTAAGCATCGGCTGCAATGTGCCTGTCTTCCATTTCGCGTTTCACGAAAGCACTTCTAGATCGTCACACATACTCTGGATATAAGGAAGATATATCAGAATCACCAGTGTTCTCAAGATGACTGTCGAAACCGACCTCCCATCCCGCTATGAGATCCGGACCCTCGGCATGGAGCACCTGGACTGGTGCAGAGCGATCGTGATGCATAGCAACGTATTTGCATCGCCCGTATGGTCAGTCCTCTACGCGGACAAGCAAACGCTCCTCGTCTACGAGACGTACCACGAGGTCGAGTACCTGGTCAGGCACCAGCTCGAGTCTGGTCTTTCCCTGGGCATCTTTGACAAGGAGTACGTCTACAAGCGCCCCGAGTCGGCGGCGACGGGCGGCAAGCTGTGGTGGGACCCGACGAACGAGAAGGCGACGGGGGACGAGCTGCTTGAGCAGATGGATTTCCCCCTCGTTTCCGTGGCCCTCGCCTACGACGGCATCAACCACCTGGACCACGACCGGCTGAAGCCGCTGATCGCAACCATGCCGCCCTTTGGCACCATGTACGCCGTGCTGATGGAGCGGGACCAGAGGGACCCGGCGTCGTGGCAGGCGACCGCGGCCGGCCAGGTGCTGATGCGCAACGCCACGGCGACCAAGATCGGCGAGGAGCACCGCGGGCTCATGAAGATCCTCGCGCGCCACATGATGCGCAAGGCCGCCGCCGAGGGCTTCCGCGGCATCCAGATCGAGACGGCTCACGACGCCGTGGCGCACGTCTGGGGGAAGCCGCCCAGCCCCTTTGTCGGGCACCGCGTGGCCGAGATGGACTGTGACTATGCCCTCAAGGCCGAGGACGGGTCGACGAGCTACCCCCTCCGCCCGGCCAAGCAGGACCTGTTCAAGATTTATGTTGACCTGAAGCCGTGAGGGAAGTCGATGTGTTTAGGGTCGAGCACGTTTTTATTTGAACAGACACTCTGACCACAACTTTTGCCTTCATTATGGTGAACCTAGCTCGTCCAGCTGATGAATTTGATTTATAAGATGATTTTGCAAAAAATCTCCGTCCCTAGCTTGTGTCGGCGAGAAGGTGCTATTTCAAGATTCAAAAGTTTTTTCGAATTTCTGATATTCATCTGGAGATAATTTTCTGGTTTTGAGGGTTAAACTCTCGAGATTTGGATAAAGAGCAAAATCCAGCCCGTACGGAGTTTTTTTTTTATTAGTACCGTATACTTCAAATCTTGGAACGAGGGATGTAGGTAATCATTAGTTATTATGAAGTGTTAAATATGTACATGGAAGTATACAAGCAAAATCTATTTCTAGATTTTTCTTTCTGTCTTTCTCCCAGTTCACCGCACTCGTGGCCGGGAAAGTGCAACTGTGAGTATAGTACTATTCTTTTCAGCCTTGTCGTCCATTCCGAGTCTGAGATCTACCACGGCGTCACGGTACTCGTGGCCAGGGGCACCGAGCAAGTAGCAGCCAAGGCAGCCGTTGCTTCCGTGCTGTTGGATGCGATACAAGGGTAGTCGTCGCCCAGGCCGCCCTTGATGCCGTCGCAGAGGATGACGGCGTCGCCGCAGGGCGAGGTGACGGTGAAGTTCTTGAACTGGATGTTGTCGCACACGGCGTCGGGGTTGGTCGAGCACGAGAACCGGGCCACGGCCGTGCCGTACTTGCCCGACGTGTAGCCCGAGAAGTTCTCGAACAGGATGTTGGTGATGTTCATCTGGGACGGGTAGGCCGCGCAGGTGGTGGCGTTGATCTGTTATTGATTCCAGGTCAGTATAAAGTTTTTCTCTCTTCTTCCCATTCTTTCTGGTGTCCCGGTGGAATAAATCTTCAAATACTCACGTTGAAGTAGCACGAGTCGAGAAAGGCAGAGTACTCATTGTTGGCCTGCCAGAAGTTTCTAAACGTGACGTTGTCGACGAAGCCGTAGCCTACGTCTGGCCCAGCCCACGTCTTGATTCTTGCGCCGTGCTGGCCATTGAGTAGCCATACGTTCTCGATGACGACGTCCTGGATGAAGCTGTACTCGCCCTCGTACTGGCCGACGGAGCCCATGGACTGGCCGTGGGTGCCTGAGAAATGTTAGCCACTGTATCTAAGAGTGGATACCGATGGAGGAAGTGGACTTACCGTTGCAGTACATGGTGTCGACGTGGATGTTGGTGGCGTTGGACTTTGGCGAGAAGCAGTCGTCGCCAATGTTGACCCAGACCTGCTCGACGCTTAGGTCGACGACGTTGAGTGAGTCGAAGAAGTCGGTGTTCTTGGGCAGGGCCGAGGCGTTGTTGGACTCGGCCGTCACGATGACGTTCTTGAACGAGATGCCCTGCGAGGTGACGATGAAGTTGGTCCAGCACGGCGAGTCCTTCTCGTGGATGCCCTCCATGGCAAAGTTGGTCGCGTTCTCGGCGTAGAAGAGGATCGGCCGCAGGTAGTCGTTGTCGGGGTCGAGGATTTCGAGTCCTGCGAACTCGTTCCACCATCTTTGGCCATTGCCATTGAGCACGCCGTCGCCGTAGATCTTGATGTCCTTGCCGCCCCACTTCCAGAACATGATCGAGTTCTGGAACGGGTGCGTGAACGCGTTGGCCTGCCAGTACGGCGTGTCGTTGGTGAAACGGACCTCGCCGTCCCATTGAACCTCCACGTCGTCCAAGAATGTCAGATCGAGCGGCTTTCCGATCACGTACAGCTTGTCCTTCTCGAGCTGGAGGGTGCCGCCATTGTTGGCCTCCTGGAGGCCGGCGTAGAAGTCATCAGCGACATCGTCCGTGTCGTTGCTCGAGGCCCGGATGGTGACGACGTGACGGTCGCCGCCGCCACATCCTGGAGACGGTGTGTAGGGATGTTTCTCTCGGAATTCGTCTACATCCCGAGGGACATTAGCCGGCAGGTCGCCAAAGGCGGCGAGAGCGCCGGCGGCCGCAGACAGCGAGACGAATAGCGAAGAGGAGCGCATGATGAATGACTTTACAGGGTTCACTTATTGCAATACCGCGAGCACGATGATCCCACCAGGCAGAGAACTCTTCCTTCTCGAGAGCAAGTAGAGCAAAACGAGCTTGGGATATCCTTGAGTTTTTATGTTGTCTCTCAGCAACAGGGCCGCCCTTGTCCATTCGTCACCATGACTTTTCTTTTCTGCTGGACCCTGGATTACTCCAAACCCGGCATGGCGGACCGCGGAGAGCTGTGCCAGCCTTCGCAAGCTTGTGTTGCATGATAGGCCTTGCCCAGAGGAATCGCTTAGTTGCTCGTTATAGGCGACCTTGAATATGAGAAGGCTGGTTCCACCTATCAAGACACGATGCGACCCCGTATGGTCGTCCCGGCCTTGACAGTCTGAGCGCTGTGGCCTCGTTTTTCCTTGTCGCCTCCTGCTCGTGCGCACGTGGAGAGAAGTGATCTGATTTCATACCCGTCGTTTATGTTTCCTTGGCGGCAACGGTGATTGACGGAATCTCGAGCAGAAATGTCCGTTTGACGACCACTTCCCCACACTATAGCCACGTCCGAGTCTCCCCCTCGATCATCACTTCGGCTGTGGTCTTGGCATCTTTATATCCCCGCAAGTTCCCCCGACATTTCCACACATCTCCAGGCTTCCCCGCATGTCTACAATAAACCATGACTTTTTTTTCTCCTAAGGCATAGCTCATTTCAAAGGTAAGCAGTAAGATGGGGAATCAGGAGTGAAGCAGGCCGTAAGCGGCTGAGATCCAACTTGGCATGCATCATAGCCCTGATAATCGTTCGCTTGAGCAGTTCATGCAAGAACATCAATATGCGAGACTTACTGGAAAGCTGTCAGACAACTCAACCTTGACTTTGCCGGGTTTCCGTTTGAGTAAAGACCCAAGACCGCCAAGCTGAGCGATGACTTGGTGAATCTAATAAAGGAGCTCTTGTCGGTGTAGCGACCATGTTCTGGACTGTTCCCCAGACCGTGCTGCTTGCCGAGTCGGTGAAGTGGTCAGATAATCTCTTTTGTCTGGGCCCATTGCCTAGACACTATCATGATACTTGATCATACGTACTTCTAAGGTATGAGGCTCTCTACATGATGTATGAAATTGCGAGGATTTGCACGTAGCTTGCCTTCCAGGTGTGTATCCTGAATGAATCTTGAAGAACCTTGGCTGTGACCAACCGAGCATTCCTGAGCAAAGCTCATCTTGATTTCTAAATAGCTATGATTTTACTCTAAATTCCCAAAATGATCGAATTTGACGCACAGAGTTTTCATAAAAAGTGAACCACACTCAATCTCAGAACACACTTTCACATACCATCACAGCTTACTGTCAACCCACTTGGGCTTCCTCCTCTCGACAAAGCTCTTAACGCCCTCCTTCATATTGTCACCCTTCTCGATCTTGCTGTACCAGCCCCTCAGGAGCGTCTCGGTGCCCTTCTCGGCGTCGATGCCCTCCCACCCAAGCTTGAGGCCCTCGCGGCTGACGATGACGGCATCGGGGCTATTGGCCGCGATCATGCCGGCCCACCCCAGGGCCTTTTCCAGCACCAGCGTCCTCCCGCCGCTTCCTTCGCCCTTGGGCACCACCTCGTTGACCAGGCCCCACTCCCGCATCTCCTGCGCCGAGTAGCGCTTTCCCGTCAGGGCCATCTCGCTGGCGCGCTGGCGGCCCGCGGTGCGGATGATGCGCGGCAGGGCGCCGGCGAGCGCGATGACGCCGATGGTGACCTCGGGCAGCGAGAAGGCCGCGTCCGCCGCCGCCACGATCATGTCGCAGTTGATGGCCATCTCCATGCCGCCGCCGAAGCAGATGCCGTTGACGGCCGCCACGATGGGCTTGAGCCCGGCGCGGTTCGACATGCCGCCGAACCCGCCGCGCGGGAACCTGCCCGAGGGCCGGTCCCGGCGGTTGGTCGGGACCGAGGCGGCGGCGGCCTCGCCCGTGCCGTCCGAGTTGATGCTGTCCCACTCCTTGAGGTCGGCGCCGGCGGAAAAGGCGCGCCCCGTCCCCGTGATCACGGCCACGCGCAGGCTGGGCTCGTCGTCGAACCAGTCCCACAGGCGCTCGAGGGCGTAGTGCTGCGGGCGCGGGATGGAGTTGAGCGCGTTGGGGCGGTTGAGCGTCACCAGCATGACGTGAGGATAGTCGGCGGGGAACGAGACGTCTGTGTGCAGGACCTCGGGCGGCTGCGAGGCCAGTGCCGGAGTTGAGCTCTTTGCCGCCATAATGAGATTGCAGTGAGTACGAATTTGTCCCGTCAAGTTGCCAGTGTATAATGGACTGTTCCAATTCGAAAGTGTCAGACAGGCTCAGGTATTAAGCGATTCGAAACCACTGCTCCTGAGTCCTGATTGAGGGTCCGAATTGGACGACACGTATGTCTATAGTACAGAGCACGCAAAAGACTGCTTATTGGATAGTATGATTGAGGCGCTGGTATCGTTAAGTAAAACAAAACGATGCTGTATTCTATGTTGTGATCTGAAGATTAGAAGTGAGATGTCGTGGCGTTCCATTCTACGGCAAAGCAAAGGACGTGGGGCTCCCCCAGCTCACAAGCCTCGGTACGGAGATATACCCCAGAAAGTCGGAGAAGCTACTCCGCAGATCACGGCGCCGGCAAGGGGCACTAAACTACAGTAAGATCAGTCCTGTTGTCAGGCATCGCGGATGATTTTCAACACGTCTACTGCTCATGAACTAGTCATCACAGAGTCCAGAAAAAATGTATGTGGGACTGTCATCGCGACTAATAACACAGCGCCATGCTTTGACGCACGTCAATTAGGAGTGGATAGGTGACCCAAATGCTGGACTCGAATTTTTCAGGCGCCAAACACCACGAAGAGAAGCATCTCTCGAACCCCGAGAGCCTGATGAGCCCATGAATTTGACCAAACGCATATGTACACACTGTCAGAATGAACCTTCTGTTAGGAACTGGTTCAGATTCTATGCCGAGAGTCCCCTCTTTTCGCTTTCTGTGTAGAAGATGACCATTCGCCACAGCTTCTTCACCAGTGCCTCTGCTTCGTCGTCCAGTGCCTATAATTCTGGTTAGTAAACTCCTTCCATCAGTGCAACGTGTGAAGAATGAATTACACATACCTCTGCGAGTGTTTCGACCAGTTCTGCAGGCTGTCCGTGCTTTCTCAGATGCTCCTCGACCACCTCAATGAGCAGTTCTTCCTGCACACCGAGATACTCAACCAGCTTCTTCTCAACGAAAGGCCGCAGCTTGTCGCGGATGACGCTTTCATCCAAAAAGTCCCACTTGATATCCCATTGCCACAGGCCTTCCTTCTCATTGGGTATCTCTTGGGCGAGCGAGCGCACAGCCTGCTCACGGTCTTCAGTCGACATGCCGGCGGCATCAGCCGGGTCGAACTTGATGGGGACAATCGTCCGCTTCTTATTCTCTTCCTCTTCATCCTCAAGTAGCCCTTCCACTTCTGCAACAGTCTTGCGCTGAGGAGCAGCACGTTGTGCCTGTGCTCGTTGAGCTGCTGCACCAAGGGAAAGCTTGAACGGCTGAGGCGCGGCACCACTGGGTCTGCCACTATGCCGTGTCTCCATCTCGCGTGCCTGTTCGTTGAGGAAGGAATCTGCCATGCCTCTGGCCTGTTCACGTTCGGCATCCTCGGCGACCCGTTCTTGCTCTTCTGCTGCCCTATCGGCGTCATCGGCTGCAATCTCCCTCGCGCGGAAGGCGGTCCGGTTGCGGATCCAGGCGCTACGGTCGGCATAGTACTCTTCCTTCTTCCTCGAAGCCTCGGCATCGTCGTCAAAATGCTTCAAGCGCTCCAACATGGCCTCCCGCCTCTTGGCAACATCTGCCTCGTCCGTATCATCACGTTCACGCTCTCGCTCCAAGGCAGCCGCCCTAGTCCGTTCTCTGTTCAACCAGCGTCGCTCAGCGTCCAAGTAGAGCTTCTCTGCTTCAGACTCCTGCTTGGTCATACGTCGGCGCTCAAGTTCGTCGTCGCTGGCATCGCTGTCCTCATCTTCGCGGGTTGGCATCATGCCACCGTTTGTGATACCACCATTGACAAAGTTGACTGATCGGTTGTAATCTTTACCCATGTCTGTCTTTTGTCCCTTAGGTCCAGACGGCGCATTGGGCACGCCCCTCGGTCCAAGTGGCGTGTTGTTGGAATTGGATCCTGCAGGCGGCGGAGAAGCAAGTCTCGAAGGTCGATTGCCCGCGGCGCGCTGTCGTTCCATAGCCTCGAGCTCTTCTTCTCTCTTCAGTCTCTCGAGGTCGCGCTTGATGCTCCGTTCCCTGAAGGCAGCGATTTCGGCTGCGACAGTTTCGCGCATCTCGGCTGGAATGTCTGCCAGCTCGTCGTCTTGGGCCAGCGGAATATTGACCACTTCGACGTTTTCGCCGGTCTGGCCGCTATTGCCCATGGCCACGTCTCCGTCCGCATCTGCTCCTGATTTCAAGGGAGGATAGAAAAAGTTGCGGACAGTCTGCTTCAACGCACCTATGGCTGCAGATAACCTGGCATCTGCCTCGGACTCGTTCGTCCGGCCCTCTACGTAGGACTCGAGATAGTTTGTGGTATTCTCATCCAGCTTGAATTGTAGCTTGGACTTGTCAAAGTTCTCGTAGGAATCGTCTGCGTCTTCGGGAGCTTCTGTAGGCGCCTGTTTCTTGGTGGGTATTTGTATCTCCCTTAGAAGTTCCGAAGCTACCCACAATGATTCGGCGTCCTCAAACTGAGCAAAGCCGAAAGGGAGCTCCTTGCCGGCCGCGTCGCTGGCTCTCTCCCATTTGCGCAGGTTGCCCACAATCTTGAGGAGCTCCTCGATGCCGTCATTGCCGCGAATGCCATCTGTGATCCCCTGTACGAATATGGTGCGAACGATCTCCTCTTTCGTGGGTGGAACGAGAGCCTGCATGCTCTCCCGGACGGCCTGGCGGGTCTGGTCGATTCCACGTTCGTGGCCCAGGCCAGAGCGCGGGCCTGAAGACTGAGGGGCGTCATGCTCTCTCCGACCGGGCACACCTGGCGTCGAGGGCTTCGAGGGGAGAGTTCCGAGTCTAATCACAGGAGCATTGAAATTTATGTTGGGCATGTTCGGGGGAGCCTGGAAGTTTGAAGGCAAGCCGCTAGGTCGATTAGCTTGATTGTGAATCGGCTGCTGGACACCGGGGGGTGCCATTCCGGGGGCAGACATGCCTGGGGGAGGTCCTGTCGCAGCATAGTCAGTACAGACGTCGCGAGGCTGTTAGCGACGAGGATGCTCAGTGACTTACCTAGACCAGGTGGTGTTGAGATGCCTGGAGGTGGGCCATTGGCACCAGGGTACGAATTGTAACCTGGCGGAGCCCCAAAGCCAGGCACTGCGCAGACATCTAGAGTCAGTATCTGTGTGGTCGCAATACTGAAGGAATGAAAGGGAATGCGCATCGCTGGAACTTACCTCCGCCATATGGATTGTAGGACATGATGGAAGGCAGATGTCGAGCAAAGGTGGCAAGCTCCTCTAGCCTCGTCCGTTGCGCGCTTCCCAGGATCGATGCGCGCGCTGTCTCTCGTTGATGGAGATGCTCGTAAGTGACTGGTGCTAAGTGTATGGGTCCGTAGCGAAGAGCAATATCTCGGCCTGGTGAATTGGCGACCTGGTTTGTATCGAATGCTCAAGCTCAAAATGTTCAATCGCAGCCTGGGGTTGACTTTTTGACGTTTATCGGCGGGAATCCCAAAGTTAGTTGGGACCCCCCAGGCAACGCGACTTGATTCTACTTAGTGGACGCCGCAAAGCACTGCCATTGGTTCAGTGGGGCCGGGAGCTACGCTAAAAGTGGACCCGCGGAGTCAAGAATCTCCTCCGCCGACGAATTTCCCAACTGTCGACCTGGGAAGAGCTGCGACTTGGGTCCCATGCGGTGATAGCTAGTCGTGAGAATCTGCCCCGGTTTGCGATTGACTTGCCGCAACATTCGGAACCTGTCCAGTCGCTATTCGCAAACATGTAGGCATGCCCTCTGCTTCGTGATCGCATGTCCACAAGCTGACCTCTCCAACAGGGCGACAGAATTGGGCCGTGTCGCCAACGCGGCGATCCGTTCCACGAGGATCAATTCGAGGATAGCAGCACGACCTCTTGTTGCTGCATCGCCGACTTGCAGACATGCGGCATCGGCACGCCTCGTCTCTTCGTTTCAAAATCTCGGACTGAATGGCACACAGATGCGCTGTGCATCAGGATGGACGTCACCCCGACTCGGCAGGGAAAAGTATGACGACGAATCCAACATCAGCAACCCCAAGCCCACCACCATTTCACCGCAGGCATTCCGCTCTCCACGCCCCGAGCTGCCAGACCCCGATACCACCAAGCCCGATCCTGAAAACGACAACGAAGATTTGGTGGGGGCCATTTCATTCAGCATGGGCGACCTTTCAAGCAGCAAGTACTACTCGCAAAAAGGGAACGAGATGAGCGCCCAGTACCCCGACATTCGCTGTGTAGCGCGCACCGGCCGTACATACCAGGTTGGCAAGGGCTCCGATGCCACCAGGGCGTTCAAGCTGTTGAACATGTCGGTCGCTGCCAACAGGGTCAGGCAAGATGAGCGCCAACAAAGGTTCCACGAACGTCCCGGCCTGAAGAGAAAGAGGCTCAACTCGGAGCGATGGAGGAGGAGGTTCAAGAAGTCATTCCAGTCTACCTGTGCACGTGTCGAGGAGCTCAGAAAACAGGGATGGTAAAGGAACAGAATACTAGCGGGTGTTGAATCACTGGCGACATCGTGCCACCCAGCGACGTGCTTTCGGGTGAGCGTTGGTCATCAGTGAGATTGTATCATATTTGAACCACGAGAGCCCATGTTGAAAGAACGGGGTCTCGAAGGTCTGAGAAATCAATTGTATACATATGAACATCAGGAAACGCCCGTGTCGGATGTGCCGCGCAGATTCGCAACCTCATGGAACGATCTCAGTCTGGAACATCGACGAGGCGGAACTTTGCCTTGAATTGAGGACTTCCATCTCGCCGTTGATCTTTGGGACGATTTAGCATTGACAGCTGCACTTGGCATTATACTTGTTATGGCGTATTGCCGAGACTACTCATTAGACACTATTGGGGCCAGCAAGTCTGTACAAGCGGCCAATCTCACCTGTACTCTGCAGCATGGCAACAATAACTACATGTGGAACATGATGAAGCACATTGAATATAACGAAGTACTGCGGCGTAATAACGCTGAACAGTTGTGCAAACGTGTTGACAAGAACCAATGACATTTTACAGCATTATACAATCCAAAACAGGAGCACTGGCTCCCCTTGATTGGCCAAGAAGAACACAAGAGAAAATCTCGATGTTGACCTTAGAAAAGACTTCTGGGGAATAAGAAACTGAGGCAGAGCGTCTCCGAAATTCGCAGTGAAACCAAGGACATATGGTTTGAATTATGACCCCGATGCTGTGCAAGATGACCATAAAGGTGCCTTTTCATATTGATTTCCTCCTACAGCTCGGGCGCCCCACAAAGATCGCGGCGCCGTCTGCCGATAACAATTTGTCGATAAGCCACCACGAGCTCCGATCCCATCTCACTGAACACACGACGTCGAATTGGTCGTGAGCTTTCAGGTCTGCCGCTATGAGATATCCTGCCGCCTTGGCACCAACGGCAAACTCGTCATGTTCGCCGCCTTCGTAGCGCCGAACCGCCGCGGCGACGCGTGGTTCTCCGTGGGCTTGGCCTCCTCCTTCCCCAACATCACCGAGTCCGGCAGCGAGACCGTGGCCGACGCCCGGCCCTGCGGCGGCAGTCAGCATTCCGGCGAGGAGAAGTCCGCGGCGCCCGGCTGCAAGGTGTTCCAGGTGCCCAAGGACGACAGCTCGCTCGCCGGCCAGGTAGACCCGTCAAATGTGGAGGAGGCGGCCTTTACGGCTCAGGATCTGAGGGACCAGGTCCTCGTCTTCCAGTACAAGGGCAAGTTTCACGCCATAAATAATGTGAGTGATGCTACCCTTGCACTGATGTTCACTCACTTATGATTTCTTAGCAATGCCCACATTCTTCGTTCCCTCTGTCGAATGGCACTCCTTTTGACATTGAGGACTTTGGCATCGTGTTGAGCGCCGGCATCTCATGCCCAAAGCATGGCTGGTCATTTGATTTATTCTCGGGCCAAGGAGACAGGGGAACATATCGGCTCAAGTTGTGGGAAATTCAAACTCGACCGGTACCCGGGGCGCCTGCGGATGATGAGGAGCGTGAGATATGGGTCAGGAGGAAACAAAGAATGGGATAAAGTCGTTGATACAAGTCAATTCCCTACTCGTAATGGATGGGTTTGCTAGGGGATGGCTCATTTGCATATAGAATCTCATAAACCAGCCAGCATTGAGCACGATATGTTTTAGTGGTAGATGCGAAACGGGTTCGTAGAATATATTCGATTCAAGTGAGCGAGAGAAAAACAGGTATATCTCAGTGAGCATGAATGTAAGAATCATATTTCCTTGCACTTAAAAGATGTCTGATTGATTTTGTAGTTGGCTGTTGGAATTTTGGGATTTCCGAAGCTTGAACGCATTGAATTAGAATCAGACAGTGGCGACCATCACCTTGCGACTCGGTCAGAACAAGAACGCTGTTAATAGATCTCATCGCTACATTCGTTATTTTACTTCAGCCTTATAACCCAGTTGGGTCAGTCCTCTAGCAGATGTTCACCCGGCTCTCTGAAGAAATAGATTCCAGACCAACGCTGAACGCCGGTAAGTTTTAGGGAGTCAGCAGTCGAAGTGGGCCCCATCAACGTGCGATGACTGCTGAGTGCAGCGCCAGCATCAGGCCATTTCCGCGGCTAGGCAAATTCCCGTGATTCGATGGGGCCATTTACAAATCCCGAAATGTTGGTTCGAGCTTTTCAATGTTGTTTCGTTTTCTTCTGGAATAAATTGAAATAAAAGGTGTTGTTTCATTGAGTATTCCAAGTCAGCCATTTTGAAATTGAAATAAAAAATCAAATTCCCGTCACGGTTATTGCTGCTGCAGTTCTGCGCATTAATCGCATCCACCACTTACGCCGAAGCCGTCGAGTTATTCTGTGCCGGACCACGAAGACCCAGCCTGTATAATCAAAATCACTACAAGCACTGGCATCTCCCAGCACCACTGCCAATTGCATCATATCTACAAATCTTCCAGCCCAAATCGAATTTTCTCTTCTTTAAATCAGATCACATCATACCACATCACCGCGTCGTGCGACGAACATCATGAACCGACGCACAGCAACCAGAGGAAGCTACATCGTGGAGCACGAGGACAGGTCAAAAGAGCCTCGTGTTGCTGGCGACTGCGATTCGAAGCCGATAACATGGTACGAGGACGCTACAGATTCCTCGTCAATTACGGCGCGCATGATGCTCGTCCAGTGGCTGGTCACGTTTGCAATCATCGGCGGCGCCTGGTGGTACTTTTTTGACGAGATCCGCGCCATGCTTCAGATATGAGAGATGGCATGGGTGAGAGGTGCTGGAAATAAAACTCTTCTTTTTGGGAAGACGAAAAGAACAAGGACATGGACGGAACTTTCGCACTCGGGGTTCACGGCAATTGGGATCGGGCCAGCTGGCAGACGAATGAGTCGTGTACAATACCAAACATTTTCTAATAGTAATGCTTGTATAATCAATACAAAAGAAGAATCAATCTCTTTTACACTGTCAGAGTGTAGTTGACCGAGTTTCCCGGCACTCTCGGGTAGAATTCAAACGTGAAAGTCGTCGAGACACCACCTGCAATAACTTGTGCAACAGTAGCCGCCAGGAGCTTCACGGATGCACTATCGCGATCCCACTGACTGCTGTAGGTCTGTAACCAGAGTTAGTGAAGGAAGATCAAACTTCATCAAACTGGGGATATACTTACTCCACGCGCCTGCTGGAGAGGTCCCAGGTACTGAGTCCAGTCATCAAACAGGTAGACGCCGTCACTGCGCAACATCTTGACGGCTGCCAACTTATAAAGGCCTTTCCATGTGATGGGAATGGCAAGATCCGAGCCGGATACAGCTTGGGAAGTTGTCGACGCAAGCACTGGAACGTCCCACTGTACGATTTCAACGGTCGCATCAGCTCCCGCAGAGAATGATACGGTCAGGTTGGCCTTGCTGCCCGGTTCGGCTGTAGCAGAGAGGTATTTGGACAGGAAAGACGACTTGACGGTAACATCGCCACTGGACACGGAGTAATCTGATGACGAGCTCAAAGTCGTTCCATCGCTGCTAGCAATCGATTTGATGGTGTTCCCATTAAGCAAGAATGTGACAGTCTGGTCCGTGACTTCATCTCCGACCTTGTGGAAGATGTAGGCAGAGCTCGATTGCTCGGTTGCCGAAGCGTCGGTCGTTGAGTCCGAGAGACTGTTCGCAACACCATCGACAGCATTTTCGATGATCTCAACGATGTCCGGGTCTCTCCACGTGTGAGTGGTCCGGTCCAGGTAGCCCTCGCCGTTGTCCCAGACGATCAGTGAAGTGTTGTACTTGCGTGCGGTGCTCGCGAGGAAGTCAATGTACTTGCGCCTTGCTGCTGGCTCCAATAGCATGTTCGCCTCGGCTTCTCCGATCACCAAGGGAGTGTCGGTGAAGTTGCCTCGGATGTTTGCAATGTCGGCTTCCATGGCGGCCTTGTCGGCATCAGAACCCCAGATAGTCTTGCCCCTACGTCCTAGTTAGTACGAGATAGCTGCAAACAGCATCAGACTTACCAAGCTTGGAAGATGAAGTCGTCTGGGATCACATTAGCGGCGTCTTGGGTACAAGGACGGATAAACTTACAAGGGCTGTAATAATGGTACTGGATCGCCAAATATTGTGACTCTTTGTAGTCGCCGCTGGGGAACTCAAACCATTCGGAAGTCTTGATGCTGTCCATGCCGCCACCAGCCAGCGTGACAACGCGCAGTGCATTCTGACCGCCAGACTCGGCAAGCGCTTGCAGGAAGAGCCCGTTCAGCTTATTCAGTTCTGCTCCATCAGCGGCGGTGTTGGCCGGCGGCTCATTGATCGGCTCAAGAGCGACCATGGAAGATTTGCAGGCGAGCGTCTCTCCAATCTGGAGCCAGGTCCGATAGAACTTTTCCTCAATCATGGTCAGATTGGCGCCGGAGGCTGTAACGTCTGCCCATTCCCAGGAGTCTATAATCACGGTTAGACATTGGTATCAGCCACAGATTAGATTGCCCTTACCATGGTGCACATTCGTGATAACGTACAGCCCACTGTTAAGGGCCATATCAACGACGTCTGAGACTCTCTGAAGCCATGTGGAATTGATGGTCCAGTCGGGCGAGCTGCCAGTAAAGTGATCCGCATAGGTCACTTGGATGATTAGTTTGACGTGTTGCAAAAGAATTATGACCTCTTACCAGGTATTCTGACACTCTTGAATCCGGTATTCTTGACATCGTCGAAGGTGGCTTGGACTACCGCCGGATTATTCCAAGATCCTTCATCGGGAATAGCATCGAGCGTATTGCCAAGATTCCATCCAGGGTTAATGGCGGCAATGTAGTCGGCAGCGGTGATCGGGGTCCAAACATCTGTACATGTGGCGGCTCTCGGCGTGGCTGCTGCTGACGCGCCCCTATCGACAATCAGTTGCCTCAATCTGGCTTGTAGGCCCTTGATCTCGGAACTTACAATGTGTGGATTGCGGCTACTGCTAGCTTGAGCCAAGCAGCTATGTGCCCAGTCTGTGGTGACATGTTGGTAATCTGTGTTCTACTATGTAGCCAGATGCCTAGTAGATGTCCTTTTGTACACGTCGCATATCCAAAGTGTCGAAGGAGTGAGCTGAAAGTTCGACGCTTCGGCATCTTCTTATGTCCGTCTTTCAACCCTGGGAGTAATTATTCTGATTTAAACGGCCCTCTCATCTCTCGGTAAGTCTCCCGACAGATCCAGGAACTCAGATATATTAAATGTGGCCCCGCTGCATATGTCTAAATCTGTCCAATGATCTCTCCTTCCGAATTACCTGTTTGGGTAAGGACTTGGTTTTCCTAGTGCCGCGATCCCTATAATTTGCGGAAGAAATTTGGAGCTTGGCCACTGAACCCCCAGCTTTCCACTTTCGCAGGGACATTTTATTGAAAACTGTCCAGAGATGGACAAGCATTACTCTTTTTAGGTATGCTCTGCGTCCCGAATAGATAGAGCCAAGAACCATGGCACCGCATGTCCATTGCAAGGGGACACAGTAATGAGCTCGGGTTGCTTGAGATTATGTGAGCCGCTGGTTCGGTGCTAAGCGTTCGATGGCGAATTTACACTACTAATAGGCGCGGTGCACGACAAAAGAATGCACACAGTATGGAAAGCACTTAAAAGGAATCGACGTTTACTGGAGATTGCGAAAGCATAAGGCTGAGGTCGATTAAGGCTGTGACATGAGAAACAGTGGCGGTAAGCTGTTATTGGAATGGACAGCGAATGGATTTTCAGGTTTCTGTGTCTGCGCCGATTCGCTCAATAGAAAAAAGAAAAGGCTATGGCATCGCTGACGCGAAATGCCCAGAGACACCACCACAAACTCAACACTTGGGTTGGGTAATCGGGTGGTGCTTTCAACTACTTCAGTCAACCTCGATTTCGGGCTCGCAAACCAAGGTTGGCAGCGCCTCACAACGTGTAATGCTTGGGAGTAAGGTCTGAGTTTTGATAGCAATGGTCTGCTTGGTTGAAGGGGGGAGGGGGAATAGGCCTGTTGGTCAATCATAGCATTCATTCTGGTGCCTAACAAGGAGAATCTTGCTAAATTTATTTCTCCAATCATGATTACGAATTCCATCTTCCACCGTTGGCCAGAGGATTTTGAATAGAAAGCCTTGATTTACGGGGCAGCCTGCATTTCGAGTGGTACAATTTCAGCCGCGCTGAACATCTATTTTCGGCTACTAAGACGCCCCGCTTCATAAACAGAATGACATCCAGCTTTGCCCCCGGTTCCATCTTAATATCTGTGTCTTTTTCTTGAACAACTTGATCTGGTAGCACGAAATCGAAATTATGCAGTCGATCAATCCCATATACGAGCCTATAAATCAGTCCGCGACCAACGATCAGGATAATGCAAACCCAACAGTCACGAACTACTGGTTAAAATCACCGCATCAAGAGACAGAAGATGTCACAGAGACGCTTGATCACCCATCACGGAGACTTGGTCGATTTCGGTACGGGTCTCTGTCGACTCAAGTAGTCCTGGCCCTCTTTCCTGCTCTGTTCATTGGTAAGCAAATGTTCATGGTATGCTGCTACAACCTCGTGACTGATGATCAATCGTTCCGGACATAGCACTTGCTTCAACCGCAATATCTCTGGATACGCGGCCGACCTCCTCGGCCGGAGAAAGAGCTGAGCGGGCGATCTCTCTGTCGCCTACGGTATTTCCAATCATCTTTGCCGCAATAGTAGGCAAGTTCTTCAGAACATTAGCGCTCTTCCTTGCTGAACGTGGAACCACATTAGGAGTAAGTTCAAGTCCAGGCTCCTTGATGTTCGACTTCTGTATTGACTTCTCTAGACACTAGAGCGCCTTGTTGGATCACAATCCCTTTTCGCTGCAGTTGAGAAACAATTTGTTCTGAGAGGGCAATATCTTCTTGGATGTGGCATGATACTCCTCTGGACACTTTCCCCGCTTGGCGGTCAATTGGCACTTCGACTTCTCAGCAAAACCCCGAGCATACAGACCTTCGACTCTACGATCCGTTATTTGCCTATGGCTGCATCTCTCGAATCGACGATGTATGGTACATCAGGTATCGAAAGTGCCTGGCCATCCTACGGACCAATCTTCATGGCTTCTTTGATAACGTCCCGTGGTCAGAAAGATTCGAGTCAGGACTTATATGGAAATGTCAAAATACCAAGTCTCGATCGATTAGGGTCGGGACATGTTGCCGATATCGATTCATGGACGGTGCTCAACTATAGCCAGACCATCCCGTACTCTTCTATACTTGGAATCCCGGTGGTAGGGGTTCCACGTACTGGCTGGCTGTCTTTTGATCTCGTGAGCAGATACATGGCAGTTAATTGCGGTGCTGCTGTACTGCAAACGAACAGCTCAGTTTTCCAAAATAGCTCGACGGAAACCGGCCAGGGCTCCGCTGATCTGGAACAAGGTGCTAGCTTCACCATCCAGAGCTCAGAAAACCCGTACAAGACATCGTTCAACATCAGCTCAGCCAATGATGCAAAGATGCGAAATGTCAGTTTTGCAAGTTGCTCGATCTCGCCCCGTGACGTACAGTCATCCGTCTATTGCAGAGACCAATCGTGCCGAGTCACTGCCATGAAAAAGCTGCCAGTTGATTTTGCTTTTTGGAGAGATCATCAGGTCCATGAAATCCGCATGAGCTTGAGCGTTCTTCCCTTAGCGACAATTGGCACGATCAAGCATGGCACCCTATTATCCAGTTCTCTTCCCGAGTTGTGGCTTCAAGATCCGGATTCTACATACGATATGTCGCATTTCGCTCACCTGTGGACACTCCCAGAAGCAACCCTCAGCAGAAACTTTGAGATCATGTTCAATACGTATTGGCAGTCAACCTTTGGGTCTAGGTTTCTTTTCGGCAATCTTAGCACTGATATGAGCCTGTACAACAACATATCAGGCTCATTGCTGCCATTCGAGCCACCAATTGACTTTAATACAAGCCAAGTAACGATTACCAAGTTTGAAGGCCAGCAATATACCTGCAACATCAAATTTGCATCCCTTCTAATCGCAATCTCATGCATTCTTTTTCTGCTTAGTATAACATCCCTTATTCTAGAAACCAGGACACTTGCGCCCGACATTTTGGGTTACGTCTCTTCATTTACGAGGGATAATCCGTTTGCGACATGTAGCGAAGCATCCTACTTGAACGGACTGCAGAGGGCGAAGGCATTGAATGAAATGAAGGTAATTGTAGGAGATGTGCAACCTGGATCCGAATCGGGTTACGTCGCAGTAGCTGCGACTGATAGGGCGATGAGGCTACAGAGGAACAGGTTATACACTTGAACTGCCGTGGGATTCGACAGAAATTACACATGGACATCGCTGAATGGTCTCTAATGATTGTGTCTTATAGTTCTGTTCAGGCATCTTTTGCTGTTATGCATTGTTCGTAAAAATCGAAGGTGATAAAACCACTACCTCTTCAATCGCAGAAAGCTGTCACGTACGCAGGTAGATGACATGTAGAGCACTTCCCGTGACCTGCAGCCCTACAAGGCTGTACACGAGTAGCCACACTTATTGGATGAGTTGATGTGTCATGGGTAGTGGATAGTCATGCAGAAGAGTGCTCCACGTCGAAGCGCGATGGCTATTCCCTTGTGAGTGCACCAAGTAACCTGAATAGGACTTATACCGACATCCGGAAGGTATGTTCAACGGCCGCTTAGTCAACAAGCCTCGAGAATACTGGACAGAAAACCAGCATTGCGCTAGACATGGGTGGATCTAGCGAAAGATCATGTTTTACGGGGTATCTCGGCCTCGAGATCCCAATGTGAAGCGCATCATGGATGATGGTCGGATCTCGTAAACAGAGCCCTTGTCCTACGTGACACCTGCCCCCCACCCCCACATATTCCGGCCTCAGGGCACATAAATAGAGATCAGCCAGAGGGCCCGACCTCACTCGAAGGTAATGTTGCCGCTCGTGTATTCACGCGTGAGCGAAAGCAAACATTATACCTGTCTCATTCCGATTCGAATAAAAAGATGCAAAAATTAAATCTTTACTTGTTCAGCCTGATTTCATCTCTCGCTGTTGCGGAAGCGGCCTTGAGCGTCAATTCAACATGGCCTAATAGCTTCCCCAAGCAGCTCGTGGCAAACCGCCGTCGTACGGGGCTTACCACGGCAGAGTTCCTCTACCACCACACGGTAGTGCATGGCCGGAAAGCCTGGAATGCGCCAGACAGCGTTGATCAACCGCTTGCCTACGTCCAAGACCATGCTTTCGACTCAGCCTATGGCATCAACACCACCGCGCAAGGCATAAACACCCCCGAAGTCAGCTATTTTAGTCATAGCGACATAACAGAGCTATACAGTCGATCGCAAGATGCATTCTTTACGCCTCCGCCTAACAACTATACTCAAGATGTCATCGGTCCCGATGGAAATGCGTTCGGCGACTTTTCGGCTGCTATAAGCATGTATGCTTATGAAGTTTTCCAGGCCGTCAACAGCTCTTGTGTTGGTACAGGATCATCTCAAATGTACAATGCCTTTTATTTCGTTTTCGCCGACGCAGACAACGCCAATCAATCTTCATTCGACAACGCGACATTTGCAGCTGGTATCATGCAATCTATGCTCGCCGATCTACCGGGCGGATCAATCTACAACGCCAGTATTCACACATCGGTGCCAGGGCTTGACTCGCGCCTGTATTATGGAGGATTCGGGAATCCTACGCTGAGCGCAGTCTTGAAGTTTTGGCTCTGCGACGACAATTTGGCAATCAATTCGTTCAGAACAGCACAGCAAAAGCTTACTGCTCAAAACGGCGAGCTGGGCATCAACTTGGATGAGAGCTTCGTCATGTTTACCAGGGCGACACTGATATACGACCGATCTAAGGCGATACCTTTCGACGATGCGAGAGCGAAACAAGCGCTGCTCAACGATAGATTTCGAGGAGACATCGCTGGCCCACCCGAATCAGCTTGAGCTGCTGCAATTGAAGCTATCGCGACCGCGGCGAGAATGAGACGGCGGTGCAGGACAGAAACCAACTAACCTTACTGGAGTTATTTTGAACGGCTCTGGGCTGCCCTCAATGATTCTACGTGAACTCGGAATTGATGCTACTGCGCCGTGTTTCCGATACGAACTCATACCAGCCCCTGGCAGGCTTGATGTAGTATTATGCAAAGAATCAGAGAGTGGGCGCACCCCTCAAAGTCCTTTTTATGTTACATCATGACTCCTCGTGCATTGCAGAAGGGGGCCAGCTTGTTCTCGCCAATATCTGCATACCCGGTATTCAACTCTATTGGATTATTAAAACCTTGGCATTCTGAACCTCATGCATTCCGTGAAACGCAAGAAATAGAACCAGGCTGGGCATAAGCATCCAATGGGGGTCAATTGATCCCACGGGGCTGAATGCCCTCTGTACATGTTGTATAATAACTTGAATCTCTTTTACTTCGATCCACCGGATACTAATTCCTCCATTTTGCTCTGTTCATCGCGCTTACACGGACATCGTCAAAAATTTAAAAATATGGAACCAAAAGGCATGGCTCATAGTCCGGTTGAGGCCATGAAGGATTACGGTTTTAGTATACCAGCCAGGTCGCTTTTGACATCGTCTCACCAAAAGACAAACATTATCAGAACGCAGCGCGACCGTCAACCAAGAAAGCTCAGCAGACACCAGAACTGGTCTTTGTGCTTTGAAACGCTTCTTGGCATTTTCCCAATTCTTTTCATCGGTAAGAGTCGAATGTGTATCATGTCACGAAACGTTGACTAATGATTCTTTTTGCAAAGCCCTTGCTTCGACCGCGATCACTCTCAATCAAAAGCCAGTCTCATTTACGGGCGAGATGGCTCAGCGAGCAATCATCTTGTCGCCTACAGTGTTCCCAATTATCTTCGCCGCCATCGTAGGCAAGTTCCTTAAGAAGTTGGGCCTATTTCTAGCAGAGCGAGGAACCAATTTAGGTGTATGCAAATCCACTCCGGATCAGATCACCTTCGAGATTTCATTCTAATCCCAGTAGACTTTGGAACGGCTCATAGGTTCTCAATCTCTTTTTTCTGCCATCGAAAAGCAAGTCTTTCTACCGGGCCAGTATCTCTTGGGTTTTCTGATGGTTGCTTGCTGGGCGCTTTCCCCAGTCGGCGGTCAGCTAGCACTCAGACTTTTGGATACATCATCGCAGTCAATATCGTCCAACTCCACGATTCGCTATCTACCTATCGCTGCCTACAGATTGTCTACAGTGGCTAGTTACCAAAAGGAGGATCTTTGGCAGTCATACGGACCCATCTTTATGGCCTCACTGATCACTTCTCGCGGGCAGAAGAACTCCAGTCAGGATTTTTACGGAAATGTGAAGATACCGGTTCTTGACCGAATTGTTCCGAGAAACAGTATAGAAACTGACGCATGGAAGACGATGGATCACAGCGAGGAGGTTCCTTACTCTTCTTTGCTGGGGATACCCGTCGTCGGCATTCCCAGCACCGGTAATTTGTCATTCAACCTCGTCAGCAGGTATTTCAACGTCGAGTGCACTGATCCCGTCAATGAAGATGGTAGTTTGATGTTCATGGGCCCGCCACCGATGGGCGTTGAAGCCGCATATTATATCAGGCAGAAAGGCGGCACCTTCGTTATCCAGTCGCCCCTCGATTACCCTGCAAACTACACCGGCAGTTGGTCGTTCAACTTCACTTCCATCAACATGAACACTGCCACAGTTGTCAGTCATGCGAACTGTACAATGTCACCACAAGACGTCGAGTCGTCCGTTTACTGCAGCGACCAATCGTGTCGAGTTACCGCCATGAGATATTTACCCAATAAATTTATCTCCCTGTCAAATCTATACTCCGATTACATCAAACCAAGCCTCGAATTGCTGCCACTATCATCGCTTGGCGCTTTAAATCACGGGCCGATATATCCTAGTTCCATCACTGAGTTATGGCTTCAGAATCCTTATGCGAACTATGGAGGATGTATCATGCGCTCCGTCAACCTTTCCACCACTACAGGAGCAGCTCTCAGCAAGAACTTTGAAACTCTGTTCAACACATACTGGCAATCCACATTTGGCTCGAGATACCTGTTTGGGGATCTGAGCACGACAGACGTGGGTATGTACGACAACATTGGAAATTTCTCCACGTCGGACGTGGCTCGGTACGGCAGCATCGATTTCAACACGAGCCAGACAACTATAATCAACTACGACGGGGAGCAATACATATGCAATAGGATGTTTGCTGGGTTCCTGATCACCATTTCCTCGCTTCTCTTCCTCACCAGCATGGCATCGCTTCTTCTTAGTACCATGACTCTCGCGCCCGACATTCTTGGCTACGTATCCTCGCTGACCAGGGATAACCCGTTCACGCGCAATGATGAGGCATCGCACCTTGATGGATTGGACCGGGCAAAGGCATTAAACAACATGAAAGTCGCTATCGGGGATGTTGGCGGCCAGTCCGGATCAGGCTATGTCGCATTCGGTGCTGCCGAAAATGTGATGAGATTACAGAGAAACAGGCTATATCGCTGAGCCGAGGTCAGAACTGGGACAGGACTCGCATCGAAGTATTTTGTTTTGTTCTGAAGATTCACGTTTGAGTAGAGATAAAGAAGAAGACACGACTCGCGCTGGAATACGTTCAAAAGAGAACCTGGAGCAGAGATAAAATGTGAAAGCTAAAGTACTCTGTTGAGATTGACGTGCTGGGGCAGCTGGAGCCATCGTGGCTGCAGTGCTTGAATTGCATGATCATGTGCTCTGGATACAGAACCTCACTACCGCTACATATCGACACCGTTCAAAGACACTCTCAAGAGCATTGAAGATTCGATTTCATCCGCCCGGGCCAAAAGCTCTTGGGCATCCCAGTTTGCCCAAACGTACTTGTCCTTCAAGAACTCGGCTTCTTTCGAAGCAAGCCACACCAAGAAGTGAGCAGGCAGTTCGACTAGTAGAAGTTAGCTTGCAAACAGATGGATGTGGTACATTGACCTGACAGTACCTTGATCGGCCCCTTCTGTGATGTTTGGGTTGATTTCAGTTGCAATGATGCCTGGCTGGATGCTCACAACGTGAAATCCCGGGTTTTCGTGGGCGAAAAATTCAAACATCTTCAAGGCTGCCGCCTTTGAAGCTGCGTAACTGAACACGCCAGGGATCTCAGGCAAGGGGGGTAAGTGTCCCAGGCCGCTTCCTATATTGAAGAGCTTCGCGTCGGGGGCAGCGCAGCGTAGAAACGCTTGGATCGAGTTGAAAGGGCCCATCACGTTTGTTTCGATACCTCGCCGAAGTTCTGTCTCGTCATAGTTGGAGACCTGGCCCGCTTCCGGAAGCATGCCAGCATTAGCGATGAAGATGTCGACCTTGCCAACCTGAGCAACAACATTTTCCAATGCCGTTGTAATTGACTCGAGTTTCTCCACGTCCCCCGTCTCGATCAGAACACGGGTCGTAGGGTCAGCAGCCTGGATCTGTCGGGCTGAAACCTCAAGGCGCTCGAGTCTGCGACCTATGATGGCAACGGACTGCGCGCCAGCTTCAGCAAAGGCAATACCAACAGCCTTGCCGATCCCGGTGCCGCCGCCCGTGATGACGACGTTCTTGCCCGCTGCTGAAAGCTCAGGTCTGCTTGGTGAGATGAAAGGATATGGCTCGCTGTGCCATGATTTGGTGAACGATTTAAAGGTAGGAAGTGGAAGTGGCGACATGATGAATCTGAAGTAGCGATGAAAGATTCTCGAATGAAACTATTAAAATGATCATCAGCACAAGAATTGGGCAACAGGCGCTTAAATATCCGATATTGAGGGGAGAGACCCTCTGGTACTGACAAATCCGAACATTGCAGTGTATGAGTCCCCGTCCAATTCTCGGCATGACTAAATGGATGTGCTTCCGCGGAACCTAGATTTCTCAGCCGGTCTGTCGCAGTCACACGCTTACTGATATTACGACAAGAGGCGCTGTTCCGGAATGATTCGACCAGCTGACAACATCTAGGTCCAATGGTTTACGAAGCCAGATCACGATGTAAGGCTTTGTAAACGAAGCCGACATGGACTGGAAATCATGAGATACGCCACCCCAAGCGGCGCTGAGATTCAATATAGGTAATTGTGAGAGCATAGCCTTTTCTACTCTTATCAGTCCACCCTGACCATTCCTCATATATCGATCTCCTGTCTGAAGATTCATATGCAACATAGATCCCCTGTGTTCTGCCTACATAGCTTCCCGGTTCTGCCCTCTCTTCATATCGTGTCTCTAGCTGCCATGAACGCCAATTGCCATTCCGGCTCCGAATATGTCTGCAAGGCACTGTTCACCTCCAAGACCCTTTTCACAACATGGCAACTGTTTTGCTGCGGCAGCTCCCGCAAAAAGGATGCGGCATCCGACATCAGCACCTGATCACCTCGCCAATATCCATCATCACGGTACATGAATGAGTTGATTGACAGGCAAAGTAGCGAGGACGCGTAGGGGCCGAGCTGTGCAAATGTGAAATTCGGATGTTTGAGCGGAATACTCGCAAACAAGCGCATGAATGATCTAGACTCCATCACAAGCGCAACCCAGCCCTGGGGCTGAGCCGGACGGGTGGCCGTGTTTCCGACTGCCCCCTCGCCAATACCGTGAGCGTAGCCCAGGACTTTATCAATCCAGTCAAAGTCCATAGAGTGAACCCGACAGAGCCTGCCGAGACAAGTCACTACCATGGAAGAAAGAGTGCAAAGAACTCGCGGCAGGTACGAAGCCTGCATCGAATCCGCATGTGGCCGTATTTGCGGGAGAACATTCAACTGGCCCGGTAACCTGGCTTTCCAGTTCCTAATGGCCAGCCTGATGTTTCGCGCCGTTTGTGCTGCCTCGTCGGGATTCATACGGCTTGCTCGTACGGAGAAGACACAGTCGTATACTCGTGATTGGATCTGCGCAAGTTCGACCCGTGCGCGGAAAAGGTTGAAATGAGTCAATCCGCGGCCCTCATCATCACTGACAGTGATAAAGCCCGCTTGATCAACGCCGTCGCCGTCGGATAACGATCTTGTCTCTGGTGGCAGGTCCAAGTCCATGTCATCATCATGAAGAATTGGTGCTTGGCGTGTTCGTAGCGCGACCTGCCTGTCTAGAACATAGGCTATCCAGAAGACGCGTCTTCGTTGCACGGCCTCTTCCGGGGCGATGTCCAGGCCTTCGTAGGAGTCCCTTCGATGTGTGCCCATGGCCTGAACAAATCTCATGGCGGACGAGACAAAGACCATGGGAGCGGCAAGATCTGGTGTACCAAGAAAGAGTATTCCTAGACCAGCTAAAATCTGTACATGTTCGAGTTGAAGGATGTTTCCCTTCAGGATATCCGTCAAGGTGGACTGCGCATTCTCGATGCATTGGCCAAGCTCGATAGTCTTAAGCGCTGGATCAAGATAGCCAAAGCTGTGACATTGAGCCAAAGCGAGGACGACGTTGATACACGCCCAAGAGGATGGAGTTCGGCTGGAGGGTTGGCGATACCAATTATCGATCATATGTAGGAGGCGGCGAGGGTGAAAGAGTGGGAGCGTGCTATTAAATGTAGAGAGATAAACGTCGACGACGTACCTGACAACGTCTTCTGGAAGAGAGGTGATGGAAGAAGTCGATGATGTGTTAGAGGAGCTGGACATTGGCCCGGACCTGGTGTGAATGAAGGGGCCATAGCTGAGGAGAGACAACGGATCTGGTGATGCAGAGCTTCTCTGGGCACGGTACGATGCGCTTCTCTCCCTAGAATACAAATCAAGTTGGGATTGATTTCCATCGAAGAATCGAAGCTCGACTTCGGCTCCAGTGTCCTTCAGAACTCTGGCCTGGCTCGTGCCTAGAGCTTGTCGTTGTCGTTTCTGTGCTCCTTGCTCTTTTTGGTCTCGATCCTTGCCGTTCTTCACTTTCCTCTTAGGTCGACTAGCAGCCTGGTGAGTGCAATTGGTCTTGTAGACCACGCAATTTGAGCATCGCGGAAGTTCTTTATTGCATTTAATTCTTTTGCGATAACAAAGATCGCACGACTGTATGACAGTGATGTGAGCCCAACGAGCGAGTGGTGTTGTTAGTAGGGTGCGCTACCTGGCGGGTCATCTTGAGCTCCATCATCATAGAACCCAGTTGCGTTGCGTACTCGATCCGACACAATAATTTGAATAGGGTGGGCATTCATCTATGGGAAGAATTCATGTAATTGGCCAAGAGTGGATATTATCATGGTAGAGATGAATCGAGCAACGTGTTCCCGTCGCGGGCTCCTCAATCCACGAGTATCGTGCAGTAAGTTCCGCGGAACCGGCTTAGAAATCGGCTTCCCAGGTACAATTTTGAAGTTTTGGGGGTGCGACCGCTTACAACATTGATGTTAGAGTGCACGTCGGCGCTTCGACTAGGGCACTGCGGGGCTGGTGCACTAGAATCAGTACCCCAGAGCTACAATCATCTGCCAAAAGTCTCCGTATACTGTCAAGTTCACAAAAATAGGTACGCTTGTTCTTCTCAACCTTTTCTCTTTTCCGTTTCTGTAGTTACTTTTCTGGAAATCGAACCATGGTGTTCTGCAGAAACAGCTCTTTCATTACCATGATAGCTTCTTCGGCCAGTCATTGATGCATCGTACACGTTCATGTGACCACAGTCATGACAAGTCACAAAGGACGTCGGTACTACATATGTTCATTGAGCTGTTAAATTGGCTGTTTATAACGGTTCGTAGTTCTGGAATACATGGCTACTTTCTCAATACATCTTGGTAATAAACTTCCAATAACTGGAAACAATTCGTTCGCATTTTTGCAGAGAAAGTATCATCATATCTGCTCGCGACGGGCAACTCCTGGGCACCTATACACCCAGCGGAGCCCTACTGGAAGGCCTAGCGTGAGGAATTTGCACGGTCGCAGGCAATGACTTTGCCACTTTTACGGAGTAGTCAGCGTGACATGATAATTTCTGTCTTGAAGGCTACACATGCAATTATGAATTACAACAACGAGTATTATAGGATTACGACTTTCTCTACGCGCAAAATACAAGGCTCTTAATAAGACCCTCTAAGCAAACAGATTGAAGGCGAATACCGAAGGCTATAACAAATTGAATAGGTAAGCGAGCCAGGGGAACGATCCACTGTACAGACTTTACACCCCTGCTTTGCCTGCCTCGGCCTTTTCTTAAGCGCGAAAGTCAATACCATGGCCAGCCAACCTTTGTATTACCATTGCTTGGGGATTCCCTCCAAAGCAGCTGGCTTAAACCAAGCTTACTAACCGTGCCAATCAATACCACAACGACGGCCGATTGCAAGGAGACTGACTCAGGAACTTCGGACATTCAGTCTTGGCTATTACCTAGCAAAGGCGAAGGTTCAAGATGGTTCGTCAAGGCTGTAAAACGATTGACGTAGTCAGCAAAATGTATATATTCGAACACGCGCATCGTTCCAGAGGTTTTGGATAATTCATCAATCACCATCTCAACTTGACAACATCCGATACACGCAAAGAAATCATCATATCGCAAAAAGCTCAATTCATTATGTCTAAGAACATTATCACCATCTTTGGCTCTACGGGCAACCAGGGCGGTGCCGTTGTGCAGATGTTCCTCAACGACCCCAAGCTCAAGTCTCAATGGGCCGTCCGTGGAGTGACCCGCGACGTCTCCAAAGCCTCGTCAAAGGAGCTCGCCAAGCAAGGTGTCGAAGTTGTCGCTGTAAGTTCTTAATTGCCGGGCTCCAGCAAGCGACACTACGCTAACTAGGTGCTACCAGGCGGATATACGAGACAAGAGCTCGGTCCTAAAGGCCATCAAGGGCTCCCACACTGTGTTTGCAGTGACCAACTACTGGGAGAAGTTGGACTTTGAGGATGAGATCCAGCAGGGAAAGAACATGGCTGATGCGGCCGAAGAATCTGGTGTCCAGCACTTCATCTGGAGCTCTCTGATCAACGTCACCAAGCGTGAGATGCCCTCCCCTCCCACGCCAGCTAAGAATCGTACTAACGTCACTCGCAGTCTCCAACGGCGCTCTGCCCCACGTATACCACTTCGACAGCAAGGCCAAGGTCGAGGAGTACGTTCGCGAGCTGGGAATTCCTGCGACGTTCTTCATGCCAGGATTCTACATGCCCAACATCCCCGGGGAGATGATGCGACTCCAGAACAACACCTGGACGCTCGGTCTGCCCATCCCCGGCAGCGCCGTGATTCCCTTGTACAACCCCGCGGACACTGGAAAGTACATCAAGGCCGCCGTGCTCAACCGAGACCGCATGCTGGGCAAACAGATCCTGGCGGCCACCGAGTACAGAACTGCACAGCAGGTCGTGGACGACTTCAAGGAGGTCTTCCCCGAGGCGGGCAAGACGGCTGCCTACATGGAATTGCCCGAGGAGACATTCCGCAAGGCCATGACCGACTCCGGCAGCCCTGATTTCGTGGCCACTGAGATGTTCGAAAACATGCGCCTCATGTCGGATTTTGGCTACTATGGCGGAGAGTCCCTGGACTGGACTCACGGCTTCGTTGAGGATCACTTGACGACTTGGAAGGAGTACATCAAGACCGCTAAGCCCTTTGCCGAGCTGCACTAAGAGTCGGCTTCTTGTTTTTGAGGTGCTAGAGAAATAGTCTGTAACCAGTCGAAGTTCATCTCAATAATTGATCACATTTGCTCAACTTGTTTTTCCTTGAGTTCCGAAATTTTTTGTGACTGAGTAGCCTTTGTCCATAGACATTGCCTTTCTGTGAGTCGCGAATGGTTTCCCAAGCAATTACAACCTCGCTCGTCTTCCTGAACACCAGGTCAAAGCTTTGAATTATCAAAATGGGGCAGTGCAAATATTGTAGCGCCAGTGTGAGTAGCTATCACTGAGCTTGCAGTATCAGAAGCAAGCTCTAAAGCGATGCTAATATCACGGATATAAACAGAGTCGTGTCATGCCAGTAGTTCGGACTCCAGCCTTGGGCATGGTGAGTTTCTCCTGATGAGCGCATTTAGACATCCGGTATCTCCTGGGTCTTCTTGTCTTGATCAGCTGGTACGGGCCCAACCAAATTACGTTAGATGATCCTGCAAGTTGCAATCGCGGATGGAAATCCGATCACATAGTCTATCCTGAATTCAGTCGCGCCACAACCTTTCGGTCACATCCCTCTTGATTTCACTGCAACATACACATATGCTTATCTTGGCAAATTGATTCGATTTCCTATTTTCATGCTACAAACAAGTCCACAATCACCAAGTCTCGGAATATGGCCGCAGGTCAATCTCGTGAGTAAATGTCGTCCTAGGCTGAGTGTGCAAGAACCAATAGGACTCGGCAATCTGGATAGTGTTAAAAACTGCACGGCTGAAGATTTGGAAAAGGGAACACCGACCCAATTGGGATCAATCTTGCCATCTGGCTTGTCCTGCATGAACCCCTTCGTCTTCTCCGTGTCGATGATTCCATCGATGATGGCATGGGAAACATGGATGCCCTGAGGACCGAACTCGCGTGCGAGGGACTGGGACATGGCTCGTATTCCGAACTTGCTCATTGCGAATGCAGCTAGTCCAGAGCCGCCCTTGAGAGAAGCCGTGGCACCTACATCAGACTATTAGCAACGAAGTATCTATAGAATTGTATTTTCCTACCAGTGAAGATGAGAGTAGGCGGGTGCTGCCCCTCGGGTTTGTCCTCGGTACTCATCAAAGGCAACACCGCGCGCGCAAAGTTGTATGCTCCGTTGATGGTCGGATCCAGGCTCGTGAGAAACTCTTCTCGGCTTTGCTCGAGAAAGCCCTTTCTCGAGAATGCGCCGGCGACGTTGTAAATGGCCGCGGCGACCTGAACATCGGAACCGAATTTTGTCTTGACCTGGCTTATGGTGGAATCCATGCTGGCAGAATCGGTCGCGTCGGTCGGTATGCCGATCGCAGATCCTCCTTCATGGTTGATAGTCTCTACAAGCGAATCGAGGGATCCCCGCGAACGGGCGAGAAGCACGACAGGATAGGCCTTTGCGAACCGGCGGGCGATTGCGCTGCCAGTTCCCGGGCCAACGCCAGCGATAACAGCAACTAATTTAGACATCATGAAAGTTTGAAAACCGATGATCAGGATGATTCGTCTTTGGCGAGGAGACAACTATGTATAAAAGTCGTAGTGAGGGGAGCGAAATGACAAAACACCATTAGGTAGAATTATACTCTGACTATGGGAGACTAGTAAAAGTAGACAAGGTTTGATAGTACGTCATCAAAAGCTCATTAGGAAATCTCAGCGTGTCGAGAATAGAACATCGTTTCCTGATTAGTTCGATAGCTGGAGCAACTCGCCATGGCACAAATCAGTATTTGGTATGTCGAAGAATGAATCAGTCAGTCGGACATCGGTACTTGGATCTGTATTTTCTATTGTTGAATGACAAATCGCACTCACTTCTCGGCCTTTGATATTTAGCGAAATGGTGGTAACTCTTTTTATGCTAGACCGACGCTACCAAAGGTACCAAATCGTCAGGACTCAGTCTTTTCCTGGCCCCGGCCTTCTCTGGGTCCTTAGTCAGACCCTTATTTTGATCTAGATCTGCCACGCGCGAACCACCCGGAAGTAACCGTTGAGACACCAACTAGGTAGTGTATTGCCCGGGGAAGTGGAGCAAGGTTCGTGCCTTGAGGAGACGCGAGCTTTGTAATCAATTCTATTTTTCAAACACGTACGAGGTACTGTGTATTTCGTACGAACTGGGTCTCTTCTCTGGCAAAAAGTCTTGGTATGGCTGACTTGCCAACAGGACAGTCGTCCCCACACCGCGAACTGGGAACAGGGGACCGCCTGCAGAGTAGCTCCCCATTATGACCCGGGATAGAGGACACTGACGCCGAGTTCAGCAAATTACTTGTCGCCCACGCAACCACTGACCACAACTTCATAAAACATTTACTTCGATATAGACGCAAACTGACCACAACATCATAGAACATTGTCTTCAATATAGACGCAATCGGAACGTCGAAAAAAGGCCGAAGGGTTGATGCTGACCGGTCAAGACGTGACCGAGGAAACCCCATTTTAAGATATGGGCTTGCTCACTCAGTGCCGCTGCTAACCTATTACAGTCCTCTTAGAACGGGGAAAGAACGTATTAGCAGAAATATAAAACAAAATACAAAGGTCTCTGAAGCAGTTCTATATGTTCGCATAGAGAAACCTAAGGAAAATTATTCGTGGTGAACTAGTTCAACTCCACTACAAGACTCCCGTGACCACCCAGAGTACATCCGTTTCTAATATATACCTGGTAGAATGACCCACGTAACATCTCTCTTGAACTGCGCCCACTGTTCGCCGTACCGTCTGCCACAATAGTCGTTGAGAGAGGGGATCGCCCGATGCACAAAGTCATACACCAGCGCCGAGCCCACAAAAGCGCCAGCGAGATAACCCGACGACGCCATGACATAGCCCGCGCGCCAGAGAGAGTAACCGCCATAGTTGACGTGGCGGGCCCAGCGCCATAGCCCGGTCCGCATCACCTTGCCCTGGTTCTTAGGGTCGTCTTTGAACTGTTTCCGCTGCCATTCCGACAAGGTCTCTAGGACGACGCCCGTGACAAACAAGCAGGCCCCCGTCATGACTGGCAGAGGCAGTGACACCGTCGGGTCAGAGATGGTGCTGGTGGCCGCTGAAAGCAGAAGGAATGAATTGATGCTGTTCATGACCATGTTGAAAAAGCCAACAGTGACGGCAGTAGATGGTGGGAACTCCTCGGCTGATAATGAGAGCAGCCAGTAATTCTGCTTGACGGCGGATCCGAGCGACATTCCCAGTAGAACAAGGTGAGGAAGCGGGAGTCCCAGCCGATCAAGAGCTGAAATCCCTGTGACGAAAGTAGGCCGGGCCTGGATAGTCGTGAAGCCCAATTTCAGAAGCGTCGAAGAGCCGAATCCGCTCAGTAGCTGATATTGCACAAACGGGTCGACGCTGCGCAATGCTAGGAATGTAAATGTGCCAGGGATGTTTGACTTCTTTACGCCACGGCGAATAACGTCCCCGTGGGACTTTGGGCCACCTTGGGATGCCATTTTGACTAGAGTGTGGTTTGATGGTAAATCGACGAACTCTCGGTCGCAGCCGGCAGATTATATACTCATATTCTTTTCCCGCTGGGAACGAAGGGTGAGCTCGGGGTTCGCACTTCTCGGCAAGCCGAGACGACAGGATAACCAAGTCCATTGGAGGTGTTTTACTAATCAGTCAGGTCCATAATATCACTAACATATGACACATCACGAGTATGTGTAGATTGTTGCAAATAGGATGTAGTGTTGGCTCTTTTAGGCTCATATTTACCAAAGTCGGCGCCAACAAGATGCCTGATCCCACTTTTGAATAGCCCCGGTCCGCACTTGACAAAGTTAGAGATGGCATCCCATGCCTGCGAATACATGACGTAAAAAGAGAGAAGAAAAAGGATGGATCCATACTTTGGAGCCTGAAAGACACATGGATTGGCGCGAATATGCCTGCATTTGTCGTGGGACGATATTGAAGAAGTCGGTGCTGCTTAGTACCGAGCCCCGGCATCTTCTCTTGGCGGGCACCACGCCACTTCAGGGCTTGGAAGTTCCGACCGCTTTTGTTGCAAGATGGAGTCAGACCTGATGTGTCGTTCTTGATTGCATTGGTTTTTTTAAGGGAGAAAACAACTGGCATCGCTCATGCTTGCCTCTATCGATTGGGGTTTTGAATACACAGTAGCGATGAAAAGAGCGTAAATGTTCTGAGTCGTGACATTAAGTTGATCTGCTCTTTGATAAGCTGACAGACAATCACCATGCCCGTGGTGTCTACACGACGCGAACGAAAACCGTCTCGTGGGAATTCAATTTGCAATATGACAGAGATGCGTACATCATTACATGCAATACGATTATTCGCGTGTCGAAACCAAGTCTCCTGCTGGGGGTATCTTCTACTTCTTGCCGTAGCTGGCACGCAAGAATGGTCCTACTTTTGTCCACTGGATCTCGGGATACCGATCATTGTCCAGTGGCGCCAACTTCCCCTGACCAGAGAACATGTTGGCCATGTATTGCATGCCCTGCCAAGCCGGCATGACCTGGTCAGAACCACCAAACAGCTTCATGACCGAGATGATCGTCTCGAAAAGCCATATACCTCCGATGGACGAAACTGAGTAAGGACTGCCCTCCAACTCTGAGACAACGTTCGCCAGGTCTTGAGCGCTAAAAGAATCGCCGGCGATGCGGAGATACTTGGGTGTGGGATTCGGGTCGATGGCTACCGCGGCCGTGTATGCAGCAGTATCGGCCATCGTGGTGAAGTCGAGCGTCTGGTTTGCGCTCCCAACGTACATGACCCTGCGCTTCTTCTTGTTGATCAATGACATCTCGCTGGTCAAGAGATCCATGAAGCCGCCATTCAGCACGCTCGTCCAAGCAATATTCGATTGTTCCAGCCGGCTGTGAAACTCGCGACGCAGGTCCAGGTTGCGATTCGATCCAGGTTTGGTCTTTGTGAAATCCAGCGAGAAGTCTGAAGGGATGAATCGCGGCACCTTGGCAGCCACGGCGGCGTCAAGGAGCTGCCCTTGTGCTGTATGCATGACGTCCGCTAGGCCTTGCAACGTGGAGACGACACAGCTTGCTCCATCGAGTTCTCCCTGGAGCGCCCCCTTGTCGGCCAGATTGACTTCCACGACAGAGACGCCTTGAAGTTGACGCAGTGTCTCGGTGCGCTTGGGATCAGTGCCGGGCCGCACGAAAGCTTTGACGTTGGCAGAACGCCTGGACAGCTCGGAGACGATGAGCTTGCCCATGGCACCAGTGGCGCCAGCAATTGCAATGAATGGCTTAGTAGTGGCCATCATGTCTGCTTGTCGGTGTCGAATAGAAGTAGGGATAGTAAAAGATAAAAGCTCGCTGTGTCAAGAGTGTCAAGATACAGCCCGCAATTCTCTTGGAAATGCTGTCATATAATATATAAATTCATCGTGTTATTATAGAAATGGCTTACAAATTGTTCATATTGCACATCGTGACTTCAACCTATGCTATAGTGCTGGCTCGCGCTTCGCGCATATCCGCCTTGGCGCCTAAGTTCTCTTGTTCGGCCCAATTTGTAAGCCATCCAACTTGGGGTCCTTACTAAGGTATACACACCTACAACCAAGCTTCGAATCCAGGTCTTATGAAAAGGATTGCCAAGAATCTTTATGCTCATTTGACTTAGAACCATCATTATCCTAATGATTTGTAAAAAGAAAGTCGATTTTTTCTGGCTGGTGTACGGTCCCACGTATGATGACCTGCCTTTTATCTATTCTTCCAGACAGCTACCAAGACTGTGTCGGGCGATTAAAAAGACGCCCTCGCTAATAAACGACCTCTGCCAACATCTACCCCGTACCATTTAAAAAGAAAACCCCTAGGTGTAAGCGTGAAGCGGAAGCTCGCACAATATGCGTGGAGAAGCAAAAAAAGAACGGAGAAAGAAATCACTGCACTAGCCGCGAATCGAACGCGGGGCCCATCGATGGCAACGATGGATTTTACCACTAAACCACTAGTGCTACTGTGGTAAAACCTAGCTTTATTTGGTCCTATGGAGTAAAACTTGTCTCCGATGGATGACGATCACCGCAGGGCACAACAATAGCATTCTCATGTCTCGATAAAGGCAATAACGGCCGAGCTGTTTTAGTTGGCTGATACAAAATTCAACGAATGAGGTTACTTCACCGGGAACGCATGCGCTCATGACGTCAAGGTGCCGGTGGGTAAATGTCGATTATCTGTTGGTTCTTAAAATTGTGGCTGAGTAGCAGAAACGATCAAATCATCAAGAACGGCTTCGTTTGGATTTAAAAAATAAAAGATAAAGAATTCTTTTCATTTTGCTTTTCTTCAATTCTCTCTTTCTCGGCCTATATCTTTCAAATAAAAGGTACTGGAATATTTCGACCATCTCGCTCCTGATTTTTGCAATCAACAAAATCTTCTCAGAATGCCGCCTGCAACACGAAGCCGTGATAAATTCCCAGCCATCTGCACTGGGCAGATCTCACTTCAGGTCCAGTAGCATACCTGATCTCGTATTTCATTTCATTTCGTTGACTGGCAATATTATAGATCCTACAGAGCTTCTTGGAGCAGATGCCGCAGATTGTTGCTCTGGTCGCCCAGGGCGACTTTTTAGTACTTCTCGCTGGTAATGCAGACGACTTCTCAAAATTGGGCTCCATTCAGGTGCTAAGCGAATATGCACTCTATAACTACAACGACGTCACTCGGCTTGTGCATACAGCCGCTCAGGCTACAGGTATAAAAAACACGGCCTTCATATTCCTGGACAGTGCAACGGCAGACGACGGGGTTTCCTGCTGTATCGCAATTGATGCAAGAGAAGACGACGAGTCGGCGCCATTGCTTGGTTTTCGCTGTGAGTTTGGCTCCATCGAGCCGGCCCTAAAAGCCATCGAGCAGGGTGTGCCAATGAAAGAGCTGCGTGATCAATCATTCATGGCAGGCGGGCTGTGGAGGAAAGATGTAGTGGAACACCTGCTCGCGAGCTGCTCGCCTCTGAACATGTCGGACTTCTTTCCAGTTCACAAAGATTGGCGGCCCATCTTCACCGACGACGTGTCTTTACATTTTCCTGTCTTCCGCACCGCAAAAGTCAGCATCGAGGTATGATGACCTCGTCCGAACTGGAGGACTGCTGAACAAGTGATGATTAACATGGACGCAGACTCTGAAAGACTTTCTGGAGCAAGCTTACGATCACGAGTGGGGTCCTCTGGCTGATCCGCGGGTTGCTTTCATTACCAAACTTGATGCCCCCTTTACTGATGGCCTTGCGGAGGGACCGCTTGCATCAGCTCCAGAACCACTCGAGACGCTGTACGGTGCCAAGCCGAGCGACTGCGACGCAGTCGTTCGTAGTCGCTTCTGGGATGATAGCCTAGACCCAAGACTCGACCGCCACAGGTTTATCATCATGGACGAGTTTACCGAGACTGACAGGAGTGTCATTATTGCGGTAAACTTTCAGAACGGGGGACGTCTCATCATCAGTCGCACCGACTTCAGACTAGCTGTGTTGAGCCTCATGGCGCCGGGTACCACGGGATTGTCCGCGGAGGATATCGCGGAGTCGGCAACCAGATCGGGATTGGGCATACAGCGTTGGAAAACCCCGGGGCGACATGGCTAGTCTGGCAGATATATAAGGCCATGTATCTGTCGAGGAAAAGCGTTCCTCGTAGGCAGGATATATTAGAAGGTCTAAGAGACAATCAATATGTAATTTACTTTGATTTACGTGCCAAATCCCTGGCTAGATCTTCTTTGCATTTGATGGGTCATTTTGACAGGACTTTCCTGTGCGAAACAAAAATTTTAACTTCTGTTTTTGCTATGGGAGGAAATGCCGTGCCTTTTTTTTTCTTGGTCGGGGGTGAAAGGGAAGTTCTTAGGCCTCAAAGGACAATTCCCATGCGAAAGTGCATACCATTCAAATGTTTGGGCAGTATTTCTCATCTCAATCCGGTATGCCCGACACGTGATGATCACGGCCAGGCTGCCTTGGGGGCCGTTCTGAGGTGGCACGTCCTGCTGACGCTGCTCGTCTTTCAGCGCCCGGACTTGTCCTCCCTTCATCGTTTTCAACCATGTCAGGAGCATGGCCGAAACATAAACGAACGTGTATGCAGCGCATGGCTCAACTTTGCTCATCGCACGGCAGGTCGCAATATGACAACCATGAAGAGACTTGAGCGCCACGAATATACGGCTGGGTGGATCTGCCCGCTCGAAGTCGAACAAATTGCTGCCCTGCATATGCTCGACGAACGACATTCACGCTTGCCACAACCCCCGACCGACCACAATGTCTATAATCTTGGTAGCATACATGGTCACAATGTTGTCATTGCAGGTCTACCACAAGCGGGTAATAATGCTGCGGCAACTGTCGTCACCCAGCTGAGAATGAGCTTTCCGAATGTTAGATTCGTCTTGCTCATCGGCATTGGCGGCGGCGTGCCCCGCAGAACAGATGAAGCCACAATTCGTCTTGGAGATGTGGTTGTCAGCAAACCCACGGGCGCGCATTCCGGCGTGATCCAGTACGACCACGGCAAAGCCTGGGTTGGTCGCTTCGAACGTACTGGCTCACTGGCACCGCCCCCTACAGTGCTTCTGAATGCGGCACAAAACCTTGCCGCAGCCCGAGCTATGGAACAAGACGACTCACTGGAGCAGAACATGAAGCGCATCGACTCGTCAAAGCGGATTCTTCGTCGCTTCATATTCCCCGGCATCGCACAAGACCGACTCTTTCTGCCAGGGTATGTGCATTTACAGCAGGGCGTACCCTGCGACAAATCCAGCTGTGATTTATCACAGACGATTGCACGAAGAGGCTCGGATGGCTTGACACCGATCATAATTGTCCACCGGGGAACAATTGCGTCGGGAGAAATGGTTCTGAAAGACGCTATGTTGCGAGACCGACTCGCTGCTGATGGGCTGATTTGTTTCGAGATGGAGGCGGCCGGAGCGTTGATCGATTTCCCATGCATGGTTATTCGAGGGATCTCAGACTACTGCGACTCTCACAAGAATGATGCATGGCATGGTTATGCCGCCGCAGCGGCAGCGTCATACGCGCGACAGCTATTTCTCCATATACCCATTGAGGAGACGCCCAGGTACGTACGTATCTTTCCCAAGCGCTTGAAATTCAGGAGACTAATCGTCAATCCACAGTCATTCTGCTAATCATACGCCCTCAGTCATGAAACGACTTGAAAATGGACTCCAGGATATGTCATCGCAAATGTCCTCACTTGTCCTAAGTGTCGATAAACTCCAGAGCCAACACCAGATATCATCGGTTCATAACCAAGGTTTCCTCGCCGCGAATGATGAAAATAGCTTCAGCAAGATGGTACGAGCGTACATAAAACAGGCCATTCAAGATTGCAAAACCGGCCCCGATGACAACTTGATGAGCTATGTCGATGCGATTAGCATGGACATATCTGCCGACGTTCAGCAACATGCAATATTCAGTCCGAGTAACCAGCAGGTAGACAACGTTTTGGAGGACGCAGGAAACCTTTTGTCTGTTGAAATTGCCCACCCGGTCACTCCATTTGCAGACGGCGCAAAGAGTCGAAAGCCTCGCTTTATAAAGCTCTTTCGAACTGAAAGACACTTCTATTCAAAGCTAGCAAAAATTAATGTCCGAGTGAACCAACTACGAAAGAGATGCATTTTGGTTCCTGACACGCTGTCATATTTCTCGATCGAGGTCGATATTTTTCCTCAGCTACTCAGTCGTTGGGGATTATCTCTTTCGTTTACCAACATCCCCAACGAGGGAGGATACTTTAGTATTTGCCCAAGCATTCGACCGATACGTATTCGGGCCTCTAACGATCCAATCTGGGCGATCCTCAGACGGGACGATATTGATGCCTTTGAACTTGAGTATAAAGCTGGACGGGTCTCTGCAAGTGACTGCCACCAGTATGGGAAAAACATATTCAAGGTCAGTGCTTTACGATTTATGATGTGATCATCCACTAATGCCATTTCTCTTTGAACTTTACAGGCCTCTCTTCAGTCACCGACGTCGAAATGTCTCTCCTTTATGTTAGCGCACCCTGAGGTCCCTATTGCCACCCTATTTGAATCAGCTGGATATCTGTATACGGAGGACTTCCTTGATGTTGGGGTCTTTGGACAAGGTCATGGTGGAAACTTATTCACCTTGACAGATCTCGCCGCCGATATCATCAAAGCTTCAGAATGTGAACCCGGTCGTCGCGAGGATATATTTATTTGGTACAATGTGTGGTCTGAAGCTCAAGATCTCGGGTTGTCTCCCACAGATGATGAGCCTATAACCTGGATGAATCGCATTTTGTCTCTTGAGATCAAATTCGCACCATTCTCGTGGTCTCTCGTAGACTACGACGATGAGCCGGATATCCTGGACTATCATCGTTGGATGTTAGAAATGTGCCTTGGCAAAGGTGGCAACCCGAATTCGGAGCTGGGTTTCGCGACTGAATGCGTCCCACTTGAGTTTGCGCTGGAATTGACAGCGGACATGCGCCTCCAGAGTCTAGACGATTTCGACTGCTACGATTTAGCATACTCCTTACTACTCCCGCTCATTGATGCAGGGGCAAACATCTACTACATCAGAGAAGTCAATGGAGTACTGCGGTCGATCCCAGACTTGGCATTCGAATTAGATGTGGAATGTTGTTGGGAGATGGCGCTTTCAGTCTGCGGTCTCGACCTTGTTTCGGTCATAGAGGAAGATGAGCGAAATTTGCTCCTACGTCGGCGCGGCGAGCCGGCTGTAGTGACTGGGATTGATGTCGAATCAATCAAGCCAGAACGGAGTGGACTGCGTCGTCGAAACTGATCAAGAAGGAAGGTTGATTTGATCAAAATACTTCCTGAGATGTATTATACATCCATCGAAATAAATCGATGTGGAAACTCCCACCGAAACGATTCCAATCACCTGATTCGATATCGACTGCTGCATAGACCTGGAAGGCGCCACTGCATCCGAACGTAACAGAATTAGAGCACTGAGCCAGTATAACGACATGGCTCCCAGCTGTTACCCACTTCCTTGCCGTTTCAACTTAAGCATCCATATATGTCAATTGATGTAGTGACCGAGCTCGGCTAATTGAGCCGGACAAACCGGACCTTAATGCTGTAAGTTTCGCTTTTTAATGTAGGTATACTGATATGACTTGATTGTTTTTAAACAAAGCTACTCTTTTAGACGGTGCAAACAAATTCTGTCTTCGATCATGGAGTGGTAGTTCTGTGACGTGCTGAGCAGAATAGCTGGGCTGGGATCATGTATATCACCACTCAAATAGGTATACTCAGTCGCTTGTGACCTATACCGGGAAACAGGAAACGATCTGCATCTCGCCAAGTGCTTCTGTCGCTCGCCGGCTGTAATCACGACTGCCCAAGATGCTTGCATTTGCAAGAGTCGGGGGCTCAAGCGACGAGTACAAAATGCTGATTTCGCAAAGGTAAGGTAGGTGGCTTTCGAGGAAATTATAATGATACAAGCATTGAAGTTCGACTTCCGGATTATCACTACCCTCGATAGCGCAATTTTGCAAATCCCGATCAGGATGTCTCATTATGGGCGGACGTTAGGGTTCGTTTGTTATGAGCTCAACATTCAATTCTGGGATGATGCTTCATTTATAGTTCGTTTGGCGATTTTTACATCCAATTACAGATACCCATCTTGAAAGTGGATGTTCTATCAAGAATATGATGGCACTTGAGTGCAAAGTTTGAGCCACTGCAGGCTTATATCCGCTAATGCCTAAGTCCGAATACATTATAACCACTAAACCCGCACAGGTTCTTTCTCTTTCTTGGCTTTATGGAGCATTGAAGTGTTACTTTGAAGGAAAAAAATGAATCGTATACAAGGAAACACTCCCAAGTCATCGGTCTCTTGTCGGGTCTTTCGAGGAAAGCGGACTTAAAAATTTGGATCGTTTGTACAATGGAATTAAGCGGTGCAATCAAGAGGAGAATGGAGATCATGAAATCTAGTATTTATTCCCCATTACGAGCATGACTTAGGTGAGGACTATATCAGCCTGCGCTTTTAAGCGAGCACAGCTCTCATATTAGATTCAGCTGACCTTTCAAAATCATTCCGCCGACATGCAGCCATTGATGAGTTTGCGCGCTCTTTTAGGGCTTTCAGCCGTTCAAACAGTCTTCGGGCTTTGAATTATGGCCGACTACCTAGTTTAGTTGTCGCACTGTAAGCAATCGGTTAGCGAATTCCGCGCTCCCCGTGCGACGATCACCTGAGCGGCTCCAACCTCGGAACGAGAATACCTTCCTCCCCGAACGGCGGCCCCCGCGACCGGCTGTAACCCTCGGAACGTCAGTAGTTCCCCGAGCGACGACCATTGGGCGGCGAGGGCGGCTCTCCCGGTGATGCGTTGTACGATTTGATGAATAACATCATTCACGTGGTCGGCCGGAATATATCACCTACTCTTTTTGATATGAAGATGCTCTTGAAGCCACCGCTCGTTGAGTTTCGTCATTATTTGCTACTGATAGCTATTGAATAACATAGTCTACACCAACAACATGACAATGGAGAACTTTGATGTTGCCGTCGTTGGACTCGGCGCGTTGGGCAGTGCAGCAGTCTGGCAGGCAGCGAAGAAAGGCGCCAAGGTGGTGGGATTTGAACAATTCGAATTTGGACATGTGAATGGCGCATCTCACGACACTTCGCGAATCGTCAGAACAGCCTACGATGCTCCAGAATACGTTGCTCTCGCCAAGTCCGCCTACAAAGATTGGGCCGAGCTGGAAAAGTCCACCGGAGTCAAGCTACTCACCATAACTGGAGGGATACTAGTTCTGGCTACCGATCGCCACTGGACATCCGGCGTGAAGACGACGGATTACACAGCAAGTCTGGACGCCAATAACGTGCCGTACGAGCTCCTAAGTGCCAAAGAGGTGAAGGCGTGGTGGCCCCAAATCGATCTTGGAGACGATTTCAACGCGGTGTACACCGCCGACACTGGAATGGCACATGCGGCCAAGTCAGTGGCAGCGATGCAATTCGCGGCACGCGGTCACGGGGCGGTCCTCAAAGAAAACACCGCCGTCACCGAGATCGTGACCGTTGGAGACACGCCCAACAGCAAAGGTGTCGTGATCAAAACATCCAATGGTGATTTCCAGGCGAAAAAGGTCATTCTCGCCGCGGACGCCTGGACCAACAAGTTGCTCGCCCCCCTCGGCGCACATATTCCACTTACAGTCATGCAAGAACAAGTGACATACTTCAAGCCGAAGGACCCGGCATCCTTCGAGCCCGGTCGCTTTCCCGTCTGGATCTCGATTGTCGGCGGCAAGACATTCTACGGATTTCCCACCTTTGGCGAACCTACCATCAAGGCTGCGCGCGACGTCTCGGACAATCTCATGACCCCGGAAGAGCGCACCTACGTCCATTCTCCGGAGCTGCTCCAAGAGTTGACGACTTTTATGAAGGGCTTTGTCTCCGAGGACCAAAAGCTCGAGACTCTGCGCACGGTAACCTGCCAGTACGCAATAACTCCGGACCGACAATTCGTTCTCGGTGCGTTGGACAATCATTCGGAGATCCTTGTGGCCCTGGGGGCCGGTCATGGTTTCAAATTTGCACCAGTTATTGGCCGTGTAATGGCTGAGCTGGCCATCGATGGAAAGACAACGGAGGATGTTTCCAAGTTTGGCGTTCCGGCTAGTCGCGTGCTTCGTCAAAGTAAAATGTAGCATAACAATACATAGACACGTCATCTATTGAGCAAAGACGTGGTAGCCTTGTGAAATGGTCATGAATCATCCATATCCATTCGTGTGCTCAAAGTTCCCTATCGATACCACTGCAGGTTGAGGAGATATTAATTAAAACCTATCACGGCAATAACCGGGTAAGACCCTGGCGCTTCCACCTGCTCAAGGCTAACCGAGGAGATGCCACATGAGCTATTTGAGCCGCATGAAATGCTCGGTTAGCATCCGAAGGGACTCATGATAGCCAGTAGGTAAGCACAATGCGGCGCAAGTCGCCCGGTTTAAGAGGAAGCCTTACCGCAGCAATGAAGCGATAGAAATTCCACCAAAACCAGTGGTCTGGGGCTCCACCAGCCTGGCGCTTAGATAGCCAATATGGCGTGCGCGTTCTATTCTGCAGCCAGGCTGCAGTATTAACTTGCTGCACGGAGATAGCAAAGTATTTCTGCACCCTCATCCCAGGACTAGTCGCCCCACTCAAAAGAGGATGAATAGAGATCGTTCAGATGGTATTCTGACTCATACATGTTGCGCGGCATTGCGCATGACCATTCAGTCGAGTCCGGTACAAGCACAGTTCAGGTACAGCTCCACTTGGAAGTTGGCCGTGACAAATACCCCCAGCCTCGCCGACCAGTAGCAGAACACATGCAATGACGCCCTTTAAACAAATCATATCTTTGACATAACGCCTATATTCAACCTCAATATCTATCCGCTAGTCCTATCATGTACCACCAGTGAGAAATTCCACAATAAATAACTAGTGCCAATCTACCAGAAGTCTCCATGCCGCGATGTACAAACTAGCTACCTCACGAGCGGCCCGTGATACAAAGCTGCCCCCGTCAGAAGGCGGACTTCACGGTCGCCTCCCTCAGCATATTACTTCTTTTGGCTAGAAGTTGTGCCATTCTCACTGCTTCTCTGGCCTTGAGTGAATCGTCCCATTGCAGTCAGTGGCGCTGCGGATTTCCGGTCCATTACGAGTTTCATGGCCGCAAACGCTGCATGGTGTGGTTCTCCAGAAATCTGCTTTTCCCGCGACAGCCGCGCAGTCTCTCGGTTCATGGACACTTGGTCGGTCATTGCTCGAGCCCTGGCCGCCGCCGAGTCTTTTGGTTTCTCGTCGGCGTATCGCTTGTTCTCGAGTGTTCGCATCGCGGAGCGCCGTGCTTGATCTGCGGCCAAGTTTGGTCTATTCATATTTGCCGCCGTGGTATTTGTTCCTTTGTTTTCATCTCGTTTCAAAGGCATTCCACGTCCTTTAGGCGGTTGAGTGAAAACCATTTTTGGATAGTAATTGATCGGTAAGTGTAGTGAAAGATTTGCGGGGCAGTTTTGATGACGAAGTTGGATGAGCAAAGATGGTATTGAGTATTGAAAGCAGACAAGAATGAGCATTTATATAATAGACGTAGAATAAGAGTAGATGGGGATTGATCACATGCGCAAGAGTCATATGAACACGGATACCTTAGGAATTGGTTCGGGTACAAAAGTCCCCAGCTTCGGGCGATTTTTCTCACAGCAAGTATCGTGATTCTTCCACGCCTAGTGACTCATATTCATGCCCAACCTTTCATTCGTATCGTATGGGTGCGGTCTGTAGGAACGTGGCCGCGGGGGCGGTGCAATATTTCGGTGTGGGCAAACAAAAAGAGTATGATTGTCTATTATTAATCCTGATGGTCTAAATTAAGGCCTCGATGTTAAGGGAGAAACAGTGTTTGAACGCGGCGGACAACTACAACATATTTCAACAGCATCCTCAGCTAAGCGCCGGCCGCCTGGCTGTACACATGTGATCAATTTCCGACGTCAGCTGTTTATATAGCCTGTCTGATAGTATTTAATCTTGTTCCTTCTTTCCTCCTTACTGCTGCAATTAACCATTCCTGTGCCTACATGACCAGCAACCCATCCTTTAGTAGTCGTTGCTAGACTACAATTATCACGAACCGCCATGTCGTACCATTATCAAAAAGCCATGGCCGACCTGGCCACGTACTCAGAGGAGGATGAAGATAGCCCGTTCTCGTCCTCGGAAGAGTCTTCCTCATCATTCGAGGATACCGACGAGGAAGAATACCCACCGATGCACGCCCTAGCCCGACGGGAGCCAACCCGCATGCTTCGGCCCTACACCGGCAATCGTCCATGGAGGCCTGCCATGAACGAGTTCACAATAAACCATCGCGACTTGAATCGAGCGCCATACAGGGAGCCCGCGCCCCCCACACCCCCGGCTCCTAGGTGTGACTGCTGTGGGACAGAATACTATGACGGCCACGACGAAGACAAGCCAGAAAAGTGTTACCGCCATCGTGTTTGCATGAGAGAGGGAGACTGGATCAGACACTTCCAAAAGGAGTTTCATCGCTCCTGCCCACTAAGAGACTGCGAGAAGGCGCCGGTCAACTTCGTGACCCGCGAAAGATTCATGCAGCACTGGAGAAACAAGCATCCGGATAAGTCCTGGTTCTGGGAGACAAGGAAAAGCAAGCTGAGCTTCCTCTCTAGTGGTGGGCTTACGGCCAAGAGGGTTCAGTTTACTTCTGGTATGAGGTTGGATGATATAGTAGCCGGCCATATGAGAACTTGATGTCAGGTGGAGTGTCGCAAACGTGAGAGATATGGAGCCAAGACCTGTCGCACGGCGTGTGAAACCACTAATAGACATATTGTCAACCAATGATCGAAATCTTCGTATAGTGTAAAGCAGCTACTAAGGATTTGACAATTGTGAAGTACTCGCATTGAGATCATAAGTCGTGCACGGGGTCATGAGAGCAGAGACGCGACCGCGAATCCAAGAAAGAAGTTGCGGCTGCCGAAGAGGCTGCAAGGGAGCTAAGGCTCCGCGCCTACTGTAGGGGCTAGCACCTTAAGTGGCGCCGCTGCCAGTGTCATCAGTAAGGCTGCTGCTGGTACCAACTGGGAACTGATGCTACTCAATTTGAGCCTCAACTAAAACAGATATTGGTCAATAGAGTCAATTTACAGAATCAAAGCTTGAAATATAATCAGATTCAAATGGGTCGTGGAGGAAATGCTTGGCTTGCCTGCAACCAAGTCGGGGTGGTAGCACTGCTACTAACCCATCGGTGCCGCTGGTGCGCAAGTGGCTTACACTGCGGAAGATGCATCCTGGACTATTCAACCGCCGCGGCTGGGGCGGCGATTGGTTGTCGCGAACTGCAAATGCGGTCAGAAACAATGCCTGTAGGTACCTATGGAAGCATGATACGTCACCCCCCTGCAAGCTACTTCTAGGTATTCGCACTCCGGTGATGCGAGCATCAGGCTGCGGTTTCCAATGTCATTGTTCGTACTGGATAGCGCTGGATGGCGAGATATGATATGGAAGATACGTCGATTGGCATGGAGCTACGGAATTTGACCACAAATCCATTGGCGGCAACACATATTACGCCTTGCAAACGCCCCGACGCATTGGTATCAGTAAGCGACAAGATATAACGGATGTGACTGGTCATACAATCATGGTGGGTGTTTCTCAAGTCGTAAACAGCTGATGTAAGGAGTTTCTTGCCCCTGTTATTCCCCAAGCGCGTTTATTTGACAACTTTCCTGCTCTGGTAATGAATTTTTGAATACCTTCACCGTGAATGATCAAATCAGGATAGTCGAGCTGAAACGTAGGTGTATGCCCTCTATATGATACTCAAAACGCGGATTCCATACACTCATATAAAACATTATTGTCCTGGTGATCGTCCAAGCAGCTGCCGGGGCTGACTAACCATCAGCATTGACGAGCCTTGGCCAACGTTGCATCGCATACAATTGATGACGACATGGAAAGTAGTATATCGGAGACGGTATAGTGAGGAGCACCCGCGCGTTGGAGTCTTATAGAAACCCTTATTTCATGGCCATTCAATCCCAAAGTCTAAACTCAAATGATTCATCTCGCTCTCGCTGCTGTATCCTTTCTGTTCTGCGAAAATGGGGATTACCGATAACGCGGATCTAGTGCTACCTAAAGGATCTTTGATCCTGGTCACTGGTGCGTCTGGATACATGGCCAGTAATCTGATTGTCGAGGCGCTTGATGCTGGCTACAAGATTCGGGGAACAGCGAGATCACCCGCCAAGGCCGAGAAAACTCGAAAAACTTTCAACTCTCCCGACTACGATGTTGTCGTCGTCCCGGAGATGCAGCCTCCCGGAGCCTTCGACGAGGCCGTCAAAGGAGTCGACGCCATTGTGCACATGTCCTCGCCACTCAACTTCAGTCCCAACCCAAAAGAGGTTGTGCCTCCCGCCGTCGAGGGGGCGACATCCATCTTGCGCTCCGCGATAAAGGAACTCCAGATACAGAGATTCGTCTTTACGAGTTCGAGTACCTCGACGTCCTTGCCGAATCCGGGAGTCAAGTTTCACATCGACAAGAACACTTGGAACACTGAGGTCGACGAGTTTGCAGACTTTGATCCCCCGTACAAGCCTGAAAATGCTTTCAAGGTGTACGCTGCTAGCAAGACAAGGGCCGAACGGGCTGTTTGGAAGTTTGCAAAGGAGGAACGACCTCACTTTGTCATCAATTGTGTAAGGGCTTTCTCAGAGATGGACGGCCTATGCCACGCTAACAAGTATCCAGATCAATCCTGCTGTCAACATGGGTCGAGTGATTGATTCTCCCGGTGAGACTGGGGGCTTGGTCATCAAGGCCTTCAATGGTGATGTCCAATGGGACTTTCTCCCTCAATACATGGTCAATGTTGTCGATTGCGCTCGACTTCATCTGGCCGCCTTGATTGACGGCTCAATCAAGGACGAACGGATCATGGCGTTCGACGTCCCCTTCAATTGGAACGTTGTTCTGGAAAACTTCCGAGAATTGTTCCCTAACAAGAAGTTCCCTGATAATCAGGACCAAGGGTCAGATATTTCTGAAGTTGACAACAAACTTGGGGCAGACTTGCTCAGAAAGTGGTATCAGCAGCCGGGCTGGACTGGTCTCAAGGAGAGCCTGCGCCAGAACGTTGCTGGCCTGGAGTGATTCGGATCATTGGGTAACAGCCCCGGCTCGCTTCGTCAGTGATTACATATCGACAAAGAGCTATAAAGAAGATCTAGCCACAGCTGCTCGGAGGCGAAGACAGTTGTACCACCATTTTATGGATTTAGAAACGTCAGCACTCGGTAGTTTCTTTGTTTCTTTGCCTTGTTCTCTGAGCATACTTTTATTCAATGCAATGATTTCATGATAATCCCGTAACCCATGGTTTGACCTCGGGCTGCTAGTCACGGCGAGAGTCGCCGAGCCGTATGATTAGCCCGGCTCTAGGCTTTGCGACGACGGCTATTTCATCGCGCCAAAACTTCTAGTACTATAAGATAATCCACTCCAGGTCTATAGACTTTTGCTTCTCTTGACTTCCCGCACCACGCCACGCGAGAGACTCTTCTCGAATCGCCTTTTCCGTGAGATACATGCTGGAAAGCCCGACCCACGTTAGCTCCAAAGCGCCTGCGGCAAATATTGCGTAAAATGGCCGAACATGAGCATCTACATGGCTTAGGCTTTTCCGACTGATGGATCAAGACTTCTTCTCCGCCGCAACTTGCGCATCTTCCGCCTCAGGCTCAGCATGGCGGACTTCCGACACCTCTGAGTTGTCTTCATTAGGGATCTCCTTAGCGCTTGTCAGCGTCGTGCGAAGGCCTATAGCACCCATGCTGGCTGTGAACATCATCACGCTGACGTATATAATCAGACTCCGCCATTTACCAGCACCGAACCCCGGCTGGATGCCAATGTTCTCGGAAGACCCAACCACTGCGGCACCGGTATACCCAGAGGCCACACACGCGACACCTCGAACTGCGAGAAGGGCGGCCGAAACCACTGTTTCCTCGCTGGGGTGATTAGAATTTCCGACAACCGCCGACGCCATGTGACTTCTGACCACGGCGAAACTGAAGGAGAAAGCGCCAAAGAGGATGGCCAGTATGACCAGCATCCAGTAGTGCGTGCCAAGACCCCATAATACGAGAACGGCAAAAGTGCTGACCAAGGTGCTCAAGAGCAGTGGTACCTGGGCACCTATCTTGTCCCTGGAGTAACGTCAGAGGATGCCGACGAAGGCGCATGAAATCATAATAAACACTCACGTCAGTAGACCTAGGAGCGACTGTCCAATCATACCCGATAGGCTGAGGAACGTGATGAGGAGAGACCCTTGGGCCAGCGGCAGTCCAATGTCTGTGCTGTAGCTTGGTAGATATGCAGCGGGCAAAAAGTTGCCAAGGCCTTGGAGAAACATGGACAGAGCGAAGAGATAGAAACGCGGCCGGCGGAAAGGTTGCCACGAGAACGGGGCCTTGGGTCCTTCTTCACTCTTGACAGGTACACGTGGTTTGACGAACAGGATACCCAATGATATCCCGGCGCCCGCAATGATGGCCCATGCGATCAGCGTTGTCCGCGATCCGAATCTCTGTAGGACCACTGAGAAGATAGGTGAGCAAGCCGCTGCAGCAAGGTTGTTTGCTCCAAAGCTTTTGGTGATCATGGTCAGTTTTCTCCATGAATGAAAGGCCATACTTGGTTTTGGCCACTTACAAGATTCCGTTCGCGATACCACGTCTGAGCAGGAACCACTCGTCGATGAAGCTAATCGAAGGCGCGAACAAAAAACCGCTGCCAATACCATACAAGACTCCCTGTGTCATGATCACACCAACGGGCTGACGCTTCTGATTAGTCCAGCGCATTGCGGCAGAGGACAGAAACGTACTGAGGTGGAGAATGCTGCACCCAGAGAGGCAGCAACCACCAGAACCATGCCTAGCCACATCATCGGCTTCCTAAATGCAGGCTTCGCACTCAAGTATCGCAGCAGAAATGGCGGTGAAATTTGGAGAATGCCCTATTGAACAGTCGGTTAGTTGGCGGAGTCCTTAGTGAAGCGGCCGCGATCTTCACTCACTATCTGAATGACGCCCGTGGATACAACGAGCTGGTTGCCAGCCAGCGGCTCATGGTGAAAGTAATATTCGCGAAAAACGCCGAAACAACTTCCAAACCCTACCAAAAACAGTTACTATCTTCCATCATAGACAAATGGCTTTTGACCTACCCCACGTCAACGTGAGCATCAAAGACACAGCGACGAGAACTATCCATGCTTGGCGTCCTTTATCCCGGGGTGGAATACTGTTGGGCGTGCCTAAGGCCATCGTGGTATTCAGTAGTGACTTGATGACACTCTCTCTGGGCTCCGGTGCACTCGTCGCATATAAGTAGAGAATTTGCCAGATGTCCGTCGGAAAACTGATCCCCGTCGTGTGCGACAGTGAAATGCTGCCAACGAATGAAACTTGTGCGTTTCCCACGTTCTTTCTATTTGGTTCTCTGGAGCACAGTCCATTTGCAACTGAACCCTTGACGCTGAAAATTTTTCTTCAGCAAACAGTTGCCGAGACCTCGGCGTCAGGGCGTGATATGAAGGATCAAACATGCGCATCTGGGCGGCTGCACAGTGACTCCACCCGCAACCGTCCTGATTGGGGCACTTTTGGACTTCACGATGTTTTCCGCTCTAGCGGCCACAACACTCATACAATGTCATGGGGCTCTTCGGCTTCAAGGGTCCAAAGGACCAGATTCCATTGCTGGTTGTGCGACGATCTAGACCCTTCGTGCAGCTGCGCCGTAACAAGGGGTCCAGTCTTGGCTCGCGGATAAGAGAGGGTATCCGAGGCCTTAGCCGTGAGCCGCAAGGGGCGTAGGATCGGAATCTCTAGAATGGGAATCCCGCTTAATGACATTCAGCATCTAGCAGCCGCACTGCGCTCGCTTAAGTAATATGAAATGATACGAACTACACAGCTACAGTAGACGGGATCCGGAGTAACATATGCCTCACAAAGTTTTATACTTGGCATGCAATGTCATGAAGTACGGTTTCACGATACTGTCACCAGGCCGCCCTAAATATACTTCTAAATTGGAACTTTTGGACAAAACAATAGTTCCATTAGGCAGCTGCAGGCAAAATGAAAATTAGGATCCAAGCACGTTGCACGCGAGGCATGAATCTTGGTCAACTGTACCGGCGCCCCTTGTCGCGATGAAAATTTTGTACTTCAGAGGCCTCATCATGGCCCTTGGCGACAGGTTCGAGATCAATCGCGGCAGCTCGAGCGGGAATTGCGCGACGACAACGATTCTCGCCATGAATATTCCTGAACATGAAAGGCAATTACGCGATAGCGCGGCAGTAGGCCTGCGGCAAGAAGACTCACGATCGGGCTTGGACAGAGACAACTCGCTGAATATAAAAGGGAAGCCAAAACCTCTTCGTTTTCTCCTACTCAAAACAAGACTTCCAGCATTCAACAGTTCCTCGACCGCCTACATCATTTCCACCTCTCCAAAATGCCTGCACTCATCATTGACTCTCCCCAAAAGGACACTCCGGTGGCTCTGGCCGCCTTGAGAACCATTGACTTCTCACGGCTGATGGACAGAAACCCCGTGGAGATGACCAAGCTGATACTCGCCTGTCAAGAAGTTGGCTTTTTCTACCTGAACCTGAACTCCCCAGGTTGTGAGGGTCTCCTTTCCAACTTGGAGAATGTTACCGAACACATGAAGCAATGGTTTAACCAGGACAGAATCACCAAGATGAAGACCGTGACGGTCAGTAACTCACATGGGTATGTATTGCTCTTCAAAGTCGAATGATTCTCCTACTGAACATGATCCAGCTACAAGCCGATTGGCCACCACGCTGGAGTTGGCAAGAACAGAGATGGCTGGGAAGCCTTAAAGGTACGTCCACTCATATTCCATACTCCATCCACCGCGTAGACATTCAAAGACTGATGCCCTGCTTCCAGATCGGACGCTCAGAACTGCGCGGTCGCTGGGCGTTGCCGCGCGTCGTCGAGCAGAACATGTCCGACTTCTCCAACTTTCAAGATGAATGCCACTTTGTGACCAAGATACTGCTCGACTGCATCTCGTCGAAACTGGAGCTCCGCGGAGAGAGCAGCCTCCAGAGCTACCACCGGGACGATGCGCCCTCCAAGAGCTCCCTGTTCTTCAACCATTACCCGGCCCTAGACACGTCCAAGGACGAGGTTGGCCAGAACCAACACACTGACCTTGGCTCTCTTACCCTGCTCTTTGCACCACAGTGGGGCCTCCAGGTCCTGTCTCCGGTCGACTTCGTCTGCCACGAAACGGGAGAGCATCTCCAGTGGCAGAGCGTAGAGCCCCGCCCGGGCCACGCGATTGTCAACGTCGGCGACTCGCTGCGCTTCCTGTCCAACTACCAGCTGCGATCGGCGCTGCACCGCGCCCTCCCGCTCGACTCGTCGGACCGCTATAGCATTGCATACTTTCTGCGTCCCAGCGACGACAGCGAATTCAGAGACAGCAAGGGCCAGAGCACTTCTGCGGTGAACTGGTACATTCAGAAGAACCAGACGTACGAGTCGCACGGAAAGCAGGACGAGTCCATTCTGCTTGGAGGAATCAAGGAACACATTGCTCTGCCTGCCTAGACCTCTGAAGCGGTTACCTTGAGTTTTTGAGAAAAGTTTGAATGGTTTTCATTTGATTTAGACAAAAGCACTCGTATTTTTTTTTCAATGTTTAGACGTCAGCAAATGAGATTTTTACTGTTTCTGAAGAATGGGCGAAAATACCGTCCGAATTCTGTGGTTTTATCCTTGGTTCTACTCTGTACTTGTGCTCTTGTTTTGAGAAGCAGAAGGAACAAGAGACATTTGGTGCAATTTAGCTATTTCCTGGAATATGCTCACATCCATATTCCATCCTCTTGATCTGAACCCATTCAATGAATTTTCTGTTCGGCAACTAAACCGCCCAAACTCCATAAGCTGGAGACGTGAGAAGGCTTTGAGTAAAGTAAAGTGTCATACAGCACGAAAATCAGTGCAAAATTGATTCGCTGAGACTACTTGATCGGGCTATATCCCAATTCAGCCGCCGGCTCCGGGCTCTACCCGTGCTCACTGCTGATGGCCTTCCCCGCCCTAACGGTGGACCGCATACCGCTCCCGGACAATGATTTTCTGTGGACTTGAATCGAAAGCTGGCAACGACGCCAAGCACTTGAGCCGTGAACGGGAAATGGTTTCTTTGACGGGAATTTGACATTTTCTCTGCATTTGCATTAGTCGGATGCACCAGCCGCCCCCGCAATATGGCAACCAAAATTGTCTCGTCTCAGCATTCTGGCCTCGTGCAGGTACAGCAATACTGTCCGGCCCGGCCCTACGTGGAACTCAAGATACCTTCCGATGCGGAGCAGATTCTTGCTGTTACATTCGAGACGGTTTCTCGGGATCAAGGTATGTTCATTATGCAGACTTGGATAAGGCATCCCACGCCAAGGCTAACACACTGCTAGGATGGGCCGACTCAAATTCTCCTTCTTTCACTTGGTTCGAAGCCGAACTACTTCGTCCACCAGGCAGACCGTCCGTCGCAACGCTTCATTTGAATAGAAATGCGGCTGGAGATCCAGAATTTCGCACCGCGCAGGTCTCATGGAACTCGAAGGACATCGATAGCAGTTCGCTCAATCTACGCACTTTCCATCATGAACTACAACGCGACGATGTGGTTCAACTCATTCCTAGAGCAGAATTCAGAGGCTGGGTCAACATTATCAAAGAGGCCACCATCACTGTCGAATATCGGCCATACGAGCCGCAGAATGAATTCGCACCGACAAGCGCCATCCGCTCTGACCACAGTGCTTTCTACAGCCGGAAGCTACAAGATGACGAATCCAATGATACTATTCGTGTGCTGATTGTTGAGCCCGGAGCTCCCCAAGACGCGATTCAAGGAAGTTTTGAATATGAAAGTATTGGTTCGTCTGGTACGGGCGAACTGGACTATGAGGCACTGTCCTACTTTTGGGGACCGCAGTCGAATCGCGACCAGATTTTGATCACGATTGGGGTTCCGGAAGAATTATCATCTTCAAAAGTTACATTTAGCGTGTCACATACTGTGACGTCGGCAATTAAGCAACTGCGTGGCAAAGATAAGCCCCTCAGGATCTGGGTTGATGCTATTTGCATCAACCAAGCTGATTTGCGAGAAAGGGAACATCAAGTCAACTTGATGGGCAATATATATTCCCGCGCCAAGACCGTGCACATCTGGCTTGGCGAGCGAGAGTGTGGTTCTGGTCCAACGCTCAGGGTCATACGAGATGCATTCAACCTCGGCGTCGACCAGGGCTGCCAAGGCGGTGGCCACTGTTCGTGCGAAGGATCGCCACATTCTGACCTTGAATCGCTAAAGCAGTATGTACAAGGTCAGGATAACAGTTCATGGCATCATCTGGATGAGGTCTTCAAGTTCCATAAGGAGTTGTTTGACGAAGAACAAACTGCTAGAGACGGCGGGAACCACTGGTATGTTTGGACAATATGGCTACTATTTCGCAATCCATGGCTCATGCGTGTCTGGGTCCTCCAGGAAGCGCTGAGAGCTCAAAGGGCCCTCGTGCACTGCGGGACGGCCACCGTTCTCTGGCGGGAGCTCGCACAGGTCGCCGAGTGGGTGTGTGAACCAGAGTATATCATGCACAGGCGCCATTTACACACAGGCTTGATAATTCCTCCTATCTGGAACAAGCTTGGCCGCGCGAGAGATGTACCACTCCTCGATCTATTTCTCGCGACGCTCGACATGCGAGCGACCGATCCAAGAGACCGGCTCTTTGCACTGTTTGGTCTAAGCCACGAGATCAATCGGCTCGCAGACATCCGGATGGCACTCCGTCCCGACTACACCAAGACGCTGGAAAAGACCATGGCCGACTTTACTCGGTGGTGCATTGTAAAGCAACGGTCTCTCAGGGTTCTGTCCATGATTCATTGTCAACCATCGAGAGGATGGCGCTGCACAGTCCCCGTGTCGTCAACTCGTAGCTCGTCGGGGGCTACGTGGGCGCTTAGCTCCGAAGGCTATTCGACATGGGCCGACATGAATCTTTTCAGCAGGTTCCCATCACTGAATGTCACGGGGGATCTTGAACCAGATGCTTCTCTCGTCGTGGAAGATTTCGAAAGCGACCCTCCCGTTTTGAAGCTGCGAGGACGCCGAATCGGTGCCATCAAGGCGATAGGATATCCTCCACGAAGCATGCTCGCCTCGTTCGAAGCGGTCGCTGTTGGCGACGTTCAGTTGAAGCCGAGTGTACTGTCCGTCTTTGTACATCTGTTCGACCCTTGCGGTTATCATGGCAGCTGGACCCGGCCGTTGGAACGAACCACTCAACATTCTGTCAATTTTCGGGAATCTCCCATGACATACTACGATCATCTGAAAGCTCACCACGCTTATTTTCCCTCGCCGCGTGCGCAAGTCCTGAACGAGCATGCTGTAAATGGGCCATCGTTTGAACTTGCCGACGTCTCGCACATTCCATCATGCATCCACCCTTGCTACTTTCTGGCAACAGCTGGTCGTCGCGGCTTGTGTCCTTGGACAGCACGTGTTGGTGATGTTGTCGTTACTCTGGACGGAGGCCGGGTGCCTTATCTCCTCCGACCTGTGGCTCTGGATTCCACCGTATTCTTTGAGTTTGTGGGAGAGTGTTTTATGGATGGTCTCACGGGCGACGACAGTGATACCCATGTGTCTGACTCTGAAGGGGAAGTGTTTAGATTAATTTAAGGCAAACATGCAATAGTTAACTCGTTATGCCAAGTCGTCATCCTAATGCGTTATTGTATCTGTCGTTATGTTGTGGACGCGGGTGAGACGTTCATGGTTTGAATCCGACGAACCATGGATCCGCATCAAGGTTGAGAAGAGAGCATGACAGTTGTTCCAATAATATACTTCCGCTACGACATGACGTGGTCCGTGGCATACCGGTGCCACGAAAGAACCCGCCTTTGACAGCGTCTAGCGCCCGGTAGCAGCCCGATCCGAGCTGCGTTATAGTCGGAAGACCAAGCTAATGGCAAGCTAACTTCCATCAATGATGATGATCAACCGCTAGATGAGTGCGGCTACTAGATAGTGTTGCATCTTAAGCCGAATGAATCATATGGGCCTTTTTAGTTAGGCCAGGGGTGGCCGGGTGGGATCTAGCCGTGATGCACCGAGGCGGTCGCGATATAATACCTTGGACTTCTCGTGTCTCCTTCACAACGTTTTCGCTTCTTTGAACTGCTCTCGTTGGGAAACACTCTTCGCCCATCCGAGTGCAATGAACGTCGTCAAGATGACTTCGACCAAATGGATGCTAGACTATCCCGGGATAAGCGCTGCCGCGGTCTTTGCTTCTGTGGTTTTAGGCCTGCTGCTCCTCAGGACACTGTTTGCGACAAGCACCCCAAGTCCGCCAGAGCCTCCCCTACTGAAGCCTCCCCATCCCGTCTTCGGCCACCTGCCGGGCCTGTGGCGCCATGGTATGCTGTATATGGACGTGCTGGCGAGGCAGTATCATGAACAATTTCCTGACGGCATTTTCACCGTCTCCATATTCGGAAAGCACATCTACATTATAACATCCCCCACCCTGTTGGCGCATACTCAGAACAAGTCCCGTATCGTCTCAGGTTGGGAGATCCTAGCGACTGTGACAGCTACTTTCACAGGCCGAGGCAAACAGCTCTATAATCGCCTGGTCAAGAACAGCCAAAGTCGAAAAGTCGCCAATTATCACGCCGAGAACCATAAGCTTATATATGGTACGCTCAACCCTGGCAAGGAATTGGACGACATGCTCATCGCTTTTGTCGACGCCTATGTCTCTGATATTCATCCACTAGAAGCAATCGTGGACAAGTCAGGCAGCCACACTTTCGATTTCTACGAGTGGCTGCAGGAGTCGTTCACCAATGCCTCCGCGAGAGTGGCCTGGGGGAAAGACAATCCCTTTAGCCGCGATTCAACCCTCTGGAAAGCATTTACCGAATTTGATAACAACTCCACTTTACTCATGACAAGGCCTCTGCCGAGCATCTTCGCCCGCGAAGGCTACCTTGCTCGCGAAAGGGTGATTGAGCAAATTGCCCGATTTCTAGCCGAGAAAGACGAGGCCAAAATTGAAGGCCTGGAGCCTATAATGCGACATACGTGCGCTCTCGGGTCCAAATGGGGGTTCACGGCGGATGAGATCGCTGCCAACGGGCTAGGCATGGTCGTCGGGTTAGCCGGTAACACGGCGCCCGCCGCAGCAGATACGCTGCTCGCCATCGTTCGGGATCCGTCGCTGCTGTCTTCCATTCGAGCCGAACTGGATCCGCTTGTCCATCGCAGCGCCGACGGGACGACTGCCACTTTCAACGCCGCCGACATTCGTGCTCACTGCCCCCTCCTCGTCTCGGCAGCGTACGAGACGATGCGCCTCGTGTCCTCGGGGTCGACGGCGAGGACGGTTGTGGACGACCCGGACGATGCATCCTCTCCCGGGAGATATCAAGTTCTCACGTCGCCTGACAAGACGACTTCTTGGAGCCTCAAGAAGGGCGAAATGATATTCTTGGCCGGAGGTCTGATCCATACAAGCTCGGCACACTACACCGACCCTACGAAATTTGATGCCACCAGGTATTTGCAGCATCCCACCCCCGAGACTCAGATTCCAGGCCTGCTCCGTAGCTTCGGGGGCGGCGGAAACATTTGCGGAGGGAGATACCTCGCCATTGCCGAGATTTTGGCTGTTGTATCATCCATCATCTTGCGGTTCGACATCGAAAAGGACGGTCCTGGAGGATGGGAACTGCCCGATAAGCGTGACTGTCCGCCACATGCTGCTATCACTCCCCCTCCAGGCGTGAAAATGCCAATGATTATCCGGAGAAGGCAAGGCTGGGAAGGAGTCAAATGGGTCGATAGCCATGTATGAAAGCGTCAGGTCTAGCTGAAACATGAAACAGTATCATAAGAGCGACTGATACCTCCAAAGTGCATTTGGAATAGGTATAGCACCTTGGCTGGATTGGCAATCCTTTTTCACGTGGAGGAGCGCCTGTTCCGTCTCCACGACTTGCCTCTGGTCGTTGTAAGCCATACGCATACAACAGCGCTCACGGCAGTGAATGCAGCGAACAAGGTGAAATACCAGCCTCTGCCTACGGCCGCGGTCAGCGGGTCCAAGACAGCAGCCGAGGCAGCGCTGAGCCCGCATCGCATCAGCTGGCCCGATGCGTACGACGTGCTGGACTTGTCGGGAAACATGTCTACCAGGAGAGCGCTGGCCGTATGGCTTAGAAGCGTCGACGAGGCGCATATGAAGAACTGCATCACCAGCAACCCAGCGGGATGTACTGCTTTCTGTACTGCCCAGCCATAGCCCGTCACCAAAGCCACTTCGAACGCGACAAATGGCAGGATATACCGGTACCTTGCCGCTTCGAGTGGAAATTCATCGAGTGCTTGTGCCTTTTCCCTGTCGATAGGGAAGCCGTTCTTGCGAGCAATGATCGCAAAATTTCGATCGAGCAGTTTTCCGGCCACGATGCCGCCCGCCGTCATGCCAGCAAGTCCGGGTAGGAAAGCAAGGCCGATCTGTAGATCGTTGTAGCCGTAGACGTCTTCGTAGATGACAGGAATGGCGACTTGAAATGTGTAGTACACGCAATACGATGTCGCGATCATCCACAAGACCGCCGCGGCATCGGGGTAGAAGATGATGCGCAGTGACTCGAGCAGCATGGTAGGTCTCCATTGTGGCCTAGGGATCTTGTGCCGGTGAGCATCATCTCGCCCAACTCGGTCGCTTGCTGTGCCATATTTCATCAAGATGTCCTCCGTCAACCATAGTTTCGACAATCTTGGGGACTCGGCCGACCCGTCGCCGACTACCGCCCTCGCGGTCTCGGGCAGAGTAAATCCGACGAGCACCAAGCAAACAAGCCCCACGATGCAGAGCGAAAGAAACACCCATTTGTAAGCGCCCGTACTCTGCGCAACCGCGCCGCCTATCACTGGCCCGACAGCAGATATTCCATTGCAAAAGGATAGCATGGGGCCAAGCATGCGACCGCGCTCCGACGTCACAGCAAGGTCTGCGACAATGCCATAGGCGATGGTTGGCGTCGCTGACCCGCCGACGCTTTGCAGCGCACGGAGGCCGAGCAGCACGCTGTAGCTGTTGCGGTTCAGTGCGAGACCCAGGCTGGCGCAGGTGTAGAGCGCCACCAGGCAGAGGAGCAGGGGGCGCCGCCCGAAGCAGTCGGCCAGTGACGCGAAAATAGGCGGGGTAACCCCCTGGCATACAGCGTACAGCGTCACTGTTAGGTTGATGGCCTCAATCGATACCGAGAATTCGCGGCTCAATAGTGGAATGAGAGGGAAGTATATAGTTGCCGTTAGAGTCGAGAGGATTATGACGAAGCCCAAAAGATATGTCAAGTGATACCGCATGGAGCTGTTGAAAACCGAGTAGTTGCGCAGCTCGACAGTGGCGGCTGGCATTTCGCCCTGGACAGCATCCGACGCTGCTTGCTTCTCCATGAGCTCAATCTTCTAAGTCAAAACTGTTAAGACTTAAACGTCAAGCTTTTCAAGTAATTGTGCCGTATCTGAGCGCAGTACTAGATCGGATGCGTCAAAAGTATAAGGCAGAAGGAGTGGTAGGTAGGTATATACTTAGTGTTATATTTTGCGGAAAGTTTCATCCCAGTTGCTGTTGTCACCTGAGCGCCTTCCTTGCGGTAATATATCAAAGATAGGATGATGTATTCGTCCGAATTATGCTTGTTCTCTCTTTTGTTCTATCTTGTGCTCTCCCACTATTTTTTTGCATAACAAATAAGAAATTTTAGGTATAATTTGGGTATCATCCGATACCTGCCCATATCCCGAGCAACCCCTCCTGATCTGAGCTTATTCCCGGGAAAAACATTGCCAAAAAAGAGAAGAAAAAAAAAGCAGTAAGCAAGAGCATGAGCAAGGTCCATCAAATAGGCAAAATTGGCCCCTTGCCCTCCTTCGGGCCACCAAACAACGATCCCAGGGAAGGCCAGCGGCCTTTTCCCTCCTTCTTCTTCTTCTCCTCCTCGATTGTGGCCGAGGGGGCCGCGGGGCCGTCGGCAACAGCGGCGGCAAGAGTGGCGGCAAGAGTGGCGGCCACGGCGACGGCAGCAGAGAGCGAGGCCACGGCGTCGCGACAGCAGTGGAGGCGGCGGGAGCGACAGCCGCGCCGGGGCGTACAACCGTACGGCCACGGGCCAGGTATTTCTGTATGGCTATCAGTAAACTTTTTAGTTCTCAATGCAGTTGTGATCCTACATTGAGAAGGGCCGCGCTGCCCTCTTGCTTCTCCTTGAGCTCGGCGTTGGCCTTCTCGAGCCCGGCGATCTTGAGCTCGAGCCCGGCGATCTTGAGCTCGAGCTCGGCGATCTTGAGCTCGAGCTCGGCGATCTTGAGCTTGGCGTTGGCCAGCTCCAGCTCGGCGACCTTCTTCTTGAGCTCCTCCTTTTCCTCGTCCTTGGTCTCCTCCTAGATCCAAACACTTTGTCAGCGCGGATCAGCGCGGATATTCTTCACAACGAAAGGGGAAAGACTACTTACGACGGCCGGAGGGGTGGTGGTGGAGGCGACCACGGGGGTGCCGGCGGTGGTCGGGGCAGAGGCGGCGGCGGCAGTATTTGCCCCGATTGAGGACTTTTGGATTCACAAGACGAAGCACAGAAAACAAGTTTGTAGTAGAGCTTAAATTAATGAAGAGGGTTGTAAAGGAGAAGTAAGCTAGCTTCGAGATGTTCCCAAAGATTCCCAGTTGTCCCCGGGGAAGGGACCGGTGGTCCCTTCCCTTCCCCAACCAGCAGCAGCAGCAGCAGCAGCCAGCGCCTCTCTCTCGCGCCGTCTTCTCTTCTTCTCGCTGGTTTTCTTCAACTGTTCAGTTTGCGTACACGTATATAATGCATAATGGCATCAAAATTTGCCAAATTGTTCTGGACAGTTTCACAAGATTGGTGTTGATTTGGTTCTGCTCACGGCATTACTTACACCAAATGAGTATTGTGCAATGTTCTGTAAGGAAGGCACGAGTCTACCCATACAGCAGACCACACGTAGACATTTGAAAAGGAAGGCACGCTATATTCTTTTTTTTTTCCCCACAACGGTGAAAATTGAGAGATGGGTCTACTGAACGTGAAGTGTGTGCTCTGACGTGCCTGAATGTACCTTGTGGCCGCTGAATGATACTTCGTCTGATCAATCACGAATCCTACTGTGTACCTAGATACGGTATACAATTGCTGGATTTCCACCGAGTCCCGACTACCCTGAAGCACTCACTTGATGCTCAATTTCCCTCCTAAGTCCAACTGCCAGCTGACCACAAACATATTACTCAACTCATCTTCCATCGCACCAAGAACCAGCTTCTGATTGCTACACCGATAAACCTCTTCCAGCTGAACACATAGGATCCGGCGAGCTGAAGCAGACGGTGTTGTCTGAGGACATCTGCGCTCACTGGGTATCGCACTCTGCATTGCCCGATTATCTACCTGGGTTCGAATGCACCAGGATGCATATATACAAGTAAACAACTTTCCTCAGAAACACGGACATATGCCTTGTCCCATGCTGGCAAATTCGCCACAGACTCTACTTGGTTCCACCGCGGAAGAGAAGGAGATGGGCTTGCAGGCGGATCACTATGTCTTGGGCAGGCTGGTCGCGTCTGACTCTGACTCTTCGAACATCCTGCTTCAGCTATGGTCGTCGGACGCCTCAGAGCAATCCGCACCTGCTTAGCTCCTCTTCGATCTCGACGAAGTGGTCTAGTCTTGTAATGAAGTCGGAGACAACAGTATGCCAAGCGATTCCAAGAATGATAGAAAACTTCCATACTCTCTACTGCCAAGGTGGTGTCGTGCATGCGAGAGCCCCTCGCTTTCCTCTCACGGAACCGACTAATGTTCCTCGACCGCGACCGATGGATTTGCACTTGGAAATTGCCTTCTTCCGCGGCGCGTGCTGGGAGGGCACCAAGACGGGGAGAATTCAAGACACCTGATGGGGACTTGACGAGGTCGAGCACTGTAGGAGCAAATGGAGTCGAGACGCACTACTTCCTGCCTGGCGATTGGGTCACGGCCGACGAAGCGCATCTCAGTGCCGTCATGACTGATGGGACACTGTTGTGCCCTCGAAATGGAGATGTCGCCACCGTCCAGTGCGCCAAGCTCCGTCGATGAGTGTAGATATTTTGGCATACGAATACCTGCCTGGCAATGCCGGCTTTTTCACGCAATATCTTGTGTCCTTTTACATGATTCCTTAGCACGTGCTGATAGAAGTTGTATCAACAGAAACCGAATGGTGTCCGATGAGCGTGTTCGTGAGCCTCCCTTATCGGCCGCCACTGTAACCCCCCAGGCTGACGCGCGGGATTTGTCTTTCGGGTCGTGATATGATGTGCAGTGGTCCAATTGGAACGCCCAGCCCGAGAGCAAACAACGCAGAATCCATGCCAATCGATGCTTATGTACCCCGCATGACAGCAGCCTGCAGAGGTATGTGCGTATTTAAGAATTTCTGGTAAGTAGCATAACGGCTCTTTCTACCTCGTAATCGTACCTGCTAGTTGGCCGACCGCAGCCTTTTGTCTGCACTTTCGTCAATAAGATGTGCCAGCCTGGTCTGCCATACCACTGAAGGCTTATCAGTTGTGTCTCCTACCGCACCCACCATCTGTCTCCTCGGCCGCTTGAGTTACACGATTCTACCTATCCTCATGCAAGGAAGTACCGGCGTACAAACACGCCCACATCGATGAGACCATGACGAGTGGTTGGCCTGCCACGTTGCTTAAGGTGTCAGTGGGGAGCTCGGTGCGCCGTGTCCCCATCGCGGACATTCTCGATTTCTTTTGGACGCAGTCCCAAACGAGCGGTCTGGTCTGCGATATATGCGCCCGGCCATTCAATCGAGAGCTGGGGCCCTCGATACGAACCATCAGCGTCCAAGAGGACTCTTATCAGGACGGAGCGCCTATTAGTGACATTTGCGTCACGGATCGGCATCGTCATTGTCTACAAGCCAGCGGCGACAGCTATGTGCCCATTTCACACGTGTGGCATGAGCCCGTCCGCACCGCTCATGAGACTGGAAAGTCAAGTCCGGAAGCGTGCAATCTGGTATACCAAAGCCCACTGAAGATACTCCAGTCGGCAAGAAAGAGTTTCGGTCCTGGCACCCAGATCTGGCACGACTATCTCTCTGTACCGCAGTGGTGTTCCGATGTTCAGCAAGAAATACTACTGCTCATTCCTGCTATTTACCACATGCCGACAAAGATCATTGTGCATCTCGAAGACCTCGACACGTCACATGCACAGAGCATAGCTAATTTCGCAGCCATCTCAAATGATGGTGCGGACAGCGCCGAGCAGATGGAGGAACGCTATGCCGCCGCGATGGCCTTCTACCAGTGCCGATGGATGAAGCGCGTTTGGGTTACTCTCGAGTTTGCGCGTAGCCGACGCTCATGTCTCATGGATAGCTCTCATAGAATCTGGAGAGTTGACGGCGCCTTTTCGGGATCCTTTGTCTGGTTCAGTCAGCAATGCTCGCACAATTATGTCATGACCTACAGCCACTTCCCAGCTCGTCAGGCTTTCATGCAATCTACTCGATATGTGAGCCGTGGTCAGGACATTCGCTTTCGTGGCCGGTCGCTCGGGGACACGATGGACGAGCTGGCGACGCGCGAGTGCAAGTACCACCGGGACCGGTTCCTCGCGATACATGCGTCTCTCGGGACTCGATCTTATGAACAAAATGCCCGTGATATACCTGTGGATACCACGGGCGCTTGCCGATGGGTTTGGACACAGGCGATGATGAATGGCGACTATTCGCCATTGCTCATGCAACCTATTGGTGGTCGGGAAGGGGAGGCATATGGTCTTTCCTGGCTGGTGGGCCATGAGGATATGAATTTCCACACCTGGGATCTCGGGCGGATAGTGTCTCCCGCTCAGCGGCAACACGTCATTACAGACCAAGCTGTGGTTGCTCCGGTTCTGGAATACGTGGGCACTGTTGAGACTATGCACCCATTTCCTCTGGACGATGGCCCAATGGCTGCATTTGCGACCTTCGTGGACACCTTTCTAGAGACGGAGCAATGCTCAGCTGGGAAATTCATAGATGCCGCGCTACTTGTGTTCCCCATCTATCAGTTCATCGCACTTTTTGCGCAAGATGGCGTGGCGGACTATCAGATTCTTCCGACTACGCGCGCAGAATGTCTGGAACAGGACCCTGATATTGATATCAAAGTACAGGCCTACCTACAGCACTTGTTTGACCGGCCACCCAATAATTCGGATCCATCATTGCGCCAGAAGTCTTTGAGCAGTCTCGTCTCCCTTTTGCAACTGGACAAAAAGTTTGGCCCGATGGCCAAGGATAACCGTCTTCTTGATATCGGCAAGCGATTCCAACAGCGGCGGGACATAGACCCCAACTCGTCTGAGCGACTATGTCACTTGCGTTGCCAGTACTGCCGCAAAACATTCTTCTCACGGCCTGACTTGCGGCCTGAGGCTGCTGTAGGCGCAAAGCTGTATCGCATACCAGGCCTGTCGTATACTATGACTTCAGCCAAGGGTGTGGGTATTCTGGTGAATGAAAAAGGGCGTATCGTCGGGAGATCTCGATGTGCGATCCCATTATGTGAATGCAAACAGTCTGAGACTGTGATAATTTCTTGAGATATTTATTACTCTTACTTAGATTCTGGTGTAATATCCGTTGCTTGACGACTTACACGCATTACTCTTGTAAACAACACTCCTTCACCTGTCCATACAATGTCTCGTGCAAACTGTGGGGTGGATGAGTGGTGTTGCTCTCGCGCTGAGGGGTTGCAAAAGAGACTTATACCGTCGCTAGAGGGACACGGCCTACTTCACGCTCACCACTATAATTGTAAATTTACCATGTTCAATCATAGGCGTAAGAGGTTCTAATCCGCAGCTGATTTGACCGCGCACGAAACCACCTGTATTTCCACTCCGCTAATATGCCGAGAGTTGCCTTGAAGCCAGACCAGGGCAAGAGCTTGGTGCTAAATGAGCACGCGGCGTCAGTGGAGCTTTAAGGCACAATTAGTGCAGGGTTCAACCAGAATACGCGGAAACAGCACTATATCCATACAGGCGCCCGCCAATCGTTATTGCGCTCCAGGGTGGATATGTCGGTTTCCGCGTATAGTAGCGCCTCATACACTTCTCAATACACTGTTCCTTCGCCTGTCATTATGAATCCTGCCGAGGTGGCTCACCAAACATGCAATTTTTTTTTCCGGCTTGTAGTATAGATCCCGACATCCGAGGGGCCTCAAAGTACCTACTCTAAGTTGGTTTTGTTGCCAGTGTCACGGTGAAGTCGTTGTTCGAGTTGTACGTGTGCGGTCAATATAGTCCATGGCACTATATATTGCACAAATCTCTCCTAGCTTTACCATTGACATGCTCTGCTCGATTGCATCTTTTAGAGCTCCCAACCTCTCTTTCATCTGTAATTTTCATACAATTATTCGCTCGTTGTCCCAGTCATTCGTTTCCCAGTAACAATCTGCAACATGCGGCAAAACTCGCTCATGGCGTCTGCCATTCTTCTCGCCCCGGCGCTGGGCAAATCCGTTTTCTTGTCGCCCACCTACAACAATGTCACCTCAGACGTTGAAATACTCTCGGACCCCGCCAACCTCGACGGCTTCAAGATGAATGCCTCGGCCATGGTCGGAGGAGCTTTTGACTTTTGGTACTTTGACGTTGCCTCTGCAGCTACCGATGCCGGTGTCAACATCGTCTTCTTCAACACCGGCGACTTCCAAGCCCAGCTCGGCAACGAGCAGCCACTGGCCGTGCAGCTCAGTGGAAAGTTCGCCAACGGAACCGAGTTCTTCGTGCAGACATTTGCGACAGAGGGCGCCTACGTCAAGAATGATGAGGATGGCGTATCTGCCGACTTTCGGGGCGCCGGTGCCAGCTTTGTGGGTTCGAACTTGCACAAAGATAATGTCTCATACACCATCACTTTCGATGGGTCCGCTGGTGGGCTCGAAGGAACGATCACTTTCAAATCCGTAAGAGCTGCTCTCTAACACTTCTTCCACGCCTCAAAGAGGGACAGGATGCTGACTGGTGTTTCTTACTTCAGCGTGCCCCGGCTCATTTTCCCTGCGATACCAAAGATGTTGCCGGCGCAACTCAGAACCTGCTGCCCTACCTATTTTGGGCCAACGCGATCCCCGACGCCGAGTCCGTCGTCGACCTCACCATCGACGGCGAAGTATACCAGATCACGGACGGCATCGGATACCACGACAAGAACTGGGGTCAAAAGTCCGTCGTGACCAGCCCCAAGTACTGGGACTGGGGCCACGCGCGCGTCGGCCCCTACGCCATCGTCTGGTACGACCTGCTCGACTACAACGACACGGAGCACAACTACGCCTACGTGGCCAAGGACGGCGAGGAGCAGCCGTTTGTCGGCTGCGGCGGCGACACCGTCCACGCTCGCCAGTGGGGTCCCGCCAATATGACTTGCACCTATCCTCCGACCAACAAGCTGGGCCTGCTCGCCAATAACGGACTCCTCATCGACTACGAGCTGCCATCGGGCGACAAGCTGCATTTCAACGTGACTACGACTGGTATTATCAAGACGGAGACTGGGAATGTGTACTCTCGCGGTGTCGGTGATGTCGAGGGCGGTGTCGTTGGCGGCATCAGCTATTCTGGACGCGCTTTCTACGAGGAGTATATCTATGGCCTCTTGATTTGAAAGAGTACCGAACATTGTAGGATCCTGTTGAAACGGGACGTAATCTCTTAATTATAAGTATATCTTATTTGTGACCGTTTCATTATAGTCCATATCCTAGATCATTTCTACTTTGCCACTTTGCAAATAGTATGGCACGAGTTGGTTTCAAGGTAGCTTATTCGCCATGAACCTTTGATAGAATTAGGGGAACATAGACAAGATTTTTCGTAGCACCATGATGAATCTTCTGCCTGGAATCGAATTCCACAAAAAAATGTGATCTGCGCATAAGTAACTCCAGCGACGCAGCCCTTGGTGCACATGTCATCCTTCAAGTCGGCAATTGACGAGAATTACATATGCGACCCGCTAGGGTTTTCGAATGCGCTTTCTCTGCTCTATTTATGTTTTTTTTTATTCTCGTTCATGAAAGACAGAATAATCAATTGCTAGATCATGTTAACAATAGTCGAGGTGCATTATTGACCAGAAGTGAGATGTTTGCTGTGCTCCTTTCTCTGCTGCATAGCTCTATAGGCCAACATCGTCAATGCGACCTGAACGGAGTGATCCAATCCGGAAATCGGCATGAATGAGGGATAGACATCTCAGGACTGCTCAATTGGGTCGATTGTATAGTTGTGCAATAGGACACACCTTGGATGAAGAACACCTGGGCAGGGAATTGAGCTAGTATACGCGGATAGAGCGGGTCGCAGGCTAGCAATAGCACGCTGATAGCGCCAGCAGTGGATTCTAATCACTAAAATCCATCTTTTATACGCGGAACGTGATGGTAGGTACGTAACCTAATTGCAACAGGCTCTTTTGCTCATCTGTCGAAAACCGGGTCCACTCCCTGTCATGGTCACATTGACATTATTCTTTATTTTCATGCGTTGATGCTACGAATTCAAATGGATGTGACTAGTCTGAGACAGAATAGCTAATGGTCTCTTTAACCATTTGGTCCAAGACCCTCCGAGCCTTTCTGCGAGGCCTCTAATTAAATATTCCCCGGCGCCCCCAAAAACCCAGAAGTCCCGATACGCGTGAAGCAATTCAGCGTAATGAGCCAATATCAGGAGCGCCTCAGGAACCCGTTCGCCAAGAAGAATGATGAAATCGTGCGGTATCAAATTCGGCCACGCCATGGCAGCGTGAGGACCCCAGGAGTCCGGTCCATGGGTCTTTTCGCGGACGTAGATGAGTGCGGAAGAAGCCTTCCAGCAGGTGTCGACTGAGGCGGTGTTGAGGCGCGAGGTTTGTAGCATCCGCGCAAACATGGGCTGGTCGGCATTGGAAGGAGTGCTGGCCGCGGAGCTAGCCTCGTCCAACTGGTCGAGCCATCCGCGCAGTCCGCTCTCGCGTATAGATTCCCATGAGCCGCTGCCGATGGCCTGTGTGCCTTGATGTAGGCCCATGTGGCTGATGAAACTGTCGAGGAAAGCATCGAAAGATTGCTCGTGGTGATGATTGGCCAATGTCGTCGCGAGGTTATGCATGGCTAGCAACGATGAAAAGTACCAGCGGGCCGGATCGTGAGAGTCACCACTCATGGCGTTGAAGAGAGACAGCCCGCGGGTTTGGAGCTCGGTGGCCAGTGAGCGGTACCTAGCAGACTCACCATCGACTACATACCTCATGTGAAGTGCGGACAGGGCCAATAGTTGATCCATCAAGTATGGCGCCGTCAAGGCAGTCTTGATGTATTCCTCGACAAGAGGTACCATGGAATCCGTGGCCCCGAGCCATGTCGTGACGCCGCGCTCCACATGATGGAGCAACTTCATGTGCTCCAAAGTGAAAGTTTGATCATGTCCCAGTGTTTGTGAGGATCTGCCGTCGACATGGGGTGCGCTATAGTCAGCAACAAATGGACTCGTTGCTCTCTCGGTATAAGCCGCCGCGGCGCCCGTATGCGTCAAGCCTGGGAACTCTGGAGGGGCCGTATTTGTTGCTGCTTCACGGGCCGCGCTCGTATACTCACAGTGCCGGCTCGAAACGTTGCAGTTCACACAACAGGGCCTCCCTTCATCACATTTGATGTGTCTCCGTTTGCATTCCCTGCAGCCGTCCCGAGATTTGTGATGCGCTCGACGAGGTCTCGACGGCCGGTCTTCCGGGAAACGGCGGGCGCTCATTTTAGGTGTGGTGGCTCGTTTTGTTGGAGAGGAGGAACCGGCGCGAGTACGTAGGTCTATCCGCGGAACAGACGACAATTTATAGGACATATTATCACGTATTCGTATTTCGGGTTCGATACGGTTCTAGGAACTCAGCAGGGTAGGTCTTATTAAGCACGAGATTAGCTTCAGGGCACCATTTGTTAGAATGAAAATATGACTGCTAGGCTGATGGGGAGCAGTGGTACGAGCCAGGCGCACAGTACTGTCGGCCCGTGCAGAGTCAAGAAGCGAGCCAGCACATCTTGCTCGAATTATAAGTGCGCGAGCCATATATTTTATACCTGATTTTTCTGTCTTGCGATAATTCCGTAGCATTATATTTGCTGGTATGCCATTCCGAAGTTATAACAATGCATAATGATTTCCAGCGTCAAAGATTTCGAAAAGTCGAAAATGAACGACCCTCAGAAATGCTCGCTACGATGGACAATCGGAGGATTGTGTTGTGTTGGGAAACCATATGCAGCAGTATTTTCAATTCCTCCCGTGTAAATAAGATAAGGATGCCAACTTAAAAAGTTTTGACTCGATGCAATGTTCGTTCACAGTTTTTACCCTTCCTGACCGGCCCTGGCGCCTATTCCACACTAATACGTAGGTGCTTTCGGGCTTCCATTGCCCACTAAATCAGAGGTGGTTCCAATGAGTCAAGGACCAAGAACGCTGCTCGCAAGGACCTAATTTTAGGTTAGTGGGAAAGGATCTCAACAAAAACGACCACTCAGTACACCCGTAATATTGGTATCACCATCACGGGTGATCCAAAAGTTCGCAATCATGCCACTGACTCTGATGTCCCTTCCTCCGGAGCTAATTCAGGAAATAGCTTCGCATCTTCTGCTCGCGGACCAATCTCTTCTAAGCCGCACTTGCAAATCCCTCAACAGTCTCCTGACTCCTGTCGTCTGGAGCGACGTAGAACTGCATCATAGCGGCACTCATGAGGGCATCGACGTCAGGGGGGAGGTGAGCCAATACGTAGAGGACATAAGGGAGGGTTTACCCTGGATAAACCCCATGGACGTCGCCTTGCCTGACGACAAGGAGTATCCGTATCAGGGTCAGGAGTTTGCGCCTTCTCCTCGCAAGTATGCCCAATGCGGCTTTGATCCGTCCAAATGGAGCGACAAATTTCGTCGCCGATGGGGGTTCATATACGGGATTTGCCCAAGCAGGACTCCAGTCAACGGCGACAACAATCAATTTGGACGGGAAGAGACATTTATCTGTGTTCGAAGGTTCACGGCCAAGCAGCGCTGGGATCAACTGGCACAAAACGTCCGCTCCCTATGCATATCCATCGGTGTCGATGATGAGTTCATGGAGGGGATCTCCACCCTCCACAACCTCAGATCTCTCGAGATCGTTGGTCTCGCGCTCGTCGTGTCCCATTTTGCAACAGCACCAAAGGTCAATCTTCCAAGACTCGAAAATCTCAAGCTTCGTGGCTACTTCCCGTCGGCTTTCGTCAGACAGATCTGCAGCAACGCGAAACATATCAAGCATCTGGATCTTGGTCTCTTAGCCACTCCAACAGATGATGTTGTTTACGGGGACACGATATTAGCACCCAGAAGCACCCGGGCGCCGCTCACTTTAGCACAAGCCGAGTACTATCAAACGTATAGCGCCGAGGCTGCAGCGACCGCATGGGCGCCAATTGGGCCGCCACCAGAAGGCGATAACATCAATGGAGCATACCCGGAGGAGGTGTGGCTCGACGAAGATGATGAAGACGACGAAGATGAGCCAATGCCCTGGGCCATCCACGGAGCAATCTGGCTGCCCAGAAGTCTGCCCTGGCGCCTGAAATCACTGACACATCTGCATCTTGTCAAACCGTACACGGGCGAGACCGAATTGGACGTGGCGGGCGATGGGTTCGCGCTCATCCCCCACCAATACGAAGACGCCCTCAACATCGAGTGGCAGCTTCTCCTCGAGGGCGTTGGGCCTTCGCTGAAAGAGCTCATCCTAGAGCACCGAGCCCCCGCAGATCTAGGGGACACCGTATATGACGGCGACCCTGTACCCCTTCAAAAGAAATCCAAAGCCGGGTGGACTAGTCCCTGGCCGATTGACTACGATCGAGGGGACGAGCTATTCTGCAGATCGGTCCTGCGGCTGCTGCTTGAACGCAGCAGGGAGTTCTCCAACCTTCGCCATCTCGCACTCCGAGGCATCCGGATCAAGGGTCTGGCGACTGGAACACAGGAGGACGTCGTGCCTGGGGAGCACGGAGAGCCAGACAATGACGAGCTACTACGACAGGCGTATCCGGACTGCGAGGTCGGGCTCTTCGAAGATGTTTACCCTATCCACGCGGACGATAAGGACGAGTATTACACTGGGAATAAGAACACCCGTCAGGCCATTCATGATGAAGGCGACGGGCTTCTGCACTCTTTGGCGTTCTACAATGATTATAAGAAGAGGTTTGGGCCCCAGTGGAGGGTGCCTGGCTAGATTCTCAGGCCATTGGTACAGGGTGGATGTATTTGGAAAGTCAGATTGCAATGTCATTTATGGTTCTATCCTGAAGAATTTCACGTTATGCCCCTTATTTAAAATAATAGATTCAGAAAAAAGAGAGAGAAGAAACTATTTCTCGAGGCCCATTCTCCCTTCCACCGCTTTCTCAATCAGTCCTGAATCGCGGTTCCGGTGGAAGCATCTTGTCCAGCGGAGCTTCTCCATCTGGTTAGCGCCAGTGATGTGCGTTCGAATCGGCGCTGTCTTGCGGATACTATACTCCGTGTCGACGTTCCGGTGGAAGTGTCAATCGAGTATACTACCCTTTCTTCAAGGAAATACAAATAGCTGTCTGCAAATAATCAAACTTCTCATTATCTTCCCAAGATTCAAAGATAAACACGAGATCAATCAAACTTCTCATTATCATCCCAAGAATCAGAAACAAGCACGAGAATAATCAAGTTTTCTTCTTCATCCGAAGCTTCAGACAAAAACACGATCTTATCATTCTCATTCGTATTTCTATTTCTCAATCCATCATTATGGCTTCCTCAAACACCATTACAGTGACCATCGGTCAGATCGCCAAGATGATTGATCACTCCCTGCTCCACCCGACTATGACAGACGCCGACATCCTACAAGGCCTACGCATCGCCAAAGAATACAACGTCGCCACCGCCTGCGTCAAGCCCTACCTGATCCCACTGGCCAAGAAGGAGCTGGACGGCACCGACGTCCTCGTGTGCCCGGTCATCGGTTTCCCCCACGGCAACAGCACCACCGACGTCAAGGTGTTTGAGGCGGAGATGGCCGCAAAGGCCGGGGGCAAGGAGATCGACATGGTCATCAATATCGGCAAGGCGCTCGGCGGCGACTGGGACTACGTCAGGACGGAGATCGACCAGATCAACCGGGCCCTCGTTGAGAACGGCGCCATTCTCAAGGTCATCTTTGAAAACGACTACCTCGAGGAGCAGCACATTATTCGCCTGTGCGAGATATGCTCCGAGCTCGACGTGGCTTTCGTCAAGACCTCCACCGGCTACGGTTTCGTCAAGCAGCCCGACGGGATGTACTCGTACAAGGGGGCGACGGTGCCACATCTCAAATTGATGCGCCAGCACTCCAAGCCAAGCGTGCAGGTCAAAGCCGCGGGAGGCGTGAGGACGTTGGATGACTTGCTGCACGTCATGTCTCTTGGTGTGACGAGAATCGGCGCCACTGCGAAGATTGCCATCTTGGAGGAGGCTGTGAAGCGTGGCATTAGCGATGAGCCGACCACGGTCGCGTTCAAGCCCATTGGCGCGGAGGGTAAGGGGGGCTATTAGAGCAATAACTTACAGAAGAGACGTCCGGACAGTGGAGTATTGATTTTATGTACCTATCTTCAAAATTCTGCGTTCGTCACGCTCTTGAGAGATAACTATATTTCATCTGAAGGAAATGCCTGAATAGTGCCGGAAGGCTACCAAGCATAGCTCATCCTGGTAAATTGAACTTGTTGTCGCGCAGGACTTGAAGAATCTGGTCGCGGTCTAAAATGATTGGTCAATTGGCATGAACATCCTCGGGTCGTTTATTTGAGTGAAAGCTTACAAATATCATCTGATAGCTCAATGGTAGCTTCTTTCATCCGAAGTTGCATCCTCGACTGCAGCTCAATTGGCGATATTGGGATTCCGGGGTATCGGTCCTCTGATGCATTCCCATCTTGGTCTGTAGTCAATGGTTCGAATATGGCCCCACGAAAGTCGGTGTGGCCATGATGAGGTTTGATCTTCAGGCGGCGGGGTGTTCTGCCAGAAGGGTCCTCCAGCCTCCAAGTCTTGGCTCCAATATCTATCACGATACAAATTCGTTCGTTGGTCTTTTCGTCGTGCGTCCACAGTGCTAGTTTCCAGACGTTTCCCGGCAATTTGATGTTGACGCCGGCTGTGCTGGCACCTGTTCCGTCGGAGGATTCAGTGCTACTGTTGATCGTACTGAGACCAGATCGCTTGTGCCATCGGTCGTAGGCAGTCTGCGACAGCTGTCTCCAGATCTGCACGGTGCCGCCTTTGAAGCGCCTAGTCCGGTCCGTGATCCGTCCGTGTATCTTGATGTGGCACTTTTCGATCTGAAATCTTGTGCCGCTACCCGTGCGATCTTCGGCAATATCGGGCACAATCCGTTGATACGTCAACAAGCTCATGAACTCGAGAAATTGCTCAAGTAAGCTAAAGTAAAACGTAAATCCCCTGTGAAAGTTGCCAAAGTGACAAGCGAAAGTTTGCCCCGGTTTGGTGGATAAATTGAAGAAGGCACGAGGGACAAATAACACATTCTTCAGAGGCTGGGAATCTCGTATGACCGACTCAATGTCCAGTGTGGCATATTCCACGGCACTCTGGAGAGCCTGATCGGATTTATCGCGGTAGAAATAGAGATCTCCAGGATTCGGTCGGGACATGCGCGATGTGCTGTAAGACGTTTTCCATTTCTCGAGCCCACAGTCCATCCAGTCTTGTGTGGCCAGGCCCAGTTCTTCTCGGTTCAGATTTAATCTCGTAAATTCGCCAAGGCAAGATCTCATCGTAGGTCGATTGGCCGGATCTATTCCCAGCATCGTACGTAGCTGTCGAATCACAGCCTGTGTGCGACGGTCACCCTGGTCCTCAAAGGTTCTGAGACGGTCGGTTACCGCGTGGCGGAGGACAATATCATGCGGCGAAGTCCCCTGCCAAAATGCCATGGCAGACTCGTCGTTACCTTTGACTCTCACGCGAAACATCTGGAGTTCGTAGAAGCCCGAGTCAATAAACACAAGCACCTCCAGAAGTACACAGGCCATGGACCAGACATCGTACTTTAGTCCGAGGGGGCTGGTGTTGGAACGTGGCCAGGTGACTTCTGGCGGTTGGTAGTCGGTCGTCCCGGCTAAATTTGCTGCTGACTGGCCAAAATCAATAAGAAAAAGCTTTTGGGCTCCCCTTTCATCCTCTTTGATAACAATGTTCTCAGGCTTGATGTCGAAATGACCAGATGCTTCCACAGCCTCGCTCTCGACGGCCTCGTGCATAATACTTGCTGCTACGATAACATCGAGACAAGCAGCCCACAAGGGGTCATCAAGTAGTGAATCCGCTCTCGGTATGGAAGCTCTCCGAGTTTTCTGGAGCTCGAATTCGTGACGAAGATCTCGCTCATAGAATGGGAATACTATTTCGACATAGGTGTAGACCCACTCCGTGTATTTCAACGCAAAATACACGTCAACGAAATTTTCAGCGTCACGTTGAGCCAAGTGCATTGCAATATGAGCCTCTTTTTCAGCCTCGGCAATCATTTGAACTTGGTCGCGCTGAAATTTGAAGACCTTGCGGAAAACGGTTCGACCCTGGGACTGGGTTAGGCATGTGCATGGCTCACAGCATTCATTGGGCACTCACTTTGAGTTCCTCGTCGCAGCAGGATGGCTCGATTTGCGAGGTAAGAAACCGTGGAGTCAGTCGCACATTAAGCTTTTCCTGAGGGCATTCCTGGATGAAAGGTATATTCTGGTCGCTATAATCCAATATTAGGGAAGTCCGTTCAAGTTTGGGAATATCCACGACGATGGAGTTCTCTGCTGTGGCGCTCTGGAAGGCACCTTTCCGGCAGTCGATGCAAATGTCCTGCATAAAGCGTAGCTGGTCGTCCTTGTCAAAGAACTCGTGTGAGCACTCGATGGGTGTAGGTGCAATTCGCGATAAGCAGGATGAGTTGCTCGGATGAGACTGTGGTGGGCTCGTAGGGATTCGAGCGGCAAATTTGACGACCTGAAAGTTTGCTTGAGTGCAAAGGTCCTTCAAGGCGAACAGGCAGCCCGAGAGGATTAAGATGGCAAGCTCCTTGCGCTTTTCCGAGTCATCTAGGATCTTTGCGTTGCGGACCAAGTTCTTGAAGCCGTCATTGCGGTCACAAAGTCGACATCTACAGCAAAGCAGACTGAACAATGTATCGCTGGGACCGAAAGCACGGTCTATTCTCTCTTTTGTGGGTAAGAGATCCTTCTTGACATCACCAGTCAACTCAGCAAGGGGATCCCGCCTGGATACATTCTCGAGTATCTTCAGCAACCTGACATTGTTACACCCGTTCGCCCTAGCATGTTCGACGAAAAGTCGCGCGGCTTGCGGCCCCTCGATTTCCGACATACAGGTCGCGGCGAGGGGCAGACGAGGCGAATGCCCTGGGCCTGGATGAGGTGTGATATGATGTGAGTGAATATGGGTAAGTAACAAGTGGTGGAGCTGAAGGTGGTATGGTATAATAATAAAGTTGCCAGGTATTAGCGTCACGTAAAGGAATTGGGTCAGGAACTGGGTCAGAGACTCAGAGGTGCGACGAACGCTGTTGGGGCGGGCAGCGGACGGGCCTCTAGCGCGGGTGAAATATTCTGGGTAGCAGAGCCGCGAGCCCAAGACCAAGGCCACGGGTTGGAAAGATCTGGTTTCCCAAACCGTTTCCAGGTGCAGCTGATTGATTCCATGTGGGATTCGGGGGCTGTGACAGGGGGGTCATTACGCGAGGCACCCGCCATCAGCGGCTACCAGGAAAAGAGGCGCAAAAGAAAGCCCAACCGTGTGATACCTGCATGGTGGCGCTGAATATTTCTACATCAACTGGGCGTTCGGCGTTCATGGCCTCGACTCACTCGACTGGGTTCCAGAGCCTTGTGTCAGCGACGGAGGCCTTTATTAAGTTCGCAGACCAGCTCATTCGAGCCCAGAAGACCTGAGACTTCGAGATCATTCACGCTCCAACCAACAAGTTGTGCAACATATTTCCAGGTATGCAGAATGGCATCTACCCTCAAGCCGCCGGCAGAGTCGGGGCCGTTTGCTTCTACGCGGCAGCGGCGTCCTGGCTCGAATGATGCTTCCTCTGCCGCTCCTTCTCAAAATGTCCCACAGCGTCCTTTTGACAACATTGATGCTTCTTCGGCTGACCCTAGGGTCGACGCCCCGCGCACTTTGACGGCAGGAGACGTCGCGGCTCTGATAATCAACAAGATGATTGGCACTGGTATCTTCACTGGCCCGTACACAGTCCTAATGAGTACACAAAGCAAGAGTGTTAGCATGGGATTGTGGGCGGTGGGATTTGTGTATACCATCTTGAGGTGGGTATCAATTGACCCTTCCAATTGAGACAGAAGAAATCGAAATTGACGAATGCCTTAGCATGTTAATGTATTTGGAATATGCTAGAAAACTACCATTCACGGGCGGAGAACTTGTTTATGTAAGTTTGAGCATCCAGTAAGTGTAATGTCTTTCTGCATGTAATCGCTAATCGTTGGAAAGCTGGATGACCTTCTCCCAAAATTCCGTCTCTGGGCATATACATTGTATGCCTTTTATTTCATCTTCGTCTACACCACGAGTACCAACGCCATGCAATTTGCATCTCAGATTGTCCTGGCCGCGTACAAAAAGACTTTTTGGAACGACTTACCCCAAGAAGAGGTCAGCTTGCACCTTGTGCGCTTTCTGGCAATTACCATTACCACTGCAACATGTCTCCTGCTTTATATATCCAACTCGAAAAGCCGGTTGTTCAACAAAGCCACAGCCGCGGCGAAAATATTGTCACTATTCATCATCGCATTGTTTGGCGTTGTCTATCTTGCTAAACACGGCTCACATGCAAATTGGGCTGCGGATGATTCGTTCACAAAGTCGGCGGGCAAGCAAATAGATTGGGTCCCGGCATTCATCATTGTCCTGTACAGTTTTCATGGCTGGGAAAATGCCACTCTGGTTCGTCCTCGGTATCTTGTCTTGATGATAAGCTGCTAATCACAAAGATTAAAGGTCGCCGGCGAGATCCCTTCATTCTCGGTTCTCAAATGGGGGTTCATCTGGGGTGTGTCAGTTGTAGGATCACTTTACCTGCTCCTGGCTGGCATTCTGGTCAGTTTTGTTATTTACTTTTGCCCAAACATGCTACCCCGAGATCCTCTATCCACTTCTCATACAGTCTGCACCGATGTTAACAATTTTCAGTGCGCCGCATTTGAGTGGGGAGAGAACGGCGGCCCTCTTCCCAATTTCACAGCTGCTGTAAGATCATCTCTCATTCGCCACCAACGATCGGGCTCTAAAAGCAAAAACCATCACAGTACTTCAGTGCGACGACGATGCCGGAAGGCAAGATATCAGACACTGCAGCAGTAGCAACAGCTGTATTGATCGCGCTGTCCGCGATCGGTAGTATGATTAGTGTTGCCTACACCGGCGTGCGAGGTACATGTTCCACATTGAGAAATTCCGTTGTATCTCTACTAACAAGGCCACCATAGTGAAGCAATCCATTGGATGGACCAACGTTCTTCCCTGGTCATGGCTTTGGAGGCGCACGGGTCCATTAAGGCCCAAATACCAATGGCGCGAGGTCAACGCACACCACGAGATAGCTCTGACCTTTGATCGAGACGCACTTACTCATCCTGGCTCCCCCGAGGGCGGTGTCATACTCTATTGGCTGACTACAGTGGTTTGGATTTGCTTGACGGCCAGCTCTACGAATACCCCTTATGCTGTCAGTTTCTCTGGCAATATGTTGATTTATGGACACTTTTTCGTCGAAGGTGAGAGAAACCTCTTTGAGATGGCTAGCAGAACTGATGCGATTTGCAGCACTTGTGGGTATGGGCTTCATCTGGTTCGATCCATTTCAAGATCGATTCCAGACCACGGGATACCCTGCACTGAACTGGTATAGCAAGGATGGCGACCGAAATCCGGCATGGTGGATGCGACAAAAAGCAGCCACCGAGGGACAGTACTGGTCGCTCCGTCGTCTCAGAGACGGTCCGCTACAGACGCTGCTAGGAATCATCATAATCGCATTCAGTCTGGTCATTGTCATTTCAGACCTGTGGCATCCAGATGGTCGAGTTGCCCTCTACGTCGTGGGCGGCGTCTTGTTGCTAGGTTGGCTGTACTGGTGGGCGTTTGTCCGCTACGAATCCGCCAGGCATGTGTTTCGGTTTTTCGGGTACGAGATGATGCAGTATACTCACGGAGTGGACGATTTCCCGAACGATCCGACGCGGGTATGCCACTGGTGCTTTACTCTTCATGCCGGGCACAGACATCCACACGACAGCTACCTGACCTACAATGAATTCCTACTGCGCGGCAAGCCACGTCCCAGGTTTCTCTACACAATATTTGGTGATGGATCAGAAGCTGCCTACTTGATACAATCCTGGTCTGATTTCAAATCAGCCCTAAGAGGCATCCTTTCCCCCGATGAAGCGGATTCGATCAGCAATTAAATACATATCTTGGGAGCCTGAAACAATAGTATCTAGAAGGAATTCAATACACAAGGCGTCAGTCTGCATCATGAGTGACAGCTACGCAGTGGATGCTAATTGGACTGCGCATCGATTGCTCGCCAGCGACCAAGGTCAACCACCATGTAGGCATCACCTTTCATTCCCACACAGTCTTTGTGGCGCGAGGGAGGGGTCGCGGGCAGTGAAATGGGCATGGCCAAGGCGGCAAGCTGCCTTGCAGCTGACGAAAGAGGCAACTTGGCCGCCATGGAGCGGGCTGACGTGTCGCATCTTCTCGCCACCGTGTGTTCCCTAGATAATGAGATCGCATTCGTCCCGCTACTCTGTAGATCTTCCTCCATTCAGATATAGACATAAACAAAAGCTGTCTCTCATTTATCATGTCATTCAAGATATCTAGATCAGAAACCCGTGCAAGCATCCGCACACTCGAGGACTCAACCTGGGTAACTTCGGATGTACCGTACCGAGCTCTTCGTAAAGATGTCGAAGACTATCTTCAAAGACTTTACCCACGGGTGCACGACACCCGCAAGAATCTAATAATTCAGAAGTACAAGATCGAGGTTTGACAGATTCCTACCCCTTTCGATGTTGTTGTACAGAGAGCTGACCGACATACCAGTCGCTTTCAAACGGAGACCACCGGATATGGGCCCCAGAGAAATTGTCAGATGTAAGCTGTGCTTTTCTGATACTGATGCGATAGGTGGTGCTAACCAGCTCCCAGGATGCAATACGGAGGCTTGTGGCCTTGAATCAGACTGGAAAGGACTACGACTGAGATGTCATCTGCTGTCCGCCTGAGCTGGCAGGCTGGCGTTCTTGAGAGGCTATGGATAAGGCTGTTATCGGTCCTACCGGGTCAGACGGGATGAAGGTGCAGCAGGACAGCCCGGGGTTGGCTCCTGGACAGGACTTGGTGGCCAGCCTGGCACGACTGTGCCGCACCGTAATCTGCCACGCGACGATTTTTGCACATACTTTCTTACAGAGGCGGATTTAATGAGTTTTACCTGTTGTCACTTCTTTTCATACTTTGGCTGATGCGCTCCTACCGGCGCACCACGGCATGGCAGTATAGCGTGCTTCCTGTTTCACGAGCGCAATAAATCATATATTTCAAAGGAAGCTCGACATGTCTTCTGTAGGTGAAACGAAGATTTTGTCTCTTGTCATTCTCAATTGACCCATGACAACATGACGTGCATGATAGGCTGTCATTTCCTCCTTGTGTGACTCTGCCACGCTGCGGCTGAACTCCCAGCGAACAGAATGCCTGACAGAGCTAAGCCCCTTCCAAGCCCATTTCCCTTTTTACAGAATCCCCCATTCCGCCATTGAAAAGGCCTCGAGTCCACCCCCAGTCCGCCCAGAGCCTGATGGCGTCGGTAATGCTTTTCGGCTATGTCCGTTGGATGCGCCTCAACAACAATCACGTCAACGGGTCACGTTTGATGTTTATATATGCTTTTCTCGCTGTGGGAACGTAAAGCTGTCTCTTTTTAAGATTACGAGCAAATGTTGAGTCATTCGTTAAATTCCTTCCTTGGCCAGCTATGGCGATGATTGATCTTGTCCCCATCATGCACCCGGCGAATGGTGTATACGCCACCAGATGTGCGATCAAGGCGTGGCAATTAAGTAAGCATGCGATTATCCGGAACTACTCTGATTGATACTCACAAGAGCTTCAAAGCACCATTTGAGGCGGCTCCTCTCAACAAGTCACTTGATCAAAGAGAAGATGATATCCAGTCATACTGGTGAGTAAAGACTGTAATCCAAACTTTATGTCGCGACACTGACAATTGATACCAGCTCCCACGTGCGGTCGAGTTCTGCAGCAAGATCAAGTACACTATTGTAAGACCGATAGCAACACAGGTATAGCACATCTCATAAGGACACCTTGCTGATTCACGTCTCTCAGCATTATTCCTCAAGAAGGATCTCGGGGCTCATTGAAAATTACCGAGTCGGGCGCAAATACACTTTCAGTTGCTATTGATGCGTCGCCCATGTTCAAAACCGTGATCGAAAGCTTCGAGAGGGATCTTACGGATTATTACCTTGGTCGGGCTTTCGTGGAGTTCAGTCCACTGGCGACGCTCAACTCACAAAGAACAGCGTTTGAGTTCTGCTGTCTGCTTCCATACGTGGAGAGAAACAGTTACCCGATCCAACATGTATCGGACGACAGCTGCTATCGTGAGGTCTTACAGTGGTCGGTGCGGCAACAAGCACTATACAGCTCATACAGCTCACCAAACGCCAAGACGGAGACGACGGTGCTTGTCAATCCGGCGGATGAGCTTTGGCGGCGCTTGAAGTCCAAGTATAGTTCTTATCCAGTTCTCGCAAGCGATGACGAGGGGTGGCAAGAAATTCCCTGCACCGTCTTTGAGAGTCTCACACATAACTGGGCAACATACATCGGGTGCCTCCATAGAGCGGTAGACAAGATTGTAGGCACCAAAGCAACCCTCTGACTGATCTCTAGACTAATACAATATTTAGAAAAGAGATGCTGCCATCACACGCCACGATGAGATCACCGTGGGCGAAGTCAACACTCAGACCTTGCGCGATGGAATGGAGATAATGGATCGGCTTGACACGGTTCACCATGTGCTCGGAAACATAGCATCAACCTTGTCGCAGATCAAAGAAGAGGCGAAGAGGCATGAGACAATCTGGAGGCGCGATCGCGCGACGACGGAAAAGGTCGCATTCTCTCACCGCGTCGAGAGCATCGTGCGACAGCTCGAGTTCGAGCGCAGCCAAGTCGAGCGCATCACAGCGAGGCTCAGGGGCGTGGTCGGAATGGTCCGTATTACCGCGAGACGGCCATGTCAGGTTTTATTCAGGCTGACACGTCTCCAACAGATCCGCGACCTCGTAAATTTGCGCAGCACCAATACGATGGAAAAGATGACTGCGAGAACCATAATGGAGGCTCGCACGATGCGGGCTATCGCTGTGGTCACGCTGTGCTTCCTTCCACCAACATTCATTGCCGTGAGCTCATAATTCTTACCGAATGCTTCACTTAGCGAGGCACGAGCTGATATCTGTCAGGGCTTTCTCGATATGGGATACATCAATGTTGCATCTGGAGGTGGTAGTCTTTTGGTTGATGCAGAACCTGGGTTCTTTCTCTACATTGCCATTACTATACCCTTGGTCCTGGTTATCCTCGGTGGCTATATATGGTGGGATTGGCGGAGTAAACTTGCGTCCTCGCAAGTTCCGATGCAAAGTTACATCGTGCCTGTCAGGGACGAGATCAATCTTGTCTAGGGCACAACGCAACAAAAAGGGCTCATGATCGCTGGGCGACAAATGAGTGATCGTTCTAGAACAAATTTTTGCTATAGAAAGGTATATATACCACACGTACAAAAGTCTCAGTACGGACGATAGAATACTTTTTGTCCGAAAGGCGCAAATTTGCCGTTTAAAAAAAAGAACATTCGGATAAAATCTAGGAAAAAATATTTCGAAATTATTTTGTGCTTTTTTTCTTGAAACAAGTTTATTTTAATATTGTCAAAAAAAAAAAAAAACAGAAAAGGCCCAATCTGGCCGATACGACCTGGGTGCGGAGACTTTTGGAGAATCATTGTACCTAAATGATCTAGAAAATGAAACATTGCCGACAAGATAAGGTGTTGGGGCATAAAGAGAACAATAGAATCGCAAGTTAAAAGCCAACCACCACTAGCGAGATCACTGAGTGTTGTTACATCCGGCATTTGCGGCCACTTTGAGTACCCGGAGGATTGCGACGGTATAACTTGATGAGATGACAAGACAATTGATAGCCTTATGACTGTGATATATGGTGCACTGCTTCAAGTTCTGGCGCCCAGACTCATTCCTCCGTCCAAGATGAGACTTGCCCCAGTTGTAAAACTAGACCTCGAGCTACACAGGTAAAGGACGGTATCAGCGACTTCCTCAGCTCGACAGAGACGTCCCATCGGTATGCCAGATAGCATAGAGTGCTCAAGTCCCGGAACAACTTCCATGGCGCGTTGGACCAGTGGAGTATCTGTCCAAGTCGGACACACACAGTTGACTCGGATTCCATGTGGGATGTTGTCGATGGCTGTCATTTTGTCAATTAGGGAATCGGCCATTGGGCCTCGAGACTTGCCTGCAATCTTCGTGATTCCAAGCACAGCATGCTTCGATGTTGTATACTGCACCATTCTGGGAACCGCAATATGAGAAGTGATCGAGGCCAGATTAACAATAGAACCACGAGTAGTTCCTCTTTCTGGATACGCAGCGCTGACTTGCTTGGCATTCTGAGACTTCATGGCGGCAGAGACCAAGCTGGTCACGAGAAAGGTTCCATGGACATTGACTTCCATCAAGCGCTTGAAGTCGACGAAGCTGGCGTCTGCAATTGGATCAGAGGATCCCCCAGGGACCTGTCATGTGTTGACCTAGCTCAGCAAGATACAAATACATGAGCAGCTGGATCGGTCAAGACTTACACCAGCGCAGTGGACAGCATAGTCAATACGGCCAAATGCCTCGACTGTATGAGCGATAGCAGCCTTCACTGATTCCTCGAGGCTGACATCGATCTTGATTGCCTCAGCTCGAAAATGGGAACAAGAAGCGACACCCTTGATTCCTGCAATCACCTCTTTGGCGGCTTCAGCGTTAAGATCGGCGACCATGACGCCGCTTGCACCTTCTTTGGCCAATGCGTAGCAACAAGCCTTTCCGATACCACTCCCTAGAAGGAATCAGCTGTATTGAAGCATTAAAAGGTCAACGCGATAGGCCTACCCCCGCCAGTGACGAATACAAATCCATCGATTTCCATTTTCTTCTGATCACTATTTGACTCTCGAATGAAGCGTGCGGAGGCAGTACTGAGGAATTTAAGAAAGCAAGTGTGAATCAGCCGATAGTAGGTCGCAGGTGTTAATAACTCAAATGAGAGCCAATGTAATAGGAAAATATCACATCGGGATCACATCAATTAGTGCATGATTTGAGTTGGTTGCAATGTGCAATGACTACGGCTCCATTGTAACCTGATTTACCGAGTTGAAAGACCAGGTCGTGGTTTCGATGCGGGACGTGGACCAACACATAACAGATCCCAGTTAGTGTATGTAGGTTGGTTGTTTGTATGCACATTCGGGCAGCTATCTGGTCTGGGTCTATCAAATCAAATGCTGTACCCAGCGCTAGGTACATTGATTTAGGTGTCTTGGTAGAGAAGGCTTCTATAAAAGCGAGGATGCTCAGCCTTCCGCCCATTCAGAAAACTAGGTCGTATTAAGTGGATTGACTCGATAGCATTACTCTGGATATATATACATTTCCTAAAGTTCTCCTCAATTGAAGACTACAGATCCACGGCCAAGTTCATTGCGTCAATTTATCCTGCGCCAGAAAATCGGATATGGACGTCCACATGGCGACAGGGTTTGAATACATGGGGAAATGCCCACAGTGCGGTATCTCACACAGCTGCACCCCTCCCTTCTCGAGCGCGGAAATATATGAAAGCGTGCTGTACTGCTCGCCGTACATGTACATCCTCGGAAAGGGAAGTGCCAGAAACTTGGCCAGTAAGTCTCCTTCATCAGACAGGTGTACCATGGACTCGAATATGCCCCTGACGGCCGCGGCGCGGACCTTGGATCGGACATTGGAGGCGTAAAGAGCCGCCGAGAAGAGTGGGGAGTGGTAGTTGCGCTCGATGAATGTCGTCAGGAACGCTTCGGGGTCCTGGTCTGCCCAGGTAAAGATCTGTCTGCTCAGGAAGCAGTCTTCAGGTGCTAGATTGCCCTTGATATTGACAAAGCTCAGGACGGACGCGGGAGCCAGAGCCGCCAGCTCGAGAGCGGTAAGCGCTCCCATCGAGTGGCCAATGAGGTGAAATCGAGAGATGCCAAAATGCTGGAGGACTGCTTGTGCTGTCTTGACCAGGAAAGGTATCGATATCTTGGAATAGTCCGTCAAGGTCGTTTTGCCGCAACCGGGTGCATCAAAAGCCACGAATGCCCGGTCATTGAATGATTTATTGATGGCGATATCCAGGTAATCTTCCTTGCTGCCGCCGAATCCGTGAAGGAAAAGTATAGGGTCTAGTGCACCCTCACGATGTGCGGCGGCAACATTCATTGAAACCCCGTCCACCGAGATGCTGAGAGACTCATGTCGGATTTGACCTGGTGCACCTGCTATATCGCCCATTTTGTGGACTCGGCGTTGAATCCTGCGGCACAAGATTGCGATGAGTAAAGAGAATGAGAAGATCAAGCAAAACTTCAAAAGATTGATGTCAAAGAGGCAGCGTTCTGTACTGGAATAAGCTATTCCAAAAGGTACTCGGAAAAAACTGAAATAATTCCAAGCTCGAGTCATACCCTCCCGGCGAAGTGAAGCTATCGCCGAGCTCGCTTGTTCATAGTAACGGATGGGACCTGAAGTGGAGTGGACTAGTACGGCTATAGGCGGTCGCTCGGCATGGTCCGTTGCTTGGCCGAGTCACTATCCGGCGTGTTCATCGCATCGCCGGCCGATCAGCGTCGAGTGCATCCTACGATGACAAATAGAGCCAATCAAAAGGATTATTATCGCCAGTGCTATATAAACCCTCGGTCGACCCGTCACGCTCGTTTATCGTATTTCGTTCCGAGTCGTATTCGCCTTACAATGTAGGTACTTTGGCTATCATTTCTAATGTCGCCGTGAATTCTGGATCAAATTTAAATCGAATGTAAATGCAGGGAATATTATGGCTTGACCTCTTAAACATCGGTTTGTTGACTGGCGGCTTGAATTATGCACACAGCCTGCAAGTCTAGATGATCTTCTCAACATACCCACGTCAAGCATATCTCACGCCCTGGGGCTTTTTTCTGCGATTGAGACTGGAAGCAACCTTATAATTCATTTTTGATCACTTTTCCCTACGATTGGAAGAGTTTACTCCAGCTATATAAGGGTACCTTATCTAATAACGTCACCTGGCTGGTAAAGCTGGAGGATTGGCCAGGAGCCTTATGTCCTGATGCAAAGTGTATCCCCACCTTCTTGTTTGAGGCATTGGTGTTATTATTTACATTTATTGTATTTCACTCAAGTTAAATCTCTATTTACGCTTGCTCGATTGACTACATTTGTCTTGCAGCTGCAAACTGAGTTTGAATCAGAACATTCCATCGAATCTCAAGGTACGGCTAGATTTCCATCCAGCTCAACTTTGCCTGGTCGCACAACATGTCGTATTGACCAGTAAAATTGATCATCTGAAAGTGATAGGCTACCATCTCAACAAGCTCTCGTACGGATGGTTCCATATCTTGGCGCGTTATGACCAGTGACTCAGCCTTGCAACGTTCCACACTTGCCCTTTCCCAGACGCGCGGCGTAAGCACAGGGCCAAAAGTGCTGCTCAGTTGCATCGGATTAAGCAACTCCGTGCTAAGCCACGTGCCTCTGATGCGCAGCTGAAAATAGGATAGAATTCGCGGGGAGGCTCCGAGCTGAACAACGGACGCTGCCAAAGTTCCGCTACTGAACCATAGCCTCCGTCGGGTGAACTCCAGCGAACTGTATGCCGGGTCTCTCTTGTGGTATTCTATCACGTGAATCATAACTCTCGTGAGTTACCAGAGGCGTTTTCTCTCAAGATCAGCCTTGAGGTTGCCCCTGCGGAATGTCTCACATGCTTCCATTCTGGCAGGCAAGAACGTCTCAGCTATTGGTTCCGGATCAGTCAGGTTGTCAGCAACGTAAGCCTGGATATCCATTTTTTCCCTGGCACAAGACATGTTAGTTGCCGTGCCGAATCTAAATGCCAAGGGGGCTGATGGAACAATGCTCGCTTAGAACGGAAACTTTTGGTGTTGTTCAGCCTTATGCTGACCATAACTTCGCATATCGACGTATCAAATTCTTGCTGCCTGTCACTGAATTGGAAATGTATTTATATGGGATGAATATGCCAATGTGGTCAGCTTTTTCTTCCTCTCAATCAAACAACTTTTCCTTATTCATTCATCCGATACTTTCAAGAAGCAAAAATGTCGAACTCGATTAGCATTAATGGTTTCCAGGGGATGACATATTCCCGCCAAAGCTCCGAGTTCCAGAAAAAAGACTATGAATATTTCAATCAGCAATATGCTTCCTCTAGTCATCAAAAGGATCATGACATGAATCCAAAGCACATCGTCCAGCCCAAAGACGATAAAGATGTCATTGCCGCCGTCAACTGGGCAAGAGAAAACAAAGTCGCTGTTGCAGTGAAGAGTGGCGGCCACCAATACAGCGGTGCTTCTTCCACTGGCGGCGAAAACATCCAGATCGACCTCACAAATACCTACAAGGACATGATGGTGCTGGACAACGCCAAGGTCCCCAGTGACAGGGCCATGGTGCGCGTAGGAGTCAGCAACCAGCTCCAAGACTTCAACGCCTATCTCAAGCACAATGGTCTCTTTGTCCCACATGGCCAATGCGCCTACGTCTGTGTAGGAGGTCATCTCCAGGTCAGTACTCGGCGTTCTTTTTTTTTTTTTTTTTTTTTTTGGCATTCCTGGCATGTCTTTCGAGGTGTGACCCAGATAGTGCTTTGTCTATTGTCTACATAGAGGCATTGGGCAACTCACGTTGCTCGTGCTATCTGTTTCGGGACTTCTGACTCTTCATGTTGCTCTTGCATTACCCATAATGAGAAATGACTGACACCATTTGTTGAATAGACAGGCGGCTATGGGCAACTGGCGAGGAGCTTCGGTCTCTTCGGCGACCACGTAAGCAAGATATCCATGATCAACTATGCCGGCCAGCAACAAGAAGTCACCAAGGAGAATGACCCTGAACTATTCTATGCCATTACCGGAGGCAGTCCCGGCAATTTTGGTATCAACACCCATTACGATGTCGAGGTATACCGGGCCGACCACTATGATGGCACTGTGGCTGGCTTCAATGGCGTCAAAGGACCACATGGATGGAAGGGTCTCTTCCTCTATAACAAAAAGGTTCTGGCGGACCTGCTGCAAATCCTGGCGAAGATGTCAGACAACACGAAGATGCCAAGAAACTACGATCTTTGTCTCAGCGTCCTCAGCACCGACTTCCCTGTCACCAAGCTCTTCCCTGATCTCCAGAATGATAGTCTATGGCAGAAGATTCAGAAGCAGATCAAGAGCGCTCTTGCAGATGACGTTCTAGACTTGCTCAATGGCAAGTTCCCCGCCATCATCGTCATCTATGCCCAGTGGTGTCCGATCACCAAGGAGGACACGTACGACGCGGAGGTCGACGCATGGTTCGAGCAGTTCCGCAAGCTCCAGAGCCAGATTGAAGGTCTCTTCGCCCAAGAGTTCAACAACAAGGATGACAAGCCAGACGACAAGGTGGACATGGCCAAGATGACCGGCCAGTGGATCTTCCCCAAGAAGCGGGAGTTCGACCTGCCCTACGAGAAGCGGACGTGGGTCACCAACGCCACGAACCTGGCCACCTCGGGCTGGGTCCAGGACGTGGTCGACCGGCTCGAGCTGATCTACAACCCGCAGCAGAAGCTCGGCGACGGCAAGAGCCGGCGGGAGCAGGAGGTCTACGACCACTGCAAGCTGTCGGTGCAGATCCAGGCGTACGGCGGCGACAAGTCGCAGTTCCGCAACAACCGGGACAACGGCACATCGTACAGCTGGCGGGACACGACCATGGTCCAGGTCCTCGACTGCTTCTACCACGACCGCGACGACGACGGCAAAGAGACGGACCGCTACAAGAAGTACGCCGTCGAGTGGCAGCTCCAGAACGACGCCAAGATGGTCGGGCCCAAGAGCAACTTTAGCAAGACGGACCGCCGCGTGCTCTGGGGCTCCTACGGCGACTGGGACCTGTCCAAGCCCGAGATCTGGAAGACGTACTACGAGGACGAGGCCAAGTACAAGCGACTGGGCGAGGCCCGCGGCAGGGCGGATCCCAACGGCACCTTTACTGCAAACCCGTTTGCTGTCAAGGCTATCAAAGCAAGTCAGCCCTCGAGTCACTTGTGATGAAGATGCGTTGAAAAACGGGAGACACTCATGATCTAGATGGCTGTGACGCTGGGCTGGTACTGGTCGATCATGGTGTGTCTAGCACATCATTGGAGCAATTTGACATAATTCATCACTACTATCAAGTAGTCAAAATAATTTCTCCTTTAGATTTTGAGCTTCTTTGATTGAAAAAAAAAAAAAAGTATAACAAGCGAAAGGAAAATATTATTCATTAGACTTACGAAGTTCAGATAAATTATTGTCATCCTCACCTGTCTCTATTTTTTTTACATATACACGGGATAAAAATAAACAATATGTGCTGTGATTTCCCAAATCGCTTAAGAGTCCTTTTCAAACTCGGGATATCTACGCCCAGATGATGAAATCATCCTTATTGATCCTTTTTCTATCGCATGTGAGTATTGACGGCACCATGTCAAATCGTGAGTCTTTCGGACGTCAATCAAGTGTTCGGTGGCTGTTCGTGCGCTGTCAAGAAAATGTGTCGGCATCCGGCACAAGTCATTGGATCCGAGTGATAAAACATCAAGGTTCATGGGCTGCGCTTGGATAATTACAGTTGAGACACGCCAACAAGATCAACACCACCGAGTCAAGGACCATTTTGTTTATCTATGAAGCGTTCAGGACGCAGGCGGCAAGGACGGCATCATGTCAACCTATGAACTGATGATGATGACTATTTGAGGGAAGTAAACAGTGAACTGAAGGCGAGGATGCAGTCTGGCGGCTTATTGACTTTTCGCAGGAGCCATTGATACAACGGCTGTGCATTTGTATATATTTCACAAGGTCAAGCTAGTTTCAGAGCTTCTTTTCAAGGTCAGCCACCTTGGTCAGTCAGCCACCTTGCCGGGCAGCGCAGACCGGCAAATAGATTATATCCAGCCTTATGGAGAGTTTACTATATCCGTAGGGTGGGAGAATAATTGTACATGCCACCGGATTCTTATTCGGCTCTGCGTTGACCTGGAATGATCTACAGAGCAATAAAGAAGTGCCTGTTTAGCGGTTTCGTCCCCGGTGGCTTTGCGCTGGGAAAGGGGGTCAGTAGTGAACACGACAGAAAATCAATGGCCCGTCCGTCGGGTAGGTAGCAACGAGGCAATGCGATGGAGTCGAAGACCGCGCTCTGGAATGGTCGACGAGGTGCCTTGGGATCGCGTGGCCTGTACATCACAGGACGCATCAGCATCAGTGGGTTGGCCATTGACATGTCGGCGCTCCGCTCAGCCTAGCTGTCAAATACCAAATACGGATCGTCCATGTCGAGAAAAAGAGGGGCGCGGCCATATGAGAGTGGGTTGTTCAGGCTCAATGGGTGGGTGTGGACGCCGCAACAGGCGCTGGGGGCAGTCCGCAGCTCATGACTGCAAATTGAGGTCTGAAGATGGGATGGGCAGTGCCAAGGGATCTGCTCAAGTAGGCATCGCACAATGTTCGTTCGTCCCAAGAAAAGACTTGCAATTGCCGCACCCCGAAAGTTTGCAGTGTTTGTGGCCGTCTCATATTTCATAATCCAGACGGCCAGTCCGCCCGGGAACTGATACCTAGCCGAACTTGGAAACGCAACCAAGAACGGGCTCGGCCGTTTGTTTCGTTTGTTTCCAGCCATCAATGTAAATGCTAAAACAATAGCAAAGGTACTGGCTGGCTGCCCGCGTCTTGGAGATAGACGTTCGGCTGTTGCCTTTCCTGGGCGTTTGGGACAAGAGCAGAGGGAAAAATTTACCCACGAGCGACGAGCGGTGCATCGTGCTAATCAGCAGAGGGTCAAGACTTGAAATTAAGCATCCGATGCAAAACAGACCATCGCCGGCAGGTACGCAAGATCGCACCAAAGAATGTCAGACTATTTTTGTACCCTGAGAAGCCTAACAAGGTGACGAATCTGCGCCGAAGTCGACCTCTGTGACGAATCATCAACCGGGTTGCGTCGTTGTCTCCCCTGAACAACAGTAATAGCCTAATTTCGCCTATGTCCTCTGGGCAAGCACTACTAAGCTACCAAGGGGCCAGGGTACCTGCTTCGCTGGGCCTATCAGCCAATCGTGCGCCGGGTGTCCCTGGCAGATGCACCCCACCTGCCCGTTCCTGATTAGAGGCACGGGCCACTGATCAGCAGAGGACAGGATGGGCTCGGAGCTCTGGGGGCTCTGGCAATTAAATGATGGGAGGAATGTGCAAGAAGGCCGTGTAGGCGCAGTGCCTCTCCGTCTAGACTCTGCCGGTGGACTTTGGCCGTCTGTTCGTGAGGTTCCGAGGGAGTGGTCGGTAACTATTCGTATCTCATTTTTACTACGAAACCGTGCATACCCAGGCCGAGGTCTTGGGATGAAAAGGATGAGATGAGAATTTCCACACGTTCCCCTTCTAGACCGCTGTCAAGAGCCATCTATCAAACTGGTGGTGAAGGCGGCAGCTGACTGTTGGGGGAGAGCACGAGCTTCTGTTCTGGTTGGCCTTGGGGAGAACTCGTGGAGAAAACGTGAATAAAGGTAGATAATGCAAGGTTGAACGCATTACAACAGGTCATCATAGGGGAAGACCAGTGCCAATTGATGCGCGCTTTCGGGCGCTGCAGGTGCCTGCCTGCCTGCCGAATCATTGTTGGTACGAAAAGCATTATGCTCGAGTCTTTGGATGCCCAAGATGATCGCATTTTGGAAGAGAACACAATCAGCCATACAATCGCTGCCGATATAGATCTGCCGGTCCCAAGCAGCAGGTTCTTACGTCAATTGTAAAGACTGATGATGCAAACCTCCGTCGCAGTGACCGTTTGCTTGTCCCTCCCTGTCTCCGCCGTTGGACTTTCAGAACTCAGTTTGAAGTTTGGGGCCTACTACGGGTCGTACGGGAGTCGATCGATGGACCCGTCGCCATGTTTGTCGAAAAAAGTGCGCGCTGTTTTGAGGGAATGATCGACGTCCTCCCACACGACCAACCCACTCGCGGCCCTGCTCTGGAGTCTGCATAGAGACTACGAAATGGGAATATGGTACCGTGATATCGCTCTGCTTGTTAGTCTAGATTTCCTTCAGCCCTTTTAAGGCTCAAACGCGTCGTTGTAACGTTGGACAAAAAGTGATCGGCCGTCGGGTTGTTCACAACTCTCGATGCATGTATTACGGTACACCACTTGGAAGCAGTGAAGCCGTGCTCTGTACATTGTAGTAATGCAGGATTGGCAAGCGCCCAATGGAATCTGCAAATTGTCGCTATGGGGCTTCGGATTGGAGCTCTGTTCGGGGAGCTAATGTAGGTACCTCGGGGGAGCTGCCAAGCTGTCATGGGGGTGGCCCCACATGCCAGGGTCCTCCCTAGCAGCCAGCAGCGCTCAATCCCAGTGCCTGGCGCCCACTGCCCACTGCCCACTGCCCACCACTCGTGGGCCACCCACCATTGAATCCATTCCCTCCTCCCGCTATTACCACAGCTGCCGCTTGCTTCTGTCTCTGTTTCTACTCTTCTTTTCCCTCACCGTCCGTTCATGTTGTTCGTTCGCTGTCGCCTCTCATAACGGCACTTACGGCCTCTTCCCCCCATCCCCTCCTCCGAGATTTCGGTTTAGTCGCTCTTCTTGTGGCTCTTCCCTAATTCTCATTCCATTCTCTTCAGCACATCGTAAACACGGCCCGTTCGCAGCCAACCCGACACTCGACGAGGTCGCCCACCTTCATTCTAGGAACAACATTGTCTCGACGACTTTGCAGGTCAATTAATTTCTTCTACAGCATCTTGACCTGACACAAGCCTGTCACTCACTCGTTTCGACACTTCCTACGAACAACTCCAGAACGGACTGAACACCAAATATTCTCGCGTCGCAAGATTCTCCAATCGATAAACATTCGACCGACGACAAACGCCAACACGTGCGCTCCATTCCGCCGCGCAGATGACCAAACGGCAAATCAGCACACGACGACCGTTTTAATTCCTAGTTCTTGCGACTTATTCCTAATACAGCCAGCGGTCCTCCGCTCAAGTAGTAGATAATCTGTAAATATGCCGAACCACCACGACCACAAACACTTGGCGAGGGCCAACGGCCCATCCACCGTCTATGCGACCGTCTACACCACCATGAGCGCCACCTTCACCGACGAAATTGCTGGATACTCGACCGTAGGCGTGGACAATGATAGCACGGCAACATCTGCAGCTGAGGCCGCGGCCACAACTGCAGCCTCTGCGGAAGACTCGGACCTGCCCGCATCAGTTGTCGCATCCGGAACCCTCGATGCCTCGGAATCGAACCTGGCCATGGCAACGAGCCAGTCCGCGTCATCGACCAAGGCTACCGCCACGACTACCAATGCCGCCAACAATGCCGCTGTCGCCTCCTCGTCGGTGTCGGCAACTTCGACTTCGACATCGAGCTCAAGCAGCGGCGACAGCAGTGGTGTAAAGGCCGGTATCGCCTTTGGTGTTCTCGGAGGACTTTTGCTGCTTGGATTGCTCGCCTGGTTCATGTTCAACAAGCGGAGAAAGCAGATGGAACAGCAGAAGGCTCTCGACAACGAGAAGAGCGGTGTTGCTGGAGGTGCAGCTCCTCCTGTCGCCGCCGGGGCTGTTGGAGCCGCAGCTGGCGGTGTTGCATTTGCCGCCGCAGCTGCCAACCGACGAGACTCTGTACAGACAACCCACACGACCGCCGATGCTCCTCGCCTGGAATTGCGACCTGTTACCCAGTTTATGCCCAACTTTGGCGAAAGACGTTCCAGCAGGGGCGCGGCTATTGCTCTCGGTTTGGCCCCGGTAGGCAACTCGCAAGCACGTAATCTTGCTGTCCCTGGCGACCGCCCTTCGACTAGCCAGAGCAACGAGAACCCCTTCGGCAGTGGTGCTGAACAGCTTGACGGAGTCTCTGAGATGTCTGTCCAGGCCGCCTCGCAACCCAACAACCCCTTCGATGCGCCCGAGAACGTTGTCGGCCTCGCTCAAAGCACCGACGATCGCAGCGTTTCGCCTGTCTCGGACCACTCCGCTGAAGGATTTGGTGCTGGTGCTGCTGGAGCTGCTGCTGGAGCCGCCGCTGGTGTCGCTGTTGGCACTGCTCTGACCCGAAAGCAGTCCAAGAGAGAGGCACCTCAGACTCTTGATCTCACCAAGGCCAACAGACCCGCTCACGTCCTCGAACCCATTCCCGCTCCCGCAAGCCCTGCCGGCACCGAATTCAGTCTTACGGAAATGGAGCCCGGTCAGACGCCCGCACCTTCCAGCAGCGCTGCAGCCATCGCCGCAGCCGGCGGTCCTCCCCAGTCTACTGTTCACCGTGTCCAGCTCGATTTCAAGCCTACCTTGGATGATGAGATCGAATTGAATGCCGGCCAGCTCGTCAGAATGTTGCACGAGTATGATGATGGCTGGGCTCTCTGCATTCGTCTCGACCGCTCTGCTCAGGGTGTCTGCCCCCGAACCTGTCTCTCTACTCGCCCTGTGAAGCCTCGTCCCGCTGGTCCCGCTGGTCCCGCCGGTCCCGGTCCCCGTGCCGGTCCTGGTGGTCCTCCGATGAACCCTGCCGCACGTGGACCTCCTCGTGGACCTGGCGGCCCGAGAGGTCCTCCTGGTCCTGGCCAGCGCCCAATGACTCCTCAAGGTGGACCGTTCCCTCAGCCCAACGGACCTAAGAGACCGATGAACGCAGGTGGACGCCCACAGTCTCCCGCCATGATGAGACCTCAGTCGCCTGCGCACATGGGCCGCCCTCAGTCTCCTGCTAACATGGGACGTCCTCAGTCTCCCGCCATGATGAGACCACAATCGCCTGCTGGTATGGGACGCCCCCAGTCTCCTGGACCTCGAGCTCCATACAATGGCAGACCCCAATCGCCTGGCCCGAACAGACAAAGGGGCTACAGCCAGAGCAGTCAACGCAATGGTCCGGGTCCCAGCCCCATGAACCCCGCAAGTGGCTCGCCTCCTCAGGGATCGCCTCAGGGCTCTCCCCCCGGACCCATTGGCAGGAAACCCGTTCCCGGCCAGGCCTACTAGATGACGACTTATTCCCTCTCACGGCAATAACGACTTGGCGAGACAGCATGGCGCGTGGGCCGATGCGCGATACCCCAGAGTCGGACTCGACGAATCTTGACGAACTCTGAAACGAACCTTTAGATCTTCTCGACGCTCACTTGCGACCCAATTTTTGTGTTTCTTTCATGTTTTTGGTGATTTCACACTTTTTCCGGTTTTTTATTCACACCGACCACAACAACAACACTCCTGCGACATTTGTTTTGCGAGCGCCTGGCTATTCTTCGAAAATGTCGGATTGAAATCATTTCGTGCCTTGCTCGCCCAAATTCCGTCTCAGCCTTTCGTGTCAATAATTTCTCATTACTTGACAAATCCGATACGCGGGACAAGTTGTTGTCTTTTTTTCCAACTCGACGTGATTCTGGCAACTTGCTTGCCCTTTTTTTTATTGCTTAATTTCTGTTACTCCTTGCTTGCAGCCTGGTTCGCATGGCAAAGCAAGGAATCCATCTCAAAGGATTGGAATTTTTCGACAAGCGGTACACCTTTCTTCGGAAAGCTCGGTTGTACCAAATTTTGGCGATTGAGGAGGATTCACCGCAATTCTAGGCGTCAAGGGCGGACGGCAATGGAAGAAGACGGTTCTTACAAAGAAGAGAGAGGAGGATGGCGAAGACTCAGTATCGACTTGTTGCTCATGTTGAAAGTTGCCCTTGCCCTGTGCCCCTGGAGATGGAAGATGAAGCGCTGGCTATCAATCAGCACACGACAAAGACTCTGAAAGCCTGTCAAATGTAAATAAGTGTCAGTAGGGGGATACAATGGTTGATAGCTGGTGAATTGATCTGATACAAAGCTGTACTGGTACTGTCTTGAATGAATTCGTGTTTTGCTCACGTTCATATGACTCATCAACAGCAGTTATACCGATTATACCATTGAGAGTTACCTGACCCACCTGTCGCGTCTTCGGAGACTAGCAATGGCGCCGCCAACACCACATTTCATCGCATGTGCTTGGAACTTGGCAACTGGTGTTGCTTGATTACGGCAAAATACGCAGCCTACCGTTCGGCGAGAATTTGTACATCCAACACAGCCATCACAACCAGACAGATATCAAACAAGTTTGCACGGTCGAGGCCACACTTAGAGGGCCCGTCTCGATCATGATGCCACAGCCACGCGGCAGATCCACTTGGATCTGGCAGACCCGAGACGTCATCAGCGACGCTGCCTCGATTGATCGGTTCACGTCGTTTTCCACGCGTAACGGCATCCGGAGAGTGTTTGTTCACGTGGACCCGGACCTCTCGTTTGATGACTTCGCGGCCTTTGTGGCGAGGTGCGCCAGCGGCGCCGCCCGGATCGACGTCGAGGCTCTGATGGGCGATCCGGGATGGGTTCTGAACCCGGACCACGAGAGCTTCACTAGCCGTCTGGACTGGGTCGCGGCGTACCAGGCCCGCCAAGCGGGGAACCCGGACATGCAGATCCGAGGCTTGCATTTGGACATCGAGGTGAGTCGGAGTTTCATGTCCATGTACCACATTGCATTTTTCTCCTATGGGACTGGCTGCCGCTGGTTTCCTTTTGCAGAGGCTAAACAGTGACAGCCGTGGCATCTTCCGGACTGGGAAGCCAACAAATCGGCGTACATGCAAAGCTTTCTGCAGGTCATGCACGACTACACCCAGCGTGCGCACACCATGACGCCGCCGCTGCCCGTGACGGCGGACCTGCCCTTCTGGCTGCACACGGTGCCTTCTTCGGCCGGCCTCGACCCCGTCGACGCGCTCCTCTCGGTCCTGGACGGCGCCGTCTTCATGACGTACCGCAACGCGCCGGCCGTGCTGGCCGACATCGCGGGCCCGGCGCTGGCGGCGGCCGCGCGGCACCCGCGCGCGACGGTCGACCTGGCCGTCGAGACGCGCAATTGCGACGGCGAGGGCAAGCACCTGAGCTACCACGGCCTCGGGCTCGGCCGGCTCGAGAGGGATCTCGCGGTCCTCGAGGGCCGGGTGCTGCCGGGATCGCATAGGCATCGGATGGGGGTGGTCGTGCATGATTATCATGGATGGGCGGAGATGCAGTGAGGTTAGGTAGGGATGTTATGATCAACTCACTGAGCGGCGTCTGTGTCTGTTAATGTGGCCTCCCACCATAGAATTGTAGGTATATTTCTGCAAGAGCTTCTCGCCATACTCGCACTGCCCACTTCTGAAAAAGGCGTGCTGTCTATGGATGTCTTTACAAGCAATCAGTCACCTTTTATTTGCCAATCATGGATGTCATGATCCAGAGTACAACACCGCCTCCGTGAATACATTCAATGTAAATAGATCAGATAGTCAATCCGCACGTATCCAAGACGACATAGACCGAGTTGTTCACTGAATAATTGGTGGCTTATGTCACAAGACCGTGGCCTGAGCCTTCATCTTTGATGTGGTCTCAGTTCCTTGAGCTGCACACGCGTAGGTAGGACCATGAGCCAACGCCACAGGTCTCTGACGATTGTAAACATGGAAGACTCCAGGGTTCGCGACTAAGACATCCGGGTTGTTGGCCGAGTTGGCTTGCAATGATGACCGAGCGCCACAAGGAAGATTGCGTCACCATGGTGACGCGGGGTGCTCTTCTCGTATGCGCGGCCGTATAAGTTTTATGCTTGCACATACAGCCCCAGGCGAAATCAAATAGCTACAGCACTTTCATTTTTTTTTTCACATTTACTTCAATTTTAATCAATGCTCTGCAAAGCGCAGTTGACAATGCAGAGGCTTATAAGAGGGATAAATACTGACATTAATAGAGGCACGGAGAGCACGGGCAGGATGATTGGAGCGTGGTAAACCCCGGGCTTCATAAGGCTGATTGATGAGCAGCAAAAAAAACTGAACCTTGAATCAAAGCAGGAATATCGTGCATCTAGACAAGCCCGTTAGCTATTCTCAGCCCACGTTCTGGTCTGGTACGCGGAGATCGGGCCCAGTGACCGCGATGATGCTGAGGACTGCGCACCAGGCATCTGACCTGTCCGAACTCCGAAGTATGGATATACATCATTTCAAGGTCCAGACCGAGCCACTGCCGGAACCGGCATGAACGTTGAACATTGTTGCTTTCCACGCAGAATGCATGCATGTTATAATCTAATACCACAAATTTGGCGGGGAATTCGATTGAAACGACACAACGTCTTCTTTCCCACCAACAGAAAATGCCCTCTCATCATGTTTGAGTTGATTGCCCAAGGAGGCCTCTGCTGAAGTTCTCGATATCCAGTTCCGATCGTCAGTTTGTGGTGTAGCACAAAAATGGGACAATTTGGTCCGGCCGATCGTCAACATACCCTGGCTGCAGATTCAAGGCCAGCCCATCCGATCGTCCCGATTTGATGCATTGACAAAGTCTTGGGTTGAGGTTCCATCTCGCATCCAGCCGGGCGTCTAACCACCTGGATGCTAGGTCACGGAGGGGTTAAACTTGCAGCTTTGACATTGGTTCGTGAGCCCGGCAAAAGCAATAACAGACCTTGGTGGGAAGTTACTCGGGTCCTTTGGCCACTCAATGGCTCAATGATGCTGAGATGATGAAGATTTAGGACCAGGGCTGTGCTAATCATCGTGCTACCGGATCGTATTCGAGGTTACCGTCACAGCATTATACTACGACTTTTGGCATTCCTCATTGATGTGCTTGGATGATCTCCATGCACATTCGAGGAACAAACGGTCCGTCCCCAGAAGAATTCCAAGGCAGCAGCATACCGAGCAATTGGCTGTGAGAGAGGCAGCAGGGCCGGTATCAAATCAGGGTAACAAGGCAGTAATAATAAATCGATGAACAGTCCTTTCTCCAGGCTTCCTTCGCTTTTGCGCCAACCTTGATGTCAGACTTCTGTACCCCGCAATGTTTGACTTGCCGTGTTGGTGTTTTAGTTTGACCTCACAGCCAATGACGGAGCTTGTGCGCTCCTACAAGCCACTGGTAGCCACCATGCAGCAGGGATGCGGAAACGAAGCAGCAGCCACTCAGCGACAACATAGTGACGACACCACTCTTTAGCCCACGGGTAACCGCGACCTATAAGCTGTTATAGGTAGCTCACCTGGGGGCTGGAGCTTGTGACCTTGGGTTCAATATCCGAGCTCCCGTTTGAATAAGACGATTCTGCTGCCCTCTCTTTCTCCCGGATTCGAGACACAGAGCCTTTACTTGTAGTCTTCTCTGCCACTAAGCTTACTCGTACAACTGCCACGGATCAACAGTCCATCGAGTAACCCATCATAATATTGTCAACTAGTACCGTACAACTTGATCATACAGTGTTGACTGTACCTTAGCCGCCATGTATCTCGACCAGGACTTCGTGAACGAGCTCCTCTCGAAGACGACTCACGTCCCGCTGCCCGTACCGACCTCCGCGCACCCGACTGCTCTGCCTACCGTTGTGCCCACGGTGCCACATGTCACTTTTGAGACCGCCCACGACACCGGAAAGAGGACACTATGGTCAGTGTGCTAGAAATTCGAGTGCAATCGAACATGCTAGCTAACATATACGTAGGGTGGTCGTAGTTGTTATGGGATTGTCCTCCTTGGCGTTCTACGTTCAAGCCGCTAGGGTTCCAGTGGTATGTCTACGAGCATTGGATATTGATGAATACCGAGTGCTAATACACAGAACTACAGCAAAAGCGATTGTTCCACGTCTTGACTTCATTCATCACCACGTTCGCATTCCTTTCGTACTTTGCCATGGCCACCGGTGATGGTGTTGGATTCCACCAGACCGTTATCCGCGAGCACCTCAAGGAGACTGGACAGCACGTCGTCAAGCACGTCATCAACCGCCAGGTCTTCTGGGCTCGATACATTGATGTGAGCGCGAATAGATCATGTTTTCATGTGCTCGAGCTATACTGACACATTCTCCAGTGGACCGTCACCACTCCACTCCTTCTCCTGGATCTCAGTTTGCTTGCTGGTCTCAACGGTGCCAGCATTCTGGTTGCCATTGTGGCTGATGTGATCATGGTCGTCACCGGTCTCTTTGCTGCCTTTGGTAACAATGATGGCCAGAAGTGGGGATGGTATGCAATTGCCTGCATCGCCTACCTGGTCGTTGTTTACCAGCTGGCCTCGAACGGCAGACGCACCGTCGCCACCAAGGACAACAAGACCAGAGCCTTTTACTCCGCCATTGGAGGCTTCACCCTGCTCCTCTGGACCCTGTACCCTATGTAAGTAACAGACTCCAAAAGCGTCCGATGTTCACGAAGCTAATCAAAATTTAGTATCTGGGGTGTCGCCGATGGCGCTCGCATTGTCGGTGTCGACGGCGAGATTGTTGCCTATGCCATTCTGGACATCCTTGCTAAGCCTGTCTTCGGTTTCTGGTTGTTGACCACTCACGACAAGATGTCCCAGTCAACTCCCACCGTTGACGGTTTCTGGGCTTCCGGTGCTCCCACTGAGGGTACCCTGCGCGTGAGTATCACAAGATGAGTAGCTGTAATACATACTGACAACCTCTCAGGTCGGTGATGACGATTAGTTGTCTAGTGAATCAGAGTCTGACACACTAGTATCAAATCTCGACTCTCAGGTCAGGATCGCTGAAGCGTTGAGAGCCAGACAGCACGATGCGAAGTAAATCTATACGACGAGGACGAATACGGTCCATCCAATCATGGGCGAACGAATGAATCATGATATGATCCATGATATTATGAGTTTTAATCAATCAGCACACATTGCACTTCACAAATTGTAAGGAAACATGGCGTTATTGGTTGGGCTGCGACAAAAGCCTGCATGACGATGAGATGGCTGCATCAATGTAATCTAGGAACCGTTGAACAGAGCTCAATTGAATTGACCAATTTGTCACCAAACTTGCCCCCTCGCTTAAAACTCATGTGCTTCTAGCAGTCTCCAAGTAGCAAGGCGAGGCTTCTAAGCGATATCCGTAATCCGTTTCTCCGCACTCGGAACACGACGCCCATGCGGACGAATAGACCAGCCCAGGATTCCCCAATGTTCTGAATCATCTCTATTCTACTCTGTTTCGTGGGAACTTATTCTCCGCCGAAAGTTGCAGGGCTTCCCCACAACTCCCCCGCGTAATATCTGTCCATGCTGCAATATGCTGTGAATGATCCGGGGAATCTCAAGACTCTCGGATCCAGGCAATTGGAATTTGACATCTAGGCTCATGTTCTAGACTCAATGGCCTGTGAGAATGAAGTCGTATAATTGTCTTGTCATGGCCCGCTTCTCATGTCACTTTTGCTCCAGATCTGCGTTGTCTCCTTGACAGGGAACCATTGTTAGGTAGTCTGCTCGAAGAATTTCTACAGTTGACGATCACCATCATGATAGCCTCAGCAGCTGCGGTCTTGACCGCATTACTGACAGTGGTTTCCGCGGCCCCGAGGCATCATTTTAAGAACTCGACCGGTTCTGCTCCCGCTGATACCTATGCAGAGTGCCAACGCAGGACTCATGATCCATTGTCTGGCTGTCCCGATGGCACTCTCTACGTGAGCCAGGCCAAGAGAAGTCATGCCGATTTCACGACCATCCAGGCCGCGATCGCCTCGCTTCCCGACGACGACTCGGAGCAAGTCATCCTGATTGCCCCCGGCAACTACACGGAGCAGCTCAACGTGACGCGGCCGGGCCCGCTGACTCTGCTCGGCGTCAGCGACGACCCGTCCCGCGGTCTATCGTACGGGAGCGTGGCTTCGTCGGACAGGGACCGCCGGAACCTCGTCCAGGTCCTCTGGGCCGCGGCCAACTCGGACAACACAGGCAAGATCACGGACAACGCCGTGACGACGGTGCTGACGGTGGCGCCGACGTGGAACGCGTCGCTGACGGGCACGGGCCCGACGGGCTTCCCCGTGCCGGAAGACACGCCCTTTGGCAGCCGCGACTTCCGCGCGTACAACATCGACTTCCGCAACGTCTTCTCCGAGGCCGCGGCCGGCCCCGCCCTCGCCGTCGGCGTCGCCTACGCCAACGCCGGCTTCTACGGCTGCGGCTTTTACAGTTATCAGGACACCGTGTACATCGGCAAGCTGGGCAACGCCTATTTCTACGACAATGTTATTGCCGGGCAGACGGACTTTCTGTACGGGTTTGGCACGGCCTGGATCGAGCGGTCCACGCTGGCGCTGCGTAATTGCGGGGGTGGTATAACTGCGTGGAAGGGGACCAACACGACCTTCGAGAACAAGTACGGCGTCTACGTCTCGTCGTCGAGCGTCGTCGCGGCCAACGCATCCATCGCGGCCTCCATCGAGGGCCTGTGCCCGCTTGGCCGGCCCTGGAACAACCTGCACCGCAGCGTCTTTGCCGACACGTACCTGGACGCCAGCATACTTCCCGCGGGCTACATCATCTGGCAGGCGACGGACCCGCGGTTCCTGGCCGGCACGACGCTCGAGGCCGTCGCCGATAACAACCGCGGGCCCGGCGACGACGTCGCGGCGCAGCTGGCCAGCAATGTCACCACGGTCCTGGACGCCGAGGGGTATGCGCCCTATAGCAGTCCCGCAAAGGTGTTTATCACGCCCGAGGGCGAGACGGATAATACGGCTTGGATTGATGGGAGTGTGTACAAGGCTTGATCTGAACTGGTGGTCATTGTAATGACAGCTTGGTATCTTTATAGATGTGACATCTATTGACCCAACTTGAATATTATGCATAGTCCCTGGTCTTTTCCTCGCAATAATCCCAGAACTCCTTGGCCACGCCAGTCCCTCCGTTCTCTTGCAATTCCATGGCCTCGGCCAGTCCCGCCTTCAAAGACGTGGCCACTCTTCCCCAAGGTATGACATAGGCACCGTTCTTTTCCAACGTAATCTCGGACGAAAACCCTGCAAAGAGCACAGTGCCCGCCCCGAATCTGGTCTCGTACAGGAGCGGCCAAGCCAGATAACGCAGCAGTGGGGTGTGCCTGAGCAGGTTGGTGTCTACCGCCCCCGGGTTGAGGGCGACGCTGACAACGCCCAGCGCTGAGCCGAACCTGCGGGCGTACTCGGCGGATAAGAACAGGTTGCCCGTTTTGGAGTTGGTGTAATTCCTCGTCCGGTCCTGGGGCGGGTCGTGAATCTCCTGCATGATGATGCCCTCGGGCGGCGATGAGAGCTCCGCGACCTGGCTGCTGGCCCAGACGACGCGGGCGGAGCCCGGGGGTGCGGTTATGTCGGCAGCCGCAGCCGCGAGCAGTGGCTGAAGTAGTTGGGTCAACAGGAACGGGCCCAGGCAGTTGGTCGCGAGCTGGAGCTCGATGCCCTGCTTGGACACGCTGCCCAGCGGGGGCTGAGAGACGCCCGCGTTGTTGAACAAGACGTCGAGCTTGGTCTCGTGGGCTTTGAACGCCTCGACGGACGACTTGATGCTCGAGAGGTCGTCGAGCTCTAGGTGGATGAACTCGAGGATACCCGATGATGCGGCCTCGGCTGCTTTTATGTCGTCGACCGCTTTTTTTCCATGCTCTAGAGATCGGCCTGCGATATAGACTCTGCCGTTTTTCCGGTACAGCATCTGCGCGAGCTCTCGGCCTATGCCCGAATATCCGCCCGTGATGAGAAAGACCTTGCCATCCTGTGACTCGACGTGATCGATGGTAAAGGAAGGCGTTGGAGGGAAGACTTGTGACCACTGCGCGCCCATCGCGATGATGATTGAGATGGATGCGTTTGAGTTCCTCGTGCGTTTCTCCTGTTCTTCTAAGAGCAGGTGAACCCAAGGTCCTATAAACAACAAGGTTTCAGTCTTGGAGGGATAGACGTCAATGGGAGTCACGTCAAATATGGCTAAAAGAGGTGCACATGTCTATACTTCTCATGTAACTTGCAGAACGCCAAGTTGCACCATTTTGCTGCGTGGAATATTTGGAAATAAATGATGTTACTAAATCCCTGGTCATATGCATGCAAGCATACGGTTGGTGCAGCTTGCGTTATGGTCGCCAATCGTTTTTGTCTTTAATGCCTGTAGCTGACCCACTAGGTACGGAGTGGCTTTCTGTTTACCGAAACCCAGGTATCATCTTCAGAATCTATTGAGGTCACCAAAATCCATTCGTTTTTCATTTCCTTGCTGGACTCGAAGTCTGAGAAGATCGTTCTTGACAAGTTAATGACAGTAAAAGCTCTTGAGCAAAGCCAGAAGCTCGACTACGACGGGTTTAAGGCACACACTCCGGGGCTGCACATAGCTTTGGTAGGGACGGCGTGCGACGAATCACGATAAGTCATTGTTGATTATCATATAGTGGAAATCAATTCAATGCAATCTATTTGGTATCAGAATCTCTATAACGTCTTACAGGTCGTCCCGGTCAACAAATTCGCCTTCTGGTTCGTTATCCTGACCTCCTCATCGGCAGTGCCAAGCACAAGGTCGAAAGTGGTGCGCGAGCCATCCATCCTCACTGGCACCTGAGTACTGAAGATGGCATAATCGCCCAGAGTCTGTTCAGTCTGTTGAAGTGGTGTCGTCTCGGTTTGTAAAGCATCGAGCAGAACGCCCTGTCTTGGTATCGCATGTACAAGATCCAAAGCGACGGTGGAATTTGCGTTGTCCAGCCTCACGGCAGCGGAGACAGTAATGGTTGCAGTCCCGTCATTATCTGTGATGTTTACACAAGACTGCGACTGTTGATACAAAATAGCATCTTGTACAGGGAAACCATGTCCAACATTGTCGAATGTCGTCGACTCGCCCGTAGAGATGGTCTTCAGCTGCACGTCAAAGGAACTGATGCTGGAGTCTGGGCTCAGGACCGTCGCAAACTCGAACCACGCAAAAGCTTCTCCGAAGAGTCCCGAGGATGTTCCTCCTTGGAATGTTCCCCGAGTCGTCGTAATCACGTCGGATGAGCTGACGCCATTGCGGTCGACGTATGTCAAGTTCACGCCGAGATCGTTGTAGTCGCGACCAGTACTCGTTGTGACTCGCACGCGAATTCTTCCTTGGAAGTCAATCTTCCCGTCGCTATTCAAAGCCATGAGCGTGATGTATGGCTTGATGTCGATGGGATCAAGCGGATCGCCGAGCGTCACGTCGGACGGGACGGTATCGAGCATCCTGGCCAAGATGTCGGCACACTTGGCCTGGAAGACGGTCGCGTCCGCCAGCTCGCTCATGGTCTGATTTCCGTCAGCCCCGAACACGCGCTTGTCGGAATTCGTGGTGTCGTTGGTTCCTGCGACCAATGGATTCTCGGAAGAGCCGTCCAGGTATTGAGTGACCACAACATTATCAAACTTGGCAAAGGATGTTCCATTGCTGCCTTCAAATCGGGAGACGTGGCCGACTGTTCCATTTCCCGTGATTTCCGGAAAGTCCTCGCCGTGTATACCTCCGAGCGTGTGACCACAAGCGACCATCGAGATCATGTCGCTGACATTGAATCCGGCCTTTGCAAAGATCTGGGTATGCACATCGATTCCTTGCTGGGGCTCGGGAACGCCTGGGAGGCCAGCTTCCGTCGCATCGATCCTGCCCGGTCTGAAGGGTACCGAAGGGCCACCGCACGCTCCGGTAGCTATTACGGTGGCCATGGCAATGAGATCAGCCGCAGATGACCGGCTCGAGTAAAAGTTGTTCAAGAAGCCAAAGGTGTTGTTGAAGGCCGAGCCGGGGTTTTCTGCCCGGTCCAACTCGAACATGATGGACGCATCCAGCCCACCAGTTCCTGCGGCCGCGTCGTGAGTGGCCATGTCGTGATATGCCGTGCGTACCCATTCTGCTGCATTCACACGCCCTTCAAAGTTGTTGCCGAATGTGCACGGGCTCACGCCTGTTGGTTTTGTTAGTAGTGCTAAGCATTTCGGTAGCAAGGTCAGCCGAACTCACCATCGACAAACCCGAAGTGGATATAACCCGACTGTAGATACAAGATATCCTCGAGGAAGTCATGTTCTGATGGCCACACATATTCGCCATGCGACAGCCCCACCAGGGCAAGCCCAAACAGTTCTGCCCAGTGTTTCTGCATGAGGTCGATTGCTAGGGCAAGTTCAAAGGTGCGATGTCCAAACTCTGATCGTGAACGGCAGAGAGCGCATATGGCTGGTTTTATGTGAAATGGGCCAAGAACTCCTGAACAAATTAAGCGACGGCCGTTGCAAATACGCATTGTTCGATCGGTCCCACCTCGTATTTGACTATAGATTAACCTAGAAAATATGCATAAATGTCACATATTGACAGGGTTTAAATTGTATACTACCACTTGACTAAAGCTAATACGAGACCCGGTATACGAGACCTATAATAAGCTAAGTCTAGATCGGAAAAGGGGTAGAATTCCAGCCTTTGAAGCCAATTAAATATTAGCAAAAGCTGCATTTGTTGCTGTTATCGTTTGTAAGGAGACGAATCATAGCCTTTGCGTTGGGAATTGTAGATGCGTTAAGTCGTCTGATGCGAGGGACTGGTGGGGGGTCCCTGCATTTCGACGGGTTGACCCGAATTGATTATAGCACATGGATTCGGGCCTGGCGTTGACTTTTGTAGAGGCCCCGCTCGAAATTCAGCAGCGTATTACTCTGTACGGTCCAGCAAGATTTCCTAGACAACTGCGCCGCCGGTAGCGTGGCTACTAGCGGTAATGTCGTCGTTCAAACTAAGGTCTATCTTGACCTTTCGGGGCAAAACGAGTTAGTGACTGCGCTGCCCGTTGGTTTCACGACAAAGAGCATCGCGGTTCACGGGCGAAAGTCAAGTGCACAGGGGACAAGCCGCAGTGCGAACGCTGCCAGCGATTGAGCCGAGATTGCACTTGGCCAGGACCCCGGGTCCCTCTGCAAGAGCGACGGCCTGGCTTTGGCCCAATCAAGAGCCGAGAGAACAAATCTGCACCGACCATTCAGCATAAAACACGCCCGAGCGCAGAGGACTTTGGGGAACGCAAAAAGCAGCTGAAAAGCAGTCTCAGTCTTGCACTGCCATTTACCGTATCGAGCCAAGCGCCATCACTTCAGTATCCTACAGAATCGAAGTGACTTGAAAGGTGCATTGGGATACCTGCACCAAGTTTGCGAGGCTCGCTGGAGTCTTTGTCGGTCCAAATGAGCAGGAAGGACTCTATTAATTTGGGCAGGTGTTTGCAAGATGGGCACATAAGACGCTCATATGGTCCACAGCCGTCTGGTTGAGTAAAGCCACTAATGACGCTGCCTTAGTACAGCTCCTGCCCGCGGGATGCATGCGTGAACTTGTTTATAGAGGCAAGAATAGATCATTGAGTTAATTGGCAGACTTCTACTCCAGAGAAGGTTCGCCCCTGTGGGTCAATCATTTGCAATCTCCTGGTATTGGTCATGTACATTCAAGAACGGCTACTGCAATTCTACTATCGAGCCCGTTGTGATGAGAAGGGTCTGGAATCTAGGCAAAGACTGAGCGCATCCCAACCTTCCATTGGTCTGATTCCTGCGCTCGAAAGACATGATGGACCTTTGAATGCAAATTGCAAACGAGAATAGGGCACAACGAAGTCATATTGGCGGAGCTCAGGCATTTCATCCACACGAGACGTGGTCGCGGACCAAGAAGGCACATCTGCAGGCCGTCAAATCTGCCTTTGACGCCATTGTGTAACGTGGTATCCCTGTTGGGCGAAATCGCTGACTGCGCAGGTTTTATTGGGAGGTTAGGTACCTAAGGCACCCTGTCATCTCGAGCCACGGGGGCATTCCCCTCTTTCGATACATATCTAGAATGCCGCATCTCTGGTCAGTTAATATTTACCTTTTCTCCTGTACAATGCCTTTTTACAGGTTACAGGTTTCTGTTGCCTACCTACTCAACGCCCAAGTCGTCTTAAATCAAAGGTTGTTATTGATTTTGAAATTTTCCTGCTCAAATGGCTTTTAGCCATAGGTTGATTTTCCTTCACCATGGAACTTTCGAGTAAAGCATTTGGTCAGACAGCGGATATGGCCTTGACAATTCCAAGTCGCCCGCTTTGTTCCAACTGTAAATCCATGTTCGCCCCTGGGTCCTTCGAGTTGTGGCGGTCATGGTACGAGCAGCACCCTGGGGAAGTCGACAGCGTTCCGAAGAAATTCCATTCGACGACACAAGATCGTCTAGATGCAATGGCAGCAGGCTGCTGGATATGCACTAGTTTTCAACATTGTCGGGACCCACCAAATGCTAGTATCGATTACGCCTTCTTATGCTGCAATGATTCTCCACAGCATGTGGTACAGTTTTACTCGACGGATGGCGACAATGAACAGAAAATTCATCCCAAGAAGCTGAATATCTGGCGCCAGAATATGCCGGATTCCCTGTTTGATTCTGCTGCGAAATCTATAGCCTGTTCTCACATGGGTCAAGCCGAGACGTTGGACTTGGCCTCGAAGTGGCTGGAAGCTTGCCAAGATTCCCATCAATGTTTTGCGGAGGCGAATTGCGATCTGTATCCGACTCGATTGTTGGATGTCTCCGTTGATGGCACCATACGTCTAGTGCTCACGGCAGAAGAGCATGTTTCTGGATATTATGCCACCTTGAGCCATTGCTGGGGTACTGGAACCAAACACCATGTCGAAGTTCACAGATGGATACCCGCTTGAAGAAATTCCTCGCACTTTCCAGGAAGTCGTTCAAGTAATAAAGCACCTGAAGATTCGATATCTGTGGATTGACAGCTACTGTATTATACAGGGTGATAGCGAGGATGCACGGGAAGATTGGAATCGAGAAGCACAGAAAATGTGCAGTGTTTACACGAATTCCTATCTGAACATCGGGTCCGCATACTCCAAGAATCCCCATGGTGGTCTGTTCCAGCAACGCGATGTGAAACGATATTCTGACGTGTTGTCAATCAAATGGCGACCTACGGCTGTCGAGGAAGAATCGGTTTACAGCATTCGTGCTGATTATGAAATCGCGTGGTGCCCGACGCTTTTTTCCCTTGACCGGGCCTTTTGTGACCTGCGGCAAGGTGCCATGTCTGAGAGGGCATGGACGATTCAAGAGATTATTCTCAGCCCTCGGATGCTCAATTTTACGCAGTCCGAGATCATATGGCAGTGCTCGGAAGGGGCAGCCTGCGAGACTGCGCCAGCCCCGAGTCGCAAGTTTATCCTGGAAGTTGAGAAGTGGAGTCCATTTTGGGCTGCTGAAAATGGCGTGGCTCCTCCTTCGAGCGTTGAAAATTGCACTGATGACATGCTGAGGTTAATACGACGATGGTCTGCTACATTGGACAAATATTGCAGAGCAGACCTGTCGTATCCAGAGAAGGACAGACTAAAAGCCCTGGCCGGCATCGGGGAGCATTTCTCACGGCTTACCAACCGGACCTATCAATATGGTGTGCTGGATGGCACCATGCCTCAAGCTTTGCTATGGACTTCACCCCGGAGTAGACGAACAGGCATTGGCCCCAGCTGGCATTGGGCAGCCCGACGCAATGCTGCTTATAATAATCTGAGTTATGGCGACTACGAAGCACTATACAACCCCCGGGGTGTTGAAATCTTAGCGCACACCTTCCTCCAACAGCAGGACGTGCTGTCCGAATCAAAAGTAGCAACTAATGCCGCCCTTAACATAAATTGGCCAACACTGATTTGTGTCGGTCGGTTACTTGAGCCCATGGCAGATTCTTTGTTGAACGCAAATAGCTTCTGTTGCCATTTGCGGTTGCCAATGGATATCGAATTGTTAGACCCATCAATTGCTACGTATGGAGAGATTGATCACGGCAAATGGATCAGGCTTCAAGACCTTCGTCAAGGAGACATCAGGATACTTCCCCTCTTATACAAAGATCCAGTCATTTGGACTATGGTACTTCGTATTGATGAAAGTGGGTTTTACAAACGAATTGGGATCCTCGAGATCGCCTCGCCAGAAGGTAAGATCCGTGCTATTCAAAAGCAGTTAGCAAAGAGGAAACCAAGCTTGATTATAATCAAGTAATTCGACGAAGGAGTTCCTGTACTTTGGTAACAATGTTGGTCAAGAGAGGAAAAACACCTGGGCACATGTCGCGCTTCCTTATCCACTGATCCCGCCTATTTGCCTCCTTTTCGTCTTCTTTTTTTATTCAATTTACAGCCTCAAACCGAGCCTTGACCACGAGTCAAATATGTTCCCCGCATTCGCGCGGGTCAGGAAAGTTCAATAAACAGGTCAACTACGTTGGGCAATTTAGTCACACCAAACAGACAGCTAACAGCAGGAAAAGTAGAACGATCGATATGATTTTCGTGCAGGAGCTACAGTCTAGGGACTCCTCCTTTTGAACTCAATAGATGGTCAAAAGCTCATCTAGGGCAAAGTAAACGAGATGCAAAGTTTTCTTTTAACTAGATCGTAGGCGATTGACTTTTGTTATGTGATGCACTATGTCTGAAACCCCTACGGAGCTCCTTGGCTAAACTACTATCAGGTTTATAGGAAGTATCTAGATAGGATGGAGTGGATCCAGAACTCCGACTTCTGTTACATCCTGTAAAATGGATAACGCTTCTCAAGAAGGTGTATTTAGTAGACACGGCTTCTACGTCGAAAGACAGCACTTCTGCAATGAACGAACGCTGGCCACCAATTCCCATCTCGGACCCCAATCCCCGACACTTGATAGAAATTCAGATTTCTGTCTCAATCTCGCTAAAGAATTCGAGCCATATAGATGTGAAGTCAAGCCAACGATGAGGTAGTTATCATGGCCTGTACACTAGCTGTGTGCAAAGCAATAACGAGTGACTTGACGAGACCGACAGTTTTGACCTTACATAACTGGGCCACCATCAGCAGTCCAAGCCGCTCCAGTAACAACGCTACTCTTCTGGCTTAGTAAGAACAGAATGATTTCTGCGAGTTCCTCAGGATTGGCAGGTCGTCCCAAGGGACGCCTCTTTGTGGAATCACGTTCTTCACCGACAATCTCCATAACAGCTCGACGCGCAGGCGTATCGGTGGGGCCACTATGACTGTCAGCGGAAGCAGATGGCATCGAACAGGAATCACATCACCACTCACGGTAGTACTGCGTTAACTCTGACACCATCTGGGCCTGCCCCGGCTTCCTGAGCCGCGCTTTTCACCATGCCCAGGATCCCGTGTTTGGATGCCGCATACAAGCAACAGCCCTTTGACCCTCTGAAAGAGTATTCGCTGCCAACAGCCACGATCGCGCCGGGGCGATTCATGACGCCTGGCTTCATGGACTCGCCCAGAATGTTGAAAAGCCCCCTCAGGTTCACGTCCATGATGTAGTCGTACTCGTCCTCGGGGACATCCCAAACATTTTGTGCTCCGAACTTTCTGCCAGACACACCGGCGACGCTCGCGACGCCATCAAGGCTGTAGAAATGGTTTCGCGTCTCGTGGATAAAGGCGCGAACGGCGGCCCGACTAGACACGTCTACTACGCCAGTCAGGACTCGCGAAGCGACTTGCGGGTCAAGCTGTGCAGCGGCAATTTGCAACGCCTCGCTGTCCTTGTCGCTCATGCCCACATTGGCCCCAGAGTCGAGCAGGAGCTTCGTAGTGGCAAAGCCGATGCCTGCTGCTGCAGCAGTGACGACAAAGGTCTTGCCGGCAAGTGATGGTTCGGGCATTGTTATTGGCGTTGAGACGGTCGATTCTCATGCTCCGTGTGACAACGTTCCAAAATTGGGAAACGACGGCAGTTCAGAATTTCGCATGGCTTGGTATATCGTTTCAATAACACTGCACCCTCAGAGATATCGAATAAATTACACTGTAAAGGTGCCAATCACGATCAGAGCTGGGTCTATGGGCTATATGGTGCCATGTCGCAGGTGATTGGACACAATTGCCGATTCTAGGCCTATTTCGGGGAATTGAATATGGCGATCGCGGAGTGGAGCAGAATCTTATCACGTCGGGAGAATCACACCACAGGCTGTAGCAAGAGTTGGCAGGCCATTCGAAGTCCGTGACCCAAGTTGTATCATTCGCAGCCAATCTGATGCATTCATGATAATCGTGCTGTACGCGGGACGGCAATATCGCACAGCCGATCGGTGCTTCTGACGAATCAGCATCGTAGCCCCTCTAAGTGATTCGTGTACAAGTAAGTCCCTGGCTGCAAGAGTCCAAATTTCTGTTGCATTATCTCAAGCCCTGATCATATGGGAGGATATTTTTCCATCTCTCCGTGTTGACAATCATTCATAGCTGTCCACCTTTTTCTGCTTACGGTTGACACATCTATATACTCTACACTCAATCGTCTGCAACATGGCTTTCAAAATGGGACTTCCTCCGGCCAGAACATATGTCGCTCTGCCCGGAGTCACTCCAGAATCACCCCGGAAAACGTTATCTCGTCGCATTCGGGACGGTGCGAAACGATTCTTTTCTGATATTGGTGAAAACCTGATGGCAACCCATGGCCGAGAAACAGCCTTGCAGCCGGAGCTGCTTTATCACTACCCCGGGCTTGTATCCAAGATCTAACACGATGGCCTTGGTCAAAAGCTCCAAACCTTGCATCTTGTCGCGGCCCGAACACAATCACTTCCCCATGGTGAGTTTTCCAACTTGGCTACACCTATGAAGTGTCCAATCTTACTTCTTCTTCTTCTTTTGTCATAGTATTAATCCGAGATAACAGTATCTTTACTGATCCCGCGGAGGGTCTCTAACGACTTTTCGCCGAAAGATATAAGATCCGACAGTGATGGCACTATGACAGTATGCTGTGAAGATTTATGGAAGACTGGTAGAAACAGGAAGCCATGCAGCAGAAAACATAAGAAGAAATGATTAATATATAAACTCCAAATCAGTGATACCACCAACTCCGTAAATGAAGCTCTATCATAACATCGTGAACTATAGCATGCAACCCAGGGATTATCTGATTACAAAGAGTGTAGCTTGGAGTCCTTGGTCATGCGGCGGAACCTCTTGCCAATGAAGAGGAAGAGGAACATTCCAGGGAGGGTAAAGCCAACGGTGAGCGCCATCAGCAACAGAATAGGTCCCAGGAATCCGTCTCGCGCCGCCCAGTCGTTGATGAAAAATATCATTGCGAACTGTGGAAGTGAAGAGTCAGTATTGAATCAATGGGCAAGAGGCACGTGATTACTTACGCCGAATGAATTTTTAATTATTGTCGCAGACAGGAGGATCTTAAAGCGAATAGTGTCAGTCATTTATCTTTTTTGAACAGTAGACAACAGTCATAACCATGTCTCATTCCGAAAGATCGGAAGAACTGTAAAAGCAGCGCCGAGTAGGTACTTACCTCGCCGGGTAGGCTTTTGTAGCTGTCAATAGCGTATGCAATGACGATACTGGGAATCGCGACGACTTGGATGCCGACGAGCATGTATCTGTAGGCAATGTTAGCGTACGACACCTCGCAGAACAACATGCCATGGGGTCGACTTACCCTCCGACCACGATAGCAGGCCAAGACCAGCTGCGCTGGTACCCGACGGCGGTGATGACCATACCGACGAGACTAATGGCGACGTAGGGAATGAGCGAGGGCAAGCGGAACTCAGCCTCGAGGATACCGTTATTGCTACGGGCACGGCGCAGGGCGACCCAGTCTGAAAACGGACCAGCCGTAATCAGGGCAATAGCAGCGCCGACAACGAACGCAAAATTGACAAGACCAATCTGGTCGGGCGTGAAGAGGAACGGCGGCGCGGCGAAGACCTGCGCCTGCGTGATGTTGAGCACCAGCAGCGAGTTGGACGCGAAGCCCATGGCCAGCGACGCCCAGAGCACGATGGGGTAGAACAGGATCTGGATGGGCGAGACCACGTCGCGCACCACCGACGCCCACCCGCCCTGCCGGTTGAAGCGCGGGATCGGGAGGACCCCGAACTGCTGCCTCGACGGCTTGCCGGTGCGCTTGTCCCCCGACAGCTGCGGCGCCGAGGGCGGAGGTGAGCGGGAGCCCTTGTGCACCGCCGTCCTACCCGTCGAGGATGTGCGTGGGCTCGCCGTCTCTGAGCTCTGGCTGCTTGGAGTTGGCTTGTTCTCCGTCACTTGGCGGAGGGACGCTGCTGGTGAGGATGTCTGTGATGCCGAGGGCGGCCTCTCATACTTGGTCTCCGGGTGTGCCACTAGGATAAAGAGGAAGCTCACGCCTTGCAGGATTGTGCATACCCAGAACTGAGGATGGCTGGTTAGCGACCAATGATTGTACTGTGGCTGGGCTTGTAAGGCACTTACAAACCATCGCCAATTGATCTGCGATGCAATGGCTCCAGAGATAATTGGGCCGATGAAAAGACCCATGAAGTATGCCCAGCTATAGCTCGATATCAGCCAAGCCGACTGGCCAAGGGTACCTGTATACTCACAAGTAGAACGTCATGCCCCTTCCCCTCTGATGCAAGAAAAGCATATCGGCAATCACCATGGGCATGAGGCTCTCGTTTGCGGCGGCGCCGAGGCCCGAGACGACGCGGGCGCCGAGGAAGCTGGGGTAGCTCGTGACGAGGCCCTGCCAGACGTTGGCCAGGATGCACACGATGGAGCAGATGACGAGCACGGGCCGGCGGCCGAAGACGTTGGCGGCGGGCACGATGAGGAAGTTGGCGTAGCCCAGCGTGATGGCCGCCACGCCGAAGAGCAGGTTCACCTCGGGCAGGGTCTTGCCGAACTCGTGCTCGAAGATGACCGAGAGCGGCGAGATGGACAGCGGCGTCATGATGGTGATGAAGGTGAACAAGAACTGGTTCATAATAACGATCGACTTCCATCTTGTGCTCCAGTTCTGGTCAATTCGTCAGAGATCGAGTACTTCTCACAAGAAGAATTGCAAGGGGATGATCGAAAGTTTCACCTGCTACTTACCAGGGGATCGTGAGGATCAGATGTCGGCTTCGGTATGAGCACGAGGTCCGTGGGACCAGTGATCTCTCCAGCGGTACCGTCTTTGTACACCAAATCGGTGCCGGGAATGATATCGGGCTTCTCGCGCAGTGCGCTTGCCACACGAGTTAGTAGCTGTGCCATGATAATATGTCGTCTGGCCACGGAGTACTATGATTCTGGGTTCCAGGGACTTTTACCAAACGCCACAGGGAGATCAACCCGCCCATTATGTACCGTCTGGGGCCACGAGAGCCGCCTTCTATTCTTATATGACCTGCTCACCACCACCCTGTGCTATATCTGGACATGCCAAGACACAGGCCCGAAGCGTATTGAGTCGCACCTCGGAGCATACCAGCCTCGAGACTGGACCAATCCGAGCTCTGGAACGCTCTGATTTGGCAAGGGATCTCGAGCATAAGGTATTGAGCAAAAATCATCAAAGCCCATCTGGACATGTCTCATTCGCTATCAACGGCCAGATTGGCTTTCATGGTGTGGCAATGCCATGGGAAAGGACACTCTGCTGCGATCTGATGTCAGCCAGAGCTGATCTCTCTCTCTCTCGACACATGGAGACGTTCTTTTTAGGTTTCAAGGGACATGTCTCGCGATCTGGGCTGGATAAAGTGTTGTCAGAATTCCTCCATAGAAATGCTGGGTGCATTCGTGTTAGCGGAAACTTTCGTCTCAGAGAGCGTGGGAGAAGAACAGCGAATGTATGGGCCCGGACGTCCGGTTCGTGCGCCCCCCAACTTTTAAGCTGCCGGCCATCATCACGTAATCCTTGGTATGCTCATTGTCAACGGCTCTACAGAGCGCCATCATACGTGGGATATTTAGTAGGTAGGTATGCATGCAGATAGATGTAGGTTATAATGCTCTATTTTGTGTTTCGTTCTGCGCCAAGGATGCATGGAAGCGGCCGGATATGACTTCAGCACATGCTAGACGAATGGGAGGCGCCGAGTAGAAGGCGAACACTTGGAACAATTACCATTTTTGGTAATTCGTGATTGTGCAGATGCACTCGCCCGCCCTCTTGGCACCCAAAAGCACTGCAACTCGGCAGCGCGGCAGGAAAACATCTCAAAGGAGGCAGGAAACATCTTCACAAACGTCGAAACAGCAGATGCAAATGCGCTGCAGTCGCCCAATAGTGGTTGCAGATTATTTCACATGCCCCATTTCTGTCGATCATCTTTTCGTGATCAGAGGTCATCGCCAACTTGGTATCTGACTGTGGCTGTAACCGTCCATAGCAGCGCCCGACATCTCTGGGTCGATAGCAAAAACAAGCTCAAGGTTGGGCACTAAAGATGGTGACGGAACAGAAGTTTGATAGAGAGGAATTAAACGGGCATGCTTTAAATAAACTCGAGTGTCGACATGGATCTACTGTGAGGCGCCCGCTAGCCACTTCAGTAACCAAACTCTTTGCTTACCACGTTGGTCAGTGGCCGGCCGGAACCCAAGTTATCCAGATTGAACTCGAGCATGTCGAGGACCCGAGACATGAGATCTTGCGACTGCCAGCTGACGTGAGGTGTGATAAGCAGATTCGGCGTGCTCCAGAGTTTGTGGTCGGCCGGCAGCGGCTCGGGGTCAGTAACGTCTAGAGCAGCGCCGCGAATCTTTCCCGACTCTAGGGCCTCCATCAGAGCGTCCGTGTTGATTATACCGCCCCGCGCGACATTGGAAACAAATGTCTTCTTTTTGCTCAGTATCTCGAACTGCTCTGTCGAAATCAGTCCCTGGGACTCCTTGGTCAGAGGCAACGCCAGGACCAGAATATCGAGGTCCTGGCCGAGAAAATCATTGATGGCCTCCTTGGACGCCCCGTGGAACCATTTGGCAGGCAACAAGCCGTCCGGGTCGCCCGTATCGGGCACGCAGTATGAATCGTCCTTGCGACTTTCGGGCGTTGGCCTCTCGCTTCGAGTGTAGGCATAGATCTCCATTCTCATGGACTTTGCGATACGAGCAGCCTGTCTACCGATGGCACCGTAGCCAAGAACGCCCCTATATACCCGCCAGTGTCAGCACTTCTTTCTTTAGTCAGTCGCTCTAGCGGTGCTATGATAGCGTACATCCGGGCAGCCGTGCAGTCCTGCACAGTCGTTGCAAATGGTGACTCCCACAAACCAGTCTTCATGGACTCCGTGTAGCGCTTGAAGTGGTGCTGATGCGACAGGTAGGAGCCAATCACCCACTCGGCAATCTGCGGTCTGTTCCGGCGGCGCTCTCGGTCAGTCTCCTGCGGCCCAACAAGACGCGCGCAGCTTGCATGTTTGCTATCGCGGATGGGGCTTTTTTTGTGGCTTACGCGTGGACGCCATTCGCTGTGCAAAAGGTAACTTCCTTCCTGGCAAATGTTTCGTGGCCCGACCAGAAGTCAATGCCCGCCGAGGGGAGCTGGATGAAGCGCATCGACTTGAGTCGCTCCGCCGTCGGCGGGTACTGGAAGCAGAACCCCAGCGTGGTGCCCTCGAAGATGTCATCGCCGGGATCCTTCATGTTTTTGAAGCTGCCGCCCTCTTCCAAAATGTTGGCCCACCGGATCTCCAGTCCGGGGTGTTTTGCCTTTACCCTTGAGATCCACTCATCGTTTGGTGGCGTTATGAAGAGGACGAGGAGCACATCTTTGCTCAATGCCGAGCTTGTTGCTGCTGGCGCTGTCATTGTGGGCCTGTAGTTTTGGAGGGGGATCGGATCTGTGTATGGCATGCCCAGGTGTGTATGCCTGTGTTAGAAAGGAGCTGGTGGCTTTCGGTCCCGGTAGCTTGCAGTAAGCAGAAGTTCGGCGATATTTTGTGAGAATAAAAAGATAAGAGCAGCCAACAAGAGTCCCAAAAGTTTAAAGAACCCCCAGGGCTTTATAGCATCGGACCCCTGCGATGATGCAAACAATCCCTGGTGACAGGCGTGCATGGTATACATAACGCAGCAGCTGCCTGCTTACGTCCAAGGGCAGACCATTAGTGATCAACCGGCTGCCATACCGATCCCATTATGGCCCATTCCCTCGGATTTGGCTCATGATACCCTGGTGTCTTGACTCGACTCCGATGATTTGGTTGGACAAGCCGCGGTATTTGGTAATCACCAGCGGAGTATACGGAACCAGATGAACGAATCTGACGTTGGATTATGGAGTTAAGATAGCTGCCGGAAGCTATAGTGCTTAGCCGCTAGGTAGCTCTCCCGGCTTTAGGATGATCACCGGAATGTCACAGATCGCTGACCTTATCACAAGTACATACCGACGGGCAACGGCGCATCTTGTTTCCTTATAGCACTTTAAAATCAGGACAGAGCCACTTCTAATCGAATATTGATCTCCTGAAGTCATTTTCATGGCTTCCTACCTTGTTCTGTGAGTTCTGAAGCTGTACTTTTCTCACTTAGGCCTCTTCTCGGCCAGATTGTATGCAATTGCTTTGGGTTCACCTGCACGATTGGATTTCATTTCGGCCCAACAATCCGGCAGACTTGCGCATTACTTTGAGGCCGCGATGGAGCATAAATAAAATAAAATCGAGCGGATGGAGGTACATTGTATTGCTTCTGTTTGCAAAGGACAGGAATATCGGGGCATAGCTTCAAGGAATTAGGAATTCTAGTGCAAAGCTGTCCGGCTTTGGGTCGGTTCTAGCGCTATGCTTTACCAAGGGCGAACGCCGAATCCTGCTAGAGTACAACCGACGATAGTTGAACTCGCAGCCAACATACTCTGTATATTCAAATTTGGCTACAAACCAACATGCGGCATGGATTTCCCTTGAGATAAAATTGCAAAGAGTGACACAGCGGTAACTGTGTGGGAAAAGTGAGTATCGCGTACCACTGTATTAGTATAAGAGATGATGTTATTGGCTTGTCACACCAGGCTGCCGGTGTGTACCCTAGGCGTGGCGCCTCGCATTGGTGTCACACAGCAGCTATATGACAGCCAAGCTTAAGAAGAAGTTTATTGGTCGTCACAATATCCGTAGGTACCAATCATGGAAGCCCTATTTTTATGTCACCCGGGTCGTGAAAAGTCGTGCCTCTCCAACAGTAGCAAAGGCTGATGATACAAACAAACGGGCCATTGCTTGAAGACCGAAATGCTATGGTCGTTGAGTTCTCCTAATTCTGCGAATAATGTGTCTTGAATCCGGAACGCAGAATGTCGTGTTCTTGTTGTTTCCGAGCGAAACCTGCATCAGCAATCAACGAAACTTGGATGTTTTTCACCGAGTCTGAGTTCCGACATTCAGAGAAGAGTCCTGAGGCGCTATCCGGTCCGTTGCGTTGTGCATATTACCCAAAAACTGGGGAGCATATACCTTGCATTAGTTGCCTGTCAAGCGGCTGATGGCTTTTTGAATTGCTGCGTTCATTCTGATGTATGTTTTTCGATTGAACCCAAGTTGACGTGCTGTTGACATCTTATGACAAGGTATTGGTAGCACGAAGGCTGGACCGCATGGAGTCAAGAGAAAATGAGTTCAGTATCTGTTATTCCGACCTGGATTAGGTATCTCGATGACATTAAGAAAACTACTTCTGTGCTGCTGTGTCGACGTTAAGTCATTCGTGAAAACTCTTGGCTATGCGCCATCTCTGAGAGAGCAGGAGCAAAGTTAGAGTCGCAGCTTCCTGCCATATTGTCATGACGAAGTGGCTCGTGTTGGGCTTGAGTCGACTGGAAGGAGTACATCAAGTCCAGGAAGGCCCAGTCTGACCGACATTAGCACCGACGTATGGCGCACCCTCCTGCTCACGACGTCCGGATTCCAGACTCTCTTCTCTCGTGATTCTTCCCACCCACATCATCATCGACTTCAAGTGTTTCAGCGACTTGGCTGTGCAGCGCCATTATTCTCGGTCTCATTCCTCTATCCTCTATCCGCTATACGCACACTCACGGACTTCGATATCACAAACGCCAGCGATGAGTCCGACCTACCAGCCTCGCCCGGGATATCTCACCCCAGTGACGCCAAAGCAGCCGACAATCCGCCTCGGTCCAGCCAGCAAGGTCAAGAAGACGCCTCGCCGCGGCGCCAAGAAGATCCGAGTCATTTCCAGGGCCCATTGCACATACTATTGGAACGGCGGAAGGCATATAAGCCGCCGAATTCCCTCCTCCCCCTGCCGGAGAACTACTACAAAGACAGCGGACAACCACGATGAGTCGGTATGGTATGACGAGGAGGACGACAAGCCCGGTCCACTGGTGCTCTTTGGCACGTACCTCGACGCACTGGTCGGCCTCGTTCGCATCTACTTTTGGCCCGCCCTCGCCTTCGTCGCCGTCGTTTCTCATACGGTGAGGATCTTCGTCCTCGGATACTATTGCAACTGCAATTGCTAGTCTGCTTGGCCTTTGAGACGCCAGTCAGGACATGTCTACGAGACTGAGAAGCACGCTTGACTGACCCCCCGAGTAAAAAGGCAGCCTTGAGCGCGTGGTCGACCTCGTCCAGGCACATATGGACCATAGATATTACGACAGTGGCCAGTCAGATTCCGGCGTTTGGCGTTATGGTACATGAGATTTTGTTGTCGGTGGAGATCTTTGAATGGTCCCGTTTGATTACGTCGTTATGGGTGTAAATACGATGTTCTTCCTTGGTGCGATATTGAAGTTGGCCTGGAGCCGGAGTTATTAATCCCGCCCGCTTGCACTGGATTGCTGCATTGGTACTTCTAGGTATCCGATGCAACATTCACAAAGCAGGATTTTATGAGCGGGAATAGATTCAAATTGAATAGAGAAATGAGCTAGACCGCCTTATATAAACAACGACTGGTCATGCAATGACGGGTGTACTTTCTTCATTTCCCATTGGCGTGCGCATCATTATAATAATGGATCTACACCATCCCCTCGTATTAGCTCTCATACTCAGCATCTCGATTCGATGTTATACAACTCACAGTTTGATCCGCACACCCGCTCGGCGTCTGGTACGCGTACGCGCCCGTGTTGATGTACAGCTTCTGCCCGGTGCACACGAGCCAGGCGGCCAGGTTCTGGCGCTGGACCTCGGGCGTGCTCCAAGTCAGCGCGTCGCCCTGGAAGACGAACGTCCCGAACGCGTTCTTGGTCGTGTTGAACCACGTCCCCAGCGTCCGCTCCGTAAAGTCCGCCGGCTTCTCCACGTTGAGATACAGCGGCGCCGATCCCGTCCCCGTGTTGGCTACCAGCTGCCCGTCTTCCACCTTGTACTGCCCCGCCGTCGTGTACGACTCGAGGATCGCGGTGCCGGGCTGGTTGGCCGGGTTGGTTTGGAGGTATTTGTGGTAGTTGGGCGCTACCACGGCGCGGACCCAGTACCAGCCCGACTGGAGAGTCGTTCCGGGGCCGGTCTGGCGGGTTGCGAGGTTGTGATGTTCTGGCTCGACGGGGTGAGCGGGTACTGACGCTGCCAGTGTGAGGCACAAGGTGGAGATGGAGACTTTCATTGTGAATATATGTTCAGTAGATTGATCTTCGCTATACCATATCACAAGAGCCGCCCGGTGTCTGTTAGGAGTGAGAAGCTTTTAAATTCCCGAAGTACCAAGTCAACGATTGAACCCAGCCCTGTGCGGAATCGATTGTACCGTCTGGCCCGATATGGACGTTCACTATAGCTTATAACTCAATGGACTTTTACTCGCCGCCGACATTTGATTGCATCGGAAGACTCGGTGGACAATCTATCCAAGTGCCAAGGAGTGTTGTGATTTACTCGTGTATTCAGCCTAAACGAAGACCGCCCCATGACCATTCAAATATATACTGCAGCTGGGCAATCGATCCGACAAAGCTAAATGAATATAAACAGACCGAAATCGTTTTTTACAGCCTGTAAGGCCAGCTCTCATCCTGCGCAATTGCCCGCTGGGCGCGATAGATCTTCTGATCTTCCAAATTATCAAACTGCAGCGCCGTCACATCCAGCTTGCTGTCTTCGGGCTTGACAAAATACGGCCCGTCAACCTCGCACTGAGTGTAGTTCTCGGGGACAGTGCCGTTGTAGAGAAAGGCGCGCACGTGCTTGGCGATGCAGTTGGAGGGCATCGCCAGGGAGCAGTGGCCATACCCCTTGAGCTCAATGATCTGCGAGCCCTCGAAGGCGGCGTTTGCCGAGCGCGCCGAGATGAGCGGGCAGACGGGGTCGTACGTCGTCGACAGGATGAGCAGCGGATGCGCCGTCTTGACGCCGTACTTTGGGGAAAAGTTGTGCGTCTTGGGAACTGTCCACTGCTGCTTGCTGTAGTACGCGCCATTCTCCATGAACGCGAAGAGGCTCGAGTTCATAAAGGGCACAATGATGTCCAGCAGCTCTTGTCGGTCCTGCGGCCACAAGTCCGGGCCCGAGGCGCCGTCATTCTCTCGAATGAATGTGGTCGTGTCAAGATCGAGAAAACCTGCCCAAGGACCAGTATTGGCGTATGCCAGGAAGGCCTCTGTCGCGTTGCCTTGGAGCAGCTTTGCCAGCCGGTCCGCAAGCACATACCAATTTGCCGGCTTATACAGAGCAAGGAAGATTGCATTCATGATGATATCTTCTCGTTTCAGCAGACCCCATGTTGTACTGTTGACATAGACACTCATGGGTTCTTCAAGCTTGTCGGCAAAGTCCACTACCAAATCCTGTAGCCCCTCTTTTGTTTCGCCCAAGGATGATAACGGGCAGTCCTTGCCGGCCTTGATGCACTCGTCAAAGAACCCGAGAAAGACATTCTCGGTGTCGGCTAGCTCTTCGCTGTCGACGAGCCCCTCGTACCAGTCAAAGTTGTTGGCCACGCCATCAATGATGACCCTCTCCGAGCGGTCGGGAAAGAGCGCGGCGTATGTCTGACCAAGTATAGTGCCGTAGCTAAAGCCCCAATATATCATGTCTTGCTGACCGACAGCGTCGAGGATGCTGTTCATGTCGGCCGCCGTCTGCGGGGTATTGACGTAGGCGCCATGTTCGCCCATGTTGTCGGCGCAGGCCCGCACAAAGTTCTGCGTCCAGGCGAAGACTTCGGCGCTGTCCTCGATTACCTTGGATTCGCGGACATTCGAGCGAAGGCGTCTCATCTCTTCATCGGCATAGCAGGTCGCCTTGGGCATGGACCCATTGACGCCGCGCGGGTCGAAGGAGAGCAAGTGGAAACCCTCTCCGATGATGGTGTTCAATTGCTCTCCCTTGCGGGACATGAACTCGAGTCCAGATCCTCCCGGCCCGCCAGGGTTCAGTAGAATGTTCTGCGTTGCATCCTTGCCTCTCAGCCGGATAAGCGGGATGCTGAAAGTCTTGTTGCCAGAGTTCTTGGGGTTAAACTGGTCCATGGGCACATCGATTTCGCTGCATTCGAGCTTTCGCCCAATGAGGTCGCCGCACTCTTCCCATACAATGTTCTCGCCCGGATATTTCAGCTTGCCATCAAAGCTAAGCCCAGAGTGACAGGAATGGCGAATTGGCTTCCATGCCGATGACCATGGAAATTGGAGCAGAGCAAAGCAAACCAGAGCGCCGACGGCAAGGCGCCTGATGAGAGCTGTAGATGCCGAGCGCCGCGCATCCGGACTGGCGGTGATTGATGAACTCTTTTCATCCATGATCCTGTTCAGATATTGATTTGTTTGGAGAGGAAGCTTGAGAATGGGAGCTTCTGCCTGATACTGTTTATATGGCTTGTAAGGCGACTAAACCGGACTGGGCTTAGTTGGGTTGTATTATTCGGGGTCGGTGATCGGAATCAGATTTGTATCTTCGGCATAATCTGTACTTGACCCCTTGTGGAAGTTTGCTTACGTGCAGCTTGTACGTTCATGGCCCTGTATCTATGAGTTTCAATCTAACAAGTTAGTGACACCTTGAGCTGCGCCAGTAGCCACGGAAGCGAGTGAATGGTATCCCGAAAGACATTTAAATTTGATATATTCCATCCCAATCAAGCCTTGCCGAAATAGTTCATCAGAGTATTCGACTGCTTTGGTATGGTGTCTTTCACTTTCTTCTTGCTTGGGCTGCTGTCCTCGGGCTTCTTGCCAATCTCAAGAACATCCATGAGCTCTTCAAACTCGGCCTTAGGAACAATGCCACCGCTGGCCTCCTTATGTCCCCTAGCGAATGATTCGCCTAGCCGCGCCCTCAAGGTAGAGTCTTGAGCTTTGTCGGCAATATCCTTCAACACCTCGATGATATTTACCGGCGGGTCTCGAGCTCTCGCACTGCGTGGTATACGACATGAAAAGTTGACCATGCCGGGTAGATAGCCCTCATTGGCCACGAGGATAACCTCGAGCTTTGGTGACTGTAAGTGGCCTGCCCACCGAGTCGCAATGACGGGGTGTATCTGCGCCGCCGAATTGATACGGAAAACGGCGATCCTGGCGTCCTTGGAAAACTTCGGCGCCGTGTGTGTGCAACGCTCAACTTCGGCGTTGACCTCGGCCCGGGCAGCCAGTAGTGTCTTGTTCTTGAGGAGCTCTGCTGGTGCTGATGCCGATGTCAATGCCTTCCAAGCCCCCGGCACGTCGTACGTAGCTGTCCTTCGCGGGGCATTGATGAGAGATACTGCATCGTTCAGAGCCTTCTTGGTATATGCTTTGAATGTCGATTTCATGTCTGGAAACGGCGGCTCCCACTTCAGCGTGTTTCCCAGATCTCCGTGCGTGCCCATGACACACAGCCAGTCACATGCCTCTCTGACGCCATCATGAAGCGCCGAGCAGATGTGATACGTGAGCAGCGAGCTTGTGGCCACGGGCGGAGAGTTGCAAGCCGTGACGTGCTGGGCACCCTCTGGAAAATCGTCTTCCAGTGCGTAATGATGATCTAGGACCAAGGCCTTATGCGGCGTGTCGACGACGGGTCCCGACTTTCTCGATCCTTGATCTAGAATGAATACGTACTCTGCTTTATGTGCTGCCATCGCATTTCTCTCCGCCTCATCGTGAATATTGCTACCTTTTTGTAGAAGATGGGCCGAGATAAGATCGGGGTCGAGGCCAAGCAAGACCAACGTCTTTTGCAGGATGGCACCCGATGTGAGACCATCAGCATCCTTATCGGGAACAATGAGTGTCCTCTTGCCAGCAGTAGCACTACATCCATGTTCAGCACTGATTCAGGTTCGATGAGGAGAATAAGATGGTATTGTGTGTACCCACCACTCGAGAATCCTACTTCTGGCCGTCTCGATCTGATCATTAGGAGCCGGCCATATGATCTCCCCGGACTCATCACGATGGGACGGCGTTGAATGATACTCGGGCACCTCCACGCGAGGCTTTTTTGATTTGGGGGAACTTTTGCTTCCTGCTGATGCCGCGCTCCTCTTCATCTTTACGGTTTGAGCTTTGCCAGCTGCGTCAAGAGCAAGGGCCTTCTTTGAATTTGTATCGCCAGCTTTTTTGGTAGTTGATGCCTGGCCCAGACAGGTCACAGAATGCAAAGTCCGCCGCTGCAATTGTGCGCTGCTGGCTCGAATGACAAGCCTGGACAGCATGAGTCTGGATATGGCAAGCGAAATTCACCAATAAGAAAGCTTCCGTGGTTCTGTCCGTAAACAGCACAGGTTGGCGCGAGTATCATGTCGACAATTGCATGTTACATTTGCTAGAGCCCCGGGTGACGTCAATGACTGACTGCCCCAAAGGTCCCCTAGAGCACGGTGCTTCCCCATCGCTGAAAGGCGGCGGCGCTAGGGGAACAGCCCCGGGACGTTACCCCGTATTCACATTGCTGAGGGCAGACAATGGACCTTCACAATATCATCGTTTCCGTGCCATTTGGAAAGCTTTTCTGCAAAGCCCTGTCTGATGGAAAATCAGTCGCTTATATGCTATCTCTCTATATGCTCTCTATTCCGTGCCCCCGCTAACCCATCTTTCACCGCCGAGAAGTCTCTCTCAGTTGTACTTGAGCTTCATCTCCTCGGGCGTGAACTGGCGTGTTCGGCTTTTGAGGTGCTCCATCCGCTCCTCCATCGACCAGGCCAGCTGCTCCTCGCCAATGGGGACGAGGCACTTGGCCAAGTGCTCGTAGTCCTTCATCATCAGCTTGATGGTGATGAAGATGTAATCAATGTTGTGGAAGACCTGTACACATTGGTTTTGTTAGGCTGCGACAAGAGCTGAGGGACAGTAGGGATTGTGATGGGACTTACCAGCGCGTTCTGCGATGCGTACACATGTCTCTGCTTGAGGAAAGAGTTCGGGTGCTCCCTCCAGTGTCTCATCGGGTTCAAGTGGTGAGAAGTGTGGTATCCATCATTGAAGGAGTAGCGGTTGCTCTGAGAAATGAGGTCAGTATATATATCACCCCAACACCGCGAGCTGCTTATGTCAACTTACGGGAACGTCAATGAGGGTGATGCTCGATCGGTAGTCAGAGTCGGGCTCATCAGGGTCAACAAACGCGTGCTGGCCCCAGTTGCCCACCATCATACCCAGGCGCATGAGGACAAAAGGTACCAGGAGCACGCAGATGGCCGCTTGCCGGTTGTACTTGAAGGCCGAGTAAAGCAGTACGTAGCTGCTCAGCTCCCAGAAGAGGGTCTTGAGGCCAAGGACATGTCTCTTTCTCGAGACAAAGTAGATCGGCAGCTCAGCCCAAACCAGAACGATGAAGCGGCCGACATAGTGCAGGAAGTGCAAGAATCTGTCCCGCTGGTAGCTCATGGTGGAGGACAGGTCTCCCGGGCCGTTGCCCTCGACGTGGTGGTGCTTGACGTGGTGGTAAAAGTACGAGTTCCACGTGTGCCCCATCAGAGGGTCGAGCAGGTAAGGAAACGTGGAATCAAAGAGGCCGAGACTCTTGTGCAAGACACCGCGCTGGTGGATGTGCTGGTGCATCATGAGCGTGTAGGCGCCCATGTAAGAGAGCTGCATGAGTGAGTGCAAGACTCCGTGGATCCAGGTGAAGGATCCGAAGAACAGAAAGGCGGCGCTGGGGACCGAAGTCGTAAAGTACAGCAGCAGGTGCGTCAGCATCACCACGTCCGTCTCGACTCTCACGATGGACCTCGCCGCTCGGATGTAGTGCTTCAGCACGTACTGGTTGAACGGCTTCTTCCAGTCGATGCCATCGTAATCACTGCCCTGGAAGACGGTGGGCTCAAAGTCCGAACTTGTGACATCATTGAGTGCATTGAGGTACGACAGTGTCTTTTCATCCTCATCGCTCACTGGTAAACTCAGTCAGCTTTGGTTGTTCATACTCCTTTCGAGAGGCGATGATGACCACTTACAGGGTTGTACATTATCCCGCTCTTCCTTCGCATCCGGGATACCTCGTCGATCAGTCTTGTCTTTGCCCGCTTCTTGATGAGTCTCGACGTCCACAGCCAGAGCCTTTAGCACCAGCCGATCTGCCTTTGTAAGCGCGGCATCGTATACGATGTGTTTCTCCATGATCCTTCCTGGTGGGACGGGAAGTATAGTCCCTCAACGCGTAACAGGGATCCTGTCTTCCAGTATGGGAATTGCGTCCAATGGGGGAAAATTGATTCTTCCCGAGGTATCCTGCTGCCCAGCAAAGTCGAGTCAGGTAATGAGTATAGAGTTTCGCACCGAATAGCGGATTCGTCGGGACAGGATTGACTTTTGGGCTTACAATAATTCTCTGCTGACAATGATGCAAATCGGGGAATTGCCCAGGAATTGGCATGTGCCGGCTCCGGGGGCCCGCACAGGCGAGAAAAGCTTCGCATATCCCCCTTAATCAGTAGAGATTTCCTAGTGGAGAGCATTGGCCCTCGCTAGTGGGATTGAGCCCCTGATGGGATAAATTTGGATCTCTGTCGTGGTCTTCGCGGACCGTTCACTATGGCTGTTAGTCAGGCGATCGGCCCTGGGCCCAGACCGGCATTCGCTGGCCTCTGGGATCTTCAAAGAGCGGTGATCATTTCCAGAAGCCCCGTCTCCATTTTGAAGCGCCCCCAAAAAGAACAAACAGCGAGTTTGACAGCGGCCCAGCAACTGAAAGACATACAACAGTCATGCCTATTCATCGTACTACACGCAAGCATTCCAGAACCCGAAATTACCAGAGAATAGGTCACCAGTAGCCACTGGCATGTCGACGGGTCGGGAGACCAACAACTTCTATCGCAAGGGTTGTTGTCTCGGGCCGCGTAGCCTGGGCTCTGAGCTGAGTTGCCCCAGATGAAGTGAAGCATCTTTCTCAGCCCCCGAAACGCCCCAGTGTCCACTATGGAAACTCGTCTCGTACGTGCGATCCACTGTTTGCGATTCCAGGGTCCAACTTTTGCACGGGTCTCGGCTGTACAGTGCTTGTTGGTCTTTTCCATGATTGTCTGGGAAATCACCAGATGTTGGACGTTGAACATGTGTATTGCAAGGCGTCGTCTCATTGGCAATGCGTAAAATATGGCTTGATCATCATTGACCGCCTCAAGCTCACTTGCATTGGGTCGCAGTATATCGTGCAATCAGCGGTCGTGATGCCCTGAACGTGCCACACTGTGGAGTAGTACAGTATGCAGGAGTCGATATGCCACGCGGTTACGGTAGGTACAGTACGGAGTGGTGCATGGAGGGGTATCATTCTTTGGCTTCGTTCTAAAGTAAACAAATTCATACCTCGCTGACTTTGTTCCAATCTTCATTCGTTCAATCATCCGCGTGCAAATGTCGTAGCTCCTTTCTCATGAGCCACCAAGACTACCATAAGATCAACTTTGGATAGGCCGCCGGCGCGTCGTCGTCATCGTCGTCGTTGTCGTCGTCGAAACAAATAAACTCCCGCGCTATATCATCGGGTACGTATAATAATTATAAAGGAGCGGATAGGGGTATCATCGTAGCAATGCGCCTTCTACCAAATTGATGACAATGCAAATCGGCCACCCAAAACAACACTTTGGAATGAAAACTCGTCCACCGCCAAAGAACCTTTCGCCCCATTCATCGCGCGTCCTAGCTGCTGCTGGACGATGAGCTGCTCTTTGCGTGTCGCATCTTGAACAGTCTTCGAGCCGGGTCCTTCTTGTTGCCCAGGGAAGATCCGTACAACCCTGACGGGTCACGGATCGAGTCGGGCTTGATGTGCGAAGATGGGAAGAACCCGACCTTTCCATCCTTGGTCATGCCCGACCAGCACCACGAGTCGTAGCTCAGCCCTGCCAAGCGCGGGTTAGCTAATTGGATTCCAACCATGGGATGCCATCCTCAGGGGACAAAACTTACAGCTCACGTTGGTGATGGTCGTGTTCTTGTCAAAGACGAGCCAGCCGGCCGACGGGTCCTTGGGCTCCCACTTCCAGCGCGACACGACGGCGAGCCCGTCGTTGTTCTGCCCGGGCAGGCGCACGTCGCTCTTGGGCGGCGCCTCGACCTGGACCAGCTTGGCCGGGAACGAGCCGCGGACGCCGTCGTGCCAGCCCGTGCACCACTTGCCGCCCCAGGCGTCGGGGAACTCGACGCCGACGATGCGGGCGCCGGCCAGGAACTGCAGCGCGTCGCGGCGGCCGTCCGGGTCCGTCAGCGGCCGGGACCCCTCCTTCTGCAGCTGCGGCAGCAGCGCCACGGCCGTGGGCCGCCGCGTCAGCAGCGGCGCCTCGGGGATGATGGGCGTCGCGAACTGCGGGCTGGGGAAGTGCAGGTCGTAGTCCTCGGCCTCGGTGCAGTTGCTGCCCAGGTAGCCGTACAGCACCGTGAGCCCCGGGATTTGCGGCAGCGGCTGCGGGTGGTGCGACAGGTGCCGGAAGAGCTGCTTCTCCGTCGTGAAGACGGTCGCGTCGCCCTCGCGGCTCGTGTAGCCCAGGTGCGAGCAGAAGATGCACCCGTACAGCACCGACCCCTTGGACTCGGTCGAGAGGTGCGACTTGTACAGGAAACGCAGGCGGTAGTTGACGCCTTCCGCGGTCGCGTTGCCACGCTCTGCGATTCTTGTTAATCTCGGTGTCTCTTTGGGCGTTCGAGGTTGGGGCGTTTGACTTACTATCTTTGGCCATGTCTCTTCTGAATTCTGCCGCCGAGTGGGAATACTCACAGTTGATGCACTGAGAAACAGTCTTGCGCGGACCCTTGCACGATGTTAGTAGCTGGTATGAGCCTGCTGGGCTTGTTCGAGTCATCACTTACAAACGAGATTGCCTGGTTGGTTCCCAGAGACAGAGCTACATCGCTCATGGAGTCGTGGAAAACGGCGGAAGTCGGAACAGCAGAGTCGATGAACATGGCCGTCTTGGTGGCCTCTTGGTACCGGCCATTCTTGAATGCGAGAGCACCCTCGCAGAAGCTCTTCATCTGGTACAGCGTGCTGTCGGGTCCGATCTGGCAGTTCTCCTCGCGTGAGTACCACACCGGCTTGGGATGCTCGTCATCCTCGACGCGCGCCTTGGCCATGGGCCGGACCACGGGTGGCTTGGGGGCTGTCCTCGGCTGCTCTAGGGACAGATCCTTGACCGAGGCATCAGAGGGTATATTGGGCCTCCATATTTGCCGCTGGAAGAACTCTTGTGGTAGATTCGCGCTGTCCATTGACCCGTGCGACATGTGCAGTGATCCGCCGGTCGACCCATGTGACTTGTGTAGTGACCCCCCGGTCGACCCGTTCGACTTGTGCATTGATCCCGTTCCCGAGGAGACGTTTGCCGGCGAGTAAGGCTCCATTAGGCTCTGTACCAGCGTCTCCTGGGAATGCTGGGCTTGCTGGTTGATTCGCATATCACCCGTCGGGGCACTACTAGATAGCGAGGCGTACGAGTTATTCGTGCCTGGCATCATGGAGGCCCGGCGTACTTTTGAGGCGTGGCTCATTCTGGTGCTGGGAAAGACCACGTCCGCGGCAAGTGTGTCGCTTTCCACCGTGTACCTCTTGGTCCTAGCAGACTCGGTGCTCTCCTCGCTGAACCTTCCGATTGGCGAGTCCTCCGGAATCGTTTCCTTCGCCATCATGTCCCGTGGTGATGTGAGCTGGTCGTGAACCCAAGCGCTTGTCCAAGGCGTCGACGCGGCTGATGTGGTCTGCCTGTTCTCCATTAACTTGGGGCTGTTTGGTTCGCTCAAGAGATTTTGGATCTCATCGCCGAGCGCCTCCACATCCGAAACTTGCTGGGAATTGTAGCCCCGCGTATCCGACTGCCCAGCTCCGGACCATTGGAAACTCGCCTGAGAATAGTGGCTATCGGAGCTGCTTGTAGACGGAGCCAGTGACTTCTGAGACTTCTTGGAGCTCATTCGGTGTAGCATGTGTGCCTCGCCCGGGCTGCTGCGGATGCTGGTAGACAGAGCACGGCGCGAGTGGGCGCTCGGAGGAGCCGATGTCCCCTGCGGCGTGAACACCGTCTGCTCGACGCCGTAGTGGCCGTTCCTCGTTCCTGGTCGTGACGTGATGATCAATGGCTCGACTTTGCTGGGCCTCCTCCGGGGAATCGCGGGGAGTGGAGGGAATGAGGCCGGTGACGGCAAGGCCTCGCCAATTCTCAACCTCCTGATGTTGTCGATTGTGCTGAGCGCAAAGGCTTTGGAGGCCGCCTGAAGTTGAGAGAATTTGGTGGCATCGAAAGTGTCCACCTCGATATAGTCATCAATGTCGTAGAGAACATCCTCCAACTGCCGCTGGCTTTCGAATACCTCATCTGTATACCTGTCAATAAACGTCCCATCCCTCCGTCATTGCCAAGACTTGGCTTGGCGCCTCATTCGACTTACCGCAGTGCTTGAGAGCATCCCGAAATGCGTCGCCATGTCTTTCCAAGTGATCTAACAGCAGTGGCTGCACTTTTTGTAGTGCTCGCTCCCCCTCTCTGACCACAGCACGAGCTGACCTCAATATCACCTGTGACAGCTCCGGGTTCTCCAGACGTGCGGCCTCTCCGTTGGTGATGGCCTCATTGCCACGTTTGATCAGTTCTCTGAATGGCTGCACCAGTAGATCCTCCATTTCGACCGCCATGTTTGCGGTAGCTACCGGCAAGAGAGGAAGAACTGAACAGAGACAAAATCGCTTTTGTAGAGTTCCAGTATTCGGTTTGGTATGATCAAAATAGTCTGATCAGTGTGTTTCGCCTAGCGATGTGATATGTTTTGCACAAGTTGGGTATACAAAGAAGCGAGAGTGTCACAGAACGAATCGAGCATATGACACATGGGAAGTGGTAATGCCAATACCGATGCCAATACCGGAGCTCATGGCCTATTCTCGGCTGCAACAGTCTTTCTCGTGGTCCATCTTTTTTTCTCGCTTTCATCTCTTCCCAGCACGAGGGGGGAAATCGTGGCACCGGGCCTTTGTATAAGTCGGGGTCGAGTATGCCGGCCCCATATCCTAATCGCTTTTGCATATAAATGAATAGCAATTGGGGCAGCTGCTCATGATTGGCGGGGACCTCGTCGGACCCTGGGCGCCTAGGCACGCTTTCGGAAGGTCGTGGTTTCGTCCCATCGAGTGAACGCGTAGTGGTGGGGATGATAACAACCCTTGAGCTTCCACTTCGGGGCAGCTCGTCTTTGGGCGCGTCGAGGTATTGGAAGTGGCCTAGAGAGTGTCTCGAGTGCCTTGAAAGTTTAACAGAATCTCCCCCCAGCAATCGCCAGCACCAAGTCGCAACCCGGTCGAGTCCGGGGTGTGTGGAGCGATAGTCGAGATCGTTTATACCTAGCACTCCGACGGCAGACGGGCACGAGACCCCACGGCCTAGGTCTTGGTAGCAGCAGCAAGCATGGCAACAGCCGGTATTTCGTCAACGAACTGCAGATCGATGTGTTGCCGCCGGCGGAGTAGCAGCCAAGGGCTTTCATTGCCGCGAGCGGCCTCTCGACCATGCGAACCATTGCGTGTTCCACCTCTGTTCCCAACGTTTTATCCCCCACACATTCTCCGGCGGTGGAGGCTCGTGTGAATGCCATGGGCAATGAAGAACTTCCCGAATAGTCTAATGACATCACATCTTGTGCATGACAGACCTTGCTCTGCTACATCACTACTAGAATCTCTGAGTAATGAGGTCGAGGTCTATCCACCTCGCACCGCAAACGATTATACTCGAGCCCTCGAAGGGAAAAGCACACCACTGCTTGGCAAGACATGTACTCCGCACCGGCATCTTTGAATGCATTGCATTTGCAGAACTAAACAAGTCTCCAAATTCTAGCCAATTGTAATTTGATAAGAATTGCCTCAGAAGTTCTAGAGTTGTCCGTAGTTCTCGTCACAGGTCGACTCGCTCTATGTCTTGGCCCCTCGGTAATGTGATGTCTGCATGGCATCCCGGTCTCTCTAGCTCTCGCTTATGTTCTGTAGCTCAAATCCGGGTTCGGATACTCTATCTCCTTGGACCCTTTTCTGAGTGGCTGGCCATTTCTTTGGCCAGCTCGGCGTCTCATACCCTGTCGACCCGAGGCTGGGCCCGTTTGACCGTTGACGCCCAGAATTGTCCAAGTCTTTCGTCGTATCACGTACTGATTATACCATTGTGGGGGTTGAGGAGGATGAGAAATGTCACAGAGTCCCGCCATTTATAACTACCGTCCAAAAGCTCGAGAGAACCATGGAACGCTGCGATTGGAGATTGGGTCTCAGCTACTCGAGTAAGTATGGGTTGTTGTTGCTATCAGCTGGAGAGAGGTTGGTTGGTAAGTCATGGTAGCATTGAGAGCCGCTACCTACTCCATATATCATCAAGAAGACGCGGGAGTGCTGAATAGTGGTGGGCAAGATCGACCATCCCACGCAAAGAAGCCACCCATTCGAATGTTCCAAACTATTTCTAGCAGGCTGAGGTGTCCAACGAAGCTCACTAGTAGCCACACAAGTTTGGGTTCTGACAGTATAGTACCTCTTGCAGGGGTCGCAACTGCAACGCTTGGCAGTTGACAATATGAGCATGTTGGGAGACGATACCAAGGCATCGGGATAGATAGCACGTCGAACGCATGTTGCTCGAGGCTGCGAGTCTTTGGGTCTTCAAATGTCTAGAGCGGTGGGTTTGTCATTCTATCGGCACATGAGAAAGAGCCCTTTCTCCGACTATGAATGCTCTGTAAATCGATTTGGCTATGCTGTCTGTGCCTCAACGCAAGACGATCATGAGTTTTAATTACGAGAATGTTGAAAAAACAGTCCGAGGCATGCAGACTCGGCTATAACTAATAATCCGAGATGATTAATTCGCGAGGAGCAAGGTTCGCGTGTCTGAGAAACCAGTATCGGTGTTTTCGGTAGGCTTTTGCACGTGCTTGCTCGATGCCCACAACGTACGATAGATAACAGACGTAAACTTTAACGACGAGGCTCCAGATGATGTCAAAGCACCTGTTTACCGTGCGACATGGTGCATCATCGCGAAAGATTAGAGGCAGAGCTGTATTACCGTCTCGGCCAAATTTGAGGAAATTGTTTGTGGATTTGCGAGTTGAGAGGCTTGTGATATTCATCCTCTTTTACACTCGGGAGGGGTCTGGAGTTTGGGGATGTTTAATCGACTCCACATGCACCTGTTTTAGCCGCACACTTTACCGACGCCAGACTTCCGTGACGAGCTCCATCTCCCATGACGGAAGCGATCTCGGACAGACGTCGTTGGAGAACAAATCTTGCGTCTTCTCCACCATAGCGATATTGGATTGGAATAAGGCACAATTTTTCAACAACCAACATTGCTCGGCTAGCTCAGTTGGTTAGAGCGTCGTACTAATATTCTTCAACAGAGAATATCAAGTTATGCGAAGGTCCTCAGTTCAATCCTGTGGCTGAGCAATTCTTTTGTCGTTTTGCCCGTGTTGCCCCTCTTCGGAGACGTTTTTTTTTTTTTGGTCAACTTTTACCCCTCGGTAATCTGGACTTGAATTGTGAACAGTTGCCAAACGACCAATGGATTTTTTGCTCCCCTCCCAAGTCTCTGATTCTTTTTTGTCCTGTTTGTCTGTCCGCTTGCTTACCGAGCATTATAATGCACTCGCACGAGTCTCATAACATGCGACCAGATTCTTTGGCCGATTCCATCTTGCGATAGTCCCATAAATCTAGCAGACTAAAACATGTACAGCGCCGGGCCAGCCGCCATACACCTGATTTAATCTTGATTTTCCCGCACTCCAAGGTGACACGAGCTTATACTCTCACCGCTTTCTCACATGTCTGTATTGCGCACTTTGAACCATTCTATGTGCGGATAGTTCATAGCAGCACAATCCCATCTTCGCGGAGTCCTTGTGGAACCCCAATCAATCTGCCATTTCGGCCGCCCACACATCCAGGTACCTGTTTGGTAATAATGTCCCCAACCGTCATCCAATCATCCAACGATGATTCAGATCATCACCGGCCTCGTCGGCGATAAACCCCCTGGGGATGTGGTGTAGTGGTATGACGTTTCCTTAGCATGTCTCGAATGAGCATGGAAAAGGTTCTGGGTTCGATTCCCAGCTTCTCCACAATTTTGCTTTTTTTCTATGCTCTACCTCCTGCTCTATCGTGGCTTTGCCTGAGAAGGTTTATAACTTTTTGACTGGTGACAATATTTCGTATTCTCGTTGACATCCATTCAGTGGCTATCTGTGTTCTTGATCAGATTTATTTTTGGCCTGCCATCACGACCATTTATTATCGAGTTCGACTTGAGCTTTATTTGAAACGGTCAGATATGCTTTTGAATACGTTAGCAACAGATGACTTTATATCAATTGCTGGATGTCGCTATTCCACGTTGGCTGCTTTGATTTGAGACCTGTATCAATAGGCAATTTGGAATCCGCGAGATGTAATCCACGGCTCATCGAGTACTGTCTATTCGTTCAGGCAGGTGGTCACAAACCCATCACAGTGATCAATTTAGTAAGGCATAGAGATACGAACAATTACTTAGAAATCTTGGGCCTCTCAAAATCAATTCACTACGACAAAATACATTGATTAAGGAAGTGATGGCTCTCCCATTGGAAGATGAAGATGCAAGTTCCGCCAGTCTTGTATCCATCTGATCATTCAAGTGCCTGGTTTACAGCTTTCCAGCCGCCTTCAAGCCTTTCTCTCCGTCGACAAGTACACACCAGCCCTCGGACCCCCTTCCGCCGTCGCCCGCGACGACATGACCGCCGAACCCGTTGTCACCCGTTGCCCGGGCATACTTGAGCACCTCATCGTCAAAGGTGCCGGGCTGGAGGAAGACGGCCGGGATCCCCAACTCCTTGGCCTCCTTGAGGACCTTGAGGGTGGCAAAGGGCGGCGTGATGACGGACACGGACGTCTGCTTGGGGTCTGGCAGGGCCGAGAGCGACGGCTTGGTCGCAAACGACTGCGAGCCGACGTCGATGCTGGCGCTGCCCGGGTTGATGGGAATCGCCGGGATATCGTGTTGGATATACCAGGCAAAGACTTCATGATGCGCGTCAGCATAAGCCGGATGAGTCGGGGAATGCATTAAGCAGCACAACAGAATTGAACTTACTCTTGTGTCCGAACTTGGCGGGGTTGTTGCTCGCGCCCACGACGGCAAAGTTGGGCGATGCGAAGAATGCGCGGACTGTTGCCTCTGTCGACATGTTGGAGTTGGGGCGAATTGAGAATGCAAGTGTTTATTTCAGTAGCTGTGAGAGACGACACGAAGGAGGTTCAATCTGTCGAACAAGTCTGGAATCACGACCTGACTTATAAATAAAAAAGTGCTCGTGAGACGAAAAGTGATTACTGTTTGTATATCAAATATCAAAATCGGCCAAGACCAGCGTCACGCAATATATTGTATGAATGCAACATATGGCCGTTATTTGTCATTCTCTTGGTAGGCCCTTTCCACATTACCATGCATGTGAGTCCCCGGGTCTGGCGTCATGTGGGGACTGCATAGGCGATTTTCAGGGACCTGTTACCTATCAGGGACAGTTCTATTTCCTCGGCGCGGTTTCGGACGACCGGGCGTTTTACCACCTACTTACGCCATGTACCTCAGCTGTGTCATCTTCTGCTGCTGACAAGAAAAAAAAGTCTCGAATTGTATATGCTTTGAACCAGAAGAAGCATATCTGACATCCCCCGTCTCCACGACCATCATGTCGACTTTTGCGCAAGTAACACGTCAATGGGAAACATTGCTCTCATCCACGTGGAATTCAGCACTAACAAGCCGTCAGGCGTACCTCCTTCTCAGCCAAATCCTATGCGGCTTTCAGACCAAGTTACCCGCCGATCCTCTACAGGACACTACTTGCATACCACAAGTTGCCCACACCTTCGGGCAAGCTGCTTGATTTGGGATGCGGTCACGGACTCATCTCGCGGGAGTTGAGCCCGCACTTCAAGTCCACACTGGCCATTGACCCTTCTGCCGGCATGGTGGCCCAGGCCGAGAAGATGACCGAGGACTCCAAGATCGAGTTCAAGCACGGTTCCGCCGAGAACCTCGACTTTGTCCCCGATGCCTCCCTGGACATGGCAGTCGCAGGCCAGGCCGCGCATTGGTTCGATTACAGTAAGGTATGGCCTAATCTGGCGCGCGTGGTCAAGTCTGGAGGCACCATGGCCTTTTGGGGCTACAAGGACAATGTCTTGCTGGGATACGAGCAGGCCACGACCATCATGGAGCACTTTGTCTACGGGTTCGGGGAGGCTGCGCCGGGTGTTGAGGGCATGGGCAAGTACTGGGAGCAGCCGGGCAGAAACATACTCAGAAACCTACTGCGGAGCGTGACGCCGCCCGAGAACGACTGGAGGGACGTGGAGAGGCTGGAGCACGAGCCGGGACAAACAGGCCAGGAGGAGAGGATTGCATGGCAGACGAAGAAGATGAAGCTCGGCGAGGTCGAGGCCTACACCCGGACGTTCAGCTGCTTCACGGGCTGGAAGGAGGCTCACCCGGACAGCAAGAGCAGGGCCGAAGGGGGCAAGGGAGACGTCGTAGATGTCATGTGGGATCACATGGTCGACGCGGTACCAGAGTGGAAAGCCATAGGCGACGAGTGGAAAGAGGCCGAAGTCGTATCGGACTGGGGAACTTATATCTTGATGGCGACGCGTCGGTGATAGACGCGAGCGCGCTTGGCTACCTAGGTGCAGGTAAGTCTAGTCGAGTAAGTGCATTCACTAGAGAAGGGCTTAGGATGCAAAACTGTAGAGAAGTGGCACTGCGATATCGTCGCAGCCATAGAAACATGGTCATCATGTAGAATACAATTGTCATTCAGATGTGAATCCAGGAAAGACACGGAAATTTTAGACATCGACGTGCCAGCGCATTCAATCCACCGAGATTGTGGTTCTAGTGGATCGCAGGTTGTGAGGATGGCAAGGTCACCCTAAGTTCTAGGTGTATTGAGTGACTTAGACCAAGATCATATACTGCCCATTGCCTTTGAGTTGCCAATAATAACAACACTGTTCCTTCATGCGCTTGTTCAATTCAATCGGGCTCGTTCCTAACGTGAGGCAATTAAGATAAGATGTCGGTATCAGCGACCTGAAAGGCCCTCGTCATTGCTTTGTCCTTGCCAGCGCGTTGCCCCGACGATGGGCTTAAACCCCGCTACGCAACCTGGGCGCGCATCAAGGCACAGACCAGGCACGAGGATGAAATTGGTCCCTGTCAATGTGTTCGTTCACCTGGAGTCTGGCTACCTAATAATAATAGGGGAAAGACACACAGTCCAGCTTCCCAACTTCTTTCATCAACTGTTTCAAAGGCCCTTCTCCTCCGAAAAACATCACCGCCGTTCTCTGATCCACCGATTTTCGAGCCTCACTACCGTCTCTCCAGATTCCACCGACCATATACCGCCATAATGGTGAGTCTTCCACTGTTCGCCCCAATGTGATCCTCTATTGGTCTACCGCCCGGCGCTGTAAACAAAAAATTGCAAGCTGCATGCATGCGTGCGACATTACCCCTCAAGAGCCAAAGACACATACACACACACGGAAGGGAGCACGCCCCAAAAGCAAAGGTTGGCAGTGCTGGTAGCCCCTGGTTACCAGAACAGATCCTTGCCTTTAGCGCACCCGCGGCAGTCAAGTACTGTACAGTAGCAGCCCAGCTTGAGCCAGTGGCAAGCGGGCAGCGAACTTTACCTGATGCGATGCGCTGCGCCAAGTTTGGGCCCGGCTGGCTTCCAGTGTATGGCGGCCGAATCGCACAATCGTCCAACGGATGACTTTTGTTTCCTCCAGCCCAACAGCCCCCGACTTCGCATCACTTTTCATCTCCCGCATTTGGATCACACCATCAACTTTCGCAACTACACATCCCAAGACCTCTCTGGCGGTTGACCGCAGTACTTTTCACTACTTGATTCTTTGTTTTCTTCTTGCGCGCAACACGCCCACAGTCTTACGCAATCCGCGGGCATCTCGGAAACATCACCAACAATGGCTAATTACGAGAATCAGGCTTCTACCAACTACAAGGAGGCTTTCTCTCTGTTCGACAAGCGAGGCAACGGCCGCGTCACTGTTGACAGCTTGGGCGATCTTCTGCGCGCCTGTGGCCAGAACCCGACGTTGGCTGAGATCAGGGATTTGGAGAAGAACGTTGGCGGTGAATGTGAGTCGACAGCCCTTTTTACATGCGGCGTACATCGCTCGCGATTCCCCAGGCGCGCGATGGTTCAGACAGTCCCACCACGACCAGGACGCGAATCATCAAACGCTCGCCAGTTAACATGTTACTGACCGATTTTGCCAATTTAGTCGACTTCGAGACATTCTCGCGCGTGCTGAACCGACCCGGTGGCTTCCGTGACCCCGGCGAGCCCGATGAGTACTGCCGAGGATTCCAAGTTTTCGACAAGGACATGACGGGCTTCATTGGAGTTGGACAGCTCAAGTACATCCTGACGAATCTCGGCGAGAAAATGACGGACGAGGAGGTCGACGAGCTGCTCAAGGCCGTTGACACCAGCTCCGGACAGGTCAACTACACGGAACTTGTCCGCACCATCTTGGCCAACTAGACGACGACGATGCGAAAGTCTGGAAAGAAAATATCTGCTTGAGAAGAGGGCTCAGACCATGTTGCCTTTGTGGCGACAGGAGGCGTCGAGGAATTTGCATGATACGGCATGGCGTTAAATGTATTGATTGATGGGACACACTTGTATGACCTTGGGTAGCCGTGGATTGGCTCTACTCCTAGATGAATATACCAAGTAATGAGGCATTCCATTGTGTGTTTTTGCACCAAGCCATTGCAATGGTCTAGTATTCCCTTTGGATTGCCAAAGTGCAAGTATGGGAATACCCCGTTTGTCAACTTACTTATGGGTCGGAAATCCGCTTTCCACTTACAGTTCCTGGTAGGGACAAATACGGCTTGTTTAGACGTAAACAGCAAACTATTACGCAGGTAAACATGTCCTATGTTATTGTTTCCCGCCAAGAGAGTCCCGGTAAGATCCACCAACAGCCTCACCCTCAGCTACGTATTGTTTATACCTAACCTAGCAAGGATGTGACGGGCGGTTAAGATGACCATTGACCCTAGAGATGCGGGTTGAGCTTCTGAAAGCACCACTCCAGAATACAATTGTATCTGGCACGAGACTATTTCACGTCCTCATAGCTGGCCACTCAGCACTCTCGCCCAACCTACTATACATAGTCAATTGGTACAGAACAGTTTCGAATGACCCGTCCGTTTCACTATTGCCTTTTACCCCGCGTACGGACCCCATCATCCCGAGTGATCCCTCCCAAAAAGACCAAACGTCGAGGTACTTTACCACTGTGTAGCATATTATCCACAGCGTCTATTTACCTAGTATAGTAGCACAGTAGCAGCCCTTATACCCATTGGAATCGCTAGGTAGAGACCCCGCGCCCGCTCCTGCCCCGCCACTCCTCGCAGCTTCCGTCAAAGGACCTTGCAGCACCTTGCAGTAGGCAGCTTCCACGTTCAACACACTCCAGCTATTGAATCATCTCTTACACCAAAAGAAGCAAAACGAAAGCGCGAAACTCTCCAGTCTGTACACTGTGGCTTCTTCACCCAAAACTCATACAAGAGACAAGAGATATCTCTTGTTCCTTTTCATCCTCGCCCCCTTCTTAGTATTCCTACTCGCCACTCTGGCTTCCACTCGGGCCCTTCCACGACTTTCGTCATACCTCAACCATCTTCGGCCGAGGTCGCTCATAGCTGCTGCACCTTTGCGAACATCGATACACCAGACTAGAAGCATCATTTCTGCCACCATGGCTCCCGACAAATACAAGAACCCTCCTCAAGCTCCGCCGACGTTCACCGGCACCAAGGACTCAATTGTCAGCGATGCCAAAGCTCTCTGCGACACGACGCGTTCCCTCCTAGACAAGCTTGCTGCCGATGTCCCCGTCGACCGGGCCTCATTCGCAAAGGTTCTGAAGCCCATTGCCGAGGATGAGGACCACGGTGGTCTGTCTGGCCGAATTCTTGGCTTCTACCAGTATGTTTCGGCCGATGCCGAGCTTCGTGACGCCTCATCCGAGGCCGAGAAGATCATGGACGAGTTCGGAATCGAGTGCAACATGAGAGAGGACATCTTCCAGCTTGTGGATTCTATTGCTAAGCGTCAGAAGGACAACGAGCCCGACCTGGACGCTGAAAGCCTTAGACTACTTGACAAGGAGCGCAAGAACTACATCAAGAACGGCCTGGGCCTTCCCAAGGGTGCTCAGAGAGACCGCTTCAAGGAAATCAAGACTCGCTTGAGTCAGATTGGCATCCAATTCCAAAAGAATCTCAACGAGGAGGACGAAGGACTCTGGTTCACCAAGGAGGAGCTTGATGGTGTACCCGCCGATGTGCTCGAGGGTTTGACCAAGGGTGAGGGTGCAAACGAAGGCAAAATCCGACTGACCTTCAAGTACCCGGATCTGTTCCCGGCTCTCAAGTTTGCAAAGAACCCGGAAATCAGAAAGAAGATCTTCATTGCCAACGAGAACAAGATCCCCAACAACATTCCGCTCTTCAGAGAGGCGGTTTTGCTTCGAGACGAAGCTGCGCGTATGCTTGGCTACCCCAACCATGCTGCACTTCGCATCGAAGACAAGATGGCCAAGGAACCAGCCACTGTCAATGAATTTTTATCCGACCTGCGCAAGCGATTGGTCGCTGGTGGTGCCAAGGAGAGGGAGCATCTTCTGCAGCTCAAGAAGAAGGATGAAGAATCTCAAGGCCTGAAGTCAGACGGTCGTTATTATCTGTGGGACCACAGATATTATGACCGCAAGTTGATTGAAGATGAGTATAGCATCGACGAGACAAAGATCGCCGAATACTTCCCCCTCTCGTCTACAATTCGAGGCATGCTGCAGATTTTTGAAGAAATCTTTGGCCTCAACTTTGTCGAGCTAGACAAGGAGGAACGAGCAAGGCTGTCTCCCACCAACAAGGCAGAAGACATTGCCTGGCACGAGGATGTCGTCGTCTTCTCTGTGTGGGACGATGCCGTCGAGGGTGATTCCTTCGTTGGCTACTTGTATTTGGATTTACATCCTAGGCCAGGTTAGTACTCGGCGCTATACCCCCTCTTTATGTGCACGTCTTTCGGGGCGTGACTCGGACATGACTTGTCTACGTCCATCTCGGCACATTCAAAGCCTCCGGTTGTAAAAGAGAAATAACTGACTTTGAGTAGGCAAGTACGGTCATGCTGCGAATTTCAACCTCCAGCCTGGTTATCTCAAGGCTGATGGTTCGCGGCGGTATCCCGCGACCGCTCTTGTATGCAACTTCTCCAAGCCGACCAAGGAGAAGCCTTCTCTTCTCAAGCACGATGAAGTCGTGACACTATTCCACGAGCTCGGTCACGGTATTCATGACCTCACTGGACGCTGCAGGTACAGCCGCTTCCACGGTACCAGCACGGTTCGAGATTTCGTGGAAGCACCATCGCAAATGCTAGAGAACTGGTGCTGGACTCCCAGCCAGATCAAGGCCCTGTCAAAGCACTACAAGACTGGAGAGCCCATACCTGATGACCTGATTGAGAAGCAGATTTCTACAAAGCACGTCAACGATGCCCTCTTCAACCTGAGACAGCTTCACTTTGGTATCTATGACATGACTGTCCACTCGCCAGCCAGTCACGAGGAGCTCGAGAAGATTGACCTGAGCAAACTTTACAATGAGCTGCGAAAGGAGATCGCTGGTCTTGACAGCCCCGAGGGAGGTGACTGGGGACATGGGCAAGCCACATTCGGACATTTGATTGGAGGATACGATGCCGGTTACTATGGCTATCTATCTTCTCTAGTGTACAGCACCGATATGTTCTACAGCCACTTCAAGAAGAACCCAATGGACGACAAGGAGGGTCGCAGATACCGTCACACGGTCCTGGAGCGTGGTGGTAGCCAAGACGAAATGACTACTCTCGAGCAATTCCTCGGACGCAAGCCAAGCAGCGAGGCCTTCTACCGAGAGATGGGCGTAGGTGCTTAGATGTGGTCCCTGACCGTTGAACGACACAGACCTACAGGAGGGGACTATTACTACGTACTTAAGTAGATAGCCATAGTACTCCATGATGATGCAAATTATAACGCCTCTCATCAACCAATGAAAAAAAGCAATTTCAAAAGACCTTACTGTGCACAGGTCTGTTGATTTCGTATTGGAGTATACCAAGTATTTACCTGATTCAATCTATTCTACAGAATGGCATGTTAGATTAATAGAGGCCCGCGGTGCACGTAGACTTTCATTCGATTGTCTAGGTCCCATTCCATCATACTCTGGACTCAAGCACGACAGTCAGTGGATCGAAAGGCACTGCTGCAACCCATTCTCTTCGTTGAGGCAAATGGACGCGTCTGAAATACGTCGAGCCTGGCTGTCCCTTCTCTGCCCAGGACGGTCGAGCTTGCAGCGATGGATGGACATGAATACGGAAATTGCGGACTATCTGAGACACCGACAAGTACAGTTCTAGGTATGCAAAGCTAGAAAGGAGAGTTGATGTCAGCTTTGCTTTGAGTCCTGACAGATTTCTTCGGTGAACGAGAACTCACTGTGCGCCCATGCAGACATTGGCACCTTTCGAGAAAGGCAGATAAAACCTATCGCGCAACAAATCGTCCTTGATGTCACGGCCGTTGGAGGTAAGCCATCGATAGGGATCAAATTTCTTTGGTTCTGGGAAGGCTACCGAATCATGGAGATACCATATCGGCGACGAGCTGACGACGGTCTAGTAAAATTCCGTTCGGGTTAGTAATGTCGGGACCACCGGGCGGTTCGTGTATGCATACTTACGCCTGCGGGCAGGAAATGCCCGAACAAGTCGGCTCCGCCGTCTGGGACAATGCGTGGCAGCATGGCCGAGGCGGCTCCGGTCCACCGGATGCCCTCCTTGACGGCGGCGCGCAGCCTGGGCACGGCCTCTAGGGTCGTCATGTCGTTAGAAAACGAGACGGTGGCGAGGTCGTCGAAGAGGTCGTCCTGGAAGCCCGGATTGTGGGCGAGAGCCCACAGTATGTGCGCTAGAGTGGCGGAGGTCGTGTCGGTCCCGGGGCCGAGGTTCTCTGTCGCCTCGGATAGTGCTGTCAGGGGTGGAAGACCCGAGTTCACCATGGTTTGGATTAGGTTGGGAAAGGGGGATGCGGGTTTTCCTTGGGCCGTGTTGGATGAGAGAGTGGTGCGCCAGCTTGATTCTGTCCACTGTGAAGCTCAGCTCAATTAGTAGATGTGCCTTTTCTGCCATCTTAGAACATATACCTGGTGAAAATCGGTCATGGCCTTGTTATAGGGTGTGCGGTAGCCTGAGGTCAGGAATACAAGTTTTTCGAGGCGCTCCCATATTTCGCATATACTTGGGAAGCTCGTCAACTATATAGGTGTAAGTCAACACAGGGGCAACAAAAAAAAAAAAAAAAAGAGGCGAGAAATTCAGACTGCCAGGAAACAAGGCTTCTAATCAAAAGCATCGATCGTCCCAAGATCAGACGAAAGTATTTTCCCAACCCTAGATGATCTAGAAAATAATTAATAAAAGAAATCAGGATGACGTACCAGTGGCATCCAGGTCGCCTTTTCATCGTTCCTAGCCACCATTGCGAGTTCGTGTCCTTGGGAGTACGCTTCGACAGCTCCAATGGTGTGGCCGAAAGAGAAATCAGCTGTCTTTCTTATTAGCATATGTATTTCTGGTGATTCATCAAAGGACAGAGGTTGTGTGTACAGATGATGTCAGCTTCGAGGGCTCTACATGCCGGCACTAAGTTGACCTCGTCTCTCGTGGACGACAGAGCCCTCATGAATGTCCCAATGTGGTGCACCATGAGTCCTTCGAGCTTGTGCATCTGGCTTCGGTTGAAGAGTTGACCCATGAGTCTTCTACGTTTAGAATGTTCCGCCGGGTCACTGTGCTAATTAGTCAGTTTCGATGGGCATAGGAACTGGAGGTTTGTCATACGTGATGGAGAATAGAGCAGGATTGCCACCCTGCACGAACTCGCCGTAGACTCTCGGGTCCTTCTTGAACTTGCTGCCGACCTTGTGTACAGCATCGTACATGTCCACGGAGTAGAAGGAGACTTCATTTGGGCCAAGCCGGACCAGTGGGCCTGAAGGTCATTAGAATATTTGATATTTCGATCAATGGTTTCGGCTTTACCTAATTTCTCGTGTAGCTTGGGCAGATCTATCGTAATGAGGCCTTTAAACTCGGTTGGAAACACCCAAAAGAGACGTGAATATGGTGCTGCGAAACTGGCATTTGGAATGGAGGATAATGGTGAAAAATACTCGCGGACAACTCTCTGTAGGATGAAATTAAAGGTCAGCAAAGTATTTACACCTAACAAATGACAGCTAACGACTTACAACAAAACAAAATGATACAAAGACAAACAATGCCAAAACAACATGAATACCGACAGCCATGATACCAATTTCTGTACCTGTTCTCACTGACTTTCACACTCAAGGTTCGACTCGACGCAAATCTTGAAAGCGGACGAGAGCACTTACCCAACTATGCCTGTTCACGATCTTCGAGAGCATTGCACCACCAGACCGAGGCAAGAACGTATGGTCTGAAGTTGCGCCATCGATAACGCCTCGGATGATTGTATCCATTCAGCTAGACTGATACATAGATCCATATTTTCATAGCATGGGGGCTGTCTTGATTACCCTGGGTAATATATTCTCATTTGCCAGGGTCTGATTGGCTCATCTCGTGGCATTATAATATCGAGCCAAGACATCGATTATGGCCGTTGTAGACGACAGGTAGAGGCAGGCCATAATGAAGAGAATGGAGTGAAGTATGACATTCTACAACCCGTGAATTCTGCCTTTGGCTGCCGGGCTGCCGGGCTGCCGGGCTGCCGGGCTGCCTATACTGATTTATTGCGCTGCATGTTCAAAGTCTCGAGGAACCTATAATCCAACGTGTACAAGACGAACGAACCTAAAAACAAAGACCCCAAATCCAATCCAAACAAACCCATGCTTACATTCCTTACCATGACCCACCAGTAACATGCTGTGGGACAACTGGATTTGCTGGGACAAGTAGCACAATTGTCAATGACCTGGATACCATGACGTGCTGGTGCGAGGCCTGGGGGGCTTACTAGATGCGGCTAAGAGGTTTTAGCCCTCCGGCCACGGGGACATACATTACACAAGCGCCGGTCAGACGGGCAACCTGCCACTAATAAAAACACTAACTGACCACTAGATTGTACATATGGTCGCACAAGAAGAATACAGTACCTACTTCCCGTACATACATAGGTCTCACGCCGACCGCACTCGCCCTCTTGGCCTTGACTTGTTTGATCAAGGAAACAACAGCTCAAGAGTCCCCAAATGGTCAGCGAACGTCCAACCGAAACAACCATACTGTTATCAGGCGGGCGAAGAGGCACCTCGTCGCAGCATCGGCATCCAGAATCCAGCCGCGCTGTGTCGTCCTCTGCTACGATGGGGAAAGATGGACCGGCCGATGTGCCCGCCGACAAGGCGCCGGTGGAGAGGAGCTCAGCTGAGCCTACTGGCAATACTGAAGATGCCAAAGTCCTGGTACGTCCAACATGGTATGATTTGGATGTTATGTTGTATGATTATACTAATCTTGCGATAGGAGAATCTTGGATATAAGCCGGTGAGCAATTTGAACGTGCAAAAGATCCAACGCCTGACTGTCGTACTGATACTGTAGCTCAGGTCCTGCACCGCTCTTTCAACCTATTTCACAACTTTGCTACAACCTTTGCGGCGCTCTACTTCATCGGTGGCGTCCGAGTCACCTTTGCGACCGGTATTGCTGCAGGAGGCAACCTTGCCTACTGGTAAATCAACTTAGACATATCTCTGCTCAGTGTTCGATGGCTAATTTCACTCTGCAGGACGAGTTTCATCATTACGTGTGTGTTTACTTTCATTACCGCCGCCGTAATAGCAGAGATCTGCTCGTCTCTACCGCTCGCCGGGTCTATCTACCTCTGGGCAGCTGAGGCCGGCGGCCCTCGTTACGGCAGGCTCTTTGGTTTTGTTGTCGCTTGGTGGAGCACGACGGCATGGACGACATTCTGCGCAAGTCAGTATGACCCGAGACTCGGGGGTTCTTTCACATACTGACCTTATACGCAGGTAATACTCAGGGCGCTGTCAACTATATGCTGTCGGTAAGTACACATGTGCACTTCAAATCTGACTGCATCTGTATCTGACATGACTGCGTCAGGAAATTACCGTCTTCAACATAGACTTCCCTACCGATACGACTGATGTCAAGTTCCGTGCTGTGCAGTGGATCTTGACGGAGGTCATGCTGGCTCTGGCCGCCATATGGAATCTGCTACCGCGTAAGTGACATCAGCAATCTCAAGTATGATGTTTCCATCTGACATGACTAGCGCGTTACTTCAAATGGATCTTCTACCTCTCAACCTCTTTCGTTCTTCTAGACTTTGTTTTAAATATGGTCTGGCTCCCGGTCGCGACGAGCCGGACCATTGGGTTCAGATCGGCCCATGACGCCTTCTTGACCACGTACAACGGAACCGGCGCGCCCGATGCGTGGAACTGGTGCCTTTCGTTCCTGGCCACAGCGGGTATCCTGATCGGATTTGACGCTTCGGGACATGTGGCCGAGGAGACGAAGAACGCTGCAGTAACGGCTGCGCGTGGTATCTTTTGGAGCACAGTCGTCAGTGGGATCGGAGGATTTGTCGTCGTTATTCTCTTCTTGTTCTGTGTGGTAAGTGTCTTCCTTACAACCAGTTTCTTCTTCTTCTTTTTCCTTCTTTTTTCTTCCGTGTTTTGGGTGAGTTTGTCACACTGACATTTCATAGCCCGATGCCGATACATTCTTCTCCTTTGGCTCGCCGCAGCCGTTTGTGCCACTGTATGCCGCCATCCTCGGCGACGGCGGACACATCTTCATGAATATCATCTGCATAGCCGCTCTCTGGTTCAATACTGCGATCGCTGTACTAGCAGCATCTCGTCTAGTCTTTGCCGTCGCTCGCGATGGTGTTCTACCTTGGTCAAGCTGGGTCTCCCAGGTCGTCGACGGCCAGCCCCGGAACGCGGTCATTGTGGTATGGGGCGTTGCGTCGGTCATAACTTGCACGATCCTACCGTCTTCTGTGGCTTTTACCTCTCTGGTGTCTGCCGCCGGCGTTCCGTCCGCCGCAGCATATGGCCTCATCTGCCTCGGGCGCCTCTTCCTCACACCCAAGACATTCCCTAAGCCGGCCTGGAGCCTCGGCAAGCTCAGCAGGCCGTTCCAGGCCATCGCCGTCGTCTGGAATGCCTGGGTCGTCGCTGTCCTGTTCTCGCCGTACGAATGGCCCGTCACCGCGGACACGCTCAACTATGCCCCCGTCATCATGGCCGCGACGACGGTTCTGGCGCTGATCTCATGGTGGGTCATCCCCGCCGAGCAGTGGCTTCCGAGTCAGCGTATCCAGCAAACGTTGGAAGCTCGCGGTTCGGGGGAGACTACTGAAACAGTTGGATGATCGATACCAACGGCTGGGCTTGTCTGCAAAGGAACACGGGTGCGCGTTCCCAAGCCTGCCTGTTCAGTTCTGGATGAAAGATAAAGGTCCCTAGACTCGTTAAGAAAAAAATCACTTGCCTCTGTAGCATGATTACTGCAGGCAACTCGTTTCAGAATTAGTTTAGAAAGATCAATAGAAACCAGTCTTACGGCAGCAAAATTGCCATAATAGTAGCCATTCTGATCGAAAATCAATGAACAAGCGCTGTATTTATTTGAAAAAGATAATAGCACCTACGGAATTGAGATCACTAAATCAAATATGGAAATTTCACGGACAAAGAACCAGAGATTTCACAAATAGCCTACCTCCTATTCGAAACTATGGACATTGCCATTCAAATTGTTTCGAGTATAGACATAGAAAAAATTTCGTCACAATGTCTTGAGAAAGTCTGAGAGCGCCTCGACAACCTGCTGTGGTTGTTCCTGCTGGACCCAATGCCCAGCGCCATCAATCAGCTTGGCGCCTCTAAAGCATCCTTCCTTGACCGTCTTTGGATCTTCATAGCCCTCAAACGCCCCGGGTTGCTGATAGTTGCCCCAGTCTTGCTTACCACTGATGAACGTGCACGGGACTTCGATGCGTCGGCCTGCGAAGAGGAGCATATCTTTGGCGGACTGCGGCGTCGATTGGGTCTGCGCTCGGTACCAGTTCAACGCACCCTGGAAGCCGGTCCTCTTCCATTCGTCGCAGTAGATCTGCAACTCTTCCTTGGACAACCACTTCTCCGTCTTGGAGTAGTCTTCGCCTTTCATGTTCTCCGCGACTGAAGTGGGAAGTGAATGATCCTTCTGCATGATGTAGTACTCGGGCATGACCTCGAGCTCCTTGGCTCCCCACTTGCTCAGCGGGTGGGGGTCGTTCTTGTCCCAGTCTGCAGATTTGAGGTGAAAATAGCCCCGGAGATACTTTTCCAAGCCCTGCGGCGGGCTATCCCAGTCGGCCGCCGCCCCAGGCGTCGAATTGTACAGCTTGTAATGCTTGCGCGGCGGGTCGAGCTTGGCGAGCTCGGCCTGGATGTCGACCTTGGCCGTGGGCTTCTCGTCGCCGAGCCGGGGAGTGGGCAGCGCGTGGTGAGGGTGGCTGAGCTGGACCGTCGACTGGAAGATGTCCGGGCGCATCAGCGCGGCCATGGCGGAGCTCACGGCGCCAAAGTCGTGCCCGACGATGCTGTGGACCTCGGTGCGGCCCAGGCCGTAGACGAGGCATACCAGGTCCCGGACGAGGTTGGTCAGGACGTAATCGTTCAGGTCGACGTCGTGGAACTCCCGCCGCGGCCACCCCGTGGTTCGCCCGTATCCGCGCTGGTCCATGGCGACGCAGTAGTACCCGAGCCGGGCGACCTCGGGGAGGACCTTGCGCCACGAGAAGGCCAGCTCCGGATAGCCGTGGCAGAAGAGCACCAGAGGCTTGGTAGCGTCTCCGGCCTTCAAGATGTGAAAGTTGAGGCCGCAGGATGCGGTGCAGTCAATGTATGCCTCCGAGACACCCGCGGGGAGCGGCAGCGGCGGCAGCGCCGAGGTCTCACTGTTACCGTCGGCCATCTTGTGAAAGTTGTCTTATTCAGGCAGAGATCGTTATGCTCAAGACAGGTCCACGTTTAATATAATCACATCAATACGAATAATAAGCCACGTGGAAGAAAGTAGTCTTACTTTAATAATGATGAATTGTCGAAGCCTCGGTTCATAATTAGACATGGTACTCATAGGGTTGACCAATCAGAAGGCTTTATTCTCGCCTGCCTAGCATACCCCCGGAGAATGACGTGGGGTGTATCCAAAGGCTTGTTTCATCTAGCTCCAGTCCATCTGACGACCTCTTTTTGATCAGGCCAATTGCAACTCCATCAATTTTCATATGACCACCACAATCCAGCTGATGTCATTCTGATTGCGCAGCATCTTGCACTGACTGAGAACCCGCGGAGCCCGGCCAGGTCGTGATATGACGCGGCGCTACCTGACAATGGCTTCCCACGAGCCAGCAGATCATGCCAACGGCTCCATCTTTGGGCCGTATGTGTACGTCTTTGACGACAGCATGCCCATGGAGGCCATCCAAGAAAAGGCCAACTCGATATTCAAAAAGATGGAGGCCAATGAGTTCTGCGCGGAGGGGTACGCTCTTCTGTTCAAGCCCGGAACCTACCGGGTCCTCTTCGACGTCGGCTTCTATACCCACGTCGCCGGGCTGGGCCGGAACCCCGACGACGTGCTCGTCGAGGGCGGCGCCAACGTGCCCGCCTATTGGATGCCGAACCGGAATGCCACATGCAACTTTTGGCGGTCCTTTGAGAACCTGGCTATAAATGCCTCAGAGGCTACCAATTGGACCACAACGATAGCCGTGTCACAGGTCAGTCGCAGGTGCCAGAGTCATCAGTCGTCTTTATATTAACTTCAAACAGGCTGCACCACTTAGACGGCTCCATATAAAGAGCCGAAATGGTCTGTGGTTATTCCAGGTTGACCCTGCCACCGGTGCTGGAGGTTGGGCAAGTGGTGGTTATCTGGCCGACTCGGTAATTGATGGCCAAGTGCTCCCGGGATCTCAGCAGCAGTGGCTATCGCGGAACAGCAGATGGGGCTCATGGGCGAACGGGGTGTGGAATATGGTATTCGTGGGAAACCAGAACGCCCCCAGCGACGCCAGTTACCCCAAAGAGCCCTATACTACCATTGACCACACGCCCATCGTCCGCGAGAAGCCCTATCTATACATGACTCCAGAAGGGCAGTATGCTGTCTTCAAACCAGCGCTCCAGACCAACACACAGGGACCGAGCTGGAATGAAGGTGTTGCCACCTCCGGAGATTCTATACCCATTGCCGACTTCTACATTGCACAACCACCGACGGCGAATACTGCCACCATCAATTCAGCGTTGCAGTCTGGAAAGCATGTCCTTTTTACTCCCGGCGTCTATTATCTTGACGGAGCTATTGAAGTCACGAGACCAGACACCATCATCTTAGGTCTCGGCCTCCCTTCGCTCATCCCCACTCACGGCAACTCGGTCATTCGAGTGGCGGATATTGACGGTGTCACCATCGCCGGCCTCATCATTGATGCAGGAACTGTAAACAGCCCGGCACTGCTCGAGGTCGGCACTCCGGGTTCATCTGCAAGACACTCTTCAAACCCAACATTTCTTTATGATCTCACAGTTCGGACAGCTGGGAGACAAGCGGGCATGAACGACATTGGCATCGTCGTCAATAGTCATGACACTGTATGCGACCAGCTATGGCTCTGGCGCGCGGATCATGGTCCTGGTGCAGGATGGGACTCGAACCCCTCCAAGAACGGTATTGTGGTCAATGGCGATGATGTGACGATATACGGATTGTTTAATGAGCACCACAAGGAGTACCAAACCCTGTGGAACGGCAACCGCGGCCGGGTATACTTTTACCAGTCCGAGATCCCCTACGACCCTCCGAACCAAGAGTGCTGGATGTCAAATGGCGGGAGCAGGAACGGATTCGCATCGTACAAGGTTGCCGATCATGTGACATCCCATGAGGCATGGGGCCTGGGTGTGTACTCGTACTTTCGCGATGCGCCCGTCAAGGTCGAGAATGCCATCGAGATACCCCAGACTGATGGTGTTAAAGTGCATCACTTGACAACCGTCTGGCTCAATGGTACACCCGGAAGCGAGATCACACACGTCGTCAATGGCCACGGCGGCTCCGTATGCACAAACAACCCTCCTGAGGCAATGCGGCAGGTCGTCAATGATTTCCCGGCTCAAGCTCCGGTAGCACCACAACCAGGCCCGCCGCCCCCGAGGCCGACTCCCGGAACATCGAAACGCGGCCTGTGCTGGCCCATCGACAATAAGCTACCCGTCTTTTGTTTCACGAAACCCGGATCCAAGATCAACTGGCTGTACAACTGGAGCCCGAATCCCCAGCCGAACACCACCTCCGGCGTGCTCGAGTTCGTCCCCATGCAGTGGAACCACGTCTACATCGACCAGCTCGCCGACAAGATCCGCCAGGCCGGCGCGCACACGGTGCTGGGCTTCAACGAGCCGGAGCTCCCGGACCAGTCCAACATGCCCGTGGATCTCGCCGCCAGCGTGTGGGTGCAATACATTGAGCCGCTGCGCAAGGCGGGCATCCGCGCCGGGAGCCCGGCCATATCATCTGCCCCGGCTGGCGTGCCCTGGCTGCAGGACTTCCTCGCGAGCATCCGGGCGCAGGGCAGCGATATCGACTTTTACTGTCTGCACTGGTACGGCGAGGCCCTCGGCCAGTTCTACGACTACATCTGGAGCACGCACCATCAGCTCGGACCGGACAGGCCCGTCTGGATCACCGAATTTGCGTGTACCAACTGGAACATAGATAATCCTCTTCCCAAGGATTATGTCGAGAGCTTCGCCAGGGATAGCGTCGCGTATCTCGATACGCTGGACTGGATTGAGAGATACGCATGGTTTGCTCCGACTGCGGATACCGGTACTGTTGGGAAGTACGCGGCGATGCTGAACAGTGATGGGAGCTTGACGGTGCTGGGGCAGTCCTACAGGGATGTTTGAGGAGCTGCTACTCGTGAGAGAATAAAGCGTTACAGTTTGTCAGGGAGAGATGGTGGATGTTCATGTGCAAAGGACAGTAAATATGGGACGATATACAGAGATAGAGAAGAACAAAGAATAAATACAGTAAAAGTAAAAAAGCCTTTGCTGTAGAGGAAGATGTATTGATGATCTAAATGTGATAGAAGGATTATATACATGAATCTAGATCTCTAACTTCATGTCTATCTATCTCGAGCTTGGTGATGTACATGCTCTGCGGCCACCAGCAGTCTAATATTTCCGTGCCATCCAGGCGGCGCAGCGAACTCATCGCAGATATCGCGTGCTCGAGTTCCCAAGACCCGACGTCGCCGATCCACCAGATGCCGTCGAGCAGCATGACTAGCACGAGCCAGTGGGCGAATATGTCCACGGCGAGCCTCTGCAGTCTCAGGCGTTCGTTGCTCGGCGGTGTGGTCTCTGCCATTAGTGCGCTCTGCACGAGCTCGATATAACCGCTTGGCAGCCGGTGCACGAACGCCATGATGGCCCTTCTCAATGGCTTGTGGCGAGTCTTGGAAGTTACGCGCGCCAGATAGTCGCGCAGCCAGGGTTCTAGCTTTGCGATCTCGTCCTTCTCTGACTGCGCATTGAGTTTTGGCGGCGGCGACGGCGTCAACGGTGGGGCTAAGAACACTTCTTGGAAGATGTTTCCCAGAATGTTTAGTGCTGAAATGCACATTCGGTACTCAGGAGAGCACGCTGCTGGCATACTGATTGAATCAGGTTCGACGGTGTCGTTTTCTCGGCCTTTCTGTACGGCAATACGTGCAGAGATATGAAGCCTATCGAGAGCGCCGTGCCAAGTCGCTGCCACGATTGGGAAGAACAAATGTCCAGTCCTTGGCCTTGGTCCAGAGGCTCCGGACAGGTCAAACTCACTAGCGAGAGACTGAGGCGTGTCGATACGGCAAATCTGGCTTTTTGTAGAGTGATCAAACTCGTTTATCGTGAAGGCTGTCTGTTTCATGTTCGCCAGCCCTGAGTATGCCATCTGAATAGCTCGTATCATGGACACCCACTGCAATTCTCCGGGCCGAAAAGCGCCAGAGCGATAGTTCTCGCCGTCACTCGTTCCCATGAGGTTGATGCGAACGCTGTGGCCTGCGCAGCTGTACAACACCATGAGAGCTGCGTTGGCCATGACATGATCGTATCGGCTCATGTGCCCCGCGTCAGTCGGAGCCTGTTGCAAGGTCTGCCAGTGGTACTGCTCCGCGGCATGAAGAAGACATTCCACCTGAGCTTGATCACCCTCTGTCCGAAATTTGGGATCATTGATAATCGCAGAGCACTTTTGGATTGCGGCAAGCGCGAGTACAGAGTTCGTGATGATCCTGCTTTCGGCGACGAGCCTTCTGATCCCGATGGTAAGGACGTACAGGTCTTCTTCGTCTACTGCAATGCTTTTGGCCGTGTGCTCCAGGTAGTGATTGAACAGCTCCAGCTGTACCGAGTCCAGGCCATTCAGTTCGGAATCGATGCCATTGTCGGAGATTTCTGTGCTGAGGCATAACAAACTCGTGTAGTTCCTCCGATCCTTCACAATACAGGCTCTTGGCCTAGCTTCTGGCTTCTCGCACAGCACATTTCTTTTCTCGCAGCGCGTGCAGCGAGGCTTCAACTCGTCACACTAAATGGGACAAAACCGAATGAGTACCAAGATGATTTCAGATGAACACGGATCTTCGGCATACCTTCCGTTTCTCTTTCTTGCATCTTAGGCAGCCGAGTCTTGACTTCTTGTGGGGTCGACGTGGTCGAAAGGTTGATCTTCCCTGCGTTTGGGTGCCATTCATGGCTGTTTGATTAAGTATCTGTTCGGTGAGCAGAACGTGGACACTGGGGGACCAAAAGCTCGCTCGTGCTGCCGTGCATACGCGAGGCCGTTATATAATTAGTACGAATTGCAGTGATCGTCTCAAATGCAGTGGCACGCTGTTGTAACTTATAGTGTTTTCCTTGGGGGATCATCACGATTCACTGCCCCGCTTCGCAGCTGAGCGCCTAACCAGAGATCACGTCAGCTCTCGAGTCTCGGCGCTGCAAAAGACCTTGGGACACCCCAGCCACAGTCTAGCTCGACGGTATTCCAAATCGAATAGCCCAGGGCCTATTTGTCACTCAATTGATCTGATATGCTCAACAAGTACCCCGTGGGAGAGTGACGTACCGTAAGCGTGTTGCTATTGAACTCGAGTTTACCAACGAACCGATCCTGCCTAGTTGAATCTCTTATCCCATGATCAACTTTGAACATGTCCACGTATAATATTGAGACATCTTGTTTTCTTTTGTGGCCCTTCTCTTCTCGAGTTACAAATAATCTTCACCTTAACCCCACTACTAGAAGGGCAATGCCTCGCGCAGTGCGCACTGCAGGGGGCTGTGCAATTTACAGGTTTGTACCTACCTAACCTTAGCCAAATACCTTGGCTCTAGGTCTGATAGCTGCGCCCGGGCCTGTTTGAGCAAGTAGAAGATTTTATGAATGTGATTATTCCAGGACCGTTTTTGCTATTCTCCCTTGCAATATTGGATGATTTTCGAATCGGTGGAATAATGCCTGTTTTTATCACCAGAACACGTTGGGAATTGGAAATGGCCTGCAGATGTGTCTAAGAGTAAGTGGGAACGGACAATCTGGGGATAATTGCTTTACATTACGGCAGACATACCACTGAATTTCTTCGAGCGCAGCCTTCAGCCTTTCACGACTGGTCACCAGTGATCAATTTATTCCGGGCTTGCAACTTGGAACGCAGCCTTATGATATACATAGTGGGTGCTCGCTTCTTTTGAGCCGGGCCTCTAATAGTGCAAGGTTACGTCTTCAAAGCGGTATCGATGCTGTGATACAGCCATCCGCCAAGCTAATGGGGCCTTTAAGACATGGTAAATGGGCCCCCAATGAATTTGAGCCAACTGCATTTACATTGCCAGAAGTATGACGATTATACGAGGGGCGAAAATTCTGCCTGGACAAATTAAAATACTCTGTACCGACAGTTTCCGTTCTTGATCAGCCTCACAACCAGTTCCCCGACGCCTCGGCCATTAACGGATTTAGGCCCGACTTAAACGCTTCTGGAAAAATCGGTAAGAAATATAGCGGAGCTACTCGAAATATTAATAGGACGTCTGTTTGCTTTACATAGACTGGCAAATCTAATGGTTGCCAGACTGAAATTTCTGGAGAGGGAACAAACACCGAAACCTCTGGCCAGAGTTTGGTCGAGGAGCTCCTTACCGGAAGAACAGCTGCTACTCTGTCGGATGGGGACGAACAACAGCCTCAAAGACACAAAATTGATGTAGAACACCGCGAATCAAGCGAAATATCAGCAGATATGTCCCCTATTGACCGCCCATCAATTGATGTTCTGTCGCATGGCAGTGCGAGAGAAGAACGATCAGCAAAAAAGTATTGGCATCCCTTTTGTCTTCGAAAGGACGTGCTGCTCTCAGTTTCAGCGATATTTCTCATGTGCCTCCTTGGGACATTACTCCTGTACAGCCTCTCGCAAAAAAACAACGGTCTTAACGCAGAAGACGAGTCAAGACATTACGCATGGAAATACGGCCCAACCGCAGGTGAGTACCCTTAATTACAGTATTTCATGCCTTTTTGCTGTCCCGTCCTTCAAATTGAATAGTTCGAACCATACTGATGGACTGGATCCAAAAAGTTCTTACTGTTGTCCTATACCTTTGGTACAGCATCGATCTGTCGATCAGATCCTTGTTACCTTGGCAAGAACTTCAGAAAGGGCCCAGACCAGCAGAAGTCACCCTGCTTTTGGACTACATTTCTCCTATTCTAACGACTAGTCTCTGGCGTGCTTTAAAGAATCGTCATTGGGCCGTCGTTCTTACTATAAGCGGCCGCCTGTTAATCTCGCTCGCAATTGCATTCTCCACTGCACTTTTAATTCTTGCGCCAACTTCTGTCACGATCGACAATGCTCTTTTCAGCATACCTAAACGTACAGAAGCGTTCACACTGGACGATGTTGGCCCGTTTGCAGCTGACATGTACTATGGAGTCAATTTCGGCAAGCTAGCTGCCCCATTGGGGACTTTCACGGATAGTTATGTCCCGTTGATTCAGAGTCCGGCCGGTGACAAAGTTGGGCGTATTCCCTCAAATGCCGTACTACAGGCCACAATACCGGGCTTGCAGTTTGATGCAGGTTGTGAGGTTGTGGAAATCCACGATTTCACAAACGCCATAGACTTTCGACCTCGAGCTAAGTCTCAGGTTGATACCGAGAGCAGCATATTGATCGCCAACATCACTACGCCCTCATGCCAGATTTTGGAAGTCCCCATCGGCTACACTCAGGGTACGGAAGGTGGAGGAGCTTTTTTTCAAGCTATTGTCAACGATTATTTGTGCAACACTCAGCGGAGTTATTACGAAGCTCAATTTGGGATACATGCACTGCCCAACTTATCAAGTGCCGAATGGTCGAACGCTTCTTCGGAGCATAGAATATTGTTGACTGTGGCCAATATGTCGACCTCAATAACGGGCGAAGGATACAAAGCAGTTTTATTCAACTTGACTGCCTTATTGTGCAAGCCTACATACGCGTTGAACGATTACCAGTCACAGTACGATCAAGGTAGTCAGACAGCCCGGATACAGCTTCTTGGCACAAGTGAGGGGGGCATCCAAGATCTCCTAGGCTTCACTTCACAGAGCTTACTTGGTTCAAGTGTCCTTCGTACTGTGAACCAAGCCAACACCATTGGAGAACGGATCTCTCAAGACCCCTTCTTTTCTTTCATGCAATTGCAGCCCGACTCACAATCCAGCTACACGCCTCTTACACGTTTCCTAGACCCTAAAATCGCAAGAGACAGATTCAAAAAGGTTTTTGAAGGGGTGGCAGCTCAGCTTGCGCATCAACTGCTTTCAAATAATACGAACGAAAGTAAAGAGTTAAGAGGGACGGCAACTTTCACACAAAACAGACTTCATGTCACAGTCACATCAATGAGCATTATGACCACTATATTCGGAATAATGGCTATAGTCAGTATTACCTTGATACCTTTGGCACCGCGAAATGTTGTCATCTTGGAGCCCGGGTCTGTCCTGGCGACTGCGTCGTCTTTGGAATTGACCGCAGACACCTGGAACGTCATACAGGGACTTGGCCATTTCCGCGATAAAAACATACACCGTGAACTATTAGCCCGCACCTTTGCGATTACAGAAACAAATGGAGAACGAGCGAAGCTTGAAATCGAGACATCAACGCGAGCACAAGCGACCCTTTCCACATCAACCGCAGATTCGAAAACAGAGCTACGATGGTGGGGCCCTTTGGGAAGCCAAAATTGGTTTCTGATAGTCTCCTTTGCTATTCTATTAGTGTTGATAGGGCTACTCGAATATTTTCAAAAGCAGTCTGATGATAACGATGGTCTTGTGAAAGCGCCATCACGATGGGACCAGCTAGCCGCAAACTACGTACCAGCCATTATTTCTATCTTGGTCGGAGCTATGTTTTCAAGCATGGTGGCAGCCTCTGCTGTTTTTGCGCCATATTCGGATTTGACCAAAGGTCCAACGCCCTTTTCACGTTCTGTTGCTCTCAACTATATGAACCAGGTAGGGCCGAGACTCGAGTACTCAGCTCTCAAGAGCAAGCACTTTGGCCTATCGATTATTACTTTGGCTCAGCTAATCGCCTCTTTCCTCACAATCGTGCTGTCTGGTCTCTATAGTATGGAAGAGGTGAAGTTCCGCCAAGACATATTGATAGAACCGTTGGACTTTTTCAACATCACTGGTACCATCATCAACAATTCTAGTCCCAGAGCAGGCCTGTTGACGAAAATGATCACTTACTATAGCATGAAGTTTCCCGACTGGACTTACGATTCTATCGTTTTGCCACGCATCACAGTGGCCAACACGTCTGCTCTCGATGACACCCACAATGTCACGATTAAAAGCACATTGCCGGGTCTTCGTGGACGTCTCAATTGTACAGCACTTCCATTTAAGGGTTCTAATCTGGCAATTGAGACTGATCAGAGTTATGATCAGGTAGTCTCGGCTCCTGGTCAAAGCCCAACTCTCGAGGGTGCCAGCGGCGACGCTCCCAACGGAATGGACTTGGTCATTTCCATTGACAGAAATCTATCGGCGAGCTCTTTATGCTACGATGCCGGAGCTTATGGGAACTCAAATTTCATGTGGGAAGAACGGCTCTTTATCGCAAGTGGTTCAACACCAACCCCGTTCGGAAAGGTCACGCAACTCCGATGGCCATCACTCTCATCAAACTCAAATGAAGATGGTTCACTTGACGTTCAAAAGCGTGGTCCTGCACCGGGCACGACCGATTCTGCCGATGGATGTCCCACTATCGGGATATTGATGGGCCAGGTCACTGTTGATGGCCTCCATAAAGGTACAAGCAATGCGATAACAAACAATACAACATCAAAACATTACAAGATGGATGAAACAGAATACGATTGGAGAATCACAGATGCCGACATCGGAACACTACTTTGTTGGCCAAAGGCCGATGAAATCATGGTAGACGTCACATTTTCTTGGCCCTCGTTTGACATTTTGGATCAGCCACCGCCGCGCATAGATGAGTCAAACACAAGAGAGGTAGAAACCCCAACGGCGGATAGCTTGACCTGGAAATGGGATGATGAGATGTCTGGCGTCAACAAGTATGATCCTTGGGTCTCTCTGAAAAACACCAACGATATCCAGACAGAGTTCGGCCTCCTCCAAAACCACACAAACTTTGATCCCTTTATCCTGGCCCTGATTACCGGAAAGGATCAGGTACCACTTGGACAAATATTGGGCGAAAACAACGCGGGGGTGCTGGAACATCATTTCCAGGCACTATGGCAACGATACATGGCGCAGTCAATTTCACAATACCTGCGAGTTGACCATGATTTTTCGGCGACATCATCGAGTCACACTCAAAGCCGGGCGCCAGTGCTAGGATATCCTGCCGAGGCCGAAGGGATCCAGACGACAAGGAGGCTCAAGCAAAATGCGTCGTCCAAAGTTGCATTGCAAGTCATGATGGGGATCATGTCACTCAGCGTTATTTTGATGCGCCTGCTGTCCAAGTTCCGGAAGGTACTCCCACACAACCCATGTTCGATCGCGGGAACTCTAAGTCTCGTTGTCGATGGAAATTTGAAAGATCTGCCATTAGTCACTCCAGAGAGGCACCGAAGCGGTAAGAAGCAGTACAAACGGTATTTGAAACTTCACTTGTCCAGAAATACCAGCGAAGATAGCGAGAGCGAGCAGAAGTTCATTATGGGTTGGTGGAATAATAATGGCACTTGGAAGTTTGGGATCAGATACGCAGAGAACACGGAAGATTCATGAGATGGCTCTCTGCTTATCGTTTGTATACTCCTAGAATCTTCGTAGCAGCACGATGGCTTCGTTTGTAACTTTTCCCTGGCTGGAGTGAGTCTCTGAGAAATAAGTAGACAATGAGGCTAAGATAGGTAAAATATTCAAGTATCGCATCAACCACCAAAAGTCTACATAACTCCGATCAAGGCTTGATGTCGGACTAATCTATACTGCAGATAGACAGACTATTTGGACGTTGGTAATGAGAAAACACCCAACTAAACAGGTACACTTTGAACCGCGCCAACCATAGCTCCGAGGAACTCGCCGCTCGTCGGCACAGAAGGTTTCTTATATCCGAGCAGGAACGGAATCCTCTCGAACTCTATGTCATTGTCAGTCAACGCTTCTCACGACACCCATTGGAGCAGAATGTCAAGACTTACCGAACCACATACTAGTCCAATCCTTGTGCGTCGCGTTCACAGAGGGATCCCACAGCGTCGTCAGCCACAGCCCGGTAGTTCCGGGCGATCCATTGATCTCGCTCTCTGAGGCGTTGAACGTGGGATTCCTGGCCTTGGCGTCGACGACGCGGGCGGCGCAGGCGCGAGCCGCCATCTCGACGGTAATGTACAGGCCGCCCTCGCCGCTGGAATTGTAGAGACTGAGGCTCTTGGCGGTGCCGGCCCAGATGAGGGGGTCAAAGTGCAGGTCGTCGCCGAAATAAAAGTCGTTGCGCGAGAGGGATCCGTCGATCTCGATGGCGTCGTGCAGCTTCAGGTCTTCGAGGTTGATGGTCGAGTAGTTGCCCGTCGTCGAGAGCTTGAAGTCGATGGCCTGCTGGAAGGGCTGGATGAACACGTTGAGCTCGTAGTTGTGCGCCTTGTTGGCGGCGTCCTGGACCATGGGCATGTCGATGTTCTTGCCGGAGCGAGGGAGGTAGCCGTGGTTGGCTAGGGCGTTGAGACCAGGACAAGGCGAGCGACCTGGCTAAGGTAAGTCTTTGGAATATACTTCAAATGTGTTGGCTACTCACTATCATTTGGTCCAGGTGCTTGGTAGTGATAGCCTTCAGGTTCGCTGAATGGACAATGAGCTTCACCCAAGCAGGCGAGCAGTGACAGACCGAGGAGATAGATTGACCTCATGATTTCTTATTAGTCAAGACAGTTGTGATGGTAAGTTCTGGTGTTTTAATGTTGGGTCGGAGCGATCAATCTTGAGTCCTTTGTGTTTGAGGATATTCACAGTCAGAATTACAACACCGCATGGAGGTATATATACCAAAATTGACTGAAAGATATATACGCATCTATTCAGTCAAACGGTTGTTTAATTCTAAACTTGCGTATTCGTGAATCCGCTACTCCATAAAGTATGCCTTGGCCCAGTCATCTTGTCCGCATTCCAAATAGTTGGAGTTGCGTATTTCATAAATCATCGTGAAGGATCTATACGCGTATGTGGGTATCTTCTATAAACAATTGCACTGCCAAAAGAAGCGAATACGCAAAGTCGATCTGGCATCAGATTGCCGAGAATTACAGCCCAGTCATATAGCAGGTAATAAGCAGAAGGGGATGTCAAAATACGCCGGGGAATTTTAGAGTAGAAGCGAATACGCACATGCAGGTACCCACTGCGGCTGTATACTCACTAAGTCTACTTGGTCCAAGGGCTTACACTGGGCAATGCACTGCCTGCTTACCTACATCTAGGTATTCAAGGACATGAAATTCGTAGGCGTCGAATTAGAGCAAAGCAATTGGTATTTTGGAACAAGAGATGCCTGTGGAAAGGACTCTGATTGAATTGACAAGCCTCTGGTTGGTTCACTTTGAGAGCAACAGCTAGGTACGGAATATAGCATTCACTGTTCCCAGAAGGATCAAGCCCATGCTTGATGACTGCGGCCCCGTCACATTAGGTGCGATCTGCCTTGTTACGCTATTTTAGTGGACTCCAGCGCCTATCCTGCACCACTATAGTCATGTATCTGTCAGCCACGATGGTTTTCTACTTTCCAGGCAAAGAAACCATACAATAGACGTCTGATGCCTGAAACTGCAGACGTCTAGTTCACAAATCAATTTGACTGCTGCCAAGGCAAGACAAGGTCGGATTTTGCGAAGATGACGCCAGCATGATACCGCGTCGGCAGTGAGCGGGCGCGCTGATCAATCATTCAGTGGAGTGGATGACAGGTTGCGCTCGAGTCCACGAGAATCCACAGCTCAAGATCGGTCAATTGTCATTTCCATATTGCCAGCGTCACGCGGAGGCATCGCGCGAAGTCATCTTGTTCCGAGACATGGCATTTCATTGTGTTCAAGATCGAGTTGGGTCTGTGGGTCTGAAATGATTTTCCTAGCATCGGCCGTATGTGCATACGCGGCCTGTCTCGGCCGAATTTACCCTTCCGCATTGTTGGGTATGAGTTGACGTGTGTCCCGGCTGTCGCTTTCTCAAGGTCCATGACGAGGACGCCACCAAAGAGTCATTACATTGTATAGTGGAACTAGAGTCCGGTCAGTATCGGAACCGATGTTTTAGGAAAGGGCAGTCCCTCCCAGGCACAACTTACGTATGGGTTCTCGAAATCGGTGCAATCCTGCTCTCCCAAGACCTGGCCTCTCTTGACCCTTTCCTCCTCGGAGATTCCATCTTCCTGCAGCTTCCGCGCCCTACGCTTATTTCTTATCACGTACAGCATGCGCCAACAGGCGATGAGTAGGAACTGCAGCCCAAAGCACACGGCGCAAGCGGTCGTTCCGTTGATATACCTCGGCTAGACAAAGTTGTCAGTTTTGACATGTCACATTGCGTCAAGCTAGCTCAGGGTGCTTTTTTCACTCACTGCGTCAGCAGACTTGAAGATTTGGGAACCAGTCATGTTGCCCACGCAATACCCGACGAAGGTGAAGGAGGATGTCAGAGTACGCTTGGTTCTCCCCGCGGTGTTGGACGGGATCAGTGTCCACGCCAGGAACAGAGACACGACGAAAGGAACCGTCACTGAGTAAAACGACGTTAGCCACCGCTTGAACCAATAACATGTCGGATTTGCTTACTGAAGTAGCCGCCCCATTTCACCCACTTGTAATGAGCCTCGTTGGGCAGCAGAGCCATCATGAGAAATCCACAGAAAGGTGGAAGAGTCGAAAACATCATGAACCACCTAACACAAGATTAGTATCATTCATGTTCAAGACATTATTCTGGTCTGCGTATCAAAGACGTACATGCGCAGATCCTTCTTGCGGCTCGTCAAGATGCCAATGAAAACAAACCACAGAACGGAAAAGGTGCTCCGAGGAATGTCCAGGAGAATGACCTGCAAGTTGGTGAAACCAAACGTCGTGTTGATGATGGAACCAAAGGTGGTGAGCCCTCCATTCGGGACCGAGCTGAGGAAAGCGTTGACGCCGGCGAACCAGAAACACGGGTCCGCGAGACACTCCCGGGCCTGCTTCCACTGCCACCTCTTGATGCCGGTGCGGTCGTGGCCCGTGTTGTTGCTCAGGATGCGCGTGTTGGCCATCTTGCGCTCCTCGTCCGACAGCCAGCGGACCTCGGACGGCGTGCCGAGGAGGAAGAGGCAGAGCAGGCCGACGATGATGGTGAGGCTGCCGAGGAAGTACGACATGTAGCGCCACGACTCGAGCTCCGGGTGCTCGAACTCGATGGTGCCGATTCCGTAGAGCACCAGGCTCGAGATGATGTTAAAGCCGGCGTTGGCGCTCTGGAACACGAGGGCGCGCGACGCGTGCTCGCGCGTCGTGTACCAGCTGCCCACGACCAGGATGAAGCCCGGGCTGATGCAGCACTCGAACATGCCCTGCAAGGCGCGCAGCGTGATCAGCTGGGTGAAGTTCTGGGCGAAGCCGATGCAGAGCACCACTACGCCCCAGCAGAGCATGTAGATGGCCAGCGTCCGGCCCATCTTGTAGCGCTGCAGGAGGATGTTGGACGGGAACTCGAAGCACATGTAGGTGATGTAGAAGATGGTCGTCAGCCAGGCGTACTGCTGGCCGACGAGACCCGTGTCATCGCGGAGCCCAAACGTCGCCTGCGTGCCGAGGGATGTCTTGTCGGTCTGTTGTATGCCGTAGCATAACCACATGAGTGGCAACAGGTACATGTCAATCTTTCGCTTCAGCTTCTTGTACTCTTCGTCCGTATACGTTGGCGCTGCGCCGTGTTAGTAAAGTCGATCCTGTTTGTATAGCAATAGACTACTGACGTGTTGAACCTGATTCATCGACCTGTCCGGCAGCCACGCTCTCGACATCTTGTTTCTCGCTGTACGGATCCTTCTTGTCAATGTCATGGCCCAGAGCTAGGGTAGACTTCAGCTCTGCGGGAAGAGTCGCAACCTCAGAAATGGTCGCCATAGTGGAATCAGATTGTCACGAAATCGCACACTTCAGCAGACTCGCGGCACGATCTCGTACGCGCTCACTATGTGGGATCGACACATCTTTGCATGCTTGGTAAGGTTTATATTCGTCCCCATTATCTGGTAGTATGGCTCATGTTACATCCATCTATCTTGCAGGCGGACGTCCCGACTGATAAGATGTGCGCGGCAGTTGGGTCAATCTCTTGGCAGGCAAGGCAGGATAGAACAGAAAGAAAGGACTGGCGGCAATGCTGTCTGCGTAATCTTCATCATGCCAAGGCGATTTGCATCTGACCATGCGAGGCAAGCATGGGGGGCCAACATGGGATTGTTATCGATCTTATCATGTGCAACATGGGTAAAGTTGTCCCATTCTGGAACAGAGTGCATGTCGCATCCTGGATCTGACCCGCCCGATATCATATCTCTCTTCCCCGCAATTTGCGATTCGACTTTGGGAACCCCCAAGCGACTGCACAGAGGAGTGGCGCACTTATATACTTTATAGATAAAGAGCGATATGGTCGCCCCGAGGACTCGGTTATTGATGCCGGCGAGTCCTAGGGTGATGCCGGAGGATCTTTCACAACTTCGGGGCAGGCCGAAGGCAGCTGAAGGAAATAGATAGAAAAAGAGCAAGCGCCGCCCATTGTTTGATCCATTGATGTTGGTCTGTCTTGGGGGTGAATATTCACCACTCACTTGCGCGCTTGTTTTTGAGGCTGTCAAGTAGCTGCTTCTCTTTCAGCTGTCAATTTGACGTGTTTTGTTAAGAGAATAAGACAGTGAATGCCAGACTATGCCCTTCCCACCTAGTCCAATCTCGAGGCTTCGCGATCTTGGCCCAGTATGATCTTAGACTTTGTCGACTTGGGCTTCCCTATGGCACTAGAACTCGCTTCGGCCACTCAGCTGCACGCGCCGTCGCTCACATCAAAAGATAGCAGCCAACGCCACGGGACCTGTCAATATCCCCCCAATTTTGTACCCATCGTTTTAGTATAAGGAGGCCGACTAGGGTACAGAGTAGACAAAAAGGGCTTTGCTGCAAAATCTCTGGACTGCTCTAGATCTCATGTTGTCTTATAACGCGCTTAGGCGGGCGGAAATAAATTCCAGGAGAATGGTTCACTTGCACTTGCGACGCCACAGGTACCGGGTATACTTGCATTTTAAGCTTAGAATTAGGAATAAAAAGGCGCATCGCGACCGAAGGGAAGATCGCGGCAGTAAAGGTTTTCAATAAATGGCGTGCGAGCGCATTTTGAGTTGTATAAAGCGCTCTGCCTAGTCCCTTTGCCGCCTTTATGATACGCACCTTGGGCAACATGTTAATGGTGTCGTCGTTTTGCTTTTCCATCCCTGGAATGTCTGTGCAAATGTCTGCAGAGTCCCGTCTTTGGCTAGTATTCTAATCTCTACTGTCAGAGTTTCTACCGTTGGTCAACTTACGCACGAGTAATATGATTATCGTAGGCTAAGGGGTTCCCCAATCTGGACCCTGAGACCCATCTTTTGGCGATGAGGTGGAATAAGGCCGACCTAGTCAAAGTCGGGGTGCATAATTCTGGCTAACAACCACAGAGTGGATTGTGTGGCCTTCAGCTGAGACCTTGCGCGATGGCGGACGAGCTATCGTCAGCCACAACCCTCGAGGCTAAGTCATGAGCCCCGTCGAGGCACTCTCAAAATCATGCAATGGCGCCGAGTGGTCCATCGCAAGCGGTGGAACCAGCAAGTGGTTGATAGGAAGTCAGTAAGTGATAATTCACAATTGGGAGGCGACTTGGAAATGAGGATCAAGCCTTAGCAGCTCAATTGTGGACATGGCGTTGCGAGAATTATGAGAATCGTGGTTAGAAGTGGAAGAAAATGGCGTTGTCCTGCGAGTCCTAGTGTATAGACGTAGAAACCGAAAACGAGTCTCAGATGCATTATAAAGATGCCATGTGACCATGTTCCAGGTGAAGAAAATGAACAGGTCAACTGGTCATTCCTTTCCTCACAGAAGAGAACCGTCGTTCGTTGTAGCTGGTACAGGCCGCGGCTTTTCTAAGAAAGTCCTATAATACCTGACAAGATGAAGACGACATCGCCTTTGGTCGCCTTGGGCTCCTTGGCCCAGCTTGTGGCATCCACGGCTGTGGTGTCAAGCTACCTGGAAATATGTCCTTATGTATGTTTTCCATCCGATCAAACACCAAACCATTATACCATCTACTTGAGACTTACACTGACACTTTTTTTTTCCATAGAACTTTTGCAACGTTGGCGTCATAGTTGCATCTCTTTCTGCTTCCGGTCCTTACACGGACTGCAGTGCTTTCCAGGTATGTATATGTATTATTCAACCGTCCAACTAAAGCCACTCAAATGGACGGGACAAAACTAACCTGCGACTTATGATAGGCCTGTACGGTTACTCCTCTCGCTGTCACCGTTACAGTGACAGGCTCGGGATCAGCAGCTACGGAGACATCCAGTGTTGTCCTCGACCGTCGAGTCATAAGTGCAGCGGCAGCGGTGACGGCAGCAGTAACATCATGCCCGACCGCTGTCCCTACATACGCGAGTGCTTGTGGCTCACCTGAGGGCTTTGCCTCAGCCTGCGGTTGTATAGGCTACGATGCTACTACAGTGACTCTCTCGGCCGCCACCACGACTGTCACTGTTCCGGTCTCGACAAGTACTTCATCGGTCTCCTCGACAGTATCGTCGTCGAGCACGCAAACTGTGTCGACGTCGAGCTCTGTGACAGAATCTACATCGAGCGCTGCATCGACAAGCTCGTCCGTGACAGATTCTTCATCCTCGTCAAGCTCATCGACGACCTCGTCATCAAGTGCCTCTGAGACGAACTCCTCGTCTTCCTCCAGCTCCACGGCCACCGACTCTTCGTCAATCTCGTCGACTGTCTCCTCCACGGCAACAGAATCGGCAACGAGCTCGTCGTCCACAGGCTCGTCGTCCTCGACCAGCTCATCATCCACAGACTCGTCAAGCTCCTCGACTGTCTCTTCTACGTCGACGCAATCAGCAACAAGCTCCTCTATTGGTTCCTCGTCTACAAGCTCATCGACAACTTCGTCGAGTGCTTCTGCAACGGATTCGGCGTCCACTTCGTCGACTATATCCACTTCGACCAGTTCGTCATCCTCCAGTAGTTTCCTGACTACATCTTCCAGTGTCTCGCCGTCTACGGATTCGTCTACAGTCTCGAGCTCTGCCACTTCGTCTGGTTCATCCACGTCCACCGGTTCCACTACGAGCTCTGTTGCATCCACCTCTACGAGCACTTCCTCGAGCATTGCGGCCCTCACAACTTCGAGCGCGACATCGACCTCTGCCTCGGCTACCTCGTCCACCATTGGCTCGAACACTGCTGCTCCTACAATCATCGTGCCGCTATACCAGTACCCTCTCACCGGTGCTTATGACGCCCTGTACTCTGGGTAAGTAGAAACAATCCTTGATCATGATCCCTTTTGTCATGTTGCACTACTAACAACAAGTCATAGTATCGAATTGCGTCCCGACTTGACCTTTGTGATCATCGTCAACCCCAACAGTGGCCCCGGCAGTTCCACCTACCCCGACGACAACTATACGCCCGCTATTCAGAAGCTCAACGCCTACAGCAACGTCATCACAGTGGGTTATGTCAAGGTCGGATACACGAACAATGATATCTCGAGTGTGCTCAGCCAGATCAGCACGTACGCTGGGTGGTCAGCCAAGTCCTCCACGCTGGCGATGCATGGTATCTTCATTGACGAGTCGCCCCACGCCTGGTCAACTGCTGCCTTTGCCTACCTCGAGAGCGTCGACCTGGCCATCAAGAACTCTGCTGGCCTCGCAGGTGCTAGACTCGTAAGTCAAATGTAGTCTCAGTCGTCCGATTTTCATTTCGCTAATATACACCAGACCATCCACAATGCTGGAATCATCCCCGATTCTAGATTCCTCGCGGGTACTCACCTGGATGCCAGCATCGTCTCGTCGCAGAACTATGCCGACTGGTTGTCTTCCGGGCCCGCGAACGTTGCGGCCCTCGGACAAACTAGCCACTTGGGAGTAATGTTGAACTCGGTCCCAATCATGACCAAGACGGCCCTTTCCACGTTTGTCAGCTCGGTCAACAACGTTGCGCAGTACATCTACATCACCAACTTGTCCAGCAACATCTACGGGTCGTTTGGATCGGATTGGCTTGATTTTGTCGCTGTGACCGGCACGAGCACATCAACTACTAGTTTGACCAGCACGTCTACGAGCACGTCGGCCATGGCCTCGATCACTATCGTTGTCCCGCTGTACATCTATCCCATTGCTGACATATCCTGGGCCAAGCTTTTCACAGCGTAAGTTTACATTGCTTCCTCTTTAGAAGTCTCATTGAGATCTAACTCGCCGCCAGCATCGAACTCCGTCTCGATGTATCATTCATTGTGGTCATCAACCCCAACAGCGGCCCGGGAAGCGGAACCGCTCCCGACTACTACTACGGACCCGCGATAGCGAAGCTCAACAACTACGCCAACGTACAGACTGTCGGCTACGTGAGGACAGGTTACACCACAAGGGACATCGAGACCGTCATCTCCGAGGTCGAGACGTACGCTGGATGGGGATCCATCTCGAGCTCCTACACCATACACGGAATCTTCTTCGACGAGGCGCCCTACGAGTACAACGCCGACGCCGTGGCCTACATGAACACCATCGACGCCTTCGTCAAGAGCTCGACGGGCCTGAAGGGCGCCAAGACGGTCATCCACAACCCGGGCACCATCGTGGACCCCGCCTACCTGGTCGACGCCAACCTCGACTTCACCTTTGTCTTTGAGCACGACTACACCACCTGGATGAACACGCAGTCGGCCGCCGTCGCGGCGCTGCCCGCGGCCCGGGGCAAGTACGCGCTCATGATGAACTCGGTGCCCACCATGAGCACGTCCGACCTGAGGACCTTTGTCGCCTCGCTGTCGGCCGTGTCGCAGTACATCTTCCTGACGGACCTCGAGGTGGACTTTTACGAGTCCTGGGGTCCCGACTGGCTCAGCTTCGTCGCTGTCGCAAATACCTAAGATACGCGCTATGCATTGTACGAGCATGTAATGAATTAAGACTAGACTTGATGACGAGAGCTCAATAAGAGCACGGGCGCGCTTATATCGCGTCGCCTTTATTAATAGATAATAATATTATGGAAATTCTTCACAAGATCAAGATTGACATGTGCTATTTGGCTCTCCGCATAATTGTGTCAAAACCTTGCAAAGTTGATGTGTATGAGCTGTAATGACGTACAGATCTCGCCCTTGTGAACCTTAACAACAAGATGCGCCTCCCACTACAATGCCATGAATTGAGGGCCGATGAATATCCCCATACCTCTCCGAACACGCTCAGCTCTTGACAGATAAGATGGCCTCTGAACTACCCGAGGGGGCTCTGAGGAAGATTGCAGACTCGGTGAAAAACCTCATCGCCCCAACCGAAGGGCCCGACACTTCGACAGCCAAACCGGCGGCCCGGGACATGCCCCCGACGGGTGCGGGGACAGCAAAAACGCAATCTCGCAATACGGAGCAGACGCTGCACATGGAGCAGGCGGCACCCGTCGAGCACGAGACGGTCAAGCACCTCGAGCACGAGGTCGTGGAGACGGTGGTCGACAGGGAGATTCACCAGGACCATTATCACCGCACGATTCAGCCTGTCAAGGAGCGGGTGGTTCTTCCCGCCAAGCATATCTACATTGACACCGGGGAAGAGCGTGTAATTGACCGACGGGATGATGGGGCTGCGGAGGGTGCTTCGCGTGACGCCCGTTTGTATCCGGAGGAGGGCGTCGGAGGCCATAATCTCCGGAGCACCAAGAAGCACGGGCCTACCCTCCAGGATATTGAGCATGCCAATTGGTAAGTGGGAATCGATTGATGTCCATTAGGTATATTCTCTACGAAAATTGAATACTCACCAACGTATCAGCTATGTTGAGGAAACCGTCCGGAATGTAGTCACAAAAGAAACAATCATACCTCCACCTATTGAGACAACGCAACATATTCACAAATCTCGTCACTTGGCACCACAATCTGCAACAACAGAGCCTGAGGCCGTTGCTAGTGAATCGAGGAAAGGAAATGAACCTTCGAAAAGAGCGGGAAAAGGTACAGGGCACAAGAAACAGCCTCAGAGCTGAGGATGATTTTGAGGACGCAGTACTCGATTTGACAAAAATGTAAAGCGGTATATAATAGCCAAAGGTGCCAGAGAAACTAAATACCATATAAAAAAGCTACCGTATTTTCATGTCGCAGATTGGCTGTCAAATCTGCGCATGCTCAAAAGCGTGAAAGTTTTAGCTTCAAGAAAGGAAGAAACAATCGCCCAAAGCTTTCGGCGATGCACCGAATGGTCCACAAAAAAACTGTTGGTATGAAATGTGTTTTTGTATGCTGAGAAACTCACGATGCCGACTGAACGACCAAGTGCTATGAGCCTCATGACTGACTCGACAGCCAGTCCGGCTCCAGTATGTCCGTCCGTTTCCCGTCCTCCAGAGTGCCAAGCTAGATCTTATCTGATGAGACACGCGAGGACTCCCACTCTGCAAACGTCTCGGGAAACCTCGCGATGAGCTCCCTCATATCGTTGCGTACCCTAACATATTATCAGTCAGGAAAGGTCATATTTAGCCGCGCGTCTCTACCCACACGTTCCGGTAGTTCAAATTTCCAGGATACAATCCAGAAGAGCACAGGTTGAATCTCCTGCGAGGCGTATCAGTCATTCCGACGCCTAAACGGAGCATGGTCGTCTTACAGTGCATAAAGGGCATTCCTGCCGTCAAAGTCCTCGGCTGGCTCCGACGCTGGGAAATGCTTCAGGTACGCCTCCACGTACGATGTTCCCATCTTCTGTCTCGCGGGTCTCCAGGGTGCCAACTCGACTTGATGATTCTCAGTCAGGGCCAATAAAAGAAAGATCTAAGTGATTGGATGCGGGCCTTACATTCATGATGAGCATACCAGCTACAGGCATCAAAGATCTTTGGGACTCGCGTGTTCCTGTCGGTTCCCGCGTTCCCCTCCCACTGCGGTACAAGAATTAGCTTTCTACAATCAGAATCGACATGGAACGGTATCAGTTCCTCACCAAGTCTCCGTGAATCAATGTCGGCGTCACGCGTCTGCCCCCAGTCTCCATTGATCGCAGTAATCGCGGCACAACCCTCTCCATGATAACTCGGCGGAGCAAGCCAATCTCCTCGTCCGAGCCCTGGGCCTCGAGCTCGTGGTCAAAGTACAGGTCCAGATTGCGTGAGAAGGACTCCTCCCACGTGTGGCACCAGGTCATGTCCTGTGCCAGCCGGCCCTGGTATGTCGTGACCGGAAACCCGAATTTGCCATTACTGCGAGCCGCGCCTCGCCGGTGGAGCCCGGCCAGCATTGCGGGAAACGTGTCCAGGGAACATAGCTCTGCGTCCATGTCATAGAAATCGCACAGGAAGAAGTGTACATCTCCAGCAGTGCTGAACGTCCCCCATGCGATCGGCTTCGGCGCCAGGTCCGGCGCGGTTTCGTGTAGGGCTCTCATGGACTCGAACTCGCCGCGCATCATGCCCCTGCCGTCGTCGCCGATGGAGACCTGCGATGTGCTTTCAGCTGCCGCCACAGCATAGAAGTGGGCCAGGTCGCCAAGGGATTGCGAAATACCTTGAGAAAGTACGACACGCTCGCTCCATCTTGTTCGGCCGCGACTATCCGCGCCGTTTTGGTCCAGTACGAATGGCCGTGGGGGACGACCTCGAGCGACCTGGCCCCATTGGGCAGCCCTGTCCGGAGCGGTCAGGCTTGGCCGGCGAGCTTGGGACAAATCGTATCAAGTAAATATGACTTACTCGACTCGACGTTTGCGTCTACGTGGTGTATGTACTTCTCGGGGACTTTAGGCTCCTGGTCCCACTGGGGCGTTCCGCCCCAGTCTTCAGCGTTTCCCATGACTTCAAATGGTTCTGTTCTAGTACGTTGTGGTTCGGAGGGCGCAGGTCTCTTCGAGAGGATCTTCGAGAGGATCTAGTGATATTCAAGTATCTGTTGCGGGACAAGATTGGCATTCCGGAAGCGGAACCAACTGCTTGGGACCATGCAATGTCATGCCCCTTGCTTGAGTACCTAGGTACCCGGGGTTGTGGTTCGATGGCGTAGGATGGTGGAGGAATCACATATTGCCTCTTTTTATTCGGAAGAGGGAAAGTTGGACTTACATGTATCAATATTTCGCGAAAACGATTCTTCCCACGTATCAGACCAGGTCGGGTCTTGAGGCAGTCGACCCTGATACATGGTGACCGGGAATCCGAATTTGCCACTTGGAGACACTCCCCTCTTATATAGATCGGCCAATATCTTAGGAAACGTATCCAGGGAGCAGAGCTTTTCGTCCATATCGTAGAAAGTGCACAACAAAAATAAATATCTTCGTTAGTACTCTATGTGCCCCAGGAGATTGGTTTTGGCACTAAGTCCGGCAAGGTCTCGTGTAAAGCCTTTATAGACTCGAACTTTCTACACATTATTCCCTTGCCATCATCACCAACCAAAACCTATACATGTTTAGCTGTCTGCCGCATATATATGATTTCCCTATCCACTTAATTAGACTTACCTTCAAGAAGTATGATATGAGGGGACCCATCTTCCTTGGTAACAATGATTTGAGCCGTCCTGGTCCAAAAGGAAGCACCGCGGGGAACGATGTCTTGTGACTTGGACCCATCAGGCAATTCTGTCAAAGTATCAGAGTCCAGAGCTGGAGAAAACTGAGCGACTTCACTTGCCTGCTTCGATGTTGGCGTCTAGTAGCGAATGTATTTCTATGCAACCTCGGGCTCTGTTTCCCAGTGTGGCGTTCCGTCCCAATCAACGGAGAGCTCCATGGTTGATTATCAAAGAGTCGGGATGCGGCGGATGATGACAGACAATTATTTGCTGAATCTGAGTAAGAGAGGCTCTTTACCCGATTAACGAGGACTCTTTGCGACCGTCTTTTCTTTCTTCGTGCGATGCTTTGGTATTTGAACGACGCAAACAATAACATGAGATCAGTATGCCAGTGACGAGGCTCCCCGAGCAAGGAATTCATCGGCTGGCCCGGCCGTGTAACCATGCAGGTCAAGCTGCTGGGGAATTACAGGGTATCCCTTATTGGTTGTCCAAAAGTTGCACATGTCGGATGCGAATCTCGTTGTGGGCAAAGTGCCCGTCGCCCCCAAATGGCTTGCTAACCTAATTACTTGGCCTTGTCGTGGTTTGATGGTATTGTGGACGGCCTATAGCTTCCACGTTCCTCTTCATGGTGTATTCTTTGATCTGATGAGGAAATTGGCCACGAGATGGAGGGAATTCTAAACGCATCGAAATCCCAAGGAGCACCGGTTAGAAAGAAGCTGGGCGATGGATGAATTGTCCTTGAACAAAAGCGCACGAGGCTTCGATGATCTTCAAGCTTCCGGGGCAACAGATGCCTGTATGGCATTGGTACGTGTCGGTGCGACCATGATGCTGGGTCTGGATGCTATTTTATGGGCGCTGCTGTATGATCAGGCGGGAGGAGCGCTACTGATGAGCGCCCAAGCCCTGCTATCCCCGGCGCCACCACTGCAGCTGAAGTGACCCGTACTGCATGACAAGGATTCTGCTCGTTCGCGCTTACATGCGCTCAGTACCTATGGAAAAGGTGAATATCGGCAAGAACCCATGACAAGTCTTATCTATTTTCTTTCTTCCCCGCATGCGAATGCTGGAGCGTCGACTCCAATTGTTCCAAATCGGCAGGTTTGAGCCGGAAAGCGTTTGTGGTCTTCCGATCCCAGTCGCTACAAGTCACCAGCGGTACTGCTGCTGAAATGTCCATTCTCGCCATGCGGGACAACTATGAGTGAGTAAGTGAGAGCTGAGTACTGCAGCCCAATCGGAATCGTCATCTTTGGCCTGAAGTTTGCAGTCTAGGGAGTCATGGAGGGCAAGACGGGGAAGAACCGCTCGAATCTTCTAGGTTCCGGGTCGGCGTCAGTGTCGACGCAGAGTTCGAGGACATTCACACTCCGTAATCTCACGAAACGAAACAAAAATTCCGAAGAAGCACACTCGGTCTCGCATGGCAAAGGGCCCTTGGGGCTCACGACACTCTGGAGCCCCTCAGAATCTGGCATAGCCGATGTCGTGTTCATTCATGGTCTGAACGGCGGATCACAGAGCACTTGGACATACAATGGAGATAAAACAACATTCTGGCCCAAAGAATGGCTGCCGGAAGATAGTGCTTTTCAAGATGTCCGTCTTCATTCCTTCGGCTACAGTTCAGGCTGGTCGCATGCAAGCATCCTCAATATCAATGATTTTGCGCAAGCACTTCTTGCATCTATCCAGGATGCGCCTCAGATTCCGCGTGGAGACTCGGTACGGCTTGACTTCATGCTTCAAATACGGACGTGGAATTAACGCTGTTAGGCATCGCCGCTCATTCTGATCGCCCACAGCATGGGCGGTCTTGTAGCCAAAAAGGCTTACATACTATCGAAGCAGATAGCAGCTTTCGGACCGCTATCTCAGCGAGTGATTGCCATATTCTTCCTCGCCACACCCCATCGAGGTTCAAATATGGCCGAAATGCTCACAAAGATTCTCGGCCTTGGAGGTGCGCGGCCATTCGTTCGGGAGCTCCACCGAGACTCGCCCACGTTGCAGGCCATCAATGAAGAGTTTCCAAGATTCTGCGGAGATCTGCAGCTTTTTTCCTTCTTCGAAACACAACCAATGAACTACGGTATAGGGAAAGGACTGATTGTCGAAAAAGAATGTGCTGTGCTGAACTACCGCAACGAGAGGACGGCGTATTTGAACGCAAACCATAGAGATGTCGCCCGGTTCGTGTCGCGTAGTGATACAGCATACATCACCGTACGCAATGCGCTCGCAACAACTCTCGAACAACTTCGTTCCCAGCGCAAATCGACGAATCATTCTCTCCTCGCTGAGCAGAAGCAAATACTTGAGACATTTCTCGGGATAGATGATGTACCGGAAGACATGCTCGGAAATGCTGCAACTGCTTATGTTGAGGGCTCATGCGAATGGTTCACGCAGAGGGAGTGTTTCCGAAACTGGCGCGACCACGCATACTCTGAGACTCTCTGGACACAAGGCAAGCCGGGCGTCGGGAAAAGTGTGCTCGCCGGTCATGTAATCACTCATCTACGCCGCTCTGAGACACGCAAAGACTGCTGCTTCTACTTCTTTGCCCGGAGCGACAAGCCCCGATCTACCGTATCGAGCTTCTTGAGGTCAATCGCCTTTCAGATGGCGGTGATGCACCCCGAGATCATGGAGGTTCTTACAAGCATACTCAGTGGCTGGAAAGATTTGAAGATCGGCAAGGTCGACTCTAATCCCATTTGGCGCAGGCTGTTTAATAACGGGATCTTGAAAGTAAAATTGAACGCGACTCAATATTGGGTTATTGACGGCCTGGACGAATGCAAAGAGGGTGCAGAGCTCATCAGTCTCCTTGCAAGGGCGCAGGAGATGTGGCCATTATGCATCCTCATTACTTCTCGAGACACATTCGACACGGTGGCAGTCTTTCAACCAAAGGGCGAAGTGGTTTTGGAGCAGATACATGAGAAAGACACAAAGTCGGACATTAGTCTGCTGATAGACCGAAGGATTTGGTCCATTCCCGCCAAAGACGAGGAGATGAGGGGCGACATACGCCAACGAATCATTGATAAATCGGCAGGAAGCTTTCTCTGGGTCGACTTGGTGCTGAAACGTCTTCAAAAGGCACACCTTTCGACAGACGTTGAACGAATCCTGAATTCGGTGCCGTCGGATATGAATGAGTTGTATCACGAGATATTGGTGGCCATATCGGAAGACACAGCTAGCAGGCACTTGGCGAAGGCGATTCTCAGATGGGTAACGTATGCCTCTCGACCAATCACCACTTTGGAACTCCAAGCAGCTCTTGAATTGGATCTGGAGGATACCGTAAACGATATTGAAAGGTCGATTGCAGTGAGCTGTGGTCATTTGGTGTTCGTGGATGCACAGTCTCAGGTGCGGTTGGTCCACCAAACGGCCAGAGAATTCCTCACCGACGCTTCGGTCGAATCAGAATTCTTCATCAACAAGGCCTCTGGTCACAGAGTCCTGGCCTTGACTTGCCTTAAATATCTTTCTGGGAGTCAAATGCAGCCACCAAGGTCCCGAAAACTGTCTCTTGGTACGGACCCGAGCGACCGATCACCATTCGTCAAGTACGCAGCCGTGTGTCTGTTTGACCACGTTTCTAATGCTGGGGCTGAAGGCCGAGAGCTAATACCAGATCTGGTTCGCTTCTTCGAGTCGCCCAATGTCCTAACGTGGATCGAGTATCTTTCTCAAAATGACGCTCTGGCACGTTTGTTGCAAGCCGGGAAAACGATCGGCACTCTTCTTAAAAATGGCATGTACTATACGATCACTGGTATATCGCGTGATATGTCTCTCCTGGAAGCCTGGAGCACAGACTTGATAAGACTGGCCTCTAAATTTGGACAGCAGCTCCAGTCTAACCCTCAGGCTATACACGATCTTATACCCCAGTTCTGCCCGACCGACTCGGCGATTTACAAGAGGTTCGCATCTAATCGAGGCCTCCACATTGTAGGAGCAGTGGAGAAGCTATGGAACGACTGTTCGTCAATGATATCACGCGGTCGGGGAGAAACGATCACAGCGGCGATTTGCTCGGATAAGCATATTGTGCTCGGCACCATGCAGAAGACCATTTACCTGTACGATCAGAACACCTATCAGCATATATCCTGCATGGAGAATCAAGAGCCGGTCATGGTGCTAGCTTTTGGGATTACCGGCACCGTCTTTGCATCCTCCGGTACCAGGTCCATCAAGATATGGTCGACGGAGAGCAAAGCCGTAATCAACAGTATTCAGATACCGTCACGATGCATGTCGATCGCATTCGTGAATAATGACGGGATGCTCCTTGCAGCACTCCGTAATAACGAGTTCCTCTATTGGGACATATCTCAAGATACCAGCGAGACCGCCCGATGGACTGTCGACCCAGATGTTCGTGAGACATTGGACTACTTGACACCAACAGCCGCTTCGATCAGCCTAGATCAAGGTTTACTGGCCGTCTCCTACCGAGCCCATGAGATTCTTGTATGGAATTACAGCGAAGAAATTCTGCACGATCATTATTCCCGTGCTTCGGGGTCCAGAATCAATCTCGATCAGGCGCAGTTACGCAAAGAAACCGTGCTGGCCCTTGCCTTTAGCGAAGGCCCAGAGTCAAACGCCCTCGTCGCAGGATACATGGATGGTGAACTCGTCCTCTTCGATACCCAGATGGGTACAGTCAGATGCTCCGTGCATGGCGTAAACGCGCAGACTCTGTGTTCCTCGCCAGACGGGCGTACTCTGGCCACGGGCGATGCGGCGGGTACGATTCGCATATTCGATCTGGAAAGCCTTCGTTTTCTTTACAAGATCAGCTTTGACGCCGAATTCATAGCGGTCAGATCGCTGACCATGACAAGCGACAACCACCGACTCCTCGATATACGAGGCCGACAGTGTCGCGTCTGGGAGCCCATTGCGCTCCTGAGACAGGAGGCTGACGACGCCAACAGCGACGCCTTGTCCGTGTCGACCATGCCCATGGAAGTCGAGTTCGAGGGCCCCATGAACGTCGTCTACATAACGGCCATGACATGCAGTCGAAGTGGTGACTTCATCACGTGCGGCAAAGACGACGGCAGCGTCCACCTTTACCGGACCTCAACGGGTCAGCATATCCAGAAGCTGCTGAACCACTCGTCTGCCATCAACTTCTTGGTTTTTGACGACAAGACCGGGCTGCTGTTTTGCGCGGACCAGTCCAGCCGCGTCGGCCTCTACCGTGTTTCCATGCAGCCGCGGACACATTGGCAGGTGCAAAACTTGTTCGATACTCACTGCACAGGTGCCATAGTCCAAGTTTTGGCGAACTCAAAGTACACAAGAATTCTCGTATCGACTGCTGATGAGGATCTTTTGCTTGAGCTTAGCGGTCCCAAGTACGACGTCCGTCGACAATCCTGGGGCCCGCCTAGATCGTCCTTTTCGTGGGCTGCGCTTCCTATGGACGCGGAGAAGCTCCTCTACTTGTGCAACAACCAAGGGACTATTCATTCGTGGGACACACTTGACCAGGTTTCGAAAGACCCCATTCATTTCGACCTCATCGATGAAGTCACTCGCGCGGTCAGACTCGTCAGCTTACCGGGTAGTCAATACTTGGCCGGGTTAGGCACGAACTCTGCACAAAGCACGACTTCACAGCTGTGGAGGAGCTCTTCCCTGCAGTCTGATTCACGGACAGCTGTCTCGGTCCCAGAGTTTGAAAAGGTTTCCAAACGTCTGGAACATATCATCGGCGTCTATTGTGAGCACCTGATCTACTTGGACATGGACGGCTGGGTGTGCAGTGCAGCCTTGAACCCTTTCGACGCCAACAGCCTACAGCGTCACTTTTTTATACCCGCCGATTGGCAAAGCCTCAACAGCAAGGCCATGATCAGTATCACGTCGCAAGGGGACATCGTGTTCTCGAAGCGATCCGAACTGTTGGTGGTGAGAAGAGGGGTGGAGTTCGAGAGAAAGGCTTTCAGTCACAGGACGACTAGCATGTCTGGGAAGCTGCAAGGCGTCGGAGGTTCACGAAGGGCTGGTATGGTCGAGCGGCCCAAAATCCCGCGTGTCTCTAAATCGGCCACCTAGAGGTCTTCCTTTCATAATCGTCATGTCATATAATTCCAGCTGCATCGACATAAAATATGGGCATGGGTATGGCGTCATACGTAACTGCAATGGCGTGTTATTTGTCGTTTTTAGATCACCGAAAAGCTCTTAATCGAGCGGTAGGATAGATTTCTATTTGCAATGTCATCACACATTGAGATACTTTCAGCAGCTCATCAGACGACCTACTGTATGGCCAATACTCTGTATACTGTATCGTAGGATAAGTACAAGTATGCTAAATATAGACCAAGTTCTTTTTAATTCTTATGTGGTCCATTACCTCCTTTCGTGCTCTATCTATCCCTGTCCATTGATACCCGTCTACTAGCGACAAGCGGGATAATAATGCAAAGGACTCAGAAGCTCCAGGGGGTTCCAAAGTTGTAGCTACGAGAGACACGACGCCGTGATTCCATCGTCTTCTGCCGTGGCTATCCGAGAGATTCTAGTCCAGTCTGAGAGACCAAGCAGTGCGGTTTCGATACATCTGGCTCTATGGGGCCGCTCTTACCGTAGCGTTCAGCCATCGGACTGGGACAAATTGATTCAAGTAACTCTTACTTACTGAAATATATGTTGGTATCCACGTGGCGTATGGGATTTCCCGGGACGTCGGCGGTCTGACTCCACGGAGAATGTCCATCAGAGAAGCCCATCTGTTTTGCGGGTCTCGGACAGCGATCTAATATTTATCTCTAAGGAGGGTCAATCCGAGCCCAGCTGAAGTGGAAACGCGTCTTGGCGCGTGTACTTCGGAGGGCGCATCTCTTTCGATCGGATCCATTGTGTGTCTGGCAGCGAACATAGGAAGAGGTAGATTGCAAGTTCCAGAGAAAGGAGTAACCTAGTTCTCTACTTTGGATCACGCAAGGTCAGCTGGCTTGGGTATCCAGGACTATGATTTGATGGCGTAGGCAGGTGTGGCAATCACACATGTCTCCTTTTATCTGCCAACTCTGCCGAAAGGAGTCGTTGAGCACTGAGCACTTCGAGCTGTGATTTTCGAGTCGTAAAGCAACCAGAAATATACGTCCGTTCAACACAGAACCTGACCACCTATAAAAAAAATAAAAAATAAAACATTCACTCTTTGCATATATGTCACTATACAGTGCAGTCCAAGAGTCTTGTTGAAAAAAGTATTATAATAATCTAGGTATACCACATTATCAGGATTTTAAGTTGATTGGATATCATTTGAAAGCAACGGCCTGCACCAAAACTTGATCCCCAAGCAAAGCAAAACAAAACACAATTTTAAAAGCATCCATATTTTCGCTGCATGTCCAAGAAAATCCCATTCCATTTTCCCATTCAAGATTTCCTCACAAAAGAAAAGCCATCATTGTCAGTTGGCCACAACCATGCGCCCAGCCATGAGATCCGCATAACCCGGGAGCGGGTGCCGCTCAAATGCCACGTTGGGCATGACGAGCGACCGCGGCCTCAGGAACTCGTCAATCTCGGCCTCTTGCACGGCTGTCTCAAAGCTCGGCGGCTCGAGCGACTCGAGCAGAGACGCGCCCGCCGGCTCGACGCCGACTTGCAGCGGCACGCTCATCATGATGTTGTAGTTGTTGCCGCTGCACGACATGGAGACGGTGATCCAGAGGATGTAGGCCCGGGACGCGATGCACGAGTGGAATGAGGGGATGAACGTCTTCTTGTGCGTCGGCAACTCCACGGGGACCCTTAGCCGCGCCGTGTGGTAGATGGGAGATGCGTATTTGCTGGAAGCGTTGCTGCCTCGTCGGTTGCCTCCCTGGCTCGACCTGTCCGTGTCGGAGAGAATGTCGCTGCCGTTTGTGCTCACAGTGTCCGCCGAATAGGTCGAGGCCCTTCGTGTCTCGCCGATGAGGTTCTGCTGCCAGTTGCATTTGTCGATCTGGGTAGTCGAGATCGAGGTGGTCGACGGGTATGATCCTCGGCCGTCGGCGCCGTAAATGCGTAGCCAATCGCCCATGTTGGGGAAACTATTGATAGCACCGCTGCAGTAGTAGGTCGTTGCTGTAATCTTTGTTGATACGCTGGTAATCGTTGGTGGCAGCGATTGGGCTGAGGCCGGGTCGAAGACGAGGTCGACAAGGGCGTGTGTCTTTGAAGCGGAAGCGCCATCCGGGCTCAGCATGATGGCACTTGGCTGCCTGGCCGAGACTGTGACCTTGCCAATCTTTCCAGACAGTAGCGATTTTCTCAACGTCTTGCTCTTGGACATTTTGTACACGGTATCCTTTGAACTGATCGCCAATGGTGGCTGCTCTGGGTGTGCAGGCAAGACTCGGATCTGTTGGGAAGCCTCAAGGAGCCGTGCGTGCTTTCCCGACCTGTCCTCATCTGCTAGCACTCTCGCAACTACGCTGTAGTCGACTCTTGCCATCTCTGGGGCCATGTCATCCAAACCGCCCCATGGCCCCATGGATGGGGGCAAGATGAGGTGGCTATCGTGAACGGCGGGACTGTCAACCTTGTGGTTGCAGGCATTGATCGTCAGTTGGTTGGGCACAACAAAGTTGAAAGGAATGTCGTATGTTTGACCAACTCGGAAGACCTTGTTGATTGGGTATGATGAATCCTCAATGGGCATCTCCAGCTTGAGAAATGTGTGCGATGTGCTGTGAGGGGCCCGGACGCCGTCCATGCGTGTCTTTGTCGTCCCGAGGAATAAGATATTGACTTTATCGAAGGGGGTGTCCTTGGAAACTTGAATCTTGGCATGACCTGAAATCGGCGACGAAGAGGTATAGACTCTGTTTGCAAAGTGATTGTCGAGTTGGATGACCATGTTGGACTTGGCGCCAGCAAACATCTGAGTTACATCGCCGAACGTGGTGGTCTCGTGCCCGGCTGAGGAAAACATGGTCGCAATCTGATATAGCTGGGAGCCAGCTACAGCGCTTTCGAAAAGGGCAATTGATTGTATAGCTTTTTATGATAATATTTCGCGATTGAAGCTGTTCTTGCTTGGATGATGTTGCGCCCGTCGAATCTGGGCGTTCGTCGTGTATGAAAGATATATCGTGGGGCACCTGACTCTGGTTTATGTGTGTGTGCCTCACTGCTTTGTCTTGTCCAGTGTCTCGTGTATGTGTGTGACGAGATGTGTGTGATGATAGGCCAGGCGTCTTCCCTACATGATGACACGAGAGTTCCTGGGCGCTGCCTTATATTGATAGCCGTTGGACGATAGTACGAACTTTTAGCTTTGGGTTGTCAGGACCGAAGTTGGTGCTAGAAAGAGTCATCCTGATGGAGAAGGGGGAAAAAAGGGAACGAACAAAAAGTACCAGCATTTTGTCAGCACCCGCATCCCGCTTCCGCAGTGATGAGCTACAATCCCCAGGCAAGGCAAGCTACAGTAGATACGTAGAGGGCGGGAAAGTGTTGCTTCTTCGGCCAGCATCTGTCTGACCCCATGCTTTGCTTCCCCAGCTATTTGCGCGGACAGTAAGCGAATGGGCTGAGGTCATTGGATGGAGACATGGCACCTTGCAGCACGTTCGCTAAACTCGAGGCCGGAGACGCGCCCTTCAGGTTGTAAGGGAGCGAGACTAAACCTACTTCGGCCGCTCGTGGTCCAAAAGAAGGTCAGTCGTCATCTGTGGCCTAGGTTATTTAGGCCGGACCGGTCCTGTCATGCCTGGGGAAAAGAGACACCCACCTTGCTGACCCGGAATATTCGATCTGTAGCGTTTCAAAGTGACACAGATTTGTGGATACATTCCCCCGAAAACACACACGGCTTCGGCTTCGGCCTGAGAGTACGGAGTATGGACGGCGTGTTAAAGCAGGACGGTGGATCTACCATGGCGGTCATAGAGGCCCGCATGGAGCTCCGTCCATACGCTATTGTTATTTTAGTATGCGCCTTTCGCAACTCTGCTAGTATTGACAAGTGGCTCTCTCAACCCGTCTCTCTCCATGCGAAAATCATGCGGTGAAAAGAATGTTCCCTTGGCATCACGCAGCTTCTAGAAACTACGTGATGCCATTATGAAAATGAAATGACGAGGACGCGGCCGCCGAGAATCATCATTTGGGTGCTCGGGCTTTGTTTTGTCCTGAAGTCAGATGGTGATATAAGCACTTGGTACTAGAGGACTATACTATGCCAATTAGAATTTGACGACATGTTTATTCACATCTACTTATTCAGCACTGTAAAGAATGTCTAACCTAGCGGAGATCACAGATTAGGCAACTTTGACTGAAGTAGAGATTACTCAGATCATCTGTCATCTGAGGTGTCTCGATCATATTGGTGGTTGTTTGCGACCAATAACCATTATTCGGAAATCCGTGATTCGCTCATTGGAATGAATACCAAATAATTGTAATATCTCTTAACAATCTGGTCACAATTTGTACAGGATTCCGGCTTGCCAGCTTGATGCATTGAACCAAAGAGGAAGAAAAAAGAGAGAAAAAAGAAGTTACGGATGCAGATTACAGGGTGCACCTCCGACCTCGGACTGCGGGGTATTGTACGGCCTAGACTTTTAGGACAAGCGAATTTACCGTCTTCCCAGCAGCTTGGGTCCACTGGTGAACTACCTAGATTGCCACTGCAAAAGAGTTGTCTCTACTGACCCTGATGGAAAGCCACCGTGATTGAAACATCATCAGCTATCCATTCATGAAATTCTGGTTTTTATTCGTTTGCTCATTGCTTCTTCCCATGCGTAAAGATCTTGTAACATGATATCCCTTGCCTACAAACAACCAACATGATTACACCGCCACCCAACATCAAAACTCGGCACTCAGCTCTGTTGAAGCCATTCAGTCCGCATCTACCACCTAACATGACTGCTTATTAATGCCCCATGTTCTCAATTCAGTGCCCTTCCGGCAAGCAGTCGAGGCAGTCAGCAGCCGGGAGGAGCTCAAGATCGACACTAGCAAACAGACATACAGGCTACTGCTGCTTGGACCCCTGGGTCAACGTGCATGTCTGGGCTTGGTATGACTCTTCGCCGTCCCGAGTCATGGGTCTCTTCTCCCCCATGATGGAAAGGGCTGAACGAAGCGGAGACGAAAACAACCTTGGAGGACGCAATGGCATTTGACGTTCTAATGGCGGCGCTAGATATCCTAGCTCTGATATAGGGGAGCGCGGCCACGCCTTGACATTTATTTTAGAGCACGCCTTTGCAACGACAAGCTTGGTCTATTTAGTAGACCACGTCAGCTGGCTAGGGTAGGTATTATAGTAGTAGCCGCACTCTCAGCCCTGGGACGATTGACTTGGACATGTTTCAACTTTGTCAGCCATTGGGTTGAATAATGTGAATACCAAAGGCGACCAAGAAAGATCGCTTGATTGTTATTGCTACTAGCGGTTTCTACCAACGGTCCAGAAAGCAGCCACCTGTCTAATAGTCGGGGCTGCTTACCAAAGCCAATCCCCATCTGCCTCTATAATCTAAACTCTATCGTTCTCTGGTAGCATAAGCTGACTCTTGCATGATTCAACATGTCGCATGTGCAGACTGATGTCATTCTATGATGCCTCCAGCCAAGAAACAGTCAGCAAATCCGGAGCATCTCAATCCCACGAGATGTACAGCATGATGCCAGCACCCAGAGCGATGGCGGCGAACTGCACCAACGTATTGCGCAGCTCTGCCTTCTTGTTGGGGCCCGTCTCGAGGAGCTCGGGAATCACCGCCACGGTGCCGACGTACAAGAAGGTGCCGGCGGTGAAAGGCAGCAAAAGATCACCGTAGGTGAGCGAGGTTCCAAACAGACCACCTCGCATGCTCACGGCGTCTCCTGCCGAGTTGCCGCCAAACTCCTGGACGGCGATTCCAATCAGTGTTCCCAACAGGGCACCGAGAGCCGTAATGAATTGGGCGCCCATGGCTGCGCGCTTGGAAAATCCAGATTGGACGAGAAGGGCAAAGTCGCCGACCTCATGGGGGATCTCGTGGAAGAAGACGGCTACCGTCGTCGTCGCTCCGATGGTGGGGGACGAGTAGAACGAGGCCGCCATGGCGAGGCCGTCGGTGATGTTGTGGGTGAAGTCAGCGCTACAAGCATGTGTCAGCATTTTTTGTCGATTTTGCGACGACTGATTGCGTAGAGCGCCGCTTCGCTCCACGCAGGATCAAACCTACATCATATTCAGGTAGCCTCCAAGTTTCACACTAGGATTGATCTCCTTCTCGACAGATGGTGGTGGTGCCGCTGGCTCTGAGGTCCCATTGGCCTTCTTCCTGGACTTTACCTCGCCCTCGACAGTCTGCACGGAGCTTGAGGAACCCTCAACCGTTGTGCCATGTGCATGCTCGTGAGCCCCATGGCTATGCTCGTGGCCTTGTCCTCCCGTAGCAATACGAAGTCCCTTGTCCATGGCCACAAAAGTCATGAAACCTGCCAGAATGGCGGCTCCGAGAAGTAGATTCCTGTTGGGCTCGACTAGAACGAACCGAACCTGCTCAGGATGGTCCTCGCCAAGGAAGATCTCGGGAAGCAAGTGGAACAATGTATCGCCCATGAGACCGCCGACGGCAAAGGCCACCATGACGTTGAGCGACGACGGATCGATGTTGGGAGGGCATAGCGCGAGGAGGAAGTTTGGCGGCCCAGAAATGTATAGCGTGGCCAGGATCGCGTTGACTGCTGGGCTGCCGGGGAAGAGAACGCCAAAGATACGAGATGTGAGGGTGGAGGCGCCCTCAGAAGCAGCGAGCTTCTCAGCGCTCAGGTCTGCGACCACGGGGCATAACTACGGGTGACCATGTTAGATGCGCTTGCATTTTGTGACAATGAGCTGCATCGGTACTCACTTGCAACCTTTCCTCGAGGTCGTCTAGGCTCAGAGACGCGGCCGACAGCTGCTGCGTCCCGTTGACGGCGGCCGCCGCTACGGAGACGAGGCCGATTAGCAGCGTGAGCCGGCATAGAAGTCCTCTCGACAACATTTTCGCGGGGAATCCTATTTCTCTTCGACTTCGACCCTTCTTCTAACTGATTTGCTCAGAGCTTTGGACTCGAGAGCGAGAAATATTATGTCAGACGAAAGGGAAGCTTTCTCCCTCGCTTCAGCGCGCACTTATCCGGAACTAGCGGTGCTGCGGGCGCCAGCGATAGGCATCCCGAGCTCGGATCTGATAAGGTAAGATGAATAGCATGACGTTATGTCTCGGCGGTGAAAATTATATCCGAGCCAGTTTTTGTGGGATTCCTCCCTGGCGATTCTGTTTGTTTTATTGTAGATCTCCTTGCAGATCATTTTACTTTATTGCTGAGTCTAAAATTTCCCCTTCCCCGTGTTCCAAAGTCGCCAGTGACATGTTTGCAGTCGCGATGCTTATTCTCCACATTGCCAAATTATGGGGATACGGATTAGTTCCAACGACAAGGGACATGCTCCAATTCCTGAACGAAGAGTCAGTAGTAATTATCCTTTATTTCGCAATTGACTGTTGGTCTGTATGTCCCTCTGTGATGTGCCTGTAAGCGACGATTCCCGGGTCACATCATGTGCGAAGTAGCATAAGAACGTGTCGAAGGAGTGGCCTGTGTTGGTCTCCAAATTTCGACGTCTTCCTGCTCTATATACAACGTCTGCCCATACTCCAAGAGGCGCAGCGCAGCATGATTGATATGTATCATCTGTTGGCCTTATGTTGATGCCCTGAGTCCATGATTACGGTCAAACTATTCCGAAATTTCGGTTCACTGCCAATTGATTGATTATAGCGCAGGTGTATTAAGTACTCTGGACAAAAGTTTGTTCTTTGTCCAAACATCGGATGAAAGTCGTTTTTCGAAATAATTATTAAACTCCGAATAAAAAGTCTTTTCGAAATTCGTCTAAAGATCATATTTTTTTAAGTTTAAGATTTACAAGATTCTAATAAGAAAAAAAAAAACATAGCATGAGTTTCTGCGCAGTGACACATATTGATATAAGAAAATAGCTGTAGCAGTAACTTGCATAACCTATAGGGAGAGTCAACCTGGAGAGAGTTAATCTGGAGAGAGTCAATCTGGAGAGAGTCAACCTGGAGAGAGTCAACCTGGGAAGAGTCAAACTGGGGACAGTCAAACTGGGGACAGTCAACCTAGGGAGGTCGAGGGAGGTCCACCGCCTCATCCATACGTCTTTGTGACTCGGAAATATGTCAATGTTCCACAACTACAATCCTTCTCCAAACGTCTTTATGACGCGAAAATATATACCTGTTCCATAAATACAATCTTACGCACAGCCTCGTACCGCGTCCGCTGGCGCCGTGACTCGTCCACACGGCGTTGTGTGTCTTATATATTGTCTTGTGCCCGGCTTTTATCCCTACGGAATGCCAGAGAATATATATGGCCAGATTTGCCACATTGTCCGTTTCTTAGAACAAGACTCGAATTGCAATGATCTGCCGCTCAAGCAAATAAATATATTTGAATATATTTCGAACAAGTAATTGAATTTTTCTTACTTTATGCTTATTTCATGCGAAGATTTCATCTGATCTCTCAAGATTTGAGCTTACAACCCACAGCCGGATAGAGACTTGGCCCCTGCAACCATAATTTCCACGATGGTTGTGGTCATTCGTGGTATTCCCAGGGCCAGTACGCGGGGGATAATGATGAGCAGTGGGATCTATGCATATATTGCAAAAGGAACTTCATGCTACCATTAGAGGGACAATCAGTACCCGACGTATGTACCACCTACCCGTGCAACTATACTTTGACTAATATTCCCGAATCTAGATCCTTCGTACTTTTCGCACCTTGGGACGGACACCCACCGTGATAGGAGTCGTTTGCCCGAACACTACCGCATTTGTGATCAACTCTCCCGGGTCTTCTGCCTCTGGGCCAGCGGCACCCAAATTTCCGGAACATCCCTTACGACCCGCAGCAACCGCAGGCACAGCCAGAGCCAGAGCCAGTCGACGTGCCTGCAGGCGACCTGCCACCGCAGTTGTCCCAGGGAGCGGACATTTTGGCAAGTCTCAATACGCATATTCTGGCATTCCGTGGGGATGAAACTCGGGCACAGGCACAGATTTCCGAGTCACAAAGACGTATGGATAAGGCGGTCGCGTCATTAGGTACCGGTCAGAGGGACCTCACCAGGTTGTCTCTTACTCTCCCCAGCCTAGAGTATAAGATCGCAGTAATTGGACTCCAGCTAGCTGGAACCGCGCTTATCGACGTGACCGTACCCAGTTCAGGCTGATCGGCGAGATAGCCGCCAAAGATACACAACAGTCAAAAGTCTCCGAGTCGCAGAGACGTATCGATGAAACGCTGTCATCACTGTCTGATATGGGCGAGAGGGATGTCCCTCAGCGGCTGCGGTGGCGGGTCGCCTACAGGCACGTGGGACTGGGACTGGCTCTGGATCTGGCTCTGGCTCTACTAAAACACAGCATCTTTACGCACAATCGTCTCGATTTCGCTTTGAAAACTAAATATTCTTATTCTCGGTTGAATTTCAAATTTCATCCCAACATAAATCGTGGCGACCGGATGATATGCTACGGTACGGTATGAGTGTATATTTTGCTCTCACTTTGTTCTGCTCTCGCCTGCCCGGGTATCGAGACTCGACCTGCGCCGCCTGCTCGCTCATCTGATGCTATCATAAGAGCCACTTTTCCGGGGACAAACAGATAGACAAGCCGACAAGATGGGCAGGTAGCTAATCTCACCCGTCGGCGAGATTTGGAATCAAAATGGTATTCATGATTGATCAGAAAACCGGCCAGTTGGTTGACCACAAGGTGTATGTTGTAACCCGCTTGAATGTCTTACTTCAGGTCTAGGGCCAGAGCTTGTTAGTGAAGCTGCGCAGAACTAGGTTAGTATACCCGAAATTGCGGATGTCGCTGTAGATGAGAGTCTGGGCGAGATCAAGCAATCCGTTCGCGATGCGTCTCTGTTCGTTGAGAAAAAATACGGGGATAGCTCATCTTTTCCAAATGTTCCAATATAGATATGGCACCCCGTAGAGATGCCAGCCTGCTCAGTAAGAGCCTCCTTATTTATTGTCAAGTTGCTTGTGATGATTGTCGTACTCGCCAAGAAAGTAGACTACAAAGGGTTAATCAGTGATTTTACTGCAGTGAGGGTGCAGGAACAAACTTACCAGAGGCCTTCTTTTTCACTCCATCGTTATACTTGCCATCGTGGGTATTGACAATGGAGATTTGGTGCTTGTCCTTGTAATGTTGAGTCGGGACGGATGTACGCGAGAAGTGAGTCTAGAAAACAGGGGGAAAAAAAGAATAAGGGCGGCTGCCTTGAGCGAGCCAGTGGGATTCCCCGAAGCCATCCATTTATGATGGTGTTGGAATTCAGAGACGACCTGAAGATCTCATTTATTCTGTCGGCAGGATGTCGGTGCATTTAGTGAACCTGGCGCCGGTATGTTTACCGATTGGAGGCAAACACCGAACTGAAAAAAGCCCGCCGAGCGACCCTTGACAAGGATAGGCAACGCGAATTATAGGGGATGCCTTTTACAGCCAAGGTGCCGCTGGTCTATCAAGGCCAAGGTTGAGAGCGCATGACATGGTAGAATGAAAACCCACCTCGGTTTCTCTTGTCAGGGTCATCATGAAGTAAATGATTCTAGTCTGCATATAACAGGAAACATCATTGCTCAACGCGCTGCGGGCAAATTTATGTGACAGGCACTCCTCGGAAACCTGGAAAGAAACCAACGGACGCAGACTCTTGGCCAAAAACAACCCCATGCTGGATACCCCGCGCTGGTACAACCAAGCATCCCCGTTTCTCCATGCGCTCCCCAGATCGGCCCGCCGCCGGGCGGAGTTCATGGTCGCTGGCAGCTGCAATGAGAAGCGCACATGATGGCAGGTTATGGTAACATCGCTGCGAGGGTATCTCCGACGCCACGGTACTCGCTTAGATCACGCATGTGTTCAAGGCCGGAACCAGACGAGAATGACACACTATCTCACCAGGTAATATGACTATATGAAAGCCACGGAGCGCAGTCTGGAAGAACTCGAGAGACCCGTCATTATCTTGCCTAAGGCTCCGAAGCAATTTTAACCTCGACTTATTCTTCAAGATGCTGTCGCTCTTTTCAGCATTTTTCGCTACCACTGCTCTCAGTGCCCTCGTCTCGGCGACCCCGGCGAAACTTCATCGTCGAGACGATCTTGATGCTTTCGTAACCACAGAAAGATCAATCGCGCTTCAGGGTGTTTTGAACAACATCGGACCCAATGGCTCGCTTGCCACCGGAGCCGCTGCTGGCTATGTGGTCGCCAGTCCCTCCCAAGCCAATCCAGATTGTGAGTCAATTCATCCAATTTTATGTTTCACGAGCTGGTGACGGCGACTAATTGAACTGTATAGACTTTTACACTTGGACGAGAGATTCCGCCCTAACTCTGAAGATGATTGTCGATGAGTTCATTCTCGGGGCAACAAATCTACAGCCATACATTGAGAACTATCTCCATGCCCAGGCCGTGCTTCAGACAGTGAGCAACCCATCTGGCACGTTTTTGCCTTCAGGAAAGGGCCTCGGAGAGCCTAAGTACAATGTCGACGGAACCCGATATAACGGCAACTGGGGGCGACCCCAGCGAGATGGTCCCGCCCTCCGAGCAGTTGCGTTGATCACGTATAGCAACTGGTTGGCGTCCAACGGTCAGGCAAGCCGAGCCAAGATGGTCGTGTGGCCCATCATATCGAATGACTTGTCCTATGTTGGACAGTATTGGTATATTTCAGCCAAAATCTCCATGGCGAAACCTCGGCTTACATTGCTCTAGGAACTCGACCGGCTTCGATCTCTGGGAAGAAGTTTCCGGCTCCAGCTTCTTCACCGTACAGAATCAGTACAGAGCTCTGGTGGAGGGCGCCACACTCGCCAGCACACTCGACGTCAACTGCACAGGATGCGACCAGGCGCCCGAAGTTCTCTGCTTTTTGCAAAGCTTCTGGAATGGCGATTACTTCATTGGTAACATCAACACCAATACGGTTAGAAACGGCCTAGATGCCAACACCATCTTGGGCTCCATCGCCATCTTCGACGTCAATGCGAGCTGCGACAGCGGAGCTATTCAACCATGCAGCAGCCGGGGTTTGTCCAACTTCAAGGCTTTTGTGGATGGTTTTCGAAATGGTTCATTGTATCCGATCAACGACGGAATTGCAGCCGACGTTGGCATCGCACTTGGACGATATACTGAAGATATCTACTACAATGGCAATCCATGGTGAGTCGGGTCTCCCCTAGCAGTACCAAGAATGAATAATTAACCTTCACTCAGGTATCTTATCACTTCAGGAGCTGCAGAGTATCTCTACGACGCCATCGCCCAATGGACCAAGCAAGGAACGATTACAATTGACGATACATCGTTGTCTTTCTTCGAAGACATCTATCCGGCCGCAGCTACCAAAACCTATAGCGCCAATGGCACATCCTCGGATTTCTCGCAGATCCTCGACGCAGTGAGAATCTACGCCGACAGCTTCGTCTCCGTCGTCGAACAGTATACACCAACCAACGGGTCACTGTCCGAGCAGTTCAACAAGACCGCGCCCGGGAACCCGCTGTCGGCCTACGATCTGACCTGGTCGTACGCAGCCTTTGTGACAATGGCAGAGCGCCGCGCAGGACAGTACCCGCCGAGCTGGGAACAGCCCACCGTACTGCCCTCGTCGTGCTCGGCGTCCTCGGCGCAGGGCGTCTACGTGCCGGCGTTCGCGGCGGGCGCGCCCAACGTGTCGACGTCGTGCACGTCGTACGTGCAGTTCGCGGTCAACGCCTCGACGTACTTTGGCGAGAACGTGTACCTGGTGGGCAACACGTCGGACCTGGGCGCGTGGGCCGTCGGCGACGCGCAGCCGCTGCTCTCGTCCAACTACACGGCTGACCGGCCGCTGTGGTACGCGCCCGTCGCCCTGACCGCGGGGAGCTACATCAGCTACGGGTATGCGAGACAAGAGGACTGCGACCAGCCGTGGATCTTTGAGACGGTCAACAGGACGCTTCTGGTGCCCGAGTGTGATGAAAGTGATGTCGAGGCTATCCGGGCAGAGACGAATGATGCCTGGACGGGCCCGGTCGGGAGCAGTGGCGGCTGTTGAGGGACCGGCTTATGATGCGGCTCTTGTCACCACGTAAAAATGTGCTTTTTTTTGATAATTCAGGCACAGGCACAAAGTGCCGAGATATGGTGACTTGTCAGGCGGATGACAAAAAAAGTGCGATTCTGCGTACGCTCAAACATCGCACCTTTACGTATAATCGTTTTGATTATGTTGGGGAAAAAAGTTCTTTTATTCTCGGTCGATTTCCGTTTCTCAATCTATAAATTTCGTCCCAAGATCAATCGTAGCGACCGGATGATGTGCTACGGTAAAGTATGAGTACATGTTCTATTCTTACCTTATTTTGCTCTCGCCTGCTTGTCTTCTCATAATGTAGAGGAGGGAATCATAAAGTCGAATTCGCTCCGGCCAAACGATCGCGAAAGACAGGACACCCGATACACATCTGCGATCGTATCCATTGTATCATACTGTTTTAGTGTAAGATTAAAAAAAGGTCCAAGTATACGAGTCTAGTGAGGCCAAAATTCAAATCATAAATTATAAGATTCAGCGCTATCATGATATACAGCGTGAAGGTTGTCGACAGCTCAGATTCTAGAACCACCATTAGCCTAACGCATTTTGCAGTATGTTTTGACTGATTTGAATGATTTTATGGTCTTTCTCCAAAAAATGATTCATGAAACCCGACTGAAGCAATTCTCGACTCGATACCAACAGTACTACAGTACACCAAAGCAAGCACGACGTCAGGATGACAAAGATAAGGGACCTAGTGGTGGGGCGATCGAATCGCTGGGGGAGGACCCTTCAGGCCAGGCCAAGTCAGTCAGACGGTAGACCCCCAAACCGTCTCCACGCCTGAGTTGTCTCTCTGTCTCAGCACGCACCCACACCAACACATCATCCCGTCCCTTTCACTCACCGATCTCACCCACTGACGGATTGCATACCTTAAATACTTTAAAGGTAGTCACAGGGGAAGCGCAAACCTTCTCAAGAACAACCCACGTGTTTGCTTACGCTCAAAGATCTTGAGACAACGAAAGCATAAATCAGGCATTTGAGAAAGGAATCGCCTACATTATTGAGGTGAAGCGAAAACGACTAGCCACAACGAAAGCCGGGGGCTCTGGCTTTGGAGGGAAACAGCACAAATCACACACAATGGAGCGATTAAGATCCTGGCTCGCTCGGGAGTCGTACCAGTACAGCGCACTGCCAGACGTCCACGGTCAGGATGAGCACGAAAAGAGCAACGGCCTGAGGCCGACGACAGGCCGCAACAGGTCCATCGTCAAGGTGCTGGCGGCCGGCCTCGTCTTTGCTGTCGCCCTTTACTTTACCACGGGATACATGTGAGTTTCCCCTCTACTTACCCGCCAGACCAGCTGTTCATGATTCTTCGAATGGCGGTCCGGGTGGGGAATGGAAAGAACTGGACTGACCCGGCAATACAGGCGCTCTGGGTCCAAGGGCTCGTGCGACAGCGCAAAGGACGGCTTCACCTGCCAGCCCGACGTCTCGCAGTTCTGGGGCCAGTACTCGCCGTACTACTCGGTGCACTCGGCGCTCCCGCGCGCCGTGCCCGAGAGCTGCGACCTGACGTTTGCCCAGATCCTGTCGCGCCACGGCGCCCGGGACCCGACCCTGGGCCACACGGTCGCCTACGCCGCGCTGGTCGAGCGCATCCACGACACCGTGGCCGACTACGGCCGCCACTTCCGCTTCCTCAAGACGTACAACTACACCCTGGGCGCCGACCAGCTGTCCGATTTTGGCCGCCAGCAGCTCGTCAACTCGGGCTCCAAGTTTTATAAGAGGTACGCCGCGCTGACCGGCGGCGGCGCCCCGCCCCCGTTCGTCCGCTCCGCCGGCCAGTACCGCGTCGTCGAGTCGGCCGACTACTGGACCCGGGGGTACCACCAGGCGCGGGTCGAGGACGACGGCGTGGCGGATCCTTCCTTCCCCTACGACATCCTCGAGATCCCCGAGGGCGCCGCGTGGAACAACACGCTGAGCCACGACGCCTGCACCCTGGCCAACAGCGGGCCGAACGCGGCCGTGGGCTCCCAGGCGCAGGCCGCGTTCATGGACGTCTTCGTGCCGCCCATCGCCGCGCGGCTGAACAAGAACCTGCCGGGCGCCGAGCTGACGGACAAGGAGACCATCTACATGATGGACCTGTGCCCGTTCGAGACGGTGGCCGACCCGAACGGGCGGCTGTCCCGCTTCTGCACGCTCTTCAGCAAGGACGAGTGGCACAGCTACGACTACTACCAGTCGCTGGGCAAGTGGTACGGGTGGTCCAACGGCAACCCGCTGGGCCCGACGCAGGGCGTCGGCTACGTCAACGAGCTCATCGCGCGGCTGACCAACCGGCCCGTCGTCGACCACACCGACACCAACTCGACGCTCGACGGCTCCCCCGACACCTTCCCCCTCGGCAGGGCCCTGTATGCCGACTTTAGCCACGACAATGACATGTCGAGCATTTTCGCCGCCCTGGGCTTGTACAACACGACGGAGCCCCTCTCCAACACGACAAAGACGCCACCAAAGCAGACGAATGGATACTCTGCCAGCTGGGTCGTCCCGTTCGCGTCGAGAATGTATGTGGAGAAGATGGCATGTGCAGGCGTGGACGAGGAGCTCGTGCGGATCTTGGTCAATGATAGAGTGATACCCCTTCAGAACTGCGATGCCGATGATCTAGGACGTTGTAAGCTGAGCAAGTTTGTGGATAGCCTGAGTTTTGCCCGAGCCGGAGGCCATTGGGATCAATGTTTTGAATCATCAACAGTGCCTAGGGCATTTGCAGCATAGAGAGACGATACCAGAGAGTTTTATAGATAATGAAACAGTGCCTCAAAAAGCGCTGTGATCCATATGACCATTTTTTTGTGGTTCTTTCTGCTCCAATATGTACTTCCTCATCCAACATCAATATCAATATCAAAAACCAATATGCCATCTGCATCATGCAGGTATGTGCAACCGATAAACCCAAAACTCCGTCTTTATGCATTATCCTTGAGTCATCAAGACTGCGTCTATCATTTCAGTATTCATGTGCCGTTTCCCATTCCGTTTCATTTCCCTTATCCTAGTCATTCCCTTACCAGCGGTCAGGGCCAAAGTATGTGCCGTTTTCCACGGTCTTGAAAGCACAGGCTTGCCAATCGCAGCCCTGCTTGTAAATTTCAGTTCCCCACCAGCTGAATCCATCCATCCAGCCTGGGAAGATGAAGCCGAAGAACACTACGACGATGCCGACGGCGAGACCAGAGTCCAGCGCCGCGCTCAGCGTCATTGCGTACTTGGCCCACCACGCACTTGCCCGGTTCTTGATCAAGTGGTTGAAGATGTAGCATACCAATGCCCAAACTGAGAAGTTGAGGCCAGTCGCCGGTGGAATCCAGCTGAGGGACCCAAAGAGGACCGGGAGATTGATCTTGCGCACTATCGTGTTCTTCTTGCCTCGGGCATAAAGCCAGAGCGGGATCGGCGCGATCGCACCAATAACAAAGCCCCAAACCAACGGTCGGTATGTTGCGCCAGGTCCGAAGAACTCGGATGGACCCACGACACCCCACAGGATCGAGCCATTGAAGTGAACACGGGCAATGGGGCAAGTGAAACCATTGATCGCTTGCGGGGTGCACAGGCCGGGGATGTTTGTAAACATCCAGTTGAGAACGCCGATTTGCGTCAGCGAGGAGATGATCGTGGCGGCCATCTGTACCTTGAACAGAATTCTTGGTGGGATCTTCATGTAGTGACCCAACTTGAGGTCGGCGGCAAACTTGATGCCCTGAGCCGAAGAGATATATCCATACGTGACAAAGACCATGTTGGCCAAAGGCCGTCCGGGGAATACGGCACCGGCAATCAGCTGGCAAATGAGGTAGATACTGCTGTGCTGATTCGTAACAGCCATAACAATACCGATTGGGATGAACAGTATCGAGCAGATACCCAGCGCCAAAAGCAGGCCATACCATGGCAGGTGAATCGGGTAGCTATTAAAGGTGTCAACTATCGTTCACATGAGGAGCCCAGAGTCAAAACTTACTATTCGACGACGAACATGCCGACCGCCGTCATCGTCACTGCCGTGAGTAGATACCACGATAGTGGCGCATCCTTGTAGCGTCTCATCAATCGGTTGTGAACATCCTCCCGACTAAGGAGGTCGTCAAAGTTCGAGGTCGATCTCCTCATTCCCAATCTTGCCCTGTCACCAGGTTCTCTAGTGATTGGCGAGAGGCCGTTATTCTCAGTGCCGAGCGGTTCGTACGACGGTTTGCCTTCGTCTTCAACTTCCTTCAGAGATCTTCTCCACTGCGTCCAAATGTCCTTTCCATGCCAACAAGCCGTGTGCGTGAGCAGCGAGGCGAGACCGGCAAATTGCAGTCCATAGCTGAGAACATATGTGATCGGTAGGAAGACTCTGCTGTAGTTTGAGTACGCCTCTTTGTCAAAGACAAAATCCGAAGTAAGAATCCTGCTGACATCGTATACGCTACCAGTATTGTCAAAGACGGACGCTGATAGAATAGGCATATAGGACGAGTAGAACAGGTTTGCATAGTATGCAATCGGCGCAAGGATCCACATGACAATGACCAAGCCACCAACAACATTCATAGCTGCCCAGAAGGGCGTCAAGAGTGGCGAGCCGATATAGGCAATCTGTGCCCAGTCGAAAGTGACTGGGAACAGACCCAAGCCAGAAGCAACTCCGAACAGGTTCGCCACAACCACGTTATCCGGAGCAAACCAGGTGATGACGTTGAAGTAGCTGAGAGCAGGCATCAGTAGGCCTGGAATGAAGTAGAAGATGAATGACGAGAAGAAAATCAAGTAGAAGAACTTCCAGCGGCTCATCCTCCACCCGTTTGCAGGCTTGTTCTCTTCCTTGTGCAATGTGCCGAACATGGCCGCGGACATGAGGGTTCCTGGCCAGATCATACCGCTAGGACGGACCAGGAAGCGCCGGGTCAGTCCAGCAAAAGCGTAGCCTAGGATTTGAGTCGACAAAGTCAGAAGCAGCTGGTAAACGATGGTAGCGTCCTGCTTGTAGAATTGTGTCTGCTCAACAATAACGTCTGTTGCGAAAGCAAATCCAAACGAGACATTGCTGCTGACGTAGACGCAACTGTGCTCCTTCTCGTTCCAGTGTCCTTGGGCCAGCCACAGACGAAATCTTTGAGCACGACTCCGCTGCTTCGTTGGCGGGACACCGGGATCTGTTGGTGATCCGGCAGGGGAGATGGCAGTCCGCACGCCGTCGACAAACTCTTCCTCGGGGTCGTCATCTCGTTTGAGCAGCAGATCCCACAGGAGACCGAGAGGGTGTACAAGCAGCAGTGCTATAACGGGCGTGATCGCAACGCTAGGGTATCTCAAAGAAAAAAACAGGTTGGTGGAGGATCCGAGGATGGCGAAAAGTGTCGACAAGGTCCACATGCGAGGTGTGCTTATGGACAGAGTATAGTTGTCAGTCGGCGCGACAGAAGCTCGCACTTGGGCGTACGGGGAGTTATCTGGCGGGTCGTCCTCGTCTATGGAGTCGATCTCGCTCTCGTCGCCAGATTCGCCGCCCATGTATTCCGATATATCTGACTTTGCGTCCGACATGGTGTCTTCCACTAGTGAGGTTTCGGTAACGCCAAAGCGACCCTGAATGCCGCTCACCGAGATGGAGCCTCCAATCTCATCGCAGGATCTTCTCATGCGCATTGACGATGTACTCGCTCTGCCCAGTGTACCTGACCTGCTCATGGTACCCGATCTGCTTAGGGTGCCAAATGATCTGGTGGTACTCTGGGACTTGCGCCTCCTCTCGCGCACTTCCTCGACGTCGCGGTCGTTGAAGATGGCGTCGTCGTCATTGTTCTCGGCGATCTCTTCGGCGACGGGATTGATCGGCGCGGCTCCATAAGAGCCGGTGCCGAAGCCCGGCGAGGACCTCAGCAAAAGCGGTGCCCGCGACATTGGACCTCGTTGATCGGGATCGTCGGGGTGGTCAGTATCAGACTCGTTGGAGTCGATGAGGAAGGATGATGAATCGGAATCAGCTTGCTCGTTGGGAGGAGTACTGGGGCCATGCGCATCAGCAGTGGCAGCAGCAGAGTCCGTGAGTAGTAGATCCTCCAGCTCGAAGCCCTGGCCGGCAGCAGGCGGAGGGGATTGGTCACGACTTATAATATTCTCGGAGGAGGTCACATCATCCAGCGAGGGGCAGGCAGCGGCAGTGGATCGATCTGCTGCGCTTATGGGTCGCAACGGGAAGGTCTGTCCAGTAGAAGTGGAGACCTGGTGAGAATCGTCATTGCTTTTCTCAGTCGGGTTCGGCATCAAGTCAAGGCTGGGACGAGATGGGCACAGGGGACGACCTGAAGTACCGGTGTTGGAATGGGTACGCGTGCAATAGCTTCCCAGAGCGCGGAGGCCTAGGCAGGGAAGGAGGGATTTACTGCGACTCGGGATGACTCCAAGCAAGGAAAATGGACGGGAAAATGGATACACCCTGGCGGGTGGCCTTGAAAAACGAAGCGAATGGTTCAGTCTTGGTGGACCAGAAGGGGGGGGTCGCTGTGAGAGGTGACAGGCGTAAGATACAAGCGGTCGATGGAATAGCGCTACTGGCACGTATTGGTATGTAGGTAGTTCAGGTCAGGTATGTAGGGTAATGTATGCAGGCCCAAGGATAGAGCAGCTATGCTGTCATCAGGCGACTTGCTCAGGGCCCGAAGGTCTCAGCACACGTGGCACACGAATGGAAGACTGCAGGTAAGGTAGGACGACGGGGTGTGAGGGAATCGAATGGGTGCATGTGGGATATCGCGCGTAGGGATGGATGTCAGATGGCTGCTATTTCGTAGGGTAGTGGGAGCATGAAAAAAGAGCGGCTGAGTCGGTCGATGCAGCGTAGAAACAGGTACAAAGTATATTGAATCCCTCAATGGGACATGTTTAGTCTGCACTAGGTTAGAAGCTCGTAGCGCAAGCAGTGGTCGAGTGACAGGTAGAGACAGTGCTGACTAGGTACAGAGCCTGCTAAAATCCCTTCTAGTGGAGCGCTATATGCGCCTGCGGAACGGCACTCTGGCATAGGACGTGCAAGAAGACGTCTGGTTGGGTTTGGACTGTATTTATTTTCAGCACGCGGGTTCCCTAGAGACGCACCGTGATGGCCGATCGCTTGATTGATTAGATGTAGCACCAGATTAGATAAACAGGAACCTAAGCAAACAGACTTTCTAGAGCATCGATCGCTTCGTCTGCCTGCAGCAGAACCATCATCTCGGACCTGATCAGCCTGCATGTTATTAGCCGTTCCGGTATGTATGCTCTTTTGACTTCTGTCAGAAATACCCGCATCATCATTGGACGCACGCAAGCACGGGCTTCAGATGCAGCACTCCTCCTCGCGGCCCTGCCAATGCTCCCGGGTGCGCAGACCACCGTGCAGATCACGCATAACACCCCTGGTCCCCGCTGCAGATTTTCCCATCGGTTGAGAACGGAGAACATGGGGAAATGGATAAAAATTTCTCTTGACTCTCAATCAAACATGAGAAATGCAACAGCGGTCTCGCCGTGTCGCATTGACAAAAGCAGATTTCTTCGCCTTGAGCGGGCCATAAGTTCATCTAGTTAGCTCAAAGCTCTGAGGATGAGCCTTGCTCGTGCTACCTAGCCTCCCATATTACCTTGCAGCATTCAGAGTCCTGGGCTCCGATCACTTTTCGATGTGCCCTACCGAAGAAAAAAAGCTTGGTTCTAGTGCTGTCCCCCACCGCGGCTAACGTCTATCTGTGTGTTTTGTTTGGGCACTGGTGGGCCCCCCTAGATGTCGTAGTGTGAATCTCCTGCCAGCCCGAAGCCCGTCCACCGCTCACTGCTCAACGGGCGCGCCGCAAAGACCAACCGGTTCGAACCTGTATATTCACATCACCTGTTGAAGCTTGGTGGGGTTTGTCGTCGTACCGCGATTGTTGTTGGATAGCCATTCCCGGGGCGGTATTACGACGATGCAGCCTAGCCCCGTCGACGCCGATATGAATTCCTCCACGCTCAGTGCTGCCAAGAACCAGCTCCGCACTTTGATGAAGCAGCGGCTGGCCAATATCTCAGCCGAGTCGGTCACCTCACAAAGTCGGTAACCCGACCGATCGCAATAATAATAAACAAGGCTGACGCCGAGGGCTAATGCGAAGCTACCAGGTTCCCAAGTCTTCAACTCACTCTCGCGATTTGAGCCATATATCAATGCAAAGAGAGTTGCGGTCTACCTTTCTATGCCGCAGGGCGAGATCCAGACGGATCCCATCGTGAGACATGCTCTGTCTTCCGGCAAGCAAGTTTTTGTCCCTTATCTTCACAAGTCCGGCCTGCCCCGCGGCGAGGGACCGCCCAGGCTGATGGACATGGTGAGTTTGAACGATATTGCAGACTATGAGTCGCTCCAGCGCGACAAATGGAACATCCCGAGCGTCGACGCCGCAACTGTCGACCAGCGGCAGCGCAGCGTCGGGGAGTTGGACGGCAAGACATCCTCCGATGCTCCGCTCGATCTCATCTTGTTGCCCGGCGTCGCTTTCGACACGGACCCGGAGACGGGCTCCATCCGTAGACTCGGCCACGGAAAAGGGTTTTATGACTACTTCCTTCACCGATACGCATTGCGGGCGAGCGAGGAGGAAAGGGCTTCTGATGGTCACCCGGCCATTCTTTTATATGCGCTAGCTCTACGGGAGCAATTCCTCCCGCCCTCATCGGGAGAATCTGTCCCTGTCGGACCTCATGACCAGCCCATTGACGGCCTCTTTCTCGGAGACGGCGAGTTCAAGCAGTCGTCCCATGTAGCATAGACCATAGACCATATCTGTGCCTGCCCGTACATTGCGACGGGCTTTTCTCCAAGCATGCCACCTAAGATATCGTGTAGACCGTGATTCTTCTGCCCATGAAACTCAATTGGCCATTCAAAGCATTTTAGGAACCCTGGCTGATCGTACTTCATACCGCCTCCTGAATCAGTGATACATTGTCGCCCTTGAGCAGAATTTGGCCTTGAAATTTGTTAGTCCAACGATGCGAAGAAGTTCCATCTTCAATGCGGATCATCATACCTAGTGACCTCCTCTTCTCCTCAGTATTCGTCTTGGTGATCTGCTTAACCTCAACGGCGTCGTCGATGACGAGGTTCATGAACTCATCGAAACCCTATAGGACAAGAGTCAGCAGGAGATCCACGCAATTGGTGCCTGGGAAACACAAACTCTGATCTTTCCCTCGATCCTTATGGCCAACTGCTCGTAGAGCCAGATCTTGACGGTCGCGTGCGACTGCAGCAGCTTGAAGATGAAGTTGATGGGAGGGAGGAGCACCTTGCGCCCGCCGCCGCCTCCTCGACCAGTCATGATTTCTGTGGTTGATTGAAGGTGTGGACTACGCGTATAGTTTCGACTTCGGGTGTGGCAAGACTCGACGCTCGCTTGGGGATGAGAAAGTCGCGTTCACGTATGTTCGTCGTTGTTCTGGTGCGGCCTCGAAGCTGGTTGGGGCGAGGCTGAAGGCAAGCAGGCTGCTGCTGTACCCAGAAAATCAGACCTGAATAGCGAGTGCTAGGTAGCTGTCTGACGGGCTCTGAGACGCGGCGACCAATGGTGTGCCTTAGTGCTCAGGCGTCTGCTTCAGAGCACTTTGAGCCGCAAAGCAAACCTTACCCGCCTATCCACCGATAAGGTAACAAGCCACAAAAAGACCCCTCTTCATGAAATCAAGCCACAGGCAGGCAATTGATGCCGACCTCAAGGGCTCCCCACTTCCGCCCATTGCTGGGACAATGACGCCGGGCCATTCATTTGTGAGTGGTTCAGACAATTTCGCAAACTGGTTGACAGATGCCTCCTCTTCCTCCCTGAAGGCCATCCTTTTTTTCCCTCCATCCGACGCACCGCCGACTGACACTCCTTCCCGCTGGAGATTCTCTCGACTGTCCTTCTTTTCAGTCGCAACCATAGTTTCAAACTATTGGCATACTTTATCCAGTACCCCGCCGCTGTGCCTTGAAAGGCATCCCACCCCCACCACCGCTGAAGCGCAGCCTGATCAACTGCCTCACGACGAAGCGCATATGAGCTCTATTTGAGCCCCTTCCGCCACTCTTCACCTGAGACACACCTAACCCGATCACTGCGACGCCGATACATCATGGCTTCGAATGGCGCACAGGCGGCTTTCCCGCCCGAGCAAGTGCTGGAGGCTATGTTGACGATGCGCAGCAACGATGTAGACCGGAAGAAGAAGGCGCACAAGTTCCTCGAGGAGTTCCAGAAGTCGGTATGTTCGATGCTGCGGATATCGAAAGCTATCGACCATAATACTGACACGGCGACACAATGTAGTCAAGTGCTTGGACCACGACGTTTACCATACTGCAGTCGGATGCCGAGGCAGATGTCAAGTTGTTCGCAGCAACAACGCTCAGGGGCAAGGTAAGCACGACCGAGGGCGACAGACGTGCTGGAAAACAGGGCGCATCTGACTATCTGACAGATAACTTATGATTTATCGACGCAAATACCCCCGGAGCAACATGCTGCGGTCCGAACCCAGCTACTGGAACTGCTCAAGGTGTACGCGCCTGGTCCCAAACCCATCAGAGTCCAGCTCTGCGTCTGCCTCGCCATTCTGGCCATTCAGATGAAGGAGTGGAAGGATGTACTTCCCATGGTTGTGTCTTCCCTGGGGAACCAAGCCGAGAGCCATGCCGCCATCCTGGATTTCCTCCGAATTCTTCCCGAAGAGGTGACCGAAGGTCGCAAGATCACCCTCAGTGTACGTCGAACGCGAAACACCAACACGTCTCATGATTACTATCTACCTGCTGGTGGCGATTCGTGGTGGCATCTCGAAAATTGGGTCAGGGTCTAATTGGTTATGACAGGAAGAAGATTTAAATATGAGGACCATCGAACTACTCTCGGACAATGCGACTCAAGTCGTACAGCTGCTCATCAACTATGCGCAGTCGTCACGTAAGTTGTGCCAATTACGATTTCACCACTGATCTTATACTGACATTTCCCAGCTTCTGCAGCAACAAACCCACAACTGTTGGAGTGTATAACTTCTTGGTTGCGAGAGGTTCCAGTGACAGATGTGGTCAACTCTCCCCTGCTGGACATTGTTTTCAACGCCGTCGAAGGCGATGCAGCTTTCCAAGAGGCGGCAGAATGTCTATCCACCATGATCAGAGAAACACGCGAAGTCGACGAGAACATCGAGACAGTTCAAAAGCTACTGCCTCGGGTTGTGGCTCTGCGGCCCAAGATCCAAAAGGTTGTCGAGGAGGAGGATGTGGAGGCGTACAAATCTTTGACTCGTGTTCTCTCGGATGCTGGTACCGCCTGGGTGGTAGCCATTGCGCGCGAGACCGCTGCCTTTAGGCCCCTGGTGGATGCTATTCTCGAGTGTGCGGCCAGCGACAAGGAGAGAGACGTTATTGAGTACACGTTCGACTTCTGGTACGAGCTGAAGCAGCTGGTCGTGCTGGAGCGGTTTATCGAGGCGCGCATGGAGCTTGTGGACGTCTACTCCAAGCTGGTGGACATCCTACTCAAGCATCTGCAATACCCTCAATCGGAGGACGGCCGTGATGTTCATCCCAGAGACCTCTTTGAAGGCGATCTCGTGGCAGAGGAGAAGTTCCGCGAATTCAGACACGCCATGGGGGACACTCTTAAGGACTCTTGCGAGGTCATGGGAGTCACTGAGTGCCTGACCAAGGTGCTCGACGCCATCCAGATCTGGACGCAAAAATATGCGAGCCTGGCGTCGGCCACTTCAGTTCCACACTGGCAAGAGCTTGAGGCCCCTTTGTTTTCTATGAGAGCCATGGGCCGCATGGTCGGAAAGGACGAGAACATTGTTCTGCCCCAACTAATGCCTTTGCTCGTTCAGATTCCAGCCCACGAAAAGCTGCGTTTCGCAACCATCATGGTCATAGGAAGATACACGGAATGGACCGCTGCCCACCCTCAGTTCTTGGAAAATCAGTTCAACTATATTGTCTCCTCATTCCAGACTGATTCCAAGGAGGTCATTCGTGCCGCGGCCATGGCTATCAAGTTCTTCTGCACGGACTGTAAGCATTTGCTTAGCGCCCAGGTCGTTCAGCTGCAAGAATTCTACAACAAGATCCTTGACAGCTTGCCCGATACGAGCCAAGAGGAGATCACTGAGGGTGTCGCCAATGTCGTCAGCGTCCAGCCCAAGGACGACATTTACAGACTCCTCAAGCTGTACTGCGACCCCCTGATGCAGAGACTAATGGCAAAGGCAAACAACGCGACCGACGACGACGGCAAGCTTGCTGTTGCAGACCACCTGCAACTCATTTCGATATTTGTCCAGCAAGTCGTCACCATCCCTCCCGTTAACCCCGGCGAGGAAGATCCCGCGGTCAAGTACTGGAAGGAGGCATTCCCGATCCTGGCCACGGTTCTCGATGGTTTTATTGACTTTGCTCCGATCTGCGAACGAGTCTGCCGCTGCTGGAGATTCATGGTGATCAGCCACAGAGGAGCCATGACTCCTATTCTGCCCGACATGGCCAACAAGCTTGCCGCTGGGTTTGAGAGGTCGCGCCAAGGGTGCTTCCTCTGGGTCACTGGCGCAATCCTTCGCGAATTCTCCGACGACCGCGAGCATGTCGACCAGGGCATTACCGAATCCATCTATGTCTTCTTTGAGGCACAGGCAACAAATATGCTGCGTTTCATTAGCGAACTCACCCCGAAGGAGCTCCCTGATGTGGTAGAAGATTTTTTCCGACTCCTTATTGATACCCTTCTATACTACCCTCAGAAGCTGATCCCTTCACATCTCTTCACCCCTATACTCGAGGCTGGTCTGTCCGTGCTTGGCCTGGAGCAGCGCGACCCCTTGACCGCTACACTGCACTATATCAGAGATCTGCTTTCATGGGGCAGCAAGAACCCGCCCTCGTCCTCGGAGCATCTCGGCCCTGCCGTGGTGGAACAGCTCAGACACATCGTTAGGCAATTGCTTACAGCCAAGGGGGATGTCTTGGTGCAACGCGTCCTAGCCGGCATGATGATCACATTCCCCAGGGATTGCTTTGCCGACGGCAGCGGTGCACTGCTCACCTTGTTCGAGATCATGCCTGCCGAGGCCACGGTGTGGGTTGAGCAAACCATCAAGATGTTGCCTCCAGGCACTGTCACACCTCAAGATGTCCAACGCCTCATGGCCAAGATCAGAGACAGGTTGCAGACAAACGACACTGGCGACGTTCGACAGATCCGCTCGATCCTCCAGGACTTCACGAATACCTACCGCAGGAGGTACATTGCGCCTCGCGACGGCCTAGGTCAGCTAGAGACGGCGCGATTCAGGTTCTCGGGCTAGGAGCCAGGCGAGAAGATGGCAGTGAAGCTTGCGATGGCCAGCGCCGAGGCCATGAAACCTTCAGTCTGGCGTCAACTGGGCCGTGATCAAGAGACGACATTAGATTAGATTGTGGCTGGAGTTAGTGAGGCTGATGAACGAAAAGTCAAGTGGGTGGTGGAGGCACTCCAAGAAAGAAGTACAGAAATCTGCTCGCCAAAGTGACGAGGAATTTTGGAGTTGCAAGTTTGTCGCTCTCGGAAACGATATGACACTGCAGGTAAACTTTGCTCTTGACAGTCAGAGCTGAGCAGTTGCAAATATGCAGTCGGCAGAATGGATGCGATCAAGTAGACGAGGATGACGAGAGCGATGAGTCTGGTAGACTAATGGGCAGATCTTAGTCGGTAGCATTCTAAAAAAGAAAGATTTACTAATACGTCGCAACCCCAGTATCATGTTGTATGTGATTCCCTGACCTTTTTGTTGGATGTCGTCAACCACTTAGTGCCGCCAGCTACGGCTCTTTACCTACGTGTGCCATGGGATAGAATTTGAGGCTGTAACTTGTAGCAGAGATGGCCGCAAGCCGGTTCATCACGGTGATCAAAGAAGCCGCATCGTATCACCGAAACATTATTCATCACGGCGATTTCAAGAAGATAGACGCCATGTCGCATTGACACAAAAGATTACCAATGCATAATTAATACCGTACACATCACGAGCAGAATATCACACACATCAAATCATTGGAACATCAAAAGGGTACTTGTCTAACTGGGAATCAATTTCATCATGACTACAGGCAAACCAGGACGATAGCTACTAAACAGGCTTACGCTTTCCGCCACCGTTATAGCTTTTGTTTATCCATGGCCGCATCATATCTTCGTGGCTCTCGGCTTCGCATTTATATGTGAAGTCCTGAGCCTGTTAATGCGAGGAATTGTCTCGCGGCAATTAAAAAATATGCCACGAGAAAAAAGTCTAACAGCACTGTAGCGGGCCGTTTACAGCTTGTCGTAGTACTAGAAGATGATAAGTTAGCAGGGATATAGAAGAATGCTGGGATGGAATTCAAACTCACGTTGCTGACGTCGGGCACCTCCTCCTTGAGACCCTTGCGCTTACGCATGGTGGTGACGATCTGGCCGACCTTGGAGGTGGAGTCGAGGGGCGAGCCACCGGGCAGGTGCTGCCAGTGGTCGAACACCATCTGGGGGAAGGCCTGGCCGGAAGTACCAGCACGGAGATCGGCGTTGAAACCGAAGGACTCCATGACGGGGAGGTAAGCCTTGATGGTGAACAGAGGAGTACCAGGGCGCTGCTCCTCGGCGAAGACGTGACCTCTGCGGCGGGTAAGGACACCGTAGACACCACCCATGGCGGACTCGGGAACCTGGATCTCGACCAAGAAGACGGGCTCCATAAGAGCGGGCTCGGCGAGCAGGGAGGCAGCGTACAAGACACGGCGAGCGGTAGGGATGACCTGACCACCACCACGGTGGATGGCATCGGCGTGGAGAGTGACATCCATGATGTTGAAGCGGACAGCACGCATGGGCTCCTCGGCCACGGGACCCTCTCTCGTGGCCCACTGGAAACCGGAGACGACAGAGTCCTTGATTTCGTTGAGGTACTGGACAGCCTTGGTCTGGTCAACTAGCAAGTTGGCACCAGTGGTGTCGGGACCGAAGCACCAAATCTTGCGGGCGTCGGTGACATCCCAGCCGAAGTCGTCGGCGAGGACACGGGCACGCGACTTGAAATCGTCACGCGGTCCGATCTTACCGTCCTCAATGGTCTGGGCAAGCTCCTCCTCGATGGGCTCAGCAGTCATGTAGATACGGTTGTGCTTGTTGGGAGACTTGGACAGAGCAGTGATGCTGGACTTGCCAACAACGGTCTCACGGTACTGGACGACGGGGTCCGAGAAGATCAGAGGAACACCGGCGTGGTCGTGCTCGAGATCGTTCAAGCAGATCTCGAGGTGGAGCTCACCAGCACCAGCAACAATGTGCTCACCAGAGGGAGAGGACATGGTCAGGACGCAAGGGTCGGACTTGGAGAGACGCTTGAGACCTTCGACCAGCTTGGGCAGATCCTGGGCGTTCTTGACAGCGACGGAGCGCTGGACGACGGGGGAGACGGAGAACTTCATGACCTTCAAGTTGTGGGCAGTCTCGAGGGTGGTAAGAGTACCAGACTTGAGCAAGAACTGGTCGATACCAACGAGACCGACAATGTTACCAGCAGGCATGTCATCAATGGGCTCAACCTTGCCACCCATCATCAGGACGGTACGCTGGATAGCCTTGATGAAGAGATCCTCCTTCTTGCCAGGGGTGTAGTTGGGACCCTGGATACGGACCTTGATACCAGACTTGACGGTACCAGAGAAGACACGACCGAAAGCGTAGAAACGACCCTTGTCGGAGGTGGGCACCATCTTGGAGACGTACAGCATGAGGGGACCCTTGGGGTCACAGTCACGGATACCGATGGCGGCCTCGTCGTCGGTGGGACCCTCGTACAGCATCTCAGAACGGTACTTCTGGGCGGTGATGGGGGAGGGAAGGTGGAGAATCATCATCTCCAGCAGACAGTCAGCGGCGGGCAGGAAAGTGCGCATGACGGCCTTGAGGAGCTGCTTGCCCTCCTTGTCGCGGTCCTCGGGGGAGAGCTTAAGGTCGAGCTTGGAGAGCAGGGTGGCGGTCTCCTCCTTCTTGAAGTTCATGACCGAGGAGAAGATCTTGAAGATGGGGTCCAAGATGAACTGGTTGAAGGCACGCTCAAGCTGCTTACCCTCGTGCGAGCTCTTGGTGGTCCACTTCTTGGTGTGGGGGTTGAAGTAGTTGTCACCCCAGAGACGCTCCATCATCTTGTTGCGGTCGACACCGAACTTCTTGGCGTAACGGGCAGCGAACTGGCGGATGGTGAAAGCCCAACCGTGCAGACCGGAACCGAAAGCAATGGTACCCTTCTCGGGGTAGACCTGGAGGTCACCCATGGCCTTGTCGAGGTAGGTGGAGATGATGACGTTGACGGACTCAATGGTACGCGAGAAGGACTGGTAAAGATCCTCCTTGGAGACCTGGAGCTCGAGAAGAGCACGGTCGACCTTGTTGATGATGACAACGGGCTTGATGCGCTCACCGAGAGCCTGACGCAGGACAGTCTCGGTCTGGACACAGACACCCTCAACGGTGTCGACGACGACCAGGGCACCATCAGTGACACGGAGAGCGGCGGTAACCTCGGAAGAGAAATCAACGTGACCGGGCGAGTCGATCAGGTTGATCAGGAAACCGTTACCGTCGGTCTTCTGGCCAACAATGTCCTTGAGGTCCTCCTCGCTGGGGAGCTCACCGAACAGAGAGATGGCGGTAGACTTGATGGTGATACCACGCTCCTGCTCGTCGGCACGGGTATCCGTGGCACGAGCATCACCGGCCTTTGCGGTCGAGATGATACCAGCCTTGGCCAGCAGGGAGTCGGTCAGGGTAGACTTGCCGTGATCGACGTGGGCAATGACGGACATGTTACGGACTGGAAGAATCTCATGTTAGCAAGAAGCCTGCTAAGAAGCCTGCTAAGAAGCCTGCTAAGAAGCCTGCTAAGAAGCCTGCTAAGAAGCGATGGAATTCGGGGTTCTTTCCAACTTACCATTGCTAGGCTTGTCCATGAGCCCACGGATCTCGTCGATGGTGAAGCTGTTGTCGAATGTGAGCACAAAACTGATCCAAAGCAAGAGTTCCACGATCGCGAACCCATCTTGCCGCGCAAGCAATTTCGAGGGCGATCTGGCCCAGAATTTGCAGCAAGAGCAAGACGAGCGCAACGACGCGGGAGAGAGAGATGACTTACTTGACCATTTTGGCGGTATTGATGTAATAACCTGCCTATGTGTTCTTTTACTTCGAGAGATTGGAAAAAAACCCGACGAGTGCGGGGTTCGCTGATCACAAACCTCTGTTGACAGAGGAGAGATGGATCAGTGAAGTGCTCGAAAGCGGAAAAGGTAAGAAGACAAAAAGGAGCTTGAAAAAGGTGACAACAGTCGCAAGCACCTATTCACACCGGGCCAGCCTTTTGACTTGGTGAGGTTGGGGGGAGGGAGGAGGAAGATTCTCGGGTCGGGTGTGAGCAGAAATCTTCGAAGGAGACTGAGACTCCAGCGGGCGATGCGGGGCAATGGGCAACAGACCTGCCCACTCTTGCCAAAACTTCTTCGCCTGCTGCTCCACTGGGCAGCAAAGGCACAAGATTGGGAATGGTGGGGCCAAACAGTCCGAATTGAATAACCCCTCATCCAAAACAGGGTCTCTGATTGGCCGAATAGCTAGCCAGGGCTTCCAGACCTACTTAAAGAGAGATGGCCGAGGGGACGACGACGGGCGAGAAAGAAAAATTTATTCGGCGAGAACCTGAGACTTACCTGCAACCTGTGGATTGGATCTGGGATGGGATTTGCCGAAGGAGGCGAATTTTACTAGGGACTCTTCAATGCTACGCTTCACAAGAAAGAGCAGCTTGTAACAACCTGGAAGTTGTGTTCGTGTTTGTTACCGGAGCTTCTGGTGAAGATTTCTTTCCCCAAGCTGTCAGAAATAATGACGACGGCCCTTTCTTTATACTCGACAGCTCCCACAGCTCCAAATCTGCTGCCCAGCTACCCAAGCTGTCCTGTGCTAAAATGACTAGGCCGGCAATGATGAACAGGAAACAACCTTTCGGGCAGCAGTCACACAAGTCAAAGCTTTTTTTCTTTCTTACAGGTTTCCGGATTGCCTCCTTGCACATTTGTTACCTCGTAGCCCAGCAAAGCCTCCTCGACCAAAAATGGTTGCCCGGATGACAACTTCGTGTTGCTCAGGCCCATTTTTTAAGTCCTTTGCCCCGCATCCAAATGTCGGTCGCATAAAACCACAGCACAACAGATCGAGTCGACTGATAATTGATCTGCCATCGAGTGTTGGTTTCGGGCCACAAGCACGCACAGCGCCACTCTTACATTTATAATAATTTCGGTATGACTCCCACTCGGGCCAAAGCTCCTATGTCAGACCGTGAAGCGCATTGTGACTCGACCAATCAATCTCGGGATGCTGAAAGTCGGACTTAAGCGGCCTTTAAAACAGAAGTAGGATAACATCACCCCACCATACCATAAATCGTGAGATAAGCTCGTGGCTGGACGAGGTACCTAAACAACAAGACTTCAAGATATGTTGAACTGTACAGGGCTCACTTTCGCGCAGTACCTGTCGTCTGCTGAATTTAATTGTAGGTGTTTCTTGACTCGGCCGAACAATGTGTTAAATGGCCCCAGTTGGCAATGGCATTGTACCATCATTACCTCGTACCTCATGGTGGGGGCCAGTACATCATGCTGCGCGATGGAGGGGCTCAAGCCAAGCAGGTTCACCATTTGCTCGACATTCGTACTTGCACCTGTCTGACTGATAGGAATAACTACATTTGAGAATCAACGTTTAGACATTATTAGAACTGGCATTTGAAAATTGTCCTACACTTTCATATCTTCTTCCCGTCTATAACCCGCACATGCCCTCATCATGCCGCCCTCAGTAACCTTCCTCGACCTCGTCAAGGCCGCCGACAACTACCCCCTCGTCGACATCCCACGGCTGCCCTGGGCCCAAGAACGCTCCGCCAGCCTGTACCAGCTCCTCCTGCCCGACGACCCCCGGCCCCACGGCTTCCTCCTGCCCTCGGTCGTCGACCGCATGCCGTGGACGTCCGACTTTGCCATCTCGCACGCCGCCCCGCGCACCGTCCGGCTCACCGTCGCCGCCGACGTCGAGGCCTGCAACGCGGCCTTCAAGAAAGTCATCGACGCCGCGCGCGAGGCCCAGACCTTTGCGACCCTCCGCAGGGTCTGGCCCGAGGACTACAAGGTCCTGGGCGCCCGTGGAGGACGGGTGCAGCTGCTCCGGGCCGCGGCCGGGCTGTTTGGCATCTCGTGCCGCGGGGCGCACATGACGGTATACACACGGGCGGCCGGCGACGGCGGGGAGCTGAAGATCTGGGTGCCCCGGCGCAGCCGGCACATGATGACCTGGCCGGGCAGGCTGGACACGACGGTGGCCGGCGGCGTGCGGGCCGAGGAGTCGCCGTTCGAGTGCATCGTGCACGAGGCCGACGAGGAGGCGTCGCTGCCGGCGGACCTGGTGCGGAGGCACGCCCGGCCCGCGGGCGTCGTCACCTACGTCGCCGAGAGCGCGGCCGGCTCGGGGGGAGAGCTCGGGCTGTGCGTGCCCGACGTCCTGTACTGCTACGACCTCGAGGTGGGCCCGGACGTGATCCCCAAGCCGCAGGACAACGAGGTCGAGGGGTTCTACCTCATGAGCGTGGACGAGGTCAAGGCGAGCCTACTCCGCGAGGAATTCAAGACCAACTGCGCCTTGGTCATGATTGACTTTTTTATTCGCCACGGCATCATTACTGATGACAACGAGCCCGACTACTTGGAGATCGTAACGAGGCTTCACCGCACACTGCCAGTTCCCACGACGACTCTATAGACCCTCGTCTCGTGCCCCAGAAGAGATATGACATGACATGACGGCAAGGGGAAAGACTTTATTGACTCAAAGCATTGCAACCGTGGTTTTTGTAAGCCCGCACATCTACTGACCTGCATCCTCAATTTTCAAGCTCACTGCGACACGACCATGTTAGCTTCACAAGCTGAGAAATGACAGGATGGAGAGACAAGAAGAAGGCCTTTTGAGTGTATCACTTACTGCCCATCTCCTTTGGCATCGTGTCTCTGAACCCGTTCCTCTCGTACAGCCGACGGCCCGGCGCATCTGCACCCAACGTGACGTATGCCACTGTAAGAATAGGACAAGAGTCAGCCATGTCTTCACTAAGGCGTCTAGAAAACACCATCAACTGCCACCGGAAAACACTTACTACCCTTGGCCGCATGACTCTTGATCCTCGCCAGCAGCCTCTTGAGTATGACATCAGCCAGACCCTTGCGGCGGTGCTCGGGGAGTGTCGCCATGTCCGCGATCAAGAAATACCACTATAACAGAAGATATTAGCAATATTTCTCTTTTTAATACAGACTGCACTTCAAGGAACTTGTTTCAAGCCCCATGGTCCCAAGTGATCACACCCAAGCACCGAAATAAACCACATCTGCCCACGAGAGAACTCGTGGCACTTTGAAGAGAGAAGAAGAACAAGATAAAAGTAACTCACCCCACCGTCCCCAATGATCCGGCCCATGGCGACAGCCACACCCGGGTCCGACTCCTCGGCCGCCCAGACGCCGTACCAGCTGCCCTTGATGGCCGCCGCCGCCTGTTCCGCGCTCTTGGGCGTCAGGCCCGACGCCGTGCGGAGGTAGACGTAATCGTCCACCGAAGGGTAGCCCTCGAGTAGGGTGTAGCCTGCCGGGACTTCGCTCTCGGCCATTTTTGCGGGTGTGCGTGGAGGGAAAGGAATCTATGACTGTCTTTCTTTACACGCTTAGGGTATCTTGTTCTCGTCTAGCAATGATTTGTTTCAAAAATACGAGACGCGAGTTCAAAACGGAGGATGCCGCTTCAAGGATGACAGTCCTGAGGGGCAGACGCGGCTTACTGCCTGCAACAAATATTCCGGATGAACACCAGTATAACACCAGGTCATATGACCGTTATGGCGTGCTTCTCTATTGGCAGTGAACCTGCAGTTCGTCTAGAGCGAGGACAGCCTAGCTTCATATGCAAGGGAGATAGATATACAGACAACATGTGGAGAAGCACATTATAAGGATAATCACAACGAACTAGATATCTACAAATTAGTGACCAAGAGCAACACTTCAAAGTACAAATCATACACAACTGTAATTAAAATGTATCAATGCTTTTAAATAATAGTGACTGTCTGTATAGCACTATTCCATAGGAAAAGAAGTTATGTATGCACACGGCTGGCTTGAAGCTGCAGCCTAGAATTCCCAAAAACGATTGAACGCCGCGCTATGTTTTATGCCGAATGACTCATTCTTAGGCTTCCCCATTAACCACCGAAGTCCCCAGGTTGCTCCCGCCGTCGACGCCGTAATAGTCATATCAAACTCACGAGGAACCCATGATCCTCTCGTAAGCGTCCTCCACCTCACCAGCCAGCTCCAACAGACTGACGATGACAATCTGATGTGTCAGGTTTGGCAACCGTTCTCGATGAAGACCGATCCACTCCAGCGGGGGCGTTGCCTCGCCCATATCTCTGAGCTGCGGCGTCTCGATGATGGGCGGCTCAAGAGCAACGTACTCATACTTGGATTGCGGCACGTTGACTTCGGCCGTGATCTTGGTTTGCTGTTCCTTCCCTTGGTCGTCTTTTGCAACGCCCTCTCCAGCAGTCGGCGCCTCTGGAACACCAGTCACCTTGATGGCGCTCACTTCGGGAAGTTCTCGGCCCCAAGTCCGAGCCAGAGCTTTGGAATGACCGGCCCACATGCCGCGAATGAAGCTGATTCTTGCGTAGTTCCACCCGACTTCGACCTTTCCTTCAAAGGCCGACTTGAATATATAGTCAATTACGCGGGAATCTGGTACCTGCCACGTTTGCATAATGGCCTCGACCTTGGGCACCTTCAGAATTGTGCCTCCGCGAGACCCTGTAGCAGAAGCCACAACATCTTCCACGGAAAGCTCAGAAACGGTCTTGGGTGCCGAGACGCGTCGGACATTAGCAAGACCTATCCGTAGCTGGCCAAGCGTCAGCCCAAGAACACTGTGAATGCGGCGATGTTGAAGAGAAGCTGCAAAGCGAGCTTGTGCGTTCAGGGCTTCGAGCTTGAAAATTCGGTCGTCTGAGAAGGTACCCGAGAAGACGCCAAGGTTCAACGCCTTCAGAGTGACAACGACATCGGTATCGAGTTGAATGGGAGATTTCGACGAGATATCGCTCACTGCGGGCTTCAAGCTCGGAGTAGCGTGAGTTAATGCCCCGGTTGTTGCGAGGGACTTTCGCTTCATGAACTTCTCGATGTCTCGCAGTGACGTTTCATATTGTGCCTTGCGCTCTTGGATGAGTTTCTGGATTGCTTGCCAGAGCGCGACTCCCGACGCGGCCGAGGTCGTCATGCCAAACACCTGGACGGCTTCGCCATCAAATACAGCGACGAGTCTATCGCCGCCCCCTTCTCCCCTGCGCCGGACATTGTACATCATGAACTCCATCGAAGTGATATCCGCAAACAAGAACGCCTGGTAGTCGAATGCAGCTTTGAGTCGGAATTCGCTAAATCCTATAGAAGCCTGGATCCGTGGTGTTTCGTTCAGGGCTGCTTCGCGATCTGGCCACTCAATGGACGTGCGAAGTTTGAAGTTCTGCAGCGCCACAAAGCCACTGAGGCGACCGACACAGTCAATGCCGATTCTCTGGAAGCCCAGGCACAGGTTCTGTTGCCAGTCCGATGTCTTCTTGGAGGAGATCCAGAAGTCGGAAATCATGAAAGACGACTTGCCGAGGGACTGTCCAAGATCGACTTTGACATCCAAGGCAGCAATCGAGACAGTGGCCGTCCACGGAAATGCAGCAGTGGCTGCCACTTGCTGGTATCTCTGGACAAGGTGGCCTTGTACCGCATCGCCAGAGGGTGTATTGACGGGCGCAGCCGCAGCCGCCTGTTTGAGTCCCCGAGGTACCCAGATCTCGCGGAACAGCAAAAAGTCCTGGAGCTGTTTGGCATTGATGTCGACCTTGGTTGGGCTGACCTTGAGTATAGCGGAAACACCGCTAGTGCCGCTGACGTGTCTGCTGTTCATCAGCGAAAGAACAATCGAATCAACTTCGAATCGTCCAGTGTGTTCTCTCGAGTACACGTGCTGTACAGTCGTTTGGAGTCTGCTGAAAGTTCCCGAGATGGCGAAGAAGTTGCCGTACTCGGTTGACTGCACAGTGTTGACGGTGATGTATATGTCGTCAAAACAAGAAGTGGCCGCGACCCTTGCGATGGGTTGGCAGCTCAGTGTGAACTCTTGCCTGCAAATGCGCAGACCAATGTTCAGTTTCGTTCGCCCTAGAACTGCGCTTGGATCGGCCGTGAGTATATTCTCCTCTTCTTGCGCTTTAGACTTTGGGGTCTGGCTCTTCTTGGTGTGCGGTGAGTCTGGAGAAGCTACTTCTGCTCCGGAGCTGCTCACGACTTCTTTGATGCTGTTTGTTATGTCCATGATCAAGGGCACGACTGATGGGTACAGTATGTTCTTGGATGCGTCGACCTTGATTTCTCCGTATATAGCCGGATCATCGTTGCCATCATCTCTGAACTCCATCTTCCACGCAAGACCTGGGGATTTGAGAATTGTGCTACTGCCCGTGTCATCGCTGGTGAATTGGCCATATTTCCCAGACAGAGTCGGGCGGTGAACGCGAGACAGAACACTGGCCTCGGTTCCTTCAGGCTGCTTTCGACCCGATAATGTGACGACTGCACCAGCAAAATCGACGTCGACCAGGCAAGATTCCAATCTTTTGCTTCCAAACAGCGAGCGTTGAGGTTTCTTGGCGGGCCTGGGCGTGGGCTTGTCTGTAGTAACTATTGTTGTCCAATTTGCCGACGATTGTCTCGCGTTCTTCATTGATAAGCTGATAGAGTCGGCAAGCTTGGCGGCCGGCACGATGAAGCCAGACGTCAGACGGAGGTCTAGTGACTTTCCAACCGCCTGGAATGCAAGGCGGCGAGTATCATCTGTCGATACAAAAGCCACGTTGAAGATGACCTCGGGCAGGAGAGCCGAGTTGTGGGACCGCTGCAACTTATTGTCCTGAGTCTCGGGCGCCATTTGCACCTGGAGATTCTCAATGGTGAGTTTGGCCGTGTTCTTCTTGCGTGTGGCGAATTCCACTCTCTGTAGGGAGAGCACGAGATCCTCGTAGTCGGCACTATGCTCGAAGCTCGGCGCGACTAGCCAACAGCACTGGATATTAGTAATTTCGAATGAATAGAAAATAGACGCCAAGAAAGAGTCGAATATGTCGCTCTTGGCTTCCTCCTCCTCTTCTTGATCATTAATCGTAATCCGAGGGCGAGATTGCCGAAGTCGTTTTTGCAAGTATTCAATCTCTTTCATGGTGTCGAGATCTTTGATTTTGTCACCCATGTAACCGAGCACATCCACAACGGTGGATATCGTGTCTGCGGAAAGATTGATCTGCAATCCGTTGCTCTGGAAGTCGAAGGACCTCCGATCTGTACCATCTTCCAATTCCTTGGTCGTTGCTGTGATCAGGGCTCCGAATGACAGGTTCCCGCAGGTTCTCATTGTGTCTTCGCTGGCGCCCTTCTCAATGTCAAACATGATTTGTCGGAGGTTGGCATGCACTTCAGGATTCTCTAGGATCGGACCTCGGGCTTCCAATCGATTGGCCACCTCGACATGTATACTGGCGATGCCGAAAGACATGTGCGCTCGAGAATCTGCGTCGGATTTGAGAGGCGCATGACCAAATACCTCGATACCGGCCAGAGTGGTGTGAACCACATACACCAACTTCTTATCCTTCTTTTCACTGGGCTCTTTCGGCGTTTCTTGAACTTGGCTTGGCGGCCCAAAGATTTCTTCGACATGTTCTTGTAGCTGTTTTCCTTGGTGCTGTAAGTCGTCGATGGCGCTGGACATTTCCGGTCGATTCAAGGCCGCCAGAAGACTGTAGACAGCAGAAGCATCGAGCTGCATGAGTTCCACCGAAGCAAACACCGTCACGGAATGCTCCTCTTGCTGCATCTGACTCGTAATGCGACCATTGGTAGGTGGGATCTGCAGAACTGAAATACTGCGCAGCTCATTGTTGACCAAGATCTGCATGTTGTGTGAATTCTCCTTAATGTCAAAGTCGAATATGATTTCTTTGCCAAAATTGGCGGCCATGGCAGCTCTGGCTACTACACCCTTGATTGTGTAAGTGAGAGATCGGAGGAGCGGCACCGTAATGGTGTACGAATTGAGAAACATGGCCAGATTGACCCGAACTGATGAGAGACGCGTAGAAATTTTGGCCTTTGAAGGCGCAGGTTCTGGTGAGGCCGGTAGATGCTCCTTCAGTTGATACAGTTGGGCAAGCTCGTCCCTCACGACAGTATCAAGTACCTCGGAGAGCATGATCGGATCCTGCTTGATTACCAACTTCAGGTCATCACTGCTTGCTGTCGCCTTCACTGTATGGATCGAGGTGAAATTCGCCAGCTGCAGTTCGTGCGATAGGAACACGCTCGGCCCCTTGAGCCGGAGTGTTGCCAATTGCTGCTGGTGACTGCGAAGTCTGGTTGTAACCGCGCTGCATGCCAAGATAGCGTTGCTATCCGTCATGTCGCCTCTGTTTACCATCAAGACTGACACATTCAATTTGTCGCTCTGTATATCCGACTTCAGGTTTACGGTTTCGAGAGAGATGGCTCCATGCCCCAGGCTGAACGCGACATGGACGGAGCTCGGACTTTGCACCTTGCTCGGCTCTGGTTTCCTCTTTTCCTCGTGTTCGTCTGATTCATCGTGTTCCTCCTGGCGCCCAGATCTTGCATAGAGTTTGAGAATGTTCTCAGCGAGTTCGAGGAGTTCCCAGTTGAGGTTGATGCCCGCCTGGGAACAATATGCGTTGACGACAGTAAGCTGGCCATTGACCCTTCCGGCGGCTTCGCGCATCTCCTCCAGTTGAGTTTCCTTGGTGTGAAGTCTCGTAGTTATGTCCCCCACGTAGATCTGGTTTTGTTTAGGCCCAGGATCCAACACAAGGGCAGCCTCCTGCAGGCGGAAGACGGCCATGAGTGGCATCTTCTTCGACGACGATGCAGCGCTGGCACCTGCAGCACCGAAAATGTTCTTCATGAGTTCCGAGCCATCTATATCGTCCAAATCCCAGTTTCTCCACTTTTGGAAAGACGATATGACTTTCTGTCGTGCATCTTCAGGTAGTGCCAGGTCAGAGTATTGGCAGTCCATCCGTAACTGGTCCTTGGTTCTCCTGTTTTGATTGGCCCATACCTGACGAAGCCTCGAAACGAGTTTCCAAGAGTCACATGTCCTCAAGTGCTCGGACGCTGCTCTCAAGACTGCCGAAGGCCGGACAATAAACGATGGGTCTCCGATCGACTGGCTGTCTGCCATCAGGCGATGGGTGAGATACTTGAGACGTTGGTCTCCTTTACCTAACACACTAGAAAACAGGTCTCCATTTTCCGAGGCAAGTATGTTTGTCCTATGAATCAACGCGGCCAAGTATTCAATACTGTCCGAGGAAGAAGTCGTGCGGAATGAGCCAACATCACCGTCGAGATAAGTCACATCCTTTGACCCCATGGAAATCAAGATGTGCTCCAGACTGGCTGCAACAGCGGCTTGTGCTTCGTCAAGATTTGCCAGACGTTCTGCTGCTGAGGCTGAGGCAGAATTGATGCGAAGATGGAACGAAGTCTTGGTTCCAGTGTGCGAGTCATGCTCGGACAGGTTTTCCTCCATTCGAGACGCAAGAGCCAGTTTTGTAATTGAAAAGTCGTATTGATCCTGGGCCTCCAGAGACGGGTCTGGCGAGTCGAGATTGGAGCAGTTCAGAAACCGCAAGTTCGCTTGTGGCAATCGTACCACAACATCCGTGATACTTCCATTCGTCTTTTGCTTCTTTTGTGCATCGAAAATATCCGACATTGCACTGGTTTGTGCACCGTCAAGTATATCTTCCGGGTCAGTCACCTGCAAGGCGCCTAGTAAGGTGGCAATGGACTTCACTGATGCCGCATTCAAGAAGGCGGTGACTCCCGAGGGAACTTCGATGAGAAAGCAGGAGTAGGCCGAGCCCTGACTGAGCTGTTCAGGGTCAATGTCTTCGAGGCCAAATCGAGTCACATTGAATGCGTCATCATGCTCTTCCACCAAACTCTGCATGCTGGCCTCTTTCGTCTCTGGGTGGACGTTTTCGAGCGGAAAATACGGAGCAAAGAATTGGCTCGAGAATGCAACGGTGTTGTGAGACATTTCTCTCTTCTCGTGTTGCGTCGCAGAAGTGGAAAACAATGTAGAATGGCGGCCTGTTGAGGTCGAGTACTCCCTGTTCATCCCGGGCCGAACTTGAGACTTTTGGTCCGAAATCGATACTTGGTCTCTGGTGCCTGACATCCGCCACGATGATCTCATTGAGCGGGATCGCCTCTTACTATCATTGCTTTCGGTGGAGAATGAAAGGAAAGAACTCTTATGGCCAAGGGACCTGTTAGGCTGACGAGCAGATCCTTGGGAGTGCAAAGTCCCCTTGTCGCTGTCAGGATCGAGAAAGACTGCCTGTGGCACCGCGGGCACACTCTGGGCAGGCTCATCGACAGGATCTGGAATATGAGGGCCAAGTAGACCATGTTGCAAGAGGAACTCTGTGCGATGCGTCCGTTGATCCTCACGGCGCACCAGCTCCTGCTGTATTCTTCGTGCCTCTTCAAAGTCAGGTTTCCTCCCAATAATAGCAAACTGTATGCTCGTCTTCAGCATGGCATCAGTCTCTACCCGCGTGCGTAGCCTTGACTTGTGCCTTGCAGCTGATTCCGAATTGACACAGGCAATCTGAAGATCAGGCACCTTGATATTGGCCCGCTTTGAATAATGTGTCCTTGCCCAGTCATTGAAGTTGACATCAATCTGCTTGGTTGAAAAAAGGAAGGCAGCTTCATCCACGTGCAACCATAAGTCTATGGATTGGACCACGACCCTCAGGAATGTGACATCGTACATCACCACGGACGATTGGGGTATGAGAGCATTCTCATCGTCGTCGAGAGAGAAACCAAATGCTTTGCCTCCACCGACAAGTGTCATCAAGAAATCGGTCGTGCATTCTCCTGTGACCGCCCCAACTGAAATATCCCAATTGCACAAGTACGTTGGCTCGGTGGGAGGTAGGCCAAACAACCGATGACCATAAATTTCGAGGCCATCGATATACATCTGAGTACTAGACGTCGAGCTCATTGGACTCATTGTGCCATCTTCGTCGCTGCCTAATGACAGACCCAGTGGACTTATACTCAGATCCAGATCCATGTAGTAATTTGTGAATCGCAGATCTACAGCCAGGCCAGCCCCCTCAATGGAAATATGCCGTTTCGCCGAATACAAATTGGCAGGCAGGAGGATCTTCGGGTCGTCAGCCTTGACGCTCAAGACAACGTCCATGTCATTTGACTTTTTGGGCGGAGGGCGTGTGGCGGCCTCGGCATCCGGGTTCGTCGACTTCTGACGGAGCAGTTCCTGATATTCGTCGAGAGTTTTGAAGTGAACATAATCACCAAAGTAATTATCCTTCAACTGGAGAAAGTATCGGATCAGAAAGCCGTACAGTACAAAGACGGGCGATTGCCCGCTGACGTTGAGCACGAGAGTGTCTGTATTCGAAGGGGATGTGGTCGCATTGTAATGGTATTGGCCGTCTAGCGAGAGACTTTCAAGGCGACCAATATCCTTGGAGGTTAGGAATGTCGCTTGAGTGTTCCAGGTTGGCAGATGCAGTGCAAGCTCCAGTGCGTCGGCTTGCACGTTGAAAGGCACGGCATTCCTGCTTGGGCGGAAAGCATCCAGACTGATGCATGTGTCGGCCTTGAGCAAAGGGGTCGAAAGTATCAAGAAAGTGTTTTCCTCCATTTCTGTGGGATTGTTGACGATGTTCACATCGTTGACATTCAGGTACAGCTTCAAGTTGCGAAACTGGAAGTTCAAGAAGTACTTGAAGGGCACGAATAGCAGGTAGTCCTGCGGCGGACCACTTCCCCAGTCATCTATCAGATCGGTCAGCAGGAATATGTGATCTCTCAAGATGAACAGTTCCAGGCCATCGCCATCGATATCGAACTTCCAGTTACGGAGACTGTTCCATTTCAATGGGGCGGACATGTCACAAGTAATGCGCTGCGTTCCCGACTTCCACAAGGTTCCATGGTTGACACTGGTAGATATCTCGGTCGATGGAAGTTCGATCTCTAGGGTGTTGTGATAACCCGAAGAGCTGGCCATCATGTCCATCGAATAAGATATCGTTGCATTGGCTCCAACCTTGACGTCGAGCCATCCGTAAGGTCGCTGTTGAGCAGCAGCACTGGCCTGATTCTCCTTGGATTCTTTCTTTCCCCGCCGCCGCTCTTGTTTCTGATGCTGACGTAGCTCTGCAGCTTCCTTTTTCCACCTCCAGTTCTTCGAGTCTTCTCTGGTCGGTATCCTCAAAGTGACCTCTTTGTCAATTTCCAAATAGAGCTTAAACTGCGTCGGAATACGGTCTGCGCCGATTTGGAGTTTCTTCGCTGCGACAGCGTCTTTGTTCAAAGTGGGATTGAAAACTCTCTGCAGCTCAGCTCGGTGCCGGTCTGCCCATGGACCGTAGTTGATAATGCCACCACTGACGGCCAGATTGATAGCCCATGCAGGAGGTGGTGCGCCGTTTATGTTGTCCTTCTCGCTGGAATCTTCCGGGCCATCGGAGGTTGTTTTGGTCACTTTTCCGGGGACGTCCCAGAAGATCGTGAGGGTAGCTTCCGGGCTGTCAAGGATGGTGCTCACAGCGGCATATTCTACCGACGACCATCGTAGCTTGTCATATTCTCCATCTTCGTTCAGATATCTCGAAAGTCCCTGCCAATGATGGGAACCTGGTAAGTGGGTGTCTGCGGCGGTGGTTGCATGTCTAGACTGCACGGAAAAAGATTCAACGGATCTCCTCCAATACGGAACCATGTCTCGCAGTTTACCCAGAACTTTGCGACGGTGCCGGCGAAAGAAGGGGCGATGCGGAGCTGCTGCATTATTAAGAGCAGCTTGCTTATCTCTGACGGCTTTGGTCAGTTGGTCCTCCTGATATCTTTCATTGTCCTTCATCTCAATGACGGGATTTTCAAACTGCATCTTGAAAATCTGTCTGTAAGGATCGGGAGTTTCACATCCTGTGGCGTTGATTTCTCCCGACAAGGACTTGGTCTTGACGATGAGAATGCCCTTGGTGTTTTCATTGCCCATAACTACGGCGCCTTTGTCGCACTCCAAGTGGATGGGGAGCAGTTGTAGCATTAGAGGCATCTCCCCAATGCCATTCGAGTTGTCATCATCCTGATTCGTCAGAGACGTCGAGCGGGATGCCTTAAGCCGATGTCCGTCGGGGCTGTGTTTCCCTTCCTTGGAGGTTTCTGACGAGTCCTTCTTGTGAGCCGATTGCCTGGAATCCAATTTGTTTAATTGTTCCTCGACCTTTTGCGACGCTCTTTGAAGCCTCTGGCGGGGATGATCAGGCCCCTTTTCCGGATCGTGCGCGGTCTGCTCGTCGAGGTTTATGCTGTCTGTCATGCCGACCAGGATTGATTCGTACACGGGACTTCGATTGTAGATGAACCACTCCAGACCCGAGAGGGCAATGTTGATGCGGCAGGGCAACCTCTTTGCCTTGTCCTTCTTGTCAGTCGGGTTTTCGGCATCTCCATCTTTGCGATCTCCATCATCTTTCGGCAGTGACAGATCAACGTCCTTAACTCTCCACAGCCAATAGGACCAAGTGATGTAACCATTTTGAATTAGAATTGTTTCGTTGTTTCCGTGGTAGCGAAAACCAGTGAAGAAGATGCGGCCGGCGAGCAAGGAAACCTGCAAGGCTTGTATATCGATCCATATCCTATATGTATGCCATGTGTAGAGGCGGATCAGGTACGAAATTACCGAGGCGAACAGTCTGTTGAAGTAGTTGAGGAAGAAGAAGGCCCTGGCACAGCTTTAGTAAATGTCGACTTGGCTTGAGAGGGGGCAGCTTGACGTACAGCACTCCGCAAACAATCATCACAGCCAAAAAGCTGGGGTTGAAGTTGGTCCATCTTGTCTCGGGACTTTCGTCATGCCCTGTGTCGGCGGCCATGGTGTCGGTAGGTCGGTATGGGACGGCCCAGCTAGAGTCCTCGAGAGTTCACTCCTATAACCCCCCTACCACTCCAGGCCAGCAATAGCAGTCGCGATCATGCAAAGCCTGGCGCTCCGTTCCATAGCTGTGCTATATTGCGGCGATTGAGGAAGTCTTCGACATGCAAAGAATGGGACTCATTGGCGTGCGCGCCTTTGGTTGTCGTTGTTTGTCGTCAAGCATCTGAGCCTCTTGAATTAGCCGGAGCGTTGGCCGGCATCTGCAATCAACATTTTAGGGAAGGGATGACGCGCCTTCTTAGCTTGATTAGCGCATATCCCTGCTGAGCTTGGGGCATTTAGCGTCCGTTTTGGCGAAGTACGTACCGCAATATCCATCCTAGGGGCTTGGGGCCCATCGTGATGGAGATCGCCCGTGCATGTTGATGAGCACTGTCACGGTTCAACTAGTATTTGCTTCCTGATCTATGGTGTGAAGTACTATGTAAAAGAAATACAGACACTTTAGTACGAGCAAGAAATTATTAACATTGCATGCTCGATATTTTTTCCAAGCCTCTACGAGTACATTACCCAACAGTACAGGTCTACTCAACTACCTGCTACCCACCCGACAGCTTGACATATGGAATGCTGGGGTTCTAATCTGCACCTAATCTGGCACTAAAAGTACAGAGCACCCCTGCACATGCTCGTTCTCGCCCACCCAAAACAATTTGATTGTTGCAGGTCATGAGGGGGACGACGTTGACGTGTCGGAGCATATCGACCGCCGCCTAGGTGCGCCTACAGCTTCCAAGCTTCAACCTCCACAACGTCACAGAGCTCCCCGTTTCTGGCTGCCTGATAATTCTCTCGCGTGCGCCATGATCTGATCTTGGATCTTCACCATTTCCCCAGCTGTCTCTGCCCTTCTGGGGCTTTGTCCTTTATCGGAACGGGGACTTTTGCCGCTCGAGCAGTTTTACGTCAAAAATATCCAACATGGCTGGCGGTACTGGAGGCCGGTTGCAGGTCAGCGCAACAATAGTTGCAGGCGTTGCCTCATTGGTAGCGACGCTGATGTCAATAGTGTAAGAAGAAACCACCCATACGCATCGCGCTTCTTCAAATTCTACGAGAGAGAGATACTTGAGACTGACCTTGAGCTTTTCGATACAGTTCCGTATGGCTCCAACTGTAAGCCCACCACTGATTCCACTCCCGTCATTGTCGCGTCGCATCGTTGACTCTCTTGACAGGAAAAATTACCGAAAGCCACTTCTCCAGCGATATGTCGTCCGCATCCTGCTCATGGTCCCGATCTACTCGCTGTCGTCGTGGGTTAGCATGATATCGACAACTGCAGCGCAGTTCCTGGACCCCGTTCGAGACATATACGAGGCCTTTACCATCTACACCTTCTTCCAGCTTCTGATCAACTACGTACACGGCGAGCGAGCTCTAATCATCATGGCACACGGCCGCGCTCCTGTCCACCACCTTTGGCCTCTGAATCATGTCCTGCCGAAGGTCGACATTTCCGATCCCTACACCTTCTTGGCAATCAAGAGGGGCATCTTGCAGTACGCGTGGCTCAAGCCAATATTAGCTCTTGCGGCCATCATCATGAAGGCAACAGGCGTATATCAGGAAGGCTATATTGGCGCCACCTCGGGCTATCTGTGGAGTGGCATAATTTACAACATCAGTGTCACTGTCAGTCTGTACTCGCTCGGGCTCTTTTGGGTTTGCATGCACCACGACCTGTTGCCCTTCCGACCCGTGCCCAAATTTCTGTGCATCAAGCTCATCATTTTTGCATCATACTGGCAAGGCTTCTTCCTGTCCATCCTTGTTTGGCTTGGCGCCATACCAGACGATGTCGAAGGCTACACCTCGGATAACCTCGCGGCAGCGATACAGGATGCTTTGATCTGCTGCGAGATGCCAATCTTTGCCGTTGCGCATTGGTATGCCTTTTCATGGCATGACTTTGCCGACAACAGCATTTCGGCTGCTAGAATGCCCGTCAAATATGCGGCACGCGACGCCTTTGGCATAGTCGACCTGATTGAAGATTCCAAGGAGACTTTCAGAGGCGACAAGTACAGCTATCGTGTTTTCGACTCCAGCGGCAAGGTCATTGCCCACGAGGACTCTAGCTCTCGATTCGCGAGGCTTAAGCAGGGAATGCGGTACAAGCGCGGAGGAGAGGCCAAGTACTGGATTCCCCGACCAGAGGAGGTGAGAGGAGAGTTGAGCGCAAACACCCCACTACTCAATTCCAATGGGGGTCCAAGCAGCTCGAACAACCCGAAGTACAGCGATGGCGGCACTGACGAAACCACCTTGGACGCCGACGACGAGGATCTCTTCAATAAGGCGCGGGAACTAGAGTTTGGCGATTGGAATGTAAGTCGACCTGGCTCCATGTTTAAGACTTTATTACTGACTAGATTCAAGTACCCCGTGGTGACGGCAAATATACCAGCACGAGAGCGTTGGGTCGGACACTCGTCTATTTCTCAGAACCCATCCGGGTCATGGAATGCCGCTCCTGACAGTCGTCCACAAGCACGTTCCACCTCGAGCACCGACACACTCAGCAAGACTTTGAAGAAGGGGAAAGAGAAGGAAAGGCGGAAGAAGGGCTCTTTTGATGTACCGTCCGCTGGGAGCGCCGCTCCCATCCCCAAGCCCGCAGCTGAGGAGCAAGAGGAAGCTCAGAAATCTGGCCCGTTGGGTGCGCCTGTTCTGTCGACCTCGGACCCCCAGATTCTCTTGGAGGAAGCCGAGGAAGAGATAGATGACACGTTTGAAATTGGCGAACCTACTCCTGATGAGCACAGTCCCGAGGTGGAAGAGTCTAGGCAATGGCTCGAAGAAACAAACAATCCGCCTGCTACAACCAGCCCGCTCTACGGCAGCGGAAACGAAGAAGAGTTCTCGAATCCTTGGGGGAAATAGGTTCAGTCTGACTTTAGCATGCTTTAGATACCCAGGGTCTGCAAAGAAACGTATGGCATATATGATATAGCGCAATTTCAGCATCTGTTTGCATTTTTAGCACTGATCTCACTTTATCCGGTGTACATTGCACTTGTCTTGCCGATTCTTTCAAGGCCAATATTGATTCTAAGATGGCTCCCAAAGGTTATCCATCACATAATCTGATTTGATACTGCTTTTGACTGTTTCGGTATACCCTATGTGTCGTAGTACGTGGCCCTTCACATGTCACATGGACTAGTCTTTGCCCGGTCGTGATACCATGAAGCTTTGTACAAAGCAATAATATGATACGTGGTCTTGGGAAGAACATGGCGAGTGGAGTCATGTACTACTCCGTACTCCATACCCCAGGTTCCATCCAGTCTCTTCTCCATCAATGCCAAGGCGGCACAGACTAGCACTTCTAGCCCCGAACCGAACCGAATCGAACCGAGACACATCCAGGTCGGATCGTACATGATCGTTGGCAATTATGATTGCCTATATATTCACCACGGGCAAGTCTGCAACGTCGAGAAGAGCATTGCGTTTGTTGATGGTGTAGCATGTGTCGATCTGCTGACCTCTGCAGTATTGCCAGAAAATTAACCGACAGCACGATGTCGAAACAAATCCTCTCCGCTTTAAAACCCGTCGGTGAATACCCACAGACGACACGGATCGGAGTGCACTCGTTTTATTGTCTGTATACCATCGGGTCGCTCAAACGCTACTAGGCTAGCATATCTCAGAAGAAAGGTCCCGAGCCCCATGGCGCGGAGCGAGGCGTTTTGCGGCTGAGAAGACTTTTGTGCTTCACTGCCTACCTGGCCAGCATCCACCTGGTATATGCAGCAACAACGAAAGCAATGGTGGCAATCGGCGGCACGGCGACTGGACTTGGAGTTCGTGCCGCGCGCTGTTCCCATATCTCGAGGCCCAGCCAGAAGTGCTCTTCGTATCCCAGGGAATGTTTTGGGCACGCCGTCCGAGGTAGGCGGGTGACAAAGAAAGTGAGATTCCGCCTATACAAAAACACCGTACCTATACGCACAATCTTCTTAATTGTGCTACAACATCGAAATATTCTTATTCTCGGTCGAATTTCAAATTTCATCCCAACATCAATCGTGGCGACCGGATAATGTGTCACGGTAAAGTATTCTCTTCTCACTTTATTTTGCTCTCGCCAGCACGAGGCCTATTTATCTTTCTTCAGGATTCGAATAGCCAGAAAGAAGAGTATTTGAACTTTTGCCAAAAAGATGTCGAGGTCAGACTTGAAGACTCAACGACCTAGCAAAGCGACATTGGACTCTTGCAAGGATGACCCATCATCTATTTACTATAACTCTAGCCGTTGGATCAACTTATTCATACACTGGCCAGTGATAGTATAATCTAGACCAACAATATATGCATATTCCTTTGTTTAGTATTCAAATAGTAACAAGTTACCCTAGTCTTGGCAACAGCCGGGCCGGAATCATAAGACCCAACCACTTGGTTCAAGATACCGACGACATGGATTCGGTGCGATAATCAAGAAGACCACTATTGGGCAGACGGTCACGATCCATGGGTAGCGGTAGCCTATAAAACAGCGTGCGGCTCTCACGCCTGTCTGGGGTTTAGCGTCCACCTACGCCGAGCCGAAAGCGTGGAGAAGGTTAAAGAGGATTACCCCGGACGCGGAGAGAGGAAATGTGTGGAGAAGAGGTGTGTCGTGTTGCTCCGATTAGCCTCGACCACTCCAAGGGGGGCCAATGGTTTGCATTCCGGAAAAGTTGAATATATGAAACCAGCATCTCCCCCCAGACTCGGTCGTATGTTGAACTTACGATCTCATCCCGTCTAGACTTCCGCGTTGGGCCTGCGCACTGGAACCAGCATTGGAGTATAGTCGGAAGGGCGTTCAAGCACACACACCCAAAAGGTCACTAACATGGAGAAGGTCGAGTCGGCTCAGATCGAGACGTCCGGCGAGTTCCCGGAGAAGTCGCTGGGGCAGCAACACCACAACAAGGGCGATATCGTCTTGATCGGACAAAACCAAGAGGTTCGAAAGATCCCAATTCCCACCGATGACCCGAACGATCCTCTCAACTGGCCAAGATGGCGAAAGTTTGGAGTCGTCGGAACTTGCTGCTGGTTCGGTAAGTCAAAACTGTTCTTGTCGGTTCTCTGATCCAGTTTTCCTAACATTGTCGTACTCGTAGCTATATTTTCTCTGCTTTCGATCAGCGGTACCGGAACCTTTATGAATACGTTGTACGTTATGTACATGCCAGCACACACCGCCGAAGAGATCACCGGGCTGAGCACATATCCTACCATGGTGATGGCCTTTGGTAAGTCTTGTGGAAATTATGATCTGTCAGTCAATTGCATTGTATAACCGAGGATACAGGAAGTTTTGGCCTTTTGCCGCTCGCCTTCGTTTTCGGTCGCCGTCCGATATTCCTCTTTGCGGTTTTGCTTGCTTTCGTGACGACTCTTACGGCCGGTTCAAGTCAGGGATATGAGGGTCATTTCATCAGCCGAATCTTCCTCGGTTTGGCCACGGGAGCCACTGAATCAGTAAGTTTTCCCTGTTGTCTGTCGAGCAACCTGGATCAAGAACTGTCCGTCCTGACTCGACCGTCCAGCTTCTGCCTTTGATCATATCCGATGCCACATTCCTCGACGAGCGCTCCTTTTACTTCGGAATCTATTGGTCCGTCCAGAACTGTGTGAGCGCGGCTCTGCAGATCGGACTGTCGTACTTGACGGCGGCCGGAACGTGGAGGTGGTTCTACTGGCTCTTTGCCATCACGCTCGGGCTCTCGACTCTGTTCGCCTTCTTCCTGCTGCCCGAGACGCGCTTCCAGCGCCCTGCCGCCAGCATCAACGGCCAGATCGTCTACACGGACGAGTTCGGCACCACCCACTTCCTCAGCGACGAGAACGCCCGCGCGCGGTTCGGCGACATCGCGCAGCCTGTGAGCGGCGGCGCGGTGCAGCCCAAGCGGACGTTCGTGCAGGAGCTGAAGCCGTGGAGCCCGGTGGCCGACAACGGCTTCAAGATCTGGGCGGGCGCCTACGGCAAGATCCTCAAGAGCCTGAGCTCGCCGGGCGTCATCTTCGCCATGCTGTCGAGCTCCATCTCGCTGGGCATCGGCGTCGCCATCACGCTCATCTACAGCACCATCCTCGAGGAGTCGTACGGCTGGTCCGCCTCGTCGGTCGGCCTGTTCAACATTGGCATCATCCCGGCGTCTTTCCTGGCCATGCTGCACTCGGGCTGGCTGGCCGACAAGATCAACGTCCGCCTCGCGGCCCGCAACGGCGGCGTCCACCGCCCCGAGCACCACCTGATCCATCTCATCGTCCCATACCTGACGGGCGCCATTGGCATCATCATCTTCGGGGTCTGCGCAAACGATCCCCGGACGTACTCTGCTTGGGGTCTCGTGATCGGTAAGTCATCCCATTGCTGAAGGTGTCGGGTATACGGATGTACATGCTAACAGCGTTCTTTCCCCTACTAGCCTGGGCCATATACGAATTCTCGTTCGTCAACGTGCTCATCACCACGACGACCTTTGCCGCCGAGGTGTTCCCCGAGAACCCCGGCGCCGCCATGGTGCCTGTCGTGGGAGGCAAGAACATCATTGCGTTTGGCGCCGCGTACGGCCTCATTCCCATGCTGCACATCTACTCGTACCTCAAGGCCTTCATGATTGTAAGTATCTCCCGCCGAGACCCCTATTTCTTTTACCAAATCAAGTGTGCTTACCACGACATGTTCTCTTGTTCAGCTTCTCGGCATCTTTACCGGAATCTTTGCGCTCGGCATTCCAGTCTACTTCCTAAACTCCAAGGTAAGCAGTCCGATCGAATCCTTTCAGTGTTTGGATCGACTCTTTTTGCTGACGAGTTTGTCTATAGTGGAGAAGTGCTGCTTTGAAGCGTACGTGACCAAAGGCGATGGAAGAGTAGACATGGTACGGAGACTCATAGGGCGTAATATAAGTTCAATAAACATTGAATATGACACTCCACTTGACACCTGCTCGCTCGTGCTTCCTGCCGGGCAAGAACAAATCGCAAATATGATAAGTGATCGTTGGTGCAGAGATCGTAGGGTGGGTGGGCTTAGGAGTAAACATTCTTGGGCCCTGTACTCAGTTCGGCCCCTCGAAACAGCTGCCGTCGACGTGTACATGCCTGTCAGTAGGAACGAATACATACCCCAGTACAGAATAGTGTACTGAACCAACAGTACGGTGTACTAGGTACCTACAGTTCGTTTAAACAGATTTGGTCCATCACGCCGTAGCTCGCGTGGCAGAGAGCAGATCGTCTAACTCGTAGACCGCTTGTGTAATTGGGGGGACGGAAAACCGCAGCTGGCATATGCAGATTCTCACCTGGGCATATGTCCCCCTCGCAAGCTTGTGTGATGCCAGAAGCAAGGAAGGAAGGAAATCAGGCCTAACAGGTGGGAACTAGTAATGCCAGCGGTGGCTCTAGTGGTTAATATATTGCCCTTCATGGACTAATCACTGTACCCAAAGGTTCGGGTCCGGAATCCCTTGGCGGTGTGGAGGATATATCAGTGGTGTGTAGTTTTCTTGTGGGAGGTATCGGTAGGTGACCAGTATTATATTGATGTAGCCAGCTTTCCTAGGGCTATATCTGCATCAGTCACTCTCCACGTTACACCCTGCAGCTCTCGAATTCAGGGAAATGTGACGAGATGTCCCAGGGTACATACATGGGAACAAGTCTTGAAGCAGCAAAAAGCAAAAATCATCCGTTCATGCGCATCTGCACTTGCGTACTTACCGTTCGTTACTTATTATAGAGTACGGTAACGCGGTCCGCCACATGTCAAAAGAACTAGAAGCGCCAGGGTTTCGTTCTAGAAGCCCAGCTGAAAAACAGAAAGAGCCCTTGGCGGAGCGACGTGTTACCTATTTTGGTAGCTGATCGTCAGGGACCAGGCGAACCGTAAAGCTTGCAAGTACCGTAAATAGCAGAGATCTTGAATGAGATCGGCCCTTGAGGTGACAGGGCAGATATTTTACTACTTAGTAGCAGATCCAACGTCGAGATGGAAATCTCAGGTGGTGTTTTGGTTTTCTGCGGCCATTCATCAGAGGTCATGTTTGATCCCTTTGATCTCCGAGATCAAAATCATGGAACATGTCCAGGACGGCGAGGACGGCTGAATACAACTCCGCAGAGGGGTCTCATTACGGAATGACTCTGTCATGGCCTCCGTGATCTACCATGGAAGGAAAAAAAAAAAAAAAAAGATAACGCAACGGTCAAAAATCTCGCAGAGGGCCAGAGGCTGACAGACAAGACAGCGGGTCAGTGGAGTGTGACGTCACTTGTATTTCTCAAGATCAAGCGGGGTCAAATGTAGGAGACAACATCTCCAGAATTCCAAACCACTTTTCTTCAACGGCAGGCAGCTAGGGTTGGATACTGGTAGGTGCACAAGGCATATATGTATCGAATCCCACGATTTAGTCCGAGTATACTCTGACTGTCTTAATAGACTCGGGAGGTAAGTTGAGCTTATCCATCCTGGTGACCTTTTTTACTTTTTACTACGGCAGATCATTTTCAGCAGACAAGTGACCGTATTGCATGCCAAGCTTTTCCCTTTTGTGCTGCAGTTCAAAGCACCCCACGCATTTCAATCTATGTGCGCGTGCAGAACTTGGAATTCGACTGTACGAATTTCCGTGAAAAAGCAAGCTCTGACAGGTTAGGACCATTTCCTCCGATTCCTGCAGTTTGTGGAGCGTGACCATGCAATCAACATTTTTCTCCTTCTTTTTTATTCTTTGTACACTCCAAAGTACATACATGGCTGGGTCTACCTAGTTCTCTAAGCGTGCGACGACATGGTGCTAGCAGGGCTCACTAGTAATCATAAAATAATGATTCTTTGTACTGCAAGTTTCGTTTGCTACCTTATTCTAATCTCTCATGATCTGTTTTCTTGATCATAAATATGCCCTGGATGTATCATTTCACCCAGCTTTGCGACACAGAACTATCTGACAACTTCTTCACGTAATATCAGCAGGTCGAAAACAGTATAGGTAACCCAACGACACAATTGATCCTCGGCGTATAGGAGACATTCGGACTCTATAAATGCCTCGCAAATTTCAATAAAAGAGAGCCACAAGTATGTATCTAGGCGACTTGGTGTACAATAGGTAGCAAGACTACTACTAGCTACCGTTGCAGTGCCTACCTACCCAACCCAGCTGTTGTTCAACAGTGGTGTTCAGACCGCTACACTGAACAACAACAAAAGCCTTGGAAGTATCGAAATGGGCGACGGTCAGGTTGTATTGGCTTGCTGGCCTGCTGGCGAAAGGTCTCGAACACTCTGAGCGATGGGCCATGGGTGCTGATTCGTCGATGCAGCACCTTCCACTCGATGGTGGTCATTTTAGCGCGGGTCTGAGGGTCCTGGCTCAGTGATACATCGTACATCCCTGCTCCCTGCTCAGGCTCGTTCCTATGCTATGATGTCATGGACGCTTCGGCCAATCAGCAGAGTCAATATTTCCTAACCCCTCACTAAAAAGGCCCGCCCGTGAACCAGACCGCGGGGAGTTGAAGCTGCCACTAGTCAGGTAGCGGGACCAGGTCGCGAGTAATAATCTGTACAGAGCATGTATCAATTCATGGCCTCGAAAGCAGCGAAACACCAACCCGCTCCCGTGGTCAACATCGTGGCCCTTTTGCGGTTCGGCTGGCCCAATCGGGAAGAGGGTCTATGTGCACGATGGTCCTCGCAGCATGGGTACGCAAGGATCGCGCATGTCAGGGACGACAGAAGCGGTTCCTTGTTTGTATGTATGCATGCTTATGGATTGTGTGCTTGCTTGCTCGCTCGCTCCCAGACAGCAGGCTCGGCGGCGACGGATGGCATCGATAGTAGAAGAGTGGGCTGAAGCGAGGCAACAAGCAAAAAGTTCATGTCCTTCCGCTTCCAGGGTCCACGACATCGGATAGTACAATCCAGTCACTGAAATTCCATATTATCTTGCAGAAACCTGCTTGGGACTATCCAGTTTCCCATCCTCCTCTCCCTCTCCCCCTCTCTCTCTCTGACGACTGTCCTGTGTTATATTCTCATCCCTAAGACCTCACTTCCTCCTCCGTGCCAGTCTCAGGACCTCTATCTTCCTAACCGAACGGTAGCTTCAACTGTCATTCGAGCTTGTTCGACAGTCGCACGACTAGACTAAGCTCTCCCTGACGCTCAGACTTCCTCCTGGACCACTGGCTTCACCAAATTGAGCATTTCGGAACCGGGTGCCTTGCATAATCAGAAGACGACACTTCGATAGACAAAAGGCATCGCACGCATATTGCGAGACGATCTTCACTTGGAATTCGCATACATCTTCTATCTCTGTTCCTGTTTCAGCGGAAAGGTACAGGAAGATCGGCAGCACCGGCTACACGGAGACCAACAGTCAAGCATCTTACGTGCCGAGACGTCGCACCTGAAGATCATTTACACTCATTGCCGCGTCTGCGCATCTGGAAGACTTTCTGCTACTCTTCCCAAGAGCAGCATTCTTATTCTCACTGGTGAGTGAAGTCCCGCGACTGCCTGTGTGCCCTTTTTGCGCTCGACTCCCAATAAACATCATTACACCGGCGGAAGGCTTTGGAAGGCTTGGGAAGGGCTCTGGCTTTTGCAATTGAAATATTGCATATAATATTGCCTGCGGGTGAGCCAAATGGCACGCGGAGAATCTCAGCTCAGCTCAGCCAAGCCAGCCAGTCGCTGGAGAATCCTGTGATGTTCATTGGTTGCTTGTATACTTCCTGCCCCGTCACGCAAGAAAAAGCCACGCCATGGAGATGCCAATTCTCATTGCAAGACTCCCTCCAGCGGACCGAATGCTAAACATCTGATTTTGAGTCGCAGAGAGACGAGAGAGAGTTTGCACACACAACGTGCGCACGCCACCCAAGCACAAGCTTCAGCGCTTTCCTGACAAGAAAGCAGCGTGAATCACCTGTCTGTCTGGTGCAATCACATTTGACAATCGTCCCCAGCTGGATCTTTTGACACGAGTCAACCAACTCAAGACGGCAGAAAAACAGACTGCATTAATCCGCAACACACAAACTCACAGCACGACAATTAGTTTCGCTTTTATCCGAAGCTAGTGGGATATTATCTGTACGGGAAAGAAGAGATTTGCTTCATCTTTATTTCCATCAACTGCATCCTAGAGACGTTCATCTTTTTTTCTCCAGAGGGAAAGAGGACAAAAACCTGACTTGCGCGTTGCTGCCACGTTCCCACCTCCACCACAGCAGCGAATTTAACGCCGTAATAACTCGGGCACCAGCACCCAACACCCAGCACTGCACAGCACCTGGGCGCCGCTAACCACAAAACCACCCGGCATCCACCTGTCCGGAAACGTTTGCATCCTCGATCGCGATCGCCGACAACTGGTAGGCGCAGTCTTTTGCGGTGGAAGAACCTTATCCAGAGCCCCGACTCTGCAAATCCTGTTTCGCCTTTTCACTTTCCCATCATCTCGTTTATTTCCCCATCCCTACCCATTCACCCCAGGGGAAGTACAACAAAAACAACAAAACCAGCCCGAGCGATTTGTTCGACCTCTCAACTCACTAACTGCAACACTCACCTCGCGGTGCTCCTACCCCGCTCCTGCATACTACCACCTTTCTCCCGCCGCGTCTCCTTCTCTCACCACACCAAAAACCCGCGACAACCACATACAACAGCCACCGCTCGCCGAAACAGTCCATATACGCAGTCACCATGGCCGAGTTTATAAGAGCCCAGATCTTTGGAACCACCTTCGAGATCACCTCGAGGTATGCGGCATTAGCCAAATCCTGCAACACCCCTCTGCTTCGTGGACTAACATGCGATCAGGTACTCGGATCTCCAGCCCGTTGGTATGGGCGCATTCGGTCTCGTCTGGTAAGCAACTCCCATCTTGGCCTTCCTCTGGAGAGGCCAATCGCTCATATGCCTTTGAGCCCTTTTCCTCGGACGCCCGTATGCTGACCTGTCATCTCTCAACCATGCAGCTCTGCACGAGACCAGCTCACCAACCAAAGTGTCGCCATCAAGAAGATCATGAAACCCTTCAGCACACCAGTTCTCGCCAAGCGAACCTACCGAGAGTTGAAGCTGCTCAAGCACCTGAGACACGAGAACGTTATTTCCCTAAGCGACATTTTCATTTCGCCTCTAGAAGATCTGTACGTTGTCGCACGCAATCTCGTGATTCTCTATCAACGGCACAGCTGACTCTCGGGAATAGTTACTTTGTTACAGAGCTGCTCGGAACCGACCTGCACCGACTCCTGACGTCCAGGCCCCTGGAGAAGCAGTTCATCCAGTACTTCCTGTACCAGATCATGGTACGTCATGCTCCACCTGCAATCATACCGGAAACGAGTCCGGATATACTGACACGAGGTTTCTCTCAAAATAGCGTGGCCTGAAATATGTCCACTCGGCTGGTGTCGTTCACCGTGATCTCAAGCCCAGCAACATCCTTGTCAACGAGAACTGCGATCTGAAGATCTGCGACTTCGGTCTCGCGCGTATCCAGGACCCCCAGATGACCGGATACGTCTCCACCAGATACTACCGAGCCCCCGAGATCATGCTCACATGGCAAAAATACGATATCGAGGTGGACATCTGGAGTGCCGGTTGCATCTTTGCTGAGATGCTCGAGGGCAAGCCCCTTTTCCCCGGCAAGGACCACGTCAACCAGTTCTCCATCATTACGGAGCTTCTCGGAACCCCTCCGGATGATGTCATCAACACCATTGCTAGCGAGAACACGCTCAGATTCGTCAAGTCTCTGCCCAAGCGCGAGAGGCAGCCATTGAAGAACAAGTTTAAGAACGCGGATCCGGCTGGTACGTATCCCGCTGCCAAGTTTTCGAGATCCTCCTCGCAGTATTATTAACTCTTGTGATTAGCCATCGACCTGCTCGAGCGCATGCTCGTGTTTGACCCTAAGAAGCGGATAACAGCTACGGACGCCCTGGCCCACGAGTACCTGGCCCCGTACCACGACCCATCCGACGAGCCCGTGGCCGAGGAGAAGTTCGACTGGAGCTTCAACGATGCCGATCTGCCCGTCGACACCTGGAAGATCATGATGTGAGTACATTGCGGAGAGGCGTACTCGCCCTCGTTTTGCTTTTCCATGGATTCTTTCTGACTAACTTGTCCGAGCGACCAGGTACTCCGAGATCCTTGATTACCACAATGTAGAATCGAATGTTCCTCAAGGAGATGGGCAATTCAATGGACATTAGAAGGCCACATCAGCAGTCGAGCGGCACAGAACCCAATGATACCATGTGGATTTTCTCTTTTCAGACTCATTCCTGCTTGAACATAAACACCGACTGCCGGCGGCGTTTTGAGAACGGACTTGGGGGTTTTGGGAGGGAGTCCTTTACAATATTCCTTCCGGACGCGCTTGGAGGGGATATGCTATTTGATTTCAGCGATGCACTACATGACGATGAGGAATATACGAGATCGGCAGCATACTGCCCTCCCTGGATGACGAGAGGTTGGCAGAACGGGGTTTTTTTTCTAATGAGGTTGTAGATATTATGCGCGAATCACACTGAGGCCGTCCCTCATGGGCACCGACGATGGCGCAAGTAAAAAGAAAAAAAAAGGCTGCAAATATGGATTCAAAAGAAAGCATCGGTTCAGTATGTATCTTCTTGGATACAAGACCTCAAGTCCACATTGACGGAGCGGACAGTCTCGTGCGGAAAATGTGAACTCGGATCGTAAACCATTATCATACAATGCTGATACTCGGAAGCATGAATGTCGCCGAGTAACCACAGGACTGATGCTACTGTCAAGATATATTTCGACTTTCAGTATTTGAACATCTGTTGGCTCTCCTGATTCGTCCTTATGGGCATGACAGAGGGGACAATATATTGTGGTTGATACCGCCAGCTTTTTTGAGCAACTGGTCGAGATCATATACGCTTTTTGATTGGTGCGCCAGAACCCCGACAATCATATGTCCCTTTTATCATCTTCCTATGCGCGGGGGTGGGAGGAGGTAAAGCACATGCCCAGACAGACGTGCATACTACCTACAGCACAGAGTACAGGACTGTGGCAATTTGCCTGCCTGACCTTGACAACCCGACTGCCACTCTGTGCCCGCGGATCTTTTTTACTGCGTTTGGATATTAGAAGCAACGACGACAGAGCATTATGGCGGCGCCAACAGGAGCGAGCCTACCAGTACCCGTAGACAAGGACGAGGAGAAGAGCGCCGGATTGCGCCGTGCCCGCGTCGACTCAATCGGACATCCGCATGACGGTGCTCCCGGCCCCGACGAGGGTGATCGGGGGGATGTCATACCCCCGGGTGTCGATCCTAGGTTCACGGTGTCCGAGGGTGTGAGGAGAGGACTCAGTCAGCGTCGTGAGTTGTCGCCTGTTTCCGGAGGATTCTTGTTCTTGTTCATTTTTTGTGCCGGCTGAGATAGTGGGACTTGAATACTAAAGTTTCGTCTTAGATATCCAGGTATGTGGCTCCGGGATTTTCTGTCATATCCTGTGTTGTCTATTATGGTAGACTGGCATTGTGAAAGATATCGAACGAAATACTGAAGAATCAAATCACAGATGATTGCCCTCGCTGGCGCCATCGGCACGGGGCTGTTTCTGGGCAGCGGGAAGTCCATACAGCGTGCCGGTCCGGCGGGAACTCTGATTGTATGTTTTTTTTTAATCATATCTACCGCAAGATGCCATGAGACTACCCCGAGAATGACCACATCAGATATTGACTCTCGTCTTCCTCTCTCGTACAGGGCTACGCCGCCATCGGCGGCCTCGTCATCTGCGTCATGCTGTGCCTGGCCGAGCTGTCGGCGCTGGCCCCCGTGTCGGGCGCCTACGTGCGCCACGCCGGCTTCTTCGTCGACCCGGCCCTGTCCTTTGCCATCGGCTGGGTCGCCGTCTACGGGCCCTGCGTCAGCGTCCCGAGCGAGTGGGTCGCCGTCAGCGCCGTCGTGCGGTACTGGTCGGCGGATTTCCACTCGGGGATTGTGATAGCGATTTGTCTCGGCAAGTTCTCTCTCTCTCTCTCTTCTTCCTTCTCTCCCTGTTGGATCGAATCACGACCTGGTTTCCGATTTTCATCCTGAGAAGGGGAACATGTACAGATGATCTGGGTTATCTTGTCTGGAAAGCGCCACTTCTGGTTCAGTTACCAAACAAGAAAGAGCTGACTTGTAAAGAAATATAGTTGTTTCGTTTTTGACAAACATCTTTCTCATCCGCATCTTTGGCGAGGTTGAGCTCGTCTCTGCCATGCTCAAAATCGCCCTAATTCTCGGCCTGATCCTCTTCGGCCTGATATACGACCTCGGGGGTGTCCCCGGGCAGCCGCGGCTCGGGTTCTGGTACTGGGTCGAGCCTGGGGCTTTTGGGGAGGGATATCTAGTGCAGGGCCCGGTCGGCCGGTTCGTAAGTTGTGTCACCGAGTCGAGTATGGTGGTGGATGGGTTTGACAGAGATCATACGTGTTAGTGCGGCTTCTTCTCCGTGTTCGTCAATGCCGTCTACTCCTTTGCCGGCGTCGAAACGACCTCGATCGCGGCGGCCGAGACCAAGAATCCCCGACGAAATATACCGCGAGCCGCGAAGCAGTTGGGTTCTCCTTCTCCTTTCATACGGTGGCTAGAATGTTCTCAACTGGGACGTCGAGTACCTGAAATCCCGGCTCCCACTACTGGCTGACACTTGATTTCCCGCAGCATATTCGTCCGAGTCTTTGTCTTTTACATCCTCTCGCTCTTCGTCGTGGGGCTGATCGTGCCGTCCAACGACCCGCGGCTGCTCACGTCGACGGGCGACGCCGCGCAGTCGCCGTTCGTCATCGCCGCGCAAAAGGCCGGCGTCCGGGCCCTGCCGAGCATCATCAACGCCGTGGTCGTCACCTCGGCGTGGTCGTCGGGCAACCACGGCCTGCTGCAGGGCTCCCGGTCGCTGTACGCGCTGGCGCTCGAGGGCCGGGCGCCCTCCTTCTTTCGAAAAACCTCGCGCTGGGGCATCCCGTATTTATGTGTCGTGTTCCAGAGCGCCTTCATGTTTCTGGCGTACATGTCGCTCGACAGGGGCGCCAATACCGTCTTTGGCTGGCTGTCTAATTTGACGGCCTCGTCGACGCTGGCCGTGTGGATCGTCATTGGCATATGCTCGCTCCGCGTGAGATGGGCTATGAAGGTGCAGGGCATCTCGCAGGTACGTACGGACGCGTCTGACTTGATTTTCGTTGCAGAGACGGATTCAAATTCCCCGTGTGTATGCTCGTATTGTCTGACCCTCGCTGCGAATCCAGAACGAGCTGCCGTACTCGGCGCCGCTGCAGCCCTACCTCGCGCACGTGGTGTTGTGGTTCAGCTGTTTCATCATGCTCACCGGGGGATTCTATGTCTTTGTAGGTCTTTCTGTACCCGATCGAGTAGTAGCCGGCGACAGCAGCAGTGAATTCAATATCCTGAAAAATGAATATTTTCATGTAGAAAAAGACTGACAGCACAGCAAGGTCGACGGCCAGTGGGACGTCTCGGATTTCTTCTCGTCGTACTTTACCATTCCCTTGAGCCTGGGGCTCTATTTCGGATGGAAGGCCCTCAAGAAGACGAGTATCGTGCCGCTCGACAAGGTGCCGGTGGCCGATTTTATTGCCATTGCAAAGGCGAATCCGGAACCGCCCCTGAGAAAGAGAAAGGGTGTTGTCGGATGGTTCGGACGATTCTGGTGGGACTGAAAGCGCTGACCATAATGTTCTTGTTCAACTTGGCGATTGTGCTCTTCTGATCTAGGTTGATTATAGAGTGTGGCTTATAGGTACCACGGATGATATCAATAATATTCAAGCTAAGATAATTTACAAAATTTGTTGGTGTTCATCTGAAGCATCTAATATGCACCTACAATCAAGGAGATGCCATGCGGTCGCTTAAAAGCGTCACCATGTTTGCCGATCGCAAAACGATATAGGCGCAGCCTCGCCTGGATTTGACACTCACGGATGGCTGTATGATCAACCCCGAATATGATCAGGCTACGGACAGCGGATGACTGACGAACTACTCCGCGGGCAATATAGAACGAAACTATAGCCAGCAACTCGGCCGCCGACTTGATGTGCTTCGAAGGAATGACAGATTGCAGAGTACGATTCGTGTATACAAATCACGAGTAGTGGGATCGGGGCTGCGGGCTTTTTGCACGCGTCCGATACGTAGATCTTGCATCCTCATCGGTTCTCCCTGGCGGGCCGCGGCTGTCGGAGATTTCTTTCACTCTGCTACCAGAATACTACTCTGCACCATACCATACCTTTGGAGATTTTTTGGGGTATGTAGGAATGTAGTAGGCAGTGGTAGTCGATGATGAAAGAAAAAGGTTGGTTTTTCTCTCTCCCCCTTCGTATATGCAATGCAGGGACAGCTGGCATATTGCCACGTCTCGCATTTCGATTTTGATGAGATGACAAAACGGCGGATGTCGATGATTGGATGAAACGAGGGTGTATCATGTTGCCTGCCAAAGGGTCACGCACGCGGTAGGCAAGTTTCGCCTCCTTCTCACCCACGAGCTCAGCTCAGCTCTGCCATACTCGAGGCACATGGCTGCATGGTAGGGCAGTCCGAGGTATGTAGTGTAGGTCGTCTCACCTGTGGGGCTGATGTCTCTGTCTGGCTGACACCTCTGTCATGGGTAAAAGAGGAGATGGGAATATGCAAGATACAATACAGGTTTCTTGTCCGATAGATGGAGGCATGGATGAGAAGACGTGTGTGCTGCGTGCGCCGCCGTGGACGATATGAACGCCAAGTCGGACTCGAGCCATTGCGTCCGGTCGAATGTAGCGTTTAACGGCAGCAGGCATAAATGCAAATGCGGGTCGTAATAAAAAGGAAGACTCTGGCATGAAACAAGCAATAACAAGTGTAAAAAAGAAACCGTGAGAAGAAATACCGGCTCTCAATGTTCGCATTGCCGCCCTCTGACACTTTCCATTGCCAAACAAAAGTCGAGATACAGTAGGTAGGTTAGGTGAGTGAGCTCCGGGTACCTCGTAGTTTAGGTGTGCAGTAAAGGTAACCTAATCCCTGTCTAAAATATTTAGCTCGCGTCCAATGGTCCCTTTTCTTGCTAGCCATAGGCCAGGAAATTAAGACCAAAAAAGACGCCGACCTCGAACTAGAAGAGAGAGAGAAGAACAAGAGAGTGCCAAAAATACATGAAGCCGAGACACGACGACAACCCTCTCCTTCTCCTCCTTTCCCCCCGTCCTCGCCTCTTTTCTCCCGAGACCCCATCTGCTCTGCCGGCTAGCTCTTCTGCACAGCCATTGGCTCCTGGCTCGGCACTCTGATCGAGTGAATGCCGTTCATTCTGGCTCTCATGACAGACGTTTGGGACTGACTGTGGTGTGCCCCGCTAAGCAGCAGCAGCTGGTCGCGATAGGTAGCCTTCCCGGGCGACCACCAGGAAACTGACTGGACTCGGACTGGACCAACGACAGGTTCTAACATCTCGACTGCCCGCCCGCCCTCTGGCCCCTTTTTCCTCTAGGCAGAGCGACCTCCGAACACCACACACACTCTCGGTTGCGACAGCTGGACAATCCCTCGACTCACGTCGTTTCCGCGCGCCGTCTCCCAAGGAATGCGACCCGTCCCATCTTAGCATATCCAGGGGAAAGCCGCCGTGACGTCAACCCGCCCGGTGTTTTTAACGGATCGGATCGAGCTTACGGAGTGGCCCAGACGCCCGATTCTCGCTGCAAAGGAGGTCGACTGTGAGAAGCATTACTGAGTCGGAGAACAAAAGATCAATTCTCGACGAAAACACGTGGGCTGCACTTGGCCCGGACGATCATCTAATAATTCGGATCCCGATATAAGATCTGTTTGCGACACAAGTTGCCTACGAACACAATGACTGCGACTCCGCCCGAAGCAGGGGCGAGCCCGGCCTCGCGAGCCGCATTCATGCCCCTGGTCACCGTCGTTGACTTTCACCATGCAAGGGGCCCCGAGGTAGAAAAATGGTTCGGCGTCCCTGAAGGGTCGGATCCTGCGGCCGACTACGACTGGACCCTGCTGCCGTTCATGGCCTTGAGCGATGGCGCCCATGCGTAAGTGACATCCAAGGCCTTCTGGCTACTTGCTATAGACATGGTATAATAACCGTTGGTTCATGCAGTTCTACCGAAGACTTCTCCTACTTTACCCTCTTGAAGCCGGCCAACGGCAACACGCCTGCCACCTCCCTCTTCGGTATATCGTGTACGAGGCAGATGGATGCGTCGCAACTCTTGAACCGCCCAGCCGATGTCACACGGTCGACTGTCCAAAAGGCGGTAGTGGTGATTGCCGACAGCCCCCAGTACTTTGGAATGCTGAGGGAGAGGCTCTCCATGGTTACAAGTGCCTGGTTTGCGCAGCGCGAGTTCACCGACTGCGAGATCTTGCGCCGCTTTCAGGAGAGCCTCCAGGAAGAGAAGGAGCGTGGGCAGCTCAGCGAGGAGGAGGATCGCGATCAGTACCTGGGCCTCAGTTTGCGAGAGCTAGTGCGCGAGTTCAGGTGGCAGACCCTCGTGCTGCTGAAATGCTGCCTACTACAGCCAAAGGTGAGTACATGCATGTGTACTCTGTCTTCAGGCTGGCCAACTAATGTCCCCCTTCAGATGCTTTTCTTCGGATCGCGATGCGAACGGTTATGCATGATGCAGTTTTCTCTCATATCGCTGATCCCAGGCTTGTTGAGAAATTTGCAGGACTGTGGTGGCCCGGAGTTGAACGAATATGAGAGGCAGCTGAGCAAGCCGACAAGTCTGAGGACAAGCGATCGCAACTCTCTGTTGTCATACATGGGCTTGCCTCTGCAAATATTTGGAAAGGTGAGGCCCTCAACAGATACTTAAAACCTCTCGAACATGTACTCACAAGATATAGGGAAGTTTATTTGGCCCTTATACGCCGCTGCAGCAGTTGGACATTCTGGCAGATTTTGGAACCAAATCCTACATTGTGGGCAGCACCAACTCGCTGCTCTTGCAACAGAAGGACCGGTATAGCGACATTCTGATCAACCTCGACGACGACACGATCAATATCACGTCGGCTTCTCTGCGCACCGCTCTCGCCCTGTCGGCCAGCGACCGGCGATGGATAGACTTCATCACGCAGGAGGTTAATGACACCTGGGATGAAAAGAACCCGGGCCGGCCCAACCATATGGGCTACCGCGGCAGCGAAGAGTTCATCCGACTGCAGTTTGAGGAGTACCTTCTAGCCTTGATATCGTCGGTGAAATACCACAGCTACCTGGAGAAGCACGTGGGCAGTGGCAACGTGGCGTTGCCGCATATCGAGGGCGACCCTTCGACAGACTTTGGAGTGGAATGGGTCGACTATTGGACAAGGACCGAAAACTATCGCATCTGGGACGCCCACACCGACTCTCTCCTTTTTGACATTATAGAGCCAAAGCACCCTTGCGCAGGAGGTCTGACTGTCGATGACGTGCAACGGAGAATACAGCAGCAGGTACAGGATCTGCACCTCGACGAACGGTTTGCTGCCGGAAAGGAAGTATTGGGTCGCAACGCCGCCGCTGCCCGGGACAAGGCAAGCACCATGTTCAACAGATTTTACGCCGATATGGAAAGCATGCGCGAGGCCCAGCGCAAGCGGGCGGAAGAGTCCAGAGTCGCTTCGGGCACCACGGAGAAGAATGGCCCCAACGGCTCGAGCGCCGATGCCTCCAAGACGCAACAGACCGTGAGCTCCGTGGGCGCCAAGGCTGGTGCGTACATTGGGTCTTGGGCCAGCTGGGCGGGCGAGAAGCGCAAGCAGGGCTGGACGTCGAGATCAAGCAGCGGAACGAGTAACAGCGGTACCGGCTGGGGTTTTGGCAGGAAGTCCAAGGCGACGGACTCGGGAAGCGAGAAGAACGGAGGCAGCCCCCTCACAAGCCCACGCCTCAGCACGTCGGGCTTCTTTGGCGGTAGCGAGAAGCGCCGAAGCATGATGTCCCAGCTCTCTGAGGCCATCGTGGACGACGACAGGCCGACCTCGCAGCCGAGCTTCAGCGAGAGCGTCTTGGATGCAGCCGAATCCGATCGTTCGGCCAGCCCAGTGAGCCCGCGCAAGCCCCAGCCTCAGCCGTCGTCGCCGGTAAGCGTCGCGTCGAAAGAGAGAGACACGACAGAGATCACGGGTATAAACCGGGTCGTGTCGGCTGACCCTACTACTACTGCCGAAGCGCCTGAAGTCGAAGCTGCTGCTGTTCCTCAGGCTTCGGCTACACCTCAAACTACTGCTACTCCCCAAACTACTGCTGAAGCACCAAGTATCGATGCCAAGGCAACTGATGCCGTCCTCGAGACCAAAGCGGCCGATGTAGAGAAGAAAGAGGCAACAACGTCAGCATAACAAATGCCACAGCTGTCAGAGCCCGGCCAAGAAACTCATTTGGACATGATCCTTGGATTTATAGGACTCGTCTTGATTCTGTCGTCAAAGAGGGAGGCCCAGGGCTCGCTGGTCTGGCGCATATACCTGGAGGAACAGACTCACTAATATATATTCTAATAAATAGAAAAAACCATTTGGCATGTAGCACAGCCGAGAAGAAAAGAACAAAAAAAATCACGTCAAAAAAAGTTCTTCATTGGTTGTGAATGACGAATGCTTGGCAAGTGCGCCTATGCTCGATTCGATTCCTACTGCTAGTTTCTTATTCCGTGAGGAAGTTTGTGTTGCGCGTGTCCTGTATAGAATAAAACAAACCGGTAAATCACGGCGACAAACTTAAGTGCAGGGAAACACGAAAACACAGGCTTCAAAAACGCAATTCGGTTCCTGCTCGTCTGATCATGTGTTTTCCGCCTCATCTATCGGCTGGGCCAGGACCTCGGCCAGCTCTGCAATGGGCGCGAGGACGAGCTCAATCTGCACATGGTCATCGTCGCTCGAAAGTTCCTCCTCGTCCTCCTCCTGCTCGTCGTCCTCATCATCGTTGCCACCGCCACTACTGCCTTCGCCATCATCATCGTCGTCGTCGTGAAAATATTCACCACTCGGAAGCTCCACGTCCTCGTCGTACTCATCCGTCAAGAGCTCCTTCTCGGCGCCCTGGGACGTCTTGTCAGAGATCTTCCAGAACGCCGTGGGCCCGGCCGGGCCGCGCGGGTCGTAGTCCCTGTAGGCGAGTTCAGCATCAAACATCATTGTGTCTATCATGTGCCTTGAATAATAAGGGGGGGACTTCGGGGAGGGAAACCCACTTGTCAAACCAGTTTCCAAGAACCCCCTTGGCGCTCTTCACGCCGCCAACTTGTATACTCTCGCTGCGCCAGCGTTCCTGGCCACTGAACAGGGAGAAAGTGGTCCAGCGGACCTCGCCCTCTGGCGTCAGTCTCACGGTGCCTGTGTCGAGGTAGAGCCGTTAGTACATTATGAAATACAGAGGGAGCCGGCGCGAGGATCGCACCTTTCATCTCAATCCTACCTCTTAGGTCCGAGTTGGCATTCTCGTCCCAGCTGTCGTCCAGCGACCTCGAGACGCCCTTGAAGTGCACGACGGGCAGGGCCTGACCGTCGCCGGGCCCCGGAGGCTCTGTCCCGGTGACGGCAATCTTCATCAGGATCAGCCGCGTCGCCTCGCCGTAGCAAATGGCCCGTCTGGGCACCCTCGCGGGCAAATCACCGTCAGGGTTGAAGTTGAAGTCGAAAAAGTCCGTGTAGTCGAGAAAACACACAACGCGGAGCCATGTGCCCGTGATGCCGTACGGGTCGTCGAATTCCTCCCCGTCACCTTTCTCGCGCTCCAGGATCGGCAGAGGCATGTAGGAGCCGGGCCAGACTCCGGCGAAAGGCATGTCCCAAAAGTTCTTGCAGATGGGGAATCTGTTCAGCCCCAATCGGTTCAGATTCGAGCCCAGCACCAACATGATGGCCTCGACCTTTTCCCAGTCCGTCCTGTCGGAGCCATCATCCATGAAAGGGCCCCAATGAGTTTGCTCGGTATACTGTCGCAGATCATAGACCTTGGAGCAAGCAAAAGGGCCCATGACGCTGGTTCGCCAGTGAGAGTGTTAGTGACAGTTTAATTCCATCACGGCTTGAGCGGGTTAAAGTGAAACCCGCCTCTACAGAGACATCAAGACCGTAGGGATGCTGGTATTGCCCCTCCGGGACATGAGAGCACGGTGAACTTGGAGGCTAGCAACTTACCTGGCACGAGTCTCATACTGGGTCCTGCCAAAGTGTAGGAGCGGCACGCCGTACAGACAGTGGAGCTTTGCGCTCTGCTGGTGCTCGGTCCGGGGCGGAGAGGCAAAGGGGGCGTCACGCGGCAGCTCGCCCTTTGCGCGCTCGTAGAGAAAGGAACGCTCGAGAAAGGCGTTGCGGTTGCCGTCGTCGGCAAAGACCTTGATGAGGAGCGCCGCGTTGCGCGAGTGGGCATGGGTTGCGGTGCCGCTCGCCCGCTTCCCTGTGGACGAGGCGTTCCGAAGAAGCTGGTTGACCGTCTCGTATACAAAGGCCAACTCATGTTTCTGTAGCCCGAGGTTAACGTGAATACCCTTTCACAGTACAGGGGGTATTTATCGGTGTAAATTTGGTAGTGAACCAGAATAGGAATGCTTGTATCCCTCGTTCACTCACCTTTTCCGCAATGCTTGATCGCCGGCATACGGTTTGCAACCTTATAGCAGCCTTGAGGGCCTGCTCCCAGTCGACGTCATGGCCGGGCTGGGGCTCGTCCAGGTGGGCCAAGTAGACATCCTTGAATAATGTCAGGTTGTCCTTGATGGAGTAATACAGGGTCTTGCAGATGCGAGAGATCCAGGCCAAGTCTTCGGGGTCGACAAAGCGCAGTATGTTGTGCAGTATCTCGGGTGGGAGCTCCGTCAGCAGTGCCATTGTGGCCGATGCATCGACGCCTTTTCCGGGGTCCGGGGGTAGAACGATAAGATCTATGGACACGGACTTTCTGCTGGGTATAGGGTATTGCAGCAGCAGCCAATGTTCCTTGTCTCAAAAGGGACTGCAATCAAGTAAAGAAGGAGCTCCTCAAGTTTGTCGTTGATCAATGGGAAGAACAACCGAGGATATCACATATGCTTGATGACAGACGGGCCAGGAACAGATGGTGATCGTAGGATCGTAGTAGTGCTTGATAAAGTCCTAGGCAGGTAGAGGTAGGCAATGATAAAAACGAAGCTCACTACCCTCCGAAAGAAAAGACCCGGGAAAGCTTCTAGATAAAAGCATGGAAGTACCCCCAAGGTACTTGATGTATGTATTGATGTAGGTGTTTCGCCGCAGGTTCGGAGTTTTGGAGGCGCGGGGTTCCAATGTTGGCTGCTTCAATCAAATGGTTTGCTACCGGCGATGGTGCGACATGCGGATTTCGAGAAGAGGACGCGATACACGCCGCGATTTTCTTTGATAAACCCCGTACGTATGTCGGTAATCAAGAGGTTGACGAGATTGATATTATTGATCTCCAGTGTTCTCTCAGCACAAAGTCACGGCAGCGTCGGAGGGTGGATGAAGTAGCACACGGAAGGAGGGAGTAATGATACATCAGTGTAGCTAAGGTAGATACTTCGGATTTAAGGACCCCGATTTATCACCATACCTATGTAAGTGCCCCGAGAATAAGCCAGGCACTGTGAAACATTACAATTATTTGACTCGTCCAGCATGGCATGACAAGTGACAAGATGTCGCCATTGTAAAATATCCCAACTGTCCTCGAATTGATCATCAATGAATTAATCATATATTCAGCTGATCCCCCGAACCCAGCATACCTAATGAAAAGTACATCCAAAGCTCCTGCTCCTCCTCCCCCGCCCTTTTTGGTTAGTTGGTCCATCAGATGGATCGCGTCTTTCGGGAACCAATGCAAGCACAGATGGATCCTTTCCAACAAGACTAAAGCTTGTCTGACACGGAGTTAAGACCGTCAGCCGGCCGATGGAGCTGCTTCCATTCTCATTTCTAGATCGCCAATTTTGGTCTCGACAGAAAATGTAGGAGTCGCTCATGTTCATTTGTAGGGCAAGTAAATAATGAATGACAGTATCTACAAGATATCATGATCTTATCTTACTCCGACTGTTTCCGTCTTCGGACGACGGATGCTCTTCCGTGGGTATATAGCTTATAGTGAACACGATTCCCAGCCCAGGCTAATGGAAAAAATAACAGAGGAAATCATAAATCAAGGTAATGAACAAGAAAATCACAACTTTTGCGCCTCGCCTAGTCCACTTCCTCTCCTTGCCCCTCGGATGGTCAGGTGCCTCTCAAACTATGGTTACGCCACTGTTGAGCTGGATGCAGTTGTTCAACAGAATAGCTCCTTCGTGCAGAAGCTCCCAGCGGCTCGTCTCGAACGAGTTCTTGAGAAAGAACAACAGAGCACTATTGTGATTGACGCCTCTGGTCAGCTTCAGCCCGTCGGGCGTCTGGATAGAGCCGAACCGGCGCAGGTATTCCTTCATGGGCCCAATGGACTCCTGCATCGTCGAGGGGTGAAGCGAGTTTGGGCACGATCCTTCCAGTGCGAATCCATAGCACCAGACTACAAGGGCTGCAAAATACAGAACCCATGGTCGATTGAGCAACACGTCGTCTCTAGCGACATAGGTCTCTCCCATGGCTCGGTACCCGTTCGACGCTTCCGGTCCCGTCTCATCAGCCAGCAGCACCGAGGCAAGAAATTTGAGGGCGTAGAATGTTGCGTCTCTCGCCTTGGCCGTTGGAGCCCAGTTGTCCTTCATTCGTCTCTGGGCGCTGCTGAGGTCCTGGTTTCCGATCGCTCGCCCGAGTAGCCGTTTCGCCCGGGCAAAAATCTGGCAGTCGACAATGTCAACGTGCATGGCCATGTGTGCCAGGTGATGAAGGACCGTGCGGCTCTCGAATACAACGTTGGCCTCGCTTCTCCTTTCGTAGCTGTACGGATCCACAACCAGGTCGGAGCGTTGCAGAGACTTGTCAAAGTCTGTCTTCCACACATCAAATGCTCTAATGAGGGTGCCGCGCCACTTGTCGCGCCCGCCCAGGGCCTGCGTCACTCCCCCTCCGAGAGAAGTCACTTGGAGATCCCGTTGGTTCATGTGCCAGCTCACACTCAGCAGACCCGCCATCAGGACTTGTCTCCCAAAAGTGTTGGTTCGCACCTCCTGTCCGTTCAAGGTGCGCTTCAACCCCTCCAAGAAAGAGATGGGCTTGATCCCGTTGGACATGAGGTTTGCCTCTGTTCTGCCAACCTCTGCACCACTACCGGCCTTCCAAAGCTGGTCATCGCATGGCAAGGGCAGTCGCATCTCATGGGCTACCATGACAGTCGAGTGCCCAAACATGGTCGCGTGAATCGAGTCAATGAGGAACGCAGCAAACGCCGCCCGACGGGTCGATTCATTGGTGATCCAATGATTCCACCACTCGTCGGGGGTGTTTGCAACACCCGAGGTGGAGGAATGTCTTGACCCATTCTTGTCTTCGCGGGGGTTGGGCGGAGAGTCCAACGCAGACTTGCCAATCAATGACCTGCCCCTACGCATCAATGTAATCGTCGTTGCGTGATGAATGTGTGCGCGCTCGTGCAGCTCTCGGGTCGAGTACATCTTTTCGTACAGTTCCAGTAGCAACAAAGCTTGGAAAATCCAGAGCTTGGCTGGCGGCCGGCTGTTCGCGTCCATGAATATCTCCCACCGGACGTGCCAAGCTAGGAAATTCGACAACTGTGCACCGGCAGTCATGACTGGGTTCCCATGTGTTCTATCTAGACACGATGCGCCAATCGCCATAACGGCCAGGAGAAGTAGAGTGGGAATCTTATCGGGGGAGAATGTCGGTTTGTGCAGGATGGGGATCTGATCGCTAAAATGAACCCAATAGGAGCTGATGTATGCTTGCATCATTTTTCGGCTCAGCATGTGGTGCTCATCGCTGCGGTCTCCGTCAAGAATGCTGTCACGTTGTCTTTCAACTGGCGCCTGTTCCTTCTCATGAAATCGGTCCTTGATAAAGTCGAATATCTCCTGGCTCTTTTCCTCCGAGAGAAGAGACTCTGGCAGGTTTTGATCCAGAAGATTTGTGACCGACATGACTTGCGCCGACTGGTTTGATGGAGGAAAGTAGCCAAGTGGTGTCCCCTCGTTCGCGTAATAGGGTATATTATATTGCGACTGAAAGTCACCGTAGCTAGAGGATGTTAGCAACATATACGCGTGGGGATTTCTGATGATGGGACCTCACTGAGAGTATTGACCAGGTGCCATTACATGGCCGACTGAAGGGGATCCATCAGGGTTGTTGGTGTTGAAAAGATACGTGATGAAGTCCTCGGGTATTGTGATGTATGGAGACTTGTTCAAGCCCCCGTCTGGGCCAAAGACTGGTATCGTAGTCTGACTTGCCATTTGGTCCAAGAGCATCATTTCTCCCGAGGCTTGGGCGTGAGAAGGGTCAGTGTACTCCCCATTGGTAGCAGGAGTATATGACTGGCTGGCGTCTCCCGGAGCACCGGATGACGATGCGGTCGAGAAGTCAGACGGCGGCAAGGTGAAAGGCGGGAAGTTGTTTTGTCCGACATAAGGGCCTGTGGGCGTAGACTGAGGGGTATTTATCGGCTGACTCTGATAGCTCCCGTGTTGAGTCGAGCCAGGTGACAGTACGCCATATGGGCCAACATTAGTTTGTAGAGCCGGCCGTGAGCCTCCAGAAGGCGACTGATGAGGATGGCGTTGGCTCATATTGTTTCCATAGCTATTGTCCGACTGCATGTAGTTGTCCAAGCCGTGAGGGGGATTACCATGGGGGTAAACAGGAGGCGTGGCGGAAATGGGCGTATATGGACTGGCACCCGGTCCACCGGGCTTTGGAAACCCTCCTGATCGGTTGGTTTCTGGTGAAATTGACCCAGAGGGCAGAGAAGACATGGTCATGGAGTCTTTCCTGCTCAAGGCCGACCCTTTGGCAGTGTGACGATCCATGTGACGATTCCTCAGGTCCTGTCGAACAAACTCACGCGTACAGCCGGGGTGTGTACATTTGTAGATATGTTTTGGCTCGTGGTTGAGTTGATGACGGTAGCTTTCGGACATGATTAGTGCTTGTTGTATAAGAGAAATTAGGGAAGACGACTCACAGATGTTCGGCCCGAGAGTAGCTTTTGCCGCAACCCGGGGTCGGACACTCGAACTTCTTATCAAGACCTTTGCGGCTCCTTCGCCTCTTCCTATGCGGTCCTGCTTCTTCGTCATTGGACGAGTTATCTTGCCTGTCGGCATCACCCTCCGCATCCTGCTCACGGTCGCTTTTATCTCCAGGCTCCTTTCCTTCTAGTGACTCCCGGACCGCACCTCCTCCATTCGGCATCGGGGGGTTCGAGCCTTGCATCTTGGTAACGATAGGCGATGCGCGGGCAATAGGCAAAGCCGCTTGTATCTCGCCGGGGCGTAAAGCAACAAGTGATGACATGTTCCAGTCGGTATTTCCCAAGTAGAATCCAAGGCCCAATCAAGGTCCGGACTATTATATCAACGCTTCGGGTCGTCGTATATAAGACAGGCGAATGCGTCGAACTCGTCGAACTCGAGTCACAGTTACACCTACTGGGGCAATTTCGTCTCAAGTGAGTTGACGTGGACTTCACTCTTGACTATAAAGGAGTCCTCGAGGATATACCCTCAGCGCAGTGCTAAATGGAGTCGCGTATGGATCCCTGGCTATACTGCGGTTGTTGTCAGATAGACAAGTATAGGACAGTCCAGGGTAGACTTCCAGTTTGTCGTCGTTCCAGTATCACTCATCAGCGAGTTCAGAGCGAACTCAGGTCATTATTGAACAGCGGCGACCTGCCTTACACACGCAAGATGTGCACAGGATACGTTAATAGTACTCCGGGTAATGCTGGGCTCGTGCTACCACGAACGCGTTGTGGTTGCACAGATTCTCGAAGGAAGCGGACGCCCATCAGCTTGTGTAGGTAGGTATTATTCAATACCGTGATACTGCGCACCTGCAAGATTAGTATCGACGTTTGGCAATATGGAGTCGGCAACGAGTAGTCACGCCAGAATGCCGCTCCAGGCAAAGCATACCGGGCTGCTCTGAGAAAGACGCGCAAGCAAGCAGAAGGACAAGACGGGGAGAATCGAAGCAGTAGCAATGAGTGGTGAGTGGGGTTATGAGTTCGTCCCCTTGGACCTTCAGGCGGGAAGCGGGAGGGCAAGCGAACCTCAGCCATCAATGCCACTATGGGTGATCCGGCCCAGTGGACATGGATTGGCGAGCCAGGGTTGATCGATTCCCTTCGTCCAAGGTCATGCTGGCAAGAAGAATACCCGGAAATCATCCCCCAACATGTGCTTGTCGACTCATGTCTATGGGTGTACCAAGCCCGTCTGTGACGAGTGTTTTGACAGATGCGGGATGGGATGCCAGGGGCCACTCGGTGGAAGATCACCCATCGTCCCTGAACCATGCGGTACAGTCGGTATGGTGGGCGATGAGGCCAAGGCTGGAGGGAGGCGACAGAGGGAGGCAGCGACAGGACCAACTTGGCCGTGTACTTCGCCATTATATATATATATATAAGAAGGCGACAAGGCAGGCTACTGTAGGAGATAGGCAATTTTGGTTACGTACGTGTTGCGGCTGCGTGGTGCGGGCGGCCAGCGTGGAGGCGCTCCTCAACTTGTTCTTCGTCCGAGAGCAAAGATAGATATGGGGACCGATTCTCCAGATGCTTTGCACAATATGACCGGGCGCAACATGAAGCGAAGAGGGAAAGAGACCGGATATTCCGAAAAGGATATCTCTTTTTTTGGGGCCCCAAGTTCAAATTCGATGGCTCTCGCGTGGGTGCGTTGCTGGGTCGAAGACAAAGTTGCTTGAACCGGGGCGCGTGGGGGTCTTTAAAAAGAGATCTAAGCCTACGGGAACATTGAAGTCTGGGGTCCAAGGCCGCCGGCTCGACTTTTTAGTGCCCTTTTTTCAAGGTAGGTATGGGTGGATCCACTGGACCAGACCCCGGCCATCGTATCCACCAAGTTGATGGCCCATGGGGTCGCTCTTCCACACCTCATCAATGATCCTGCCTCCTCGCCTGCGCCGTTGGGATTAACTCACTTGTCTAACCCAGGCTGCCAGGTACGTACATTACATTATTCCGCGAGGGCTCCCCTTCATCAACCAAGTCGAATGGATGGGATGGGCGACTGGAATCTATCTAAGCCGGACGAGACCTTGGCTGGTGGCAAGAAGCTCGCGGCGTTTTGCTTCTCCATCCTCCAAGGACGATCGATATGTGGACTTTGCTCATGGGCAAGATTCGGGCGGACTTGGATCTCTACCTACATTACTTAGCGCCTTGGGAGGACGGACCAGCCTGACCTGCATCAAAGCCTCTACATACACAGTATATTATGCGTTATGTGTTCCGTTGTTCTAGTAATAGTGCCCGTCAACTAAGGTGGTCATGTATGTACGATGCTTCTAGGCTACGGCAGTCAGGTGGGGGCAAAAGGTCAATGGAAACTGGTCGTGATTTTCCACGTGAAGGAAGTCCGGCTTCAAGGTTACGTCGCGGTGCCAGACCCAAATGAAGCGCATTTTAGTATGTATGCATCAAATATAGTTGGCAACGGTGGTAACGGCCTGTTGGGTCGTGATTTGAGTTTCCCAGTAGGAGAAGCCATGGGGATTCGAGAGTACCCCCATACAAAAGTGTTCCTGGTTCGATCGAGATCATTTCCTTTGAATTCCGGGGCAGGGCGTGTCTCGAAGCTAGGGCCCGTGTCACTCGAGTCCATCACTTGGGGGAGTATACATACTTCGTACAAGTACTTGGTATATATAGTCCATCAAAGCAGCAACATTGAACAGCATCAACTGCCAGGCCGGGCATTTTGTTCTCTTTTTCCCGCCGAAGGCTGACCAGGATACTTGCAGTCGGTGCTTCACCGGCTGAAGCAATAGGAAACAGTTACGAGCGACAACCGCGACTGAGAGTGCGTGAAGGGAAGGCGAAAGAAACGCCCAGCAGGTAGATGCAGTATTGCCTCTTGGCGACCCCACCGGCGTGCCGCAAGATGGGACGGGGCAACGAGAGAGAAGGAGAAAACTGGAGCCACCGATCTGACGATGGTGGATATGTTGGACGCCAAGATGCAGAGAAGCCTCTCTGAACTCTCCGAGGCTCGATGCCAATCTCTCTTAAGCATGAGGACGGCTGGAATCGGTATAGAAACCCGCCAGGCTCACACGCGCGAGGTAGGAGGTCATGCTGCTCGAGACTCAAAATAATTCCTGGCATGGCATGGCTGCCCGTTTGATCTTCCCGTTCGGCCTGATCAACTCGCGCTCATCTAGTTCGGCTAGGGCAGCCGCCGCCGTCTACACAGTATGGCCTTGAGGGATATTCGATTCCATCCCTGCTGCTCTTCTCAGCTTTGCCTCTGCTAGGCCGCCAGGTAGGTAGTGTGTGTAGGTCAACAGTGAGTACGTACTTCGTACTTGGGTCGGCCAAGCAGTTTATGCACGCGACCTCGCTTGCATCTTCGTCCCGCAGCATACGGTACACGAAAGCCCCTGGGCCCTTGGGGTATGTTCATGACCGTAATGGGGTTTCCGGCTTGGAGAAGCGCTGACGAACGCAACAACGCGACCCTTGGTCGAAAGGTCTAGTTCATCTGATATTGACAGGATGATCTTAGGCTAGGAGCAAGGTTGATAGTAGTAATTTGATGTGAGTCTAAGCAAGGTCCCCCACCTAGTGTGCCACCCCGTATCTGGGGATCATCGACCGGAAGCCTCCGTATGTCCACGGGTATGTTTTCGAAGACCTTCAACCTCCTCTTTTTCTTTTCTTCTTTGCAGCGAAAATCAAATGAAACTATCCTGCACAAGATAGAACAAATATCTTTCGAAAGAAAAACATATTATACAATTCTCAAAATTCGTCTCAAGGCTCACGCAGAATACTTCCATTGTGTCTCTTGTCACTTGAAGACAGGACAGTTCCAGGGCCCATCATCTGGCTGGGAACCTGAAGTAGGGAAGATACCAAGCCTGTATGCGCATTTCAGCTCGTCTATCATTGCTCATTCCTTTTCAACAATCCATGGGATAAGCTCCAGTCTTGTCTGGTTATCAGGTTATAATCCTATGGCTGACCCGTTGGGTCGGGACGCTAAAAACAAGTGCCTCCGTTCAGACACATATACTCTGGAGTCGACGGAGATGCATAGATCGAATCTGAACCAGTACCATGGTGAGCTCCTAGGCTTATGTACGAGTATGGCATATTGAGATCCCGTCAATGGAGTCTCGCGGCTTGGTATGACGATAGCGGCTTAAAGTCGAGATTTGACTACAAGATGTCATGGCTGATCCAGATCGACTGCTTGCCTGCCGCTACGTATCATCATTGAGCTGTGCCACTAAAGCAGGCGTCGACCCAGAGCCAGATAACCAGGCTCGCCAAAAACAACCATGCTTCGCCCCGGAAGATCGCCATAAGCGTATCACAGCATCTTCGCTGGAACTTGCTCCTGCAGAAACTCTTGTAAGGCTGGTGTTACACATAGACGAGACATGTCAAGCCGACAAACAATTTACTCTCCGCGTTGCAGCGCATACCCCAGACTTTCGGGCAGGCATTGCCAGTCCATGTCTACCACGAGGTAGAGCGAGCACGGCATCGAGGCAGAGACGTGGGGGGCACTCGTACGCGTACGGAGTACAGAACGCCGGCATGCCTTCTGATCCTCAGCAGGGCAGTTTTCAGCCTCTGCCCCAGTCTCACAGGCTACAGCACAACAAGTGTGTCTCACCAGCTAGTGTAGAAGAGAGGGTCGGAGGATTCGCTTTTCGTACGCACATGACCTGCCGCATCTGCAAGTTCGGAGACGTGATCTGCCGTCGCTCTAGTCGAAAAGCAATCCCGTCTTGACCACTGAACGAACAAGAACGACGCCCTCCCCTAGCATCTTCTGTCTTAGTCGTAACGCTAGTCATCTGCACCTCGACGAAAAGAGCCTTGCGAGCCTTGTAACTAAGCCATGGGTAGATCATCCCGAGAGTCCAGCCGTCAGCCGTCACGCATTGGAAATGGACAAAGATGCCCAGACTTTCTAGTTGCCAATTTTGGGACCCCTAGGTCGCCGATGGATTTTGGCACCCGCCCATCAGTCGGATAATTTTGTGTCTGTCGGACACTCGGGTCAGTATTTGTGTCTGTGGTTATAAGGGAAATACCGTATATGCGATGCGCTGTTCTTGGCGTATCCAAGTGCGACAATGCAGAGTTGCCGAACTCCAGCTGCCGTGACCTAATCCAGAAGCTATGAAGCCCATTTGAAGTATGCCGAGAACACGAAAATTTATTGGAATTGCACTGGCCATGTCAACCTGCCGGATATGGCAGACTTCTGAAAAATCTGGGGAGATGTGGGGGTGGACGGCGAAAGTATCCTCATTGGAACTACTATTCCAAGGGTCCAAATTAGCAACCTCCAGTGTTGAGGTAGGGCAATTGTCAGTATTCTGGTAATGGTATTTCACCCAAGTGCCACTGAGATCATTCTCTACGAAATTTCATAAACTACTCATGCTTCTGAGGACTGGCTCCAGTTCATGCTACTCCGACACCAATGCTCTGAACTGATTTTTGGCAATGCTGAACTATCGACATAAACAAATAGCCGAGATGCAAGTCCATGAAAGCATGTTTGAATCCCCAAAAGCTCAAATAAATCCGCTTGGGGTAGCATGAAATACTTGCTAGGCATTGATGGGTCATATTCGATAAGCTAACACAGGTATGCCAATGATATGCTCATGAAGAAGTCCTCTCAGTCCCGACCAAATATTCAGAGTATACTATCTCGATGAAGGCGTAAGCTAAGGTAAATAAGTGACTTGGTGAAATATCCGCATGCGGGGTGGCTGAACCGAACCGACATACAGACAGGTATACGACGTGCCTAGGTTATGTCGGTGAGAATGTTCTTTTTTTTTAAAACCATATTTGAAATAAATTCATTTCGAAGAGATAACACAAAAGAATTTCGGGAGTTTCGGGAGGATTCTTCTATCTCCAAGAATCATCTGAATTAATACGGCATCTTTTTCTCAAAAGGTAGATGTGCGACGTTTGGACAAAATACATTCCGTCGGCTACACGGAGACTTTTATAAGCAGAGTACCTCGTACATCGTACATATGCTCAATACAATTTTAGACTGTCACTGAGAGTATGGCACTTGTTGGCACAGTGTAATCGCTCATGAAGTTACTCTTGTTTGGTATCATTCTTCAGTGCATGATTGTTAGAAACGGTCGGGATCCCAAGATGACCTTGACAGCTCTTGAGTACTATAACACTTCAAGGCTCGAGCAAGTGTGCTTTTGGGATTTCATAGTTTCGAATTCGTGTATCGCGTGCAGTGCCACGAATATCAATGCCATGGACCCTGAGAACAAAGTCTGAAATACCCCGCTAAGGCAGGTGGAGGCTGGAGCTAACTCGTTCTAGAAGTGCCATGTCGTCACCTAGTCGGCTTGAGAACCCCGAAATTCTTGGGATGGTTAGATCGAACACTGTCCAGCCCATGACCCTCTTTGCCCACCACTCAATGATCCATCTGACCCTTTCGCTGTGATCTGGGAGTCGAACTGCTTTCTATCTTGCTGGTAGAAGGCGTGGTATTACCGACTGAAAACAAGAATCTCAACTCCTTTCGACGCTGCATCGGAACCACCGATCCCCGAATCAATTTTCGACCCCTCGACTCTTTCTCCCCCAAAGCAATGCCTCCCGCAAAGTCGAGAGCAAACCACGACGACTCCAAGTCGGACGCCCCGAGCACGAAGGAGAAGAATGGCACAAAAGAAACACATACGAATGGAGGCACCAAGATGCGCAGGGGCGCCAGCTCGGCTGGGTCAGCCTTGAAAGAGGTCGCTACCATCAATGGCAACTTTGCTGTTGCGCCAACTCCAGCTGCCGCACAACCTCCACCACCTCCTCCAGGGGTATGACCAGAATACACTCTATTGCTTATTGCAGGCGTACTGATTTTGGGATTTTCCAGCTGGATTGGACCTCATTCGATCGAGAACTACTGCACGATTACCGCCGCGAACACAATCTCGACACACCGACCGCCTTTGCCTTATCCTACCACCAGACTGTCCTCTCCCGACCCGGCTCGATAGGTCTCTACTCTCCGTCTATGGCTAGGAAACGGCAATACAAGAGACAGAGCAGGAATGACCTGACGCAAGTCGTGCGAAAGCACTTCAATGGCCTAGGCATTCAGGAGAACGAGGTCGTGGTCAACTTTCTGCACAAGGTGAAAAACCCAGGCGTGACAAGGCCTCGGAGGGATAAAAACCTGCCACATGCATCACCAATGCCTTGATCGCAATGCTTGGAGGTTTGGGGACCTCGGAATGGGTCGCAAATTCATAGGGATGGCATCGTTGAATACCCGGTCGTACATTTTTCTCGGTTTTTTTTTTTTTTTTCTTCCTCCCTTTCGCGTTGGGAGTGGGAGTTTTTCGGCGCTTGGGCGTTATGCTATCACATCGGTTTCATGGGTTCATGGCATTGGTTTTTCTGATTTAAAGGGATACAAAATTCTAATGAGGCTACATATAGCCTTTGCATCTGTCCATACCGAGAACATGATCATCTTATCTGAACACACTGTTTTTCCACAATGCGCCCAGGTCAATAATGTTGGTTTGCGACATTCATCCCATTTCCCACCCACTTTGTGGAGCCAGCCATCGGCCTTTCTCAGCGGTTCGCCCGCCGAAGCCGCTGAACGCGGGATCACCACGCGACTTGGCGCCTTATTAATCCCACTAACAAGCAAGCAGCAGGCTAAAAACCACTTAAAGTAAATGGCTTGTGGTGGCCTCAGGCACCCAAAGAGCTGGAAAGCTCCATAGTCTTGAACAATTACGTCGAAGCCGATTGGCGACTTTAGCTCGGCAGACGACGGCTACCCCAAAAAGTTTTTGGATATTTCGAGTTGCTTCTCGCATGTCGTCAACCACCATCGTTCGCATCTTGTAGTTCAATGCTGGCGCGCATGTGATTTTTCGTTTGCACCCCCATCAGTGCTCCAGCTGATCAATAATACACACTGCTCTTGTCTCTATCCACCAATGAGCACATGTTTTCCCTGAAGAAAATATGAATTCCACTGTTGTAACCAAGGCCGCGCTTCCGTCGCGATGGCTCTCGCCTGCCCAGATATATCGAAGACAAAAGTTGCGCGACAGCCTGCGGAAGCGCGCACCTGCGAGGACACTGGTTTACGCTGCCAGGAGACCAAACGAATGCACAGCAAAGCAATCATGCGCGCCACAGGTCCAGCGGAGGGTAAGTGACAAATACACGGCCTTTGACTCCGGGGGCAACCAGTTCGTCTAACTCGCACAAAATACAGTTTTTCCGCGCGACACCAAACACTTTTGCGGCCGTACGTGATCCTTACAAGGCCCTCGGTGTGGCCAAGGGAGCATCCCCGGCCGATATCAAGAAGGCATACTACGGATTGGCCAAGAAATACCACCCCGACACCAATAAGGATGCTGGCGCAAAGGACAAATTCGGCGAGATCCAGTCTGCATACGAGATACTGTCAGACCCCAAGAAGAAGGAGCAGTTTGATCAATTTGGTGCAGCAGGTTTCGACTCGAATGGAGATCCTCAGGCCGGTGGTTTCGGCGGTGGCGGTTTCGGCGGCGCCGGCGGTCCCTTCTCAGGCTTCGGCGGAGGCTTCGGCGGCCAGGGAGGCTTTGGAGCCAACATCAATCTAGACGACCTCTTCTCGCATTTCACTGGCGGCGCGAACCCCTTTGGCGGCGCCGGAGGAGGTGGGCGCCGTGGCAGATCGAGCCCTTTCCAGCAGGAGATCTTGGTCGGAGACAATATCGAGATGCAAACCAGCATATCCTTCATGGAGGCAGCAAAGGGCACACAGAAGACGATTACGATACATCCGACCGTTCCTTGCGGCACCTGTACTGGAAGCGGGCTCAAGTCTGGCACAAAACGAACCGAGTGCAAGTCCTGCGGCGGCACTGGAACAGAAGTGCACTTCTTGACCGGTGGTTTCCAAATGGCATCGACCTGTTCATCGTGTAAGGGTTCGGGTCAGACCACTCCCAAAGGATCCGAGTGCCGGACATGCAGCGGCAACGGAGTGGTGCGAGACCGCAAGACCATTACAGTGGACATCCCTGGAGGTATCGAGGACGGCATGAGATTGAGGGTGGACGGCGAGGGTGATGCGCCGTCCCTTGGTGATGGAGCACCGCCCAACGCTCGCACCGCCCGGGGAGATTTATACGTGTTGGTTCGTGTGGCTTCGGATCCCAAGTTCAAGCGAAACGGCTCCGACATTCTCTATACTGCCAGTCTTCCCTTGACTACCGCCCTGCTTGGAGGCGAGGTAGTGATACCTACTCTGGACGGTGAGGTGGCAGTCAAGATCAACACGGGCACCAACACCGGAGATAAGATTACCCTTGGCGGCATGGGAATGAAGAAGCTCAACGGACGCCGGGGTGGATCTGGAGACCTCAAGGTCGAATTCAGAGTGGCCATGCCGAAATACTTGTCTGCAAATCAGCGAACCATTGTAGAGATGCTTGCGGATGAGATGGGCGACAAGACGGCAAAGCGGATCATGAACGTCAGGATGCCCGAGTAAGTTCAAACCGAAGAGTGTCCGCACCTGTGACACGGCTAACTTTGAGGCAGCTCCAACCCATCACCCAACCCGTCAAAGGATGATGACCCTGCATCTCACAAGAACGAGGGCTTCCTCAAGTCCATGTGGCACAACCTGACCAACCACCCCGCCCACCAGAACAACTCGGAGCAATCGACTTCGAGCTCAAACTCAAAGACGGACGAAACCGCCGAAAAGAAATCCGACGAAGAGCCAAAGAAGGAGTCTGGCTCTGGGTCAGGCTAGACTGACATCAAAGCCCGGGCGGAGAAAGCATTCAAGCTGGGAGTTGTATCATACGCTGTAACGGGACACTACGAAATCTAGAGGTATAGACTGACGTTGTGGTTTGCATTGGGCGGCGCGTCTGAGAAAAAATAGGAGTTTTTAAATCGCCTGGCAGCCGAATCGAAAGCTGTGCAGTGCATGTTTCCAATTTCATCTAGCATCATGTATATTAGGGGAAAGATATCGAATGACCCAAAACCTCCCTCCTCAATCAGAGATGAATCATGGAATTCGAGTTGATATAATAATGCTTTGATTATCCGAAAGAGTATGGTAAACCGTATGTTGTTACAGTATACTTACGCACTATTGAAGGAAGTTCAATTGCGATACCTTACAGGCGGCCGCAGCACCAGCGACCGACCATCTTGCCTCGTGCCAATCTCACGGACAGGCACACTCTTGTGCATGCAATAGAAAGAGTCGCAGACACCCCCCTGGTCAATCGAGCTGGCCAGCCCGGTACTCCGTACCCAGAGGGGTATCGTAGGATAGCCGCCGCTTGTGACAAGTGTGATTTGCCAGGGACCGGGGCGAATCAGCATCTACAAACCACCAAGCATTGGGCATCTCGCAGTGGCTGCATAATGTTGTGTATCGATGCGCGGCTCCAAGTGAGTGGTCTATGGGACACAGCGACAACTCCCCAAGTGGGCAAGTAAGCCCACAGAAGAGCAAACGAGTCTTGTTCATGGCCCTCTTGGTGCGTTGCATCGTCACAACTGGTGAGGTTCATATCACACACACACACACACACACACACACAAGTGCCCAACAGCAGGGTCGGTTGGTTGGTCACGTCTTCTTGGGGTGGACGGTGTTATATCGCACGCCTGGAACAATAACGCACAAACAGTGCCTAATAATCTCGGGGTTATGCTATCCGGTGAGAATAAGCCATGATTGTTAAATGTCACCAGTTCTGTCTTAATTCAACAAATCAGATTATTGGAAGATGCATCACGACTTTTGGTTTATGTGGTGAACTATTGTATGGAAAATGGGGTGGCGTTTGGCAAGGGAACCTGGACTTTGAGTTTATAGGTGGTCGACCTTCAGCGGATCTGCCTTCTTACCAGGTACATCGTTAGGTGCCTGCTAATCAGATCTCGGCGGCTAAGCTACCTCGACTTCGAGCCACTAGAGGTAGGTACATTGATATCTGTGTAATGTAGGTAAACATAACATACACAGATCTCGACTTCCATGTACCGACACCTTGCACTTGATTTCTGCCTGGAAGATTCGATAGACGCGCCGCGTAACAATGAGTCTTTTACAACGATAGTGTTACGAATTCCAATAACTGCTACCCAATATTCTGGGTCGAGGAGACGATCCCTGCTCGCGGTAACCAAATCTTCAGCGGCAGTGCTGCATCGGCCAGAACCAGAGAACAAACAGCTTCCCTCCACCGTGCCGTCATACCTACCTACTCCCCGCCAAACTCACTTTCTGCTCGCTCACCGACAGCATGACCGCGCGTGGTTCGATACCTCTCCGCTCCTCTTGCCGCGAATAAAAGCACTTTACTTGCACGAAAGCATCTGCAATCCCTGGTTTGCTGTTTGCGAATGGGCTGTTGGGCCGCTACCGATCACAACGAAGCAATCGCCGCCGAAACCCCGCCCCATTGCCCCACGATACCAACCGACCTTACACCCTGCCGAACACATAATATAAGCCAAACCCCAACGAATACGAGACGCGCCCATTCACTGGCAGTCCCCGCGAGTCAAGACAACCCTCTTCCTTACACGGTCTACCGAGAGAGGTCTCGCTGTCTTGCGGTGCGTTCTCGGGAACTGATCATTCACGGCGACGAGTCGAGCACCGGCCCGCTCTGCCCATCATGACACAAACGCCGATGCTCTCGGTGCCGCTCAAGGCCACCAACGAGATTGACTGGATCGCGCCGCTCAAGTCGTACATCCGGGACACTTATGGAGATGATCCGGAACGCTACGCAGAGGAATGCGTCACTCTCAACCGCTTGCGCCAGGACATGAGAGGTGCCGGCAAAGACAGCACCGCAGGAAGGGACTTGCTATACCGATACTACGGACAGCTCGAATTGCTGGATCTGCGGTTCCCCGTAGATGAACAGCACATCAAGATCTCCTTCACATGGTATGTGCATGGCTGGCGGTGCGAAACGAGCGCTGCTCTCATAACCTAATGTTGTTCCCAGGTTCGACGCTTTCACACACAAATCCACCGCCCAATACTCTCTGGCCTTTGAGAAGGCCTCGGTGATATTCAACATCTCCGCCGTCTTGTCTTGCCATGCCGCGAACCAAACGAGGTCGGAGGAGTCGGGCCTCAAAGCTGCCTACCACTCCTTCCAGGCCTCTGCTGGCATGTTCACCTACATCAACGAGAACTTCTTGCATGCGCCGTCGTCAGATCTGAGCCGGGAGACCGTCAAGACGCTCATTGCGATTACACTGGCCCAGGCGCAAGAGGTATTCCTGGAGAAGCAGGTAAACGATCAGAAAAAGGTTGGCATGCTGGCCAAGCTGTCTAGCCAAGCCTCATATCTATATGCGCAGGCTCTGGAGGGTGTACAGGAAAATGTGAACAAGGCTATCTTCGAAAAGGTATGGCTGCTCTTCGTGCAGATCAAATACAACCTGCTGTCGTCACTTTCGCAATACTACCAGGCCATGGCGGACACGGAGGCCAACGCTCATGGAGTAGCTGTAGCGCGACTCAAGGCAGCAGAAGGTCAAGCAAAAGAGGCGAGCCGGGTCGCGTCCAGCTTTCCAAGCACCATGCCTCCTAGTTCGAACTTGAGTGCGGAAACTGGATCGCTTCTCGTTGATATCGCGAAGCGTAATCTCTCCACCATTCAAGAGAAGCTACAGGAATTGAACAAGGACAATGACTACATCTACCATCAGCCTGTCCCAGCCGAGGCCAGTCTGGCCCCGGTGGCCAAGTTGCCGGCATCAAAACCGATCCCAGTGAGCGAGTTGTATGCCGGGCAAGACATCCAACGCATCACTGGACCCGATCTGTTTGCCAAGATAGTACCCTTGGCGGTGACTGAGTCTGCGAGTTTGTACGATGAAGAGAAGGCCAAGTTGATACGAGCCGAATCGGAAAGGGTCGACCTCGCGAGCAGCGAGATGGCAGCAAGCTTGGACTATCTGCGGCTCCCCGGTGCGCTTCAGGTGCTCAAGGGCGGCTTTGACCGAGATATTCTCCCCGATGAGGATTTCCGGACATGGTGCGATGATGTTGCCGGGCATGAGAACCCGATCTCCATATTTGACACGCTACGGATAGACAAGGACTCAATCATCAACATCCTGGAGAAGAGTTCAAAACAGCTCGACATGGAGGAGAGTGTTTGCGAAAAGATGAGATCAAAGTACGAGAGCGAATGGACGCAACAGCCAAGCTCGAGACTTACAACTACGCTGAGGGGAAACATTCGGAACTACCGGGAGGCTCTGGACGAAGCATCCCGAAGTGATTCGCAGCTTTATTCCAAATTCAGGCAGAACGAGAACGACTTTGAGGAGATGCGCGTGGCCGCACAGAATGGAGATGCTGATGCCTTGTTTCAGCGGGCTGTCAGCCAGGTACGGACCAAGTCTAGCAACGCAACAAGTCCAGCAGGCGTAGAGCCTCATTTGCTGGATGACGACTTTGAGGACGATAGCCCGAGCGTCATGGAGCAGATCAACCGAGTCGAGGAGATCTTGAAGAAGCTCAACCTGATCAAGAGAGAGCGCAACCAAGTGCTCAAAGATCTCAAAGACAAGGTAAATGGCAAAACTGAACCTATCATGCGTGACTGTACTGACATGATGCAGGTGCACAATGACGATATCTCGCAAATTCTTATTCTGAACAAGAAGTCTATACCAAACTACGAACAACAGCTCTTTCAATCCGAGTTGGAAAAGTTTAGGCCACACCAAAATCGTCTGCTTCAAGCCAATCACAAGCAAGCGTCCTTGATGAAGGAGCTTACGGGGACCTTCAACAACTTGCTGCAGGACAAGCGCGTCCGTGCCGAGCAAAGCAAGTACGAGTCTATTCAGCGACAAAGATCGACAGTTGTGAACCGGTACAAGAGAGCCTATCAAGAGTTTCTAGATCTCGAAGCTGGTCTGCAAAGCGCCAAGAGATGGTACTCGGAGATGAAGGAAACAGTCGATAGCCTCGAGAAGAACGTCGACACGTTTGTTAACAACCGCCGCTCCGAAGGCGCCAACCTGCTCAACCAGATCGAGCAAGACAAGGCATCCAACAAGAGTCAACAAGCCGAGCTGGAGCAACAGAGGCTGCGCGGCCTCATGGAACGGATGTCAATGGATCCTGCAACGTCCCCGCCTCCCAAGCCTGGATCGACGAGACCAACACCGGCTCCGTTGAGCTTTTCCCAGTCTCAGAGTCCTTATCCTCAGCAGAACAGCACACCACGCTACCCGTCGACATCGTTTACGGGCCAGTATCAAACGACATCGCCGCCACCGAGTCAGTCGACCTATACTACATTCTCCAGCCCACCCCCGAACCCTTCCTTCACTTCGACGCCACAGCCTCAAGCACAAACATATGGACAACAGGCCGCCTACAACCCCAGCAATTGGGGCCGCAACCCGGGCCCGACGTCGCCACCGCCGAATCAGACGTCCTTTGGATTGAGCAGCAGAGGGCCGGCATCTCCGCCACCAACACAAACTAGCTTTGGGCAGAGCCAGCCGTACAACACGTATGGAAATCCTCAAGCGCACCAAATGCAACAGCAGCAGCAGCAGCAGCAGCCTCAGAGTCATTATGCGCCTGTGGGGTTCGTTCCGCCTCCGCCTCCGCCTGGACCACCGCCGTTGGGACCACAGCAAACGGTCCACTATCCAGGACAGCAGGGGCAGCAAGACTATTATGGACAACACCAACAACAGCAACAGCAATCACAAGATCCGTGGGCAGGGTTGAATCAGTGGAAATAGGCAAGAAATAAACCAGCAATGGGGGGTTCTACTTTCATAGGACTATAGAATCGGTGCATATGATGAATTCAGAAGCCTCTGGTAAAATCATTCAACTTTGTGTGCTCTCTTGGGACCTGGTACTGCAATGCCAATGCTGATTGCATAGAGAATGTGAATGCGATTCGTTGTACAGGCCAGTCGGAGGTTCGCAAACATGTCAGATTTTAGACTGGTTATCTATCCCGGCATCTTTGTCGTGATCTGATATGAATCTAGTGACGCCGGCGTGCACGCTTAATCAACCTACTTGACTATATTTCTGGATACAGTCGAGCCTATACTACTTACCATCACCAACTATACTTATTCGCAGTCTACCAAAAAAATTGTCTTGCAGAGCTCTTATCAAACATGGCGGGATCTTATCTGGGCCAGATCATGACGACAGGACTTTGCTCCCGTCGCACTCGCAAAAATTTATAGCGAGGCGCTAAATAAGCTGACTATCGCATACAAAAAGTCCGGAGATTTTCGCAGCGCGCGGACAGCGAATTCCTCCGCTTCATACTTAACTCCAGCTGTCTTAACCCCGACGGGTATCAATTTTGTTCCAGCTGTGTTCAGCTCGAGTGAGGTTAGGTGGGACGCCTTGGAATTAAATTTCTTAATAGCACGAGAGACAATGGAAAACACAAACCATTTTGCAATAAAACACTGCCTACCTACCGGGTGCCTCGCAGACGCAGCTTGCATAACCCATCCCACGGGATCCTTGCAGTCTTTACTGGCAAGGGTGTACCGGAATCCGACTTTTACACACACGCATGTGCCTCGCTTTCTGTTTCTCTCTCGGGTAGTACTAAGACTGCGGTTTCCAGTGTTAAATCCATTCCCTTTGTTACCCCAAAAATCGCGGAGTTAACAAGAAAGACAAAAGGGATAACGCCAAGCTGGAGGAGTCGGAAGTGGTCATAAGCTGATCTGCCTGCCTGCCATTTATTGCTGCTCCTGCTCCTGCCGCCCCAGATGCGTGCTCTACTCTCCTTCATAACCGGACGAGGTTCCCTGCTGCTGCGCTCCTCACCCAAGAGCTTCAACGCAAACTATTATTCCAGGCAAAACGCTTGGTCATCTCCTCACCGTCGTAGGATAGTCAGATCGTCGACCCTTGCCGCCCTTCCCGCAGCCATGTTTACGCCCACGGTGACGAAACCCGAGAGGCTCGGTCCTGCACCGGATGATGTGGAAAAGAAGTCGCATCACGCAAAAAAGGACGGCGCGGGCAGGCCGACCAAGTTCGCCAACCCTCACGACTCTTTTGCGCCGCCCGACTTGTCGCTCGTTTTTCCTTCCCTCCTGTATGTGATAGTCCCCAAGAGACTATATATATTAGAACAGGAACATGTGACTAACAGCATAATATAGTAAGACGCTCATCGGGTGCTCCCCGTTCCCCAAAGGAGACCCCACGGTCGTCGAGGTGGTCGAGCCAAACCTGTCAAAGACCAGAACCCCAGTAGAGGAAGGAGAAGCAGCAGCAGCAGCCAACGGCACCTCGTCGCCGGAGCCGAAGCTGCGCGCGACCTGGCTCGGCCACGCCACCTACTACGTCGAATTCCCGTCGGGGCTGCGGGTGCTCTTCGACCCCGTCTTCGACTCGCACTGCGCGCCGGTACGCATGCCGCTGTTCAAGCGGTACACGCAGCCGGGCGCCCTCGTGAAAGACCTGCCGTTCGTTGACGCCGTCTGCATCTCGCACTCGCACTACGACCACCTGAGCGTCGACAGCGTCAAGGACATCCACGCCCGGTTCCCCCAGGCGCACTTCTTCGTCGGCCTCGGTCTGCGCGACTGGTTCGCCCAGACCGGGCTGGGCGATCGGGTCACCGAATGCGACTGGTGGGACGACGTCGAGCTCACGCTGACTCCGGCGCGGGACGGGGAGGGAGGAAAGGAGGGTGCGGCTGCGACGGAGGCGAAGCCCATCACCGCTCGCTTCTCCTGTCTTCCTAGCCAGCACGGCTCCGGCCGGAGCATGTTTGATCGAGACAGTAGGTTTCTCTCTACTTGCCCAAGTATTACGAGAGAAATATGAAGTATACTAATCGTAAAACCGCACAGCAACCCTCTGGTGCGCATGGGCCGTATCCTCCGGGACACCCTCAATCCCGGCGTCGCAGAAATCCGTCCTCTTCCTCGGCGACACGGGCTACCGGTCCGTCCCAAAACTGCCCGAGGGCGTGGACGACTACGCGCCGCCACACGACACCCTCCCGACCAACCCGCAGTTCTCCCAGATCGGCGCCCTGCGCGGGCCGTTCGACCTGGGCCTGATCCCGATCGGCGCGTACGCGCCGCGCGCCGCCTTCTCGGGCGTGCACGGCAACCCGTTCGACGCCGTCGAGATGTTCCGCGACACGCGCTGCCGGCGCGCCGTCGGCATCCACTGGGGCACGTTCGTGCTGACCATGGAGGAGCTGCGCGAGCCGCCGCGGTTGTTGAAGGAGGCGCTGAGGCGGAGGGGTATCGCCGAGGAGGGTGTCTTTGACGTGTCCAAGATTGGCGAGACGACAGAGTACTGAGAGCAGAGAAGTACAATAGGACTGGTCTTGGGCTCTGGGGATGAGCGGTGATATTGTACACTACGACTTATAGAATGGAAAGGTATACTAACCTAGGTCAATTAGGTTGCCGCAAATCATATTTGCGCCTTGCATGGAGGGAAGCATTAGCGTTTGAATTTAAACTATATTCGTTGCTTATTACACTCTGTACATTATAAATAACCAAGTATTTCATGTTATTATAATTGAAAGATATTGCAGTGCTATGTACTCTAGCTGATTTCTAGACGTAATGCGTCATACTGGACGTATACTGTGGTGGTCAAGACTGCGCTCTCCTACAGATTAATATAGTCAGCAAAGCGTTCCCTCTCTGGGATCACAACAGAGTAAGCTTGGGGTATTTTATCAACTCACATAGTCCGTGGCATTGTACGGCAGACTCAAAATGAATGTGTTCTCCCCCGTCACGAGAAGGTCGCTCGGGATCTTGAACTTGTGCCCGATGTTGTAGCAGATGACCGCGGACCGGACGGCGCAGGAGCTGCTTTGGTAGTACCTGACGACTTTGATTCAGCTCATGATTCAGCATCTTCTCCCCGTGTACGTGAGAACTTACGGAATCACCCAGGGCTCGAGGTCCGCCCCGTTGACATTAACAGTATACTTCAAATTCGAGTACGGCTCCGAGGCGTTGTACACGTCCGTGTTGCCGGCCGCCGTCTTGGCGCCGGCCAGGAGGACGGTGAAGACGGCCTCGGTGGCGTTGTCGGCGTAGTCGGCCCGGTCAAAGTCGAACGCGACGGTCCAGTTGTTGACGTTGCCGTCGCCGGCGTACGGCTCGGGCCGCAGCGAGTTGCCGTAGCCGCCGAACACGCTCCAGTGCACGTAGTTGAGGTCCGTCGCGGGGTCGGACTCGCCCACCTTGTAGGATACACCCGACGGGAACTCGTCGACGAAGTCGTACACCGGCCAGTAGATGCGGTACTCCTCCGGGTGCCGCGGGTGTGTGGTGTCCCGCGCGTAGCCGTGCCGGTACTCGCCGCTGCTCTTGTCGGGCGTGCCGATGCGGAACACCTCGACGCCGGCGCTGTCCTCGGCCCAGGTCGCTGCGACGCTGGCCTCCTCGCCGGCTGTCACCACGACGTCGTCCTGGATGTAGTCGCCGAACACGCCCTCGGCGTAGACCGTCAGCCGGTACGTGCCGGCCTTGACGCGCGGGATGGCCGCCGACCCCGTGGCCGCGTCGACCTCGGCCCAGTACTGGTACGCGCTCACGTCCAGGACGTTGTCCTGGAAGTCGACGGCGTTCTGGGCGAGCACGGCGATGGGGTTGGCGGCGCCCTCCGGCAGCGAGATCTGCAGGCTCAAGGAGCCGCGGTCCGCTGTCGGCACGTAGTTGGGCACGTGCTGCGCGATGGAGTCGTAAAAGTCGGCGTTCCACGACGAGTTGGCGTACTGCGCGGCGTCGGCGCGGGACTCGAGGATCGTCGTGCCCGCGGGGAGGTGGTTGAAGTAGTAGTAGTGCTGTCATGACCATTGTGAGATTTGGATATCATTAACAGTTGATGGAAGTGCAATGGGACTTACGGGGCCAAATGTCCGGTCGAATCCGTTGGTGATGTTTGGCTATAAGGACGTGAGCGATGATCAAGTCAAGAGCAATTCTACTGTCCATTATCTGAAGGGCAGCTGGACGATGGGCCGGCGAATCGTTCCATGTCCAGCAACGATGGAAAGAACCGGATCTTGACTTACAGTCTGATCACCATGATGGTTCGAGACAATCTACACGTCCATTAGCCAAGTGTCAATAGGGATTTGCGCAAGCCTAAGAGACATACATAGTTGTAGACGATGCCGTCGACCATTAGGTCAGAGTGCAGGGGCCCTCCAAAGTACGTCTCCTTGTTGTTCATGACGAGCCAAGAGCCGTACGTGGAGTTATCCGGGGTCTGAGTTCCGTCGGCGAACCTGGATACCAAAACATTTAGTCGAGGCTACACATATATACTTGTCAAGAGTTTAGAAAGGGTCACCCACTGGCCGTGAACATCATTGTCCCTCCAAGTATCCGAGAACGTGTATTTAGTAAAGTAGTCGGCTTCCTGCTGGACGTAGGCGTCGTCTGGTGTGTTGCCAAGGTACCATGTTGCATCCTCTGTACATTTTTCAGCATGGTTAGAATTTATTCGTTCGGACAGACTTTTCAATAGGAGCATCTTGATTAGCAGGAACTTACGAACGACGACCTCGTTGGCTATGGCCTCCTTGCCGGGCAGCGGCGCCCATTGCTCCTCGTTTGTGAGCAGATGCGTCCAGATGTCCGAGTTGGGCCTGAACAGCGTTCGGAATTCTGATTGGTGTTGCCCAGTAGTCAGACTTTATGTGCCATAAGTTCTAGAGCGCGAATGGCATACCGCCCAATGCCAGCTGCTTACCTTGCAGGTTTCTCAGAAACGGTGTGGTCTCGTTGTAGTACGCCAGCCTCTCGAACATGTGCACTGTACACTTCCATGTCAGTAGTGCCCTCGGACAGTATGTCCCTGACGTTATAGTAGACATGGGGACATGTGCTCACATCCTGTCTCGCCATCCCTCAAGAACCAATACGTCTCCAACACCTGGCCGGTCGCCGGGTACGTATCCGACATCTTGATGCCTCCATATTGCGTGCCAGTCGAGTCCGTCCCGTTGTACAGCTCGTAGCTGGGCGCCGCGCTGCCGGGCGTCCAGAAGCCCGAGGGTACGCAGTAGCAGTCCAGGTAGGGGCCGATGCCCGTCGAGCCGGACTTGGTGCCGAGCACTAAAGCGAGGAATTCCCAAGTCAGTTGGCCGAAGAGGGGTTTCCATAAAATATTGCCCGCGACTCACAGTTCTGCCCGTCCAGAGTCAACGTCTCAACGGACCCGGAAGCCTTGCTCACGCTTGCGTAGAGGCGATCGTTAGCAATGATGAGCTCGGACGAGGTCTCGGTGGCATTGAGCGCGGCCAAGACGGCGGCGGGCGCGACGGCCGCGGATAGAAGCAGACTCCGCATTGTTCGCCGGTCGCTTTTATACAGCAGACACTGGAATTTCTATAGTAGGGAAGAGAAGACTACCAGAGAGAAGAAGCTCGGCCGGAATCCCCATCGGCTTGGCAGGAATCTTCCAGCGGAGGAGGTTTATATACATTGCCCGTATTGGACTTTTTCGTGTCCCCCAGCGATCCCTACCCCAAATGCCCCGGCGGACCCCAAGCAGCAAGAAGACGAACTCATCCACGGAACCCCTGGTTCGTGCCATCCCCCCGGTCCAAAATGTCGAAAGCTGGGGTAAACCTCTGGATGGAGAAATTATTAGCTGGGGCTATTTCTTCCGGGGGTGACGATCTGCGGGGGAAACAATATGGTGGGAATGCGGGGGAGAACAAGGGGAAGAAAGACCGGAGCGACTCCTGATGAAGAGGGAGAGCCAAGACGCTATTTCATCTTGTAACAGAAGATATCGAAATCATGGGAAATATCCGTCTGGAATATAAGGGTCAAGCTTTATTATTGCTTTCATATAACTTATACCTTGATACGCTCTTTGAGATCCATCCAATGAACTGACGAGCGACCAATGACGTTTGTGGATGATTCAGCTATAAGAAATCGAACTCGAGACTTAAGAGAGGGTGCTGCTAGAAAGCTGATAGTCTCTCGGCCCTCGGCGGATCAACCAGCGAATTTAAAATTGCTTCACAACTAAAAGCTCACCGCATTGTCACCTGTTCCGGGCCATCTTCAAGCGTTTTTTTGCATCTTGCTCGTATCTCCGGTGCTATACGGGCCCAACTCTTCGCGAAATACATCTCTTGCCCCTGACAGTTCGCACCTCATTGACGTTGGAAATATATGATGTCAGACCCTGATTCGGTGCTAACAGCGTTGCTAGTATTTTCATGGGAAATGTAGGAAACCTGCAGATGATATCCTTGGTGCTTGGCAATTCAAATCATACATGCCATGTTTACTTCGAGTCCAGAGCTTTCCTAGTGTTGGCCAAATAGAATACGATAATGTTGGGATTACAAAACGATCTTCCAAGGCGGAATACGGCCATTGGCAAGACAGGGTCCGGATTTTTTCGTAGTGGCTGCCGGATCGAGAGTCGAAATTGTACAAATTGGGAAAAGGTATCATTGCTTCAGGTATTTGAATTCACTCTTTATGCCTGATCCGCCGTGCTGCTGCCGTACATGAGCCGCTCGACCAGGTCTCCAATGGCCAAGCTGCTCGTCAGCCCGGGGCTTTCAATGGCCAGGAGGTTGACCCAGCCCTCGAAGCCGTCCTCTTTCTTGATGTGGAAGTCGTAGAAGCCCTTGCCCTGGCCGACGGCGCCCGCCCGCCCCAGCTTGGGCCGGATGCCCGCGTAGTCGGCCGCCAGCGCGCCCACGTCCACGTTGGGCAGGTACCGGTGGATGGCCTCGACGGCCGCCGGCAGCCGCTCGGCGCTGACCTGGAGGTCCGCCGGGTCGTCCACCCACTCCACGTCCGGGCCGAACCGCACCCGGCCCGCCATGTCGAGCGTCAGGTGCGTGCCAAGCCCGCCGGCGCCGGGCATCGTCATGGGGTAGACGAGCCGCTTGACCTTGGGCTGCGACGCGCCGTACGAGAAGTAGTTGCCCTTGGCGTAGTAGAGCTTGGTGTGGCGCTCGGGCGGCGCGATCATGTTGTGCACGTCGGCGGCGCCCAGGCCGGCGCAGTTGACGAGCGTCTCGGTCTCGACGGCGCTCTCCTCGCCCGTCGTGCTGTCCCTGACCGTGATCCGCCAGCCGCCGCTGCCGGGCTTGGCGCCGGCGCCGGCGAGGGGCTCGATGGCCGTCACGGCCGAGTTGAGGGCCGTCACGCCGCCCTGCTCCTCGAACAGGCCGTGCAGGGCCAGCATGAGCGAGTGCGAGTCGACGATGCCCGACGTGGGGCTCTCGAGGATGCCCGTCCGGCCCGTGACCTCGGGGTCTTCGCGGAGGCGCTCCTGCTCGTCGATCCAGCGCGTCGGGACGCCAATGTCGTCGCGGGCAAAGACGTGCAGGCGCTCGAGGGCCTCGCGCTCGTCGTCGGTCTGCGCGACGATCCACTTGCCCGTGTTGCGGTGGGGCACGGCGTGCTTCTCGCAGAAGGCGTAGAGCTGCTCCTTGCCGCGCACGCAGAGCCGCGTCTTGAGCGACGTGGCGCCGTAGTACAGGCCGGCGTGGATGACCTCGCTGTTGCGCGATGACGTCTCGGTGCCCACGTGTCCGTGCCTCTCCAGCAGCAGCGTCGTGCTGTCGGGGTGCGCGGCCGCCAACCGCTGTGATACGGCCAAGCCGACCACGCCGCCGCCGATTACAACGTGGGTGAAATCCGCTCTTGCCGGCGATGTGCTGGAGAAGGAACGCCAGGCCGGCGCCCGGGCGCTGCACAGCAATTGGCGACGCAGACTTCCTCCCAGCATCGTAGAGTTGATTGGCCTACTGGAGGGAAAGAAAAGAGAAAAGCAAAAAGAAAAGAAACAAGATCCGCCAGTTTGTCTGTCCGTATTAGTGCCGAAAATGGTCTCCGTTATACTCGTTTCCGGACACTGCAATCGTCGCCGGACGAATGACGTGATCCCGGTCATCGGAGATAATAAATGTCGTTCGGAGACACTAATTACTTCTTAGAGCCGCCATTTTTGCAAGCTCGGTACAGTCGACATCAGATTCATTTTATTTTCATTTTCAATTTATTAAAAGAGTTGTCTTTGCAACGCCATGAGACTTTCATATACGGATCTGTACCTGTACTTATTGCCCTGTTCAAGCATATGCTCTCTGCCCAAAGAGGGACCTCAAAGGAGAACTTTTCTTCAACGCAGGTATCGCAAATACTCCAATTCGCCCAAACGGATGTTGCAGATTTCTCGAGAAAAATATACCACCCTGATGCTTGTAATACTCCAAACGCCAATTGCCAAAATGCACAATGCCGCAAATGAAACTTTCGATTAACGCAGTATGATCTCGGGAAAGACCTTGCGTCCTTGCAGGTTCACCTTGAACTCATACACACCGTCCTCGGCGCCCACCCAGCTGTAGACAGTATTAGTTCATGGCCGTAGGCAGATCAGTGGATGACAAGTCAAATGTGAACTCACAGTGTCTGGCCATCCTCACTCCACGTGAGCCCGGCTGTATCATCTGGGTTCTGAGTGTGGTCCCGGCTGCTCATTCTCGGTGGATAACTCCTTCGAGTGCCAAACCCGCTCAGGTCGTCATTCCAGGCATCGTTGATCACAGGGATCGCCCGACGCGTACGACTGGGCTGAACCCGGACGTTCTCAATCGTGGACGTCTCGTTTCCCGTGATGTTGTATAGAGCCTCCAGGTCTGCCCACCCAGATGTGAGCCGACCCGAGGGCGCAAAGGGTGGGGGGCCCTCGAAAGGTGGGTAGGGCGGTCGAGGCTCGGCTGCTGATGAGTCTTGCTGCTCGTTGTTGCCAGAAGACTGTACCCGATTCAGCGAGGGAGGCGCCACTCCAACTATTCGATCGGTCTCCTGGCTGATTGCCTGCATAATCGAAGTCCTCCTGCGTGGTGTCGGAGCACGTCGTTCTCGCTCCGCATCCAGTGAGGCCTGACCAAGAGTCGAACGGTGTGTATCTCGATCGCGGCGGTCTCGATCGAGTATGCGAGCAAGTGTTTCGCGCTGTTGTGCACGTGTAAGCTCAATACGATGCAATGGATCATCTTCAGACAAGGCTTCTCCAAAGTTCATTTCATCGAGATTCAGGGCATCAAAGTTCAAGTCATCAGGACCAACGTTATTGGCATCAAGAAGACTTGGATCCGATACGCTTACTCGTCGCCGAGGGCGCGGGCCAGGCGGAGGTGGCGGAGGGGGCGGCTGGGTTCCTACTAAGGAGGACGGTGCCCCAAAACCGGACCTGAATGTACGTTGCGTATCGGTGGAATGCAGTTGATTGGATTGTCCACTTGTATGCCTGGCTTCAGACGAGATTTGTTCGGGATCCAAGGCACTTGCTTGACCCAAAGGTGCTTGCCGCCTGTCAGAGCCGAACTGGACATTATCCAAGTTGACTCTATCAGCAGCGCTCAGGAATTCGGCTATGCCATCCATAACAGCTCTATGATGAGCATCAAGGCGGCTTGCGCTCCAGCTGCTCATTTCTCGTCGCCAAGAGCGCGGGCCGGGCGGAGGGGACTCAGGGGCCGGAGGGGGCGGACGGGGCCGGAACCCCATCTCGTACGCCCACTGTTGGAATTGACGAAGGGGCGAAGGGGGCGGCAGCCTCCTCTCTACCGCCCACGGTACGAACTGACGCCAGGGCGAAGTGATCTGCACCCCCGTCTCTTCCGCCCACTGTTGGAACTGAGGACGGTACGAAGAGGGTATATTCGCCATCTCCCGCGCCCACTGTTGGGGCGAAAGGGGCGGCTCGGTCTCCACGTCTTCCGCTGTTGCTGCTGGAATGGCCGACATCATTGGCTCAAAACCAGGAGTGACTACACGTTGCGTATTGGTGTTTGGCCGCAGTAGATTGGATTGGCCATTTGCATGTCTGGCTTCAGACGAGACTTGTTCGACATCCAAGGCACTTGCTTGGCTCAAAGGTGCTTGCTGCCTGTCAGGGCCGGACAAGAGATTATCGGAGTTGACTCCGTCAGCAGAATTTGACGACCCATTGATGCCCAAAGATTCATACAAGTCACCAAGAAGAGCTCTGCCACGGGCATCATCGAGGCTTGCGTCCTCCGAGGTGCTGACTTGCTGTCCCCGAGGGGGCGTAGGGAGCGGAGGGCGCTGCGTTCCCCACTCATCTGCTGCCAGTGGACGAAGTCCTACTAAGGACGCTGGCCCAAACACTGGCCCAACTACATGTGGCGTGCTGGTGTTCGAGTGCAGTGGATTGGGTTGTCCCCTTGTATGTCTAGCTTCAGACGAGACTTGTTCGAAACCCAAGGCACTTGCTTGGTTCAAAAGTGCTTGCTGCCTGCCAGGGGCGGACAAGAAATCATCGACATTGATTTCAAATTCTCGTGGTGCAAACAACGGAGAACGAGAATCGACATCCAAGTCCCCTGGACGAGAGGCACTTGGCTGAATGAAAGGTGCTTGCGGTGGCACACTTACGCGTTCTGCCCACAAATGGGGCCTCCAGGAGGAGCTTGCCCGCAAATCCTCGGCGATGAGATCTCGAGCATCTCGCGTATCTCGTGCCTCTCTTCGGCGGCGTTCGTTCGTGACGGCATCAAGTATGGCTGTTTCTTCCGGTGAAAATGGGCGGTTGACTCGGCTGGTGACATCGGAATTCGTCGACAGGTGTGGCGGTGGTTGTGGCGAGCTCGCCTGACTGAGCAATCGTGCAAGGTGCATAGTGCTGCCTGACCTTGGGCTGCGCTCATTTCTCTGCTCTAGTAAGCGTGGATCGATCGTGCTTCTGTCGGTTAGTGAAAGATGATCATAGTCCTCCTTCCGATCCAGAATGACTGTCTGCCTTTGTGCGAAATTGCTTCGTGCGTCGGCAATACCAATGCGCCCTCGGTGCTCGGTCCATGCCAGCAGGTCGTACGGGCCAGGACAGAATGCCATATCTCGCACGGCACCGTGAACCTCGGGATGCCGACTTGTTGTGAAGGCGGCAACAAGTGGGTCTGCGTCTGGAGTTTGCAGAGCTGCCGTGTCGAACACTCTGATGGTGCCGTTCTGAACGCCGACAGCTAGGAACCGTCCAGAAGGCGAGAAGGAAGCCGCGAAAGAACCTCTGCAATCATCGCGCGCATCTTTTGCTGGAGACTCGAGGCGTACTCGAGGAAGTGACTTCCATTCGTATGACTCGTCCCCAATCCTGCCCTTGGTGCTAGTAGGCTTCCGCGTATGCAGGTACAGAAATGGATCATCACAGATGCTGGCCAGCAAAGTGCCGTCTGGGGATATCAAGCTCCTGTTGACACAATCTGGCAGCTTGATCTCGTCAAAGAACTCGGATTCGTGCAAGCCCACAATCGTCACTGTCTTGTCGTTGTTGGATAAGACGGCAACGGGCGTGGCGTAGTGGCCGTCCCTTGCCGGGAAAAGTGATGTGGCCTTCGGCGGCTCCCATATTGTGATGCAGTTGACGCGCTCGGTGCCGTACTTGTGGCTGGATGAAGTCCACGACTTGGCCGGGCCGTTCAGTCTCTGCTCCAATAGATTGAACATGTCTCTGCTAAAGGACGAACTCAGAGCAGCGTCTTGCCCCGGGGGCGACTCGAGCGAGCGAAGCTGGGACTGGAAGTTGCTGCTGAGAGCATCGTCAACATTCGTGCGATTTCTGATCTCGTCGCCTCCATGTTGATTGGCGTCCTTGATGACGGCGAACTCGCCGTACTCGCCACCACAGCAGACAAAGCCTCCCTGAGCAGCCAAGCACCTTGGAGGGAAACCCAGGACGTGGATAGTCTCGGATTCGCACGTATCTGCGGTCAGTCGCGTAATGTGGTTATTCTCGGCGCCGCTCGGGAAGTAAAGGGTGCCGTTGCCTTCGGCGCTGATCAAGGAGCGCAGTTGCCAATGCCTGTCAGCGCCGATTAGTCATGGTGTAGCTATGGCATTCACCGGGCATCGGGGGGCTCGATTTGAACGTACCATGGGGCGATATTGGTGCAGAAGTGTTTGCGCCCGTTCTTGAGAATCAGATTCTCGCTTGGCCAGCAGCTACACATGGTTAGCGAGTGTGTCGCCGACAGAGATGCGGCTCCATGTCGGGATAGTCCAGTACGTACTTGTCCTTGGACGGGAGGACCATTTTGCCGGGCAATGGCGATGGTCAGCCGGGTAGTGTTTGCTCATCAAGTCGCGTGAGGAATGGCAAGTGTGCAGCAGCCGAGTTGGTGGCTAGTAGGCCGGCTGGTGGGAGACAAAGGATGGTCCCGCGAGGTTGAAGTTGTGGCGATGCAGCTTTGGCAGCTAATCGAGGCGCGGCAGGGAGAGCTGGTCTTGTCGCCAGGGGGTTGGATGGAGCGCCGATTCACTTGTGCAAAAGCCGGCGGCAGGTCCAAGATGTTTGGCGGGGTGCTGTGAATGGATTTCAGGAACAAAGCAGTTGTGTAATTAAATGTCCATTCAGTTGCAAGTGCAGGTACCGAGTAGAGAAGTGAAGCTTATGACGTCCTTACCTAGTCAAGGTGCACGGTAGCGCCAATCGCATCGAGCCTAATACAACATGTTACAGTCAACATTGAGTAATAATAGAGTGACTGTGCGACAACATGGACAGTCACCACGGATGGAACATGTATGGAGATCTATATTTTATTATCATTTATTCTTTTTGGCGCAAACACGAGGTGAGAACGCCAGAACACCGATCTTGTGTTACGACTTGAAAAAACATGTGCTCTCCATGCCTCCAAACTCTAGATGTTCTGCCGCAGAAAGTGACTGCTTTTTTTGGTTGTACCTCGCACTGCTACACGCAAAACAGGTGCTTTTGCGATCATATACAATGCGAGAAAAGGCCGACGTTTACGCTTCAAATTATTATCAGATTTCGATCTGCCATGGTGACAGGAGTTCCCGTGACATGAGAGCGCATTGCCGATGCTTTCCAAAGATCCAAGTGGCACTGGAAGCTTCTCGTCCACATAAACCACGAGGCGACCTTGAGCTGGAGTGGTGATGCTTGTTGGTTGTGGCTTGTTGATGTCTTGAGGCTCTTGGCCACATGCCAGGCGTGGCTGAAGCTACTGCAGTGGATTCTGGGCAGCTCTGGCTGGCGAACCGATAAATGCACGAGATGCGCGATTGCTGGCTCGGGTTACGTAGCTGCTAGTCCCAGCCAGACCCCATATTCTGCTACTTGGTGTTCAAGCCGGAATCCACATGCAGCGGCATATCGATAAAAGGCTCGGGATGAAATCCGATGGAGAGATTGAAGTAAACAGTAGTAGTAATGAAATTCAATAATAAAGCGCGTTCACTTGAGGGTTCTTGATAGTAAACGCGATGTACCTACTTGATGCGCATGTCGACGGGACAGTTTCTAGACAGACGTTATCGGGACCCCGGGAAATATAGCACGTCACCATTGCTATGTAGTTGAACAGAATGCGTCGCGTCTCATGGCAAGCAGTCAGGTACTCCCGCACGCGCCGGTTGAATGCGAACGAACAGAGTCACGGGCGCATTCTTCATGATAGTAATAAAAAGTTGTCGACAAAGCCCGGTAATGCCGCCCCGTCTCCCGCGTCGACCCGAGGTCCCCTGCAAAAGCTGGGCGAGTTTTGGCGTGCTGTCTCCCCATTCGGTGGCAGTAGATGGAAAACTGTAGAATCAGGCGAGAAGCTAGACATCGTCGCTAGCTCCAGACTCCGGTGTCCAGTCAGTCGCCAGCAGTGCTTAAAACCCCCGACTAAGGTAGGTAGACTTGGACGGCGGCCTTGTGGCCCGTGCTGCATCTCCAAAAATTTCTAGTAGAAATTTTCATCAGTTCGACTCGGAGTCCTTCTACATAACCAGTCCTCCTCGTCACTCCGATCCATAACGCCCATTTTTTCTCAAATCAAACCCCAATCCTCCTGTAAACTACAATCCCTCTTCTCCTTCTCCCATCGCGTATTCCTTTTCTTCCCGAGACTTGTTTTCAACTCTCTTTGTAATTTAAATCCACATCACACAAACGCCGCCAACATGCTGCCCGCGCGTTTTTCCAGAGCTGTAAGTCGCCTCGCCCTGTTCACACATGTCCTGCAGTCGCCTTCCGCTGCTGTATCTCTCTCAACCATGGCAATCCTTCAGGCATTGACTGACATGTTTCTCCTCTCTACAGCTTCCCCGGGCTACCACATCGGCAGCAAGATGGGCTGCGCCGATGCGCAAGCCTCTCGGCTCCAGCTTTGCTCGTTATGAGTCCACAGAGGGAAAGGTCACCGGTTCCGTGATCGGTATCGATTTGGGTATGTTTCAATCATCTCGATAACTTCTCCATCATTGGGCGCGTCGCTGACTTGACATGTCTTAGGTACCACCAACTCCGCCGTTGCCATCATGGAGGGCAAGGTCCCCAAGATCATTGAGAACTCCGAGGGTAAGCTCCAGTCCCGTTCCCACTCCCTCGTTTCGACAATTGGCTCACAATTTTCCTTGCAACAGGTGCCAGAACCACCCCATCAGTAGTCGCGTTCGCCCAGGACGGTGAGCGGTTAGTCGGTGTCGCTGCCAAGCGCCAGGCCGTCGTCAACCCCGAGAACACACTCTTCGCTACCAAGCGTTTGATCGGAAGAAAGTTCACCGACGCTGAGGTCCAGCGCGATATCAAGGAGGTTCCCTACAAGATTGTTCAGCACACCAACGGCGACGCTTGGGTCGAGGCTCGTGGCCAGAAGTACTCTCCCTCGCAAGTCGGTGGTTTCGTGCTCAACAAGATGAAGGAGACTGCTGAGGCCTACCTGAGCAAGCCCGTCAAGAACGCTGTTGTCACTGTCCCCGCCTACTTCAACGACTCGCAACGTCAGGCCACCAAGGATGCCGGTCAGATCTCTGGCTTGAACGTCCTCCGTGTTGTCAACGAGCCTACTGCTGCTGCCCTCGCCTACGGTCTCGAGAAGGAGGCTGACCGCGTCGTCGCTGTCTACGATCTTGGTGGTGGTACCTTCGATATCTCCGTCCTGGAGATCCAGAACGGTGTCTTCGAGGTCAAGTCTACCAACGGTGACACCCACTTGGGTGGTGAGGATTTCGATATTCGCCTGGTTCGCCACCTGGTTGATGCTTTCAAGAAGGACTCTGGCATTGATCTGTCCGGTGACCGCATGGCTATCCAGAGAATTCGTGAGGCCGCCGAGAAGGCCAAGATCGAGCTTTCTTCCTCCCTCCAGACCGACATCTCCCTGCCTTTCATCACTGCCGACGCTTCCGGCCCCAAGCACATCAACTCCAAGATGACCCGTGCTGAGCTCGAGCGCATGATGGACCCCCTCATCACCAAGACCATTGAGCCCGTCCGCAAGGCCCTCAAGGATGCCGGCCTTCAGGCCAAGGACATTCAGGAGGTTATCCTGGTCGGTGGTATGACCCGTATGCCCAAGGTTTCCGAGTCCGTCAAGAGCATCTTCGGCCGTGACCCCGCCAAGTCCGTCAACCCCGACGAGGCTGTCGCCATTGGTGCTGCCATCCAGGGTGCTGTCCTCTCTGGTGAGGTCAAGGATCTTCTGCTCCTTGATGTCACTCCTCTTTCCCTCGGTATTGAGACTCTCGGCGGTGTCTTTACCCGCCTGATCAACCGCAACACCACCATCCCCACCAAGAAGTCCCAGGTCTTCTCCACCGCTGCCGACTTCCAGACCGCTGTCGAGATCAAGGTCTACCAGGGTGAGCGTGAGCTCGTCAGAGACAACAAGCTGTTGGGTAACTTCCAGCTCGTTGGTATTCCCCCTGCCCACCGTGGTGTCCCCCAGGTCGAGGTCACCTTCGACATTGATGCCGACTCTATTGTCCACGTCCACGCCAAGGACAAGTCCACCAACAAGGACCAGTCCATCACCATTGCCTCTGGCTCCGGTCTCTCCGAGTCCGAGATTGAGCAGATGGTTCAGGACTCTGAGAAGTACGCCGAGGCCGACAAGGAGCGCAAGGGTGCCATTGAGGCTGCCAACCACGCCGACAGCGCCCTGAACGACACTGAGAAGGCTCTCAACGAGTTCGCCGACAGACTCGACAAGGCCGAGGCCGACTCCATCCGCGAGAAGATCACCACCCTCCGCGAGTTCGTCAGCAAGAGCCAGGCCGGCGAGGGCACTGCCACCGCTACCGAGATCAAGGAGAAGACCGACGACCTCCGCATGGCCAGCTTGAAGGTCTTTGACAAGATGCACAAGGGCCCCGAGGGTGGCGAGAGCTCCGAGGCCAAGCCTGAGGACGAGAAGAAGCCGTAAAATACCCACATGAAGCCTTTTTCTCTCTTTCTTGTTTAGATACCACCATATGAGGTGGGGGATTGCGAAGCATCTCACTTCATATTTGTACTTTTTCCATGTACTCATAGTGCCGCTCTTCTGTTTCAGCCACGTTTCCGGAGATTGAATGTGTTGATAAATTGCGGACTGGATTGGGGCGTTCTGAGATGACATCAAAAGCTTTTTTGCCTGTCCGTTGGGAGATATTTTTTCTCCAACGCGGTTTCTGATGATATGAATGGCAGCATCTGGATGGGCGGCTCAAGGTCGAGCTTGTGTAAATAAAGGGCGCGGCGTATAGCATTCACAAAAGAATAATAATGAATCCCCTCTCAAGATATATCAAAAGTTGTTCAGTCAATACCAAGTGATGATACATTATAAAAGTGCGTAATCTATAGGACCTTGGCTCTCCATGTTCTTGGAAGTCATCTCACCTAATCCTGGAAGGAAAATAACTACGTTCAATCGTATACATAACCCCCAAACATCCCAACATCCAGCACAAGTATTACTACTCAAGCCGACCCCTCACAAAACGCCATACTCTTCTCGCGCACGGCCGGGTCCATGTCCCGGACCATGGCGGCCAAGTCGGCGGGCCGCTCGGCGATGGACACGAGCATGCCGCCCTCCATGTGCCAGGCGACGTGGCAGTGCAGGGCCCAGAGGCCCGGGTTGTCGGCGGCGAAGCGCAGGACGACGTGGCTCTGCGCCGGCACCGTCACCGTGTCGCGCCGCATCGGGTTGCGCAGGTTCCAGCGCGTCCCATTGGGCCGGGCGCCGTAGGGGCCGGGGCCCCAGCCTACTATCTGGAAGGTGTGGCCGCTGGAGATTCGTGTTAGTTTTTCTTGTGGTGGGTTTCTGGAAAAGAGAATGACAGATCCAGCGAAGGGAAATAGAAGAACTGCCAACGGAAAGAGGTGAAGAGAGCAAAATTCGACGTACTGCATGTGCCACGGATGTTCCATGGCGTCCTTCGAGTTGATGACGATCTGTACGCCCTTGTCCGCCTCGGGGACGAGCAGGACCTGCTGGTTCAGGCCAAAGTCCCAGCTGTGGTACGAGCCCTCCTTGCTGGCGTCAAAGTCCTGGTCGACTGCTTTCCATAGGGTGGCGTTGTTCTGCAGTGGCATGTACGCCGTCTATGAAGGGTTAGCGATCCACCGACTTCGTCATTATAGATGTTCTTCATGAGTGGATGAAGATAAATTTGCTCTTGGTCGTAGATTGAGATAAATTTGCTCTTGCATCCGACCAAGCCCCCCCCCCCCCCCCCCCCCCCCCCCCCCCCCGGCATGGATATCGGGAAGTGTCATATTCGACTCACCTTGTTGATAAAAATCCGGTTCACGTCCTGCGCCTGTCGGAAGGCATACTCGATGTAGTGGTAATTCCTCTCCCCGACCTCGACGGCGTCCATCTCCCGGACGGGCCGCGGCACATCGAACGGCATATCGTCGCAGCCCTCCCAGACGTCGCCCCGGACGCCGTTGTTCTCGACGCCGTACGGGTTCGAGACGTTGCCCGCGGCGCCGACGGGCTCTGCATCGGGGTCGGCCCCAGAGTACGACAGCACGCCCCGGGCCTCGTAGCCGGCGCTCGCGAGCCCGGCCGACGAGTACGGCGCGTACGGCAGGAAGCAGGTGCGCGGCAGAGTGGCGCGCATGTAGTAACTTCCGGGCGCCTGGTCCGCGGCCAGGACGACGGACGCGCGCTGGCCGACGTTGAGGTAGACGCCGCGCGCCGGGATGGGCTCGACCTCGACGCCGTCCAGCTCGACGACGGCCAGCGTGTGGTTGTCGACGCTGAACCAGTAGCTCAGGAACGACGAGCTGTTGATCAGCCGCAGCCGGACCCGCTGGCCCTGCCGCACGCTGGTGCGGTAGAGCTGCCCGCCCGTGCAGTTGACTGGCAACAGGGCGGCCGGGTCGGGCGGGTAGGTCGTCGACTCGACGGAGCAGTTGTAAGTGTTTTGTCCGTTGAGGAGGATGTTGTCCGGGAGCGGTTCGACTCCGGACTCGTCGGGAACCCATTTTGATGTCGAGTTCAGGTAACTTTCAAGAAGCTATTTTCAACATCAGCATTGCCGTCAGTGCATGCCCGCGGACTGGAGGAGCCGTACTACAGAGCCGTGAGTATGATACAGGTCGCTGACAAAGATGATTCTCTCCTCGTCGGTTTCAGGCACTCTCTCATCCGGATCTCTTATTACAATCGGGCCGTAAACGCCATCGGTGTATTGTACGCCCAGATGGGCATGCCACCAATACGTTCCCCTCTGATCCTCGACGACGAACTCGTAGGTGAAGTTCTGCCCCGGCGGGATGCCGCACTGGGAGATGCCCGCGACACCGTCCATCCAACTCGACCCACGCTGGTTGATTCCGTGCCAGTGGATGGTGGTGCTGCGGTCTGGCATCATATTATTGACCTGCACGCGTATGGTGTCGCCAATGTTGGCCTCGATCAGGGGCCCCGGTGATTGTCCGTTGACAAGTATCATGGGCTTCTGAAAGCCATCCGGGGCGGCGAGGGCGTGGCTAATGTTGAATTCATATTGGCGTACCAGAGACTGATTTGCAGCCACAAACGTTTTGAGGTGGAGCTCGTTGGTATTGATCAAATTCTCATTTGACATTGTCAAGTCCTCCAAAGCCTCATGATATGTGCCGTGATTTGAATGGTGTCGCTCACATAATGGCCCAAAAAAGCCAATAGATATAACCAGGCTTGACAGCATGACACCGGCCAAGATGATATAAAATCGATTATTCCTGAGATTCTGCTCTGCGTCTGTCTCTTCGATATATGCCGTTTTGGCCGGCATGCTTGTGTCCGTATCGCATGTTGACGTGCTCGCAACGAATTGCGCATCTCCTTCAATCAGGCGCGATGTGCTGCCGGATGACCTGTGACCGCGCATGGTGTCGTATTGAAAATTTTGGGTTTGCAGACATGGCCATTGAGTGGCGCAATTTTCTAGTAGTGATGTATTCTGGCAAGGGATGAAGAATGGCCTCAAGCCGCTCATTCCTGAGTTGCCCTTTTTCCATGGACGCCACCTGCACACTATTAGACCGCTGACTCACCTTAAAAGGCAACTGTTTTTTCCCTTGATCAATTCATATTGATATCTTAGTTTGAAGCTTTGATTGTTTTTACCACGTCGAGGTTGAATTGATGGCCGCTAATACCTGGATAAGAACTGTAACTAGGAGGCGATCCTTAACGACCAAAACCAAACCATCCCTTCTTCTTTGGCGTATCCTGCCCCGTTTCCTGCTTTTCCTGTGTTGGCGCGGCAGCAGGCGCCTGGCCTGGATAGTCGATGTAGTTCCAGGCGACATCGAAGAACAGAGGCTTGACGGGAATTGACTCCATCTTGGGTGGATAAGATACCAAGTTCTCCAGATCAGCACCTTCGGCAGGATACTCAAAGAGACGTTCTACCAAGGGACCGTTTGACTTGGCACCCGAAGACTGCGCTTTCGCCTTGATGTTGTCAATCTCTACAAGTGCACGGGAGCGCTGCAGCTCGCCCTTGAGCAGATTGGACAAGAACTGGACGTCGCTGTCGCGAATCTCGATGTTCAGCGGCGCACCATCCTCCGTAGTCGACATGTGACCCGACAAGACTGCCGCCGAGGATTGGCACTCATTGAGCGCAAACTTGATCAGGGCCAATGCATTGACGGAGTTCCCAGCAAGCGAATGGGAACGTGCTATGGATAGACACCTAGGGATATGGTCAGTCACGAGTAAAGTACCGGGGCTGATAATGAGACTTACTTCAAAGCGTGGAAATATTTGTAGGTCGCGTCCAACTGCTTTTCAAGGTCTTCATCCGCAGCAACGCCAGGCAGCTCTTTGATCGATTCCAGACTTTGCAATGTCGCGTCGTATAGGACAAGCTTCTCCTTGAGCCGGGCAATCTGTCGACCAGGCGCTTCATGCTTTGGCTTTTTCGCACCTGCCTCCTTTTCTGTTTCCTTCTTGGCTTTCCGGGTAGTGTTGGGTGCCGAGTCCAGCAAAGCACCGTCGTGGTCACCGCTCAGGACACGGTTACGTCCGATTCTCCAGCTGATCATTTGGTAGTTGACAGCCGTTCTCGTAATTTGCAGGCCTTGAGTTCGCGGGTCGTTCTGCGACACGCCTTCCTCCTTCAACTCATCAATGGCATGCTTGGTAATGTCTGCGGCATCTTGACTAGCAATAAGCACTCCGTCGTAGGCTGCAGCCATTTCTTTAGGAAGGACTACATCCGACGAAGCCAGTCTTTCGGCGAGGCGCGCGGTCGCAGCCTCGGTCGATGCGAGAGCAACAGCGATGGCAGCATCCTCAATCTTCACCTTTCTCGATCTCCAATCAATAGTCTGCGGAGCACTGGGGGCATCGGTCTGGTCCTTCTGCGCATCTGCGCCACTCTGCTTCAAGAGACTCGAGTCGAGGGTGTTGACCTGTTCCGTCAAGGCGCTATCCGACGGGAAAGCCTTCCTGGCGATGGTCGGGATGGCCTGTGTTCGCGGGATCTTGAGCTGGTAGGCAGCATAGCGTATGGACGGATCGATGGTCTCGGATAGCAAGTCCTTGACAGTGTCGGGACTCTTGACCGAGCTCAAGGCGCTGTATATTATACGTGCCACAGCGTAGCTCCTGAGACACGGCTCCCATCTCTGTCTCTCAAAGTTCTCGGCGCCCCTGAGCAGGGCAGCATATGCCTTGGCTTCAAGCTGGTCGATGTTGTTGGCCCCCGTGGCACTGCTTGCCGACAACAAATCGACGAGACGGTCGGCGATGCGTGCTGCCTTGTTGAGCCTCGAGATGATGTGTATGCGGGTTCGGCCGGTGATTCCTTTGGCGTCTGTCGAGTGCGCAGCCTTCAGCTCCATGGCGTGAGCCCAATCGCGCTCCGCGGTGAGCAGGACAAGGTGTAGGTAGGCATGATCCTCGGCAATGCGCTCAGACGTGACCTCGCTGTAATCGCCCTTCTTGGAATATTTGCCACGGCTCTTGACCGAGATGTTCAACCTCCTCCGACAGCTCAAAAGCTTCTTGGCCAGCTGCTTGTGGTAGGTGGAGTAGTCTCCGTAGAGGAGCGCCTGGTTCCTGGCGGACACGACGAAGCTGGTGATATCCATGGCAGTGGAACAGGCTCGCAATTGACCGACCAGAGAGGAAACAGAACTCGTCACGATACGAGCCCGGGCCACGAAAACGTCGGTCGGAGTATATAGTCGAGACAGACAACTGAAATCGTTGCAAGCTGCCGAGGTTTACCGTTTACGTGTGCAATTGTCAACTCGCAAGTCACCTCACCCTAGGCGGCGTTTGGTGGGGTTGATGACTTGATCTCTCAGCCCAAAATTCCGTCCTTGGGGGTGAGCTTGTCAATTAAGTGGGATGTCCGTCAGGCAACTGGCACAGCTTCAGTCAGCGACGGCGCCAGGTGTGTACCTCTATCAGTGGTAAAGGCCCCTCTCATTGGGCATCCGTAGTGCTGGGTAGTGCAAGGGGTTCCACTGCACGTCTCTGATGCCACAGGCCTGTCTTGCCTGTGGCTGCCCTGTAGGCTGGGGGCTGTAGGTAAGGTATGGGTAGCTCGAATCGGTCGACATCGGCCTAGTCGGCGCAATGAGGCCCGCCCTGGTCAAAGAGAAAATCAATGATCCTTGGAGTGCATCCGCGCCACTGCTACAATTTTATCGACAGACTGATAGCTTCTCACCGCAAACGCGTGAAGCCCTCCCATGAGCCAGAGACTCTTCGGAGCCAATCGCCATTCTGATGAGTCTATTCTGCCGTCGCCTTTCTACAATTTGCCATAGGCGCGCATCATGATTGGTTGTCAGTATTATTCAGAAGCACTGCAGATATTTCGTTCGTGGTTTTGACATTTCGTCTTTCCTCTAGCCGGTCTGAGATTGCCATGACGATTTTCTCCTCGACAACAACCACGCTCTCCCTTCCCTCCTCAAAAACCCAGCAAGTCTGCCACCGGCTCATCGACGGCAAAGGTGGCGACCTGCTACATAGCTTCTCCAATGCTGGAGAAGACAGCGGCGAGCCTCGAACCTTGCGGCCTACAGCGAGTCCTTCCCGGTGCCAACAAGTCGTTCAAGAGCAGGCGACAGCTCCATACTACTTTTTGGCAGCATGGCGCTGCTGATGTCGAGCTCACCAGTGCTTGGCAGGTCTTGATGCATGGCGTTTTCGACTCTAGCTTGGATACTCGTCCTGCGACCTCGCCTACCGCCAGTATTGACCCGAGACATCCTGCACTTCGTGCTTCTACCTTCCTGTTGGATTTCCTCTATCCTACCGGGTCTCTCAAATTCCTACGTCGCTTCAGCCCAGGCCTTTCCGATCGCCTCGATTTGAATAAATCCGTTTCAACGTTCGCCAGGGTTAGTCCTCGACTGTACAGCTCTTCAGCTTCTGCTTCCAAGTCTGAGAGTGCGCAAGCCGATAGTGGGACGCAGACAGTCGAACAAGTCTCCGCGGCAGGCGAAACGCCCGAGTCCAGCAATGGCAGAGAGAACCACACTCAGGAATTGGAGAGGCTGCTGGGTTTGAACGATCCCGAAGGTGCTGATCAATTATGGCATCACTACACGTCACTGGACCATAATTCGAAACGGCAATATATACGGCGGGTGATTATTTTCTTATCAAAAACAAAACGCGCCACAGATTCATGGAAGATATCCGAGCTCTTCCAGCAGCTCGAACCGAGTCAATGGGATAGCCAAACCTTCCTGGCAGGGCTTGAGGCCGAGCTGATCCTGCAGAACAATCAGCCGGCCCAGACCATCTTTGAAAAGGGGCTAGAGAATGTCAATATGGGTCAATCGTCACTTCAGGATGCGTTAGATCTCATACTCGCAGCTGCTCTGAAAAGCTCCTCAAGGGACCTCCTGTGGGGAACGTGGAAACTTTATGACAAGATAACCGCGCGCCTGGATCTCGACACAATCTTTCGACAGCTGCACCGTGTACGGTCACTACCTCGCCTCGGCGATGTCGTCCTTGAGCTCAGGCCGTATCTCAGAAGTGCTAGAAGAGCTCTCCCAGGCCAACCATCATTAAGGAAGCTACTCGTCCGGTGCGCGGTACTAATGTGTCCCGACCGCCAAGTTCTGGAATTGCTGGGCATGACGAATGATCCAGTAGCACATGACAGCTTCCTCACCCACTCGGCTTATACACCAGAAAAGCGTAAAGTCTTGATCACACAAGTATACAAGATTTACAGAGACCTCCCACAGGCCTGTCCAAGCCATGCCGCCCTCCACACGGTGTTTCATGCATACAAGTCGATGCTCAGGCGGGAGGATAAACTACCTGGTATGGAAATGCTCTGGGCTGATTGGTTGAGGTTTCACCAGACCCCTTCAAGGCGCGCTTACCAATGGTATCTGGCGTTTTATGCGTCAATGGGAGACAAGAGGTGGGTATACAAGCTCTGGCATGAATACATCAAGACTCATGGAGAGCACCTGATTCAGGATGGTGGCGACACGTTTGCACATCTCCTCCAGGTGCATGCTGTCCGTCAAGAGGCTTCCGAGGCCCAGCGTATATTCGATGAGATCTCGACCAAATTCCGCCTAGAGCCCAGTCGATATTGCTGGTGCATTCTTCTCAACGCATATGCCAAGGCGGGCGACTATGAGGGTGCGATTACGACTTTCAGAAATCTCTGCGACAGTCTCGGAAGCATGGATCGAGTCAGTGTCGGTACTTTGATGCAAATGGCTGCGGACAGAGGTGATTTAGGATTTACTCTCGACCTTTATCGCAGCGCTCGGCGCCAGGGTGTTCAGACGAACGATATTGCTATTCTCGGCAGTCTCGTTGAGGCATACTGTCAAAACGACCTATTCCGAGAAGCGGAAGATTTATGTGCTCGCGCTGCTATGAAGGGCCTAAAAGAGCCTCGACTTTGGAACAGGATCGTACATGCCTTTGGTCTCCGGCGCAACCTTGCCGGCATCAACAAACTCCTGAATCGCATGACAGAGCTAGAAGTGCCCTACAACGCGTATACCTACCAGGAACTCTTGATGGGACTTTCGCTCTGCAAGCAGTCTCAACATGCGCTGCATCTATTGGCTGTTGCTGTCAAGGACGGCGCATTTGAGGTGAATGAAGGGCACTTCCACACTGTCATGGGAGCCTTTATCAAGACTGGTGAAGGTGATCTGGCCGTGGAGATGCACAAGTTGATGCAAAAGAGCGGATTCCGGGAATCAGGTGATAGTCTTATTGCGCTGATGACCGCTTTCGGGCAGTGGTCGCGACTACCACACAAGAGGAGGCAAGGCCATTCCGAGCAGACACTGTTGGGAACTGCATTGCGTCGATTCTACAAGGTATACGGCATCCAACGTACAGCAAAAGGCGGCCCTTCACACAAGTCTCCAGCGCCGTCACAGCCTACCACGCTCGGCAACCTCCTTCAGCCAAGCAATGCGGCCTTCCAATTCAGCAGGATCGTCTATCTCTTTACGCAAATGAGGGATCGAGCAAAAGTGCAAGAACTTGTCCGCCTCTATCGCTATGTGGCGTATGGAGACGCAGATTCTACCGAGCCGCTGCCTATCCAAATGCTGAACAGCATCATGTGGTCAGATGTGTTGGATCGAAACTATGACGCTTTACAACAGAGCTGGAACACTGCATTCGCCTTGGCTAAAGAGGGTGCTGTATCGGCCGAGTGGTCGGCAGGCTTTACCAACAGCAAGAAGATCTCTACTCGCTACCGCTTTATCCTAAGCGAGGGCGTCAAGGCTATGCAGACCATGCACATCGAACAAGGAGACGGTCTGGCCCTGCAGAAACTTTTGGTCAAGGTCAGGCGCGCTGGCTTCGAGATCGACGCCAAGAACTGGAACCTACACGTCCAAGGTCTCATCCAGTGTCATCTCTACAAGGAGGCCTTCGACGTGTGCGAGAGGTGGCTCATGCCGAACTGGACGGGCTGGGCCACGGCCCGCCAGCGCGCGCCCATGAAGAACGCCATCCCGCTAGACCTGCGCCGCAAGGGCACCTCGCCGCGGCACCTCCGCCCCGTCTCGCACACGCTCTACCACCTCGCCAAGGGCTACATCGAGCTGGACAAGATGGCGCCCTGGTCCGCCGAGACGGCCAACATGATGGCCCGCATCAAGGTCGACTGCCCCCGGTGCTACCGCGCCATCAGCACCATGAGCCGCAACGCGTCCGCCCTGGAGCAGCAGATCCTCGGCGACCACGAGACGCCAATGCCCGTCGACGACGAATATGATAACCAAGAGTACGACGTGTCGGCCGATGATGCCAAGTATGGGGACGACTTGGACGGCAAGCCCGACGGAGCCAGGGGCGCCGATGAGGACGACTTGTCGGTTCCCGAGGCGGTGACGCCCATTGAGAAGAGCCTATAGTCGTACCCATGCCTGGAACAGCACGTCAGGGCCATTGGCCGTGCTTTTGTACATATTTTGATTGTATTAGAATTGTATTTACCACCTCTCATAGAATGGGTTGAGCACCTGCTCTTCATATAGACCTAGGAACGCACGCTGGCTGGCTTGTAGATCATATCACCCTGTAGAAATCTGTATGGATATTTTTTGTTTTATTAGTCAGACTTTCATGACCCTTACTGTCGAGTAACTCGGGTGCCGTCATACTTCTGATCTAATATTACAATACCGAAAAGCATTACTCTGGAGAGTCGAGGGACTCTTCTCAGGTGATGTCAGTTCAGCTAGACATTGCTGGACTGCCCCCATATTGGTCGGTAGGCACCTGCATCGAGTAGTGACATTCATCATGTCATGGACCATCCGTGGCCTGTTTCCTGTCCCTCCCAGGACCATCCATTCAAGAACTAATACATGAGGCGCTGCGTACACAAAACATGATGTGCTTAATAGGTCATAGCATGCTGGACTTCATCGACTCCATCTTATCCGAGAGCCATGAAGGGCGTAGTTCACTCTTCCTTGGGGGTAGCAGCCGCAACAGGCGCGGCTGGTGTACCTCCACCTGCGGTCTCCTCAGATACCGTCTGGGACTGGAGAAGCTGAGATGATTGTACCGGTTCTCTCGTTATTGCCGATGCCGTTTGTGCCTCGGTCAGCTGCCGCTCTGTGTCATATGTTAGAAAGAAGCAATGCGCCAAGCAAGATATATTGCTTACCAAGTTCTCTAATCCGGTGACGGAGCATTTGGTTCTCCCGGACGAGCGATTGTGTTTCCGCCTGATAGAAGGCACTCTCGTCGCGGCCGCTCAGGAGCGAGGGATCGCTGATGTCACCACCACTTATCGAGCCGGATCGCATGCGGGTGGACGAGGCTCGCCGGCTCGGCGTGCGCGACGTTCGCAGATCGGTCCTGCCGATATCGAAAGAGCCGCGGGGCAGGGTTGGCGATCGAGGGGTCGAGATGGAAGACGTTCTCGGGTGGATGGACGTGCCGGGCGGGATGATGGAGGCGGAGCGTTCCGAGGCGGGAGTAGTAGAATCGTCAGCCACCACGGCGCTCTGGCTCTGGCTCTGTCCTCCCTGGTTCGACTGCAGCTGCTGGAGCTCGAGCTGCTGGCGGCGGATCATCTGTAGCAGTCGGTTCACCTGGGCTTCCTGCTCGGCCTCGAGCTCCTGGTGAAGTTCTCCCAAGCTCGGCGTTCGGTTGTGGTGGGGGTCGCGGGCGGCCAGGAGGGGCGAACCCGACAGCGGTCGTGGGCTCATACCGCTGCCGCCGGCGCCGCCAGGTCCTTCTTGCATTTCACCGGGTGCAGGTAGGCTGGGATCGTTAAGCTGGAGGTTCATGAGGACGGTCGATCGTCTACGGCCGGCGGGTGATTGCTGGCCTCGGGTGTTGGAGCTACTTGACGATCCTGCGGGAGATATTAGAGATGAACAACTAGGTAGGCAGGCAAAAGGGCTCAGAGTGTAACAAAAAATGAACAGAATCTTACGTCGCTGGAGTCCAGCATTCATGGTAGCTGCTGCTTGCAAGGAAATAGACTGCGATCGGGAAGCAGGCGGCGGAGAGTCGGTGCCTCCCAAGGGAGCCGAGCTGCCGTCGCCGTTTGTGGCTGCCGATGAGTTCATGTTGCTTCTGGTCGATGAGGAGGAGGGTGATAGGGAGTTGAGGTCGGGAGCCATCGAACGACGAGCTCCTAGCAGAGAGAAAGACACAAAGGCCCCGGGAATGTTTTGTAAATCAAGACCACCAGGCTGAACTCAATGGTGTGAATGGGCGTTGTGGTTGGAGGCTACGTGCCTACCTAACCCACCTAACCTACCTTAGGTATGCTGTCATAAACGGTTTATGGGGACAAGCTCTTTCTTTCAACGTTCCCCGCAGCCCTTGTCCCACTACAAGCTTTCGCGATTCGACGAGACAAAGCTGCTGGCTAGTTGAGTGCTGCACCATTCATAACAGCATAGTGCCGAATCGAATCACGACATACGACCGTCTACTGGTGCAGGTGATCCTGTGACTCGTCTTTCACACGGAGTTTGTGGTGTTCAATAAGTGGCTAGGCAATGTGGAGTGATGTGAACGTGATGCCTCGACTGTAAAAGTGATCAGTCGCAGAGGTGGGGAGAGCAGACATTGCCACCTTGAGTTTAGTGCAAAAAATGATCTCTAGGTTACATGTAGGTGATTCTTCAGTTGTTCAGTCAGTGAACTTCTTTTACCGAACGCGGGGCACATCAACTTTCCATACTTGCATGCTCTAGACCTTTGAATGAACGCGTGTGACTTGGCAAGGCTCGAGAGGCTTGACAGGGATGCGACAATACAATTAGGAAAAATTACCAGGGCAGACGAAGAAAAAAGGCATCGATTGCCGAGTCACCTGGTCCTATCTTAGTAATCTAATGTTACATTCCGAGAACCGATCGATATCGCGACCACGATCATCAATCCCAATGATCTGGTCTGATCTACCTACGGTACTCGCTTCCGGCTCTAGCCCGGTCGATCAAGAAATGCGTCCGATGGTATTGCGGCATTCTGGCCCGGTTCTTAGTATTGCCAATGAATGGATGTCGGGCGGCAGGCGGCAGGTCTGCAAAGGAAGATCTGCTGTATTTATACCAATCCTAGCATATCATCCGGTCGCTACGATTAATTTTGAGATGAAATTTATAGAATCAGAAACAAAATTCGATCGAGAATAAGAATATTCAGTTTTTGTCCCATAGTCAAGATGATTTCGCGTAAAGGTGCGATGTTTGAGCGTACGCGGAATCTCACTTTTTTTGTCACCCGCCTGTGAGTATAAACAATTTCAAGGTGGGATATAGTACAAGGTGTGCGCCTTGTTCTATATCCTTCGTTTACGAATCAGCGAGAAAGCTGCCACCTTGCCCTGCGGAATAAACAGTGCCGACGTCAAGTTCAATGACAAACTCATCATCAGCCTTTCTAACCTAGCCTTATAACCTGGTCCCCGGATTTACCGGTTGCTGGGCCACTGCCCATCAAGTGATCCCGGGTCCGTGTTGATAGAAAATCTAGGTCAAGGTTGATCCTTCTTTGCCGTCGGAAAGACTTTTCACTCCCAATATATTCAATATAGGCGGCAGAGGGCCGGTTATCATTACTAGAAGGGACGATTCCTCTCTCGATCATTATACGCAGCACACATGCCGTGGGCACTGCCTCTTTATTCCTCGTCGTCGCAACGCATGTCCACACACAATTTCCTTCTCGGCCGCAAGGCGAGCAGTCGCTGAGAAAAGGGCCTCGCCTTGGCGAGAACATCAGCCGACGTGGGCGGAGGGGGTGATCCGCTTTATAGAAGGCTCTTTTCTTCGGCCGCCGAGATTGGAAGACCAGAACAAGCATGAGGCCCGAGGGCCGTGTATTGGAGATTCTATAAGCCTCCGTCCCATGTACCCGCCCGCACCATATTTCATTTGCTTGATAGCCCATGAATGCATTGCGGCTGCGGACGTATCGCGCCTCGTCCTATGAGGCGCAGTAGTATTCAACAGGCTTCTTGTGCTATAAGTGAATATGTGTCTGTCAATTTGCAGGATATGGTCCGATGTACAGAGTATACAAGTTACTGTTCACCCTGTCCTTGACGCCTCCTGGATCTGACAGCCACGTCTTCTAGTCCCGAGACGAGGCAGCTATCATGGACATCAGGAGGGCTACATACCCAGCGCCGGCAGACGGTCAGCACGTTCAGGGTCTTCCGGCCGCCCACCTCCCGCTTCCCGGAGAGCATTATACGTAATGACACCATCAAAAACTTGGACCGGACTCCCCAAAGCCGTAGCCCATTCGACGACTTGAGCTTTGTCCTATTCTGGCTCAGTGGGCGAGCGCTCTGTTATTGTTGTTGTCTGGATTGCAGCCTCACTTCTTCGGGTCCCATAAACTCGAGGCGTTGGGTAGCCGGTCCGATATACTAGCGCAGTATAGTCCTTGCGCTTTGAGAAGGGGAAAACTGAAGGTTGAGTTGTCTGTCTAGCAGAACAACGACAACCCTGCTTAAAAATCGCCTGTTAGGGCGACACGCCAAGACATCTGAACCTAACCCCCAGGACCCTTGAACGGCCAGTCAGTGTAGGCAGCCCATCGTTTCTGGCCTTGAAAGGTGGCAGCTTGGTTCTGTCGCACGAAAATCTCTTATGTCTGTGCCTCGAGGCACTAGAACACTGTCATCGTGAGTTGGCGGGCCTATGGAAGGCTTCTAGCGCGGCTCGCCCGTATTAGCCACAGTCTGAGCACTCTGGAGGAGTGCAAAATCGGTCCGTATCTGTTTCTGTGTTTCTCACCACTGAGAAGTTTGAAACCGGGACTCCGTGTCAGCAAGCATTCGACCTGGCTCGACCAAGTATGGGAAAAAAGGAAAATGCATGCATGCCGAGAGATCTGGCGAGATGTCAATTTGCAGATCAGTCTGATAGTTGGGATAGATACCGTACTATCCTGCAAGTCCCAAAGTTTATCGACGGCATCACGCCATCAAGCCACGAAAGGTTTCTTGGTATGTATAATATATGGATTTTGCGGGGTGCTGTTATAAAAGCAACGAATTGTTAAATGGTGTGCATAATGAACAATGCTGGACCTTGTCGCTACAAATTGGCTTTCGGTACGAGATTCCGCAAAAGCAGACAAGGCAGATAGACGTCCGTCGAGGCCACGACCAAAAAGCGTGAGGCTGGTCGTCTGGTGGTCTGTCTGGCTTGGGGGAAACTAATATCATGGCTGAGCTGATCGGGAATGGCACGCTGATTCTCTTCGGCCGGTACTCCATATGATCTTCCCGTGCCGATCCGACCTCTTCAGCCCTAGATCATGAGCAGTAGTAATGCAGGTAGGTAGGTAGGTGCCTTGGATAGCTGGAAGCCATTTAGCGCCACTGGGTGCATTTGCCGGGATGTTCGTGAAAGTCGGAGACGGGCAGCTTCAGTCGTTGGCCAGCACAGCAGCGGATGCGAGGCATGGATGCAGATCAATGCGAAGGAGTTTGGCTGAACCTTCCGTATGCAACGGCATCAATTCTCGAGCGCACAAGCCTCGACTTTCCGAAGCCTAGAGTTCATCGACTAAGTTAGTGCCTTCGTATGTTGGGCAGAAAACAGAAATCATTGTTGGATGCGGCGTCCCAATGAGGCTCGATCCAGATCCATGATGCTGGAAATCGCCAACTGCTCCATTAAAGTTTTGCGGTAGGCGCACATGTCGTGCACCCTGGGCTGTCTTTCTTGCATAGATGCGATAGGAGACAAACCACAAGCTGAAATGGATGCCGATCATTACAGCCAACTATTATTCGTGCAACGTGGTGCAGAATGAGATACAAGTTGCGAGGAGGCACCGGTGATGTTGGACGATAGGCAGCCCATCGTACGGCTGCCATGCTACTGACGCTGCACGCAAGATTGGTGTTTGAATAACAGGAAGATTGCTCGAGTGTGAGGGTTGATGCCCGTCCTGCAGAACTCGAGACCCAAGCCCTTCTGCGCCGTCGATCACACCGATCACCAGCTGAGCGAGCTGCTATATCTGATGGTCATCCGGTCGATCAAAAAAAGCTCCGACCATACCTTGCTAGGTACCGCTGTCAGCTTGGTCCTCTGACAGTCATGGTCTGGCTATAAGTGATCAGACAGGATTGGTGTCTTGTCAAGTCGACAAAGTTGAGAGACTACATACCTAGCGTCTGACGTATAGTAAGGTACGGTACTCTTGCCATTGGTCCTTGTGTTGAGCCTCTTAGTGGCCAACATACTTTTTCATCGGAATAATGCGAAGCTAGCAGGCGACGACATCTTTCAGCTAGATCTCTGGCTGACCTAGACTGGCGCTTTGTGTAAGACGGGTAAACAAAGGCACGATGCAGGGTCCCGAGAACCTAGAGAAGACTGGTTGTTCAACTTCGGGCTCACAGGCCATATGATAAGCGAGTACGAAAAGATGACTGCCAATGGGAGCGTAGATGTACTTCGTACGTAGGAGGCGTATTGATCGCGAAGGAAAAGTACGATGAGCCCGAGTTCTGCCAAGCAATACTACTTTGTGACGGAGACTGTGCTTCTTGAGTTTAGAAATCCGGCAGTATTCCGCATGCCATGATCTGAAAATGATCAAGTACATTGACATGAAAGGTTGCTAATTAGCGATGTTGGCGCGTATGTCCGACGCCCCGCCTATATGACATATCAAAAGTCATCGTCGAGCTGCGTGCCCATGTTTGCTTGATGGTGCTCAAGACCTGGTACTTGCCCTTGTTTTGGTGGATTCAAGACGTCCGATCCCACATCGGCCGGGAGTGTGTATTTCGAGCCTCGAGCCTGACAATCTCTTTGTTTTCTGATAATCGAGATATCCTTCTTTCCAGGACGATTCCAGAATTGATATCGCTCCGGGACACGGACCTTGATCAGCTGTCGCGGGCAGTACTGGCAGAAACGGAAAGGAGAGCTTCCACGCCCATCAAGCTCTCATCGTCGCCATACTGCGAGTCTGTGACACTGCAGACGGCGCACGATGAACGGAGCTTCTCTGTAGAGGATCTGGTTCGGAGGAGGCAGGACAATCTGCAGCATGACCGATGGACGCGGAAGGAGATAGTTTGCAAGTCTGGCAGAGCGCTGGGTCTCCCGGCTGGCCCTATCACTCGCGACATAAGGCCTAGGATCCCTGCCGTTCCAGAACCAAGCGAATCTCTTGTCGATGACCCCCTGGTCGGCGCGTTTCCTCTCACGAACCCAAAACAACCTGGCAGCCCCTGGCATACGCTAGCTACCATTCCTGTTGATGTACGTTCACGTCTCGTTTCTAAAATAATATCACTATTGCCTATCTGAGACTATGCCCCGAGAGTGAAGGAAGAACGTGAAGAAAAGAAACGAAAAGGTGACCCGACCCAGTGGAAACGCAACTGCCAGTATGAAGCCCGTACCGTCGCAACAGCCAACGTGCAGTAAGGTGCCTGTCTGCATCAATACAATACCTGAATGATGGAGGAGGCAAGACTGATGAGAGCAACCCACACACACTGCTCACTTACAATTCCTTCTTGCTGCGCCTGGCTTCGCACTGCCATGGAATCCAAGTCGTCTAAGATATAGTATGGAATAGCCAAGCACCTATGAATGATGACATTTCAATGCCCTCGTTCCTACGCATGAGTAAGTATGATTATATACAACACGGCATTGGATGGAAATTTTACCTGGTACCCATTCTTTTTTCTGCGCCGAAATGGCTTAAATGGATACAGCTCTCTTGGTTTTCCAACGAGGGGGTATCCCGGCTACATCCCCGAGACTCTAAGTGCTGCTAAAGAGACTTCACGACATGCTCGTGGATGGTCTGCTTTCTCTTCCTGCTCGTCGTCACCAGGGCAAAGCTTAGTTGGGAGCCCGCCTGTTCTATCCTTCTTCTTTCGTCTTCCAGCGCCAGCTCTGCAACCTCTTCCCACGCGCCAGCTAATGCCTATGCACGTTTAAGGAGCACCCTATGCCGGGAGGGAAAGCCGTGACGCATTCGAACCAGTGCTAGACTCGTGTGCAACACTGACAAGATGGCGGGCGATTCATTAGAAGCCCGCAAGCGCTCCGGACCTCGTTCCTAGCTCTCTGCCATGCCCAGTTCGGCAACCCCAAGTCTGCGAACCATCAGGAAGTTTTCCCGGGGGGCGAACTTGCAGGCTGTAGGTGCATTTGCCGTTGACTGTGTGCTCTCTTAAACTTTGGCCGACGCTGAACTGGCGCCTTGGGAATCGACGAATTCGTCCGCAGTCAAGGTCGCTGGCGCCTCACTTGTCGTGGGTTGCTGGTTGATGGTGTGCGGCACAAAGCAGGAACCCACCTTCCGCATGTCAAGTCAGCACGACATGGGCATACTACTACTACTACTTACATCGTAGTACATACAAACTTGGGCGATGCGCAGAGCCCGGGCCAGATGTGAGGGGCCGAGTTAACGCCTGCTCCATCCCTGCCTGATTCATGGATGGAAGAAGAAAATTCCAGTGTCCAATTTGAATTTTTGAACTACATGTCACAAAAACTGACAATCACCAATGGGCACGGAATAAAGAACTGGTCAGTACGACATATTCTGTAATAATGTGACGATAGTTGGCAATACACGAAATATGCGTGATATTGCAGGGATATTAGTCACATCCTACTATTCAGCTGGCGGCACATACCTTGGCGTAGTAAACGTCGTTTTGCGACACCCGCGTAGAGAGGTACGGTACCATTCAAGCCATGAGAGCACCAAGCCAGTGAGCGGTAGTTGCAGCCTGTAGGTAGCCTGTAGCCTGTAGCGCAGCAATGTCTGTACGTGCTGTATAAGTGGAATACCCCAGTGCCACCAAAACGTGTAACCCAGCCCAAAATCCAATTCCTACCTAGGCCCACCGGCCAGAAAAGCGAACCAATCAAGCATGCATCGCGACACAGAAAAAAGGGTACGTACTCGGCTACCCCTACCCATGCATGCCAGAAATAATAATGATAATTAAAAAAAGACAACTGCAGAGCCGGCAAGGAAGGAAGGAAGAGGGGGGAAATGTGAAAAAAAAAAAGTATATTATTTTTTCTTCTCGAGACCCGTTCCCACCCCCGGCTCTGTCACGACTATACCTAGAAGACGTCTGCGAATCCCGCGTCCCGTGCGTCATGGCGTTCTCACCATCTTCACACTTTTCGCCTCGTCTTTCTCCTTCATCTTTCTCCTCCGACTAATAAAGTACGTATAGCACCGGCAGACCTCGTCAGTGTCCGTTCTTTACCCCCCAAACCAACTACGCTGGATCCTCTCTAGCTGGGCTGTTGAGCCTAAGTCTAGCATCGCGGCCTGTTCGGCACACACCTGGACCCAACCTAAAAGGACCCGCTCCGACACCACCCCCATAGCGCCCGGCGCATACTTACGCAACGATCTGGACTCGATCCGCGGTTTCGCTGGAGCTTCTGCGCAAGGTTGCCTTGACCTTGGGGACGGCTCCATGTTTTCCTTGTAATCTCGATTGTGTTTTGACATCGAAGCTGCAATAACAGTGGGAGGGGAGAAAGAAAGAAAAAAAAGACACACACACACACACACACACACACACACTTACAGAAAAGCTCGGTTGTTTAAACTGCCTTTGCTGCTGTCCGGCTTTCTTCTTGTTGGCTGTTATTCAAATATCGTTGCATGCCTTAAACTCACGCCGCCCTCCATCTCCCGGCCCGCCGACTTCTAGCAACTATTTTTTTTTCTTCTCACACTCTTTGCATCATATCTTTAAACTTTCGCCATCTGTAGGCATATCTGCACCTCGACCTTTTTGGATATACCTCAACTCAAACACTCGCTTCATACACCAGTGGGACACGACGAAATCCAGATATCAGTTCCACTTACAGTCGCTCTCCTCCAACCTGAGGATCTCAACAACATATCACATCAGCCTAGTCACTTATACACCAGAGCCACCCCGGCTCTACATGCCATCATGATGGTGGAGGATTCTTTCGAAGAGCGACCATTGAGTCCTTCCATTGGAGTGTTTGAATCCCTCAAGTCGCGGCCCAGTTCCAGCTTGCGCCGCTCTCGTCCGCCCAATATCATTGTTTGCGACGAGAACAAGATCCCGTTGCGCCCAGACCCACGGGCAGAGAAGGCTGCCGAGAAGGCCGCAAAGCGAGAATCCAAAGTTGGCCTGCGAAGTATATTTGGTAGAACCAAGTCTACGAAAACGAGAAATGCCCCCGTGGATGAGGCCGACGAGTCGACCTCGCCCGGCGACGCCAAGTCCGGAGGTGCCAAAGCATCGTTTGCGGAAAGACATTGGCCGTATAGCCTTCAAGCCTCACGTTCCGACCTGACGCTGGGAAGTATGCCATCTCTCTTCTCATCCAAGACCAATGGATCTACATTGGGTCTTCACAGTCAGCCATCTACTTCTCGCCGGCCTGGTAGTCACAGCAAGCTTGGGTCTGGCTCTTCTAGTCCGCCTGCGGATGGTTGGATCGCCCCGACGCTATCTCAAGTATACCCGCAAGCCATCGTGCACGCTACCCTTCCTGCCTGCGCCGCATCTGTCGACGCCCTTGCCAAGCTCAACACCAGCCATAATGTATTGACCAAGGAGGAGCCAATCCCGGAAGACGCCCCGGAGAAGAAGGAGGATAGGCCCAAGAAGTTGCATCAGCGACATGCAGCAGCGCGCAACGCTCTTGAATGGACCACAAAGACATATGCCCTTGTCACCGCGGGCTACCTGCTTCAGTATGCCGCGGATGGTCACCTCGACCGATCGCCGGAGAAGACACTGCGACTGAGCAAGGAGTCGGCAGCTTTCGCCAGCGACTTGATTCCGGGAAAGCATTGGGTTCTGCAAGTCGTTTCTTGCATGGACGCCAACTCAGAGCCACGATCTTTCATTTCCAAGTTGGCACTTCGTGGAGAAAAGAAAAATGTCTCGACCATGCTGCTGGTATTTGAAAGCGCCGAGGAAATGGACACCTGGTTGGCCGTGCTGCGCAAGGAAATCGAAGAGCTAGGTGGAAAGAAACAACTCACGGAGACTGGCGAGATCAAGAAAGTCGACGTGGATGCTTCATTGAAAACAAAGGCCAGTCAAAGGACTATCGTGGTTCGCGACTCGGTCATGGGATCCCAAGAATTCTCGATTCCCCGGGACGATGAAGTTACAGAGCGCGACCACGGTCTCCCAGTGATTCCCTCATCCGACTTTAACCCCGATCTGTCCATGGACGATGGATCGTTCACTGACAGCCAGTGTTCTTTGGATGGACAACGCCTCGAGAGCTTGCGGGATAGCCGGGAAAGCAATGCCCGATTCTCCTACATCTCTTCGAGCCAGAGAACCCATGGCACGACTGCCAACTCATCGCCGTCGTGCTCTCCCACGCGGACCAGCTTCTCCAGCAGACAAGGCGATTCCAAGACATCTCAGCCCACTCAGACGAGTCAACCCGAAGTCAGACTTCGTCCAAACTCCCAGGCGATATCCATGCGCAGGCAATCCGTCCAGGCTGTCATGGCGAGCTTTGATGTTCAGCCCGACTATGAATCTCGCCCCGGCACAGCTGCTTCGGTTGCAACAGTGGAGAGCCACAACACGTCCTCCAGACACAGTGTTCCGAACTTCAGCAAGAGGCTGTCATCGGCATCTTCTGTGATCCCTGCCGATATTGAGACCGCTCCAGCACCTGGAATCATCCCCGTGGTCATCGAACCTGAGCCGACCAAGTCTTGCAGAAAGCCGCCACCTACCTTTGGCACATCTAGGCCACTGTCGACGGTAATGGACTTGCCTTCGCCGAGAACTCCTCTTTCTCCAGCATTTCCTCCGTCCCTGGATAGCGTGAGCACACTTCAGGACTGTACTCCACTGGACGCACCAGACTCGCCATCCATGTTCTCTGGCTGGGCGCAACAGGAGAATGCTCCTCAGGCTGCGACCGAGCACCTGTCTCCGGCTGACTCTCGCTTGACTGCTAAGCGACTTTCGTCTGCTCCGGTGCCGCTCTTGGATGCTCGTTCTGCACCTCGCCGCTTTGGCAGCTTGACCAATCTGCGGGCAGCATCGGCAGAGGATGTCACGGAATCGACCAATGAACACCCCAGATTCATCCTCTCTAGTTCGGTCGCTGCTCGGCGCGAGAGATTTGAGGCGGCCATTAGAAACAAACACGAGCCGCCGAGGTCTTCATCCGCCCTGGGGCTCTACGGACCTGATGAAGCGTCGGATAAATACCGACCTAAGACTCACTCATACAAGCGGACTACTTTCATGGCCGAGAATGCCTTCCGGCAAGCGTGCCCGCTCAAGGCAAAGTCGGAATCAGCCATCCACTACAAGCATCAAGCCTCGCCACCTCGCGAGAAGTCGACAAGTCCCAAGTCCAGGTCGCCTTCTCACTCACCGAGACACTTGACTGTTGATATGCCGACCAAGGGTCTCGCCGTCCGCAAGAGCATGCCTCAACTATGTGTTGGACCGCCTCTGCTGCCTCCTCCCAACCGTGCTTTGCCACCAATTCCACAGAAGGACTAGATTGAATTTGTACGATCAGTCCAAATTGCCACGGGATTTTATACCGTGCGACACTTCACACATACAAACCCCCCTGGGTCACACTCACATTTTCCTTAACAAAACTTTGTACTCTGATCTATCACCAGCGACGACGAACGGCGTTCTTTGCGGATAGAAACTTCAGCTGCGATCAGCGAGCAGCTTTTATTTCCTTGTGTACAATCTCATGGCATCATACTCAGAGGTGTTTGGGCATTTTTTTTTTAGTTTTATTTTTTTTGGGACAGATTTGCTTTACAAAGGAGCTGGGGAAAGAGATACCCGTTGGGCATGAAACTAGATATTTATGATGAAAATGTATAGTGGGAGGAGAGGCTTTCTTACCAGAAAAGCGATTCCAGTGCGGAACAATCAACCAAGAACATACAATTAAAAGACGTATCTGTCTCCCGATTTCTTGTGAACATGAACATGTCGAACTTGCATTGTGAAGAAGAGCGCAGTATAGGAGACAGATGGCCCGCAAAAAGCGCAGCACTGTTGGATGATCAGGATATGGGCTGGGCAATTGGTAACTTGTCTTTATCCATCTGTTCGAAACTCCTTCTTGGATGTGGCAGGTACTGTTCGTGGGCGAAAAGGCAGGCAGTAAGAGGGCAAGAAGGGGCATTGAGTCCTTAGCTTTGCTGGTGTACCTAAGGTCGCAGCAGAGCCCTCCTTGGATTGGCGAGCGTTGAACGTGAAATGCATGTAAAAGTAGTTCTCCATGCTGTACCTGTATGGAATAAAATCCCCATAGCAGTCACGGTCAACGGTATTAATACCCTGCTGTTGTTATATAAACTTCGCATCTAGGTAGGCGATAATCAATATCTAGTCGGGACATCACCTGGGAGAGGCGAAGTTGGGTGTGATTTTGGTGGAGGGGTTGCCCCACACTCCCGCATACCTAATTCTTCTAACGATCAAAAATCATTGAACACCGCGAATCGACAGCAAAATCATTCACCAACAACGGTCAAACCACGCGCCCGCACACACATTCGCGCCGCAGAGCAAGAACCGTCAAGATGTCGAACACAGCTAGGTACGATTTGTTCCTCCCGCCCCTTTGAACGGCTGGCGCAGTCCTCCTCCCACAGAAGGAGAGCCTCCCGATCGCATTTTTCGAGAGAAATGCTTGCTAACGAGCAGCGCCTCTGCAGAGATTGGGCGGACGACGATGATCTCGACGAGACCACCACGGCCGAGCTGCCGCCTCCCCAGACCATCCAGAACAAGGACGGCACCAAGACCACCATCACCTACCGCTACAACGAGGAGGGCCAGAAAGTCAAGACCACCCGGCGGATCCGCCTGGTGACGCACCGCGAGATCGTCAACCCGCGCGTCGCCGAGCGCAAGACCTGGGGCAAGTTCGGCCTGTCAGCCAACGACAAGGTCGGACCCCAGAGCGATACCACCTCGGTCGGCGAGAACATCATCTTCCGCCTCTCGACCAACTGGAAGCAGGACACCAAGGAAGAGGCCAAGGACGCCCAGGCCAACGCCATGAAGGACAAGCTCAAGGACAAGACCGTCAAGTGTCGTATCTGTAACGGAGAGCATTTCACCGCCCGCTGTCCCTACAAGGACACCATGGCCCCCGTCGGTGCCGAGGGCGCCGCCGACCCCGCCGCCGGCATGGGCGACGAGCCCCCGTCGGGCGAGGGAGGTCTCGGCGCGAAGAAGGGCAGCTACGTCCCTCCTGCTCTCAGAAACGGCGGCGGTGCCGCAGGCGCAGGCGAGAGGATGGGCGGCAAGTTTGGCGAGCGGGACGACTTTGCCACTCTGCGTGTCACCAACGTAGGTCTTCCCCGTCCTTTTCCGTCCCTGTCGACACGAGAGAAGATGCTGACAAGGTCTCATGACTACAGGTTTCCGAGATGGCCGAGGAAGGCGAGCTCCGCGACATGTTCGAGCGCTTCGGACGCGTTACGCGCGTGTTCCTGGCCAAGGACAGGGAGACGGGCATGGCCAAGGGCTTCGCGTTCATCAGCTTTGTGGACAGGGAGGACGCCGTCAAGGCCTGCAACAAGATGGACGGCTACGGTTTCAAGCATCTCATCCTGCGCGTCGAGTTTGCCAAGAAGGCCCAGTAGAGGAAAAGAAAAGGTTGCATTTGGGATGGACTGGCTGGTACGTTCGTTGTGTATTGCATCAGGTTCACGAGTTACTACATAGTAAGGGGATCCTTCCAACCGAAAAAATGGTTAGGGGATTTTCTATGAATTGGAACTAGGCGCATATTTGATTGATATAGAAGTGTATCGCATTGTCAATGGATCATGATAACGACAGATACGGCTGAAACCACGATATTATCTTCGGCATGGAGATGTATCACGATACAAATGACCAAGGAGTGCAGGTCTTCTCAAACATGAGCACTGTATTCAGACATGATCTCAAGTCAAAAAGATGAACTGATCAAGAAATGATTTATTGACTAATGATACACTGCTAGCAGCGATATATGATCTTCAGAGGTCTCAAGGAGATATATGATGGTATTGGAACAAGAAAAAACGACGAGACGATATGCGCCGACGCTGAAAAAGGAAATCATGACCCGGAGAAAGAAAAATACCTTTGCTGCTTGTGGTTCTTCTTCTTTAAGTCATGAGTCTTTTTTCGTCATCGTCGTCGTATCGTCTTAAGGTCGTCAGGCAAGGAACATTGTTTGGTGGGGGGTATTGGTATCTTCGGTTGTGTGTGTTATGTGAGGTTGGCCGGAAGCCGGCCTGATTATAGAGGCTTTGATGGAGTTGTTGGTATGATCTTGCCCTTGCAGGACAAGGAGCAGCTGGCAGTGAGGGCAGATGTCTGTATAAATGAGAGTACAGAGATGTGGATGTTTTTGTTGTAGTTGTTTTCTTGTAGTGATTGTGGTTGTCGGTTTGACCAAATAAAGGAATGAGTGCGACTTTGTCGACAAGTAAAGCGTCTAGGAAATAACGAATGTTGGAAAATTGTGATGAACACGGGTATCAATCAGTGGGTAGGAATTATGCCTTTCTCTTTCTCGTGTCGAGGATAGACGAGAGTCATGTAGGCGGTATTATGTTTCTTCTACGCCTCGTCGGCCTTGTCCTCGGCGTCGTCGTCGCCGGCCTCCTCAGCCTGGCGCGCGAGGGCCTCCTCGAGCTTCTTCTTGCGCTCGAGGTCGCGCTGGCGGCGCTTGGCGTCGCCGGCCTTGCGCCGCTGCTCGCGCTTCTCGCTGATGAGGTAGGGGATGGACATGAGCACGGCAAAGATGCCCTTGATGCCCTGGCCCAGGTGCGAGAAGCCCTCGCGGAAGTGCTCCTTGGTCTCGTTGTAGTTCTGCCGCGCCAGCGTCGCCTGCTTCTTGGAGCGGTAGGCCCGCTCCGCCTTTTGCGCCTTGGCGAACTGCTCCGACGCCTCGCGCCGCGTCGTCATGAGCATGTTCTCCGTGCCCGAGGTGCCGGGCCGCTTGAGGGGCAGCGGCTTCTCGCCGTCCTTGTCGCCGGCGCCGGCCTCGGCGTCGACGGCCACCTTCTTCTTGCCCTTGGTCTTGTCCTTGGCCATGGTGCTGTCGTCGCTGCTGAAGAAAGGCATTAAAGAGTGTGGTTAGAGATTGATGATGATGGTTTGATGTGTTATCAGAGAGTGTTTGTCAATATAATATTGCTGGGCGAGAGAGCGGAATCCACATGAAGAGGAAAGGGGAAAGACGACATGAATTCCCGATCATGACAGGGCATTATATATCTCGCTCGTTTTGGCAACTTGCCGTCTATTTAACCATCTACACGAAGCTGGATCCATCATGATTGGTCACCGTAACGGCATGAATCCCTACGCGACAGATGGAAAGATCGAACAGAACTGGTCAAGAAGTTTCGGCACCTCCACAGGTTATTCCTCTTTCACTTGTGCATAATCATGCAAGATACCATCCGAGCCCTGTCAGAATGGGATCTCTGAACAGAACCCTGAAGAATGCAGGGATGGTGGATGTTTCCTTGGTCGCGATATTTCGGGGTGATCTACAGGGTCGGGCTGGAGTATGTGTCGTTGCGCATAAGAACCCAATTAAACGCGAGTGGTCGGTGCGGACGAGTCGTGACTCTTTTTTTAGTGAGCCCCGGCACCGCGTTTTTTTTTTCTTTTTCAGATGATTTCAGGTGACAGAGACTCGTACTACGAGGACATGCCGAATTGACACTTGTCGGCCTCTTTCGTCCGAACGAAAAAGGAAGGCTTTGAAGATTGATTCAATGCCATGATGGAGCCAGTGCAAGGCAATAAAATTGAGGGAACTCGGCGTCGTGGATGCCGTAAGATCATGCATGGCTAAAAGAGGCGCCCCGGCTGCAGCTGTCGGCGGACGCCCGGCCGACTTGGCGAAATCTATCGGCCTGTTATTCTATTCTTCTTGGGCGCCACATCGACGCTCAAAGCTTTGGGCGGTGGTTCGTTCTCTTACGATTGAGCATGGGCAGAATTGGGCCAAGTATGGTGCACGGTAATATACACATGGACCCATCGAAACACATTTTCTCAGGTGTAAGTCACGATTTCTGAACAACTCCAGATACTTACGTTTCGTGATGTTGGTGTTGACTCTCAGGCTTATAAGTCATTGTGATCGCAACAGGAAAGTAAAAAACCTTATTCATATAACAAATCATGAAGGTTTTGAAAATTCCTGGAACGCCATGTTGCTTTGTATATTCCGAGTTTTTCCACCTTAAAATATAGAAAATGACCGATGAGCTGGTTACCATCAGCGTGAATAATATAAAAGGCACACTTGATTGCTGGAAGAGATCAAGTACATCCTCGAACGGTACAACATTCTAAGCACTGGTTTGAGCAAGTAACAACGTTCTTTCTAACAGAATGTTTCTCCGCCGCAGAACGACTATCCCCAACCAGAAAACGCGGGAAGCGTTGGGGTGGGAAGATTTACCAGCAGAGATTCGCCTCATGATCTTATCGGGTATCACAGACCTGAAATTCCCCGGATGGGCCTCTCTAGCTGCTGTATGCCAAGAATGGCAGCATGAGTTGGAAAAGGCCAATTTTCATAAATTGACGTTAACAGTGTCTTGTCTCAACGAATTCAAGACCATCATGTCACCACGGAGGAGAGAGTTCATTCACCACATCAGTTTCCATGTCAAACTGCCGCGATACGAAGCTCCATGTTGCTCGTTAAGGGGAAGTCATTCGATACTGCCAAAGGACAGCGTCTTCGGTGACGGTATTTGCAGACTATGGTCTATCCTCCGCAAGTGGAGGCCAAGCAAATACTTGGCCTTGGAGATTAATGCATTTTCCCTCACCGACAGCAAACATTGGTTCAAGAAGCTATACTTTGCTTCTGACGAAACGGGGGATGATGAGAAGCCGCTGCCGGGGCCGTACCACGACGGGAGGCATGGGTGGGAAAACGGTCGCAAAGTCTCAAATCCCCCAAACTCCGCCCTCATTCAGCTCTTCCAACCTCTTACTGTTTTCGACAAGAAGCTGCCTCGGATCAAGGCAGTCACCCACTTTATTATACGCCGGCAACTCCGTCGCTCTATATTTGGCGATTTTCTGAAGAAAATGCTCAAAAGCTTTGTTCGTCTCGAGCAGGTGTCCTACGAGCCATGGGCGCCATATTTTATGGAACAAAAAAGAGCACTGTATGATATAGGTACGTATCGATGCGTTCTTGACAGCAATCGCGAGGTTCATCCTATTGTGCCACGCATCACCGTGGTTCGGTGCTAATGTTTGGAGGTAGTCCTTGCCCGTACATTAAAAAATAATCTCTCGCCCACTCTCAAGAGTCTAACAATATTCGAGGACAACGCCGAGTTTTATGATATTTTCCCAGACCGGTGGCTCGATCTGCCGGGATTTCATCCTTTTCGACCGGACCCGTCCCTTCCACCTCCCACCCTCCCCGGCCCGACCCTTAGTGAGATGATGGCCGCGAAGAGCCTCGACCTGCATCATCTCGCCGTATCTTTTCTGGTCGACGCCGAAGACATCATGCGCCACTTTCATACAGATATGAGGTGGAAATATCTCGAGACTCTGGCACTTACAGCCCATCGGCTGCGAGAACACCGTAGCGGGGACCGGATCAAGTATCTGCTGTGCTTCGCCGCCAGGTTCGCGGTCTTCATGCCCAAGCTGCGTACAATGGTCCTCTGGTACGGCGGCAAGGGACACGCCGCCGCGGTCATCTATCGCATCCATCGTGTCGACGGCGACGTTCAGGTCTCGCTTACTTGGCGCGGGACTTGGCAGTGGGAGCTTCGGCCTTCCGTGGTCGATGCATGGCGAAAAACTACTGCTGCGAAGCTGCCCCGGTGCGAACTACAAATTGCATACGAAGAGATCAAAGCGCCTATCGAGTCCCACGCAGATGCAATATTCCATCTCAATCTGCCGTGCCAGGTCGTTGAGCCTGCGTCGCTTTGGCAGATGCGGAGGGAAGCAAGTACTTTTGCGCAGTAATGTGTCTTCCTTCCAGTCACTTGGCTACTCGTTGCCACAAGGGGCTTCAGCGGCTAAAGCGACGGTCCCAAGAATCTCTGTGATCATAGCCACAACAGTGCATTGAAGAAATGAAAAGAAAACAATAGAAAAGTGGTAACATTTCTTGAATTAGGTCTGGACAGTGATTCCGTGTCTTGTTTCCCTTCCCTCTTGTCAGACTTGGACATGACTGACACCAGGCGAAGAAAGCAACTTTTCACGACCAATGAACCTCATTGGATACGTTGTATTGATATTGACGCTCTGCTATAATGTATGCAGTCATTGTGTCTCTCGAACCAATCATGGGCCCTGTCAAGTTGAGTAACAACGACACGAACAAGGATAGCTACATTTAAGGTAATTGTGTAACAAACGCCACTTTAGCCAAGTGAGCCCCCTCCGTTCAATGTTGATATGTCGGCTAAGGGACAAGTTGGAACTTGAATGTTGAACGAAATTGATAATTGAACTGGACGGGAGTCAAGTGAGTAGGTAGTGAACTTGTACAGAAGGCGAATCGATACCAATAGAGCTGGTTGCCTTGACTGTACCGTGTTTTTGTCATTGAGAATGCTGGCACAGTGCTGCTGCTCGATAAATTCCGCGTACAGGGTAGCAAGCAAACTACCGGTAAAAAACTACCGTAAGGTTACGCAATACTGTCGTTGCTCCGGACAAGCATTAAAACTTTTGAGACCTGGACCGGCCATTCCTCATCTGGTCAACCGAGCTCGATTGAATTCCAGCCAGCACAGAGCTTCCATCGCTTCCCACCGGCAGACGGATGCCCTACAGCCTACAACCAGTCACTGCCCATCAACGCATTTGAAGCTCCCTTCCAAGGTTCCACTCTACTCCCACACACATGTGATAATATTCTTCTCAACAAACTGAGCGACGTCCCCGTTTCGCTCGCTTCAGGCGCTCGGACACTTTCTCTAGTCGCCGCCATTCCTTCTCTTCTCCTCTAGACTATACACAGTATCACAACGGGATACCGACGGCCGCCTCTGTGTGACGACGAGAGAACGTTCCAGTCACTTCTGTATGCGGATCTCGGCGGCTATTTGTGGATTCCCAGACGGACCTGTCCCATTATCCATAGCTGGAGCTCCATTCAACACTCCGGCCGTTCGGCTCGAGTCGCGACCCACCCGCCAGCTCCCCAAGCTCCTTCATCCGCTCATTGAGCCAAAACGCTCGTCGATCGCGAAACCTCTCACGTGTCCTCGCCTCGATACTCTTTCTTCCTTCTCTTGTTTCTCCTCCTCTACCTTCTCCAATCCTCACCCCAATTGACCTCTCCCGGATACGCACCAAGACCCCCGGATCATGAGCGCCGACACCCCCACTGCCCTGGACTCGGGCGAGCTCCGCCAAAGGCACGCCGTCTCCTCCAACGTGGATACAGGATCTACTTCTCCGCACGGGGAAACGGACCCAGCACTTCAACATGAAACGGAGCCCAAAATCCGGAAGACGTTCGGTCGGACGCCGGACGGCACAAGTCAGTCGCGACAATCGATTATTATATCGCTCGTGTGAAATGCTGACATGCAGGTGATCCCATCTAGTCTTCACTGTTCCTACCACGCATGACATGGTCTCACAGCTGCTCGATCCTCGGCAGCCCAAGAACTTATCCGATGTGCTCGTGTTAGCCATTCTTGCTGCCCACATTACTCTGTTGTATCTGTTGCCTTCGTCCCTCAAGCGACCCGTGTTTGCTGCCGTCTTCCTGCTGTGGCGTACTGCGTATAATCTTGGCATCGGTCTCCTGCTTCAGGGTCAATCTAATGAGAACAAGCTCGTCAATTGGGCCAAGACGTGGAAGCTCTTTGAGCACCCCTCTACGGGCAAGAATCCGAGACCATGGGCCTACAAGCTTCTCAAGACGGAGCTCGAGGCCAAGATCCCTGAAGACTATGCCTTTGAGAAGGCCCCCCTCGAGTACAACACTTGGCTCGTCTTCCGCAGGCTCGTGGACCTCATTCTCATGTGTGACTTCGTGTCGTATTGTCTGTTTGCGATTGCCTGTGGCCACAGGCCAGAAGGGGAGTCGACCATCCTCGCAGTAGGCCGCTGGTCCCTGGGTCTGGCTCTGGTAGGATTCAACCTCTGGGTCAAGCTCGATGCCCACCGCGTCGTCAAGGATTATGCCTGGTACTGGGGTGACTTCTTCTACTTGATTGACCAGGAGTTGACCTTTGACGGTGTCTTTGAGATGGCGCCTCATCCCATGTACTCAATTGGCTACGCAGGCTATTACGGAATCTCCATGATGGCGGCCAGCTACTCTGTGCTCCTCATCTCTGTCGTGGCACATGCCGCGCAATTTGCCTTTCTGGTCCTGGTTGAGAACCCTCACATCGAAAAGACCTACAACCCACCCGCTCCTCGCAAGCGCGCCGATACCCAGACCTCCTCTGCTGACCTCGTTGGCGAGGAACAGGGAGCTGCCCCGTCCGATGCTGCGTCGGCTGCGCCCTCCAAGGGCACACCAGCTCAGATTCACAACCTTCTGGGCGTGAGCAACTTTGATCTCTTCCGGACAAGCGACTACACGGCCCTGCTCCTCGTTGGCTACTTGGCTATCCTGACCATTGTCACGCCGAGTACGCCATTGTATCAATTCTTGTTTGTTCTTCACGCCACCCTCTGGCGGCTGTGGTACATGGTTGGCTTGGGTGCCATTCTCGACCAGCAGTCCAAGAACAAGCGATGGACTAGACACTTTCTCAAGTTTGGCGAGGACACCGACGAGGCATGGCGACAATGGAAGGCCATGTACCACATTTCTCAGATCTTGGGATATGCTTCTTTCATTGCTGCATGCTGGAAGGTGTACAAGTTCCCCGACTCTTGGGACTATGGTTTTGTCCTGCTCAAGCACGTTCTGGGCGTAGCCTTGGTTGTCCTCCAGATCTGGAACGCGGTCAGCACCTACGAGTCCCTGGGCGAATTTGGCTGGTTCTGCGGAGACTTCTTCTTTGACCAGAAGGTCAAGCTGACCTACACCTCCATCTACCGTTTCTTGAACAACCCGGAACGCGTTTTTGGTACCGCTGGCCTCTGGGGAGCAGCGCTGATCACTTGGAGCAGATCCATCTTCATCCTGGCATTGGCAAGCCACATTCTCATGCTGTCCTTCCTGCAGTATGTTGAGAAGCCGCACATGCAGAAGATCTACGGTCGTACTATCCGCAAGGAGGCTGGTCTTGTCAAGTTCTTCAAGAGCACCCTCCCACCGCCCGTCAAGGAATGGGGTACCAGCGTCAACAAGGTCGTGGATGACACTTCCAACTTTGTAGAAGACTTCCTGGAGACGGCCCGCCCAAAGCTGGCTGCTGGCGTATCCACCATCGTGCGCGACACCACCGCCCTGTTCAACAACGTCCCCTCCCGCCTCACGCTTACCAAGCTGTCCCCCGATCTGGCGGGCTTCGATCCCAAGGACTATTCGATGAGTGTAGCGGGCGAGGCAGCTTCTCTGTCAGCCATTACAGAACGAGCCACTGGTAAGGAAGGTACTAATGCTCGCTTCCCCAGCGAACTCAAGACCATCATCCTCGAATACGGCGCCCCGATCAAGGTGAAGTGGACCGCGCCAGCAAAGCACCACAAGAAGGACTGGATCGGTCTGTATATGGTTGCGGACAATCGGTCTCGCGAGAAGACAGAAGTGTCCTCGCTTGGTCGCTGGGTTGCCACTACGCCGAACCAATACGATTCTACAATCGCTGACACGCGCATTCTGACCTCGGACGTCCCGGTGAAGAACAATGACGAATCGCCCGAGGGTGGACTTGTCCACGGCGAGGTCATCTTCGAGGGCGACAAGCTCTGGTGGACGAGGGGCGTTTTCGAGTTCCGCTACCACCACGGCGGAAGTCACACCGTCATGTCCATATCGCAGCCTTTCGAGATACAGATTGGCCGGTTCGACGAGGAGGACGTCGAGGTGGACTCCAACGGCTTGTACCAGAAGTCGGTCGAATCGTCCCTCCTACCGCTGGTGCAGAACTGCTTCGACCGTAACCCGGACATTGCACCTAGCACCCCCGAGGAACCATTCGGCAACCACGTGGAGCGGGATGGCAAATATGCCCGGAGAGTCGTCTACGCTATTCAGCAGATGTTCGGTATCGAGTTTGCTCCGGCAGTCGTCCCGGCCGATGGCAACGTGCGAAACCTAGCATGGAGAGTCTGCAACGCTAAGCAAGTTCTTGTGAGTACCACTGCACTTATGCCTCCTCTCATGTATCGTACTAATAAGTATCCCAAGGCTCCCTACAGCATGTCACACTCCAAGGGTACAAGTACGCCAGCGGCAGAGAAAGCGGACTTTTAGAGTCCACGTCTTGGACATGTATATTGGCGATGAGGAAGGGAAAAGTATAAAACGGAGTATAGGAATGGGAGCTGCTTGTGTGCATATGTATATACCGTCCATTGTCAGATTCTGGACACCGGCAAAAATTGTTCTGCATTAGCATTCTGGAGCATGTTTGTGATACCATACGAAAGCACACGATTAGTGTAGGGGAGAAATTCAGTTCTATTGTTCCTATAGATATTTTGAGGTTGATTGTACCTCGATGGTGTTATATCCATACAGCAGTATGCCACGTCCCTTTTCCTGTTGGTGATTGCCTCGATAATTAGCCGTTCGAGCAACATTTGTAGCCAGACAATGATCTTTACAAAGAAAAAAAAAGATTCCAAGAGACAATATCAAAAATGCCCACGCGGCTTCGCCAATATGGTCTCAGAATCGGGAAAGAGTCCCTTGAAGGGAAGAGTCAAACACCACAAGATTGACGTTCGGCCTCTAGAGCGGGCGATGACAATCAAAGCTGTAGTAGATACTATTGGAAGTCACCCCTTTGGATCTTTCCATCGGAAGTCGATGCAACTCTGGTGGAAATTGGGTCATTTTGCACCAGATACAACCAAAGAAGTAACGAGCTTAGATGAGAACGGTCTAGACTTGTCCAGAAGTTTGATCGCGGCCTCGATGTGCATGCAGGAGCTGCAGATGTCTGGCAAGGACAATGGATAACTTCGAGAACAATGCGGTTGGTCGTGTCCAAATCCTTCGATTGGCCATTACCTTTGAGTATTTCTTAAAAAGAGAGCCTGGAAGAGGGCTCGAGATTACATACCTCTAGTGTGACAGCCTGGACGCGGGTCGTGGGCTTCACTGATATCAATACGACATGGAACTTGGGACATGGTCCCTCGTTACTACCCGAGCTTATACAGTTTCAACTCCCCCTGAACGATCAATCATAAGTGCTTTCTACACAACACTTGCAAATAAAGTGCGTAGAAGCCTTCAGTATTGCCAGTATTGACAGACGTCGTCGAGTGGCCTGCGGAATCTTTTGATCATGAGCTACTGCTTTCGTGGTCCAGACCAAGCGCCTAGGTCTATCCTTCTTTCCGTCTAATGTTGGTAGGTAAGCCTGTTCCAGCCTGTCTCTTGCGTAAGAGACCGGGCGAGAGCTGACAATTTTCGTCCGTTCCTTCTTCTGTTCATCCCAATAATTGGACAGTGCATCGCCACAGAATCATGAGCATACCGTTCATCCGATCCAAGGACTCGATTCTCCTTTTCCCTACACTCTACATCTTTTGCAACCACCTCTCGACCTTCCCTCACCTTCAGCAACAATACATACACCATATTATTCCCTAGTCTGTCTATCTGCCTAGTCAAAATGGCCTCTACTATCCAGTTCCACCTTAAAAAGGGTAACCGGCTTTTTGGCGGGCTGTTGAGATCGTCAACATCACTGTCAGTGCCGACCTGTCCAAGCTGCCCAGAGAGGCCCGGTCGGACTTCGAGACTGGCTGTCGCCTTCCTCACAGCATTAATAAATGGACCAAGATGGTCGATGAACAGCATGAGGCACAGCCCCTCGACCGCACCAAGATTATCGCCGAGGTGAACACCCCCGAACCTATACCTACCTTCTATGGATTCCCGTCGTACTGACGTATGTAAACAGAAGCAGCAGATACATCTGCTGATCTAAGTACTTGGACACCCTCCAACATTGTCAAGATCCACTGCTGTCGAGCCTGCTAGCAACAACACCTCTGTTCTTACCTGGCCTTCTTCCTCCAACCCATCTATCGAGGCCACCAAGACCGACACCACATCCTCCACCACCGCCGCCGCCTCTCCCACCATCTCCGCCCAGATGTCGTCCACGCCCGGCGTGAACAAGAACACCAACCGACTCTTCCTCTCTTGCAACCCAACAAGACCAACTCGGCCTTCTTACATATCAAGCTACACTCAAGCTTTCATCATGAAATGCGACTCTAGATCCTCGCAAGATCCTTTTTGAAGACAAGGAAGAGCGCCAGAAACGCAGTACCCGAGGCAATCACTCCACCCCGTGAGCATTCCTTTGCATGAGTAGATTAAAATATCATATGTATCCAATACTGACGGGATTTAGCATATTCGCCAAGATCTCGTCGCCAGGCTCTCTCCACAGTCTCGTGCAACATCCAAGCGGTTGGAAAGGCAGTCAGATCCAGACTCCCAAATTATGAAACCTCAAGTTGGATCCCAAGACAGTTCTCCCCCTCAGGGAAATGATGCAGGACTTCAGTGCAGAAAGAGGTGGTAGAAATAGGAGGGCGGAATGCGCTACAAGTGTGATCAGGATTGACGAGACCAAAGTTGAAGGAGGAGTGTTAGATTTTGCGGACATTGTTACTTGTTTAATAAAGCTGTCATCTAGTCTCACTAAATAAGAGTCAGAAGATCAAGTTGCAAGCGCTCACAAAAGTGCCGTCAATTAAAACATGCTCCGGAGTCTACCCTCACAATGGTCCGAAAGATGGGAAAATAAGTTTAACCCCCATTAGTATTACATCTCCATAGTCTCGTCGCATCCTATAATAGTTATATAAATGATCGATTTTGTACATGGCAACGTGGAGCCGGAGCCTCGTGTGATGGTTTGAGCCGCGGAGATCACTGCCGTCTCACGCTGCAGGACACTAAAGGTGGTATTCTGGGGTTATAGCAAGACTATACCCCTTCAGGGACCCCCTGGACCTTGAATAACGTAAAGCAAACGACCGGTTCATCGGAACGCCGCCATGATGAGGCCAATGAGGGGAAAGGCAGATCATATCGGCAGGGCAAGATTGGCGTACCGAGATCCAGTCGTGGCATACTGGCGCGTCCTATCACTATCGTCTAAATAGTGTACCTACACGGCCATCCGATGCGGTACTCTCTCTAGGTTACACATTACTTACCTACTAGGTAGACACTGGACGTGCATGGTGCAGCTTCCCCGCAGTAAGTAAGAAGAGAAGAACGCCCTGCGCCCTTGGTTTCCCGGACACGAGACCGGACCGCTCGCCACTTCCTGACTGCCTCATACAGAGACTCGCTGATGTGCTCATACATGTCCAGCTTATAGCCGAACATTGTTGCGCAAAAGGCCCCCATCCCTCGGCTCCGTAGACCCGTAAGCTGATTTCTTTTGCCAGATAAAGACTGCAACTGCCGCGCATCTTGCATCCTCATCTATTTTCCCTTGTTTCCTCTTGGCTACACCAAAAACACACCAATCCCTGGCCCTCCGTATTCGGTCTTTTCTTTTTATATTTCTTGTAATTACTGTCTGTACACGAAGTGCTCGCGTGACATCAACCATGGCTCCATCCGCTACCGTCACCCTCAATGAGCCCGTGCAAGATGACAGCGGAATGAAGGTCGGCATTGCAAAGGTATACACATCAACTTCATGACCGGCATCTCACAAATACCGCCTCCTTGATACCAGGTGTTGACATGATTTAAAAGGGAACGAGACCCGCGCCGCCCACATTCGATGACCCCTACAAGGAGCGCCAGTATCTCAAGGAGCGACTCGCCCTGGCCTTCCGGATCTTCGCCAAGAATGGCTTTGATGATGGGTAAGTCTTCATGAGCCCTGCGTTTGCTGTTGCGAGCATGAATCGAGTCCTATGAAGGAGTTGTGATAAGCTAACACAATAATGATCAGTGTCGCCGGTCACATCACTGCTCGGGTATGTCTCCATATCGTCCTTGATTCGATAACGATTCTGATATGGCACCTCGGACTGACCTGAACTGCTACTGTAGGATCCGGTAGAGCCGACAACATTCTGGGTCAACCCATTCGGCGTTGCCTGGCCCATCCTGAGGGCTTCGGACCTGATCCGCGTGGATGCCCACGGAGAAATCGTCGACGGCGGCGCAGTCCGTCTTCTCAACGTTGCAGGTGTGTCGAGACCCGAAAGTCCCGCCCGCCGGCTCCTGGCGTAGTTGCAAGGGTATAGTCTTATCTAACGCTCCACAGCCTACATGATCCACCACGCTGTTCACGAGGCGAGGCCCGATGTCATCGCTGTAGCACACTCTCACAGCAAATTCGGCCGGGCATTCAGCACACTGGGCAAGAATCTGGATATTACTACCCAAGATTCATGTGCTTTTTGGAATGTAAGTTGTTTTTCTGTCTGCTTCACTACATGGGCAAATTGGGAAAGTATGAAGATTGGTCATGTTTGAGACCGGCACTTCGTAATAGTCTATCCGAGTTACTTGCTTACACAAATCCTAGGACATTGCGCACTACGATAGCTTTGGCGGAATTGTGCTCGGCCCGGAGGAAGGACGGAACATCGCCAAGGCCCTGGGTCCCAGAAAGGCAGCCATTCTTGCCAACCACGGCCTGTTGACCTGCGGCACAAGCATTGAGAGCTGCGTCCGTTGGTTCATCAGCCTGGAAAGCTGCTGCGAGACCCAGCTCCTCGCCGATGCGGCCGCAGCGGGATTGGGTCGTGAGACAGTCAAGATTAGTGATGAGGAGGCCGAGTTCACCTACAAGACCGTGGGCCGGGACCTTGGAGGTTGGTTCGCGGCCAAGCCTGCTTTCGATCTGATGGAGCACCAGTCGGGTGTCGACTACAAGTTTTAAAGAAACGGGGATGGAAAAGAAGAAAGACGGCAAACATTGGGGTTCAACCGCAAATAACTTTGTGGTTGCCATTGCATTCTTTGGAGCTACTCATTATTATTACCGGAACGCTGTACTCGGGATCAGAGAAAAACTATCAAATTGACTCTATTGAAACAATCGAATATTCTCTATGCTAAAAAGAGAAGTCTGGATGTGATAATCGTGTAGATGCCACCGTTATGGCATCAAGCTGGAAACCCCAATCAGTTCTTATCTTGTTTTGTAAGAGAAAACCGATACCCAAATACACACATAAGCACGCATCGATTGATCTGAATCCAACGACTTTCAAGAACTTCTCTTTGATATTATTGTTCGACAATTTGATGAACAGTCAAGCTGAACACGTACCTACATAAAGAACTCGACTCGAAGGACGGGACGATATCTTATCAGTGATCATTGATGCTTGGTACGAAGTATAATGCAATCCACCTTTTTTAGTCGATGGCACTAAGCTTTGCATTAGCTCCACTGCGGGGCCCTGGATTTGGAGCTGCGAGTTCAAGCTGCCGCTTTTCAGAAATTTTGCGACGCCTGGAAAGACAAAAAAAAAAGTCCCATCCCATTCCTGCCACCATCTTTCCCGAGACATCAATTCTTGGGTACCGTCAATCTAGCGCAAAATGGGTCGCAAGAACTTTCGCGTACGTCTTCTTGATGCCATCATATCCAATTCCTCACTAACAAATCATCCAGGGCGGTCGCAAGGGTGGCGGCAATAACAGAGGAGGACCCCGCGGCGGTCCCTCCAAGGGCGACGACCGCGATCGCAACCCTTCGTGGCGCTCCATTCCCGCCGCCGACAAGAAGCACGAGAAGCTCGAGCGCTACTACAACACGGTCCTGCCGCTCGAGGACGACGAGAGAGCCGAGTTCTGGGACGCCCTGAAGAGGGAGCTGCCCAATTCCTTCCGCTTCGCCGGCTCCAAGGGCCACGCCCTCGCCGTCAAGCGCCTGCTCGAAGAACGATACGCCCCCGAGATTGTCAAGATTGAGCGATTCGATGGCGAAAAGGTCGAGGCTCCCCAGCCCGTCTCCTGGTACCCCGACCAGCTGGCATATTCGATGAACACCCCCAAGCACATCATTCGCAAGTTCCCGCCCTTTGCCGCTTTCCAGAAGTTCCTCGTGTCCGAGACGAGCGTCGGAAACATTAGCAGACAGGAGATCGTCAGCATGATCCCGCCTCTGCTCATGGACGTCAAGCCCGGCCACACGGTCCTGGATCTCTGCGCCGCCCCCGGCAGCAAGTCTGCCCAGCTCGTCGAGATGATTCACAAGGGCGAAGAGGCCAGGATCCGACAGGTTCTCGAGTCGTTTGGTGAGGCCAAGGTGGATGTGGGCGACGACGACGCGGCAGACCTCGCCGCGGACCCCAGCGACGACGGAAGAGCCACCGGTCTGCTCATTGCCAACGACGCCGAGTACAAGCGCTGCCACATGCTTACTCACCAGCTGAAGCGCCTGTCCTCCCCCAACATTCTGGTCACCAACCACGATGCCACCCTTTTCCCGTCCATCAAGGTTCACGACCCCGCAAACCCTCAACAGACGTACCTCAAGTTCGACCGAATCCTGGCCGACGTGCCCTGCTCCGGAGACGGTACTATGAGAAAGAACATGAACCTGTGGAAGGATTGGCAGCCTGGCAATGCCCTCGGTCTTCACACTACCCAGGTCCGCATCCTCATTCGTGCTCTGCAGATGTTGAAGGTGGGCGGCCGCGTGGTCTACTCGACTTGCAGCATGAACCCCGTCGAGAACGAGGCTGTGATCCTGTCCGCCATTGAGCGATGCGGTGGCCCTTCCAAGGTGGATATCATCGACTGCAGTGAGCGCCTCCCCGGTCTGCAGCGCAAGCCCGGCATGTTCCAATGGAGCATCATGGACAAGGGAGGTCGCATCTGGAACAACTGGGAGGAGGTACAACAGCACATGTTGACCACGGGCGAGACCGTTCCTCCGGGAAGACTGACCCACTCCATGTTCCCGCGACCCGATGACAAGGAATGCTCCGGCCTGCCGCTGGATCGCTGCATGCGCGTCTATGCGCACCAGCAGGACACCGGTGGTTTCTTCATCACCGTGTTGGAGAAGAAGGGCGAAGTCAAGGTGAAGCCTGAGAACGCCCCCAAGGGCCCTCAAGTTGAGGCATCATCAAACGGCACAGGAAAGGAAGCTGCCGAGGAGGTTTCCGCGAAGCTGGAACTTGAAGAGGTCAAGGCCGCCGAGGGTGAGCCTACCGACGTGCTCCCGGCCAACGGAGTGAAGCGGACAAGGGAAGAGAGCGAGGCTGATGCGGAGCAAGAGGCAAAGAAGCCCAAGACGGAGGATGCGCCCGTCAAGGTTGACGAGGTCATGGCCGACGCAGAGCCTGCCGCCGAGGCCGAGAGCACAGATGCCGTGACAACGGAAGCAACCTCTGCTGTCGCAACGCCCAGTGCAGAGGCTGCCAGGCCACCAAAGAAGTTGCACAGAAACGCCGACGGCACACACGAAGAGCCGTTCAAGTATCTGCCAGTTGACCACGAGGTCATCAAGATGATCAAGGACTTTTACAAGCTTTCGGAGCGCTTCCCCACCGATCGGTACATGGTACGAAACGCCACTGGTGAACCGTCCAAGGCAATCTACTACACCACTTCTCTCCTGAGAGATATCCTTACCCAAAACGAGGGCCGCGGCATCAAGTTCGTGCACGGCGGTGTCAAGATGTTCATGAAGCAAGACTCGCCGTCCGCGGACGTGTGCCGGTGGCGCATCCAGTCCGAGGGCATGCCCATCATCCAGGGCTACGTCGGCCCCGAGCGGGTCATCCGCCTGACCAGCAAGGAGACCTTCCACCGGCTCCTCAAGGAGATGTTCCCCCGCTTCTCCGACGACGAGTGGGTCAAGCTGGGCGAGATTGGCGAGGCCGCCCGCGACATCGCCATGGGCTGCTGCGTCCTCCGGGTCGAGCCCGACGGCACCGACCCCGACTTCTCGGAGCGCATGGCCCTGCCCCTGTGGAAGAGCTTCCTCTCGCTCAACCTCATGCTGCCCAAGGAGGACCGCGCCGCCATGCTGCTCCGCATCTTCAACGACACCTCTCCGGTCATCAACATGTCGCTCAAGGACTCGGCCAAGAAGGACGCTGCCGAGACCGAGACCAGCACCCCCGCCGTCGAGGCCGCCGCCACGGAAGAGGCACAGACTGAAGAGACGCCCGCTGCCGTCGTCGAGGAGGCAAAGGCCGAGGAGCCGGTCGCCGCCGTCGAGGAGGCAGAGAAGATGGAGACAGCCCAGTAGTGCTCCGGCCGCCCATCTGTCAAACGGAAACGGCCCATCATGATACGAGGTCTGGAATTTTAAGGGGAAAAAAGAACAGCCAGGACGAGTGGAAAAATGTTTGTCCGTATTTTGTGTTTCTTGGGCATGTCTTTTAGAGGATAATCAAAAATAGGAGTTTTTTGCGATGTTCATGAGCAGTATAGATAGATACTGTTGTTCAATTACAAGTTCACACAAACACAAGCAAGCCAAGCCCCAACATAATGCACCCCTCTCAGGCCGCAGTTCGATGCCATGGGTGATTGTGACTTGATATACTATTGATATACAGAGTAATGTGATCATGTTGCTCGTGCTCCCTTCCATGTCGTCCTGGATCCAGTTGACGGATAATACGACTTTTCCCCCGCCATCTAGTCATCTTTGCTCATTTTATAGTACATATTTCTTCAACATCTTATTTTTACATATATGCTTACAGCTATCACGGTTTATATGATCGTGTCCACCGCAGATCGTCGTGCTGGGTGTATGAGATAGCTCTTCAGCATATCTCTTTCATAGCTCGACAGGATGAACTCAATATTTCTTTAGCACCCTATTCCCCTCCGGAGAGGAGCTCAATCATCCAACAGTCCTAGGGTCCAATGAACGATCCGATCAACACCGTGGCCGTTGATGGCGCTGACGGGGATGGCGGCACAGTCCGCCGTCCAGGCGCCCTCGACGCCGCTGGGGTGCGGCTCGCGGCCGTCCGTCACGGCGTCCAGGTATTCCTTGAGCCTCTTATAGTTGTCCTGGGTGTCGGGGAGATCACCCTTGGTGGCGATGACGTACCACGGCTTGGCGGCAATGTGCAGGCCGCCCTCGTCGGACTCGGGGAGGTCCGGGTAGTCGGCCATCATGAGCTGGCCGCCGCCGCCGCCTCCAACTCCGGCGTCGCCGGCCCAGTCGATGCGCCCGCTGGCTTCCCGATCCCGAAGCTCTTGGTCACGCACGCGGGCGTAGAGTCCGACTTCTTTCCAGAGAGCCTTGAGAGCCGTGACGGCATCGGCCTTGGCCAGGTCGACAACAAAAGCAAGGACGCCTGCTCGCTCCACGTGTCGCAGAAATTCCATTCCCAGGCCTTTGTCCAGGTGGGCACCCTCGATCAGACCCGGAATGTCTGCGACAGTGAATCTGGTTCTAGGCGGCGGCCCCGGTCCAATCAGGCCCGGCTGGTTGATGACAACATTGCCGAAGCGCGCGTCGTTGATGACGGCGTGCGAGCCCCTGGCCCTCGGCTTGGGCGAGTCGTACTGGCGCCGGCCCTTGTTGTTGTCGAGCACTACTGTACCAATGTTTGGTTGCAGGGTGGTGAACGCCCAGTTGCCCACTCGCGCGCGCGAGTTGGTGAGCGCTCGCAGGAGTGTGGACTTTCCGGCGTTGGGAAGCCCCACGAATCCGACGTCTGCCAACAACTTGAGCTCGAGCTCAATCTGCATGGACACTGCCCTCTCGCCCTTGGTAGCGAAAAGCGGTCGCGGGCGTTCCTTTGACACAAAGTGCGGGTTCCCCAGTCCGCCTACTCCGCCGGCGGCAAGAAGGATCGGGCGCGGCGTAGCTGTCGACAGATCGAGATGTATGGGACCGGGGGGCTGGTGGTATATTCTGTCTCTCCTGGGGAGCCGGGGGAGCTCTAGATTGCGCCGTTCGGAAGTCGAAATGCCCGGGTATAGCATGAACTTGTCCAGATTGGGTTGGGCAGGGCGCTCCAAATCTTTTGTTGCCAGTTCGGGGTCTTCGCCGTCTGCCTCTGCGGCAAGCGTCGCATCGCGGAACTTGCGCTCAAAGGCCCGCTCCTGCTCTCTCGCCGCTTTCCACGCGATATTCTCCTCGACCACGGGGTCGATCCGGCTGATCTCCCGCACAACTGTCCCGACGGGGACCTGTATTACATGGTCCTCTCCCCTCTGGCCCGCCCTGCTGCTGCCCTGGCCGGTCTTGCCCCGCGAGGCGCGGACGATGCGCCGGCGGACTACCTTGTGCAGAGACGTTTCGCTGTGAACGGCCTGGATGTATACGTTGCCTCCGTGGCCGCCGTCGCCTCCGTTCGCCGGCCCGTTGGCGAGGAAGGCCTCTCGGAGAAAGGAGATGCAGCCATGGCCACCTCCACCGGCCTGAATGGTGATCTTTGCCTTGTCCGCAAACGAGGAGAGGGCATAGTCGTCGGGACTTGGGTTCAGACGCGAGTGTGGCAGGTCCGCGCTCGAGCCCGAGGGCAAAGTAGTCTCGCTCAGGTCGTCTGCATCCGAGGGCGAGGAAGTCGAGGGTGAGTGCAGGGTGGTGATACCCAGGCGGGATAGGCGGGTGGTCGTAGCAGCAGCAGACTGGCGGAACAGGCTCGGGTAGAGGAAGGGAAGGAAGAGGCCCGAGCCTGAAGTGCACCGCGGAGGCATGTTTTGGCGGTGCAGCCTCAGTCAGGATATCTGCATCAAGACACTGACGATGGGCGGAAGCAGGCGTACAGCAGAACAGCAAACAACAGTAATCGAGGTGCTGTTGGTTAGCTCTGAGCTTTAGCAGCTTTCGCAGCTTGCTTGGTTGAACCTCGAAACTTTCTCGATAAGATAAGAGAGAATCGAGTCCGGGATCGTTGGACTGGTCTAACCTAGACTTTTAGACGCTCAAGCTGCATATGATACGGTAAGGTACAGAAGTATCGCCATTATTCTGATGCTGATCAATAGTAGCAGTCTTCCTGTAAGACAAAGTAGTATGTGTATGTGACGAATTGAATGACGACATCTCAAGTTCATAACCGTAAGCAGAAAACCAGCAATTGTGCCGTTTCGATACGATACAATCTGAGGTCTCCACATTGTGGCCGGCTCCGCGGAAGGAACGCCGTTTATCGGCCCCTCATTTTCATGCTGGCATCCGGCGCAAAACCGACAGAATAGTAATAAGACTTGACCAGCGCAGGTCCTGAGCCTGCGAAAAGTCTAACATACATTGAAGCTCAGAGGTCTCTGAGTGACTATATAATCTGTACTCACAACCTGTTCCTGAGGCTGAACAATTGGTATACATAGGCTGCTTCTCACTGGCGGGCCACTGGCGGGAGCTACTTACCGGCTCCTTCTAGCTCCGGGGCCCTTGACCTACCTAAGCTGCAGCAAAAGGCCGTTTTGGACGGCCTTCCGTCTCAAGGATAGCGGTGAGCGAGTGCTCAAAGTGCTTCAATGGCTGGGAGCTTTTTGTCCCAAGACTGCAAGACAGCTTCCCACTCTCATCATTGCTTTGCCTATTTGGACGGCCCCTGTCTCCGCGAGCAGCCGACACACATGAATAACCATATGCACTGCATTGGTCTCGGATTCTGTTCCCAAGTGGACAGTGCCAATTTCCCCTCTTAAAACATCGGTTCGTGGCCAACACATCAATCACACTGATACATTTTATGTTGAGCAACCAGATGATGGTAAACGCCCAGTCTCTGCCTCTCATTCCCCGAAGCATTCTTTGTCTCTTATTTGAAGTAATTGTTTTGATTACTCCGCCTGCGAAAAGATCCAAAGCCGATTGATTGAGTGGCATAGCTTACCACAACTCTACAAAGTACCGACCTACACAGTCTACACAGTCGCTTGTTCGTTCTCGAATGGCTCGATCGTTCGTGGGGCAAAAAACAAACAGCATCTAAAGTATCAGGGCGGGTCTGCCTTCCTACTATTGGGCTACCCAAAGTACGACTGCATACATAGCTCGTCTCCCAAGACGCTCATTCGAGCCACGACACGCATTTTTCTGTCGGCTCTGTGGCCAAACGTGGAAAATCCGCAGCTTATGTTTTGCGGTCCGTCTGGCCTACCTACATACATACATACTCCGCGTACATACCTCGTACTTCTCCTCCCATACACCTGCTATCTGCTATCTGCTCGCCAACGCGTGCCAACATTGTCGGGCACAAGCACCTAAGCATTTGCACCTGACGACATTCCGCGTCTGGTCTGGGGGAATTCTGGTCCTGGTCTCCTCGTCACTTGTAACTCTGGGATCGGGGACGCTCAATTGGCTTCCTGTAAGTGTTGATGCTGCGTGAGTCTGCAGGGCCTGCCCATTCCAGCCTTCCAACCACCATCTCCGGCCACGAGACGCCGATCCACACCCTACCATTATCCTCCTCTCGTCTCGCCCCAGCGATCCAACAAGTGTCGTCGATACTCGTCTCCAGACTCTAGTCAGTCTGGTACCCCCCAACTTCCATCCCCACACTCCATACTTACCTACATACATACTTCGCACGTACGGGAACCAGTGATTCCATAGACTACAGTACTACTACGTGATACCCATCGCTATCGAGCCATAGAGCGACTGTCTCTCTTCTCATTTGTTGCATTACCAACTTACGCGGCATTCTACAGAGTGTTTGGTTCTGTTGCCCGCTACCAGCGTTGCATGAAAGACTCTCCGGGGTAGCGAACCACCAGTCGCTTTTCCTCTTGATCCCATATTCCCTTCCTGGCAAACACGCAAAGGTCTGCAGCAGTTCTTCGTTGCTGCCGTTGCTCTTACTGCTCCAGATCCTGCTCTACTGTCTTTTCTGGCGTGTTGAGTTTGCCGCTTGACCTTTATACCCTCTTTAAACCAGGTCAGTCTCAGTGCCACCTACTCTCCTCTCTCTCTTTTCCCCTTCATCTTATGAGACCCTTTTGGGTCACGTCGAGCATCCACCTTGTACCATAGTTTCGTGTACACACCCCATAGTTCATGACCTCCCATGTCATTTCCTCTCTGTCCCTCCCCAGGCCTGCCAGCTTCCGCCTCCGGCACATCGTCGCTAAGATGCATCCTACTAGGGAATTCCAATCTCGCAAGTCCTTCATCAGGATGGACCCGGACTGTGCCATATGTCATGCCCCGGCGGCTCAGCGGTGTGACTGCGAGGCCAAAGGTCTCGAGATGGCTGTACGCCAAGCCGAGGGCCGGATGATGAACACCATATATAACGATATACGGTAGGGCTTATATATGACCTTCGTGGATATGCATCTTGGGGCTTTCAGCTTACCATTTTCTCTAGCACCTGGGTACGCTCGCGTGCTCAAGATTATATTCTGGAATACTTCCGACTCCTCACAGATCGCCGGAAGGCGACGCATGCGTCGGTGGAAAGCCATATACAGCAGCGGGCTTGGAGCTACTACAATGCGCCGCCACATCCCCAAGAGCTTGCTCAGGCTCAGGCAGCACTGAAACGTGGTATAGACGAAGACTGGCAGGCCAGTGTCCAGCGGTATCCAGAGGTCTTGGAATACTTTTACAGCTTGGTCGATCTCTCATTACCTGCTGACGACGATGCTGCCGTCAAGGATCCGCCATTGAGTGCCCTCAATGGAGTTCGCAAGACGAACCGGAGGAGCATGGCAGGCCCACCCACTGCCGGCAGCATATATGAACCCGAGCGACCCTCGCCCATGGTTCGAGGAAGAACTCCAGACATCGGAATGGGTATGGGAATGGGTATGGGTGGTCGAACGACTGCACCGCCGATGGGTGCCCCCTTTGGCTTTCCTCCTCCCGGAGGAAGGATGTCGCGTCGACCCGGTCCCCCGGGTGGGTTTGGACATCCGCACGCACCAAATTACTGACTCGGGCCGCTGTGGGAGATTCCATCCTCGGCGTCTGGCTCGGATTTCTTCGACGAGGACTCCCGCAGCGCGAACTCATCGTTGCCGCCGAGCCCTGGCTTTTCGGATCCAGACCCCGACCATTACTACGTCGGTGGGTATCCAGGCGAATTCTTCTTTGATGAGGGGATAGCTCGTCAGCCATGGCAGCGCCATGGCTTCTATTGACGGTGCTTCGACTCGCTGATACGACCGCCCATCTGCAATTTCACTTCGTGCTTTACCATCTCCTCTCCATCTTTTACGATTCAAAATGGCACATATCAGGACCACAGAACGAATTTCACGACCCTGAACGACTAGGACGAATGAGACGGATCTAATCGGTATCGACATTATTTTCTCATCTCGTCATCTCGTCAATTTCCTTTCCTTCTCAATGAGACCACGCGCAACGACATGAGAGTTTGGCATGACCACATCGGTTGAGACACCGTTTGATTACTCAGTGACAGAAGGGCCACTCTATCCTACCATCGATTGACCTTGAGACATAGGGCAACATGCGACTAGAGGCCCTTCTCGTTCTTTGAATTTCTTTGGCTCTGTTGGCTTTTATTCCAGCCTCTCGCTTCAGTTTCTATTCCTCATGAAGATGCTTTTCCGCAGGCATCGCTTTACTCTTCTTGTCCTCATTTTCAGGAGTTACGGCAGGCCCCTCGAAGACAGAGAGCCCGACTCCTTCTTGCTTGGGCATGGTTCTGGCTGCGATCAGCATGTCGGGCTTTTTTTTTCACAGTCCAAGCCCTCTGACACTAGTGAATATGCAAAAACTACCATGGGCATGTGAAATTACATGAGAGACATGGCCTGAAAATTCTCAATCAAGCATCATAGATGAAGCATTTTTGCTATTTAAATGAGTAATACCAAATCAAGACCAAAAATGAATCAACAAATGCAATCTTGACACCACAAAATGATAGAGCGTGCAATCTGAGAGGAGGACATGAAGGCCGTCCTTATACGAACACACATTACAAGTGTCTTATCACCTTTCCATGTCTGCTCAACTTCCTCCCGATGGGTCGTGTCATGCATGTTAGCATATCAGGGATCCGTCCGGAGCCATTCGACCATCGCAAATCGACAACCCCTTACGGGATAGCAATGCATGAGAGCCCGTTCTGGCGGCTAACAGCTCATGGAGAAGTATCAAAAGCGCAAACGCGCATGATTAGGTTGCAAAAGAAGAATACGTGGCACGCGGAGAGACATAAGGATGTGTCCAGCTAGGGCAGCTGCGTGTCATAAGACAAACATCTGCCACAGGTTGGTCAGTACATTATGACCGAGAGTCCATTCACATAAAACGGATTTTTGTGCACATGAGGACGCCTGAGATCAGACCCATCATTCTTGATCAAACTCAAATAATACCAGGTACTTTTGATTTATTCCCCTTTTAGACGAGGCTATGCCGAAAAACAAATGACAGCTACGCTTAATGAATTGACTTTGCTCCGCGGAAAGTGCCGCATTAGGCTGTACAATCATAATTGCACAGGTAGGCGAAGGGTGAGAGATACATGTCGAGGAGAGCTGAGAAAACTCAGTAACGGGCATGCTTCTTGCGGATTAGACAGTGATTTCTGTTGCAAGGTCAGACGTTTCCAGCGAAGGCGGGAGAGAAACGTCGAGAGCATCGCATAATGTCGGAAGAGGTGGGAATGCGTCTCCGTCATCTTCGAAGCTGTGCAGAGGGGCACTACCACCAAGCGAGTCAGAGGAGCTCTACTCCTTCTTCTCTTCCAAGGAGGCGTCCTTGAGCTCGGCAGTAGCCTCCTCAACCTTCTTGTCGCCGTTGGTACCCTTGGTCTCGGCCTCCTCCTCAGCCTCGAGGCGCTCAATCTCCTTCTTGGCCTTGTCGACGTTCTACATGACATTCAATTAGCATGTGCTAGAAAAGAGGGAGTCAAAAACAACTTACGCGCTGCGTCTGGGAGGCCTGGTCCTCCTTCCAGTGGGCCAGCTTCTTCTTGATCTCCTCAATGGCGGCAGGAACATCCTCGGACGTCATGGGGGGCGAGACACCGATGGCAGAGCAGTCCTCCATAACCGAAGGGGGGCAGTTGAAGCCGCCAGCCTTGGGCTCGGCCGAGGCGTTGGTCTTCTTGCCCTTCTTGCCCTTGGACTTGGGGGCAATGAAGACATCCTCGTCCTTCTTGACGACCTTCATGCCCTTGAAGCCAGAGTCGTCGACCTTGCGGCCAGCCTCAGCGCCCAGACCCTTGTTAGCGAGGAGGGGCGTCTTCTCGGCAGCGGTGAAGGTCGAAGGGTCAAAGAAGTGAAGCAAGCTGTTGGCGCGGCGGATCTCCTCAAGGTAGGCGGGGTCGCTGGCCTCCTGGAGAAGCTTCTGGGCACGCTCCTTCTTCTTCTCCTTCTCGTACTTCTCACGCTCTGCCTCACGTCGCTCACGAGCGCGGGCGCGAGCCTCAGCCTCGTGGGCCTTGTTGGCGCGGACGGCGGCAAAGTGCTCATCCTTGATCTTCTTGATGTTGGCCCACGACTCCTGCTGCTCGGATTGCAGCTTGGTGCGCTGGTCACGGAGGGTGTTGAGGTTCTTGTAGACATCGTCCTGCTCGGCCTTGATCTTGTCGAGCTCGGACTGGAGCGAGTTGTAACGCTCGCTGAGGGCCTTCTGCTCGGGGTCGTCCATGCTGTCCTTGATCTCCTTGATCTTGGCCTTGAGGTCATCGATGCTCTTCTGGGAGTTGTCGAAACCGGCAAAGTTCTTGCGCTGCTTCTTCAGGTTGGAGATCTCGGTGAGGGCCTTCTTCTCGTCGACGAGCTTCATCATGCCCGTGTTGACCTGCTGGTCGAGGCGGGCGATCTCGCGGTCGACATCCTCGGCGCTCTTGAAGTTGACCTTGCCGCGGGCAGTCTTCTGCTCGGCAATGCGGGACTTGAGCTGCTCGTCGAGACGCTTGAGCTGGTCGAGCTTGGAGTTGCGGGCGTTCTTTCCGGCACCCTGCTTGTTGCGGATCTCGTTGACCTCGGCAATCAGCTCAGCTCTGCGCTTCTGGGCGGGGCTCTGCTCCTCCTTGTTCCTATTGGGCTGGGCGAGGTCGAGCTTGGCCTTGATATCCTTGAGCTGGGCCATCTTGTCGGCGTGCTCCTTCTCGGCCTTGGCCAGGTTCTTCTTGTAGGCCTCCTCATCGGGCTTTGCGGGCCTTCCCTTGTCGGCGACCGCAGGGGCGGCAGGAGTGGTAGCGACCTCGGCCATTTCGAAGAAGTTTGGGTGGAATGGGGTGTTGGGATTTTAGGTGGGTAGGGAAGAATTTATAGAAAGGAGAAATAGACGGTGATCAATCCAATGATACCGAGGAGAACAAGCTCTCGTCTAGATATTATATAATCAGAGACGTGATGCCGCAGAAGCCAGAAGGCGGGAGGGAAAGAGAAGAAGAAAAAAGAGGCGACGGCTTCTCTATAAAGTTTCAAAGGGGAGGAGGAAGGAGAGGAAGTCCGAAGCCACCCACGATCGGCGGGAAGCGAATTGATTTACTGCGTTTATGGAAACCGTGGGACTGGACTGGCCAGATCTTTTTTCGCCCAGTTGGTACATCGTACAGTAGGTAGGTACATAGGTCCAGCCGACGTTGGGGGACCAGACCAGGGGAGGGACCCCTAAGGGAAGACAATGGAAGCCGAGTACAGCTTAGCTACAGGGGTGTGTCGAGAAGCTCGAGACCAATTGCAGGCCGGGGCTCCTGCTATCTGCCCGCTGCACTTGCACTGCCAGGTACCCCAACCCAATCGCCAACCCACTGAAAGTTTTCTGGTCTCGCTGCCATCTCTTGGTTCCAAGGTTGACTCGGTTGATTGGCCGCCGTTGATAGGTCGACGGCCGCCGGTGCACGGATCCCACCACAGCAAACATTCACCCATCGGTGAAACTTTTTGTCTCTTCTCCGTGCTTGCCCAGCTGGATCAGCTCTAGCTCGTGGAGGGACAACTTTTTTTCAATCAGGTTCGTTCCGTCCAGTCACAAACGTTCCCCACGTACCGCGATCAAGGCTTCTTCAAGGCGCCGCACATTCCTCTTTGCGACAACAAAGACGACAAGCCACAACGCAAACCTAGACCTTCCGCGCAAACGCCTTGTTTGCCCCCGCGCATCCAGTTCCAACCTTCGATCGACCGAAAGACCAGACACAGCCAGCATGGAGGACGACAGCGGACAGAGAGAGGCCCAGGATCGTCTCACTGCCAGAACTTGGCGGGCATGGAGAACTGTCAAGCAGATGGTCGCCGACAGAGTCAGTCTCTCCGACGAGCATCATTGACCCTTCCCCCCGGTCGGACACTGACTTGCGATTATCATTAGGGTTATGAGTTGGCCGAGGATGAAGTTAACATCTCATTCGAGCGCTTCAAGCTCAACTTCACCGACTCGGAAGGCACCGTCAAGTGAGGCGATCCCAGAAACATCACCTTCTTTATTACCGGCTTTGACTGACCAATTCTCCTTCCCAGGCGTTCTAACATGAGCTTTTCGGCAAAGCCGGGTGAGGAGCTGATCCGTCGTGTCTCGGACGTTTCCAAGGTCGGCACCGTCTATGTTGAGTTCCTCGACGAGAGCAGCTTCGGTACCGAGCAGATGCGAAAGTTTGGCAAGTTCTGCAGCGAAAACCACCACAGAGTCGGCATCATCGTCTCCCACGTCGCTGTCTCCTCGGCAGCCAAGAAGGAGGTCGCCAAGTGGAAGGAGTGGACCGACATTGAGTGGTTCCTCGAGGACGACCTGCTCATCAACATCACCCACCACGACCTCGTACCCCGCCACATCGTCCTCTCGCGCGAGGAGAAGCTGGCCTTGCTCAAGCGCTACCGCCTCAAGGAGACCCAGCTGCCCCGTATCCTGATGAGAGATCCCGTGGCCAAGTATTACGGAATGCAGAGGGGTCAAGTGGTCAAGATCATCCGCAAGAGTGAAACGGCCGGCCGTTACGCCAGTTACAGATTGTGTGTCTAAAATACGACATCACATATGTGCGGCCTTGTATCAAGAGAGAAGAGGCGAATTCGTTTCAACATGGCGTCTTTGTGCATGGCAAATTGGTTTTTGGACGGCGTTTACTGGATCCGGAAGATTGATTTTTTTTGCATGGTCGTCTTCTTCGTCAAGATGCCTGCTAGAGATGGGAGAGAAAAATGATTCCGAGTAATACGAGAATACTCATACGATACCGAGCAAATCACAAAATGGAAGAGTGATTTCGATATCACAGAATGCTTCGTTCTGATGACGAATTTTCGCATTGGATGTCCCAGGCTGAACAGGAAGGGTGCGTGCCGAATTGAGCACATGGGGAGTTGGGTCATGTATCTGACAAGTGCACTGGTGATTGCGAGGTTGGCGGCATCTATGATACGATCTTGTATGTTTGCCCCTAAAAGGAGCAGTCGTACAAGTGCCCAGCACCATGGGTCACAATCGACATGAGAATGCTTCTTGGCTACCGCTTCCCGCAGCAAACTCCCGTGTCGGCATTTTGCTGTGTCTCCCTGCCCTGATGCGTGCTCTGATGCGGCCGTCTCAACTCTGGTCTTGTGGATCATAACCTCTGGAAAGCTTGAGGTGGTTAGTCGATATTCCGCAGGTATCTAGCCCATGGACCAGAATCGGTCATGAGATTCCTGTGGTAGTTGAGTCTCTACAACAGATATCCGAATAAGCGATCCTTCAGAACTTCCATGCCCTTTGTTCATACCATGTTTGAAGACTAAGATAGGCTGGCACAAACATCCACAGATCCCAACCACTCCCAGAGAAACACAAATCAGAATACAATGGTTGATTATCACAAGTTACTAACGAGAGACATCGATGCCAGTGATCAGCATCTGTTGATCCAGCGACACCATTCAACGGTATATACAAACAGATGCTTTCTCCTGCTTCCAAGGTATTGCTCTCAACGACCTCGGTCTCAGACACGCTTATCATAATGACAACGAATGGCTGACGTCCTTGGTTCGTGCCGAACTACAGCGCCATGGATCATACTAGTGCCGCTCGCTTTCGTACAATAACCGACTTGCAATGAGATCGACATGGATCGAGTTATAATATATAAGCACTTGCTCGTCTGGCGAACCAGTGTGAAGACCATGATTGGCCGTATTTCTCCACCCTTGGACGTCAGACAGATTATATGTCACATCATTGGGAGTAAACTTGGTCGTGTTCAGCCCAGGGCAGCTATGCCTAGCGGCCGCATAGTCTGGAATCCTGCCAGTATGGGATGTTGGGTGTATTTAAAACGGTCCAAGATCCCCAAGGGGTGGATGGCTGGGCACATGAAGACGCAGTCAGCACGAGAACTTCCTTCCGAGAAGATCAAGCTTCATCGAGGCGCGGAAGGGCAAAAAGCAACCAACGACAGCCACCATGCTCCGCGAGATCGCCTACGCCGTCCTGGGGCTCGTCCTCGCGCTCTACGCGGCGGACCTGGCCCTGGGCCTCGGCGACGACGCCCGCGAGCCGCCCCGACTCCGGGCCCGGGTCCCGCTCGTCGGGCACCTGCTCGGCCTGATGCGGCACGGCGTTTCGTACTTTAGCGAGACGAGCGCGCGGGCCGGCGGCGGCGTCGAAATGTACACGCTCGGCATCCTGCACTACAAGCTGTACATCTGCAACTCGAACCGGCTCATGCCCTTCATCCAGAAGAGCGCGCGCACCGTCTCGTTCAAGCCGTTTATGCAGACGGCGGTGCGGTCGCACGGCGGGGGCTCGAACCACGCGTACGAGGTCTTTGGCGACGGCGCCTTCTTGGACAAGTACTCACATGGCAGTAGGTTGTGTTCGCCGCGGAGGAAACATCATCAGTCCGGCAGATTTGTAGCTGGTTGCGTCGGTATACTGACTCTAGATGCTATATAGTGAAGCACAGTCTGGCCCCGGGCCCGCACCTAGACGAGCAGAACCTGAGAATGGGAAACCGCGTCATGGTGGACATTGACGCTCTGCTCAGCAATACCGGCGAGGGCAGACCGAAGCAAATCTTTCTGCTCGACTGGGCCCGCCATGCCGTCGTGCAGGCCTCGAGCTGCGGCGTCTACGGGGCGAATCATCCTTTTGTTAAGCGCGAGGTGGAGGACGCTTACTGGCAAGTTTTTTTTTTTTTTTTCAGGAGCAAAGGCACCCTTTTTTCAAGCAATCATTTTGGCTGACACATTGCTTCTTCACAGGAAGTGGCAGTCGTGGATCCCCGCACACCTCGCCGGCCTCGACCCCTTTCGCACCGGGTACGCCGCCAGAGACATGGTCTACGACGAGTATCTCGAGTATCTCAAGGCGATGCCCGAGGACGTCGGGCTCGTCATCAAGGAGCGCGTGCGGGTCATGCGCGACGCCGGCCTCTCAGAGGAGGACATGGCCAGGCTGGAGAGCGGCTTCCCGACGGCCGTGTTCGGCAACACGACCCCGACGCTGTTCTGGACGATCTGGGAGCTGTTTTCGCGCGACGGCGTGCTCGACGAGGTGCGGCGCGAGGTCGAGGCGCAGGCGGTTGCCGTTGTAGGCAGCGGCCGCTTCGAGCTCGACGTCGGCGCGCTCAAGCACCGGTGCCCGCTCCTGCTGTCCGTCTACCAGGAGACCCAGCGCCGGCGCCACGTCCACGCCAACATCCGCAAGGTCCTCGCCGACACGGTGCTGGACGGCCGGTACTTACTGAAAGCCGGCAACTACCTGCAGATGCCGGGGGCGCCGATCCACGGGAGCGAGGAGATCTGGGGCGAGACGGCCGACGAATTCGACCCGTACCGGTTCGTCGACAACGGCGGCAACAAGTCCGGCGGCAGCAACAGCGCGTTCCTCGCCTGGGGCGCACCGCCACACCTTTGCCCGGCCCGGCAGTTTGCGTCGACCGAGCTCCTCATAATCGTCGCGCTGCTGGCTATGCGCGCCGACCTGCGGCCCGTCTCCGCCGCCGGCTGGACTTACCCGGAGCTCAACCTTGCCGACATGGTGACGGTGCTGAACCCCAAGGAGGACGTCCTGGTCGAGGTCATTGCACGCCAGGAGTGGAGCGGCGAGTGGTCTCTCAAGACGAGCGAGAGCACTTCTCGGATCTCTCTTGCTTCGGGGTGAAGTATGCGATGTTTACGGGTCGTCTGCTTCTCATTTGGTGAGCATGACGGCTCCCCCGACATATTTGTGATATTTGACCCTGGCAGGCGGGTAACAAAAAAGGCGAGATTCCGCGTACGCTCAAATATCGCATTTTTACGCGAAATTATCTTTATTATGGGACAAAAGCTAAATATTCTTATTTTCGATCGAAGTTTGTTTCTGATTTTATAAATTTTATCCCAAAATTAATCGTAGCGACCGGATGATGTGCTAGGGTAAGGTATAAGTACATATTCTATTTTCACTTTATTTTGCTCTCGCCTGCCTGGCTTATATATCAATGGATCAGCTCAACAATAACGATTGAGGTATTCTGGCCAATAAGATTATGCGCTTCCATAACATCTGGTCCCTTGGCAAAGTCATCAACCTTGTGATTGGGAGGTTCTCATCTTGCACTTTTGGATAGTAGCCCTGCGCCGTAATTGTACGTACAAGAATGTACACAAGCATAAAAGCCCATCTCTGGAGCGGTTCGACGAGCACATATACTCACATCTTCTCGAAATGTGAGTGTATATAATCGAAAAGATTCCTAGATCTGATCTCGAAGATATAGAGCTCCGAAATTAGAAAACTTTGCCTCGCTCATGTGATGATCAATCTGAAAACATAGACACCAGTCCCGAGTCAGTCGCTGAATTTTGAGACCGAAATCAGCGTTGCTCCAGCCCTCCCCCGGAAATGATGCCCGAATCCGAAGTTCTCTTGGAAAATGTCCAGTCACTCGAGTCCAACATGCTGTTTCACCATATTTCTCTGTTGGAACTCCCTCCCTTGCGTTCACACCATCACTGGGCGGTCAAGAGTTAGTTCTTGGGTGGAATCACCGGCAAGCGTAAATAATTTACACAACCCGGACCGAAGTGCACGTGGTTCGAACCGCGAAGTATGTCGGGAGACCTGCCACGATGAAGAAATATGAGCAAAACAGGCCAAACGAGACGAAAAATTACGAAAGCCAACTAACCTGTCCTGGGGATCCGTATGCATAAACACCCCACTCCCGTCCGTGTCCCTGGAGCTGATCTCGAAAGAGATCCTGCCGCCGGCCGCGACGACGAGGTTCGTCGGCCACAGCTCCACATCGACGGGGTAGACCTCGCCACAGACGACCGGCAGGACGTCGGCCGAGGTGTAGTCCCGGTGGGGCTGCCACGGCCGGTGGTGCGGGTGTTGTGGGTTTGTCTTGCGCAGGGCCATGCGCAGGAAGCCCTTGGTGGCCGGGACGCCCTCGCCCATGGAGCCGGTGTACAGGATCTCGGAGCCGTCGGGGGCAAAGTGCCGCAGGCTGACGAAGAGGTCCATGCCCGAGGGGACCGTCTCCGAGGTTCCTTGGCTGATGGACACGTTCAGGTGCGCTACGATGTGGCCTGCGATAGATTTAGAATAATGTACACACGTGTCTGGGACGGACGACATCCTAGTGGATGTGAAAATGAACATTTCAGTCTTCGACGTACCAGTAATCTCAGTTTCGCTAGGAAACGGCTCCGTAACGAACGAGATGGCAGACTTGCCGTCTCCAAAAGCCTCGTAGCCAAGGTTGGTGCTCTGGGTAGCATCCGGCTCGAGGACTTGGAGGCCATTGTCTCCAGTAAGAAAGAAATCCGTATACTCAGTCCTGGCCAAGGGCCACTCGTCCTCGCTCCTCCGCAAAAAGGTGGCCTCGGCAGCCGGATCGTTGAAACCGACATTGCCCTTGCGGATGACCAGGTCGACGGCGGGCACCTTTCCCTTTGTCGTCCACCCGAGGTCGTCTTGGCCTTTTAGGAAAGCGTCGAGAAAGCTCGTCTGGATCTTGACCGCCTCGGGCGAATAGAACGGCAGATCGTGGCGGCCCACGATGAACCGGAGGTACTTGAGCTCCGAGCTCGCCAGGGTGAAGGCCCGCACGTTGCCCCTAAGGTGCAGCAGTATGCCGCCCCAGTTGGCCACGCTGAGCAGGGGCACACGGATATCCTCTGGGCGATAGTCCGTCGTGGTGAACATCTCATCGTCCCGGTACTTGATGGCGTGGTACGCGGCCGGTTCGGCGGCCCGATTGGCCTCGAGCTCGGCCTGGGACAGGTCCCCTTCGACGGTGTCGGGACCCCAGTTTCGAGAAGCGCGGCCGGGCAGGCCGTACTGGTTCGGAGCGATCTGGCGAGCATACCAGCCCTGGAGGAACGTATTCGAGAAAATGCCCCCGTGGCGGCATGCTTCGGCGTACAAGTCCGAGAACCCTTCCCACGGAACGATAGCAGCCAGCCCGTGGGGGCTCCGGGCGGCCACCGGCCACTGCATGCCGGCATAGTAGCTAATACCGAGAAGACCGACCTTGCCGCTGGACCAAGGTTGATCGGCTGCCCATTCGATCAAGTCGCAGAAGGAATCGACAGTGGATTTGGACAGGAAGTCCAGTCTGCCAGGCGACTGTCCAATTCCTGGCTCGTCGGCCCGCACGACTACATATCCTTGAGCTGTCCAATATCTTGGGGTCGGCGTTTCCCAAGATGAGTGCTCGGTCTGGTGCTCTTCAGGTAAGTCGGCCCAGCTTTTTGGGTTGAATCTTTGACGGGACGATCAGCATTATTTCTTCTTCCACGGAATGGTTTTAATAATGAACTTGCACTTCATATGGAACGTCTTTTCCATATGGCCCAAGTGTAGCAATCACTGGGTACCGCCGACTGGGATCGGCTTCCTTGGGTCGGTATACGTTGCAGCGCAGTATACCGCCTGCTTTCAAGGGGACAGACACATTCTGTTCGAATATGTAGGGAAACGAAGTGGAATCGATTGTGGAAATATCTCGATATTGGACAGTGGCCATGTTCGTCGTGGTGGTGGTTCCGTCGTGCGGAGTTTGTTCCGATTCAGTGAATGACGCTTCAATGGCTTATACGTGAGCCTGCAAATCAATTGTATCGGGCTGTATTTATTTCTATGAAGGACTGGAATACTCTAGTGCCTCTGATTTATAGAAAACTTGACCTGTGCAATAGTCACGGAGTTTAACACATTTCTCCTGCTCCGGGTAACGGCCTCGGCATTTCGCCTTTTAGCAGCTCCGTGGCTCCAATCATACCCACTGTGATTGGGGAAGACTTCGGTTTCTCATTGATTTTCATCGTATCATTTCATGTCATCGCAGTCCCGAAATGCAGTCGGCTGCAGCCTCACCAAGGGTATAACACACAAGGTGCTCTATAAATTCACGAGTGGAAGTGGGACGTGAGTAAGCAAGGCACATCCGTGGACAATCTCTCCAACACGCTACAACGGGCCCGTCAAGCAACCGGGGTCAGGCAGCTCAGGAGAATTCGGCCGCGAGGCTGCGGAATATCCAGACCTGGGCTTCAGTCACTTGAAGACAGTTAATAAAAAAGTACGAGCTGCGAATCACCGTCTACCATGAACCGCCAACAATGACCACCAGCCACCCAGTAGGACTAACCACCACAGGCAACATCATCCACCTCACAACATACGAACTCTTTACCCTCACGCTTGAAGGTTTCCCCTTTCCTCCTTCTTGCCCTTCTGTCTTGAGTCTAGTGTGTGTCTCAACAAGTCCTAATATCAATTATCTCGCATAACGACACCAGATTTCATGATAAGGGTCCCCCTCACCACGTATAAGACCCTGAGTAATCAGCGTGCCTATCATCAGTCAGACTCCGGCTCCTAATAAGGTATCCTACGGGGCACGACGCATGCGTCTCAGTAATCAGGACCCCGACACTTTGCTGTGGCACGACGTGCTGCGGCGCGAGCCTCGCCCTTGGCATCGGACCGTGTGTTCCTCGGCCGGACGCCGGTATTACGAAATATCCCATTCTAAAGACCGTTTGGTAGACGGGAGGAAACGTATCGCTCCCTCGGTATGTGATTGTTCAATTTTACATAAATATATCTTACGCAAACGTTATGTACGCATTTGTTTTAACCGCTTAGCATTATGATAAAAGATAGTGAGAGAAAATGTGATATAATAAGTCAAGTAGAGTGTTTGCTTTATTCTTACATATGGGGCGTGATAACGACGATAAATAAACTGTTATCCTTTATCGTTTGTGAGAATGGAACACTTAGACGGACCCCGATTGAAGTTGCAGGTTTGATGTACTGGAGCGCAAGATTGATTTAATCACGAGGATTAGCAGAATTTCTTGATCGACTGTCTTCGATGTAGACTGAAATTTATTTCAAGTTTCAAAATAAATATTCCAGATTCTGGTCCAAAACTCTCCATTTTGACAGTTTGTTATTCTGATATTATTGAAGAATGGGACGGGCACACATTATATATCTATAACAGACATGTCATGTTGAGATCAATGCTTTGAATAGACAATCTTGTGTATAATGATCTTGCAAAAGTCTTTTTACTCCGTTAGGTTTGCAGAACCGTGCTTTTAGTATTCCTACTTCTTCTGTTTATATCCGTTCATCGAGAGCTAGATACGTTTCTTTCGAAGAAATAGCATAAAAATATTTAGGGAATGTCTTGTCTGTTTTTCAAAATTGGTACCCATTGTCTAGATAGAAAGCCAGGGACATACGGAGCATCTGCAATTCGCAATCCCGGAAGCTTATGGGTAGATATTGAAGATGACCTCGAATAGCAAATATCAACTCGTGCGTCCTAGCTACACGAACACCGACTGACATTTAGTCGCGACGGTCGACATCACAGTACTAAACAAACCTCACTTACATATGTCATTATAAAAAGCTTGTGTCCATCCATAATTTTACAAAAGCCTACATTCGGATCCGAAAAAAATCTCGGCTGTCCACAGTCTTACCGCCGAGCCGCAGTCACAATCCGACTGACTTCCTCTTTCGCTCACTGGTTTCACATGCGCCCCCGCCTACCTTCCCGGGTCTGGACAACCGCAAAAGCGCATGTTTTCGCTGTCCAGGGGAAAACAACGACGCTGACACGTGTTGAAGTGGAAACGAGAGGGGAAAACACGCATAAAAGCAACGTGGGAAAGCGAGGCGAGGCGAGGGAAGATCGCAGATCCGCACCTCGTGTCAAGGGGACCAGGATGGGAGGTGGGAGAACATCAAACGCGGGATCGCTGTCTTTTCGGGCTCCAAGTCTGTGCGCGTACATACACACGACATGACCATGAGCGGGTTTTCTTCTCGTCCCTAGTAGCTCATCATTCGAAGAAAAGCAGTAGCACAGTAAGATGTTTGGTGCAAATATTCATTATATTTCAATATTTTCGATATCTTATATGGTAGTGTGTCTAAAACTATTGAAGACATATCCTTGGAAGATCCGTCTGCCTCAGGAATGGGGGTATGTAGTGGTGTCTAAAGCAGTAGATATACCTGCTCCAAGCAAAGCGAAGGGTTGGAACATTGGCCACATCAAGCTGGCGAGTGATTTCGCCCGGCCATGTATAGATCGTCCCCTCATCATCGTCATCTGCAAGAATCAACCGCTACATCGAGCAAGTTGTCTTGCCATGGCGATGCCTCGTCCCCTCGCCCAAATCAAATTGCCTCCCGATTTCGTTCCATCATTCTTTCGTGTCGTGTCGTGCGGACCAAACCAAATAATCCAGTAGGTATCGCTGTAGGGATATCATCGAGAATTCAAAAGCATGAAAGCAAAAGGAAAGGTGAAAACGCCGTCCACTCCTTGGTCTAATCTCCCTCTGTCTCCGAGTCAGAGTTGTCCTGTATGGCATTTCCATTAAAAAGTGTAGGTAACGAATAAGGCCAACCGCCGGGCCCGCCCGAATTTTGTTTGCTCGAGGAAGTCTGAAATTTGTTGTATGGTACATGTATCGTTTGTATGGCTTTCAGCGCAAGGTAGTCGTATTCCTTAGGGTGTAAAGTTGCTGATGATGTCGTGTGTAGGTCGGTAGGAGTTATTATTTATTGTTCAAGCTGGTATAAGGTACCAGGATGTATGTTATTCACAGTGTGATCACCGAGACAAAAGGCCACCCGGATCCCTAAGCTCGGGCTGGTTTCGATAGTCCTGGGCGTATGCCGGCCCTCGGCGCAGGTGTGATATGGACTGCAGCTCCGTCGTTCGTGGGCTCACCTCGGGGCTTGGCCTCTGCGGAGGCGAGTATTGTGGTGTAAGCAGGCCCCCAATATCCTGCAGCAGAGCTTGCGAACCCCTTCTCATGCCCGATGACGCGGCAGGTACCGAGGGTGTTGGCATGCTATGCGGTGAAAGTGCGCTGTACGGCGACACGGGTGAAAGAGGGTCGATACTCGAGTTGAAACTTTCTCGCCACTGCGTACCATGCTGCTGGTGCTGCTCATCGTCGAGCAAGCCCCCGACGTCGAAGAAGGAAACCTTTCGCGGCGTGGTTTCCGTAGTGGATCGAGACAGGCCCTCTCCAGCGGTAAGTAGGAACTCGTCGCTCGTCTCGGTGGTGACGCTCCTGCGCCGCTTTGGAAACTGCCAGTTCCGCATACCATCGGGTATCCTGGCCAAGGGTGCTGGGGTATACTGCGGTGTATCATCCCAATCACGGTTGTACTCCCTCCGCAGCGCGCGCTCCGCCCGCAAGCCCAAGCTCCTAATGAGGTCTTCGTCGCTGCCCCAGTGCCTTAGTGTTGGCCTCCGGCGTGACATGGATTCCGACTCGCCGGTGATGGACTCGCCAGTGATGGACCCGTATCTGAACTTTGCCTTTTTGACGCCGCGATCGCGAACAAACGAACCGAGAACCAATGCATTTGCCGCGCCCGTGGCGAAGAGAAGCTCAACCGATGCGAGCAGCGATCGAATCTGCTGGCTGCCGTCCTGCCAGAGGATGTGAGGCACCCGATAAGCCGTCGTTCCCACCACTCCTAGACTCAACGAGAACAGCAGCGTGAGCTGGACTTTCCTCTTGACGCTCATGTGGCTCCTGAGAATAATGGTGACGGGGAAAATCACAAGCAGTGAGTCGGTCAGGATGTTGCACGCGGCCATGGTCAAAAGCTGCACGTAGCCCTGGCGGCATTGTCCACCGGGGTCCGGAAGTACCTGATAGTAATGACTGAAAGGTCGACACTCGACCAAGTCTGAGACCACGACGCCGATAAAGGTTAGAACCAGGGTACACCTGAGAAACAATAAGCCCAGCTCGTGAGAGCGCTTCCACGACGTGCTCGTCAACCTTCTGAAGAAGGCAAGAATGGCACTCTTGAGTATCCAGAGTCTGTTATTGAAAAGTCAAAAGTTAGCAAGGGGCCTCCTTGTTGACAACAACGTTGCAGATATATGTATGCATGCGCGTGTGTAACGTCGAAGTGAAATTAAGGTTCCGCTGGAAAAACGTGGGAGTGGCAGGCAGGGAGAGAACTTACGTCGCTGCGTACAGGATGCGAGTCGCGAGCACTAGTCCGCTTCCAATGGCTCTTCTTCGCTTCTCGTCGTCGTCAAGATCGTCTGGTAATTGGGCGTTGTTGGTACCGTAAACGAGCACGACATGCAGGCAGGCCATGCGCGCCAGCAGAGGTATTATGGCGAGCGCAGCCGTCTTGTCCTCCCGGAACAGTGTCTCTGAGCGGATGAAGCGGCCGGCTATCCGCAGCAGGATGATGGTGGTGCAGAACAAGGTGATCCACCAACACACGAGGAGCGTGGGCTTGTCCTCCTGGAAGGAGTGCAGGCGCGGCGGTGGAGAGTACAGCGACATGACGATGTGCTGAGAATAATGATGCGCCCGCTCTCGTCCGCCCGGTCAGTCTCTCAGTCCCGGCCTCGCCCGTCAACCTCCACGGAGGGGACGAGCGGGGAGTGGAAGGGTCGTCGCCAGAGACCGAGGGCGACGGCAAGTATCATAGATGATGGGGATACGATATTAGATTGATGGTGTCGTGCCGCAGCAACATGGCTTGTTGACGACTATATGCTCGGTATAATGAGACTCGCGGCCAGAGACAATAGCAAATGTGGATAACCTCGATGCTGGCCGAGTCGACCCGATTTATTATTGGAAAGGGTCCTTTCTTTTTCCTCCGCCTCTGCTTTTTATGACGCTCGGAATGGAGGTTGAGATGGTCTGTGATGGGCTGGCTGCTGCTGCTGCTTAGTGGAAGCTAACTGTAGATCAGACCGTTGCATGCTCGAGCATGAGCAGAAAAATGAACGGCCCGTCTGTCCGGCAGGCAAATCAATCCCCAAGGCAAAAGCCAAAATTCGTTGACAGCAAGCAGCTAGCGAAGGCTGGACCGTTGTAGACCCGTTGGCGTGCTGCTACCCATATAATGAACGCAACCCGTTCTTTTTCTGTTTCTTCTTCTTCCTCTTCCTGCCTCTCGCTCGATGACGAGGCGAGCTCCCAGCAGAGTCGACGGTCGAGGTGTGAAGTGGTAGTAGTAATAGTTATGACAGGAGGAGAAAGAAAATGGACAGGCAGAGGTAGGTACAGGGTGGGTAGAGTAAGTAATATTAGAAACCCAGATGCACGAGGAGCATCAAGTGGGTGGGCATGTCGAGCTAGCCAGACCTAGCAGTGAGTAAGTCGGGAATCATGTACAAAAGGGCATGGGCAGGTATGTATGTGGCCAGGGCCTGCATATCTTGGGGAAAAGAGGGAACAGATAGATAGACAGAATAAGATACATGATGTACCCAGGATACGGTACGGTACGGTACTGTATCTATTCTGCCCGAACTACACTGGCTAGTGGGTACCTACAGTACCTACATACCTGTAGGCAGGACAGCAGAACATGGGCATGGAGGACGACATGGGGGTGGGGTGATCAGGTAGAGCACACGAGCGATAGATAAAGGAAGACCTGGCTCATAGATAGCAGCGGCAGTACGCGGTGGGAATCCAAGTATGTACACAGTAGGACCGTTCTCATGTGCGTCAATATGTAGTGAGCAGCGCGAGATGCAGGCAGCATGGGGGTGGGAAGGAAAAGCGAGATGGGTGATGGGTGCAGTGCAGTGCAGATAGAGAGAGAGAGAGAGAGCAGCAGCAGGCATTTGAAAGAGAAGGCAACCAAGATGGTAGGTTGGACAGGTAGAGCGAGCAATACGTCAAGTATCGTAATGTAATAATTGGGGCAACCCGGCGCGTGCAGGTATGACAGGTACCGTGTATATACCTGCCTTACATTCTACATGCCACACAATCTCGGACCACACCCCTGGATCGCACTCACATGGAGATTAGACCCTAATTGTATTGTAGGTATGCCAGCCATGTATCAATCCCCTCTCCCAGGGACATCGATCCGAGCAGGGCAAAGCTGACCTGTGGATTGGGGTTGGGATTGGGCTTGGGCTGGGTTGTGCGCATGGCATTGGCATGGCTACCTTGAGGTATGTAAAGCAAAGCCCAGCAGATAGTTACAAAGAACAGAGAGAGGCCAAGCTGCTGGGAGACAGATCTTTTGGAAATTCGTCAAAATCAAGCCCCAAGCGAGAGCCAAGGCAACCACAATACATGATTGCCGCCATGGTACATACCTACGTACCGGCCACAGATCATCCCCCCAAGAGGCGGTATCTTTCCTGATAGGTACCTTACCCGATAGCATGTTCTTACCTTGATTTCGATGAATCGACACGAGGCAGATTCGAGGCATCAGTCATGCTTGGGGGGGATTGGCGCAACATGGTCATGTATGGTATATTGCTCATTCCAACCATTACGAAGCGTAAAATGCAGGTCAACACGATTGGCGCATACTTACAAACATAGCCTCGGACGGGATCGTAAAGTCCCAGAAGTCTCAATCATTCAAGAGAAGAGATATCTTTCTCTGACGACAATCAATGAGAGGGGGCGCACAGAATCAGAACAGATGTGTGGTGGGATGGAATCTCTCACCTGCGCTGAACACACTGAAAGGCCCGTCACAAGCGCCACGACTGGGGGGCGCTACTCCCATCCACTTGGCTAGCGATGCAGGCCTACGCTGACACCCCGTAAGCGAGCGCCCCGCCCAATGGGCACCCAGGGCTAATGATCTCTTCCAGGGATTCCCGACCTGATGGGCAGTGTGTGGGATCAAGTGTGGTGGGCAACTTTGGCGGCAGAGGTTGGACTTGCGGGCCATCACGGCTTGGATGTACTTCAGGCTGTCGCATCTTTCTTTCTTGTGTGCCTATCGGTCGACTATGTGACAAGGTACGCAAGTAGGTATGTGATGTTCCATCAGAAGGATTCGGGGCAGATAAGGGAATTGTGGCATGACATGATTCTCGACGAGACAACCCGTATCTACTTACCTACGTACACATTACCCGGCGACTGTTGATTGTATCGTCTGTGCCGTACTGTAACAGCCATGATGAAAGGGAATATAATAATAACAAAAATGAGCCTGGCCATAGCAGGCCGTCCCCATTACATTGCTACCACGAGCGGGCGGCGCTTTGCCCTGGAATGAACAGCGGCGGTGCGAATTGCATATCAGCTCGCCACAAACCGGACCGGCACGGAGATGAGGCTGCTAAAAACGTGGTTTTCGGTATCGGCAAGAACCGCTGCGATGGACGCCTGTCTATTTTTTCTCTCTGGTCTGTCTTGTTCTGGGCCCTCATGTAGTCAAAAGATCCAACCTGCGTCGGACAGAGATGGTGAGAAAGTGATACTTTTGGTATTATCTGGAATGATTGGTGTGTACTATTCGGAACCCGGTATCACACCAGGTTTAGGTATTGTGGCTCTCTCGCTCTCCTCGGTAGCTACTAGCGGCAGACCGACCGAGGCAGATCTCCGCCCACCCGCGTCCAAGGCTCCAAGCTAACGGTAGCTCTAATTTCTGGGTCTGAGCCCCAAGTCTACATTCACTTGCCTGCTGAATATACTCGTGGCAGATGGCTGCGGCAACTCTCTCTGTATACGTGCTTCTTGCGCCGCAGTACCAATTTCATCCGCGACTTGGTCATCACCGAGTGGCTGGTCGCGCACGACCGCAGCCGCCTCTCCTTTGTTCGACGTGGCACGCGACCTGTCAGGGTGCTTGCTGGAGAGGGCATCCGTGGACTGTAGCTGAGCCCGACTTCCACAAGCTTATCTCTCGTCTCTCGTTCCACCGCGCCGGATAGGGTTTACTCCAGGTTATTGACTTCGGATCAGAACGTAACAAGAACACGCAAGCAAGCTGAAACTATTCCGTAGACAGATACTCGAGCCTCGAGAGCCAGCTCTACCGTTATAACGTCGCCGCTAATGTACCTACTACTACCCATGTGGTAGCGGCAGTGCGTGGGCCGGACTGATAACGACTGCTATGAAGATGCTGGGAAGATGCAAGCCTCCCCAACGCTTAGCCGTTAGCGCTCCCAGACCTGGACCCGTTAGACCTGGAGGCTGGATCCAGACCCAGACCCAGAGCCTGCTAGGACTGGACCCCTTCTTCCCACCTGTCAAAAGTGAATGAATGGCTTTGTTCTCCCTGCTGTGATGGGACTGATCGGACCCGACGAACAGGAAACCTGATCGATAGCGCGGACAGGCGAGAGAGGGGCCAGCGAGCAGGCACAGGGGCTCGTCAACTAACACGCTCGGTAAAGGTTTGGGAGTCCAGCCAAGCCGGCACACAAAACAGACGGTCTAAAAGACTGCCATGAGCGAGATACATACATACAGTACAAACCAACAGAGGACAGAAAATCAATATGCGGGGGAAGACCTGTCACGCGACGTTGTCGTACACACGTGGGTTCAACTTTGTACACGTTCAAAAATGTCTGTGGGCAGCTAACCCCGGATCTGATACCGACATTTTCGTTGTACCACATGTAGTTTGCAGTTCGCATCTTGCTGTTTCCCTCTCAGACTGCATCTCTCTGCTCACTGCGGTAATCCTTCACATGCGCCATTCATTCTCTCGCTGCGGTGACAGTGACGGAGGGGCAACATGTACAGTAGTAAGATCAGACGCCCCATCATCACCGTCACATCAGATTTGCACACTCCCTTCTTGCACACTGTATTGTACTCGACCGTTTCTACAAGTATATCCCTTTTCTATGACATATCTCACATAAATGCACGTAATCAAGCGCTGTCGCATCCGGACACGAATGTTCCTGAGTTGGGCTCCATTCGCAGTGGAGGGAAAAAAAAAACGAGTTGCAAAAAAAGAAATACTCCGAGGATCTTGCCGTACAGGTATCTCCTGTGCCATGTACAAACTATACGCTTGCTCGAAAATAAACGGAGCAAAGGACGAAAATGGGGGTCACTTGATCCCGATACCTTCTCTCCATTTGGAGGACTCCCCGCTGAACTGAAAGATGTTTGACCACCCCGGACGATTCAATTGAGCCGCAGACCAAAGACAGACAGACTGAGATACCAGGGCAGGCCCGGCGGGCCAAAAGAGCTCCCCCCTCCCCATGTCCAAGACAATCGATCAATTGTCTCCCCCCTCCCGGTGCAGCGCATGAAAAAGAGATCTCGGTTTCCCTCTACCCCCTCCCTGGCTCCTTCGGATGAACTGCTTGGCATGTGCTTCCTGGGGAACAGCAGCGTGGGTTTCTGCTTCTTCTCTTCTCTTTTCTTTTTTGGCCTCAACGGTCGTAATATATTCCATTCAAGACCTGCGTCGAATTGCAAAACACTGGCGTGACTATACTAGAGAAGCATGTGTATACTCTGTCGATCCTCCGTTGGGTTCCCACACTAAAGGTAGATAGTTGCCAACTACTACTACTCGTATCTACGGGCACGTATACGTAGACCAGGGTGCCCAGATACGACTTGCAACACGACAAAACGACACATGTCGAGAAACTAAACGAAACCTGGGGGAAGAAAACAACGAAAATTAAAACATACCTCGCTCGTGCGTGTCCACTGTGTTGTATTCCATGCTGCAGCAGGAAGAGAAAACATTCACCGATAAGATCAATACTATAAAACGTCTTTGCTTTTTCTCTCTCTTATTCCTCTATAACGATTTTCCGGGTCCCCTCCCTCATACCAGCGACTATACTTTATCGGGAGAGCCCGGCCGATCTGTGTGTACAGTGGTAATGTGTGGGAGGAGATGAAGGAGGGTGGGAAGACAGCAGCAGCAAGCACCTGGAGAACCCCGGTCAAAAGGACCGTGGAAACTGCGTGCTTCTGTGTCTGTCTCGTGCCAGCAACCCACGAAAGAGTTTACATCTCGCTCCCGTCCCGATGGGATTGACAGATGGATGGGATAACATGTGAGCCGGATAACCCAAGTATTGATGCCAAATCTTCAAGTTTTTTGACAGTATCTCATCATCACTCTGCCCCGTCTGATCTGTCATGGTCGCCCCCCACGGCGCACACTACATGGAAAAGGACAAGCTGCTCAGGAGTGTAGTCGAGAACAGAAAGCTTCAGCCTTAAAGCAGCCACGATCAAATACCACCCATAGGTCAGCAAGATTGTCACCAAAAACACACACCGTGAACCAAAAGTGCAAATGTGCACCCCCACCCCCCACGAATTACTACTACACAGTAGATGTGACTGAAGAGGTCAAGGACGACAATCAAACATATCCCCCCGCAATTTGGAGTGTTGTCGGCCTAGGTGTCGTGATCTCAGCTCGAGAGCAAAGACTTCGTAATGTGTACTTCGTCTGACATGCACTTTGACCAAGGTGGAAGACAGAAAACCTCGTCTTTACTTCCTTGTTTCAAGCCGCCGAGCTTTGAGCCGCAATACTGCCGCCATCTGTGCTGTTATATAACCACGTCCGACATGCAGTCCCCCATCCAAGAGCAAAAAAGAAGAGCCGATATAATGATTTCGGGCCGGGCAAGTCCAGCAGCAGTAAGACTGGCAAGGGGTGGGCAATGGTAATAGTATGGCCCGCCAAGTATGTACCGCCCGTCTATCTTCCTTTCTCTGCGCCGAGATGTCGCCTAGCCTCGTATGTTGAGTCGAGAAAGACGAAATACATACAATGTCGGGCGCCATGTTACATTTATTTCCAGGAAGTGGCGGAGACCGTATGCAGTCTCTATATTCTACGGTACCAAGATTTGTAACAAAAGCAGAAGAAGAAAAGGAGTAATCTGCTCGCCTAAGTAAACGACATGTAAGGTCCCAACAAACGTGGCCATGCGAGCAAGAGAGCGAGAGGAGAAACGAGCGAGGCACGCGTCAAAGTTACATTTCGAATCCAATTCGTTTTGGATTACAAAGACGGCCGTCTGGTCTCTATTACTTCTCTTCTACATTGGGGGTTGCCATGTTGCTACGTCGTCCTTGCACTCGCCCCATTTGGGACGAACAGAGTGTGATTTTCTGGCTTATTCTTTTTCTTTCATCCGACGTCTTTATCTCTACGTCGTCCAGTGTCATGGATGCTATACTGTGCATGAAAACAGCAGCCATCTCTCAAAGACATCTCGAGATTCCAGGAAAAGGAATTGACGTAGTATACTCCGCAGTCGTGTTTGAGATGTGCCTCTGTTTAATCGAGCCCGAGACTCCCCACCAGAGTCTTGATGGCCGTCTTGTCAGCCTTGCCCCAGTCGACGCTCAACAGCTTCTCTCGCCGTACCTGATGCTGCTGTTGCACATGTTGAGGAGCAGCAACATCTGACACGTCCGAGTCGGGCGGCGGGCAAGTCGACGGCGGCAGGCTCAGCAGGCCCCACAGTTCGTCAATGACCAGGTTCCTGACCCTGGGCCAGGGGTGGACCAGCAGCGCGCCCAACCTCCGTCTCGACTCTGCGATGCCCTCCTTCCTCTTCAGCCCTAGTTCGGACGTCATACCGCTGGCCGCCGTACCGACCTTCTCGTCTGCCGTTGTTTCTGTCGTCGACGACGCGATGCCGCCGTACACCTTGATACACGCCTCCAGCTTGCGCACATTGCCCGTCTTGTAGCCCGCCTTTTGCGTGACCAGGCAGAGCTGGCGCAAGTTGAGATCACGGCATCGCTGCGCGGCGCCGATCTGAAACAGATACGCCACGAGCTCCAGGGTCGGCACGACGACCCGATCTTGACCTTGATAGAGCTTCAGATTGTGGAACAGCGCCATGCAGATCTTCGAGAGATCGTCGCCGGAGATCCTACAGATCTCCGCCACGGCAGCACGGCTGGCGATCACCAGGTCTTCGTTGCCCGTGTCTGCTGATGTTGCCAATCCCGCCAGTAGGCTCGAGACGCACTCGGACTCGCTGAGCGTCCAGGCTGCGGAAACTGCCTCGTTGAACTGGCCTGGCTTGCACAGATTGAAGAGCCGAATGAAGTATGTTCGAGACGAGAACGAGACCTGGCTGAGGATGTTTGTGTGGCTAGTAATGCTGCTTAGTAAACAGCTCAATTCAAAGGAATAAGACAGCACGACGAACCTTGATGATAGTAATAGACCCAAAGTAGCTTGTGCCTCGATCCGAACTCGATCCAACTTCTCCGCAGCCAACCTGAGAACTTTGGGAAAGATCTCGAGCACCAGGCTGTTGGTGTCTCTCTCGCCCGTAGTGGTAAATGACTCCCATATTGTACGAGTGGCCTTGAGAGCTTCCAGACGCACGTGCGAACCGATATCTCCTCTGGCATTCGTCGTATAGTCGTCGAGCCCTGCCGAGATCATTGGGATAAATTCTCGCACTTGATTCCGCAGAATATCTTTGCCGCCAAGACTTTGAAGAAGAGCTACGCGGCTCTCTATCTCTTTCTCAGAGGACCACCGGGACTTGAAGGTCTCTATCACCTGGACAAGCGTTTGCTTGTCCTCCGGCAAAGTAGCGGCAACATAGTATGCTTGTGATAGAGCAAAGTAATATCCATGTCCATGTGGCTTCCGGTTGACCTTGGGATTTGTTATGACTTCCATCAGTTCTTGCAAGAACTCAACTTGTTCTTCGGGCTTCGAGAATAGCAGGAATACCGTGGAAGCAGGTGCTGCTGCATCAACGACTTCAGTCTCACTCTTGTTGAGCCATGAGAGGAGAGCCGTGCGCAAGACAGGAAGAACGCGTTCGAGTTTATTGCCATTTTCCTGGGCCCCGGCTTCAATATTTGGCTTCATAGTCGAAATGCATGTCGGCAATTGACGCTCATCGGTGACCGAGGGTCCGGGTTGGATCAGGTTGCGATCAAGGTCCGTGGCGCTCGCGGCATCTTGGCCAACAACACCGGCGAACAAGATCGGGTATGAAGACACTACGAGCCGCGCAACAGCCTCTGCTACAAGCTCGGGCTTGCGGTATTGCACTGTATTGTAGTCCTGTATCGTAGCAGTCAAGGCGTCCAAAAACCTCGCGGTGTGGACTTGCTGTAAAGCACCTTCGTGAGATTCTCCCGTTAGTAGTGCTGGTATCGTGTCGAACAATGCTGCCAAGCTCAACAGAAGCCCATGTCGCTCTTCCACTTGACGCGTCTGGAGTGCGCTGATACGGTTGAGCACCAGATTGGCGGCGCTATTGAAGTGTTCCACCGGATTTGAAGTCTTTTGTCCGGTTTCCGCCGTCAAGTTTCCAAAAGACGTGGCGGCCACTCTGCGCGCAGCTGCGTCCGCATCGCCGATTCCGCGCCAGCCCAAGAGCGCTTCGAGAATACCGTGGCCATACTTTGTGGATAACCGGGTTGCTCGAAGAGCGACATCATGAATTGCTCTCGATCGCAAGGCGACGGAGTGATAGTCGACAGCTTGAACCACGGCGATACCCTCGTCGACTGTATCGGGGTGTCTTCCAATCAACTCTTGCAACGCAGCAGAAGACCCCCGGCGGATATTTCCAGCCGGGTCCAGTGAAGCGGCGACCACCAGCTCGATAGCCAAGACCTGGATGACTGATTGGAAGCTATCATTGGGTTCAGAGGTCTTGAAGGTCCGCATCGGCACTTTCAGGAGCTCCTGGGTTGTGTAGCGGCGGCCGAGTGCCCATATTCCAAAGCAAGCAGCGTCTCTGACATTTGTGCCGGTTGAACCACCAGCGGTCCCTCGCTTTTCAAAAGAGAGGCCCATGATCAAGGCATGTATGATATCCGGCAGGATTTCCGGGGGCGGCGACCGCCGATATAGCAGATGAGAGAGCGTCAGCATCAGACCATGCCACTCCAAGGGATCCACGGCAGTCAGATCACGAACTCGACCTGTTGAGCCTGCTACCGTTGATTTGACCCACAGTACGTTGCGGTTGAGTGACTCCAACACGGCTTCTACCACCTGCAATGCCATGTCCGACTCCAATTTGAGCGTGATCACACTGAGGGCTTTACTGGCAGCAAACCTGACAGGAGTATCATTGTCTGCCAAACTCTCTAGCAAGTATCCAATGGCTGTTTCCACCATTTCTGTATCCTCCATTGATGGTTCTGGCTTTCGGAGTACTAATCCAATGACAGACTTGACGACCTTGATCATCATCTTGCGAGCCAGGGCAGACCCACTGATCATCTTGGAGACATCATCGTCCCCTGACGAGACAGCTTGGACTGCATAGAAGATGGAGTTCAAGTAGGGATCCATGATGGAGGTATCTGCCGAAGAACGAAGGATGCCGGCCAGTAGAGACAGGCTCCCGATGTAGTAATACGGTGTGTCTGCAGTCTCGCTCGCCGGACGAAGGGTCGAGAGAGCCCAGCGGACAAGTGCCTTCAAAATGCCGATTTCTTGCATGTCTTTTCGCATTGCCAGCCGTACCAGCAATGCTTTGGCGCCATCTCTCTCCTTGCCCGGTGAGGCAAGGTACCTGATACCGAGAGGAATCACTCGGAGGGTGATCCCCGGGACTTGTGCCGGCCATGAGAATCCCGGCACCACTGGACGATCCGTATCATCAGTATCCCCAGAGGAGATGGTCGAGAGATCAAAGGGTGCGAAGAACAGCTGAGAGAGCCACAACAGGATGACATATCTCTCGTGCCAAGTCCAGAGCACCGCCGCAGTCTCACCATCGTTCGTCGTGGCACTGCTCTGCCGGCTGGAGTCCTCAATGGCATACAAAAGAGGCTCAAGATACCTGGTCTCCACGTTCAAGAACCTCACAATGACTTTCTCGCCCCTGATCTTGCAAAAGGCATAGATAATGCGGCAGATGGCATTGGAGAGCGGTGTCAGTAGCTGAGATCGCAAGGACAAGGATTTCGTCCTGCGATGCTTGGATACCTGGCCCAGGTATGCCTCAGCTAGCAGAGGGATATACTTGGACAGGTGTGGGTCCAATAGCTGAGGAAGCTCCTGGAAGGGTTCCAAGACCTGGAGTTGCGGATTAGTATCTTCTTGATATCTTGATTCTTCTAGGAGGCTGGAGGGATACGTACTTGTGAAACGAGTCTCGATGTCTCTCTCTCGCGGACCCGCGTTCGTAGCTCCCCGTTCGGTTTCTTGAGGAACGGTTCCAAAGAGCGGTCGAAATCGGCAATGAGATCAGCTGAATACCGCTGTATCACGATGTCGCGGTCCAACTCCGTCTCATCCATCTTGATAGGTATTCTCCAAGACTATCATCCAGCTAATCATCTATTTGGCACTGGTCCCAAGACGAAATTGGTTCTCGGCCAAACCGTTGTGGTTTTGCGACCTGGCCCCGTGTTTTTTGGGCAGTCGGTGGGGATTTTCCAGGCAACCCTCTTTGAATCTTGATGCCTTGACGACGATTGGTTGTGGCGGTCTTCAGCGACCAAGTTACTTTTCCTCGCGATAATATGGTTGTTGACTCATCAGATATCGGATATTGAGTCTCAATGGTCTGTTCAGTCGTGTTTGTAGTGACTATCAATCGTTTCTATCAGGTAGCGTACCTAGGTAGGAGGTGTGAAGCTCCACCAGGTGCATAACCCCGCAGAATGAATAGAGGGACTGCGATCGACACCAATGTCCTATCATTCGCAATATCAAACGACTTTCCACATTTCAAACGTGACCATTAAAAGTCAATTGAATTCGGGATATATGAGTTCGCTTTCATTCACGATCAGAGAAGATTCGGGAGCTTGCCAGGGATTTATATCGTCATCCCAACACGCGAGGCTGTATAGAGGAAGGTTTTGGCATGGTGAAGGGAAAACATACAAACACAGCTGGTTTGTATGTTATTATTTGATTATATATTAGCCTGATGTCTAAACTCTTGTGTCTATGCGTCTTAGGCCTTTTGAGAAGTTTTGGGCTTCTATGATGAAAAAGAAGAGGAAGAATAATCGCTAAGTCCAAAATGTAAATTTTAAAAACGCCGAGCGCTATGCCTTGCACTTGTTGTGAGCAGCCTGCTCATGGTTGTCGCACTGATTTTATGTGACCGAAATCGCAGCGACCATGGCATCGAGTGCCGAACTTTGCGAGCCAGCATCGGCGGTGGTGTAAGGTCCCGCCCAAGCGACGCCGAACTGTGTCTGGTTGTTGTCGCTGTTCCAGATCGAGTCGGCATTATGCATGATGAAGGCCTTGTATGTGTCCTTGGGGGCAACATTCTGCAGCTGCGCCAAGTTTCGGAGAAACACGCCCTTGAATTGGTTACCATCCGAACCGCAGTTGGGCTCGCAACCCTCTACCAGCGTGCCATTAACGGACAGCAGGTTGATGGCCGCCGAGGCGATAGTCTGAGCCTCTACCAGATAACTGGCATCACTAGTGGCTTTGTATAGCTCGACTAATCCACCGAGGACGACACCCTGGTTGTCTGAGCGAGAAGAGTTAGTAAGTGTTTCGTGCTTTGAAGATGTATGCATGGAGCAACTTACATGACCAGGTCTTTTGGCCGTTGTTGTGGCAGCTGTCATCGAGACCATCGTTGATCAGGTTGTCCGAGTTGATCAGTCCAATGTTCTTGAACCAATTCCACTGCGTGACAGCAATGTCCAGGTAGTACTGCTTGTTGGACATCCTGTTGGCCAAGGACGCAGCGACCTTGAGGAAGAGCTCATTGGCGATGGCGTTTGTATAGGTGCCAACCTTGCTCCAGTAAATGCCGCCACACGACGAGTTGCCCTTGTGCATATCTTCAAAGATCTCGACGGCCGCCTGGATGTACTCCTGATCGCCAAGGCCCTGCACTCCAATGTCGTGACTGGCGATCATGGCCAGGGCCCACCATCCCTCGTCATCATAGTAGTCGTTGAGGAAGTTGTCGAAGCCACGCTTTGATACCGTTTTTGTTCCCACCGTCTTGGGCAGCTTGGGGATCCTGACGTAGCTCGACCTGGGCAAGCCGTCCGTGTCGATAACCTTGGAGGCCGTCACCTGAGTTTCTTGCGCCTGCTCGTATGTGTTTTGAAGAATGTCGGCAATGTTGATGCCGGCATCGGTCATGTCGACATTTTGGAGGTTGGCCAGATCGGCCAGGGTAGTGAGGCAGTTGGCACTATTCCACCATCCCGTCGAGTCCCATAATCCCGTCTCGCGGTCATACCATTTTTGCAGAGTTTCCACGCCGGCCAGTGTGTTTTGTTTGTATGATTCCCGGACAGCGTCCGAGTTTGAGCTCAGAGACGACAACCACGAGGCCCGAGCCAGCAGCCCACCGACATAGTTGGCTGAGACCATGTTTTTGAGAATTAGAAAATAAGGAAAAGGAAGGTAAAGAAAGTAAGTTGTTGGTAAGGTAGCAACAGAGTGGGAACAACAACAAGGAGAGGGAAGGAAGGGGGCCAGGAAATGCAGATTTCACATTTTGGCGCCGGCTTAGCAGAGCGGTTATATGGTAGGAAGGGCAAGAAGGGCAAGATGAACAAAGCAGAGAGAAAAGGCAAAATATGGATCACCAAGATGATACCCACCGGTGCATCGATGCTTGCGGGCATGACCTGGGCCATGGATACCAGCTCCGGGGAGGTAAAGTAGGTAGGTATCCATGTGCCAGGTACTACTGAGAATGTAGGTACGGTGGTATCAATCTTGACTCTTTCTTTTCTCTAAGCGCGACCGTTGGGATCCGTGATTCCGTCCCAGTGTGAGTGGACTTGCGCCTTCCGGACGAACCTGAGCTGAACCCACCACTCCACAGCTCATGCGCACGCTGTTACTGCTAGTGTAGGGGAACAGGCGAGTCCTGACCAACTAAACGTGAGTGGTGTCCCCTACCTTTACCCTACCTTGAATTCTAGAAACAAAATAAGTCTGGCCTTGGCAGGAGCACACTGACGACCTCCTGTAACAGCTCGGCCCGCTAGGTGAACTTCGAACAAGTCCACGTCCTTATTGTTCCTTTCCCACGGCCCCTGGCGGCAGGTTGGCCCCCCCTAGCACAGTCCGTCCCAAGGCTCCGGGAGGTGTATACCACATGAGGATTTTCCCAATAGGTACGCACTGGCAGCACTGCAGAGCAGAATCAAAACCGCAAAAGGAGAGAGACATGTTAGCAGGTACACGGCACTTCCATCTGGATGAGGATGTGCAGACTCGCGCCTAGCCGGACCGAATGCTTGGCAAGTCTTGGGACGAGCGCAAGAGTGCGATGGGCAGAAGAATGATTGGCGTGTGACGTTTTGGCCCAGTGGAAATTTGATCTCATGCTCCATAGAGGTGAGTGCTGGACCTTGCAGATACCTGCTGGGGGGAGACCGCAGACGCATGAAGGGGTGAATGAGAGGGTCGAAGAGGTGTGGCACAAAGCCCTAGCAAGGCCAGGCGCGCCCAGTCATCCATCAGGAAAAGGGATTCATATTGATCGCCTAGGCGAGAGATCCCGGGGCAGATCATATGAAACTTCAAGCACGGCAAGCAGGGCAAGGTGAAGAATATGGCGTTTCATGCCGGAAATGGGAATTAGGAAGTTAAAGGACCTGCTTGGGTGGGGCAGAAAAGGCAAAAGGAACACTTACCTAAGGCTAGAGCGTTGACAGTGTATCATCACTTGCACGCTAACCACTAAAGAGGCCTGGCGGCGGCCCGCAACGGACATTTTTCCCTAAATACCCGCCCACCATGGGATTCCCTTGTAGATAGGGCAGCTCGACATTGGACAAGAGCTGGCAGAGCTGGCAAGGGCCTCTTTTTGCTCATTTCTTACGCATTTCGACCTTTCGACACAGCCACGAACATTGCAACTTTGGCAACTAAAAGCCCTAATGGCCGCCTGTGCCTTTCCAATTTTAACCTCTTGGTTTTCTTTTCCCCAGCATTTCCAATATCGACAGATATGGGCGGCGCATCGACCAAGCGACCGAGGCAGCCTACTGGACATGGCTGTCATGGAAGCGCATGCTTGCTAAAGAATGCGCATGATGAGATCGAGCTGTGGATGGATCGATGGAACTTGGCGACTAGCAAACAGAACAGACCTCTAATTAAGAGCATGATCGACGGACAAGGCGGATGATCTACAAGTCTATGAGCTTTGCCGTCCTCACTGCCGAGCATGACGCGGTGAGAATGCTGCTGAAGAAAAGGTCACTCATCTCAAGTGCTACCTGAGAAGTACACTCGTCAAACTTGCTCACGGCCCGGATATGCGAAGATGAAGTCTTTGTTGCTCGACGAATGTTCCATCCATATGATATCGAAACGTCGAGTCTACTGGGCAACTACTTCTCACATGTGACTAGTCACAACTCACGGGGTTAAGATCAGTAGCACGCACATGTAAGCCCGACGATCATATACTACAACAACCGGAGGATTTGCATCGCTCATAACCTCACGAACAAGCGCTAACCATGATCACTCGTCGCTAATAACCACGATCAAAGCCATGTGTCCGCCCAATCCTATCCCCCATGCTCGCCATGCTACTGCGCACTAAACATACAGTAGACTGGCTTCACTGGACCGGCGTCCGAGGCTCTCTTAGCATGATATCAATGCCCACCGTTCCCTCTCGCCCGGCCCTCGTCGTGTCGTATTCCAGCGTGTCGACCGTCTTGAAGCCGTACCGCAGGTAGAACGGCACCGCGGAATCCAAAGCGTCGACGTACGTCGTGATACCTTGCTTATCTGCGACAGCCAGCACGCAGTCTAGCAGAGCCGCAGCGAGCCCGCGGCGGTGGTACGCAGGGTCGGTGCAGAGCAACTGTAGCGCTATCATCATCGAAGCTGGATCAGCACTCGATCATGACGGAACTGGAAAGCTTCTTCTTGTTTTTCGCCCTCCTATTTTGATTATACTCACCTAACTTCTTGTGAGACTCCCACTTCACGCTCACTGCGATGATTCATGTCAGCACCCTGATTATACTTGCTGACCGTTTCGACCTTGATCTGCTCGGCAGACCTGAAGCCGTGCCGCTGTCCGGCTACCTCAGCAACGGCGGCAAACTGAAAAACAAAAGGCACTCACTAGCCTTGTTCCTCTGGAAAAACTCGTGATACAGCTCTTCGTTGCTGCCCGCTGGGGGATTCCGCATCCACTCAGCCTCGGAGCAGACCCCTTGCACGCTGTCGTCGTCGTCGCCCTCGAATGTCCTGAAACCGACCGCTAGTCCCTTCATATCCACCGGCACGACCCACCGCGCCCAGGCCACGATCTGGCCCGTCGCCACGTCGGACACCTTGAAGTGGTGCTCCGAGGGGTCGTGGAACCGAAGCCGGAACCGGCCCTCGGTCCAGCGCCGCATCACCTCCAGGTCCGCCGGCCACCAGTACGTGAAGTTGGTCGACAGAAACGCCGCGTTGTAGCACGAGATCATCTGCGGAATGTCTGCCGGCGTGCATCGCGCCACGGAAAAGCCCGGGCGGAGTGATGCGGGCGTTGGAAAGGGCAGAGTCATCCTGGCAGCAGTCGAGAATGCTCTCTTTGAGATCATACTATGGCAAAGTCCTGCTCAAGAATATTTTTCCACATGGACAAATATCTTGATATGATTGCGGAACCTGTATACTAGTGAACAGTGATCTATCGCGTCTGAAGAACATTGGTGTATTTATTTATTGTTGACTCATCGGAACCGCCAGGATCTGTGCCGCGCGCCTCTCCGGTCTTGGCATGTAGTTAGTAGTCATGACTCCGAAGTCGATGACTCGGCTTCGGCCCCGGCTCGGACAAGATGAGCAAGAACCTCATGCATGACATGATACCAAATCGGCATGTTTTCGCGTTAATCATTTGTGTGATAATGCATGGATATTATCCCCGTAACACTGCAATTGACATTTAAAGACAATTTGCACTATGTTACAAAGAGATTCATCGCGACATGACGCCAATATATTGAGAAGGATGCCGATGTAGTTCTTGGCAATAGCCGAAAGATATCTACAGCTTCATCATAACTACTGCGACGTCACGATCCAACACGGCGTGGTATCTCCTGCTCGCTCATGTTTGAGTGCACAACGCTCCATGGGCAGGTCAATGTCTCAAATCGAGAGTGGTGATACATACCAGATAATTCCAGAACCTCCTTTGGCTCTTTCATTTTTCTCATGTACCAACTGTACGTGTCCTCTGAAGCCATTGGACTCTTCAAGGTTTCCGACCATGGGTTCCTGCCTCGGAGACAGCGCCTCCCGCCCCAAAGGACAAACCATGGAAAGAACGTCAGTAAATAGAAAGGCGAGAACGGTCCAGACTCTGATTCTTTCCTACACATAATGATCTCATAATGCTCTAAAAGAAAATGCTGAAATGAACCTTCCAGACAATTTGTAATGAGTACTGGCATGAGGTGAGATGATATTGAAGACAACACAAGTGCTTCAAGCCCGGAATCTCGGCCAGCCTTCCTGCCCGAATGCGACTTGACGTGGAGGGGACGTTGGATCTAGAGCGCTTCCGCATGGAGAGCATGGCAATTCAATGAGAATACTTTCATGGATAGCTTGCGATCCCAACAGAGTCCCGTCGTTACTTCCTTGGACTTTTGTTGGAGTCACATGGGCGTCCTGATTGCACGTATGTGGAGAACACTTTCCTTTGTACTTTGGCAACCATATGCTGCACAGACTTCTAGGAAATGGAAAGAAGAAAGGGATCAATACACCGTACCGGAAGGTGCGGCGCTTGGGGAAGTTCAAAAGGAGGAATCTTGGACCAAGCCAGGAGGACTCTTTTCATCCCAAGATCAACAAACTTTTGCATACTCTTGCAGTTTCTCATCATCTTTGTCCCAAGATACTCAAATCTTAGTAAATTCTTCTTTCCCCATCATCTAATACGAAACTCGTCATTACTCGCTACTACATAAATCCAACTTGGTAGCATCATCACTCACGATGCCCCTGGCAAACCGAAGTGGTTCAACTTTCCGGCGCATCGAAATGCAGTTTTGATATTCTTGGCTCTGCCCTGTTGCTATTGACCGAAAAACTATGCAAGTTGTTCGAAATCATGGCCGCAAGAAACTCAACTCTAAAAGATGAGATGGGCACTGGCTATGCCAAAAGTGGTATTTCACTCTACCTTGAACCCATGATTGGTCACCACATCGAGGAAAGCGACTCGGCGCACATATCGGGATGTCCTGATACTGCTGACTACAGCGTCAAAACTCGGACTCCTTCGCCCCGGAAGACTGCCTTTGCCACACCACACCGCACGATGATTCTAGGGTGCATGTAAGTATGCCACGCCCCCCAATGTGATGAACTGCAAGCTCACCAGTTGACCTAGGCCACCTACATCATCCACGACGCGCCGTAGGCCCAGGGGAGATTTTCCCTATGAGCTTACCGATGTGCTGTTGCTCTGATGCCCAGAAGGGGCGATCTGTCGTCGCACGTTGTCGCTCCCAACCATCCTACAACATCCTTCGACGTCTGCTTGGTTTCTCAATAGTCAAGCCATAACTTTCCCTCTGCTCTCTTCCTCTATTTTTCTTCTTCTTTCTCTCTTGGCCAACGTTTGGATCATACTCAAAGACCATACGTTCGCACAAGCACACACACTGCCTACATCAGACGACATCCTCGTCTAATCTTGTTCTCTCTCACCCTCAGATGTCGACATATTTAACCACGACTATATTCTCCTAAAGCTCGACCAAAAGAAAAGTCTTTTAGAAACTATTCGATACGTTTCATCGCCCCCCTTCATCGTTCCTTCAATGGACCACATTACGACCAGGATGGTGCTTGAAGTAGAAGGCTTTTCTTGATGCTGGCTGGCATCTTCGTCGGATGGGCCAGAGTCCACGGTCTTATACACTACCGTGACAAAGTCCGGCTTTCTACTCGAGCTCAGAGATATCTTTACGCCAAAAAGGATACCCTAAGGACTGGGCCCTAATCGGAACGGACAGAGAAGTTTATTAAATATCCACAAAGCAAAGTAGTCGTGGGTAATCGGTTGTTGGACTTATATGAATTTGAATCTCTTTTCGTACCGCTCCTTGATCGTGGTAAATTTCTTGCGCTGTGTTGGTTGTGGTTAGGTGTGAACTTGTACTTGAGAGAGCGCATATCATCTAAAGTCCCCGAGTAAGTCACAAGCCTTATAAGACGTGTAATCACGGTGCTCCACGTCTTACATATCAGTGTCTCCATAGACCATCACAAGATCAATCACAAGGTTTTACATAATTCGTATCCTTGTATTGACTATCTTGACACCATCAACCCAGTCCCGCCACCACAGAGTCGCCATTCCCCAAATCGCCCAGGACCATGTCACCCAGCCCGTTCTGCGTCTGGTTCAGCATGGGGATATCGCCCATGCCCTCGAGCACCGCATCCCCGCCGCCCATGCCCAGCCCCGTCTTGGACATGGCGAACAGCGCCGCCGCGGGCGCGTCCATGCTGTACGTCAGGTGCTGCGGCGTGACGAGCGATCCGCCGGCGCAGATCCGGTCGCCGTCGTGGCACGCCGTGAAGACGCGGTCCGCCGCGACGCCCGGCACCGCGGTCCCGTTGCCCGGGTCCCCGAACAACACGACGGAGCTGATGATGCCGGCGTTCCCGGCGGCCTTGCGCACGACCTGCGCGCCCTGCGAGTACCCGGCCAGCACGATCCGGGCGCTCGGGCACGCCTCGCGCGTCGCGTTGGCCAGCGTCGCCATGCGCTCCGCGCCTTCGGGCGACCCGCCCGCCCGGAACCCCGCGGCGCCGGCCGGGTAGTCGAGCCCCTGGACGGCGAGGCGGGTGCCGTTGAAATAGTGCTGCAGGGCGGCGACAAAGGGCGGGCCCGCGAGGAAGCCCACGTTGCCGGGCTCGGCGGTGCCGCGGGCGAAGAGCACGGCGACGTCGGGGCAGCCGGCGCACGGCGTCGTCGTCTTGCCCTTGATGGTCGACAGGAAGTTGCTCGTCTCGTGCTGGCCGTCGCCCGAGGTGATGTTGTTGACGTTGACGATGCCCCACAGGCCGTTCTGGTTGACGGCGCCGGACTCGAGGGCGGCGACCAAGGAAGCCAGGGCCGCGATGCCCGTGTCCACGACGGCCGTCACGTTGAAGCCCTGGGCCAGGACGTCGCCGAGGTGCTGCAGCCCGGGCGTCGGGGCGGCGCGCGCCGGGGTCGTGAAGAGCGACAGCAGGCCGACGACGATGACGAGGAGCAGCCTGCTGCTGCCGCTGTCCGACGAGTGCGGCGTCATGATCCTCGAGACGGGTAATGATAGATACGAATTCGCAGCCGCCAGGGCGTCTATTACATCACAACAAAGGAAATAAGAAAGGAAAGAAAGTGTACGTCTAGTTGGAATGCCAGTCAGTTACACCATGGCGCCAACAGAAGGAAAGATCCCCAAGCACTTCTTGGCATCCGGACTTTACTTCGGAAGCGAGGCGCCCCCTCATATGAGCTTCATCATGTTAAGTTTATTTCTGAGCCTAATAATAATGAACTTCAAACCGTCTCGGGTCTTGGCCGTCCAGACCAAAAGAGTGGGCAGAGCACGTTTGTCGGTGTCACGATCCGCGTTTCACTAGAGATCTCGGGTAATATAAAGCGACCACGGTGCTTGGCCCAATCATCTGAAACCGTCTGATGAGAATGATCGGCACTAGCCTCTCTCTCTCACCCGGGGTTTTGATGCGAGGACAAGAGAAGAAGAAAATAAATATGGTAGTTTGGGGAAGGACGAAGACACCAGGTCATCTTGAACAACTTGCGTGCAGACTCTTCTGGGCATCACAATCTTGATTTTGCCTGGTATAATACAAAATAGCAGGAATACGCCGGGATATCTACCAGTAAAACCATCCCAACCTGCCGTTGACGCCTAATCTATATTGCCGAACAAACGCCTATCCAAAAGTAAAGAGAGAAAAAGAAATAGGACTCGCCTTTATTGTTCCATGTCGTTTGGTTCATGGGATGATTGGGCATCCGCCTCAACACCGAGGGTCCTTAGTCTCTGAGACAGTAGGCCCTCAGCAGTCCCGGGCCGTCCATTGATCAGATTCGAAAACGGATTACCGCCGTAGCCCACGTCGCCCTTGTTGAGCTTGTCATATCTGTCAAGTTGGCTCATGGAGACGCTAAAGCCGGAGATTTGACTCGACTCTGGTTCCATTGGGTGACGAGACCCCGGGGAGGACCAAATATTGGTATTGCTATGAATGTTGTCATAGATCTGATTCACAGCATTCGATGATGCCTTTTGAGGTAGGCGCAAGGGCACGGCCTCCACCGGCACATGGCGGCTTGGAGTTCCGCTGTACGAGAAGCGTTGCTGAGGTATAGGTGTGTCCGGCAAGATGCCATCAGCAGAACCAAAGTTTTGGCCAGTAGCACCCATGTAAAAGCCGGAACTGCGTCGCCTAAAGGCCTTCTCTGCAGCCAAACTAGCACCCGGGCCAGTACTCGCTGCAATCGGCGGGTGCATGACGCGGATGGGTTTGTAGGCAGTGAATCTTGGCTCGGGGAGTGTGATCTCATTCTGAAGCCTCTCCTTGCCGTCCGGAACGCGATTCGCAAAGACCACACGAATGCTCTTGTACAGATAAAACCGACCGCGAGAGGGACAACATATGTGCAGATGTACGAGATAACGCAGAGTTGGTCGGCTGGCCGAGCTCGTATCTTTGAGTTCGGGCAGGTTGTCAATGATGGGTCCTGCAGAGTAACTGCGCTGCCTGATGAAAGTCTTGGTGCCGGGTTCCATGCCCGCCAGATCATAGGGCACCAAGAACAGCTTGACGGCGGTCTTGTTCGGATTCTTGATGATGATCTGGATCTGTCCCTTCTCCGGGATGCGATAGCTTCCGCCGGGAGGAGCCTTTGGCGAACCAGATCTTCTCTTTGGTTTCTGCGAACGCCGAGGATCCCTGACTGCATGGTCCGCCATGGGCTCGTCCTTTACCTGGAGGTCATCGACTGCTTGGCGCTCGAGGGCCCGACTCTGCGCTTTACGCTTCGAGCGGGCCTCCTCTTCCTGGTTGGGAAGGCCATTCTCAAGGTCGACCTGTCCGACATATGGGCTCGGGCCATCCTCGGTCTTTGACCGTCCATGTGACGAACTTGCATAGCTGTAGAACACAGCGGGAAACGGCAAGGTCACATGAGCTGGACAGCGCAAAGAGGACTTGCACTTGCCCAGCCCCAGAACACCTATCTGAGCGACAAAGTCGAGTGGTTTCGATGGCGTTGTGGACATGCGGCCCCGGAGAATACTTTCTTCATATGATCCGACCATGGATGCGTGTTGTAGTGGAGACGAGTCAGAGCTATAGGATGGACGCCTCGATCGTAAAAATCCCGGAGTCTGAGGCGATGTGCCGTTGTGGAAAAAGGTGGGCGTTGACGCAAGGGATCTTCTTGGTTGGTGAGCCTGGTACGGGAATGTCCTTTCTTGCCGCAGCGAAGGCGGTGGGACCGGCAATCTATTCGAGGACGCAAAGCTATATGACGCTGGGGAACCAGACATCATGGTGTGGCGACGAGCGCTTCTAGCATATGTCGAGCCAATGTCGATGCCGTCCATGGGATTGGCTAGATCGATGTCTTCATGGCTCTCGGACTGCACCAGAGGGCTGGTTGGTGGTTGATAAAAGAAGTTGGTCGAAGATAGAGACGAGGACAGTGAAAAGGAAACCGGGTGCGGTTCTTCCGCCCTTTGCATCCGCTCAAAGTGAAAGGGCGTAAAGTCCCTTGGAGGTGACGTTGCCATCCATGATTCTTCATGGCGGCCGCGGTAGTTGGCGGTCCGGTCATGATCACTCCTCCTCCCGTCGGTCGTTCTCCTGTGGGTAGGAGTGTTTTCCTGAGTGAAGTCGCCACTATGCAGAGCCGAGCGCGGTCTTTCAATACTCATACCATCTCGGAGCCTCCTTTCGTCGTCGCTGTCCAGAGTGCCCTTCTCGGGAGTGATGGTGGGCGGGGGAAGAAGGCTTGGTGAGTCGCCCGCTGGCTCCTGTGGGCTTTGAAGTCTTCGAATGGGCGTAGCTGGGCGCTGACCCCAGACCGAGTCCGACTGCTCACCGGCGAGCCTACGGCTGGCGCTGTTGAATGGTGAACGGGTGCCGGCATGTCTGTTAGAGATCCAGGTAGGGCTCTCTCCGCGCTTCAGCCTCTGGATCAATTCTGCTCGATCGGAGCACCCTGTAAACAACCCGTCTTCTAGGTTTGTCGATCTTGTCTCGTCAGAAACTGGCCCATCGCACAAGTCTGTCCTGATGCTTTCTTCTGAAGACCTTCTCTCCAAATCTCGGCCGATGAGTGGCTCATCCGATCTCTTTTGAGCGGCCGCCGACGGTGACGACATTGAGACGTCTGCAGCGGACTCCCTCCGCGCAATGTCCTCCTGAAAGATTGGCATGTTTCTGGCAGCACACAAATGAAGGGGGTTTGGCCAAGGTTTAGTTGATGTTTTCCTTTGTGGTGTTTTCCAGAGTTTTCTGTATTTTCTGCCAATGCTGGGTTGAGATCAGTCCAAGCGAGCGCATGATGGGATGCAGGCGGTTGACTCGTGCTCGCTCTCGGCCCTGGATCTGGTCGAGTACCTTGATGTTGCTTGGGGCCTCCAGACCCCCGCCAGCATTCCAGATGGTCACAAAGGGCGGACCAAGGCTGTTGGATAGAGGCGGGTATGAAAACGAAGAAGAACTATGAGAGTTGAAGGAAGTCGAGGATTTAGGAATTTTGTTCCGTTTCAAGTGGTTGTAGACCCGAGCAAACGACACGACGGGACGTTCGGGTAGGTACCAGTAGTTGCAGGGCGTGTGTTTCTATGCTAATGCAGCGATCAATGCTTCTGCAAGCCCCCGACCTGCAGCTCATTAGACCCGTTGAAATCATCTGACGGGGCGATGACTCCATTGCGCTGGGGCATGTGCCGGGCCAGATGTGCGCTGGGCAGAGCTGGGCAGAGCTGGCTTCCAGGGTTGGCTGGCTGGGCTGGCTGGGCAGCACCTCGCTGGCACCGCTCAACCGCTGGCACCCGTCAATGCCTTGAACGCTGGCTGGGGTCAAAAAGTCATTTACCGCATTCGCAGGCGTTTCGGTGGGGATTCTCCCAGGGTTCCGGGGGGATTTCTAGGGATTCTAGGGATTTTAAGGGATCATACGGGCGCCAGTCAACCAGTTCCCGCTCTATGCGTCCACTAATCTGGAATACCAGCGCAAGTAGGACGGGATCCAGAACTATTCCATTCCTAGTGTACATTAGTGCTGGCCGATTTGCGCTCCACCCTCTGTCGAATCTCCTATGTAGGAGATGATGAATAAGAAGATATTGGAACCTGGACGTCCAAGGGGCTGAGAAGAATGCCGTTTCTTACAATATTGGAGACTGAGAGTGAGGTGTTTATGAGATCCACTTATCATTCACTAAAAACCGGCATATCGTAAGTGACTGCAGGGAGCATGAGTTGAAAGTCGCAGATCTATTTGGTGGCGTTAGCCGCAACCGCAGAGCTGAAAAGGCAAATCTGTGAGACTCGTGTTTGCAAGCTCTGAATTGACTTTTTTGTCAGGCCTCGGAAATCAAACCATGGTTGTGAATGTTGCATATGTTTCTCATGTATAATTGGAGTTTCTAGGTGTATGTAACTCTTGTGCCGATGACGGCTGCCAAAACCACGCCTAAATGTGAATCAGATTGATGTGCCTGGTGCATCAGCTTGTACCTACCGTCCCCAGCCGAGCTCGTGCCCCACAAGAACTTTTCCCGCTCGATAACGGATTTAGCGATAACGAATTTGTCTGGGCGCTCTGCGGAAAAAGTTCCCAAGACCATAGCAAACGCAAAAACCCCCCATACAAAACCACACAAACACATCATCATGGCGCCCAAACGACCCCTGCACAGCGGCGGAAATGGAGACGGCGGCCACGATTCCAAGAGGGCTCGCAAGGCCGGCTTCCGCGTCGGCCCCGACAACCTGCCGGACGGGCCCTGGCGGCGCAAGGTCACCAAGATCAAGAACGACCTGATCCAGAAGGCCAAGCTGAAGAAGCAGTACAAGAAGATCAAGGCGCGCGAGCTCCAGAAGCAGCCCGCGGGTCGGTCGCTACACGAGGCCGAGGGATCGGAGCGAAAGGAGGAGGACCAACCAGACGACGTCGAACCCTCGGCGGACGACGACGACGACGAGGAAGAAGAAGTTGGCGCACAGCCAGAGGACGGCTCGGACGAGGACGAAGAGGTAGAGAAGGCAGCGCGCGAATCTCCACAAAAGACCACCAAAAAGGACCCCTCGAAACAGCACGACAAGAAGCAAAAGAAGAACGAAGACGACGAACAAGACCAACCCGCAGAAAAACAGCAGGAAGACCACATCCACCCGTCGCGCCGTGGAGGCGGCCACGGGCAGTCGCGCAACGCGGCGGCGCGGCCGGGCTACTACGACAAGGCGCTGGCCGAGGCGTCGAAGCGCAAGGCCGAGCAGGAGGCCCGCGAGGCCGAGTTCGCGCGGCGGCGGGACGAGCGGGACCGCAAGAACGCCGACCGCGAGCGCTTCAACCGCGCCATGAAGAAGGCCCGCACGCCCGGCCGCGACGGCCAGCGCAAGCTGGGCCGGGAGAGCGGCCTGCTGCTCGAGAAGGCGCGCAGGATGGCCCAGCAGCAATAGATGTGGCTCCGGGAGAGGGGGAAAAACCACAAGAGAGCCCAATGTTATGCGAAAATACCACCAGGACAAGCTATTATACATATGCAAATGGCATACTCGGTACACGTCGACATACTGGACAGAGTCCGGACAAAATGGATTTGAAAAATGCGCGGTTCGGCCCGAGCAAGGCGTTTCCGAAATTGGGACTTGACGGTAGACATGGAAGAAAAGTAAATCGCCATGATCTTTAGTCCAGTGCAGAGGAAAGATCATCATCGAGTTGAGCGGGAATAAATGCAATGATTTGATCGCCAAAGCAAGAGGATAATGAAGGTGGACCATTCACTGCATGTAAATCAACGGCAGTCACCAAGCGAAAGACTGTTTTGTGTATCTCTCGGCCATGAGGCCGTAATCGTCATTCTTGTTCAACTCTAATCAGTTCGAACCTGCATTAGAGAATAGGCCAGAGTGCGCAACCAATACAGGGCATAATGAATACATCTTGATAACCCGCTTTCTAAGAAGGAAAACAAATCTGAGCATGAAACCCGCTTGTCGCTCAAGTCCTCCAAAAGGAGCCTCCGCATTTGATGCAAGAAAAATTCCAGAGAGCCGCAATGCCTTCAAGGATGGCACCAAATGTTGCCATGCCGAAACAAGACAAAAACAGCTCGTGATCGTAAACTATCCCGATAATGGTCGAGCGCAATTCAAAGATCGTGAGCTGGGCGGAGACCCCCCAATTCTCGTTTGGTCGCAACAGGTTCGAGTCCAATGTCCTCTGGACCTCACTGACCCGCCGACTCTTTAGTTTTCGTGTCGCGACTAGTACCCAGCGCCAGTCGATGAACTTCGCCATATATACAATGTGAAATTGTCAATAATTCGAATTCCAGCCCCCTCAGTCCTCAGAGAAAATCGTTTGGCTGTTCTCAATGATGAACTGCACGGCGAGATTCTTTGCATGCATGTCTGTCATTTCTCGTTCGATCGTCCTGTCTCTCATGATAGTCGGCGCAAACACCACGGCCAAGTTCTTGGGGGACATCTGTACTGTAGTGTAAGTATAATTCGTCCAAGTAAGGTGCAGCAGAGGTTACTGACAAGGTTTTCTGGCTCTCTTTGGGCAACCCGGACGAGATGGAACATCAGGAATTCGAGGCAGTCTCGATGTTTCTGAGGCAACATATTGAACGTCTTCCGAAGGTGGTCGCATTTTTCGTCATTGTCCGTAATGGCTGGCAAGCGTTAGTATGCAATAAAAAAAGCAAATCAGGTTCGAGTACTTACAGTTGATCTCCAGTATCCGATCGTAGACATCAAAAGTGAGCAAGGGAACTGGCAGTTTTCTGAAATACTGCTTCAAGACACTGGTGACCGCCGTGATGTCCATGTCAGGGTCCGAGATGTCAAAGTTTTCCGTCTTGTCGAAGCCCTCCTGGATCATCTTGACCTGGGAGTTTCCGCCAGTCTTTCGGTAGATACCCTCCATATCCATGCCACGGAGCTCGACTTCTTCGATACATCGTGTGACTACACACGGTATCTGCCTCTTCTCGTAGTCAGCTCGTTCGGAGAGGTCAGATCCGAAGAGAACATTTGCCGCCTCTGCAACGTCCAAGTTGGAGTTGTTTTGCAGTCCCATATTTCTCGCTGGCATCGTAGTCGATTTCTTGAAACCAAAGAAGCCCTGCTTATCGTTGGCGTTGAGATTGGCATTGTTGCTGTTGTTGTTGTTGCCATTGTTGTTATTGTTGACGTTCTGGCGGGCCATGCCATTGAGCGGAACTGCCTGTGCTGATTCCACGGGTGCGTGAGTCATGTTGTAAGGCAAGCCAATGTTCTCGGCGGAGAACTGTCCATCGCGACGTTCGGGTTGTTGCAAGGCGCCCACGGTCCTGTTGACTCCCTTGGCAATATTCTGAGCCATGGCCTTGGAACCCTTCTTCCAACTAAACTTTTGCACTTTGCCCTTTCGAATGTTGACAACTGTGGGGCCTGCCTCCAGGATAGGTTCCTCTTGATCGGGGATCAGAGTTGTGCCCGTCTGTATGCTGGAGCTGTCCAGATGAATCGAGTTGTTCGATTGACCCTTGTGTTGATGGTAGATGCCAAGTCCATTCGGCGTGCGCTGATCCGAGTGATTCTTGAACCTGCCCTGGATCTGGTGGGTCAAATCATTGTTCATCTCGGCGAGCTGGGCGTTCTTTGAGGATAGTTGTTCAAACTCCAAAAGTGCGCGATCGCGGTCCGCAATGGCCTGTGCCTTCTCCTCGAGCAATAGATCGCGCTCCGAGTGAAGTTGTTCCAGTGATGCAGTCATGGACTGCTTGAGCTTGTCAATCTTCTGTACAAACTCTTTGATTGCAGACTCTTCCAGATCATGAGGGTTGATAGGCCTTTGCGTGTCCTTGGCCTTTTCGACGTAGCCTGCAAGGACCTCCAATTGACGGATCATGATTTCAGTCTGCGTGTCCAACACCGAGACGGTCTTTCTCTTCTCTTCCAGGCGCTCGCTGATTTTCAGCAGATCCTTCTCACTGGAGAATTGTCGCTCCAACTCTGCTACCCTCTGCTCGGAATTCCTAAGGCGTCGCTTGAGGACAGCAGAGTCGTCGTGCACCGTAAGGGACGTCGAGCTAGAGTTGTCGTGCGTTTGCAGGTTGGCCGGGTCGTCTGCATGTGGGGTTTTGGGCCAGCGTGGTGAGGTAGTCGCGCGGGTCGATTCGCTCACACTGCGGGTGTGTCCAATCCGCGGCATGTTGTTGTTCTGCTCAGCGCTACCCGTGCGGCCATGGCGGACAGCATTTGAAACACGGCGGAGAATCGACGAAGAGCCTTCATCCGTCCCCAGAATGCGTGCAAGATCCTCCTCCATGCTAAAATCTCCGCCAGCACTCCATCTTGGCAACTTTGGCGATGTTTTGGGCTCGGCCAAGTCCTGCGCCCCGACGTTTTCTTTCAAAGATGAAGCTGACGGTGGCACGGGTGGTGCTCGCGGGGTCATATACGAGTCACTCAACTTCGCCTCTGGCTGCGGTCGGGGTGGTGGGATCGGGGGAGGCAAATCCTCCGAATGCTTACGGGGCCGTGTTGTTGGTGTTGTCCCTAATCCTGACCGTTAGCTGGTGTCCAAATGAGATATCCTTTCTCTGATACATACCGTTGGGCGTTCGGGAGGCTGAAGGAGGCAGCTCTTTCCTCGCGATCGGCCTGGTGGGGTTCGGAGAAGTGACCGACTCGTTCGATCGGACGTCGTCGTCATCCTTGAAACGAGAATCTTGAGAACTACGTGGTGTGCCTGTCTTATCGGTCGGTTGTCGCAATTGGGTTGAGTCATGCAGCCCAGCCGAAGACTGTGAGGCACTTCTCGCATTTACCTTTTTGCTCTTGGGCGCTTCCTGCAGCTTGAAATCCTCAGTCGGTTGAGTTTTGCCGTTTGTGATCGAGGATGCCCTCGATTGTGCTGGTTTATCAGTCCTGGAAGACTTGGACAGCCGCCTGGAAGCGTCTTTCGGGGGCGGACTCTCATAGTCGGAAGATGGTTGGCGTGGCTTTTCCTGGAAAGCAATGTGAGGAGTCGATGCTTGAGATTGCTCTCTTCGCCTCGACTCGGGCTCGGCCTTGGGGATGCTGAAATAATCCTTCTCTTTCCTTGAACCTGCCGAGGTAACGTGCTCTGTAGCCGATCTTGCGGGAGGCGTGGCAGCAGGGCTTGGATCAAGCGCCACTGGAATGAAAAATCCATGGTCATCCATAGTGGCATTGCTGGCGACATCACTTCCGCCATAGTGAGAAGAGTTGCGGTTGTTTCGATAGGTAGCTTGAGGGAGCGAAAGGCCGCTGTCCTTTTCTCTGTGATCCACACGCTCTGGGGAGCGAGCTGGTCTCGAACTGCTCCTGGATGACGAGTCGCGGTGAGGGTACGACGGTCTCGGACGGGGGGACAGCTCGGTCGGTGTATCAGAATCGGGGTCAACTCGATCGTTCGAGAACGCGCCGTTGGGTATAGCATTCGGCGGCAGCGCTGGCAGGCTCTTATCCACGATCATCGGCGAACCGTCTTTCTCCCTTGACTTTGCCTGTGCGGCTGCTTTTGATTTTTTCCGACGTCTTGCCATGAGGGATTCATGACAGCTCATGCAAAATATGCCCTGCGACGTCCTAGCATATCGAAGGTTTTCAATCTTCCTTTTGCAGTTTCGACAACGGAAGCAGGTTGCGCAGAAAGCCTGGTCCCCCGTAAGGATGGCTAGGTCCTCTATCTTGTTGTTACACGCGCTGCAGCTATATGTGCAGTTGTTGCATATCAAGGAACCGTCGCCTAGAAGCAGAAGATTCGCATCCGAGTCAAGGAGGGTGCCGCAAGTGTTGCATCGGAAACAGTTGAGATGCCATCGGTTCCCAGCTAGAGAAGTATGGTCAGAACGTCGACGATTGAAGATTGACATTCGAGGAGGGGAAGACGCAAATGGGGAACAGGACAGAAAAGGCAATAATCAAGCAGAACGAGCAGTCGACAAGATGATGAGTTTGCCGTGTATTATTAAACTTACCAAGTTCAAAAGCTTTGCCCTCTTCTAGAATCTATCGCGGGCACATCGCCAGTCAGTGATCTATGGCCTCAGAGGAAGGGCTCGAGTGTTGGGTCGGGTTCATACCTCTCCACAACCTTTGCAGGGGAAGCTCTCCTCGCTCTCCATCGGACTCTCGAGGTAGTCATCCATGTTGACGATTCGCGCAGGTCCCAATTACCAACAGTCGTGTATATTCGGTATAGCCAGGCCGTCCTGGCAATGGGGAAGCGGTCTGAGAGCGACGATCTGTGGCCTCAATGTGGTCGGAAGAGCCAACAGTAAAGGGGATCAGGGCACCATGGATACGAGAATCGATGGGTTGCCAGATGGGCGAAGAGGCGAAGCAATGTATAAAGCCGCGACGAGAAAACAAGCCGGCTGTTTAAGACTGAAGCGAAAGCCGTCCAAGAGTATGTATGGTGCTACGGAAGGGGAGTCTGATCTCTTTGTCGAGGGCTCGTCTGTCGGCAGTACTCGATGGGTTCGGCGCACGGAGGGAGAAGTGGTAGGAGGGCCAGAGAAGGACCAGAAGCGCAGACGAGTGTGTAGAGGACTGCTCCTTTGCCGGGTGACAGAGGAGAAGCGCGCGCTCGGTCTGGGTCGGTGCAGAGCGCAGTTGGTAACAGCTTTCAAAGACGCCGTTACCGAATAGGTCGAGTATTATAGAAGGTGTCTACTGTGTTGAGACAAGCGACGACAAGAACGACGAGACGGACGACGGCGACGAAAGAGGTGACGAATTGAAGCCTGCCTCTCTCATACACAACACACTTACTCAGGGTCTAGCGGAAAGCTACGCTGCCATGCTGCTGCTGCTCGGTCGTGCATTACATGTCTGTCATTCAAAAAATCTCAAAGTCCATGCCCCAATCTTCTGTTTAAGGGGAAGAGGGGGAACTGCAACAGGGCTCCTAGGCGGGACAGTGCGAACCGGGTGCGCTCGGGACTGTGCCGACCGCGGGTCTCTAGTGCCAAATGTGGATGCTCTAGGTCCTCATCGGCCAGGTGGCGTGGCTCGTCTTCTCCCCTACCTAGTCGGTAAAGGTAAGTTAGGCCTTCATCCCAAACGTTCGTCAGGGGGTGTTCGAGGTTCTACTGCAGTGTCAGGGTCAGGGTGCCGTCGAGGGTCATGGACAAAGAGTGATCATAATAAATGCAGTACCAAGATGATGCAACGACGATAATACCAACAACAATGGCGGTGTATCTACAATGCCCTAGGTAGGTGTCGTAGTAAATATCAGGCTTCCCAATCCATTCAATCCTTTGATAATATGTAAACAGTCCTTCGAGTCTCTGGTAGGAATCGAGATATCTCCGTTGGGTATATGCCAGCATTAGCATGAGCATCCTCCAGAATGCCAAACCATATGGGCGATCTCCACCATGGCCACCCAAGTCATTAGAGAGATGAACAGAAGTTAAAGTGCAGAGACGTATATAGCCGTTCTAGAACCATATCTCAGATGATTCTCCCACTATTTTATCAGGATACGTGTCTGGTGTCAACATGTGTATTAGTTTGGCCAAGCCTTTGGATCTGATCCTCCTTGGTAATCTCGAAGTCGGTAGCAATCAAATAAGGTTGTCCTTTCCATGACTCTCCCTCTGGAACCTTATGGCTGCAGGAACGAAAGGTAGTGCGATCAAATTGTCCCAAGCCTAGGTGAGCCTAAGGTAATTGAATGAACGAACTGCTCTTTTCTTCTCCCTCCCGCTAGTTCGTCTCATAAAACGCTCAGGAACCGTCTTGTAAGTGGTGGCACTCGGAAAGACAGACTAGCACCAGGGGTTTTTCAACGTTCAAAGAGGCCGGTCACTCGCAAGACATCCAAGCCGCTGACAGCTTTGAATGCCCATCATAATCCCGTCCTGACGGATGGCTGTGCAATTTGCTCCCGTTGTCAATTGGACACAATCGAGCTTCTTTCACTGCTCCTCGGCGGGGGTGACGCAATGTGATCTGTACAGCCAGCGCAGAAAGCCGTATTTGATATACTTCGTGGGCATACGGGAACAGTCCGCGCTTACTGAGCTGACGATCTTGCTAGTCCTTAGCCCGGCGGCCTACGTATCATCTGCTTCTACTAATAAGAAAATGAACGGCGTCCAAGCAAAAGGAGTGCTGCCAATGCCTCGAATACTGTGCTCGCTCACATCACCTGGAGTGGCAGGACTCTTGTACACACGTCCAATCCATCCCGGGACGCTGCCGTGGCGCTCTCTCTTCATCAAATCAGAAAGCCCCCGGAGGACGGACAATGCGCTACTACTACTATATTAATAGCATCAGAGGATGGTCCTGGGTTGCCAAGATTCGCGACTGGTGGTTCCCATTTGATAGCAACCATTCTTCATCAGCCGTCGGCCACGACGAACAATGGACACAGCCTGGCGAACGCCCCTCCTGTGCTGCTGTCCTTGTACGTATGGACCTGCCTGCCAATGAAAGCCTGAACATGCGAAGTAGAAGCACACCCTCCAAGTTTCGACAACAAAAGGCAGGGAGCAATAATAATATTAAATGAGAGACCCAACTGGGCGCAGCCTTATTTGTACCTCGCACTCAAATTGTGTACCTAGTGTGAGAGACATACGATACACACCTGTCCATCAGATAGATATCGGCAGGTGGATATGCTGTATTCTACTGTGTATCTAACTGGAACCCCTGCCCGGGACCACCTTGGCACGATGATCTCGAAGAGAGAGAGAGAGACGCCCTCGCGCGTTGCATGCTCAACGTGTGGTTCTGGCCGATATGATCGACGGCCAGATCGCATATGGCTGGCGCTTTGCTCAACGGCTGACGGGCTGATGTCGGGGGCCGGATCACGATACGTATGTTTCCGTGCATCTGGCGACTACCAATCGCGCTCAGATTTGGTTCAGAATATTCCATGCGTATCATGGAATCCATGGTAGCAGCTTGCAAGGGATGACAAGGTAGCCCCCTCCCCATTCGAGCTCACCAGTCTTGCGAAGAAGTCTCGGTACAGACAACCTGATCGCCCGGCAATGGCTGCTCGTTTGAGTGCGTTGGCACCCCACTCCAAGACGAAAACGATTCACTGGCCAGACTCCACGGGTGATTGACTTCTTGACTGATGGCTCGAGTGATGAGTTCAAGGTCTTGTTCCGGCAATTGAGCACACCATTCAAACCAAGCTCTTACTCTGCTCCGTGCCCTGTCATTAATAAAAGCGCAGGGGTTCAGATAGATACACACATCAGACATTGTACCTACATGCGTAGAATTCGCGAATCGCTACCTACATAGTACAGACACAGGCACTTGGAAACTCCACGGTCGTCGCGTTTCAGCTACAGTGCACTCCACAGCACCCAGGCACTTTGAAGAGCCACCATTGCGGCACATGCCAAGCGAAACGGAACTGCTGGGATTCCTGGGTGCCTTCGACAACCCTGTGCACACCTTCTCTCACGTACACAGTGTCTCCAAGAGCTGTGAGCAGCTACGTGGTGGACTTAGTGCCGTCTATGGAGGTGCCGACCCACTGGCCTAGCATCATTACCATATTATTCCCTCGCCCAGTGACTGGTGAGTGAGCCAACCGTTGACAACCGCATTGGAGCAACTTCATATCCAGTAGGTTGGCGCCACAGCCACACTTATCTACTTTCTTTGAACATCTATTACGGTACACTCGTCGAGTGAGATTCTGCGAATGCCGCCATCATGGAGTCTTTGATGCTGCAATGTTCGGTCGCCCCGAACGGGATCCCTCATGCCAGTCTTCGGAGAATGCAGCATTTGGAGTTACACGCTTCTCCCACATCCTCCACAGCCGATTGGTATTACCACTTGCATCTTGTTTGGGGTAGCTGCGAGATAAACAACATCGATGCCGCCTGGGGCAAGCACTCTTGATTCCATCCGGAGCAACCGATCACGCCCGACACGTGGACCAGCAGGCACATACCTTCTCAGTACTTGAATATCTGCCGGTTGCCCCAGAGAACTTAGTTGGGAGCATTGAGACCACGTCGACGCCGACGCCAACATCCAACTTGTTCATCTATACGCCAAGTTCTGGACGTCTGATGAGAGCCCCGAACAATTCGAGTCTGGACTGCCATGCAGCAGGATTACCTTACCGACAAGGAAGTATGACTCGACTCGGCGGACACCACTCGTGCCTGGCTACAAGGCACTTCCGATTGGTTTGTGGCTCACCTATAAGTCACATGGTCTTAACACACCCGCAGCCGATGTCAAGTCCAACTTTCGCGGAGCCTGGAGCGCTGATTGCCTGTTATAGCCTGGGCATCCTCCTTTCGTCAGATTGCTGTCTCCCTATTGCCCTCGAGCAACAAAGTCTTATTAATATCAATCGCCCCAAAGACAAGGCACGGACGGCAGATGACGGTCTCATCTCCTGAAAGTTTGTATGACGAAATGCCCGAATGCTGAGCCGTGTACGAAAGTATGAAATCTCGGGACTTGCGCATCCAACGAGGGTAAGTCAAAAAGCTCGGCCAGGAGGGGACCAATTGGCATTTTTGGTCATTCCATGTCTTGTAAATTCCCGTAATCATTTTCTACGAAATGGGAAATATTGCAGATAATGCGGGATGCCAATCGACTATAGACATCCCATATCAGGAACGGGCTGACCGGATCGCCGCTTGTGCCGTCTGGGGGCAAAAGGCAAGGGCTGTCACTTGGGAACGGAGAAAACGCGAGTATCCGTGAAACAACCATGACGGATTTCTTTCCCAATCTCGCGCGTTCGACAAATGATGAGATGAGGGCTTACAGTAGCACAAGGAACAGGCACGACGCAATCACATGTTTTGCCCATTTTTCCAAGGACAGAAGAAAAGAAGTTGGTTCTTGACGAAAAGGCACTCTTGGTCGTTCCGTCTGTACCTGCATGAGTTTCACTTCTCTTGCGACTTTCTTCTTCTTCCTCTCCGGCGCCATCTCCTTTTTCACTGTGTTCCACAGAGGGCATCCTGGATTCAATGCCGTACAGTACCTACAAAGCGCAGCGTGTAAGTTGTGGTAAGAATGTCTCGACCCACCTGTCAAACCTGCAGCCCGCTCATGAGACTCTATCTGTGTCGCGCAGCAAAAGAAAAGGAAAGAAAACATTAACAAGTGTGGCATTTTCCACCAATACCGGCAAAGTCGTTGGGACCTTGCACAGCTATAGTAACACGGCGCCGACGTATCTCTCGTGACCGCTCTGGAATGCGACCCAGCCTCACAATCCATCCTCTTTTTCGCGCGGCCTCTGCAGCAGATTTCGAGGAAAGCAGAAAAGAAATGCCACAGACATGCAAGATCGCCGCCTCCATGCACTGATTCTCGTGCGCCGCATGTCCACTACATGACGACACACTATATAACTACCTTTCATACATAATGCGGTCAGCCAAACCCCAAAAGGCACCCGATGTGGCCTTGCACGTTTTCTTGTATGTGTGCTACTGGCTCGCTGCACGCCACACGTATCATAATTCGCGTGTCTCGAGATAGGTGCCTTATCCTTTCTTGTCACGTTCTGGAAAATCCCCCGAATCGGGCAACACGAACGAACGGCTGCTGCGTCGGACCCGAACGTAAAGGATCCTCGCGGAAGCTCTTTTCTAGTCGTGTTCCCCCGTCCGTTGTAACACCCCAGATTCGAAGGGGGGCCCTGGAAGAAAAGCACCCCTGCTTCGTCAGGAACAAGAACGCCCCCATCCGTCCCACCCCTCCAGGGTCTTTTTCGTCCAGGCAAGGCAGGCATACCACATCGTCAACATAAGACGGCCATGTGTTTTCCTCCAAAAAGAGTAGGGTTTTCAGCTCGCTTACCAACGAAGCTCGAATGAAAGGGGATTCGAGGCTTTTTGCATCTCTCCTGGTGTAGATGATCTCTATCTCGCATATATAGAGGTGTACGCCGCAGGAACCAGGGTCACATGTACGAAGTAGGTCCTGCATACATAGTGATGCTCTTTTTTCACGTGTTTGTATATACCGCAGCGAACAATTTTCAGTATGACAATACCAGCATGTACTGGTTATCCCAAGCGGTTTTGCCCGTCGATATACGGTGTACGAGACAGACATTCTTTATCTCTTCGGATTCGCTTAAACAGAAACAAAAAGATGATCCCTCCCGTATATAACGAGCCCAGTCTCCCCCAGGTATCATTCGCGTGTCTAGGGGTATGAGCAAGGTGGTATGGTATACTGGCCCTTCAGCCTCAACTACGGTGTATACCTGTCCTTCCAGGCACCATGTGCCCATCCAGCTCCACCCTCCTGATTGGGAAAGTCTCGCGTGATGCTATCTGTCTACGTAAACTACATACCACTTGGCTAACCTACTTACTGGCCCTGTCGTTTCCAAAACCTCTTCCCTCTTGCAGAGCATGTACGCATTCATCGTCTTGTTCTTCTCGGAACTGGCCTGGCAGGGAAATGATCAAAGGCGAGTATGTCATCACCCTGAAGGTCCCCCTTCTCCTAGTCTACCTCTGGCAGAGTAGGGCTGAACGAGGAAGATTAGATCAAGGGCTTTATCGAGTTCCCATCAATGATCGTACGGCTCCCGGAATACCCCCTGGGCTTCCGAAGTTTCATGTGTGCTTACTTTATATAGAGGGGTTCGATACGACCCTTTGATATTTGTGGGTTGTTCCACGACCCGATCGATGTAACGTCCTTTGTGGAGTTTGACTCTCGAGTCTGGTCATGATGGCTACAGTCCTCAAGGGTCAGATCAGAGGCTGCCAAGCACATAAACATCACCAAAGATCCGGAGATACTGAAAATGAGGCTGCGGAAAGTTGAATTAAGTGAGAAATCCGCATCGAAACCAAGTTTGCCAAGCATTGGGAATTGTAATTCTGGGTTTGGACTCCTCTCTCTAGCATATAGTTCAAGAAGGGCCAGAATTGATAATTACAACACATTTACATAAATACCATAACATTCCACTTTGGGCTGCTGGCCAGGCACCATAACTCAGGAGTCATGCGCCTCGAATCGCAACAATCCAGTTGTTAACATTTGTCCTCTCAACTCCGGGCTTTTTGTTTTCCCTCCCCCAATTGACAATCGTACCAAACCAGTGGTCACCCGTCCTCGAAAAAAGAATAGTCGGATTCATACGCCCCTTTAACATCTGTAAAGGCACAATCGTCGTCTTTACGCGAGACGAACGGATGGCCAAATAGAAACCACGCCACCAACTTCGCACAGTCCATGATCAGCCACAGCTGGGCTGCGAACACGAATAGAGCTACTTTCCTTAACTAGGCGGTGATGCCCGTTTCGCGTTGGTGCTTGACGACGTAATACGTAATCAGGTTCTTGGGGTCGTCCCTGAGCCCCGTCGTGCTATCCCAGAACCTTTGCTCGCCAACTCTCGAGTGCAGTTGGACGCAGAGATGTACTGCGTCCATCCGAACTCCGCTCTCTCTGCTGTCCAGGCACTTGGCGGACAAGGCGCACATGCTCTGAAGCTCGCTCTCGCTGGGATCGTAATCGGCGTGGCTCTCCACGAGCTGCTTCATGATGTGCAGTCCCATTTGCAGGCTGCGACCACTGCGGGCATCCGCCTTCTCCAGCAGTGGCTCGCAGCGCTTGGTCATGGAGACGGCGATTGTAGGTGGGTCTCCCAGCTTGACAAGCTCTTCCGCCAGAAGCTCGAGTCCTGACACGATGTGTGTGCGAGCGTCATAGTTGGCTCGAGTCGTAATCAGTGCTTCCAGCCCACGCGACACGTGAGGCTGGAAATTGTCTCGGGCATTCTTTAGCAGAAGTTTTGTCGTCGCGAGGACTTGGGCCTTCACATCTTGAATCTTGCTAGCCTCGAGGGACTCCAGGGGTGCTTCCAAGTACTCGAATAATCCAAGCAGAAGAGCATCAAATGTGCCGTCCGATGGTATCGACTTGGGATCACGCAACAATGATTGCAGCTTGCGGAATCCATGGACATCAAGAGTTTGTGCCTTTACCCGCTTGATTCCGCTATCAAGTAGACGGGCATTTTGACCAGACTTTTCTGAGGATAGCGTACTCGGTGTTGAATCGCCTCCACTGGGTGGCCCAGCGAGCTGCGCCGCGTCTGCATTGACGGGCTTGTCTTCGAGAACAGGACGCTCGGGACTTGCGCTCGCAGCTGGCCGGGGCGTCGCCTGGTCCTCTGTAAAGGGGTCCTCGTACACCCTGAGAGACTTCGAGGGTGTCTGTACCGGTGTTGGTAGTTTTTCTGGAGCTGCTTCAGGTTCGTCTGCCGCTTCAGGGACTTGTTCATCCTCCTCCGGCGCAATCTCGGGCGTGATGATTTCTGGTACTTCCGGCGCTGGTGAGCCTCTTGACGAATTCGCGCCATCTGTGATACTAGCAATGTTGGGAACGACTAGAGAAAATTCCTCGTTTACTTCGCTTGTCCTGGAAGGGCTACTTGGGAGCAGATCCGATACTGTGGGCTTGACCTTTGCTGGACTGTTTCTCGGGGACGCGATAAGTGGTGCCGTCTTGCTATGAACCGGTCTCGGGGGAGAAGTAATACCCGTCTCGCTGCGCGTCGGTTGGTGCCCGGGCCTGCTCCTCGGCACTGTCCTCTTAGGAGACCCCGAGATAGTCTTGGATGCCACTGGCTTTGACTTTACATCTGGCGGGCTTGAACGCGCATCATGGTTTCTACCGGAGTATGGTCCTGCAGTCGCAGGTCTCGGGGCCATCTCTGGACGCCTCCTTGCAGGTCTCATGGGAGCGGCTGATATTCCAGCATGGGATTTACCGGCCGTGTCTGCTCTTGGCCTCGTTGTAGATGGTGCAGCCGAGGTCGTAGGAACAGTGGACGTGGTTGTTGTCGTGCGCGCGGGAGACACAGCAGCCATGGCGGAACCAGGTCGTTGTGGAAGTGTCTTGGTCGTCAAAGCCCTCTTCTGAGCCATCATGGTCTCCCTGAGGGAAGGTTTGGAAGTGGTACCAATAGTACTCTTCGAGAATCCGAGTCCAGGGCGCGGTGCAGGATCAGGCTTGCCTGTCGAGTTCGGGTTATGCGGGTCCTTCTGCAGAAGTTTCTGAGCGGTGCCGTCGAGTCCATCCATGATTCTGCAAAATTGTCAGCTATTCAAGTTCTTACGATATAGTGAGGAGGGTTCTTCCTACTTCTCGGCCTGAGTGGGCCAGATCAAGGCAAAAGTCCAATATGTGTCACGCATACGTTCCCTTGCTCCTGGGTTGGCATCAGCCAGACCCTTCTTGATGCACTTTTCTAGCAGGTCGAGACCGCCAGAGTGCTCAATGCGACTTTTATGGTGGCCCTCCTTCTTGATTATCGTCTTCAGCCAGCCACTAGCATATGTTCGCGGGTTGACATTTTTATCCTGGCAGGCCATCCACATGTGTTGCATGATCCTAGCATTGTATGTGACCCGGCCCACGATGGTCTCAACGGTCGTGTTGGCGAGCTGAGAAGCAATCTTTTTGGTGTTGGCCGTGAGCTTGACAAATGTCTGCATGAACAGTTCGACCATTGGATCCATGCCAGGTCCAAAGGTATTGGCGATATCTTGGACCAGAACACATGATTCCTTGGATAAACTCGTTCTCAGAGACGTGACGCCCTTGATGATACCGTCCTGCAGCGCCTTGCATCCCACCAGAAAGGGTTCCGGGAAATCGGAGGGCACATTTCCAGCGATGAGCCTGCGCAATTTGGTAATGCTTTCCTCGCGCTTGAGCCAGTTCTGCTCCGACTCTCTGCCGTCGAACCACATGTGCATTTCCCTAAAAATTTCATCCAGCTCGCTGTTTGTATTGACGTAAGATGGCTCGACCGTGTCTGCTTTCAACTCTGGGGGCACAGGGGTATTCGATCTGTCGATACCAAGGGACGAAACGCTTGCAGTCATGTTCGGTCGTACCAATGGCGCCGAGTCGGGGCGCGTCTCTGGTTCGATCCGGGAAGCCGAGGTCGGGGCCAGCTCCTTGACGATCGCGGACTCGATCGCTGGTCGCACTTTGAAATTCTTAAGCTGTTTCTTCAAGTCCGACTTGGCCGGGTTGGAGGCGTCCCTATGACAGGTTAGCAATTGGGGTCGTCAGCTGCGCTCGATTGTGGACATGCCTGAAGAGCTCGATCACAGTGACCTTGGCTGTGTCGCGCACCATTCCGTCGGCGTCCTCTAATAATTCCATCAGTGTCGGGACGAACGACCTAAACGGCATGCTGTGCTCCTTGTGCATCTAGGTTTACTGTAAGCCACACGAATCCAGATGCGCACACTTGACACGGGAAGGCGTACCTGAAGTAACCACTGCATTGATGCCTCCTTGGCTCTCGAGCTCTTTCCCGCCATGGCAACGTTGCGTACGAATCGCTCGGCCTCGGTCGGCGTCACCAAGTACATGGTCGTCATGGCCTGTACGGCGAGTGCCCTCAGCTTATCCCTCTGGTCGCCCAGCTTATCGACCACCAGGGGCAGAGTGTTCTTCGCTTCCTTGATGATATACTTGGGCTCCTGGCGGGAGAGGCGCGTGAGCAGGTGGTTGAGCGCGGTAAAGCCGGCGTTGGCGAGGATGGCGTGTTGCGACGCCGAGGCTAGGCGCAGCGCCTCGAAGAGCGGCTGGACGCAGGAGTCGGGAACATTGTGCTGCTTGATGCCGGACTTGACGGCCGTGACGGCCTGGGACTTGATGTCAATGGAGACATCTTTGCGCAAAATGACCAAGAGGTCGGCGACCTGCTGGTCGGTTATCCTCTCTGCCATACCCAAAAGTTGGAGGGGCAGGGGATGGCTTCGAGGTAATTTCCTGGAGTGTTCGGCTGGGTCAGTCGCGCGGATTCCGGATCAGACGGTTGTCACTGGGGGAGAAAAAAAAACGCGGGAGGTGGCGTCGAAGCAAGGTGATAGCAGCGCCGGGCGGAGCGCGCAATCGGAGAAGCAGGACAGAATTGATGCCGCGCGATGTAGAGCAGTGCGACGTACTAATTGATGTTATTGACAATCGAGACTGTCTGGCGATTCTGCGACTCAGAGCACAGGTCGAAGCATGGAAGGCTGTGTGTAATAAGCTATCGAGTTCGGCCGGACGCTACGTGCAAAGAAGGCGAGAAAGCAGCAGAATTGGGCGCGGATACGCGGTTTGTTTTGTTTGTGGCAGTTCAGTATTGGGAGAAAAGAAAGCAAGTAGATGTCGCTTCCCGCCCAGTATGTATCTGCGGAAGCTCGTCGAGCCCGTGTTGTCTCTTTGCCTTTCCTGCGGCACGATGCGACCTAAAACCCCCCACATTAGTAAACGGCGCTAAATACTGCCCGAGCAACCAGAGTTCAGTCAATAAAAGCAGGTGAAAGTACATTACCAATATGCCCCTATGGAGCTCGTGGAATGATCACAATCAGCGAGACTCTTTTTTAACTACATTTCTTGGATATCTCTACAGCATCTTATTCTTTTCGACTATTGCCCACCATCTAGACTAACGGGATATTAAGATTCTAGTGGCTGAGATTCCGGCTCGAGCACAGTTCCCCCTGGGGTCCAGCGTAGCCCACGGTACATTAGTCGCAGGGTCAAGCCGCCCAAACTCGGGGATTCTACTTATTAATATCCCCTTGAGAGGCGCTGTGAAAAGACGCGCCAATCCAGAATCCCGCACTCCAGTAAATATCCCAGAAAACAAGACAAGACCCCGACGGCGAAAATGGGCACTACACTAGCGGAGGGGCAAATGTCAATCAGGGACTTGTCCGACTGTGGGACATGTTCGACCGGGGGGGAGCATTTCAGCGACCGCGGGGCAAAGGCTCCCAGGTATGTAACCTTCCTGGTATCTATAATATACGACAGAGAGGATGCCGGACCATACAAATGCTGGCCCGGGCCAATATAATTGCTGCTCTGCCCTGTTTCGGAGGCGTAAAAGAGGCGACTTTTGTATATGAACCCGGAATACGAACTGATCATGGGTATCACAGCACCACATTTTGTCTACCGTTGTATAAGTATTTCAAGTTGCGCTTCATGAATCTTCTCTTTTTTTCAATGTCTCAAAAATAGCCGGACCATAATTGTGTCACATGAACAGCAAGCCACTTACTTGACAAGTCATTCATACATCCCTCTACTGAACAGCATCGTCACGACTCATTTCTAAACTTATTTTGCGTTTTATCGCAACGTGTCAAGTCTAACCAACAAAGAAATATCTCAAGCCTGGCCTGCACTTGCATCAGTAACAGTCAGTGATCCCGGTTTGCCGCCTCTACCTAATCCGCATCTGTAAGCCCATTTGGAGTAGGACGATCCTCCAGCCCAGTCCGTGCGGTACATCTTTTCCCCAAAGTTACATGCCTCTGCCACCGTTCAGCTCCGTCGCGCCCCGGCCCGAGCACCTCTTCATGCCGGGCATATCCTACCAGATCGAGGCGCCGTCCTCCACGTCGGCGGCCCCAACGCCCTCGCCGCTGCCCCTCCGCCTGGCCCCGGAGACATCATCATCGTCGTCCCGGGACAACGGCGGCGAGAGCGGGAATGATAGCGGCAGCAGCAAGCCGTTCCCGGCGCCCAAGCTGCGCCTCGAGATCCGGGACAACGGCGGCGAGAGCGGGAATGATAGCGGCAGCAGCAAGCCGTTCCCGGCGCCCAAGCTGCGCCTCGAGATCCGGGACCTGAACCACGCGGGCGCCGGCATCTTCCTGCACGCCATCAACGCCTCCAGCACGTTCGCGGCGTGCCTGCAGAACGTGCTGCAAAAGCTGTACGTGTCGCCCGAGGCGTCCGGCGCGCCGCACTACTACAAGCCGCCGCCGACGCGGTCTGTGACGCTGGTGCTGCGCGACATGGGCGGCGGCGTCGCCTACACGACGGGCTCGGACCTGGACGCCGACCACAAGGAGATCCACCTCAACCTGGGCTACGTGGCGGGGCTGCCCCCGGCGCGGCAGGCCGCCGAGGTCACGGGCGTGCTGACGCACGAGCTCGTCCACTGCTACCAGCACACGGGCTACGGCTCGTGCCCGGGCGGCCTGGTCGAGGGCATCGCCGACTGGGTGCGCCTCCGGTGCGGCCTCGCGCCGCCGCACTGGGACAGCTCCAAGCCCGGCACCCGGTGGGACGGCGGGTACCAGCACACGGCGTACTTTCTGGCGTATCTGGAGAAGAGGTTCGGCGACGAGACGGTGCGGAAGCTCAATGACACCCTGAGGACGACGAGGTATGAGGAAAAGGCCTTCTGGACGAGGCAGCTGGGCAGGCCGGTGGAGCAGCTCTTTGAGGATTACATAGGGGACTTGAAGGGAGAGGGCGCCGTCGTGGAGAAGACCGAGAAGGGAAGCAAAGATGAGAACAAAGTTGATGAGGCAACGCAGACCTAGCAGAGTGGGCAGCCCTGGTCGTTCCAGCAAGGGTGGTAGGGGGTCATCATGACATATGATGTGGCATGCGAGACAGAGACGATATCACTTAATTCAACCGCAACATTTAATCTCACCCTCAATCCAGTTCTTAAAAAGCAACGAGCGGTTTTCCACATAATTCTGGTCAATGAGGGTTCGCCCTTCACGATTGATAGGTGTGAATGACTGTCCAGTTGAAAGTGAATTTGCCTGCCTATGCCTAATAAACGATTTGATCCTCATATACGCCAATTATCAAGTTGTCCTAAAGTGCCTTGTATCCTTCCCTTTTGACGCCTTGCCTTGCAAAGAATAAACAAACAACCCAGAGAAGATGATGTATAGACAGGTGAGAATTGAAGACTGCGCGTTTTTTATAGGCGAGCAGGGTGAGCACCGCCATCGCTCTCGGAGATAACACTGCCGACTTCAGTCCAACTTGCTGGGGTGAGCATGCCCTCGTCATCACTCATTACATCGTCGTGCCGGCCAGAAACTGAGTGGATCTCCTCGCCAATGTCCTCGCCGGAGCCTGCAAGCGAGGCTGAGTCGGTGGGTGTCAGTTGGCCTTCGCTGATCAGCTCGGGCTCGGAGAGAGGACCGGCAGGTGAGACTGGGAGCGGCGAGTAAAAACCAGAGTGAGATGCTTGTGCCCACGCCTGGATTGAGCTGTAAGCATCATGCCTGTCCTCCTGTCCGGCCGTCATGTATTCCTCGGGTCCGAGTTCAGATACCGAGGCAGGAGCAGGCGGAGCCACTGGCTGACGGATGGGGGTCTCAACGTCAATCAGGTCAGACGGGATGTGCTCTGGAGGTGATGAAAGTGTGGCGCTCGTCTTACGTTCACGGTCGTCCTGGTGACCTTGAGAAACACTGTAGATGTCATCCAGCTCATCCTTCTCTGGCTCCATCAGGCTGTTCTCGAGGGCAACGTGCTCATCGATACCGTGTTCATCGGCAAAGGGGTTCGTCAAGACCGAGTAGTTGAGGCCGCGAACGCCCTCGCCACGACGTCTCAGACCCTCTGCCTCGACACCCTGAACATCAGCACCGCTGTTGAAGATGAAGGCTCCCTTCTCGTTGGTGGCGTCTTTTTTCAGAAAGTCATCAAAGCTCGAGCCTCTAGATGCGGTTCGTCTTGGCTCGACCTCGGTTATCTTCTCCTGGTCCTTCTTCTCCTGGTCCTTCTTCTCCTGGTCTCTCTTGGAATCGGCAATGGCATTCCAGTACAGCAGCTCTTCCCTCTGCCGCCGCCTGGTCTCCTCGTCCGCATCGACACCTGGCTCGCCGCCAGCGCGGACGTCGATGCCCCTGGACAGCAGGAAGCCCTCGGCATCCTCGGGGCGGTTGTAGAGGTTCTCGCGTTCCTGCGGGGAAATGCTGTCGCCGAGAGAGTGCAGGGCGACGGCGATGCGCTGGCGCAGGTCTTCGGCAATACGTCGCAGCTCTGGCGACTCGTAGATGGCGACGCCGACAGCGACGACGACGCCAACGGCTATGACGCCGGCTGAGAGAGCAGCGTGGTTAATGGGGGGCATTCTTCTTGCGTGTCTCAGATCACATGCAGCAGCAGGAATGGGGGAAACAAATGTGGAACAAATTGGAACTGATGCAAAAAGTTGATAATCAAATGAGAAATGGCAAATGAAATGATTTTGATTTTCTTATTTGGCAACAAGCAACACGAGAGAGACGAAGGAGCTGATCATCAGTCCTCGAGACCGAAGCCACGCAAGCAAGGTAGTTTGATTTTGCCACCACTCTGCCAGCGCAGGCAAGGCAACCATATTTGTCAATCAACTGAGGAAGAGCTCCGGGGTTGAGACGTCGCTCGTGCTTCCTTGTGGCACGAGCGCGGGGTATGTGACCACTGAACTTGCAAGACAGCCAGCTGCTACCAGCGACCTACCTTTCTCGCCTCTGGGCACTGGAGAGGGGGTGGGTTTTCTTTTGTTTGGCAGCGGGCGGAAGTGATTGATTGATGGATCGATTGGCAGTAAGCAAGCGAGGTAAATGGAAACAAAAAGTCCTACCTTTGACAGCGATCGGTATAGGCATTCTTCGTCTTCTCCCCAGGTCTGTTTAGCGAAAGAATGTGCTTAGGTATGTAGGGTGTAATAAAGAGGAAGAAGGAAAGTAATTGACATATGCAAAAGAAAGACGAGAAAGAGGCCTCTGCACCGGGCGATGCTTACTTACATTACACATGTAAAGCCAGCCTCGAGTTCCTCTCCCCCGACTCAGGGAGAAAGCCCCGAGGGGCATCACCACGCGTGACGCACTCCAAGGCACACTCCGCGAGGTCACTACGGCGCCATTACGTCCCCTATGTCCGTTAGAAAGTTCTTGGTTACCTCTCGACTTACATGTGTGACTTACCTAGTTCTGACCCTATTTTCCTCTGTCCTTGCTGCAAAATTCAGCTGCAATGTGTGTAAGCCTCAAATTTTAGTTTCACAAGTTGACTGCTTTGCGTGAGCGTCAGCAACGACATGCAAACAAATGCCTTTGCATATGAGGTCTTGCATATACTGTACCCCCCTTGCCTCCCCTTATCTCTCGCGATAACGACTTACAGCCCCGCGTCTGCAAGCACCACGCACTGCATATCCACGCCCCTGGACAGTTTTGGGCGGATACATGCATTCGAAGCACAATTGTCGACTATAACGGTCACACAACATCATTCATATAACTGTTTGACACTTCCGGTTTCCTTGGGATTTATCGGGATAGGAAATTCGGCCAATTCCCACCAGATTGAAGTTTTCTTTCTCCTGGGGCTGTATCTCCAACGTTGTCTACAATAATGCAATCACAACAGAGCCAGCTCTTCCAGACTGCCAGTCTGCCTATCTCTATGGCTATACTGTACCACTCATCAATCAACTCTCGTGTTTAGAACGATTGATTTCTCAACGCGAAACGGTTCCCAGGGCTTTGTTTCTACGCCGTACGTTTCGAGCCCCATGGCCAGACTGTTCTGGTCCTTTGGTGTTGTAGAACTACCTACTCCTCTAGCTTCTAGCGTTTCGATATGGATCGAGGCTCGAACAGCGGAACCACATCTTCAATGTCAGCCAGACTTTTGATTAACCTGCACCTCGTTCGGTCCGTTCTCGATGCGACCATGACCTTTCATGTCCAGACTTGCAATTCAACTCCCTCAAGAATCCGAGCCTGGGATCTGGACAGTGTTTGAGACCGAGTGGCGTGCCGGTACGAACTTCGCAGCCGCTTCGTTCTAGTCGGATCTTCAGCGTTCCTCTAAATCATATGACCGCATGTTCATATATCTGATAATGTCTGTCTCACTTGGAGCATGATGACTTGGTATCTGCAGACTACATACCACCTCACAGCAACAGACAGATCAACTCGGATCAACGTCCCGCGAGCTGAACACGCAAATCATCCACCTGGAGAGGCGACTTCTACCCTGATCAGTGGTACACCAAATCTAGGGAGCTGATCGAGCTGGTCTTCGCTGCGCGATCCCAGTACGTATCACTAGAAATGAAGCTAGCCGTGGAAGTTCGAGGGCCTCGGCAACGGAATTCAAACACTACCCACGAGGGAGCTGCAAGGTGTGAAAAGGTGAATGCAGGTGGACGGGGCACCGGTATAGCTTCGCCGTGCTCGCCGTGCGTACGTAGTACCTGTGAGATTCCCAACCCATCTCGCCATCCACCACTCGTGGGGGGCGCTCCCACTCTCCGAGGACAGGATGAATGGGCCAATCTGTCGGCTCCGCTGTGGAGTATAGGTTCTCGTCGTATCGTTGGCCGTGGACCAACAAGTAGCGCACCACAGATAGAAAGTGCATGAGTCGAGCAAGGCTGCAGCTCTCTTCCTTCTTCTCCAGTGGTTCGGCGAGCTCTCTCCATAGTCCATTCACTGCGCCCATCTGCCATCTCATCATTCCCTACTCCGTACACTTTCTGCGGGGAAAGGTAATCGGGAATCTGTTTGCCAAGATTCTCATCTCCAGGTTTTGTTCAAGAAGACTTGGTTCGTGTTCTTCTTGGCGGAATTCACTTGAGCAATTAGGTAATAAGTAGGTGGTGCTGTGTGGTAGTTGGTTGATAATCTTCTTTCTCATTCGCTCGCCGTTATCTATGTACAAGTCTCTTCCAGCCAAGGCGGGAGGAAAAGAGGATTTAAACCAGACCAAGTCTAGACCTGGACTGGATATGAGAGAGATAGAGAGAAAAGAGACACGACTTCAGATCTCGAACATCCTAGCAAGACCACTGATGAGGCAGGTATTCGCGGCCTCGCAGTCTTGCGAAGGAAATCCGAAACCGAAAAAGAAAAAAAAAAGCTCGCGTTCTTCTTCTAGAGATAAACCAACGCCACCGAGCTATCCGTATTCCTACATAGGATAGCGTACCGAAAAAACCGCGAAACGGGGAATAATTTTCCAACTCCACTTGTAAAAAATGCTGCAAGACCGGAAAAGAGACGAAAAGAAACAATAGAGACCCCTTTAGATCAGGGGTGTTGCGCCATTGGTGAGAGCGAACTAGTCGCTCTGGGCCCCCACAAGCCGCAAGGACAAGCTTTTGCGACAAGCGTCGGCCTATGTCGGTATTGGCTTGGGATCCTAGATTCCTGAGCTGGGACCCATCCCACCTTGATGTAGAAGATGGGATCGGGACAGGATGCTTTGTTCTATGCGGTCGTGGGAACGGAACGACGTTGGGCGTCCTCAGCAGTTGCTATACAATGTATAATATAGCAAAGTGCTTAGTGGGTGGAGGAGACCGAGCCGGCCGACGAGGTGGTCTTGCTGGACGAGGCAGACATGTCCGAGTCGGTGCGGGCGAGGTTGCCGTTGGCGTTGCGGTGCTTCTCGCTGCGGGAAGAGGTCAGATACAGGCTGTCAAAGAAGGATTGTCTAGTAGTGATGATGACTTACTATCCGTGGCGGTCACCATGGAGAGTGCACTTCCACTTGCCTCCGCCGGTCTTCAGGGTGAAGGTGACAGGCTTGGTGTCAATGACAGACTTGATATCTTGGTTGGGCATTTTGAAAGATGTGATGGGTTGTTCACTTTGGGAGTCTGGTGATTATGATGGAGCACAGGAGTTTTCGGAAGTTCTGGCGAACGGTTTCTGTGTCTGAGATGGAGTGAAGATGGCAAAGTAAGTGAAGAGTCAAAGGAACGAATGGTGATAGGGAGGTTCTGGATTATATAGGGAAATTTCCCAGCGGCTGACCAGAGGACCCGTAGCCCCAGATGAGCAACCCCGAGTTCTCCAGTATTGGTCAGATCGGTGCGTGATTTTAACATTGTGTCTTATTGTGGAGTATTCGTCTCGTCTCGTCCTACGACGAGATGGAAAACACCGAGAGAGGTTTTGGCACTTGTGCCGATGGGACGAGCTCTTGATCCTGCCGAACCTGGAATAGATGCACCCAGTCGGCGGGACTACCCAACTAGCATCGCAAACAAGCATCTCCCACACGGTACTAGAGCACTAGTGCAGGGCACTTCGTGGGTTTGATGGTGAACCTGGGCCTTGGTACGCCCTTTCTTTCGTCAAATATACTGCTACGTTGTACTTGGATATCGTGTGCTTGGGACGTGGGATGGCTACTACTAGTACAACAAAGCATCTAGGTCACAGGCTGGTAGCGAGGCGTGGCCTCTTTTCCATCCCCTACCCTGATGATCGTTATTCGCTCAAATCTGGATAGAAATGGGAAGGGGAAAGCTGAGGCAGCTGATGCTAGGTTGTTCATGTACCACATATCCTCTCAGTCATGTTTCGTTTCGCATACGAAAGGCAAGGGATGGCAGCCTCGATCATCCAGGCAGCTTCTAGAAGTATTCGAAGAAGAGCACAACGCCAGCCGATGTTGTGCTGCCGAGGGGATCTTTCTTGGCAAATCCAACGCCCGCTATTTTGCTTTTTGGGATGGGCTTTCCTAAAGGATGGGTGTGCCCGACGCTGATTGGCCGTCTAGGAAATGACGGCCACCCAATCCCCGTTGTATCCGTCCCGGGCGAGCGACGACACTGCAGACTAAAACTCGCGCGTTTCGCGGCCGGAGAGTCGCATTTTAGTGTAGACAGCGAGCCGACCTTCGCAGTTACGAGTATCACTAATAATGGTGGATATTTAGGGGACCTCACAAACAGGGCGATTCTTGGAGGCTTGTTTTCCCTTTCCATCCTGCCATGTAGTATTATTACTGATGCCGGCGGTGAATCTCTCGGGTCTCTGCTCATCTGGCCGGTACCTTTTTTCGATCTTCCCCCCCATGATGGCCACTATGACGAAAAGCCCGACCGGCTTATCGTGGGACGTGGAACCTGGGACAAAATGTGTCCACTGTCTATTGCTCGCCTGTCGGGGCCGATCCCGCTTACTATTTCGATGGGCACGGCTTCTGGAGAACTGGAGCCCTGAAAGCTGCTGCCAGCCAACAGCCAGCCAGCCAAGCACTGCCTCTCGGCCTTGCTGGCAATGCTGGTTGGTTATTTTGCCCGCCCTAGCTTTTTACTTTTGCGCCTCGGTGCGTTCTGCGCTTATATCCGCCACGTTATGGGGCTTTTTCGTGGGGAAAACAAGGGCTCTTGGGCACGGTTCGACCGAAAGACGCAATCGCAGTAATGATGGGCAGCATCTGGCATTTCGAGACCTGTCAATGGACCGACCAGCTGCTGCAGCTCCATTGCAAATGCACCACGGGAACAAGGCGTTGGCCAAGCGATGTGATTAGCTTGGGAGAGCTGAAATGACGGGCTGACGGCACTTGTAGAGCTGGAGAGTTGAGGCCGTAGTTAACCAGTAAGCAGTGAGCTGATCCCAGAAGTCCAGAGACTGTGACGAACATGGAATTCGACTTTCGTCAAGATGGACTTCCAACAAAGACAACGCTCCGCTAGATGGCCACCAACCTTGGCCTCCAGGGTGTACGGTGTAGCCTACGGGTACGTACTTGATCCTCGACTCCGGGAACAGCTTGGAGAATTATAATTGTCGTAGTGTACAGGTGTACTGTACACCTGAATGCCAGGTATCACATCACATGGTCTCTACAAGCATGGGACAGTGAGTGGAAACTTACAAAGTTGTGCTGAATCATACACGGATCGAGTCCGGAGTGCTGTGGCGGCAGACAGCACTGCCACAGATTGCACGGTTTGGACACAAACGCTTGGTGGTCGACATCTCAGGCAACTTCGATCCAACGCGTTTCTGTAAAAGTAACAGACATCAACTGAAAAAACCGAAGTAATTGTGAGCAAGGAAGGAATACCATGTGGGCGTCTTGACTCGCTGTAACATTTCGAGTGATTACAACCTTGTGAGATAGAATAATTCTCCATGATTCTCTAGCACATCTTTATGACATGGTTATCAACCTGATCAAGTGACCATCTTTTACCCCAGAAAAATAGAACAAGCAATATATACGCCAATAATCGGATTCAATGCAAGCGGTTGCCCTGTCAGATGATAGGCCAAAAGACTCCTCCCAGGACCCTGGTGTGGTATAGCTTGTATATTTTCGTCATTCTACCTATACTCTGGCAGTGCTTGCTGCGTCACCTCCAAGTTCCAAGCATTCACATTTGAGTGGAAATTTTACAAAGTCACTCGAACTTGCCAACTTGACATATGCAGTGTAAATTTCAGGCTCCCTGGTATATGCGCCATTCACTTCTCATATCCAACCATAAGACATTGTGCCACAGACGATTGCCCATCGTGATTGCCAAATGGAATCCAATCTAATCATGCAAAAGTCGTCTCAATTCTTGTTGTACAGTCTACTTCCCGACCAGCCCAACTCTACAGGGGGAATATTATAGGAGGATCGTGTGGTATTTACAACTTGGAAATGATAGCGCCTGCGTAGTCGGAGGTGCTGGCCTTGCCGCCCAGGTCACCAGTCAGGTACTTTCCTTCGGACAGCGTGGCGAAAGTAGCCTTCTCGATTCTGTCGGCGTACTCGGTGAGACCCATGTGTCTCAGCATCATCATGGAGCTGAGCAGCAGGGCGGTGGGGTTGGCCTTGCCCTGGCCAGCAATATCGGGGGCGGAACCGTGGACGGCCTCGAAGATGGAGCACTCGTCACCAATGTTGCCCGAGGGGGTGAGACCCAGACCACCGATCAGACCAGCGCACATGTCGGAGAGAATGTCACCGTACAGGTTGGGCATGACCAGGACCTTGTCGTTGTAGGGGATGGGGTCGGTGACCATCTTCAGGCAGGTGTTGTCGAGCAGCTCGGACTCGAACTCGATACCGGGGAAGTCCTTGGCGATCTCCTGGCCGACCTTGAGGAACAGACCGTCGGACATCTTCATAATGGTAGCCTTGTGGACGACGCGGACCTTGTTGCGGCCAATCTCCTGGGCGTGCTGGAAGGCGAAGCGCAGGACACGCTCACTAGCCTCGCGGGTGATAAGCTTGATGCTCTGGACGACACCGTCGACAACGACGTGCTCAATGCCCGAGTATTCACCCTCGGTGTTCTCTCGGATCAGGACGGTGTCGACGTTGTCGTAGGGGGTCTTGTAGCCAGCGACGGATCGGCAAGGACGCAGGTTGGCAAAGAGGTTGAAGGTTCTTCGGAGGGTAAGGTTAAGGGAGACGTGACCCTTGCCGATGGGAGTCTGAAGACTGTTAGTCCCGCACTCGTTTCAAGTCTGCTCTGATATTTTCCTGCAGAGGGCCAGGGAACCTACGGCAAGGGGACCCTTGAGGGCAACCTTGTTCCTTTGGATGCTCTCAATGGTCTCTGAAGGGATGGACTGCTTGCCATCGACAAGCACGGGAGTAACATCGACGGGTTCCCAAGAAACGGGGGCCTGGGCGTGAATTAGTACCGTGAACATGTGCCCGGTTGAAAGTGGTTTCCACCAACCTTGGCAGCAGAGAAGATATCCTTCACGGCCTGCGAGATCTCGGGTCCAATACCATCACCCTCAATGATGGAGACGGGGTAGTTTCCCTAAGCAAAGCATCAGTTTCCTGCAACTTGATTCAACGGCTCGTGGCCATGGCGATTGTATAGTGCTCAGACGCTCCCAGCTGATCGATCGTGTTCGAGTTGGACTGAGTGATTTCCATCTCGAAATCGGCCGTGGCGTGGTGGTCTGGCAGACAATCTGATCGAGGCAAACGTACACTGGCATCCTTCACACCGTTGAACTTGGCGACCTTTGCGGAGTAGAATCTCTTTAGGCAGAGTTAGTTCATGATTGATGCGACGGGATATCGTGGTAGCTTGCCATGGAAAGGGTTGCGCCAACACGGGGAGCTGCGCGGAGGCCCTGGCGACGCGCAGGCGCCGAAATTGCTCGGAGAGTCAACATGATGTGAGATGTCGGGGGAGATTGGCACGGCTCAGCTCCTAGATACGGGGTAAGGATGCCGGTGGTTTTGAGGTCGACGGTATGAATAACAAAAAGCTTTCGAGGGATTATCGGGTCGGTTCAAAAGCACATGCGCCGATAAACAAGCAGAAGATCTGATAGCGGGTGCGCTCGGGTGAAAAAAGCGGCAATCGAGCTAGGACTAGCGGACCTTGGAATCATGCTGGTTTGCGAGATTATGTACTTAGCGAGCGCTACATTCACTACTGTACCTACCTACCAAGTGAGATCATCGTACATGGTCGTGTTTGTAGATTAAGCTTTTAGTATATAACAATACTATCCTTAAACATACGAATTCATATAACCAATTGAGAAATTTCATACAAGTAACTGTTTGCTTAGTGTCAATGTAAATGTTCCGAACCTTCTCTAAAATGAGGCTCTGGTGCTCTTTCCCTCGATTGCATTTTTGCGGATGCTAGATTGCCGAAACCTGCTAAGAAGTGCACTCACTCGCTGCACAGGAGAAACAACTGATGCAACCCCCTGTCAATGCCTCTGGACTCCGCTAAGCGGGAAGCAGATTTAGCGTCTTGCGGCGATTAGAGGTTGAGCTACAGTTCACCTAGCGACCAGGGTCCCGCATCGTCGACTGGAGTCCCGATCAACTGCATTAGCTGTCAACACAATCACGTCCAAGTTGAACTATCCCGAACTTCGGCTCTCCAGACGTTGGATTCCTTTCCTCTTGGGAGCTTTGGATCTACGCCTTGGAATCCTTCCTCTACGGACGCCATCCCTGGCCGGTTGGCCTCAAACATGCTAGGTTGGGCGGCAGCTCGACTCCTATGAACAGCCATGGCTACTACCGACTTCAATCGCAACGTGCTCGAATTCTACGGCCTGTCGACCGACTTTCCCACAGAATGGCCGTCGGACAAGGACAAGAGCGACGCCTCCGACAGCGAGGAGGAGGCCAAGAAGCTGAAGCAGAAGCAGAATATCCAGCGGAGAAAGTCCCGTTACCAGGCTCTCGAGCGCGCCGTTAGTACAAGGTCGAGTGTGATGGGAGGTGACAAGTCCGTGAACAGTCTTCTCAGTCGCGATGAACCGGATCCTCTGGGCGGCAGCGACAGTGTGGTCAGGTCCTTGATCCAATTTGGTGTGCCCATCAAGGAAGACACTCGACTCCGCACAAAGTTCCTGCTCTCGTCGACCAACTTCTCTCCGTCACTATTCCTGTCTCAGCTGCACTCCTTGGACGATACCCGAGCCCTCGAAGCTGGACTCGACAACCTGTCGCAGTCCATCGACCAGAAATCAGCATCACTGAAAGTCCTGGTGGAGTCCAACTTTGAGCGTTTCGTCCGGGCCAAGGCCACCATCGACAATGTTTACAAGGAAATGAAATACAGAGGCGTGGAGCCGCCCTCACCGGGACGAGCTCGCGCCCATTCAAGACACGCCAGCAGGAGCAGTTTTAGGAACAGCATTAGCGGTGCGAATCTCGGAAACGCCCCTCTGACCCCTGCTACGCCCGCATCGCCCGGTGCAGATGCTCGAAAGAAGAATGCCCTCATCAAGGAGAGCGATTACGGTGTCGCTGGAATTAAGACGCCTCTGCTTGATGTGTCTGCAAAGGCGGAAGATGTCTGGGGCCCAGCATTGGGTGGCAGGGAAAAGGAGGAGAACCTGCGGACAGTTCAAACATCACTAGAGCGCTACAAGGACTATATCGAAGCGAGCTCCAATGTTGCCGAAAGCATCAAACGCAAAGACTATGAGACACTGATAGAAGAAGTCTCTCGCGCTCGGAAATTCGCCGACGAAGCGCGCAAACTGGTCGAGAACTTGGGTTCCACGACTCCTAGTGAAAGCCAGACTTACCAGATTCTGTTGGCCGCAAGAATGTGGCACGATGTGGACGACCAGATCCAGTCATTCAAGCGCGACGTTTGGAAGAGATTGGTCACATCCCACAATGCGTCCAAGGCCGAGAACCTTGCTGGACGTCCTCAGGATCAGCATATGGAGCTCATCGGATTATTACTCGAACTGGGCGTCGAGAACAACCCTATCTGGATCTGGTTATTGAGCCGGTACGACTACCTTAAGGGGAAGATAACGTCAATGGCAGATCGGGCCAAAGTCGAGATCGAGGTCTTGCGCAGGCGGTTGGCCAATGGTGAAAAGCCAGCACCACAGACGGTAGCGTCGCACTTGAGGGTGCTGGGCCGTCAGTCGGGAGAGGGCAAGCCCAACGGCATCGATTCGGCAGATGTGACGGAGCTTTGGGAGAAGATGCTATCATTCTTGACGACGCTTCTCTCCACGCAAGGCGTCCTTGGCGAGGTCCTGGAATTCTGGCAGACTGTCGAAGGCTTCATTGATGGGAGGACGCAGAGGACTCTACCAATGGGTTTCAACGCCGAGTCTCGTGAGCACCATCGCTTCTCCGAGCAGAATACAGACCAGCTGCGGAAGGCGACCGTGGAGCTCGTCGACATGATTCGACAGCATGTACTCGAATTCTTTGCTGGCGCTCCACCTGAGGACATTTCCTTGCTCTTCTCACCACTGCCGCCTTCGCCCGGCACGCCAATGTCGGCTTCACTCACGCCTACTGCTCTGAGAGATCCTCGTTTCAACTTTGACGCAAAAAATCTGCCCCCGCCCTCTCCCAAACGTGGCGAATCGTACGAAAAGTTCGCTTTCTGGCCGCCAAATTCCAATTCTGTAAGCGGCGTGCATTACCTGTCGAAAATGCTCTCGCTCGTCGGTACTGGGGCTGCCGAGATGGCTGGCATCAGTCCGGTCGGCGAAGGAGACACGAGGCAGCTGGATCTCCTCAAGGCATTGGTTGGTGCCGCTCGGGAGCGATGCGTCAATGCCATTTGTGGTGCTTGGAACAAGGACGCCGAAAACATCAAGTACGTGGAAGATTGGCAGGGATCGCGTGAGATGGGAGATGTGACCAGAATGCCGGCCACCTTTTCGGGATTCGAGGGCGCCTTGCTCAGCGGGATGCAAAAGATCCTCTATGTTCCAGAAGCCGTGGCCAAGCCGGGCGCTGCGGATATTGTCCCCCCGCCCCCGACAAAGCTCCTTCAAATGGTTCGCAGCCAGTACGTCACCACGCTCTATAAAGCTTTGAGTGGCATGGTCGAGAATGCAGAGCGATCAATCAAGACAGAGGAGGACGAATGGACCACCGACTTGACGGCCCCAGGCAATGACAGCGTCGATGCCAGAGCCTCGTACAATGTTGGGCTTCGGGGTGTTGATGCTGGCGATCGCGTAAGTTTGATTTATTTTTTCCCGATTGTATAACAGAATCTCAACTGACATATCTTAGAATGTGCGCATGCTTCTCACCTTGAGCAATCTGGCGGCCCTCCGTAACAAGGTCGTTCCCGGCCTCAACACTCAATTTGAAAACGCCTTCTCGGTGAAGCTCACTGATGAATCCAAAACCATCCGAGACACTCTTTCACAGATCGATGCTCGTCTCTTCCAGACGTACACGAAACCTTCGATTCAAAATATCCGCCATATCGTGCGCGCTGGTGTGTCCGACCCGACTTGGGGTACTGTGCCGAGGCCGACGGAAGTTCGCCCCTATATCTATGACGCTCTCCTATCTCTCGTCCTGGTTCACACACAGGTGTCCACAACTGCACCGAGCTTGACGCCTCAAGTACTCTCCTTCCTCCTCGAGGCCACCTCGCGCGAGCTTCTTGAAGCCTTCAAGCAGCGGAGCCGTTATGACATTGGTGCCCTCATGCAGGCAACACTCGACGTCGAGTTTGTAGCTCAGACCTTGACCCAATACACCACAGAACGTGCGGGCCAGACACAATCTGAAATCTACAGCATGCTGGACAGTCGCACAGATGACGTCACAAGAGCCTCTCTACAAAATGAGCTACCAGGCATGCGCGACGTGCTGAAGAAGCTCCGCGAACTCTCGAGGAACGAATTTGGATGTTTCAAGAAACCTCGCCGCCAGCAGAGCAGCCAAGGCGGCCCGGGAGGACTAGAGCGCACGCAGACGGGCTAGAGGCTCTCTGACAGTTTTCAAATGTTCCAGAATATATTTACGCGCAAGCGAAGTATAAACTCCAGGGCGCAGAGGCGCCAGTCCCTTGACTCGGATAAGCAGAACACAAGTCAGGAAGGCCAAACCAACACTCATAAACGGATGGGCTGGATCAAACGGGCTTCGAATGGTGGACGAGAACAAGAAGTGAACACAGCGACACTCGAGCCACCCGCCCCGGTGCCGCCGCCGAAAAGCTCCGTCCAGCTGGATTCGACAGCAGTTTCTGCATCCTCGTCCAGCCAGACACCTACTCGTACTGCAGCCAAACAGCCCGAGTCCCCGGGTCCGGCAAGCAGCGGTCGCCGCCAGAAGGGCCTATGGAAAGGCGAGGTCAAGTCGTGTACGGTGATCGCCGGGAAGCTCCGAGGACAGCTGGCGGAAGAAGGGCCCAAGGAGGAAACAGCGTCGCCTACCAAAGGTGGACAAACAAAGACGAAACAAGTCCCGTGTTCGCAGTGCAAAAAGAACGACGAGATCATGGATTGGAGAGAAGAGCTTGAGCGTTTCAGGGTCCCTTGAGTATATTGCAGTATGGGATCTCGGAGACCGAGACTGGTGAGATTGAGAAAGGCAACGATGTTGGCCAAAGTTGTGTAATGTAAAGCTGAGGCGTTGCTCGGAAGTAGAGTAGACATACTAGTGATTTCAGCAAGCCTCGAGCCATAGGTGTATGCCAATTATGAAGAGCGTAATCATTATAAAAGTCAACTTCCCAGAAAATGCAGTTCACTCATGTGATATATTATCTATCATGTTCGGAGACTTTTTGGCGGAGCTGTTTAACCATGACCTCAAAAATATCGCTCTCGGGGTGACTGGGTATCATTGACCTATAAGAGTATTTTGATTCTTTTTCTTCTTCTTCGCCTTTTCACTCGCGTATTCTATTTACGCCTTGAACTTTCCGTGCTTTCCGTGAGGAATGTTGAACGCACACTTACAGGTGAGACTGGGCAAGTTCCAATCAGATCCCACCAGACATGCCTCTTTTTCTCTATAAACCGTATTTTGTTTAGCCTTCTATCATGATGCTGTTCGTAATTACCGTGACGCTGTCTTCGTATACCTCATTGAAGTCGTCATAAACATGTCGAATTTGCGAGCCCAAAAGATGAGGAGGGGACTTCATCCGCCATTGTTCGATATGGTCGGAGCTGAGGAGAGCTTTTGCGCATTTGGCAGCACTGCCATAGCTCCCTGCAAGCGGTCTATTTTGGCAATACGTTGGAAGCAAATCTGTATATGTTCCACTGTCCGCCCATGTACATTGCCGATGGGGGTAAGGGGAACTCATGAACACAGGGTCCCGTTGACGGTCCGTGATCTGGCAGTTGCACTACTGTTGGCAGCTCGCTTTCTGGCGGGTATGCTGCCGTAAGAGATCCGCTCTCTGATGAGTCCGCCTCTACTGGCGGTTCATCCTCTGACACATCTGGTGCCATGGATGATTCGTACGCCGATACTTCTGAGTCCACCGGCTCGCACTCTGATACTTGTGATTCCATCGGCTCGTACTCCGACACATTTAGTCCCGTGGGCTCGTATTCTGGTACTTCCAGTGCCATGGGCTCGTGTTCTGGTGCTTCTGGTGCCGTGGCCGATTCGTAAGCTAATACTTCGGATTCCGTGAGCTCGTATGCTGATACTTCTAAATCCATGGACGGTTTGTACGCCGATACTTCTAGTGCCATGGGCTCGTATGCTGATACTTCTAGTGCCATCGGCTCGTATACTGAGGCTTCTGGTACCATGGGCCCGTTATCTGGCACTCCTAGTGCCATGGGCGGTCGGTTCCCTGACACTTCTGGTACCATCGGCAGGCCACTCGTGGTTTGGTCCTCCGGTCGTGGCCACACTGCAGCTTCCTAAGGTTGCAGCAAGGCAGAGCAGAATAGAAACTCCAGCGAACGTGAATCCGATTGATCGAAGGAAAATTTGTCCCTGCGACCACGCAGGAAAGTTGCTATAATTCATGTCAGTATATATCTTAGTTACTGGGGTTGAGCGTTTGAACTTACGAGTGACATTCAGATCTTCGTAGTATTTTTGAATATCTTCATCCTCGTCGTCAGCCCGAATGGGTTGGTCGGGGTCGCCGTCAGAAATCTTTGGTAGGATGTGACGAATATGGAGAAGCATCTTCAACAGCTCACAGAGGCCATAGCCCTGATTGTAATAGTTGTCTGGCTGCTTCTCCAACGGCCACAGCGACCGCAAAGCCTCCCCATCCCACGCCTTGAACGACCACGTCATCTTCTCAACGCAGTTGAGAAAGATCATGGCTGTGAGGAACATTGGAAAACCAAGCTTGGCTCTGCCATCCTGCAGGTTTCGCTGAATGCCCACAAGCAGACTCTTGCTTGTCTGCGCTGCCTTTCTCTCGGCTCCAGCAGTGAGCTGAGTACAGAAAGTCGTGAACACTTCATTTTCATGATCGTTTGCAGTCGTGTCGTCTTTGAGCCAGACGTCGCTGGACTCGCCGTTGGTCGGCTTTTTGTGGAAGGACCACTGGCGCTCACGATCCATGATCTCAGTCAAACCCCACAGCTCGAGAGACCGCCTGAGAAGCTCGTCGTTTGAGTCATGTGCAACTCTTTGGGCGCATTCCAATGTGACACGAACATGAGGGGACGTCTCTCGGCTGATGAACTCTGGAAGCATGCGCCGCATGTAGTTCTCGACTTGAGCGGGAATATCCTCCTTACTGTTGTCAATCATGATGGTCTCACCAACTGATGCACTGTCTCCATCACCATTCGGCTCTTGAGGATCGTTGGTAGGCACACCCTGGAGAACCTGAAGGTTAATCTGGTGTCCAGTCTCGTGAAAATGCGAAGCCTCGACTACGATACCAGCGCTGGTCAGCTTGTATTCGTCCTTTAGCCTATTCACACGTTTCTGTGCAACTACAATTTGAACGCCTGCCGAGTAGAGTTCAATTTGCTCAGCCAACTTGGTGCGCGTGCACCCTGTGTGCCACACTCGTGGTGACAGCACCTTGCGGCAGGTATCGCAAGGTGTACCCTTGGAGCAAACTTTGCGTAGGATACGGCATCGGATACACGCGCCAATCCGTCTGACTTCTTGTACCTCCTTTCTCCTGGTAGGATCAAAGCGGGCTCGGGAGTGCCTGACCCGTGTGCCATTCGCGCTCAGTGTGTCCATTCGGAAGCCGCCCTTGTTCAGCGTATAAGCCAATTGCTGGCTTTGGTCGCTGACAGTCGCAGGAGGCTGGATATTGTTCGGAATGTATGTAAGCTCACCCCAATTAGGGATGAGGTCGTGGGCTGGGCCATGGGCGTTGGTCGTATGAACCGCGGGATGGGACGAATGCCCGTCATCCGGTCCCTGATCCATGATCATATCATCCGCACTAGGCGCACTCGTATCAACCACATCGTGCACGACATGAGCATCTACACTCATGTGCGCGTTTGCGTCGAGGGCGTCAGTATGCTGACCGGCAGCCTGCGCCATGTCCTCGGATGCTTCCACATGATTGACGTCCGTAACTGTGGGTGTTCCTTCAGCAGCATCGCCTGTTGAATTGGATGCCGGTGTTTCGCCGTTCCCGTGATCGAGACCTTCGGATAGAACGTGCTGTAATTCCTGATGCATGTGGGAATCGACGTAGTTGGTATTCAGACGCGCAGCAGCCGCTGCGGCCATGGACAAATTGGAGTCCAACGCATGGTCGCCCTGGTCGAGGTTGTGGTCTGCAGACTCCAACAAGCTTCGCAGGTTATCCTCTGTGATCTCTTGATCATGCCCAAGGTCGGCTCCATGGTCGTGTAAATCTTGCGACTGCAGCTGGTTCTGGTCTTGGCCTTCTTGCTGGGGCCGGTTGTCGTAGCTCAACGGGGGATTCTCGAGCGTGAACTGCTCTTGCAGCTCGAAAGGGTGCGAGGTGAGAGCGAGTAAGGGGTGGCTGAATGGTGCAGAAGTCGCATCGTGTGCCGGCTGTTGCGGACTGGGCAGGTGTTCGTCGTGTTTACCGCTGAACTCGTTGATTTGCCGCGAGACTTCGGCCAGTGTCTCGAGGGCAGTCCAGTTAGTCTGCGCCAAGGCATTGTCGGCCGCGACCGAGTCGACGAGAGCATTGTTGGCATTAATGACGGCAGAGGTATGGGCGCGTCGTGCGGGACTGCCGTTGATGCCATGCAATTGCAGACAGGCGTTGATCCTCTCTGCTTCGGAGATGGCGGGGCATCGTTTGGTGAGATGGTTGATGAGACTGTCGATGCGCCCCTTGGGGAAGTCCTCACCGCAGGCCTTGCAGCGGTGAGGATACCTGTTGCTGTTGTCCGATAGCTTGGGGCCTCTCTCAAAGTATGTCAGGATCAACGGATTGGGCCGACGGCCCATGGCGAAAGGAGCTCAAGACGAGAGGTCGTCTTGTACCCTCGTACTTTGATGGTTTGGCTGTATAACTGGGCGGTCACGATAATGCCGGCAGAATTTTTACAGTACAGGTGAGATGGTGGTGGGATGTTTTGGTAGGTGAGGGAGGGCTGGAGCTTTCTTCCCTCCTTCCTTCCTTCCCAAAGCGTCGTGCAGCCGGGACGGAAGGAAAACGCGCCGACTGAAATCCAGGATTTTTCGAGCAATGAGCTGTTAGTTGGGAATGCGCAAGCACGGGAAAAAAAGAGGATTATTGATTCTCGGAACTGTCGTAAATGGGCAGATTTGCGAGTGCGACTTTGACAATGGCTGTCAAAATAATTTGGCCGCCGAATGCGACTGTCAGTTATCGATAAGCCAGGCGCGACGGTAAAGGTACGTACCTGTCCGGGGAAGGCACCAGACTAGCTGGAGTTCCCCAAAGCCAATTGAGGTGGGGGATGTATTGATTCCTTCACCACCTGCCCCGTGCTTGCTGCCAGTCACCTGGTGTATTATTCTATTCTTCTGCAAAGTATTCGTCCGGTGTTTGCATGATCTTTTGGCGCTGTTTCCTCACGAGATGAGGCCTTTCACTCCCATCTCACGATCGCGTGGTACTGGCGAAGAATGATCCACTCATGGCACACATGGCACATGACCGGACGGAAGATGGGAATTTACCATGTTGACTTGCAGACTTGCAGACTTGCACTCCGTACGGTTACAATACTCCATAAATGCACATTGGTCTGGTCCATCGCTTCCACTCCCTGCAATGGGCATGCAGCTCACTGACCAATACATGCTGGAGATTTCCTCTTTCAGCCTCATGCTCAAGTTCGACCCCTGCAGGAAAGCCGACAGAGGTCTGGTCTTGGTGCAATTAATAAACATGTTCCCAAAATTAGGTTGAGAGGTTTGGTGGTAGCAGCCGCCTCTAACCTAAGAGGTAACTGGCAGCCGCTGTAAGTCGCCTCAATCCCACCCACATGAGCTCGTTCCATCGTGTAAGTGGTGGATTTGCTATAATAAGAGTCTGAGCACGCAATCTCATTTCCCTTGCCAAATTCAAAAAATAATATATATATATTCTCCAGCTGGGACCTCGGTCGGTGATTTCTGTATGCGCGAAGCCCTAGATGTATGAAATCTTGCTCAAGACTCGAGTCTCGAAGCTATTTTTGTGAGATTCCGTACTGGGTAATGTTGTCACGTACCCAGGGTATATACAAATCTATTAAGCGGCGATTCCGGGAATCATGAGAACTACCTACTGCACGAGATCATTGCCGCTCTCGCCGGTACACCAAGTCCAATCTCATACTGCAGAATGAGTGAATGCATGCTTTTCTACTGACGACTTGTTTCTTATTCCGTCCGTGAACAAGTCCGTTGTGCTTGGCATTATACCGTCCAAGATCTGCATCCGTCTGAATCTTGATTATGCCAAGCCAGGATTCGTACTTCGGTCGAGGCTGCATGGGTGGGAGATCGGATAAAAGGCAGGTAGTGCACCGTATATACTTGGTTTTATTCTCTTCTTTTGGCTGTACTCGTCATCAGCCATTGGTTCCAACTCGTCGACTTGAGGGGTTGAATACTATCCATCTATCTTGGGGTTCCACAGAAATGGGAACGCCTTACTCGCCGTCATGTCCGGGGGTTACTTTTGCTCTACTATTCCGATCCCCCAGCAAATATGGGAATTCATGAAGTTTCTCCTGCTGGTTACAGTGCTAAGGTAAGTTAAATGAGCTGAGCCGGCTGCCGACGTGCCGAACTCCCTAGGTCTGCATGTCACTTGCACTATTGGCCTTGTGCTGGTTCCTGCCCTTCTAAGACTTGTCTCGCCGAACCCCTGTGGGGCCCCATGTGCGTGTAATAGCGCCTCTCATTAGCAGCCATCGTCGACGTCTTAGTGTAAGTGGTATTACCGTAGAGTAGCACTATTATGATTATTATATACAACCCGCGCTGACGGACCATGACCTTGTTCTCCTCCTGCTTCTCCTTGTGATGGAAAAGGGTCTCTCGTTTCTCTTCACCATTCGCTCTTTTCTACGTCAGTCGTTCCTCTCCTCTTGTCGCTCGGACAGCAAACCCACGTCTTGTCTCTCTTTTCTGTCTTGCTGTCGGCTGCACCTCGATCGGCGTGCAGCATACTCGGATCCACCAAAACTGACCAGTCACAACACACTCCGCCGCCACGTTCTTTGGGTCCAATCCCTGGATAGTCACCTTCGAGACTAAGAACACCCGACCTGAGTCCCAACGGCGGTGATAGCTCGTGCACTATACATTTCACGCATCTTGTGGTCGTACTTTTTCTTCCCCCGCGACCACAGGTTGCTGATCACCCTGGCTGGCAACCTCTCGCCGTCGACACGTGCCTTGTTCGACCGTGTCTTTGGCCCAACACCACAGGCCGCGATGCTGAGGAGGACCTAAAAAGATAATACAACTACACGTCAGATATAATGGGCTTATTTTGATGTTCCGGACCCTCTTTCAGATTCCAGATTAGAGTTTGATTGTGTTTTCTCTCTCTCTTCTATCTCTCTCTTTTTGCTCTGAGCTGGCACATGATTATTCTGGCTTTATATCAGCCACTATTTTATAATGCGTACTACAAGACTTGTTGGCCTGTTGGCCACCGCCTCAGTTGGCTCGGCTCAAGATCTGGCAGATTATGTTCTGCCCAATGTAAGTCAAGACTTTCATAAACAAACCCTAGCAACACCTAGCTGACTATAACCCCAGACTGGCGATACAAATGGAGGAAACACGTTCCCGGGGGTCACCTTGCCCCTGGGCATGGTGAAGCTCGGCCCGGATCTGTATACTGGCTCGGACTCATACTCGGGCTACCAGGCCACTGGCAACTTTACCGGTTTCAGTATGCTCCACGAGAGTGGAACGGGCGGTGCACCAAAATATGGAGTCGTCTCTCAGATGCCCGTCGTCGGCGACGTCGAGAACCCACTGCTCGATCACAATGACACTAGAGCCTCGGCCGACGTGACCAGGGTCGGCTACTACAAGGTGAATACCGGGAGTGGCGTCACCTTGGAGCTCGCGGCATCCAAGCGGGCTGGTCTTTACAACTATACATTTCCATCCACGGCCGCATCTACTAATGTCATTGTCGATGTGTCTCACGTGCTGCCCTCCTACCGTGGCCAGGGTTTGGGACAAAACTATCTTGGTGGAAACATCACAGTGATCCCCTCGCCGGATGGCTCGTCTTTACGATATGAAGGCTCAGGCTCGTATAATAATGTAAGTCAGATCGCTACATCACATGAGCTTTACCATGAAGTATTGGCTCATTAATATCATAGGGGTGGAATCGGGCACCACAATGGACCGTCTTCTTCTGTGGGTATTTCGATCAGCCAACAGAGTACAAGACATTTCTGGGGACTTCTGCAACGTCGACGAACCTCGTCTCGTACGATAACACCACCAGTGTTTCTTCCACTGCCCGTCTCGGCGCCGTCTTCACATTCGACTCGCCAAAGGTCACCTCCCGGGTCGGAGTCTCATTCATATCGTCCGCCCAAGCGTGCAGCAATGTTGATGATGAGGTACCTACCGACGCCAGCCTGTCAACACTGGAACAGGATGCTCGAGGAGCCTGGAATGATGCCGTCTTGTCCAAGGTCACCACAACTGACACGTCGAACACGGCGAATCTACAACTCTTGTATAGCTCCTTGTACCACATGAACATCATCCCCACGAACAAGACGGGTGAAAATCCCAAATGGACATCGACTGAGCCATACTATGACGATACTTTCACGCTTTGGGATCTGGTAAGTTCATGTACAGATTATTAGAAAAGCCGAGATATCGGACGGCTGACATCTACCAGTTCCGTTGCACCACAGCACTGTTCCACATTATCCAGCCGGACGCACATGAGGAGTTCCTTCGTTCTCTGATTGACATCTGGCGCCACGACGGCTTCATGCCCGACGCGCGCTCGTCCTTCTTCAACGGCGCGACGCAGGGCGGTTCCAACGCCGACAACGTCCTGGCCGACGCCTACGTCAAGGGCGTCCGCGGCAGCGTGGACTGGGACGCGGCGTTCGAGGCCATGATGACCGACGCCGAGATCGTGCCGCCCAACAACAACGACCCGCGGGACCTGAGCTCGTCGACCAAGGAGGGCCGCGGCGCCCTGCCGGACTGGATCAACCTCGGGTACATCACGACCCGGTACGGGCGCTCCGTCACCCGCGCCATCGAGTACGCGGGCAACGACTTTGGCCTGTACCAGGTGGCCAGCGGCCTGGGCCGGGCGTCGGACGCGGCCAAGTACCTGAACCGCTCGCGCAACTGGCGCAACCAGTGGAACCCGGACATGACGTACAAGGACTTCTCGGGCTTCCTCGGGCCCATCGACACGGACGGCCACTTCATCGCCCAGGACCCCGTCTCGTGCGGCGGCTGCTACTGGGGCGACGCCTACTACGAGGCGCTGCCGTTCGAGTACTCGTTCAACGCGCACCACGACCTGGGCACGCTGGTGGCGCTGTGCGGCGGCGCCGACGTCTTCGTCGAGCGCCTCCAGACCTTTTTCGCCGACGGCCTGTTCAACCCGGGCAACGAGCCCAGCTTCACGACGCCGTACCTGTTCAACTACGTCGGCCGCCAGGACCTGACCGTCTACTACACGCGCTGGTACGCCCAGACGTACTACAGCGCCACGCCCGCCGGCCTGCCGGGCAACAGCGACGCCGGCGCCATGGAGAGCTGGATCCTCTGGGTCATGCTCGGCCTGTACCCGGTGACGGGCCAGACGACGTTCCTGGTCGGCTCCCCCTGGTTCGACGACCTGACCATCCACCTCGGCGGCGGCCGGGAGCTGCGCATCACGACGACGGGCGGCGGCGACGAGTCGTACTACGTGCAGAGCCTCAAGGTCAACGGCCAGGACTGGGACAAGGCCTGGGTCACCTGGGACGACGTCTTCGCCCAGGGCGGCACCATGGACTTTGTTCTGGGGCCCGACAATATCGCCTGGGCCACCGGGCCCGCGCCGCCGAGCCCGGCTACCGAGACCGACGCGGCTCAGGATGCCGCCGTCGTCAGCAGGATCATCCGGCATCCGCAATAGGAATTAATCCTGCCGGGGATGGCCGCTCTCGTGGTTCTCAGCTTTGTCGCCGGGAGGATATGGCCAACGCGGCGGGAAAGAACAGAGAGTAAAGAGGGTACTCGTGATGATAAAGTCTGAGATTATCGGTGACTTATAATTTCTAAGTTAATATTTAGTGTATAAACATTATTCCATGGTATATTACCAGGCTGTGGCTTCAATCTTACAGTGTGATGCTTGATATGATTCCCGTGTTTTGACACCGTTTTCTCACCTATACTTGTATTTGGAAGTTCATGATTTCCGGTCATACCGAGAAGAAAATACATCTTCACCTGGTAGATGTCATGGAGCAGTTCGAAAAATATCTCCTATTCTTACGAACCTTCCAGCCAAGTCAAAACCCGAAGCTCTTAGGTTCGACAATTGAGGAGGGAGCGTTGCAACAATTCAAGGCGGAGACTTGACCACGAGCATACTTACGGATCATGTGCGCTCAACTAACACGTATACTGGCACAATGTCTCACAAATTCCCTCGAAGAAAATGATAAGCCTTAAGCTCTAAGTCGTTTCTCCAAGTATATATCAGCAAAATCACATATATAAAGTTGTTCCATTGGTCGTAGTAGCATGACGTCAGCCTGCAACCTATAGCCAACGTATACAGCACCGTTGATTGGATGCTTTAGTGTACGCCCTGTGAAAGACAACCCTCACCAGCGAGATAGACGTCCTGCCTCACGTCAAATATAAGCAAAAGCTCAGAATTGATTGAGCTTGGACGTCGCGAATATGAGGGACTTGGTATAGGAACACCGCAAGCATCACTCTTCAATTACTTGTTCCATCTCTTCCCACAGCTTTCCCATTCCATCACAGCCACACACCCCTCCTTTCTCATCTCAGTCACCGATACAAACGAAAGCCCATCCCTATAACACAAACACCCCTCCCGTACACAACTCATCCCAAAAATAAACCATGTCCGAGATCAAAACAGTCACAACCCCCGACCTCGTAATATCCTACCACGACCACGGTCCGGCATCAGGCTGGCCCGTGATCCTATCGCACGGCTTCCCCTACGCGCCCTGCCTCTTCGACGCCGCCATCCCCTTCCTCACCTCCCGCGGCGCCCGCGTCATCGTCCCGTACCTGCGGGGCTTCGGGCCCACGGCGTTCCGGTCTTCGGAGACCACCCGCTCCGGGCAGCAGGCGGCGCTGGGGTCGGACTTGATGGCGCTCGCGGACGCGGTCTTTCCGGAGAGTGACGGTAGGAAGCCCATCGCCGCCGGTTTCGACTGGGGCGGCGTGGCCTCGTGTACGGCCGCGGCGCTCTGGCCGAACCGCGTCGCCGGGCTCGTCAGCTACGCCGGCTACGACGTCGTCGACGTGGCCGCACACGCGCGGCCCTCGGACCCTTCGCTCGAGGCGGTCATGTGGTATCAGCACCTGGTGAGCTTTTTCTATAATCCTTTTCGTTCGTTAGACTGGGTGTTCAATACCATCATCTTAAATTCCCGAGAGACTAACACGGCCGACAGTTCCAAACCGAGCGCGGACGCCACTGCCTCCGCGACCACCGCCGCGACCTGTGCCGCCTGCTCTGGCGGCAGTGGTCGCCCGGCTGGCGCCCCGGCGACGACGTCTTCGACCGCGCCGCCGCCGCCTTTGACAACCCGGACTTTGTCGACGTCGTCATCCACGCCTACCGGTTCTGCTTCGGCCTCGAGCCCGGCGTCCCGGAGCTGCAGGACCTGGAGATTCGGTTGGCCGAGAAGCCAAAGATATCGGTTCCGGTGAGTAGACCTGATTATTTCCTTTTTGCACGTTATGTAGTCATCAAGGTCATACATGACGTTCCACCAGTCATGCTACATCATCTTGTGAAAATATTCATGCTAAAATCCTGTAGTGCATAACGCTCGACGGAACTCAAGACCCTCTCAAGCCTGGTGGTTCGGCCAGTCATGATGAGATGTTTGTAGGGCGGCACGAGCGGAGGGTATTCAATGTGGGACATGCATTCCCAGCTGAAGCAGCCAAGGACTTTGCCGATGCGATATTCGACCTATATGTGTGGTCCCGACAATGATAGCCTATTGAATCCTTAATTGCTAAGTATAAACATGTAGAAAATCACAACCACTCGATCATAAAATCACACACAGCACCCTGTTCGTAGGATGACGATAAACAGGTGATAGAATACGCGACTATTCAATATCTCATTTCAATACTTGAGCGATGTACCTGAGCTGTTCATAGGAAATACACCTCGCAATTCTGTGCTCCTGCGCCGGGGCCTGTCTGGCTCGTTCAAGAGCTTAGGTTCATGTAGGTCTATCTCTACTTGATTTGGTGATCCTCTATGCGCATCGTGAATGATTGCACTATCAGTTCTTGACGAGCAGTGGCTCCACGTTCCAAATACCCTCGGCATACTCGTTGATGCATCTGTCAGAACTGAAGAAACCCATTCTGGCGACGCTGCGGATGCACTTGGCCACCCACTCATCCTGGTTTCGGTATTCATTGTCCACCATCTTCTGGGTGTCGATGTAGCTCTGGAAATCGTCCGATACCAGATAGTAGTCACCGTGATCACGAACGGCCGACATCAGGGCACCAAAGTCATTGGGCTCTCCGAACTTGCCGCTCTGGATGGCCTCAAAGACTTTGGCTAGATTTGAGTCTATCGAGTGGGAGCCGTAGTTGTGCGAGTGTCGCAAATCTTCAACGTCCTCGGACAATGTGCCAAAGAGGAAGATATTCTCCTGGCCAACCTCACGAGTGATTTCAATCTAATTGCCTGGTTAGTACTTACGATTCACAACACGGACTCAAAAAGAGAGAGGATAAACCTACATTTGCGCCATCGCAGGTACCAATGATGAGACCGCCATTCAGGACAAACTTCATGTTGCTGGTACCAGAAGCCTCAGTACCTGCAGTGGAGATGTGCTCGCTGATGTCGTTGGCAGGGATGATCATCTCGGCCTTGCTGACGTTGTAGTCTTCGAGGAAGATGACCTTGAGCAGGTCGCCGATCTCAGGATCCTTGTTGACAACGGCGCCAACATTGTTGATCAAGTGAATGATCTGCTTTGCCATCCAGTATCCCGGAGCTGCCTTTCCACCAAATATGGAAACACGCGGGAGCTGCTTCTTCCTCTCCTCTGGACTCATGGCCTTCAATGCCAGGTATCGGTGAATCACACCGAAAATGTTCAGCTGCTGGCGCTTGTACTCATGGATTCTCTTGACTTGCACGTCGAAGAGTGAAGCGGGGTTGACGGTGATATCCAGAGTGCTCTTGATGTACTTTGCCAAGCGGACCTTGTTGGCGTACTTGATCTCGGCCCATTCCTTTCTGAACTCCTTGTCTTCGGCGTACTGCTCAATCTTGTTGAGAAGAGTGAGGTCCTTGAGGAAACCATGACCACCCGTCTTGCTTGCGATGAGCTCCGACAGTCTCGGGTTTGCCTGGTGCAACCATCTCCGTGGGGTGATGCCATTTGTCACGTTTGTGAACTTGTCAGCGCCAAAGATGGTGACAAAGTCTCGGAAAATGGTCGTTTGGATGAGGTCAGAGTGGAGTTCCGCAACACCATTTACCTTGTGTGATCCGATGATGGCCAGATACGCCATGCGAACCATCTTGACCTGCGACTCCTCGATGATGGACACCCTTGTAAGCAACTCGCGGTCGCCGGGGAATTTCTTCTCCACGCTCTGAAGGAAGTACAGGTTGATGTCATAGATGATCTGAAGGTGGCGGGGAAGCAGGTGCTGGAACAAGCCGACTGACCACTTCTCCAAAGCCTCTGGAAGAACGGTATGGTTCGTGTAGCCAAACTAATTACACATGTTAGTCAAGGGCTTCTTGGGGGATCAAGGACACCAACCGTGGACGTGACAATCTCCCAAGCCTCATCCCATTCAAGATTCTCTATGTCGATCAGAATCCTTTGCAGCTCGACAATGGCAAGTGTCGGGTGCGTGTCATTCAGTTGGATGGCGACCTGTTCTGGGAACTCCTTCCAGGCCCGGTTGGACTTCTTGAACCTGCGAACAATATCGTGCAGCGAGGCTGCCACCCAGAAGTATTGCTGCTTGAGACGCAACTCCTTGCCTCTTTCTAGGTTGTCGTTGGGGTACAGAACTGCACTGATGGTCTCAGCTCTCTGCTGATCGGCGACCGAACTTTCGTAGTCTCCATTGTTAAACTTTTGAAAGTCGAATTCTCCACTGGAAGCCTTGCTGGACCAGAGGCGAAGGTTGTTGGTAGACGGCGTGGCGTAGCCTGGAATAGGAACATCATAGGCCACAGCAGTGACGATCTCGCCGCCCTCCCAATGAGCAATTGACTTGCCATTTTCATCCTGTGACTTGCGAACGTTGCCATAGAATTGGATCTATACCATTGTTAGAAGATTGACATTGTGCAGGTTCATAAGCCCGACTTCAAACTTACATCAACAGTGACATCGTGGCGAGGGAACTCCCACGGATTGAAGTCAAGCCAATAGTCTGGAACCTCAACCTGGTACCCATTGATGATTTCCTGCTTGAAGATACCATATCTATATCGCAGACCGTAGCCCCAAGCGGGATAGTCGAGAGAGGCGAGACTGTCGAGGAAACACGCGGCGAGGCGACCAAGACCACCGTTACCAAGAGCAGCATCATGCTCCTGCCCGATAATGTCCTCGATGCGGAAGCCGAGATCTTTCATTCCATCTAATAATGTGTTCAGTCAAGTTCGGTACCAATGCATGTGCGATCAATACATACCTTTCGCGACGTCCTTCAAGCCCAGGTTGAGCATGGCATTGTCCATGGCACGTCCCATCAGAAACTCCAGACTGAGATAGTACACGCGCTTGCTATCGGCAAAAGTCTGACGCTGCTGCGTCTTGTTCCAGTTGGTGATCAAACGATCGCGGAAGGCCAACGCGGCAGCCGAGTAGGCGGCGCCTTCATCACAGTTGTACAGACTGCGAGCGAGCGTAGTCTCAACATGACGGACAACCTCCTTCTCGAATCCATCGACATCCGTGAAACCCTGTACTTGATGCTTGGTCCAAGCCTCTCGCTGGGGCTCGGGAATTGAAGCTATAATCCAGGCTTTGGTTAGCGATTTCCAGGTACGTAGTATACAGAGCCAATAATGGCCGCCCGGATAGTGTCATGATAGCGAGCGCCTATCTTATTAGTGTGCGAGTTTCCCACGTTGACGAGGCCCACTCTGGTAGATATAGTTCATGGTGAGATATAGCACGACAGCTACTCACCTTCTACAGTCTTGGCATCGCTGGCGCCGAAGCCAGTATAGGTCCTCTTGTGTTTCGGCCGGGAGATGCCAGCGGGACCGACGGAACCGACAATGTCTACGATCGGAGCCGAAGTCGAAGGTCTGCGCTCCCTAACGGGGACTCGCTGCGGCTGCTCGGTCGTCATGGTGGGAACCGAACTGGGGAATCTAGCTCTATGAACGAGCAGAGGAGGAGGACTCTAGTTTGTACGGTTTGTAGAATTGTAGAAGTTCTGCTATGATCTAGTCTAGGAAAGCAAGCTATTGCCCGGCAAGTCAGCTCAACGTCGCAGCTCGAGAGAGAAGACTGCTTCCCAACTGCTATATATGGGCAATTGTTCAGAGGCCGTTGGGCTGGAAGACGACTTACATGCCAGAGGAGCAATACGGGCCTCTTTCACGATGATTTGCGGCGTGGAACTTTAGGAATGAGGGGCAAGCGGGGCCGTGTCGCTGATCATGGAGGGGAGCTCCAGGAAGGTTGCCAAGGTTGCAGTGCTAGCGAAGCTCCTCGTCTGAACAGGAACGGATGATCACCGCGGGGTCGAAGCACACACGGACTTGGCGATCCGGGCGACAGAGTATTTCCTCGACGGAAAGAACAGCAGAGGCGAGGCGAGGTTCGGCCGAGACTGATACAGACTATGGAAAAGCAAGGGAATATATCGTGGGAGCTTTCGTGGGAGAGAAAACGAGGAGGAAAATACAATTGAGAAAGAATACGGGAATTGGGAGCTTCGGATATATAAGAGGACTAGAGAACACCCTGGGCCTCGCTTGTGAGAGCTCCTCGACCGGATGAGACCACAGATCTGAGTCGCGAGAAAATGGGCTGACCACTCGACAGGCCAGAAGCACAATGACGACAACCCAGCAGGATATCAAACAGACTGGGAGGATGGCAGGCACAACTCAACTGCAGCTGCAAGTGGTTCCTTCCGGGTTATTGTTTTGGCTCAGAGTTGCCGGGTGAGACTCCCAGAGCCGAGAGAAGGAGCACTTTTGCTGGTTCTTCAGTGCGGATTTCTTGACCAGGTGATAATGGACTGATCTCAATATTTCCACCGTTGGGCTCTACCACCCGAGTCAAGTCAGGTACGGAATATATCTGCTCATACTAACACAACACCGCGGAACATTGGTCTTTTAAGCAAGCACATTAAGCAGTTGGCCATCTATTTTGGTTGCATATAGCTAATGTAAGGTGTGAGGACTTAAAAGTAGGCAAATATGGTCAAGCTGAGGCCGTCACGTAGGTAGTTTGAGGTGCTTAAAAGTAATGCATGCACCTAACCTAGGCTAGGTACTTCGTACACAACATACTTTCTTTTGCAACGACAATTGATGCCCCCCGGGCCATTGCATCGTGATCTCCCCACGTCTCAACTTTACCACCCTCCGACCTCAGAGATCAGTCCGAGAACATGAGTTTGCTCTAGTCACATGGACTCTGCTGGATATCTCGCAGACCGGTCTCGGCCTCTTTTCCCGCCCAGCTTCGTTCCTGCTGGACGGGAATTTGTGTAGATTCTAGAATCGTATGCCCACCCGCCGCAGATCCAAGTCCACTCATTCCTTCGTTTTGATGGAGGCTTTTTCTACGCTTGTTGGCGGGTATGTCTCTGTCCCCCCTTCTGTCAGCTGTATGTCTGTGTGTGAGGTGAGCTTCAATGTGTGGATCAATGCACCTCCTGATGCACCTGTCTCGCCTGTCAGTGTGTGGAGGGAAAGCAGCAGTGCGGGGATGGAATTGCATCCAGAGCTGGCCTGCCGCAGCTCCACCAACGAGCATGCATCTGAATAATGTACGAGTGTAGTATGTATGTACGCAAATCAATATTTGAAAGCAATTTGTACTACAGTGAGTGCCCTTAATGTGTGCATTGATGCCAGGCAATGGGACTTGGGTATATAAACACAAACCTACTTGCATATTGAATGTATGAAGCCATACACATGAAGCTTGGTGATGCACTCCATACCGGATACTGTGGTGTCTCTCCGCCTCTAGCACCCCCTGGAAACATGAGCTCGTATTCTGAACTATTCAGCTAGCTATCCACCCAATGGCGCGGCTTTTGCCAAGCTGCAGCAGCGTCGAGGACAAAAGCTACCGTTGGCATTATCTGCCTACGGTTATTTGAGTATCCATTTTTAGCTTGGCTACCAAGGCTACCTACCAAGATTGTTACCCACGCCTGCCATCAGATCAGCTCCGATGCTACGGTACTGTCCTCTGTATAGACAGGAACTTGTCGGGCTGGCTATATGCGCAGACGGCTGGGTCTGTAGCAAGCTCAGAAAGAAAAACCCAATATCGCCAGACAGTCAAAGACTCTCCTTAGAAGCGCCAATGTGTAACCTCACCATCATCCCTATACACACCGACACCATTGCCTCCTGTCCGGTGACCAGGGTCAAACTCCGTTCTTCTGCTTCGTCGTGCGGATCAACCGGATGAGTATAGGCGCCCCCATGTCCTTGCCCCCCCCCCCCATGCTGGATGTCCCACTATCTTGCATATGCAGCTCGGCAGTACTAAAGCGCAGCTCTCGCCAAATCAGACTGTCGCATTCGCTGCTGCGCATTCTCATGTCGTTATTACGGCCGCCAATCTTGGTTTCCTCCCTCTCCTTGCGGACTCCTTTGGCTGTCGGCTTCTTGCGGCAGAGAGTATCGAAAAGACTGCGCTCACTGGCCAGGAAATGAAGACATCACAGAGGGCAAGTGGGCACAGGATAGGATGGCGGGCAGTGATGATCGTCCGATGCATATTTTTCGTCTCGTTGAAATGCTTCCTCATTATACAGTTCTTTCATTAAAGAATATAGTTAAGTATGTTTTTCCTTCGCTATGCGCTCCTCGCTGCCCCAGCCCTGTGTATGAACCCCCCAGCTGATTTTTCGTGAGAACCCTGCGGCTCTATATGGCAGAAATTCATCGAGCACATCGTGTCTTCCAGGTGTCTCCCAATCCTTTCGTTTCCGCGGGAGATGATCTGCGCCGTGTAAGACGGCAGCAGGACGTCTTTGGATGAGACGTCAGACCTGCTCCAGCAGTGTCTTTGTGAGAAACATGTCTCCTCGTCTCGGCTCGCCATCACCAAGCCGGCTGGATGCGTGCCCTGTCTCTAGTCGTAAGAACGTTATAGGGATTGCTCGCGCCCCGACCCCGGAACGCCATGCCAAAGGGATAGAGACTTGCCACAAAATTCCCAAACCCTGTAAAGCAAACACAAAAAAAAACTCCTGCCCAATGCTGAAAGTCATAGACTTTCATATAGTTAGAATCCAGCGCCCCATGTTTGAGTAGACAAAAAGAAAAATGGGTAATCACAGGATGCCGGAATCCTTGAGAGCATTATTGAGGATCGTCTCTTTGACGGCAGCAAACACCAAGCGGATGTTTGATGTGTCCGTGGCTTGTGTCAAACTGGGCAATATTTGTCAGCAGCTGATTACATGGGAGAGTGCGTCGATCTGCTTACTGAGGATACAGGTTGAGGTGCGCCCGGTTCACCTGGTTGAACCGCCAGAGCAAATACTTGGCCGCCTTGTTGACATCGTTGCCCCCTGAATAGTCCGGGAAGTAGTTGCCCAGCGGCGACCTAGGCAGCTTGACCTTGAAAATATCGACCTTGTTCAGGAACAAGATGATACTTGTCCGCATGAACCACCTCGAATTGACAACCGAGTCAAACAGCAGTAGACTCTCCATCATTCGGTTCTGCGCGTCTGATTAGTATCGCTTCCGCTGATGGCCCCAAGTGGACGGCGCTGCTCACCTGACTGCTCTCCTCCAGAAGCACTTGATCGTACTCGCTCAAAGCCACGCAAAAGATAATTGACGTAACGTTCTCGAAACAATGGATCCACTTCTTACGTTCGCTCCTTTGGCCTCCGACGTCGAACATGCTATCACAGCAGAGTCAGACATGGTCATGCTGAAGCTGGAGAGGTCTCCACTTACTGAATGCTGAGAGCTCCCATCTGGAAGCGGGTCTCATAGATACCCGTCGTCTTTGTTCTTGCTCGGAGCACGTCCATCTCATTAGGAAGATAATCTGGTGCGCATAATCTCTGAACCTCATCGAAAAAGCTAGCACAGCCTGTCAGCGTCACGGGTATGTGGTGTCCGTCTTTTTTCGGGCAAGACCTACTATCCCGCCGAGTCCATGAGGTAGAACTCGGTCTGGTGGTCCATGAGCCGCTCTATGCATGGATCGCTCCATATCGACTGAACGGCCTGGCCCACCCTGGAGTCGATATGCGCCGAGGGACCCGATTCCACGGTGTAGCTTAACAAAAAGTTGCAGTGTTCTCGATTCGCAGGATTGCTCGGTTCAATATCGAATTGGTCCATTGCATTGATGACGGCCTTGGCGCATTCAATCAGGTTTTTAAAAACGGTCGCGCGGTAGTTGTACAGCTCCTCCTCGGAATATCCTTTTAGATGAATGATCTTCATTTGCTTTACAATCGTCGATTTTCCACTCTCGCCCGAGCCTGCAAGAAGAGAAGCCTCCGTGGTTAGAATCATATGTCTCGTGTGGGATCACAATTTCAGACTCGAGAGAGCTCACCAAGCAAGAGGATCTTGCATTCCCGCCGTAACCTCTTGGAGTCTTCGTCGAGGGCCCTGTCTATGGCCTGACTGCGCTTCTTCTGGTCCTCCTCGTCCTTATTCGTGCTCATGCAGAGACCCATCTCGAGAGTGAGAGCAGCTCGTCGCGAGCTGCTGCGGACAAAGGGAAAAGCCAGTTTCTGCGCCGGATTCGATACCAGGCGCGTTCGCTACAAGCACATTTCCCGCCGCTCGTGCTTTCCGAATGTCTCTTTTTCTTGCGAGGCTTCTCGGACGGTTGGGGAAACGGTTATTGGACAGACCAGGCGACGTTCGACGTTTACGGGCGGGAGAATCGGTGTCGACGGGCTAATCCCCCGCAGTGCGAATGTGGCTTGCAACTCAAATCGGACCCTTTGTTCATGGGCGGAAAGTCGCAAACCGGTCAAGAGTAGGTTCGTGGGCGGGTCCGGAGCAGGTAGGTAGCAGATTGTCGCAGAGCCGACGGGAGCTCGCTCGGCAGTCGCGCAGGCTGTAGTTTGTGTGGGAGCAGGCAACAGGAAGCGCCTATATCAAGGCCTCGCTCAACGGATGACGGAATCGATGGGAAAGCTCGGGAGGTAGGTTGAGATGGTGGCAGTACTGCTCAGCGTGGTTCGGGGCGACCTCATACGTAGTCTCCACAATGCTGTTTTGGCCGGCCTGGGCTTGCCTGGCTAGTGAAAGACGGTCGGTCGTTTAAAGTGTGGGATTGTGCGGGAGCGAGGCAAGTTGGTCTGCCGGAAAAGCCCAGGTGATGAACCAGCTGAGAGGTGCTGTAGCTCGGGATTCAGCTAGAGGGCGGTTCGAGGTCGTTAAGGTATGGTCAATGGTCGAACAGCTCATAGGTGAGTAAATCAGTCGTTGACCTTCCGAGATGTCATTCACCAATGCAGTGTGCAAAGTAGTAGAAGACTAGGTAGGCGCTGCAGGTTAGGAATGTCGAAGCCGCCGACGAAATATCGGTGTGGTCAAAACCGGATGCGACTGAGCTCTCGTTCTCTGCGTGCGTGTTGATTTGTTCCTTTTCCTCTTCGAGTCCGCGGCCGTTTGCTTTTTGTCTCTGTGCAACAATCGAGTACTATGCTGTCTCTCAGTAATAGCGGCAACACAAGGCGCATCCAGCTTTGGTGGTTGCGATCAACAAGTCGTAAGTAGCGAATTGGTGAGAAGGAGCAGCAGCGAGGTAGCAGGAGGACTCTTGGACCACAACCTTGGCCGCACTTTTTGGTTGTCGAGTCTCACAGTGGGAACAAGTTTTGGAGGACTGAACGGGAGTAGAGAGATTTTGGGAAAAGCCAGATCAGATACTACTAGATTTCCGAGAGGCCGATTGCGCCGATGATGTCGCAAAGCTCTAGCAACTTGGCAGGCTTCCAAGCTGAACTGTAAAGTACGGCCGTGCCAGTAGTAATGTAGTAGTAGGTAGGAGTAAGGTAGGTTAGGTGGTTTTGACTTGGCCTGGCCTCCTCGCTACCTAGTACGAGTACGTTCAGAGGTGCAGCAAGCAGGTGCAACAAGTGCTTCGCAAAAAGACTGGCTGGCACAACTGTGATAGGGACGGTAACAGGCGTTAGTAGTTATTGCAAGGGGTCCTGGTCTTATTCGCTGGCGCTGGCTTCCGCCCGGCCTCCCTTGCTCGGTAAGGCTCAAGCAGCAGGAGGCAGATTGAAAGCGCGGGCTCACGGTTAGGGGTGTGTTGCGAACAAGACGTCAAAACTGGGTGGGTGTGCAGAATACATAATCATCAATGGAAACAATGATCGGCCGTCGGGATACATGCAAGTCACTACTGAGTTGGGGGGATTTACTATTGCACAGTATCCAGACAATGTTTGTACACTTGTTATCATCATTATTTGCCAAAATGCCCTGGAGTTTCGGGCGACATTTGCGTTGCGAGGTGACATGGGCCGAAATGGTACAACCACCACAATCACAATCACATCGCCTGGCTGCATTTTTATTTATTAGAAGAAGAGCGTGACGGGTCGATGCTCTCAAGCCGTACGTACATATCTATCAATGTGCATAGATTGGCTTTGACTTATTTTGTATCTGCTTCCCTGTCTGATTGATCACTACATACAATTATTAGCCAACCGTGATGAACGCCCAATTGTTTCAATTCAGTGAAGCAGTCGGCGCGGGAGAGAAAAAAGGCCACAGAAAGGTACCGTACATTTCATTGTATGCACATTCAACCTTGAAGACTCGTCCACCGTGGGGTATTATGGTATCCCACTTCCTTCTTGTTCTTCCTTTTCTCTTTCGAGGCTTTGCTGCTCCATATTCGATTGGTGTTTCTATTTTTATTGCCCCGAGACGTCTCGTACAAAAGAAATCCGGTGGACTTGATTCGTGCTGCAACGCCACGGTCCTCCATTCAGAGTTTTAGGCTCGCGGCCAGGCAGGAAAAAGACAACGGTAACGGCCTTTGACCTTTGTTTTCCCCCTTCCATGCTCTGCATTTACATGCATCCAGCACTCCGAGTGGCTGTGCAATATTCTCAAACTGGCGTCTCTTATAACGGCAATTGCGATTCTATATAGGTCTCGAACAGTATATCTCAGGCAGACTTGAGCGAAACGAAATGGGTAATAGGTATAGTAAGTACCTCGGCGGAAATGCAAGGCCGCGTGCATTGTCTCATATTGCGGCTAGCACTCCTCTCGGGCCTCACGAGGTTCATTATTGTCTTCCGACATTGTGGCTAGGTTAATTGATTCTTTCTACTTTCAATTATATTCAGAAGATTTCCAATATTTCCATGTGCGAAGGCCGTCGGTATCCAAGTAAGCACTGAGGAACACCGGGCGGTCCGGTGGTCTTGAGCACAGTATTAAATATACATCAGGCACTCCCTTGTCGGTATCAAGACACTCGCATCCAAGGCATTGACGGTGCGACCCTACCTTAAACTTTCCACGTGTTTATTTGGACAGCACTTCTTTCGGATCTGTGCGGCTTTTGGGGCTGCTGCAATGTATTCTGGCTTGACATTTAGACATTTCCGTATTTGCGTAATCGGATATTGAAAGCAGTTTGTCGAGTTTTTCCCATGATTACCAGGCCCATATTGCACACCAAGTGCCGGAGCTACCTAGGTATTGAGCACGCTCTGGTGTCGACGTAGAGATTCCCCTTCCAACTCGAGCTCCACTAATAAGAATCATGGAAGGAATCCTGAAGATAATCATTACACCCAGGTTGCCAGGATGCTGGGCCACCCACCGATCAACCCCTGGACGTCATCTCCTTTTAAGCACCAGGTATGTCCTGCGATCAGTGCATTGCAATAGTGCATGGTGCGTGCTTTCGGCGGTGTGCGCATTTTCAGGAATTGATAAAGCAGATGACATGCCGCAGTGGCCGTTATGTGCAGCCGTCTCTCTGCGACCTCTCGCGCGTCAAACGATGCTAATGTAGTCTGTGTCGAACCTTTCGTCATTCCAAAACTTCGAGCGCCGTCTTCCTTCTGGAATCGTCGTCGCGCGAACGCCCGTACATAGTACCGTACTCTGAGAGAGCGTATCGTACCTCATCTCGCGATCCACCCTGAAGAAGCACGAAAAAAGCCCCAATCCGGATGGGTCGGGTCCTTGTCGGAATGACCAGAAAACAGGGCAAGGTGAACCCGTTGGAGGGCCAGACGCAGACACGGTGGAGGCGGCTGGGTGGTTCAATCTCTCGAATTTTGAGAAGATCCTTCCATCGAGGCGTCACATTCGGTCACTCTTCTTCAGTGTTGGTTTGACACAAACCAAACCGAACATTTGGTAGCGAGTGACAGGATCCACTCGTCAGGTTTGCCTATTCCAGATCGTCGTCCAGGGCCGAGATCTACCCACGTGTCAGTCTGGGGTTTTGCCAGGAACGGTGGTAGGACAGCATCTGCTAGAACCAGGCGAGCCAGGCATGTGCTCCTCACCTACCATTTGTCGTGCATCGGGGGGGGAAGCGATATCCACATGTCAAAATGCGGCTCGTGCCTCCATAGAAAATAGTAGCTGGACATTGACGTCCCTCGAAGCCGATACAATCTACCGGCAACATAATACGTCCTAGTATTGCATCCGTACACATCAAAACAGAAGCTTCGGATATAGTAGAAAAGACGTGCAGCCCAACCTACCTCGGGCTGACGCCTCAAGGGACTACCCAAGGTCCTAAGCAATTAGCAGGGCAGACGATGCAGAATTGCACGGGCCGGTAGCCGTTTCGTGGCGGGAGATTGCCGGCCAACCCTAAGAGGCCTCGGATGTTTGCGCCTTGGTAGCTGACACATTGGTCCGCTAGGTAATCAAGCTATTTTGGCTACCCAGGGCTGCTAGGGTGGTTTGTTGGTCTGATGAAATATTCTAGAAACTGCTACATTACCTATGTCGGGCACTGTTGAATGGGAACTTGGATCTCTGGAACGGGCCATGTTGATATGAGGCACGAGCTCGTATTTGACAGACTAGAAGTCATGACTGACTCACAAAGTTCGCAAGAGTAGCAGCACCTTGTCATCAATTGCCAGAGGCTACTGAACAGCCGAGTGTTATTACAGGGACACTCACCCTACATTCATGTAGGTAATGTAGCTTCGTAAGCGCTATAACGACCCCAACTGCCTGAACTGGATTGTCACAGGACATGTTTTCAGGGCCGATCTCCCCTTATTATTCACCTACACACTCGAATATTTCCATCGCCGTGCCACAGATATAGCCCCCCAGCGGGTGATTGACACTGTTTCTTCTAAATACAGCGTATGAGACAATCGGTATGGCGAATTGCGTGTCCCCCAATCCGTTCATGTGCATTCGATTCGACGACACATCCCATTTCCCCTCTTGAGTCTTTTTTTTTCTCATCTATCCCACGCGGCATCTTCTGCTTTCCGGCAATTGTGCGATTCGCAAACCCCTTGCCCGGGCGGTGAGATCATGCTTTTCTAGCCAAAACTATAGCCCATTGCGCGTCTCCCAGTGACATTCCAATTGAGCGAGTATTCTTTTTTCTTCCTGCGCCAATATGGACGCAATGCCCAGCTGCATGCCCCTACATTCGACTGGAACCTCGACCGAGTCTTCGGAATTCCCAGCTTTTGTGAAAGCCTCCAGGTCACCATCGGATGAGGGAGCTAGGAACATCCGTCCGTTTGCCGTGCGGCAGATGACGTTTCGCACGTGTCAACTTGCGAGTAACTTATTTGTCCTTCTGCAGTACATGCAGTATACTCCGGATTGGTCGAGACAATGTCCCTAGCACTTGGACGATCGGGTGTCTTTTCCGATGGTTTTTATCTTTGACGAAAACGTCCCTGGGGAAAGACGATCACTGCTGTTTATGACAAGCGAACTGTAGTTCATGCACCCTTATCTGATCGACCCAACGGCCAGTAGTTAGTGATGCAATTCGACTATACATCTCGATCTGGGCTGGGTGTCTATCCTCTTTACTCCACCCGAAAGAACTGCAGTCGATTCAGTGGTCACGATCATGTCAAACATCGTGAAACAGGCATTATGTCATGCGCCTATGGGTGTATCGACACCAGCCAAGAAGATATAGCGCTTGGCCATGTGATCTCAGGAGCAGAACCGTCAAAGGCACCTCAGTCTTATACCGTTTTATCCCGGATGGCCTTGATTTTCTCGATAACGTAGAACACATAAAATGAGTCGGCTGGATTTCAAACTCTGCTGTGCACGTCTTTATTCAGGGAAGACACAATTACGAGTGCGTGGTTGAAGTCTTTATTCAGGGAAGACACAATTACGAGTGCGTGGTTGAAGTATTCGATCATTTTGTATCTTAATTTGAAAGTTACTTCAACGTCAGCGAGTGATTATCTTTGACCATGGACGGTCTGCCATGCTATTTCGAGATCATGACTGTGTGCGAAGTATTTCTGAATGCTTTCACCAGTAACAACTAAAACATGGGTGGCTCTTCCCAGTATACGCGCATACATAGCACTGGGTTCACTTTGTGGTCACTATTTTCTGTCAAATAAAACTGAATCTAGTCTGGCTCTTCCCTTGAGACTTATCATTGTAACCTAAGATCCACAGAGCAGTGTTACGTCTCCTCAGGATATCATCGCCGGAGACACCCTATCATAAAATGCTGTAAATGACGTTAAGGCTGGAAGATGGAAGATGAATGTGAGAAGCCCTTTCTAGGATTTGTAAATTCCATGATCACGTATAGGTATAGCTCTCATGCGTTTATGTCTTTCGATATGCATAATATAACTCTTCGGATATTCAACCACTTGAATGGGGACATTATTTCCTCTTTCTGGCTGTCTTGCCAAGCGAATATGAATATGTCAAATCTTTTATCAAGCAATTTCTCTTGTAAATCATGAAGTTAAACACTTGCTTTCTTTCATATACATCTTCACTTGGTCTGAATGGCGACAATAAGCTTAGGAAATCATTCCATCAAAGGAGTTTCACAATTATGACCGATATCGTCGTCAATCTGTTCAAATAGGGAGAGTTTACGCATTAGATTTCCATACCTTTGCAGCCGGGTTCCCAGGCTGATTTGATGGAACCTGAGAACGAAATAACTGTTGCACTGTACTCATCATAAACCTTTGTGTCACTGAAGATTGTTCTGTTTATAACTACCTCACATGCTGGATGATGGTAAAACATGAGTCTTATCTTCTCTTGTTTCCTCTTTTTTTCTTTTGGTTTTTCCCCCCTCACAAGCAGAGGGCCAGGTGTCTCCTGACTGTCGTTCCGATTCTATCCAAGACTGCATGAACCGCTCACCTTCCAGAAGAGTAACTGTCTTAATCGGTCTCCAGTGACAATTTCATGGTCATCGAGAAAGCTAAGACCATCCCGCGGAGCAGTAACCCGGAAAACCCCTCAGGACGGCTCACGCATATCAGGTCTTGAACTATTTTATCCAGCCAGCCTTATTCGGCATTGCATTGCGCAGACGAGAATGTTTTCAGAGCAGGCCGACCTGGGTTATCTCTAGCCAAACACTCGTGGCCTTGTTTGGCAGCAGAACTGTTGAACAGGGCCCGGCGTAGATGAGACTCTCGGCAATGGAGATACATTTTCTGTGAGTGTATAGTAGATTGATCTAAGTCTCAGGCGATATAATATGATATGAAAGCGACAAGGGGATAAAAATAATTAGACATATACAAGCTTCACAACATTGCTCTTTCCGAACTGTATGTGCCTCGATAGTCTCTAGGCAAATCGATATCTATACATCCAAGTCAAGCATGGATCTCTGAGAAGATGTATGGTTGGTTAAGCCGGAACTTATACAAGCTCTCTTGGGGCCTCATAGTCTATGACATGCGATGAATACGGCACATATTGAGTTTCTATCCTAGTCCCATGAATGTAGTCATACAATACTATTATCCTTTTTTCTGGACAACAAATCGTTCCGAGCCAAACCTGGACCACATTGCGGCTTTCCGGTGGAGTATACCCCAGTCATACCAATACCCATGGGATTTTATTCATTCAGTTATTTAGTTTCAATCTTGTTTTCTTCCCGCTGCAATATCTTGGAAGGATACCAAAAGTCTCGTGGGATTCCTTTTGTGAAAGCTCCGATCTGGTCTCTAAGGGGGAAAAAAAATCCATCCAGTCTGTCGCAATAGATATTATGCTCATCTCGTGTCATATAATATCGACGGCTCATGCGTGTATAATTTCAATGATGCACTTGGAGTTGTGTGGCAACGAATCAAGTGAAAGCTCAGGCAATATGGACCGAACCGTCGTCTAGGATAGCAATCCTACGCAGTATTCGGCTCCGCGAGCTGATAGCATTTCCCATATCCGACTCACGAGGGCAGTAAACATTGATAATGATGCAATCATCCGGCTATGGAGTTCTTCGGGCTGAAGTACAGCCTCAGTGCTTCGCCCTGCCCGGCCAAGCTTTCTCCAAGCATTCTCTGGTGTGGTGCAATGCAGTTGCAGGGGTGGAATTTCTGCCAATTGTGAGACACAGCCCACGTGGGTGAAAGCCTCGCCAACTCACTGCTTGGTCTTGGGTCCCGAGATGGTGCTCGGTCGGAAAATTGATATTTACTTAGGTTAGCGAACTGAAAGATTGGAATCCCCAACCTAGTGAGCGTTGTGGTAGTGTAAAGTAGTGTCAAGTGGCTGTAAGTGGCCCCGTGGATCAATCACAACGTGCTCGATTCGAGAGACATGTTTGGAGCTCTGAAGCGTATTAAGCGTGTTAGTGAGCGGTATTTCCTCCGTCGCCCCGATATCCTTGCAACGCTTATACTGATAGACGGATTCGACAGACCCACAAACGTGAATCGTGACTCGTGCAGTGGGTTCGGCGATTGTATTGCACAGCTACCGGTAGGTGTAGTCTTGTTGCTGTGGGTGCTTGTAATAAAAGGTGCCTGTAAGCCGTATTCGATAGCGATCCAAGTGGCTTGAAGATAGCTTGCGAGAATGCCTCGTCGCACAAGGCGCACAGTTTCCAGCCTGGCTGCTTACATCACTTTAGATAACTATCCTTTGGCTGAAGAAGGGGTGTGGTTCTGTGTGGGAAGTGGACGGCAACGCGATACTGATAATGAATACGGTGTAGGTGGTGAAGGAACACTTCCCGATCCAGGTGGTTTATCTCTGGCTGGGTTACATCTGGGTCCGATCTGCTCGTGAAGCTTCCGTTCTTGGGGCCGGCCGGCGCTGCTACTTCCAAAGATCGCCATGTCGAGCAAGCGCGTCGTCGGGCACCGAAAGTGCGGTTCCTTCCGCCGGGCTCAGCCAAGGTGCGCTCTCTGCAAAGATGACAAAATGGTAGATGTTTGTCTCGGGGTTGGCTGGGATGCGAGTGTGGCTTTCTGCCGCCCGGTACGACACAACGCCAACTACGGAGATGATGCCGTATATACTCTCTGAACCCTTATACGGGTTGATGCCGAGGAATCCTTCTGCCCACAACATGCCTATCTGGGAGGCAAAAGCCAATCCGGCAGATGACATGACTCTGTTGTTCAAGATTGTGCCACGCGGCCTATAATACAAGCATAACAAGGTGAAAAAGACAGAAACAATATGCTCCTTGCCAAATAAATTCCAATCGCCATATCTCCAGGCGTACTACCTGCCATCCATTGAGCCGGTCCTCCTTGTGTTTCTGGCTCATTCAATCAACATAAACCGAGGTAGCACATCTAGTCAGCGGCATTCCGCGTTATTCGTCAAAGACGCCACCGGTCAATTAAAGTTCAGTCAGCCATGCTGTCCAACCAGGAGGCAATTTACCAGCAGAACGGTCTCAACTAGGTACAAGGGCATGTTCATGTCAGGGACCGCAACGCAACGCAACCTAGGTAATATCACTGGCAATATGTGATTGAAAGGATGGTCGCAGCCCGTAGAAACGATTGGGCGGGAAATACACGGCTCCCTAGGCGCCTCGGCTAGTACTAGACGAGATTCCGCCGAGGAAGGGAGAGTTGACGAAACGAGACGAGATTCAACGGCGGGATGTGTATTATGATTGAGTTTGTTTCGTCGCCTGCCCAATTGGCATAGCCCCCAATAGCAGAACAGAGCAGAGCAGAGCCCCCCCGTTAAGTCCCCGGGACAGAAGGGCCCTGTTGTCTCGCAACTCTGCGGGGATATTGGCCGAACAAGCGACATGTTATGTAGATACCCTGGGCTACATTAGGTTGCGAGCAGCAGAGCGGCCACTCAGCTACAGGGTCCTATTGATTGCTTGGCGGGATGTGCAGTGGGCCGCCGAGACAGACGTTTTTCCACCCTGGGTAGCGTATGTACAGGCTGCAGCCCGTCGCCAATCGAGTGACATGACAAGCGATGGATGAACAGATGCTGGGCCCTTTGGGCTCGCCGCTGATTAGCTTAGCTTGCGGGATATGCAAATGCAATGCCCAGCGCAGCGGCCAGGAAGCAGCTGGACGAGATGGTGTGAAGGATTCAGAGCTGCTGCATGGGCTTTGCTGGGAGAGAGGCGGGCCCTTGTCGACTTGATTCCGGGGGTGCGACCCTGATCGCCGCCAATGGACTTGGAGAGAGAGCTTGTTCAGATTATTCCCTACTTTTACACGCGGCGGGGAGAATGCGCGCGCGGCCTTGTGGTTGCACGAGAGCTGCTCGTCCCGCGTCTGAGGTAATTTGGGCAGAGTAGGAATGTGTGTATCTAGACTTGACAGTTGTTGCCTGGGCGAATCGCTGACAATACTGATCGTTCCTAAGCTCTCGGTCACCCAAGTGCTGTGAGTCTGTTTCAATGACAGGGCGCTGTTCAGCCTCTCTGCAAGTACGGAGTAGCGAGCGACTGGGTCATATGTAGGTCATCTATGTACCACTGGGGCTGTTGGGTCACACACCTTTCTTACCTTGCCTCTTTCTTTCCTTACCTCGCTCCCCTCGTTCGATTCTCCGTCTTCTTTTCCTTCCCCATATGCTTATACAGGACTGCAGAAACACACGTGTATAGAGGCATGAGTCAGGATGAGGGTTTTGATTTCATAAAAACGACCGACTATACACGCGCCCCCGATTTGGCTCCGCAACCATATACTTTAAGGCCGCGCCGGCGCATTGAGGCTCAGGCACGCGCCGCCCGCCTATACAAAGTAGAACTTCGCCCATCCACCCACCAATACCACTGACGGGCATTGAAACGAGAGGCAGGACTTCCCTTTTCCCAGGTAGAGTCCGAGGTCGCGATCACGGTCGCCCTCTTGTTCCACAGTCGCCATGGCAGACGAGATCGAGCGGCTCGTGCTGTCGCCGTTTCGGGAGATTGTCGAGAAAGCCAATACAGCCGTCGAGAATGCCGACGCCGCAGATGACGAGTCCTCGGGCCCTATGCGCAAGGCGGCGCAAGCATTGGCAAAGGAGGGAGAAAGAGCTTTGAAAAAGATGGTTCCGCTATGCGACAAGAACTATGAAGAATACGCCGCCAATTTTGTGGACGCAATGAAGGAACACGGTGAGTCTTTCCTCCTCCGCAGTCTTGATTCTTTTCCTTTTTGATAAAGGTCTCTTTAAATTTTGGGCAGGAACCAAACGCTAAACAATATACTTCCGCTTAGAGGAAATCACTCAGTTCAGAACTGAATTGGAGGATCTGCTGTGGGATTTCGATGACTTTGTCGAGGTTGACCAGTTCGATGCGGACAAGTTTGATGAACTCCAAAAAGCCTCGCGGCGTGCCGCTCCCAAGATTGTGGACATATTAAAGAGGATCAAGCTCGTTGCCCCCTCGGCAGCACTCTCGCCTCTTCTCGCCGAGGCCCTGTCGTCTGGACGTGCCAGCATCATTGTGGACTCACCTTCGGGTTCCGGCCGGGAGATGCAAGAGGTCGAGCAGCGGTTAAGCGAAATGTCAGTCATGGGAAGTCAAGCTGGTCCCGATCTAGGAGTCGACGGGACTCTCGGCAGCAGAAATAACTCGCGGGCGGCTTCGCGACCTCTGAGCGAACTAGACCGGCATAGTTCCCATCATTCAAATCGGTCTTCGGAGCCCTTGGGACCACCTCCTCGACCGCCATCGACAGATCCGTGGAGAGTGGACCAGCCACCGCCTCTGAATGCTTCGCCTGGCAGTGGCGATGCTTCCATCGAACGCCGGCCTCCAGTATTTCTTGGCGACTCACCGACTCTGCCACCAACTGTACCGTTGCCATCGGTGCCATCTTCCGCCACCAGTCCCACCAGTCCCCGGAGGGAGACGCAGTTTCTGAGCGCGGATGCGTGGCCACAGCAGGCGGCAACGGTTCGTAGTGACTCGGATTCGTTGAATTGGCGGGACAGGACATCGCACGCCCGCTCGAGAGGCGACTCCCTGTCCAACTCTAGTACATACGACAGCCACAGACAGACGTACTCGAGTTTTGGCAGCAATGAACTTCCGAGATACTCGAGTCAGTCCTATGATTCCGTACCAGACGCGACCAGGTCTCCCCTAGGATCCCCTCACTTTGGTAAACCCTCCCCAGCGATCCCCGAGGATAGTGCGGTCGACAATTATACTCACCGGCCTGGCTATAATTCAGGACATCCCCCCATGAACTACCCACCTAGGCAGGCTTCCCTGGCAGCCAACCATGCGCACCCGGTCCGCGCGCCCTCCATGGACTCTCTCAACAGCTCCATATTCGACGTCGTGGCAGAGTATGGATCTGCCAGCCCCGTCGCCAGCACCCAGCGCACTTCTTCCAACATGTCCACAACTCCTGGAAGCCCGTACTCTGCAGGAGGACAGCGGCCGCTATATTCGACGCCGCCGCCAGGCTACGGGAGCCCGCTACAGTCTCCTGTCGGAGCCATCAACAACAATTCCTCGGCGACCATAACCACGCTCCACCATGCTCGACCTCACACGAGTGGCGGTATGAACAGGCCCTTACCCCCGACGCCTCAGGCTTTTGATGACCCTGGTCTGATCCCCGTAGAGTCAGAAACCCCCGAAACCCCACAGATGCCCCCGAGACAATCCGACTGCAGCATAGGACCACATTCCTCGTTTTACCAGATGAAGGGATTCTGCAAAGGAGCAGAAGCCGTCTTGAGGGGCGAACTCGGGTTCAAGAAGATCAAGCGGCCGGTGGGTGGCTTCTCACATACCACCGTGGCAAAGTGCACCGACTGCCTGTATGAACTCGACTTTGCCACGGTCGAGCAGGACCTCCACAACGACTGTAAGGACTTCCCGGCACCCAACATTCTGCTCCTGCCGTGCTTGAATATTTATATGCTGACCGAGAGACCAAAACAGCCAAAGGAAACTTCACATCCGGTACCGTGGGCTTCAGGCTGCGAGTCCTGCAAAAGAGCCACCTGCCGATCCGGCACATTGACGAGCAGCTCTACGGCTGCGTGTTCTGCATCCACGACGGCAAGACGCTGGACGAGAGCGACGCGACCGTCTTCTTCAACCAGAAGCAGCTGTTCACGCACATGGCGCGGCACCCGCGACCTTTGCCCAAGATCCCGTCGCTGGCGGTCATCGAGGGCGACGAGGCCATGCCCGAGACGTTCCGGGACAACTTCGACCTGCACTTTGCCCACCCGCCCCTGCAGTCCGTCATGTCGGGCATCGCGCCCGAGATCAGCAAGCTGCCGAGCGCCGTGGCGACCGAGACGCGGCGCAACGCGCACGGCATCATGCGCAGCCCGCCGGACCGCGCCGCCGCGCTCCAGTTCGCCGTCGGCGCCAAGGTCGTCGGCATCGAGTTCCCGGCCAAGTACGAGGGCAAGTGGGGCATCGGCTGGCACGACGGCGTGCGCGCCGCCTTCGAGGCCGAGTCCGTCTGCCTGGACGCGCCGCCCAAGAGCGAGACGCGCATGCAGGGCACCAGCAGCATGCAGGCCGTCGCGAGGTGGAAGTGGAGCCAAAAGGCCGGCGACGGCACGTGGCTCAAGTTCGACAAGGGGGACGTGATCAAAAACATCAGCTGTAAGTTGTCCCCCGGACTTGGACGTAGGACTACCCGATGAGATGTGGTGGTATCAGAGAGACCAGAAACACGACTACTAACAACTCTGTCTTATAGGGACTTACTCTGACCACTGGTGCTGGTCGGGCACCTCGGGCAAGAGCTGGGGCATCTTTCCGCAGTCCCACCTCGAGCCGCACTCGCTCAAGATCGTGCGGCCCGGCGAGGAGGCGAGCGTCAGCAGCAACGAGAAGAAGCCGGGCGCCCTGGGCCTCTTCTCGATGAAGCGGAACACGGAGAAGAAGGCCGACAAGAAGTCCTCGTCCGCCCCCTCGGACAAGAAGAAGAGGGCCAAGCACATCCGAGAGGAGAACGAACCCGGCCGTAAGTTGGCCGCCTCGTCCGTTGCCATCACCGCCGAGGCCTGGTAGCATGGTAGCAGTGAGTGAACTCGTTTTGCTAAAACAAAGTCCCCAATTTTCTTCTAGATCGGCACTCTTGGGGATCGTATACTTGAGCTCAGGCGACGCGACCTCGAAAGGAAATATTTTTCTTGGGTACTTGGTGCAAAATTCTTGCATTTCCAACCTGGAACGTACGGTGTTGCAGGCGCTGGTTTTGCTTCCGATCCCGTTTGTACAAAGCCGAGATTCCGAAAACCAGGATGTTACTTTTTTGCGGATACCCATTGTTTGTTGTGTATATAAAACTTTATATAGATTCGAGTTTTACCTCGCGAATCCATCTAGACTCGCTTCGCGATCGTGGCTTCTTGAAATATGGTCGTGCCAGATACCTTGAAGCGCCGACCGGAATCGTCGTGAACATAAAGTACTACAGACAAACACCAAACAAGATCAGAAACTTGGTATGGTCGTGGATATAAATATCTATATATAGCCCGTAATTATACACAAGGTAACCCGGAAGTGGATATCTCTTTGAACACCCAAACGCCGTTGTCATGCAGCCCCTTTCTGTTCTTTTTCCTTCCTTCCTTTCCCACCTGAGTAAACGCTCAACTACACCATGATCCTCCGGAGCCCCTCGGTGCCGCCCAGAACCTTGCGGCCGGTGACGGCGCACCGGCCCAGCCCGCTCTCCCACTTGCCGGCCCGGTCCTGCATGAACTCCTCCTGCCGCGGGTGCGACCCCTCGACCCACCGGTGGATGCACGAGTAGCAGTACACGAGGCCCGTCTGGCACGCCGTCGCCGTCTGGATCTCGTCCTGGCAGATGGGGCACAGCTCCGAGTCCTCGGGGGCCGCGACCGTGTATATGGGCAGCAGCGAGGTCGCGCCGATCGGTGCGTTTTCCGCGTCACCCTCCTTTTGCTTCTCGTCGTCGTCTGTCTTCTCGGCCTTCTCGACCGTCTTCTTCTTGGCGCCCAGCCCGCTGACGACGGGCGGCGGCAGCTCGAGGTTCTCGGCTGCCTTGCGGGTCAGCTGCTTGGCAAACTCGCTCGCGTACCACCACTCGAGGAACTTGAGCGCGAAGATGCTTAGGGGCAGAGCCATGCTGAGGCTGCCGAGGAGCCGCGGGCCGAGCGTCCGGGGGTGGAACATGCTCAGGCCGGCGGCGGGCGGCATGCCGGCCTTGGGCTTGCCCAGGTCCTCGATGGCCCGGTAGTCGGCGCCGTTCATGCGCCGCACCCGTGTGCCGATCAGCCACATGAGCGGGCTGTGGTACTTGGTCCCGTCGAACAGGTAGGCCAGGTTAAAGGCCAGCACAGCGAAGCAGTAGCCGGCGTGCACGCTGGGGTAGACGTTGCGGATGAACCACTTGTAGTAGTGCATCAGGCGCTGCCTTATCGTCGGATTGGCCGGCATGCGCGTGTAGTTGGCGCCCAGCAAGGCGCGGGGGGCCTCGATCTCGTGCGACTCGTCGAGCTTGCGCTTGAGGTAGGGCACGCCGACGACGACCGCCAGGTTCCGCCAGACGTCGGCAGTGGTGAGCTTCAACGTCTCGCGCACGATGGCGGCGGCGGCGGTCGAGGCGCGGGGGATCTCGGCGGCGAGGGCACGCTCGCGCTTCAGTCCGTAGAAGTGCTCGGTGAAGGCGCCGCCGCGGGTGCGCAGGTAGTGGCGCTCGACGACGAGCATGGCGAGGGCGTACAGCTCGTCAAACGAGTTGAGCGCGCGCAGGAGGTATCGCGGGTACCGCTGCGTCAGGACCGTGAGCAGGTAGCGCAGCGTGGGCGGCAGCAGCGCGTTCAGCTGCTGCTCCGACAGGATCTCGAAGAGCGACGGCTTCTGGTCGTCAAAGGTGCCCCGGAGGGCGGTGACGAACTCCATGGTCTCGCACTCGCAGTCGCAGTCGTAGCCGCAAGTCGGCGCATCAAAAAGAAACCGGCAAGGCGCTCAACGTTGCCGCTACAACAAGAGAAGATTCAAGATCGCCGTGTCACGACAACGGCATTGTGCCTGGGAGAGACGGACAATTCTGTGTGGAGGCGAGGTGACGTTGGACGGCGCGGAACCGGGGTCCTTTGAGAAATCTGGGGATTTATGCCGAGGTCCGCTATTACAAGGTAAAGTTACTGCCAAGATATCACAAGGCAAACTATCAGCCCGTAGCAAAGACGGGATGCCACGTTTAGCAATCCGGTATCAGGGCTGCTATGTCATTATGATTATAATGATCTGAAATATTCGGAGAAAGCCAATGGACTGGATAGAAATCCGATATAGGTAACAGAGTCTCATACTGCCATAGAATACACAAGGGCCTTGGTAGTGCAAAAGGATTAAAGCTACTCTATACGAAGTATACCGTCAATGCATCGAGACAGGCACCATAGGGCGTACCTAAACATTGATGAGAACCTGACCCGAGAACAATAGAATAACACCTATATCCGTAGGCCGATTTACGCAGAAGAGTCAATCATCTAACTGCAGTAAACGTTATGAACTGGTTTATTTTCACGGTAAATCACACTTAAAAAGTCTTGATTAATTTAGACGAATTAAGGTAGGGTGTATCGAGAATTGATAGCAGCTGTTCTTGTTGTAATAGCCAGGGTGTACTTCGTACACTGGAAGATATAACTGCACAGCTCTTGATTACGCGGCATTGCTTGAAATGATTTTAATTAATCTGTAATGAGCTTCTTCTTGCATCCCGTCATTTCATTATTTCGATCATGAATTGATACTCTTCTGAAAGACAGAGAAGACATATATAAGAACGACTTGCATACGTGGTGACAGGTGAATTTGAAGCAACTGTCTCACGGCATCTTATCATTACAGACATGAACCTAAGAATACCTCAAGCCACCCCGGGAACGCCGCCCTTCACAGATCGCGGGGCAGACGTTTAGCGAGTCCCTTCGGGAAGTTCCTGCGCTAACACGAGCAGCGCGGCCCACTACGAGGACCCTGCTGCTCTGGTACAGCACTGCGGTCGCATCGTACGTCAGCCTTTACGAAACGTAGCTTCGTGGCTTCTTCTTCCGAAGGTACTTTGTAATAATAACATACATACAATCGACTGGGTCGATCAGTCGCAAAACGATTTTCCATTCTAGTCTTCCTCTTCTTCTCCTTCTCTTTCCAGCCTGCGAGGTCTTTCCAGTTTGATCTTGCGATTGTTCCTGGAAACCTGAGGCCAAGCGTCGACATTCAATTCCATGTTCAACTAGAGCTCGCGCATCCCACCAAAGCTCCAACATCTCCTTTCACCAACAAAGGCCAATTCGACGAGACGACTCATGCGCTCGTGACAAACTGCACTCGGGGGCCGACGGGATTACCCCTAGCACACAATCATGGACTCTCTTCTGCGCTGGATCAGCGACACGCCCAACGGCATTCTTACTAGGATTGCCGTCGCCGTTCTGCTGGTCGCCTTCTTCTCGGTGAGTTGACATCCCGTGGGAACAACGGGATTGCTCCCCGATGCCGCGAAGCAAGACCTTGACTGAGATCTGTGCGTGTACAGCTCTACGCCGGACTTCACCTCGTCGCACCCAAGCCCCGGCCCGTCTACCCGCGCGAGAAGCACTACAAGGCCACGACGGGCGACGGCAAGTGGCAGCTGAGGAAGCTGCCCTGCTGGCACGACCGCTGGCTCGCCGAGCGCCACGCCAGCGAGACCCGGACCAGCGACGACGTCTACATCCCCGACACGGGCAGTATCGAGCCCGCCTCACTCCGCCTCAGCGTTGTCATCCCCGCCTACAACGAGGAGAAGCGCATCCTGCCCGCCCTGGAAGAGGCCGTCCGCTACCTCGACGCCAAGTTCGGCCGCGAGTCGTCGGGCGACAACAAGATCACCAGTCCCACGACCACCGCCCACCGGCGCGCTGCTAAGAACCCGCCTCAGGAGCAGGAGCTCTCGGGCTACGAGATCATCATCGTCGACGACGGCTCGACGGACAAGACGGAGCAGGTGGTCCTCGAGTTCTCGCAGAAGCACGGCCTGGGCGACGTGCTCCGCCTGGTGACGCTGGATAAGAACCGCGGCAAGGGCGGCGCCGTGACGCACGGCCTGCGCCACGTCCGGGGCGAGTACGCCCTGTTCGCCGACGCCGACGGCGCCTCCAAGTTCAGCGACCTGGGCAAGCTCATCGAGGGCTGCGACGACGTGAAGGACGCCGGCGGCCGCGGCGTCGCCATCGGCAGCCGCGGCCACCTGGTCGGCAGCGAGGCCGTGGTCAAGCGCTCGGCCCTGCGCAATTTTCTGATGCGCGGCTTCCACGTCGTCCTCATGATCCTCACCCCGCCCGCCACCTCGCGCCTCCGCGACACCCAGTGCGGCTTCAAGCTCTTCTCCCGCGCCGCCCTGCCCCACGTCGTCCCCTACATGCACGCCGAGGGCTGGATCTTCGACATTGAGATGCTCATGCTGGCCGAGTCGGCCCCCGCCGTGCCCGTCCGCGGCAGCGACGGCGCTGTTATTGGCAGCAGCCCCGGCATCAAGGTCGCCGAGGTCCCCATCGACTGGCACGAGGTCGACGGCAGCAAGCTCAACGTCATCCAGGACAGCATCCGCATGGCCCTCGGCCTGGCCGTCCTCCGGGCCAGCTGGATGTTTGGCGTCTACCGAAGACGTCTCACCTGAGAGAGGAGCGCTGGTATGGAATCATAAAGGAGAAAGAAAGATGAAGTGTAAAATAAAAAGTTGATACGATACCCATAAAGGAGTTTGTGATGGCGACGCCCTGTACATTTGCCACGTAGCCAAACCACGAATTGAAAATTTCATGAAATACCTACTAGACTTTACTTCAGTATGTTTGTCATTGTAGTCTACCTAATATTGCAATGGAGAGCAAAATGTGAAATGATTTGAGTAAAGTTGTTTCAAAGTTAATTATGATTATGTCTCGTGGTGTATGTCTAATAACCAGACAGGTTCCTCGTCCGCCTTCCTGTCTCTTTTGTCTTCTAATTATATACGATGGACTAATATCCAATCCATGCTTCTGTTTGAAAACAGGTTTTATGCGAGCTGAGCTGGCGGCTCATTCCTCTTTATCTTCTTATGTATCCTTTTTGGCCCATAATGGTCATCATCGAATTGGGGTATGTATAATCATACAGAACGCTCAACGCATCGAAAATTGTAACAAAATTCATCATCCACTGCATTCATTTCATCTTCTTGGTCTTCTTGTCGAGAGAGATTGGGAATCTAGAAGACCTCCTTGTACATGACGGGCAGGAAGACGACACAGGCCGTCCAGAGCAGCATGATGGAGTTGAACAGCACCATGGGAATGTTCCACAGGCCTGTGCGCTGGGCGTCAATCCATATGGCCAGGAAGGCAACGGAAAAGAAGTGGTAGGCCAGCACGAGGGGCTTGTGAATCAAACCGCCCATGAGGCCCATGGGCGCCGACGTGATTCCCTTCTTGAAGTAGGCAAAGCAGCCGCGCTGTAGCTTGGCGAGGTTGGGGTCCGCCGCGCTGAACAGCGAGTACAGCGCCTGCGCCAGCACGTTGATGATCGAGGTCAGGGACTTGCGCTGCCAGTGGAACGTGTCCATGGCCCGCAGGACGGCTTCCGAGTCGCCCAGGTTGGGAATCTTGGACGGCGCCAGGAGCTGCGACAACAGGACGACATCATTGAACGCGACTGTCATACCGCCTCCCGTGAGCGGGTGGCGCATGTTCATGGCGTCGCCGAGCACAAGGACGCCAGGGCAGGATTGCTTGGATGGAGGAAGCCACGAGTTGGGCATGGACTTGGGGATCTTGTTCTCCTTGGCGAGTGCCTCCCTGAAGGCAGGTTGAATTTGTGGCGGGAGGGTCGGAATCACGACCTTCTCAATGTAGCCGCGGACACCGCCATTTGCTGTTGAAGCCGCCGGGCAGTCGAGCGGCACGTCTATGAGCGCGCGGGTCTCGTGGGTACCGATCTGGTAGCAGAGGACAGGCGAGGCAGTGCCCAGTATGACATGGCCAAAGGTGGGCTGTGGTAGATCGGCGTCGATGAGCTCAAGGGCGTAGAACTTGGACCGCACCACCGGCGCCCGGCTGATGTACTGCTTGCGGAAGAGGGAGGCATAGCCATCGGCTATTATGGTCAACTGGCCAAAGTAGAAGTCGGGAACCTTTTGGCCAGTAGCCGGATCGACTGTGCGCGTCTCGACACCGAGCACCTCGGCGTTGTGCTCACCCTTGACAGTCGAGACAGCCTCCGTCTCCACCATTGTGATGTTGGGGTGTGCCATACACGAGTCTCGCAGCTTCTGCACAAATCGGCCGTGGTGAAAGCTGCGCCCCTGCGGTTGCGAGCTCTTCTCCTTGGGGTACGCAGAGCCATTGGCGTGTCCGTTTGTATGCCCGTTGGCCGATCCGTTGGTGTGTCCGTTGGCATATCCGCTGGCGAGACCCTCGATCTGGGGGTAGTTGATCACGACCTGCTCCCCATAGTATATCACGTCGAAACCGTTGCAGGTGATGGCGTCGATTCCGTCGAGGCAGTGCCTGAGGCCCAGCTTGGTGAGGGCCTCGACACCGCCGGGCTGCAAGAGCTCACCGACGATGCGATCGGGCTGCCTCATCCATCTCTCGAGCAGCAGCACGCTGCGATCCTGCTGTGCCAGTGCGTACGCGGCCGCGCAGCCAAAGACGCCGGCGCCGACGACCACTACATCAGCCTCATGGTACTGCGTCCTGCGCTGGGCGCGAGCATCTGTGGTTTGCGTTGTGGTACTCATCGGTGCTGTCTGATGCTGACACTCGAGAGCGGTCGGTAGGAGGTAGGGAGGGGCAGGTCGAACTGCTTTGTTGAGGCAGCAAGCTGTAGATAGAGTAGTGTGAGTAGATGCGTGGTGGAAGCCAATTTAGCAGGAACAAAAAAGTGAAGGCGCAAGGTAGTTTCCGCCGGTCTGCGCTGGGCTCTGCCTAATAATGAACACCGGGACCACGCGGTAAAGAAGCCAACATATCAGAAAGAAAGAAAAAGTCGTCCGTGATGTCAGGTACGGGTGGCACCAGAAGACCCTGCATCAAGTCATAAATCGCCTGATCTGTGATCGAGCCATTGTTCGCCATTTCTTTCGATCGCGCCGCCTAAGAATGCCCGCCGCCCGCGCCCACCCGCAAGGACGATTGAATGAACCTGACCCCTGAATGAATGGAATTCCACAGGCCAGCACAGTGGATCCAAGCGGTACTCGCTCCATGCCATTGGGTGCCCCACACACCTGCGTCTGCTACCTATGTATGTATTCCATGCCAACATTGAATACACCCCCAACTTATTTTGTCTGCCTGCTGTTTCGTTTTATTTGCTGTAGCCTGGTGTTGTTGGGCTACATGAAAAAAAGCATGTGAACTGAGTGGGCCAATCCGACGAGACTCGAAATAATCCACAAATCTCAGAAGTTGTCCCATCTTTATGATATCCATGTCTTATAAGACACTCAACTCAACTTGTATATCTAGATAAATAGCTTGAGTAGTTTAATATTGGTGCTACACATTATTCGTCCTGACAATGAAGGATTGTCAAAACTCAGGGCAACACAGACACCCGAAGTCTATGACGGCGTGTGCCTCCTGTAGTATAGTGGTGCACTAGTGTAGACCGGGTCCAAGGAAGGATTGGGCTTACCAGAGATCGCAATTCGGCGCCGACATACCTGATACCCTCAAGCAAAGATCGCCGCTGCTCTACTCGACGTGTTAGCGGACAAAAGGACTTGCAAGTGTTTATATTCATTGTATTATCATTTCTCCTTTCTTGTGGAGTAACTTCTATAATACTGTATGTATGTATAGCCAATGTATGTACATATTGTAATGATACAAGATAGGTTAGTATACTTGTTGTTGTACGTGCACCTAGCCGTACGCCTCAACCGAGGATCTGGCTCGCATGCCTGGTACCAGTGTCTTCTCCATATCACTGGCGCGATTGCTCTCTCGTCTTCTATAGTTGTCCTCGGCCCGTGCCATGTCTAGGTCTTCTGCCGCATCGCTCATGATGCGGAGTGTTTCTTTAGCCATCATGGCTCCGAATTTGACCTTTCTTGCGCGTTCTTGTCGTGCGTGATTTATGCCCGTCTGTAAAATACCCATCATCTCTTCGACTCGCGCCGACTGCTCCCATTGCTTCATGTGTCTCTTTGCCGACTTGAGAAGCCCGAATGCTTTCTTGTCAGCCGCGAGCGGACTGGAAGGTAGCGAATCTACGAGCCAGCGCAGTCCATCTATATTGAGCGTCTGCCAGTAAGCTGAAAGCAGGGCTCGCAGGTTTTGTCGGGAAAAGCAAGGGTTGGTGGCACCGCTCTGTTCCATGGCGAGCATGCAGAAATCTACTGCCCGGCTATGCTGGTGGCACTGCGTTGCCATGACAGCCGCGTGCGTCAACACAGACGACTCGATCGTAAGGCCCAAGGCCTCGAAACGAGTGATCAGAGCCCGCAAATTCCTCATGACCTCCTCAAAAGGCCCTCTAAACTGTGTTATCTGGGCCTTGATGAGCATGGAGGCAGCGTCTGTGATATCGTGACCCTCGGCATGCGTCTCGCTGATAAGCTTGGTCGTTCTGCCGAAGTTGTCGCCGGCACGCTGCAGCGACGCCTTGACCGCAACGCGGAAGCATTTGGGACACCATGGCATACCAAAAGTTAGGGCGCGCTTGTACATGACAACTGCTCTGACAGGCTTGCCGCGCAGGACGACTTCGGTCATGGCGTGCAGGACATCGCGCTCGTTGGCAGATCGGAACTTGTGTGGCAGATTGCTCGGCAGAGGCCCCAGAATCCGTAACCTCCGTGAAAGGTCACGGCCTGAATAATTGCCCTCCTCCATCGCAGAACTGTGCATGATCCGTATGGTAACGTCGTCGACCATGACTGGATCGAGGTGTCGGATGGACTTGTACAGTTTTACAAGCACTTCAAAGGGCAATTTCCACTCGAGCCTTAGATTACGCAGGATGGCATTCGTGTACGCCGCGTCCAGGGCCAGCCCCTGAGAGCGGCAGTATCGAAGCCATGCCAGGAATCCCAGATCATCATGCAGCGCGCCATACTTGTTCGCCACCAGCGTCACAGCATAACGGTGCAGACGAACATCCATCTCTTCCACGTATAGCTTGATGAATTCCTCGGTTTGGGCAACCGTGTGGGATTCAGTAAAAACCTTGAGAATGGCAACAAAGGTTTGGTTGTAGGCTTCCGACTGCGACTGGGCGTATAGCTTCATCTCGGTGAAGTCGTCGTGGACTTCGTCCCAGAGTCCATTTTTGGCTTTCATCAAAGTCGTATACCCATTTAACCAAACATTGTTTTGCATGCCTGGCGCCAACCGAATCGTTTCCTCGCGGTAATGCAAAGCAGCCTCTTTGTTGCCCGCCAAGACAGAGATCTTGACCATGATTTGGTAGACGGCTTCCGGATTCACTAACTTGCTCAACAGGTCCTGGAACAGCGGCTCGGCAAAGAAATCGCGCGACATTTGCAGATCATGATGGCGGTCCCAGTGACACTGTAGTAATTTGATAAGCCACCCTGCCCGTGGTCGTAATCCAGCCGTGTTGCATTGCTGAGCCAGGGCCCGGGCGACCGGTTCTGCTCGAGCTCCTCGTAATGTCTCGACAGCAGTGAGCACACGATTGAATGTTGACTCAAAAGTGGCCGTATCCGTCGCCGCCTTGGAGAAGTTTAACCTGAAGTACTTGATAACCGACTTGTGGTCGCCGTGCTGATGAAGATTTTTGATGAACCAAGCGGTGAAATCTCCTGTCCGCTCTAGCTGTTTCAATACCCTCCAGAAAACGTCATGTACCTGCGTCATCTGCTTGTACCGCAACAGTAGAGATATCAAATCTTGGCCTCGATTCTTTACATCGTCGACATGCAATGCAGGCTTGTCCTCGAAATTGGCAAGAAATAGTCGACTAGCCAAGTGAAGTTTCCCGACGATGGCGTCCCCGTCTGCCTCGAGATTTGACAGCAATGAATCAATTACTGCAAATGGAGCATGCGCGTAGTACCTGCCTTCGTCGAGCTCGCCGGACCTGACAACGTCACTCAATATCTCATGCGCATCCCGCCATAAGTCGTGCTCTTGGCAACTCGTGCAGAGAGCTTCTGAGACGTTGAGCCAGCGGTGGTCCAATTTCTTCTTAAAAGCACGCCTCCTTTGCATTGCCGCCATGAATGCTGCCTTGTATGTGGCAAGGGCGCCAGGTTCTTCAAGCTTGGCTTTGATGCTTGAAACAGAAAGGTCCAAGATTTCGGCAATCTTCTCATCCGGTGTCGACATTACCGGCATTTTCGCAGCGCTTGCCCATCCACCACTGTCTTTGGATCTTGAGAGGTCGGCCGACGGTCGTAGAGCATTGATGCGGGATCCTGCATTTTCCAAAGGCTTCCTCCGCACTTGCGCCTCTCCCTCGGGAACCGGACGCTCGGCATGGTGTTTTGCGGGAGCAATACGGTCCTCGGTATCTCTGGTTCTGGCACCCGTTTCCGATTTGCTAGGTGGCAGCAGTCTCGCGGTGGCTCGGGATGCGTCCTGCTCTGGGCCGCTCAAAGGTCCATCTCGATAGTGCCAATGGAGCTCATCGCCCGACAAGACGACCGCGTCGTCAGTGGCATGTCTAGCAGCTTCGGTGCTTCCGTGGTAATGTCGAGACGTTTTGATCTTCTTCTGGTTGTCGACCGCGGTCCTCAAAGTGCTGATCCGTCGTCTCCTGTCTTCCACGATCAGGCCGATAGCGCACGAGCTGCCCAGAGCGAGACCTCTGAGGGCATGTATTGCGGCTTTCGAAGGCACGGGTACGGGCGGCGTCATTGTTGTGGCTCGTTTGCCTCGGCCATTGCGTTTTCGAAATGATTTCGACTCAAAAACCTTGGGCGCGTCTTATTGTGTGAGAGTCAATGGCAAAGAAAGTAGGTACCTACTAAACGGCGCAAGCCTTTGGCAACATTTTCTCCACAGGCGTGGTTCGATGTGCTCCAGGTCCCTTAGCTCAGCATGCTAGCATCATGGAATTTTGTTAGCGGGGAATACCATTTAGCCGGCCTTTCGATATGCACTAGTCGGGGTGTTGTTCAGGCCAATGGAACTTGAGGAAACGAGAACAAATGTTTCAATGTTTTATAATGGTATACAAGTCTGATGGTTCATGAACTAGATTTTGGGCATTTATATATATGGTAGTGCGTAAAGATGGGGGATTATCTACCGTCTTCTTTTCTCTTCTATACATTTGGCCTTCTGCGGTGGCCGTCCTTCTATTTCCAAACGCCATGCAAATGCTCCAGTGATCTCCGTTATTGATACAATCAGCCTCCCCAAAGCCCATAAATGTACAGCTTTCCTTGTTACAGACAAACAGTCCTCCTACTCATCATATTGACGTTTCAGAGTCTGCCAGCGGCATCCAGACCTCTAGTTTCCGCAAAATAGTTTGGTACAGGAAAAGCATGCACCCGCTCTGCACACTGGTCCAAACAAAACGCGGACCTACACCTCTGAACCAACCGCCAAGTCCTTCCGTCTTATAAATCAACTTCAGACCCTGGTAGACTGAGGAAGTGTCTAATACGATGGCGCCCGGCCGGGGAGTATGTGTCGACGGCGACGAGGTCGATATGGGCCGTCTCGCTCCGGGCTTCTTGGCTGATGTCTCCTTGACGCCGGCTTTGGCATCCACGCTGGCACGCTCTTTCGTTTTGACAGCCGGCGGTGGCGCCTCTATTTGTGTTTGTAGTCTCGTTTTTACGACGTCCAGGGGACAGGTGATGGCTCCGGCCAACCCTCCTCCAGCAGCGCCGGTCAGCAGCTCGAGCTCGGTGCCGATATCGCGACTCTGCTTGTACTGCTTCGCCCACGTCTGAAATTGCTCGTAAAACATGAACTGCAGTGCTGAAAACGGTAGGTCTCGGTAGAGAGTCGCTTTGTAACCATGAAACAATGCCATGGGTCCTTCTACATGAGCAATCGTCCTTGCAGCATCCAGTGTGCCCCGGTAGTTGTATCCAGAGTGGAAATAGGGGTTGTTGTAGCGTCCTTGGAGTTGTAACCTGGTCTTGAGGACCTCGGACGGCACGTACACCACGGACGCCGCCAAATCGCCCAAGAAGCCGGCCGACAGATAGGCTACATGCTGTTGGACGCCATAGTCGAGCATGACCCTCTTGCTCCACTCATATGTGCCAAAGAAGAAGACGGTGCCGGGAAACGAGCCCATCATGGCCGGCAGCCAGCCTCCATAGAGACCGCGTCGTATGCCTTCTTGCCTCCATATCGTGTAGTACGAAGAGCCCAACGACGAATACCTGGGTGGGAAATGTGGATCGCCTTGCTGTCGAGTCTTGACGGTATCGAGGGAGTGCATAAGCATATCTCCGGTGGTTCCTCCGAGACCTCCAGCGAGCATGGACTGGGGGGGCGTATCGACGTGGTCAGCAAGCCGGTGTCTATCCGGAGAAGGTTTTGAAAGAGAGACCAACATGTACTATGGGAGGGCGCGCCTCCAGCTCATCGTCGTGCGTCATGTCGACCTCTTTGAAAGAATGCGTTCCGGTGTTGAAATCAGACAGAGGGCGCGACTCCTCCGAACGTCCATCGTTATGTAATGAGCGAGCGACCGGGTCGGGAGTGGCAGCGGTTGGTTCGGTAAAGAAGTTGGCGATGCGGTGGGCCAAGGACATGGCCCTTGAGGAAGCAAGTTTCGAAAATAGTGAAGGGAGTGAGCGCCCGCAGGTCGTCGCTGTTGAGGGAGCCAACAAAGAACATAGGCTTGCTCTCAATGCTAACTCGGGGGGCTCGTCGCAACTTTTCCTTGGCCCGTCTCTAGAATTTTTGATGCTAGCGAATACCTAGACTAGACGCGCCCTGACGTTGATTGTGGCCCGTGCACCCGAGATTCTACATTAGTCTCGACTCATTCTAGCCTTTTGACATTTTGCTTGCTTACAATGTACAATGTTACAATAATTGTACCAGTCAGCCGGTATGGGTAGATATAAATGATTGACAATGAGCAATGCTTGAAATATGGTTTTCATGTTACAAAGTCGGAATTGTTCTCTTTGTTTTAGCGGAATCACGAACATGACATACTATATTGTCTGGCTCAATGATGAAGCTCCTGTCCACCTCAAGGATTCCTGAATTTGCCCACATGCTCCCACCACTTAATTCTTCCAGCTTTATGAAGCGGCCACAAAATGTGTGTTGCCTTCCCGATGACCAGGCCCGTGGAGATGGGGCCGTAGGTATTGCTGTCGAGCGTGTCTCGAGGAGCGCCGTCCCCTTCCACCCAGATATGCCCTACCGGCACCTGCACCGTCCGAGCTGGATACGGCTCCCGGGTTCGGACAATGTCTCCCTCGAGACCAATGATTCTCTTGACCACCACCTTTTCTGGGTCTAGAGGACTCCTGAAATCGAATTTCTGTCAGCTTCAATTTTCCGGAAAGCCGCGAAGAAAGCACATTAGGGCTCACCAAAAAGTTATAATCATTCCCCGGGCAAGTCCCTCCTGTGGGTTAAACTTGTAGTTCCATAGGAGATCTCGCCGAAGGCTGGAGTCCTTGTCGGAATTCAGGTAGGGATACATAGAAGGGCCATTGACAGAGACGACTTCACCCACGTAGGACTTGAACATGACGACCACGGGTATCCATGTTGCAAAGTAGAACATGTAGAAACTGAAGTCACCAAACTCTCGCCATCTCCGGTTACTCCGTATCCGGTTCCAAACGGATCGGACAGCCATGATGACTGGTGGTGCTGGTATTTGAAAGTGGTTGATCGTAGTGTTGAAGCATCAGATTGATTCGTCAACTAGCAGCAACCAGCTGTTGGATATTTGCAAAAAGACCCCTCAGAACCCCGTTTGAAGCAATAGGCTAATACCACGTACACCGGATATTTGAATAAAGTTCTGGTGAACTTCTTCCTTCTACATCGTACCTTCAGTCCAAACACAATACCTACACAAAACACCATACATAATTCGAATTCTCATTTCAAAAAGACATGCATCTCATTGGCGGTCTAGAAGCCTAGCAGACGTCGTGTTCTTCTTGTACGACAAGCTTAAAAGATCTTGATCCGCTCAAAGTGATCCGCACACTGAGCAACGGCCTCACCGTCCATGATGCCCTCGACGTAGGCTTCGCCCATTAGTACCCATCCGTCTCTCTTTCCAATTTCGCTCTCTAGGCATTGGATTTCATGAGCTAGTCTTTTGACTCTTTCAAGTTCCGAATCCCTACGAGCCGTCTCTTCCTCCTCCTCCTTCGTTTGTATTCTCGTTCTCAGTGCGTCGTCTACTCGTCGGAATATGTAGGGCACACGAGCTCCTTTGATCAGCATGACTTCGTCGCCGTTGCACAGTCGCGTTGGAGTCTGTCCAATGTATCTACTATCCGTTAAGAAGACTCGGTCCGGCAAGTTGTGCACAAAAAAACGTGCATAGTTGTAGGGGAGGGATGGCTTATCCTTTTGTTCCGTGGAAGACTCTTGTTCGGTCGAAGAAGTCCCCATGTCTTCTCGCCACGGCGCAGCCGGATATGATTTCCTCAAGGCCGCGTACGCGGGTTGCAGGTCTCGCTTCAACGTTTTAAATTCCTCCGCGAGTCGCTCGGTCTCCTTCCACCACGATTCCCTCACCTCCTTCGTGGGCCTAATCAACGCCGACGTCAGTCTTAACATTTTCGCCTGCCACCTCCTCTGTCGTAGCTCCTCCTCCCGCTTTTCCAACACGTCCTGGACCTTGAACCTCAACAAACCACAGAACCCTTCGAATATCTGCTGCGACCGCGTGTCAGCAGAAGTCCATTCCACGCGCATATTGGCGTGTGCGAAAACAAGCAGCGTGCTGATATTCGTATCTCTGTAGTTGCATGGGAGCTTTTGCAGTTCTCTCATGGCTTTTAACAAACTCATGCCCTCTTCTTCTTCTTTCAAGTGCGGGAATGCGATTGGCAGGAAACTTTGGCAGACCTTGCCTAGCCGGTGCGCATCCACGACGAGCGCGCGGCCGTCGGGCGAAATCTTGGAATTGTTCTGAAGCTGCGTTGCGGCTGAAAACATGCCTCGGAGGCCGTCCAAGGTGACACGCATGTCTAAGGGATTCATCACCATGGTAGGGATCCACGAAGGAATTCCTTTCGGCTTCCATTCGTTCGGATGGCGGATCTGCGCACTGACTGACAAGAGATTCATGGGATCCGGGCCCGACAGGACACAAGCTGCGAGATTCACCAAGACATCGAGGGTTGGAGCGTTATAATCCACGTGCAGCTCATTCCAAAGTTGGATTTCCCCGTCTTGTCCTTGCGGAACAGGCCAGTCAGTCTGCTTAGGCGATGGAGGAAGCCGTCCAGCTACGGAATCCGCATCCTCGAGCAGAAGATCCCAGCGGATGCGTAACAGATCAGGCCGTATCAGTGACAGACCTGCAAAGGCCAAGTCGCGGTCATCTTGCGCTTTGCGGCCAACACAACTTCGCAGCCATTCCTGTAACGAAGAGCCCCCGGCCTGCAGGTATGACCCATCACTCGTTCGAGGAAAAGGCATGGATTTGATCTGGTACATCTTCCGCGGGCTTACGCTGTTGAGGAAAAGAGCTACGAGCTTGAGGTTGAGCGTGTATTTGGTGGCAGACAGTTGCTCCTCAATCACGTTCACCACTCGCGACAAATGCTCGGGGCCAAATCGATGCCTACCCAGGAAGAAGGTCACCGCCCTTGCCAGAGCTATTTCTTGGAGAACCCAGATGCGGGTGAAGTACTGACGAGAAATCAAGTGTGTCAGATAGAAGAGATCGGTGAGCCACCACTGCGCGTCATTTCCTTCGTCGGCGTTGATTTCCAGGGTCAATGCGTTGTTAGTAATGTCCAGGACGCTCGTGGTTTGTACGGAACTCGGTCTCGAAAATGCCGGAAACGATCCAAGCCACACGACGACCAGCTCGGCGGCACTGTAAATACGGCCCATCATCTTGACCTGCGAGGTCTTTTCCTCATTATCTGCTTGATTTATGCAGATGGCATCGATCCAGTACTCGTGGCCTGGGCGGTCTTCTCGTAGTTGAAGCAGGGCACCATAGAGTGAAGGGGATATGTGCTTGATGCGACCATCACATATTATCATCTTACTTGAGCCCTCGCCATATTGTTTGGTTTCAATGCTGTCGGGAATATTGCTGTCCGCATCATCTATTGGCTGACCGATTTCTATTGACCCCTCGGCATTGCCAAGTCCTACAATAGCGTTGACAGCTGACCACTTCTCTTCTTGCCACGAGTATGACAGTGCCACGTATTTCGGGTCTTCATTGAGGTTTGCCGTACGGAGAGAGCAGCGAATCACTTCGGTACGACTGCCGGGCTCTATATACAACAGGCGTATGCTAGTGGGGTCAGACAGCTGCTGGTATTCAAACTGATCTCTCTGTCCAGACTGGTAGATACCGTCAGCAATCTCTGGCCTGAAGGGAACAAACATTTGAGTCTTACCTCGAATACTTCCCGAGGTCGTCGCAGTAGCACGCCCCTGTCTTCCCATGCATTTTGAATCACGTCAGAAGTCAGACGTATGGCAGGAGGTGTGACGGCACAGGCTGCCTCATACAAGAGTTGGGCGACAGCTCTGGGACTTGGCATTGTTGACTTCAAGAAGACTGATAGACATTTCTAATCCTTTGGATATTGAGGATAACGCGCAAATATGCATGAAAACCATGACGGGAGACACGGACGAGGATGACCTTTGGGTGCAAACTGCAATGCGACACTCTTGCATAAGGCTTCATCATGTGACCTCTTCAGAGAGAGCACTTGTCTGTGTCGAGGATCTCACTCAAATTATGAGGTACATGGCCTTTGATTCGTCACTACCTGCTCCTCCCGCTTGTGATTCTTTCTTAGAGAATTGAAGCGGCAGGCTTACTTGCCGAAACGAACCACTCATACATAACACAAGTACTACTAAAATTATTCCCGTACATCATCTCAGGGGTCGATCAATGATATATATGAAAAATAATGATACTGATTCATATTGTTTTTCTTTTCGTCGCGGGTCATGAACGTGTAAACGCGGAGGACCATGAGATCCAACTTGAATTAAATATGCCGCCCTCGACTGATTCGTCTTCCTAAATCGCTTGTTCCACCCACCGTGCCTTGTACAGATAATTCAACATCACTTAACAGTCAGATTCATACTCGGGCATAGTACTCATCAAGTATTCCACCCAACTGCCTGTGCCGTACCATCGCGCGCTCAAAGTCAGGGTACGCCGCCTCATCCCCGCTGGCAAACGCATCGTACAGCGCGCCGATATTCCGCGCCGGTGTGGGCAGCCCGGCGTACGCGTCTGCGTACTTCCAATCCACCGCCTGGACCTCGTAGGACGCGAAGTCGTGGACCTCGATGGTGGCGCCGTCGCCGCCGGCGTTGAGCGCCGGACCGTCGAACGCCCGGACGCGGATCTCGCCCTTTTCGCCGTGGATCGTCCAGTCCAGGCCCGGCTCGCCCTTGAACGGCTGGCCGCGGCGGTAAGTAATGCTGATCGAGGCGTCCTTGGCCACGGTCGCCGACTCCGGCAGCGAGCCTTGCAGGAAGGCTAGGTCGGGCACGTCGGACTCGATGATCTCGGCGTCTTTGCCCGGGTCGACGATCTTCACCTGCGGCCGCTGGATCTGCAGCCGCGACTGAACGTTCTCGATGTCGCCGAGGACGTGCTGAATACATTCAGTCGCTGGTGGGAAATCCATGGTCAACTTATGCCCAACAAAAGAAAGTCAAATCATATAGGAGACTTACCGTGGCCGAGTATAATAGTAATGACGTTTCCGCCGATACTCTTGTCGGTGAAATACTTGATACCGCTGGCGAACGCCTCCCTGTCCTTGGTCCCGCCCGCGGCATGGACCTGGCTGCTCAAGACCTTGCCGATGCGCCCGCTGCCGAGCAGCTCCTTGACTTTGAGCACCACGGGGGAATACCAGCCCTACAAACATTTCCGATCAGTCGTCAACATCACTGACTATGCTCGAAAGGTCATCATCATCATCTCACTTGAAGTCCAATAATCGTCTTGCCCCCCTTCTCCCTCGCCAGTTTGGCCAGCTCCTCAGCCTTATCCACGTTCTGGGCCAGCGGCCACTCGACGTAGACGTGCTTGCCGGCCCGGACGCTCGCGAGCCCCGTCTCGTAGTGCCTGTCGACGCGCGTGCTCACGACGACCAGCTCCACGTCCGGGTCCGCGGCGACGTCGTCGGGGGAGCCGTACGCCTTGGTCTCCGGGGGCAGGTCGTACGCCTCGATAGCCTGCCTGGCCGAGTCCACCGACGAGTTGCACAGGGCTACGATGGTGTACTTTGCCTTGCCGGCGGCCGAGGTCAGGTAGGGCAGGTGCGCGTTCTTGGCCCAGCCGCCGCTGGCGGACAGGCCGATGATTGCGGTTCGGATAGGGGCCATTTTCGGTCCGCAGACTGTATGATCTGTGTGCTTCGCGTGTGAAGGGACCGGTCAGAGATGCATAAGAATCAGAGAGACCGATGGGCGATATCTATACAGAAGCACTGTGCCCTCTTGTACGATTGATTTGTAAAGAATAAACGTGTTTGTGGTCTGGGGGAGCTTACAAATACAGGTATGTACTATGCATTATGCAGCGCACACATCTATAGCTCGTGATAGCATGTCAAAGAGCCTTCCCCGCAGTCAATGATATAACGGACCTTTTACTGGATTAGGAGAATCGTGTGAATTGCGTGCGCCAAACTAAGCTCTCATTGTGAGATTTTGGATATGTCGTTTGTAATCATGTGATCCACACCTGAGAGTGAAGCAGAAAGGTTATATCTTTGGTGGACTTGCGGATCTTTGATGTCCAGCTTCGTGACGCAGTGATAGTAATTATTTGTGTAACTGTTTAGTATGCGTTGATGGCTGCGAAGCCGTAAGTCTATTAATTTATAGTCGGGTAACCTTGTCCGAACCAATCTCCCTACATCAAGTTATTTTTCTCCTGGCCCCCTGTCGAAATATGGATGCGAGATCTTGCACAAAAGCTCCTTACTGGGTCGAAGCCAACATGAGTCGGCCAACCCTCTCAGCTCTGTTGTAGGCGTTCCAGAAAATCGTTGAGCCGCTTGTCGACAGAAACACCATTCCAAGTCTCAACGCCGTCATCATCCTTCTCTAATGTTGGTGGCCCAACTTGTTCTATGGCGAAGCTCGCTGCGACACTTGCCCACGTCGCAGCCTCCTCTAGAGGCTTTCCTCGTGCAAGTCCCACTGCGAGCCCTCCTAGAAACGTGTTTCCACCCCCCGTTGGATCAACCACCTTCTCCTTGTCGGTATGGTATGCCGGAATCCATTTCTCGACACCCGGGTCGACCTCGATTTCCTCTTCCGCTACGGCACCTTCGGGGTCTTGAAGAAGACCAGCGAACAGAGCCATCATGTCGGTATCTGGCTGAAGACTGCCGTGGATTGCGGCAGAAGCCTTCTTCCTCTTCCCGGTGGACTGAATCTTTCGTTTCCTGCCACCGTTGCGTGCAAGGTAACAGCCTTTCTCGCCAGCTCGTACAACGAGCGAGAAGGACTGGAGCGGCATGGATCCCAGGAGCTGCTCGCAGGATCTCTCAATCGCAGCGGTGCTGATCTCCCCTGTTTCAGGGTCAATCCCGGTGTCTCCCATGAAGCCCGCCAATTCGGAATGGTTTGGGCTGCAGATATCGATGAGTGGTAGTGTGTTTGTACAGTTGAGCAGTTCATCCGTGGTACACAAATCGGGCACTGGTTCCCAAATGAAAATGGGTTTCGGGAGACTTTTTCCATCTGCCGTGACCAGTTCGCTTCGCCGTTCCTTGATATCCAGGACCAGCTCTCTACATCTTGTGGGAGAGCAGATGAGGTGGAAAGAGCGTGATGCCAGCAATGTTGGAGTAAGGTCATCGGCTGTCAAGCGTTTCTTGGGCGTCATGTAGCGAAAGGCCCGGTGCTCATGCTCATCATAGCCATTCCAGCCGCGAGTGGTCAGACGTTCTGGGTCTGAGCGATAAAGTACCGATGTCTCCCATGAGTCAATGAGCGTGGTCAGAGATTCCGGGAAGTCGGAGCCTTGATCAATGATCCACCCCACGGACGATGCCTTGGGAGCCGGGGAGAAGAGTCGAGCGCCAAGGGCAGAGTAAGTGCCAGCACCACCAAGGACATCCTTCACTGATGGAGTAGGTGGGAGATACTCAATGTCATCTTCATTTGTGAGCAACGAAATAAAGCAAAGGATTAGGAGGGTTAGCCTCACCAATGATGAACATGCCTAACGTGACAAAGTCGATGCCTTCTTCAACCGGCTCTTCAGGGGTCTTGTCGTCGGCGTCGACCTCGACCTCGACCTCTGTCTGAACTTCAGGCTGGACCTCAGGCGGGACCTCGTCCTCAGCCGCCATGATGAGGATCTGGGTAAATTGGTCCTACAGTGAACAAGAGGGGCCGATCTCTGTGGGCAAATATAGTTCGAGAACACCACGTCGAGACACAGAAATTCACCTGCCGAGGAAAGATACCCGGGCTAGCACCAGTTAAGGTTTGGCAAGGAATGCCGTTGATGTGAGGAAGTGAGTGAGAGAGAAGCGAGCGAGGGATAGAAAGGGTCAAATTTGGTAATATCTAGCATACCTCACATGCTCAAAAGGTAATGTAATGAAATGCTAGGGCAGCTGGGCAGCAACGTACGACCAGGCGGGAGGTAGGGAAAGCAACCTCCACACTACGGGAGGAGAGTCTAGTGATGACTGCGTCGAATCAGACACCTGGGGCAAAGAGCAGGCAAGGTAGCACAGCATATAGAAGGCTTGAAGGCTGTGATTCCGTGGCGATGATGACTGACCGGTCCCGTCGACCGAGTCCGTGGTGACTGACGGTGACTCTGGTTTGAGTCGCAAGGTGTTTTCCCAAAGAGCAACAATGAACGCCTGCTTGGGTGGACTTACACACTACGCAGCAGGCGGTCTGGAGTTGGTGGGGTTGCTCGCTAGATTCTGGAACCTGCAGATCTCGAGTCTCCGTAAAAGTCGACCTTCCGGATGTGCTGGTGATGATGCTGGGCAGTGGAAGAAGTTGCAGTCCTACCCCTGTCCTGTGCTGTAGGTATGTGAGTGACTGACTGATGGTGTTAAAATGCAGTGACTAAGATATTCGTTCAACAATATGTGTCCGCATGTCGCCTGTATGTACGAGATACTGGCGACAGCTACCGGTATCCATCCGTAATAAAAAAGCAAAACCTCTTCACTTCAACGGCCAACAATGATCGGTAGACGGCATTAATTTCGCCGGAGCACAGGCGACCTACTTTGTACCTAATAACTGGACTTTTCTGATGGAGGCATGCCAAATACAGACAAGACAGGCCCAACAGGTACCGCAGCTCTCGAGCAGCAAGGATTCCCATGTGGATCAGCACTACTTTAATGTATCGTAGGCCTTTAGGCACCCCAAGTTCTGGCCCATTGCATCAGAAGTTGGGGCTCTGGCAGCTTCAAAACGGATTGTGGGAGCCTCCCCTAATGCAGGGGTTCAAGGTCTCTTGCTGTGGCAGTCTTGCACATAAGCAGCCATCTTGAATGCTTGAACTTTACGCAGCACCTTGACCCATTGCTTGCCGGATGAATTCTTGATATCTTATATTCTTGCGAATCAGGCAGACGCATATTTCTATTTCTACAAATAGGTGAGCCAAAATTCTTCTTTGAGCCCATTGATCATCCCATCTTTTTTTGTCCCCAGGGTACTCTGTACATTGACTACACATACGAACCTGCGCTAAAAGACTGATCGCCCAGCACTCCACTACGCGTAGCTCTCCTTCTGGGCCCAACTCCTGAACAGCTCAGTGCTCTCCTTCCTCCAGTCCAGACATCAACGCCAGCCTTTTGCGTCAAAGAAATATTTATTAGAAGCTGCGCCTGCCAGCTTCACACATCTTCAACATGGCAGCGACAAACATGCACAATCTCACAACGTTGATCAAGCGGTACGTCCCAGACCTTGTCGCCGAGCACCCAGGTGACGAGCCGCCCCTGGCAGCCACCCAACTCGCGCGCCCCGTCATTGTCGTCTCATTGTTTCTCTTTCTTTGGGCTTCCCATACTAACTTGCTTTGCGACACAGGCTAGAGGCTGCGACATCGCGCCTCGAGGATATCGCCTCCTCGACCGCCGAGCTTCCACAAGGTGTACCTGCCCTGCAACCAGGGACCGCTTCGCCTTCTGGTGTCAGCCCCGGAACAGGCCCGACCGAAACCTCGACACCGACGCCGCCTGCTGCCCCGAAAGCCGCGCCCCTGGAGCCGATTCCTGAAGTCGTCGAGGACTTTGATGCCTTTATCGACTCCTCCGTCGCTAAATATGTGCAAGCGAGTGCCAAACTGGGCGGCCTGGTCGCCGAACAAGCTCTCAAGGTGCTCGAGGGCTTCAACCAGATCCGCCGCTTCCTCCTCATCTCTACCAAGGCAAAGAAGCCAGACCCTTCAGGACCTGAGATGGGAGAGCTCATCAAGCCCATCAGCCAAGCTCTCAACGATGTTAACAGCATCAAGGAGGCGAACCGCGGAAGCCCCGATTACACTCAGCTCAGCGCTGTGGCAGAGGGTATCATGGTTCTTGCCTGGGTCACGGTGGACATGCGCCCATACAAGCACGTGGATGAGTCTTTGGGCTCGGCGCAATTTTTTGGAAACCGTGTTCTGAAGGACTACAAGGACAAGGATGCTGACCAGGTCGCTTGGGTCCAGTCCTTCTATGCGATATTCCGAGACCTGTCGGAATTCGTCAAGACGAACTACCCGAACGGTGTCGCCTGGAACCCGCAGGGCAAGCCCGCCGGGGAGGTGGCCCGGGAAATCCCAGCCTCGGGAGCTGCTCCTGCGGCGGCCGGAGGACCTCCGCCGCCGCCTCCTGCTGGTGGACTGCCTCCACCCCCTCCGCCCCCGGGTCCTCCTCCGGTCCTGCAGATCAAGGAAGAGGGTGCTCCGTCAACAAATGCCAGTGGTCTCGGAGCTGTGTTTAGCGAGCTCAACAAGGGCTCTGATGTCACCAAGGGATTGCGGAAAGTGGACAAGTCTGAGATGACACACAAGAACCCATCCCTCAGAGCGTCTTCGCAAGTCACAAACGACTCGCGCGCCAAGAGCCCTGCGCCGGTTAGGAAGCCCAAGCCAGAAAGCATGCGAGTTAAGAAGCCCCCACGACAGGAGCTCGATGGCAACAAGTGGCTGATTGTAAGTTGCGCACTCAACGGGATATGTTCTCTCAGACCAGCAGCTAAAACGAATTTTTAGGAAAACTTCGATCGCCACCCCGAGCCCATTGAGATCGAGGCCAGCATGTCCCAGTCGATCCTGATCTCAAAGTGTGCCCACACGACGATTATCGTAAAGGGCAAGGCCAATGCTGTCACAATCGAAAACACCCAACGCCTGTCCTTGGTCGTAGACTCGCTAGTATCGACCGTGGATGTCGTCAAGTCCTCCAACTTTGCGCTCCAAGTCATGGGCTCGCTGCCCACTATCCTCCTGGACCAGCTCGATGGCGCCCAGGTTTACCTCAGCAAGGAGAGCACGGCGACGCGCATCTTCAGCTCCAAGAGCGCCGGCATCAATATGAACGTTATTGGCGACGATGACGACTACAAGGAGGTACCGTTGCCCGGCCAGATTTGCAGTTACTACGACGATGAAAAGGGCGAGCTGGTCAACGAGATCGTGGATCTTGTTGGATAAACCTCGAAAGGTCCCTGCGAAAATATAGAAGCGTTTGCCGAATTAGGGCAGTACAAGTGTAACAAGATGGTGATCAAGCAGTACGATAGATGTCTGAAGCTTTGATATGTTTAGATAGCATACGTAAGCAGTGCGTGTGCTCCTGGTAGAGTTTGCATGACGCTTTAAAAACATTGCAAATTTCATAACACGCACTTCGGCTCATTCAATGTTGTGCTTGAAAAGTTTCATGTTCTTCATGTGTATCTGTCTACTGTAGCTGAAAGCATTCCCAACAATAGACAGCTAAGCCAACACCTGCCTTATGCTCAAAAGATCTCGTCTAAGCGCGGAAATCTACCGTGGAACAAAACAACGGGGATATTCTACAAGGGATCTTAAATCTTCGAACCATGCGACAAGAGACCGGGCCGGCAAGCAAAGCAGGTAAAAAGCAAATTGGGCTAATGTCTTTTTTCTTTCTTCAATCCTCTCTATAGCTTGGCCTTGGGCGCCTCGAGGGTTTGGGAAAGGAGGTCCCGCATCTCGCTTGCGGCCTCGTTCAGGTAGTAGCTCATCTTCTGGCTTCCCATGCCCTTGGAAACAACGTTGAAGTTGATGCTGTGAAGGGGGTTAGCATTCTTGTTTTGGGAGGGCAACTGTCTCACGTGGTGAATGAGTAACTTACCTGTTTTCGTTGATCATGTACGCGATACCGAAACCAGCATCAATGACCTGGCTCCAACCGTAGCCGTTGAAGAACTCGGAGCTCAGTTGACTCGTGGACAAGTACCACGAGGCGGAGTAGCCAAAAGCGGGATCCTTGTAGATAGCCGGAAGCTCCTCACCGGGCTCGAGCAGCTTCTTCAGTCCAAAGAGGTGTCTGTCCACGCCCTTTCCGTCCGAAGCGGCGCTGATATACTCGAGGTGGGCATCGACGGCCTTGCGGAAGAGCTTGATCGTCTCCTCCTCAGGCACGGTGTGGTCCGCCATGGCGTTGCACCAGGCCACGGAGTCGTCGCTGACGGTGCGGCAGGTCTCGGTGCGGCCCAGCTGGAAGCGGCGAGTGGCAGCCGATTCGTAGGTGGGACGGTTCTTACCGAACATCTTGAAGTAGGCGAGCTGGATGATCATCTGGACGTATGCATCTGGCGAGCACTTGAACTTCTTGATCAACCCCTTTCCATATCCCTGGTAAGCCTGGACAGCAAGCTCATGCTGGCCGATGACCGAAGCGAAGTCAGAGACGGCACGGTCAATCTCGCCTTGCACCTCTTTGGTAACCTCAAAGTTGATAGCCGCAGGGTCGGGCAGACCGGACCGTATGTTGGGGTTGCTAAAGTCTAGCTTGTTGTTGAAAATCATGTCGTTCACGTAGTCATTGAGACGGTGTGTCGGTGTGCCGTCCATCATGCTGTGCTCTCCCATGAAACCCGAGGTGCCATTGTCGTTGACGATGAACTGCAGCGGCTTGTCATACCAGCGGTTCTGACCGTCTCCGTGCCAGTAGGCGTGTGCGCGCTCCTCCAGCGTCACCGGCGACGCATCGTCCAGACACACGACGAAGGAAGCCGACTCAATGGCCTCGAGAGCGGCCTTGTTCTTTGGCGATGCGTTGAGGAGGATCTCCCGGGCGTCGGTCCACACGTCACGGTTCTCCGAGGTGAGGGCTCCGATAGCGGGCACCCGGCTGGCCAGCTTGTACACGCGAGCGAATTGCGCCTCGAGCTCGGACGTGTTGAGCTGCTGGCCATCTACTTCATGGGCGATCTTGAAGAACTGGTTCTTGCGAATAGCCACAATATGCTTGTTCTTCTGGTGGTCATACTTGATGGGGTGGTCGGCAGGCTTTGCGGCCACTCTGCTGGCGTTGAACATCCACTTGTAGCTGTCCATGCAGATGGGGAGCTTCTTCATGTATTCGGGCTCCAGCGTGCCGCTGTCGACCTGCTTCTTGAACTCAAGGGCGGCAGTGGAGATGGCGGCAGCCCTCTTGGCGGGATCGCGCCGCCTCCTGTCATCTCGGTGGGAGTAGAAGTAGCTGACGTAGGGTACGACAGGGTCACGGTACGAGAGGTAGGCAGCGTCGTTCCACCACTCGTACATCCAGTTCTTGGTATTGGGGTCCTCGCGACGGGCGACCAGCTTCTCCTGCAGCTTTTGGCCCACGCCGCCGGGCTTGATGAACTCCTCGACGGCCTTTTTGCTCGCGGCGAGCTCGACCGGGCTGAGGATGGGGTTTAGGGACTTGACATAGCGGGCGGCGGTCTCCTCGAGCGTCGGAACGGGGAGTTTCGGCAGCGACTCTTGGAACCGGAGCATGGGGCCTTTCGACTTGTCCTCCACGTACCCTGTGAATGTGTAAGTTTGTGGTTCCTCCGGGTGCTTGCCGCGAGGGGAATACTAGGAGGCAGCTTGCTATTGGGCTACTGTACTCACCAGACGGGACGGAACTGTTGCTTCTTCGTGCGGGCGCCATTAATATGCTGCTGCTCTGTCGTAGCAGGTCAGTATGCGGCTCTAATCGGCAGATGGGATAGCGTCGCTGCACGCGGTCGGTAACGATAGGTTGGTGGTTATCCGACTTACCTTGGGGACTTGGAACTGTCTTGTGGAAGATCTGAGAGCGATCGCCTGTGTCCGAGTCTTTGCCAGAGACGTAAACATCTCAATGACTTGTATATGTAGAAGAGGGAGGAGGAGGAGAGGAGTGGTGTAATAATACAACTCGGATCACGAGGGAGAAGGAGAAAGCGCAGCAGCTTATGACGGTGGCCTTCTGGAACAAGAGGCGATGGTGGGTATGCCGAAGACGGGTACCTCTTTCACGAGCCTAGGTAATTCGGGGTGGGTGATCCACTATTCGTGGGTTACGTCTGGGGTCAATGATTTACTGGAGCTAGGGGTGGTGGGTGCTAGGTACAGGTAACCTGGATGGTGGTGTTGATAGTGAAATACAACCGGATGAACGTCTTTTGCAGTTCCAACAATGATGGACGAGAGATTTGATGTTTGCACCCTTTGTAAACTACACACTTGCTTTGCTGACCCAAAGACAATCTCATCAATCAAAAGAGGCATATCACAACGTGCTGCTTATCTTACTTTTGGCGGTCCGGCGCCATGTCCGACGAGGTGTAAGAACTACCTACTACCTTCATTTTCCCCAGACGTGCAACAACAACATGATACAGGCGGAAAAGGTACGGGCGTTACTTTTGACCCAGTTGACCGAGAGAGCGAGCCACTGGCCCCTTGAGCCGAGGTAAAAATCACCGCAACCCGCCGCAACAATTAGCCTCGACTCTGGGGCCCTGGCACCGCTTAGCCGCGCATGGCCCGCGCCCAGCCAAACGACTCGAGCAGGGCGCCAGCTTGAATCGGGGTCGCGTCCGTCCAGCCGATGGAGAAAACGTGGGGAAGGAATATGGCGGGTGACAGATTTATTCTCATCAGTTAGGTACACACACAAGTAAACAATCGCTTACTTTCACATGCTTTGAGGTTGTTCTGTTCTGGCACAATTCTTTTTCTTATCGGGCGCTCCGAGTTGACTTGAACAGAACAGCAATAGTCTACAGAGACTGATTGATTATACGCAGCTCTGTTCTCTGATCACAATGCACATTAGACGCGGCTGCATCGTGATAGTCTTCTTCGTATGCGATGTGCACAATTCATCTCTCTTTTCTGTGACAAGGATGATCACGCGGAACTTCTCCGCGTTTGACTGGGGTCCAATGACTCGCATCAACGGCTTCCCAATTGGAGACGATCGTTTTCAGCAAAGATGTTCCGTTTCACAGAATGATTACGATCCCTTGAGTCTAGCATAAGTGGCCTTGGATTAGATAAAATAGAAATTCGTACATATGGTCTGATAATGTTTTGCATCGGGCAAAGGCTAGGTAGCGACTGACAGCAAAATATATTTAGTAAAGATATCTTTAACATAGTGGAAGTCTGGCAATAATTTTGAAAATCGACAAAGCGTAATATCCTAGAATTCCCTTTTCTTTTTCGCCTCTGAATAAGTTTGCGCCCTGAACATGACCATGATGATAGCAATGCTGTTAAGTTGATTTTTCGACAGTTGTGGCGGATCGCATCAGTACTCAAGCCTTGCACAGGCGTGTGAAACCACAATACGTGCTGAATTATCCCAAACAGCAGTGGGAAGAGGTGTCCAACCTGATGTCAGGTTAAATCAGGTGACTGAGAAAAAATCATCAATCGAAATAAAACCAGTTTTCCATTCTCGCTGAGGGCTCGTGTGTGTTGATTTATATATAACAACTCATCACCTACGCTCATTTAAATTGCCACACCCCTTGCCTCGAGAACGTTACATATTTGGCTACTTATGATTGTGGCCATTATTACCAACTTCAATATCGGCATCTCGATTCATCCCAAAATGCCAAACCGGCATTCTAGACGTCGTCCCTCTATCCCTTGGCTCGTAGGCTGGCCAATGTCTCAGCCTCCGCGCCGAGAAAGAAAAGAAGCAGCAGGAATACCAAGCTGGCAACGTGGGGTCTTATTAGAATTCTTGAGCATCTCGGTAGATGGAATCCAGGTAGCATCTTGTAGAATTCCAGACACAAGAACGAGGCGTGTTACTTTCGAGGCGATAAACAAAGGGTGTTCAAATACCGGCTCGGACCTGCCCAGAAAAACGGGCATTCTCTTGGCTCTTCCCTCTCAACTCATCCATCATACTGGACAGGTTCGGGCTACATAGTTCCCCCTCCAGCCAGTTGGCTCGTCACTCTTTTGGTTGATTCGTGTTCGTTTCTATTCGCTCGTTTTATTTTGTGTCCGGCCCCCGTCATCTTCTAATCACCATCATCGCCCGCAATGGCTTATTCGCTGGCACGCCACTTGGCCGGTCAGGATCTCCTGAACAGCTTCAACTTCTTCTACGGCAAAGACCCAAGCAAAGGTTTCGTCAAGTGAGCTCGCCCAATGCAGATCTGGTATTGTACGAGATTCGCTAATCTGCAGAATAGCTACCAGGACTATGACGTCGCCGTCACCGAAGGATTGGTCTCCGTCAGTTCTGACAATGTCGTCCGCCTCGGGGTCGACAGCACCAACGTCTACAACGTCAGCATGGACGACGGCAGACCCAGCGTCCGCCTGACGAGCAAGGACTCCTGGAACAACGGTCTGTTCATTGCAGACTTCAACCGCATGCCGTCGTCTGCCTGTGGGTCCTGGCCGGCTTTCTGGGCTTTGAACAACAATGGCGACTGGCCCGTCGGAGGCGAGATCGACATCGTCGAGGGCCAAAACGATGCCCAGAGGAACGTCTTCGCTGCGCACGCGGAGACGGGCTGCTCGCTGCCTACCGAAGGGTTTGCGGGTAACGCGACCCGCGCCGACTGCGGGCGTGATGAACTCGTGAGTGATCCAAGATCAAGCCGAAAGGTAGCGTACTAAGTACGTTTCGTCTAGAACCGCGGGTGTACCATTTCCGCAACCGACGAGAACTCTTATGGTGACTCTTTCAATGCCGTCGGCGGTGGTGTCTACGCCATGGAGTGGACGGATGATGGCATCAAGATCTGGCACTTTTCTCGCGATAATGTACCCGAAGATATCAGGCTCCGTCCTCTGATGACACCCGACCCTTCAACTTGGGGAGAACCTCAGGCCCTGTTCGGCGGCCCGGCAGGATCAAGCTGCGAAACCAACAAGTTCTTCTACAACATGAGCCTTGCCATCAACATTGTAAGTTGATTATTGCCGAAAGACACTCTCTGCAAGGTATTAACCTTGCAAAGGACTTTTGTGGTGATTATGCCGGAACCTTTTGGGAACAGAGCTCCTGCTCCCAGACGTATCAAACCACCTGTGAAGCCTATGTTGCCGGAAACCCAAGTGCTTTCACGGACCTGTAAGTATTCTGGGGTGTTTGGGTTATGGCCCTTTTGTTGATGCTGACTGAAATCGATTCCAGTGCCTGGGAAATCAGCTACATTGATGTCTGGTCAAAGGTCGACAATATGACTGTCCCGAACAACACCACTATCCCGCCTTTTGCCAACAGCACAGACAACAGCACAGAGCCTTCCAGTACCATGTCCTTCACGCGCGTAACGCTCTCGACTGCCGACCCTACTTCCGTCCCGACTGGTGCCAACGGTGGTTTCATTGACGAACCCACCCTCGACGGGTGGACTCTTCTCGGATGCTTCGGCTCGACCAGCGGCTACCCGACCTGGGAGCCTCTCGCAGACCTGCCTGACATGGACAATGAGGGTTGCGTTGAGACTTGCGAGGGCGCGGGCAAGAAATATGCCGGTACTTCTCTGACAACCTGCTACTGTGCCGATACCCTTGGCGATGCCATCGCTACCTCCAACAGTCGCTGCAACATTCCATGCGCCGGTTGCTACTATGAGACTTGTGGCGGATACGTGAATGGCTCGGCCCCCGTACAGACCGGTACTGATAACGGTTTCAACTCCACGAATGCGGATAACACGACATCTGTTCTGCCTCGTGGAAAGTTCAGCCGCCGCGCAGCTCCGGCTGATCTTCTCTTTACCGTCTACGGCAGAATTGACGGGGACGTCCCACCTCCCCCTCCTGGCATCGGTGGTGACAACGGCACCGACACTGGAGCCGACACCACCATTACGACTGCCGCAACAGCAACCATCACCACCGCCATCACAGTGACCTACACCACGATCTGTGCAACCAACCCTGCTGAGCTTGTCATTGTCGAGTATTGCACGACATTGACGATTGAGAGCTGCCCGACTGCCACCGCCACACCCACTGGCGGAGCCTCGCAGTCAGGTGGACAGCCGCCCTCAGGAGCACCGTCAGCGTCGGGCGCCGGTCCTATCACTCCTGAAAACGGCGTGGCGGTTGAGACGACCCCGTCCGTTCCCATGACGACATGCGTCGAGACTTGCGCAGCCTGCGGCGAGAACGGCCAGAACACAGTCACTTTGACAATCCCAGCAGCTGTAGCAACGGGCGGACCCGATGTCGTGGTCACCGCCTTGACGTACATCTCCGTTGTGCCGCAGATCAGCAATGGAAGCGACAGCGCGCCCGACAACGGCAGCTACGTCCCACCAAACAACGGATCGGCACCAACCTCTGTGCCAGTGCCCGTATCGGTTCCCGTCATGGCTGGCGCCGACGGCTCTGCCGGACTCGTGGCATGGGGTGTCCTGCTGTGCCTTGGTATGTTCGGAGTAGCATTGGTTCTCTAATTTTGATTCGTTGATGATCATGATGATGGGTACGATTTGGAAAGTAGGATAATAATGGACCATATGGTAAGTTTTGTTGATTGCATAGCCGAGGGTCGGTAGGACATGCTTTGAAAAAAATAAGAAGTTGGCTTCACAACGAAGTTCAACAATTCATTTGTCTGTACCATAGTTTCCAATCGTATTCTCATTACGCGACTTCGTTGAGAAACATCTTAGAGTGTGATTTTTGCAGTCGTCTGAGGTAACCGTGTATTTGCAGCACCCAAGGAATATCGGTACCAAGCCAAATTGGAAGCCTCTGATCACAAAGGTTTGTGATGTTTATGTTCAAATTGTTCGTCTGGTATTGCTTGGTGACTAGTCGTGCTCATATCTCAACGACAAAAGGACTCTTCTTCGAAAGCCTCCCAGTATTCCTCTCCTGGCAAGCGGCATTGACCAGTAAGCCTTCGTGGCCAGTTGCCCTGCCACCCTGCATGATAAAATACCAGATGAGGCTCGTAAAACCGTAAAAGATGACTTTGGCCGTGTCGATCCAGCGATAGCTCGGGACAACATCGATTAGAGCCCTAGGGAGTAACGCGGTAATCTCAATCGGTAGCTTGCTGATCAGCCAGGGCTGCCGGGCGCACAATCGTTCATATACACGCTGACAGTCGTCCCAATACACAGGTTGAGTACCACGTCCGCAATGCACATGCCCGAAGATATGCAGCTTCGGCTGGACCCGCCAAATGTCTCTAAGTAGGCTAGGACATCCTAATCCGAGGTCAAGGTGATGTGCCGGCGGGGTATGCGTGACGAGGATCTCGGTGCCGCGAGGGATCGCATGATTCCACGCATCACTGCCGACATCGTACATGAAGGCATTGTTGCGGTCGGCACCACATCTGGGTAACCTAGACGAGCCCCAGATGTTGATTCTGCGTCCTCCATCGAAGTCGAGGGCTAGAGGCTCCGTATCTTCGCCCGCGACTCCAGAATCGAGAAGCTCGATGCCCCTGAAATCCAGATGTGCTTTGTTATTCCGGAACCTCCATGTCTTGTCTAGATGACAATCGTGATTTCCACCGATCAAGACTTTGTGCTCATGGCTCAGACTCGACAGCCAATCTAGCTGCTTCTGGATCGCGGTAGCTGTGCCGCTGTTCGTAAGATCCCCCGCGTGTATGAGCAGGTCGCCATCCGGTACGTTGTCGACAATTCCATCGTGCGTATCCGACAGACATACGACTCTGATCGGCCTCTTGTTGGGTGGTGGCCGCACGGGGATGCCTCGTATCCAGGTGACGAGCAAGTATACCCAGAAGGCTATTGTTTCCAACGGCGAGTTCAAAAGGTGGTCCAAAATCGTAAGACTTTCCCATTCGTTCTCACGGCGCAGGCCGACCTTTTGCAAAAGGCCCATTGCTTCAGTGGTGTGACAGCAAAAGGAGTCGGACTTAAGTGATGAGCCTGGTTGATAAATTGCCAATCACGACCACGGAAGAAACATTTGGTGTATGATGCCAACAAAGTGATAGAGTTTCAGGGATTCCGTTGCATCAAAGCCTGTTTTACGGGAAATCAATTCGGTTGTGATACGTGGTGCAAGTACATTAAAAGGCGGGCGACAGTGAAAATAATAAAGGAAGGAACGCAGCTGGCACGGCAGGGAAAGAGCTTAAAGTTGCCCAATCAGACACTCACAAGGGTCAGCGTGCACGTCACAGCGTCTCGACCCTCCTGTGATGGCTTTTAAGGGTTAAAAACGGTACGATATCTCTATCGGCGGTATGCATGGAGCCCTCTATTGCCAAGTTGATAACAATGGTCAAAAGAAAGTATGTAGCTGGAGTGTGTAGTATAGTATTGTATAATCGTGGTTCTTCGTGTGCAGGCCAAGTGACGAATGCTACGCGACGCAGGCCATTCCAGCTGAATACCTTGCATCTTGCTTTCTTGCAGATCTACCTCCAGGTGTCGGGGTGTGCAGTGTGCACTGCAGCAAAGAAGCTTTCTAAAATGTTTGAGTTAGCGACTCTTTTCCAAGATCTATGGGGCGCTAGAGGAAGATTAGCGTGATCTGCACGGGCCATACAGCAGATGTCATGGATCTTGCTTGGGGTAAGGGGGGACGCGGGATGACGTTGATCAACGTTCAGCTTGCCCAGAAAGCTCCCCAAGCTTGAATTTCGACAAATTCTATGGCTTCATATTGATCCCAAAGTATCGTCCCTCTCTCCTTCCCCTCCTCTCTCGACACTGGGCTTCTTCTACTCCCTATAGACTCTTCTCCCGCCCTCCTGGTCTTGTCGAAAGGCCAACTCCGCCAGTATGTCGAGCCTTCGAGAGCTTTATGCCGCCGATGGCAACCGGCCCGAGCTGAAGACCAACATGAAGTACGTGAACGGCTCAGAGCAGCAATTCAGAAGACCTGCCCACTTGCCATGTCTTTGTAGCTTACAACTTGCTCTTTAGTGTCGATTTCGTGATCAACTACAAGATTCCTGCCTCTGGTAACCCTAACCGTTCCTCCATCTCATCCTCGTGCGCGCACGACTAACCCGCTGGCAGAGAGAGTCGAGGCCGAAGCAGGTTTCACACAGCTGGTCGAGGTTCTCACAAAAGCTGGTGTCGCCTCCGAAGTTCGCAGCGGTGTCGATAATAGCTCCGTCCTCATCTTCGTCAAGATTGCCTCCAACGAATACCTCAACTCCAAGATATATAAAGAGCGAGTTCAGGACTGGCTGTACGGTGTCCGCATTACCGCTCCTGAAAAGGACGTCAACAAGTTCTTTGAGAAGGAGCCTGTCAGCGAGGCCGAGCGCTTGCGGGTCGTCTACCTTCTCTTGACTCTGCCCAAGAATGATGGCGGAGCTGGCATTACTCCCCGGAAGGGACAATGGAAGCACGTGGACTCGATTTTCCCATTGCACAACCACGCCTTCAACCGCCAGTGGATCAAGCAATGGAGCAGCAAGTCGGCGTTGAAGGAGGAGGACATCAGTGAGATCCGGGACAAGTTTGGCGAGAAAATCGCCTTCTACTTCGCTTTTCTGCAGTCCTACTTTTCTTTCCTGGTCTTCCCTGCCGCCTTTGGGTTCGGTGCATGGCTCATCCTCGGCCAATACTCGTGGTTCTACGCCTTGGTCAACTCGCTGTGGTCGGTCGTATTCTTCGAGTACTGGAAGAAGAAGGAAGTCGATCTGGCGGTGCAGTGGGGTGTCCGTGGTGTATCCCGCATCCAACACCCGCGAACCAGCTACAAGTGGGATCACGAGGCCGTTGATCCCATCACGCGAGAGCCGATCAAGGTCTACCCTGCTCGGAAGCGTCTACAGACGCAACTGCTCCAAGTGCCTTTTGCACTTGTTTGCCTGTTGATCTTGGGTGCTCTCTACGTCTTTTGCTTCTCAATTGAGATCTTCCTCGGTGAGATTTACAACGGCCCACTCAAGGCCTATCTTGTAAGTTTAATGGTCTACCGCTCTTGAAAATTCTCAACATGCTGACATCGCCAGACTTTCTTGCCGACCATTATTCTGACCGCATTCACGCCGACCCTATCAACCATTCTCAGCAACTTGGCGCAGAGGTTGACAGACGCCGAGAATTATCAAACCCACGACGGTGTGTTTTGCCAATGTACGCAGTATTGTTCTCTCAAGCTGACCGATTCCAAGCTCACGAAGCTGCACTCATCCAAAAGATCTTCGTGGTCAACTTCATTACGTCCTATATCCCACTCTTCCTGACGACCTTTGTCTACATGCCCTTTGGCAATCTTCTCGTACCATATCTCGATGTTTGGAGAGTTACCGCCGAGACGCTCTCTGCTAGCGAGAAGATCACGACCCAGGGATTCCATATCAACCCAGATCGACTCAAGAAGCAAGTTATTTACTTCACCGTCACGGCCCAAATTGTCAATTTTGCGATGGAAACATTGACGCCTTACATCAAGCGCAAGGTGTTCAAAAAGGTAAAGGAGGTACAGACTGAGATGACGGCGAAGAACGGCAAGTCCGTGTACAACCCTCATGATGTGCCCGAAGAGGCTGCATTCCTGGCGCGTGTTCGCAACGAGGCCGAGCTCGACATCTACGACGTCTCAGGGGACTACAGAGAAATGGTGGTCCAATTTGGTAAGCCCACACGATCTCGTTTCTCCGACAATGACTAAACTCTACCAGGTTATCTGTCCTTGTTCTCTGCTGTCTGGCCCTTGACACCCGTTTCATTCTTGATCAACAACTGGGTGGAGCTTCGTGGTGATGCCATGAAGATTGCCGTCAGCAGCCAACGACCAATTCCTTGGAGAGCTGACTCTATTGGACCTTGGCTTACGGCTTTGGGCTTCTTGTCATGGTTCGGAAGTATTATCAGCTCTTCTGTTGTGTACATGTTTGCCAGCGGCCCCGAGGGGCCGGGCGGCGAGCCTTCCAACATTTCTGGTTGGGCACTTCTTCTGAGCGTCCTCCTCGCCGAACATTTCTATCTGGCCGTACAGTACCTCGTGCGCCATGTTCTCAACCAGTTTGACAGTCCCGGCCTCCAGAAGGAGAGAGCCGAGCGATTCTCTATGAGAAAACAGATGCTCGAGGAGACACTCGGTCATGACATTTACTTGGAGAAACCGCTCCCTGATGTGCCGACCGGCGAGAAGATTACGAGAGCCGCTCTGGAGGAAGAGGCAAGGATAGCATCTACCCGCGGACATGGAACTCCCGAGGACGCGTAAGTAAAACTCTGTGAAACATTTGATCAAGCAGCCCCTAACCGACTCTTAGCTTCTGGCAACGCCAGCAAGGCATGGACGAGACGATCTCAGTTGGTCGCAAGCTCATCTCGAGCATGGTATCGGCAAACCAAACGGCCAAGGCTTAGGTGTCTGCAATGCATTTGCCGTGGCGTGGGCTGGAAGAAATCTTGGTTGGGGCGGTGGCATCCGCAATGGTTGATGTTGCGCCGGTTTGACGATTGACGATAATGAGTGGAACAAAAAAGTGGCGAGCATGACAGCATTTGTCTTAGTCTGATATCAATAATCGAGTCCCTGTACGATGTATCCTTCTCAACTATCGATGGCCATTTCTAGTGCTGCAAATGAATTGGTCGACTTTGCTAATTTTGTCGGCGCCCTACGTTTATCGATCTTGGAAGACGGTTGGCGTGTCTTTTTCTTGCCAGCAGATGGGTCCTTGAGTTTCATCGTGGGAACTCCAAGGACCCGCGAAATGTTTTCCAGTCTTTTCTCGTTTGCAAATTCGCGCAGGTCATCGCGCAGGCTGAGGACGCCTGGCCACTTGGTAATGGGAGGCAAGCCCTCGAGCTGTCGCAGCAGTTTCTTTTGGGAGTCGGTCATCTGCTCCGGCGTCAGACTGGCCCTGACGCCAAGTACTTGCTTGAGTAATCTCAGTGAATAGAAGGAGGCTTGGATCACGGCGCTGAGATGGATAATCTCCCACGAGTACTCCTGGGGTTGCTTGCTGTAAACGGCTTGTGTCGCACACGTGATGGTGAGAGACGGGTTGCCCGACTCCCTGGCGAGCTGGATCTCCTGATAGAGGGCAAAGGTGAACCACTTGGCACACGGCACCTTGGACGGCTTCGCGGGCCCCAGGAATTTCAGCGTCGAGATGAGCGACTCGCACCACGCGTCGACGGTGCCGGCATCGGGGATTTCCACCTCGCGGCCGCCGTTGACCGAGAGCAGGGTGCGGTACTCGATGACGATCTCGCGCTGCTCTTGGTCGACCCCCTGGGCAAGGCGGTAAGCCAGCTGTCGTGTGACTTTGCTGTGCTCCCAGCAGCTCTTCTGCGAAGTGTCCTCGATCATGACGGGCAGGAAGATGGAAAGCTGCTCGGATCCCCGCGGAGCTCGTTGGGTTGACTTGGCAGACAGCTCGGAAGCGCGTCTCTGCCCCGACACTTTGAGGTCGAGGGATTGTATAACGAACTCTGAGATCCGCGGGTCCAGTCCGGACAGTAGACTCAGAACGGGATGGGCGTCGGGCACGTACTCGACGAGGCGGTGCTCGTCGAGGAATGCCTCCCAGGCCGGCTCGTCGGCTGTCGCGGTGTCGGGCCCATCTTTATGAACGCGCGCTTGAGCCTCGAGGAGACTGCCGCCACGCTGTTGCCATTCAAATACCAACCTGGGCAGACCGCCGTGGTCACCGATAGCAAGATACCGCTCTACATGGGCGGATCTGTATGTATCTGCAACGAAATAATTTTTCGCCAAAGCGGAGCCGAGGATGCCGGCTTCTGGCTTTACGCGCGAGCCGAAGAGGTCCCAAAAGAAGACGACCCTTCCGGAGGTACCAAGGTCCTGGAGCAGGAGATCGGAATCGGCTGTCAACAGCAAGCCTCCATTCTGGCAGACGTCCTGAGCACAGTAGGCGTCGGCCTCGCCCGGCACCACCTTGACGGCGTCCGCCCAGTGGGATTGCCGCAGACTCTCAATGACCGCGGGAATCATGAAAGGGTGCTTTGGAAGATTGTCCGCGTACGACTTGGCGCTTGCCGAGGACTTCATACTCAGGGGCCGGCCGGGCTCCGACTCTGCGCCCGAGTCTGGGCTGGAGCTGGCAGAGCTTGCTGGCACCGGTATTACGACGCCCTTACGGAACTCTTTGACCAGCTCTTGCACAATCTGAGTCTGGTTCATGAGTCGCGTCTTTCGCGTCTCCCACTTGAAAGGTGGTAAGTAGCCGTCGAAGTAAATCTTGTTCCTGTTCATCGTGTGTGAGCACCGATGCGGAGCTTGTAAATGTCTCCCGTCATGGGGAGGATCACCTACACGTTGACATCGTGGTTGCGCAAGTCATCCAGCCAGTCAATGACAGCCCGAGCGAGCTTTGCGTGTGACACCTGACCCAATAAGGCGCCCGCGACCTGCTGCCGCATCATCAACGCCTCCCACAGCCGAAAGACCAGAGCTGGCCCGTCGATGACGAGCCTCTGGCCTCGAAGAGAGACGCGCGACCGGCCCACTGGAAGCCCGGCCAAGGCCCCAATAAGACCCTTTATGCCCATTTTGGTTTGTCCAGGGGTTCGAAAGACCCAAAGGTCATGGGCGATTGAAAGTGCGCAATGTCGGCAAGTGGCCTTGATCACCTCATCTCGACCGCGTAGTCCTTTGCCTGGGGTCCAGTTCCCCAGAGTCCAGAGCCGCCCGAGTCTCTACGCGTTGACGCGCAAGCCCTGAATATTCCAATTGCACTTGAGGGAACGCGACTGATCGATCACGTGGTTCTCGTATGAGAATATGCTCGTCGCTGTCTGACTGTGACTGTCGATGAGTGTGTATGTAGAAGAATACAGTAAGTAAATCATGAGCTGGGAATCGTTACTGCCAATAAGCTGCAAGTCTTTCATAAGAGCGTACCAATGTCGCTTCCCAAGTTGTGCAAGGGGTCCAATCTACCATGGAATGCTGTAAGGTGCGAGTAACACTTAACGAGGGGTACAGATACAAATAAGAGCCTTTTTGGAGCACCCAGAGAACTTTTAATTTCTCATCAGCATCGATACACCCACACTGCCGTTTTCTTGGAACTCGTCCTCTTGAGTTTTTCTGCCAACGGTTTGCAAAACTCACCAATCCAATCCCAACCCCAAAACTGTGGGCGGCCTTTTTAGCTCGGTCTTCAGCTGCCAGGTCCACATTTGACCTGAAAGCCTTCCTCTCTTCCCCCCACATTGAAAGTTTTCTTACACTTTCACTCCCACCTCTATTTTTTTCTTCCTCTCCCTCTCCTTCTGACACGATGAGAAACACGCTGGTCTTCTCGGGCTCGTCCTGCCCGCCTCTCACTGGCAAAATATGTGAGAACCTGGGCATGGCTCCAGCCGAGGCCGAGCTGACACAATTCTCAAATGTGTGTGTGCCCATGCTTTTCTTCCTTCTCCCGAGAGATTGGCCCATTGGGTAGCTATCCAAACGGCTACCTCTGCTTACTTCCAACCACCTCACCACGTGTGTCGCCAGCAGGTGGCTTGTTGCTTGGACAAGCTTAACTGACAGCTTCTTCAGGGAGAGACAAGCGTCCGAATTCTGACCAGTGTCCGAGAGAAGGATGTCTTCGTGGTGCAGTCCGGTAGTCCCAAGATCAACGACACCATCATGGAGCTTCTGATCATGATCTCAGCCTGCAAGGGTGGCTCCGCAAACAAGATAACTGGTAAGCTCTCTCCGCGGCGGGACGGCAGCCTCTATCGCGATATGCAGAGCAGTTGCTGATCGACCCGTGTCAATAGCTGTCTTGCCCTACTTTCCGTACAACAGGCAGTCCAAGAAGAAGTCCCACCGCGGTGCCATTACGGCTCGTATGCTGGCCAACCTGATGCACGTTGCTGGAGTCAAGCATGTCATCACGGTTGATCTCCACGCTTCCCAGATGCAGGGCTTCTTCAAGTGCCCAGTCGACAACCTCCACGCCGAGCCACTGATTGCCAGATGGGTGCGACAGAACATTGCCGACTGGAAGGAGGCCGTGGTAGTTTCCAAGAATGCTGGTGGAACAAAGCGTGTCACTTCCCTGGCTGACGCGTTGAAGCTCAACTTTGGCATTGTGACTACCGACCGCAAGCGCGCTCCTGGCAACTTGACCGCCAGTCTGATCATGAACCAGTTGGATGGCCTTCCCACTGTCATCAATGGAAGTCGCCAGACACAAGCCACCCCCGACGAGCTCTTGCCGCCTGTCTCCGAAGAGCCTCCCAGCTCCCGAAGGTCCTCACGTACCGTCACGGATTCCCAGGGCTCTCCACACCGTGCCAATGGCAGGGCTAATGGTCGGCCGCGCACACCAGTTGGCAGGCGATCGTCTACTCATTCCTCCACTATTGATGAGCAGAACGAGGAGGAAGACGAGACTGAAACCCCAGCCTACACCGACGAGCGTGCCCAAGTAGTCACTCAGGGACGTCTTGTTCAGGGTCACATTGTCCCAGACGACTACCCTTCTGCGTCTGCATCAGAGGCTGGTGGAGATGGTAGCGTCGCGGGTACCGAGGGCGAAGACCACATGACCATGTCGCATGCTTCCTCTTTCTTTGCTCCAGAAGAGCATGCTCTTGGTGGTTCTGGCGACGCTGAACCATCTTCGGACGAGGAAGATGAGAAGCTGCAAGATCCCAAGCTCGAGCACATGATCACCCTCGTCGGAGATGTCAAAGATCGTCCCGTCCTGATTGTTGACGACATGATCGATAAGGCTGGATCCTGGATCGCTGCCGCGGAAACCGTGGTTAAGAGAGGTCACGCCAAGAAGGTCTACTGCATTGCTACTCACGGCGTCTTCGGAGGTGACTCTCTGGAGCAGCTCCAGGCATGCGAGTGCATTGATCGGATCATTGTCACCAACAGCTTCCCCATCAGCGACCGCAGGAGCAGAAACGCGAGTAAGTTGGTCATTTTGGATTTGTCCTTCCTCCTCTCGGAAGCCATTAGGAGAAATCACTACGGCGAGTCGATTTCACCATTGTTTGCACACATCGCCGAAGGTTGAACTCGCAAAGCTTGTTTTACCAAGATACGTGTAACATAATGTTTTTACGATAATCATGAAGGGCTAGTCAGTGCGACTTTGCATGGCGTTAAGGGAGGCAAACCAGATCAAGGCCCCGGCAAGACCCGTTGGGTCTGCCGCAAAGGGGACGCGATCTGATGAACAAATTCAGATTACAACGTTCAGCTTCTTTGAGGTATGTCTCGCCATTATGCAGCACAAGTGATTGGCTCCTGCAACCATATATGCACCCATGCACACACCCCAGCGGTGCTACCCTTCGTGGTAGCCTGGGCTCAAATCCCTCTAGGATGAGCTCTGAACGGAACGTTGGCAGATCAAGAAATTCGTTCTTAGAAGGCCCATCATTTAGATCTTTTCAAGATCACGTTTGTTTACAAACGGTAGATGATGGGCAAGAGAAATTTTCGAACATTCCATAACTGTGAACAAGTCTTTTGACTTGATGCATGAAGTGAATGAATGCTTGTCTATGATTATACACGTAGTGCGTTAGTTGCACAATCAATACACTATGCTCTCTACCACCATGTTCAGTCTTTTGCAATATTTCGTGATGCCCAGACTTGTTCTTGAAAGGTGTCGAGTGTCTGTGAGAAACAGAGTTGTTCGGACGTCTTGACACCAAGATTCTTCTCTGAGCGTGTTGGCTGAATGTACTCGCCATCTGGGCTTCAGAAGAAACCTTTCTTGCATGCTCAGTTGTCGCACTGCCCTTCCCTTTTGTAGGTCTTCAGGATTAACTCAGACTTGTTTCTAAGCTCCTTGTTGACGACTTCTTCCTTCACACGTTGGCTCTTGTATTCGAGACTAGCCAGTTATTACAATTTTGCGAAGCACATTCACAGACAGTAGAAAGATGCAAAACACGTCAAAATTTGAATGAAGAATTTGGATATCATTTATACTCATACTCATGAACACATACTCATGCCAAAAAAGGAGGGGGATATCTAGCCATGAAACCGCAAACAAGACGTTGAAGGGGGATAATACCCCATGACCCGGACCAACTCCGAGCCATATCTCATCATATCTAGTAGCATTTCCTTGTTTATGTTTATTATTATTTCCTTTCCCATGTAATGCAGATTCTTTCTTGGTCTTCTTAAGCAATGTGCTGGGTGGCGTTCTTGCCGGCGTAGCTGTCGTCGCGGGACGGGTCGCCAATGGTGCCGTGCTCGTCCGTGTAGCCGATGCGGGTCTCGCGGAAACCGTCGAGCTCGCGCTTCCAGGGGTTGATGTTAAGGAAGACGGGGTAGGCAAAGGCGATGAAGAAGCCGACCAGGGGAACGGCCATGGAGATGTGGTATCCCTTGTGGTCGGCGAGCAGGCCGGTCAGCGAGGGGAAGAGGGCGCCACCCGAGACGGCGGCCACGATCCAGGAGGAACCGCGCTTGGTGTGGCGACCGAGACCGCGGATCGAGAGGGTGAAGATGGTCGGGAAGATGCAAGACTCGAAGAAGAGGACCAGAGACAGCATGGCGACACCACCCTCGCCCTTGATACCCATTGCCAGGGCGATGAAGATCATGATGGCAGTCATGAAGACCATGAGAATCTTGCGGGGCTTGAAGTACATCATGAGACCAGCTGCGGCGAAACGGCCAATGGCGAAGAGGGCCTGGGCGATGGCGTAACGGTCAGAGGCGGCAGCGTGGTCAATTCCGGCGCTCTCGGCGGCGTAGCTGATGAAGTTGGCGGCAACACCGACCTGGGCACCGACGTAGCAGAACTGGGCGGCGACACCAAAGAAGAGGCGGTACTGCTTCTTGAGGGGCTTGTCCTGGTAACCGGTCAGGGCAGTGGTCTGCTCAGCCTGCAGCTCCATGTCGGCGTCGGTGACCTCGGGAATCTTGGAGAAGAAGAAGACGACGGAGAGCAGGAAGACAAAGGCGGCAATGCCCAGGTAAGTCCACTGAACCTTGGACAGGTCATCCTCGGTGGTGTTGGCGAAGAAGACACGGCTGGCGAGCAGAGGGGCAACGACGGAGCCGATGGCCTGGAAAGACTGGGACAGCTCGAGACGGAACTCGGAGAGTCTAGGAGGACCACAGGTGGCGATGAAGGGGTTGGCGCTGGTCTCGAGGGTCGACAGACCGGAGCCGACGATGAACAGGGAGCCACAGAAGCCGGGGAAGGAGCGGTAGACGGCCGAGGGCCAGAACATGAGGGCGCCGACTCCGTAGATGCACAGGCCGATGATGAAGGTCCAGCGGTAGCCGAGCTTGCGCACAAACCAACCGGAGTAAGTGAGAGGACCGATGAAGTAGGCGCCGAAGTAGGCACCCTGGAGACCTCCGGCCTTGGCGGCCGTGATGTCGAGGGCAGTCTGGAACTTGGCGTTCAACACGTCAAGGAGACCGTACTGTAAAGTGTCGTGTCAGTGTCAAGTCCTCCCAGCTCAGATTGAAAAAGATATCAATGTACTTACAGCAAATCCCCAGAGGAAGAACAGGATAGTGACCAAAGTGATGGGCCAGATGGATTGGCGAACAGTCAATGCCGAAGCACCAGTGAGACCACTGTTGGAGACATTCTTGCGGTGCTCCTCGTTCATGGCCTCCGCGTTGGAGGGCGCATGCTTCTCGTTGATCTCGGCGACATCTTGCGTCTTGCCGATCATTTTGACGTGGTGTGTTGGTATTTGACCAACGACAACTGTATGTCTGGATGGAGAGACTCTCGTGGGAAAAGTGATGAACTTGATGCCGGAGAGGAGAGAGCAACCCAGACCAGAGAAGGCTGTCGAGAGTGAGGATGATTCTGGAGAGAGAGAATACCCAACCTGGAGAAGGACAAGGGCTTCCTTTTATCTTTCTGTTCATGCCACAATACTCCACGATTCTCCATATGTCCCCCAGTCTCAGGGGACCACAACTTCCGGCCTTGTCTTCATTACGACGAAGGAAAACGCGGGGCCCCTGGTCGCTGTGGATACATACATGCTACCACTACTACAGTGACTGGCCACTCTTTGACAGGTCGGCAGCAGTCTAGACGGGGTTCTGGACTGTAGGTGCTAAGATGCCTTCACCTCGTCTCCAGCTGGGGTTAGCACGAGGTGTAGACTGTCCAGTGCCAGAGAAGATGGGGATAGCGCGTCGAGTATAGCTAGCTTTCCGCCCGCTCCCCATTACCACTCAGCTGGTTTCGATAGCACGGGGCGGAAGGGCCGAATGCAGGTGCGCCCATGGGGATCTCTGATTCCTGATCTATCCTCTGCGAGGCAGTCCTTGCCTAAGCTCCCGTGGTGGGGGCCAATCAGAAAGGGGACTGTGTCGAGTGAAGGCCCCTTAGCCTTTGAGCGGGCGGCAGTTGAGTATGAAATGGCATGTCTGGAAGGGGGACTGGGCTTTGGTGCCATGCCGACGCTATGCTGGGAAGAGATAAGCTGCAGACAGCCTCTCGACCCCCGTGCTGTAAGTAGGTAGTCTGGGCGGCCTAGGGTATTCGAGCGATCAAAGTGGCGGGACCGAAACGTTGAGCTCAAAGCGGATATGACTCGTATGTCCTCGTCTAGGCAGACCTTGGCTGGTGCTCCCGTATGCAAATGCAAGCGACCGCCATCTATCAGACATATGGGCCAATGGATAGGCATCTGGCACGAGCAGATAGATACAAGCTGCAACAAGGACAGCAAGCTGATCAGATCATCTTGATAACCCGAGGATGCGCAATTCCCGTCTGTATGATCAAGTCAAGTACCTCATATGGTTGCACGTGTTCTACCCAGCATGAGAAGCAACTATTAGCGCAGTCGAAGCTCCAGATATGCTGACAAAAAAAAAAGTGGTGAACGTGGTTCTGCACAGGAGCTTCCCCCAGACTGAGAATCATTAGTGCAGACACGCAAAACAAAGAAAAAAGCTGGAGTAGTCTGGAGAACTAGTCTGGAGTCAAGGAGCACATCTCGGCGCTTTTGCGGGTCCCAAACCTTATCACGGGGTACAGGCGCAGACTGGGCGGCCAGGGACTCGAAACTGTGGCATGTTTTTTCTTTCTCGTCGCTGAGCTAATCCGTGAAAAAAGTCGCCATAGCCTGGCCTGTCGAGCTTGCGAGCCTGGGTGGGCTTGGGCTTGAGTCCTCGGTCTCGGTAGAGCCTCGCTTGGGCTGTCGAGGAGAGGCATGGCATGCATGGGCGGCTCTCGCCAAGCAGAATCGTTCGAGAAGCCTGTCGTTTTTCCCGGTCAACTCTAACCTTAACTGACGTGCCGCCCGAGAAAACGCATCGCAAAATCCGCGTCATCCTCACTTGTTGCATACGGTACTAGACAGTATGTAGCCGTCGTGATTGTCCCATAGACGAAATCTCTTCGACTGGGCGCGATCTTGGCGCGCAGACTCCGATTCGCGCAGCTGGCTCGAGATCCTTAGGGCTCAGAAGCATCCAACAGAGGCTGAATCGGAAATATTCCATACTAATACTATCACTAACCAACAAGCATGAAGGAATAGTATAGTATATCATGTCACGACCACAAAACTGGCAAAGCTCGGGCATCCTAGAGTAAAGTTGGCGCATTCCCTCAACAGTTTTAGGAAGCATTGACACGACCGATGCCAGAGCTAGAAGGCAACTTACCAGACTGCTGGGCTCCCTTTCGACTCTTGTTTGGCCTAGCCTATCCCGTACTAAGTGGCTAGGTTAGCAGAGTCTCGTGGTTGGGCTGCGGGCAATGGCAATGGTCGAGACTCGAGACCAAAAACGAGCATGACGGCGAATGCGGACGTCAATCGCCCCCTTAGCAGATGGTCTAGCATCTAGTGAGTCTGATGGACTATGGTAGGCATAATCGAGGGGGCAAAGGAGGGAGGCCAAAGTCGCAAAACGACCGTGGGGTCTATTCTGCTGATCTCCCGTGTCTTTCACGCTATCTCGACCTGGAGAGAGAGGCAAAAAACAGGGTCGCTCCAGGAAAACCCCATGGAGAAGTCGTGTGGGACGCTCGACGTTGGAAGGATTTTTTTGTGGTCCGATGCGGAGATGAGAGTATCCACCAAAGTCGGCCATGATCCAGATTCTCTCCATACCTGAGACGACTGCTTTTGTTGCTCATGGATTTTAGTCATCTGTCCTTCTCACATGACTTTCGGGAGGTTGATATCGTGTCGTCAACATCGCCGTCTCCTCGAGAACTGAGATGAACCAGGCATGATCCGTCACCCACGTCTGTTCCCGTCGCCCGAGACGAGGGTCTACTGCGAGAAAAAGCCACCCCGGCTGCCGAAAGCTTGGGGTGTCCAACAACTGTCATGACTGCCGATTCGAATCGGTTTTCCTTCCTGCAGCCCGTCGGTTGTGGCTGACAAGTTTTTCTCTTCACTCCCATCTATCTCCGATCATCATGACCAAGGGGCGCCCCAAGCTCGCCAAGCTCCTTGGATGTGACACTATAGGCTGCCCAGGCGCGAATCCGTTCGGCCAAGATGGTCGAGCTAGGTTAGCTAATCCCTCAGGCTCCTTTATGTCTCTGTCGTTTTTCTCCTCCGTCTCATCGCTAGAGCGCGGATCTTTTCCATGATACTAGATTAGCCTGTGGCGCGTCGCGCGTCCGGAAAACTCTCAAGATCCAATTTGCCTGGATATACTCGAGAATCGTTGAGCAGAAGTAGAAAGCTGTTGGTCGATCTGAGTCTTGTATTCCATGACTCGATCATGGGCAAGCAATTTTCCAGACTCGATATTCGGAGCCTGTTCGGAGATGAGCAAGACAGTTGTGATATGATTTTAACATGTCCCTTCGTTTGATGCGATTCACTGGACTCGAGTGGAATTGCGCGCAATCTGGAGATCGCGATCCGAAAGTGACGCGTCTTCTTCTCCGTTGGCAAGAATGAGCCATCAGAACAAGGACGAGAAGTCGAAATGATTTTTGACTGCTTCACGAAGAAAGAAGTGATGGATTCAATGAACAGCCTTGGAGGAATGTTGTAAGCTAGCGACAGAGAACACGCACTTCTCCAAGCTCAACGTCGCTCCTTCCCTTACACTGTCGGCTCCTTCCCTCCTTACCACCACGCTCCTTCCACCAAGTGACCCTCACATTGAAGATTTCATCATGCCAATTTCATTTTTCAAATTATGCTGTACCCATTGATCTGCCTTCCTACCTACTCATCAAAATCATAACCGCTAAAGCAACAACAAGAAGAAAGCCCGATCGCTACCTTCCTACGCCCCTCGGACCTCGTCCCGGAACACCAGCCTCTTCATGATCCCGACCACGGCCTCGAAGCTCGCCGACGTCGCCGCCCACTTTTCGAGCCTGCCGACGACCGTCTTCTGCAGCGCCCGCACGTTGGGCGGCACGAACCGCTGCAGCGGCGGGCAGCCCTCGGCCAGGAGCAGCACGAGGAGGCAGGCGAGGCAGTCCTGCGAGGCGGACCACAGGCCCGGCGACCGCCGGTCCAGCGTCTCCACCGTGTTGTACAGGTAGGTCAGGCATGACTCGATGCAGACCTCGCACTTTTCCACGACGATGGGCGGCAGTGTGCCGTCCGCGGCCGGTGGCGAGTGCGGTGCCGCCGCTGCTGCTCCCGCGCGGCCCGGCGATGTCTGCGCCGAGGTCATCGAGGTTGCTCGGGACTGGTGCGCCACGGCATACAGCACGAAAGGCCGGTGAATGATGTGTCGGGCGGCATAATAACGAATACGCAAGATAGAGCCCCTTTGGTTTGGGATCACCTCGACACCGCGTGGAGGGCGGATCAAGTCAGGTATCGAGACATACCACTCCTCCAGCTGACGATTCAGCTCCGAGCTGAGCGTGAGAAGTTTCTGTAGACTCAGACCTTGCCGGCCAAAGACTGGGTCGATCAAGCCAGTAAAGGCCGTATCCGTGTCGGGATTATATAGGGAGCTGTGAACGCGGTTCAGGAGTCTGCGTATCGCAATCTCTGCGAACAAGTGAATCGTCTCTTCGTGATCGCTCGGATCAATACTGTGTGGTAGTGGCATCTTGTCGCCCAGCGGCTCTATACCGCTGCGAAGGACATCTAGATCTTGTGCTTTATTGCTGGAAATCCAGTGTCAGAACCACTGGCCTTGTTTACTCAAATATGTATGAACTTACCAATCTTCCTGAAAACATTGCCAAAAGACGCGAAGTTCTGCCTCATGGTATTCTCCGTCATAATCGTCGCCATTGCGGCTAAATATTCAGGTCAGCTTGTCGCATGGTATAATCATACGAACTGGCCACTAACAGTTCTATCGTTTGCAAAAATCTCTGAGACGCCAAATATACCATTCTCCAACTGTGCAGCGGCCTGCCCAGGTACGAAAAGTACGAACCAGCCAGTAAGAGTCCCTGGCATACGACCAGATCGGGTTTGAAGTTCCATGTGTACTCGTGCAAGATCAACGCAAGCGCTGGCCGGAAGAAGCCGAGTCCCAAGACGCCCTCGCTCGCCTCGGCGTTCGAAGCGATCGGTGTTGATATAGCTCCCAGGGCGTATACAAGGAGACAGATGGCCGCTTCACCGTCAGCCATTGGCTCCTTCTTTAGGAGTTTGGACTGCAGCAGCTGGAATGTGCTCGGGCTTAGCAGTGGTTGGCGCGAGTGTACGTTCTGGAAATAGTTTTCGGACAATTTCGACAAGACCGTCTCGCGCAGGGGAGGCCACGCACTGCGGTCGGTCTGGGCAGATCTGAGTGCCGCGGGCAGGGGCTGACTCTCTTCGAGTCTGAAAAAGTAGTCCCTGGGGAAATCGCCAAGCTGGTCCCGCAGCTGAGGCACGGCCAAGATCGTAGTCGTCAGGCTGGTATGTCCTTTGGGTATGAGGAAAGTGGGCGTCTCGGTCGTCTCTGGCTGAAGGAAAGGCATCTCGTTATACTCGGAAGACTTGGAAAACACTGGTGATGATGACTGCGTGTAATCAAACGGCACCGCAGACGAGCTGGTCGGCGTCGAGCTGCTCGTCATCTGTCGCAGCTGCTGGCCTTGCTGCTCAAGAAGTGCCTCGATCCTGGCCAGGCGATCGGCCACGGCCGCAGGGCTTGCATCTTCAATGCTATTTATCCTATTTAGCTCATGGCGGTCTGTAGAAGCTGAGGCGTGGTTACCAACCGATCATATGGTAGTTCCTTGTAGACACAGTCGGCATTTGAGTCTTTACAAGTAGAGCAAGGCTTCTGGCCGTCACAACGTCTTTTTCTATGCCTGCAGAAGTCACAGGCCAGAAGAGCTCCTTGATAGTATTGTCAGCTCTGCTTGACTCAAGTTTTATCAAGTGTGTAAGGCATGATATGTCCTTACGTTTTCTCGTGTAGTTCATATTACTATCGGTGATAACAGTAATCCCCGGTCTCTTGTGGGCGTTATGCTTGCTACCTGGGGGATGTCTGTGCTCCGTTATGTTCGTCTTGGTAACTTTTGCTCTGTATGTGGTCAGCAAGAGATCGACTTGAGAGATATAACTTTGAGTCAGGTAACAAATATCGCCACGAGTTGGGTGCCCGAGCAGATTTATAATAGCAAAAGACTCTTTGGGGCGTGAACCGTCATTGAAGGGGCAAGTCATCGTTGTTACAGGCTGCTGTGGCTGCTGCTCCATTGCATCACGACAGTGCTATACTTGCACTGGATGGCAAAGCCACAGCGATGACATGGAACATGACAGTGCCGTGCCAAATTTGGTCGACTGATGACTCCTGGCATGGGAAGGGAGGTGAGCAAAAAGGGCGCGTACCTTGAGCTCTTACAACCACCAATCATCTTACATGTCCAGGGGAGTGTAGCGTCTGCCGTAGAATTCCATGGTCAGGCGTCGACGTGGTATACGACTTGTTCGTAATATGCAGTAATACGCAGTTGCGGGATTCCTTGTTCCTCGTGATCGCCCAAGTCTTGCTTCAATACGTGTATTCCAAAGAGTAAAGTACAGCGAGGTGGACCGGGGTGGGTGTGCCGGATGCCTTAACTATAGGCGTGATGTAAGTGGAGGGGTCCAAGACAGATGCTCCACAGGATCGACGATATATTTACAGGGGAAGATGAAGACAATATGAAGGGCCTGTAGAAGTATTCTGCGACAACGAACCGGCATGGACTTCCATGTGCAGTTAGTCGAATGCATTATCTAAGCTTCGATCATAGAAGATCGAAACGGATCGTCACTAGTACCACCAGAGTGTTGTCCATTGTCAGCCGTGTAGGGTTCATGTCATGGATTGGTAAACGGAAGCCAACCGGAGCCGCAGCGGACAGGCCATTGATGCCTGGTTGGCTGGTTGGTTGGATCATCAAGGCTTGGGGGAGGCTCAAGGTGGATGCGGGTGCTAAGCCAGGGCACCAGGGGCACCGAAGTCTGACATTGGCAGCAGATTCGCGGGTGCCTTGGGAGCCGGCGGCGCCTAGCTAATTCCCATCGGAACGGGGGATCGCGTGAATCGCCTTTAACGATAGCTCTAGCTGCGTACGTTAGTTAAGGGTCTAGGTCATGAATGCGAGGCAGGTGAATAAGGTAGACTCCCAACGGTCGCAAGGTTTGAAATGCTTATCATGGGGGAGCTTTCCTCCCCCTGATAGAGAGTAGGGACAAATTGGATTATTAGTGCCGGCAGAGGACTGGTGCTGTCGCTTTGCTTTGCCTTCTAAGCATTACCTGTCGCGTTGGTAATGTAGGGACGGATGTGTCTCGTGCTAACTAGAAGACGCCTAGACATGTCAGTATAGTTCTCTTCGGGGGTAAGCTAGAGCTCACTGCAGTCTAGCCCCCATCATAAACCATTCGTCATACATGGCAAACCGATCAGGTCATCATGCATTTGTGTATGGTCAAGCAAATGCCATTTGATTTCTTTCCTTCGCCGGTGTCGCGTCGTGCCTTGTACACAGATACATGGTTTTCGTCAAGACCATGAGCGTGTCGTCTAGTACAGAAGCAAGTAAGTTAGTCCAGTAGGCATCATCACGGCCAGGCCGATGCATCTGGCTCAATGGGCTCTGTGTACGGGGTTTGGTCAGAGTGAAAGAGCGGTGCGTGCGGGATACCGGATTTCGCGCTTTACGGAGCGGGTCGCTTGGAAAAGAAGGGCACGAACACGTCGCGATGGTGGCTTTTGCCAGTACGGAGAGCTGTGCCCGGGATCTGGCGGACGCTGTGTGTGTGTGTGACTTGCCAGGCTTCAGGCTTTTGGTCAACCTGCATCTAGTGCTCCGTAGCTCATATCTCTGTTCAGTGGGTCTGCCGAGGTGACGGCTGACGGTTGTCAGATCTCAAGCAATAAAAGAGACCTATGATGTGGTTTCTCTCCATAAACGTTACGGTAGCCCAGGCAAAAAGATGCGCCCATAAGTGCCGCCAGGGTTCTGGGCAGGGTCGTTGTCTTTGGGGGCTAGCTTCGCGACGCCTCGCGCTTATAGCTGAGCATATTTTTAAGTTGGGGTGGTGTATTTTCAGCACCTAATGGGGGGCTGCTACGAAAAGACGCCGGGACGGAAACGGGCAAAACTCACCTGCAAGTGTCGCGATTCGGCTCTTTCTCCCTGAGATCAAACCTGATGCATTTCAACTTGTACTGCAGAAGCTACTCATGCCAAATTCAGCAAGGACATATCCGATCCCTTGATTGCCTTTATCACGACACTACTTGTCGATTCAATCAGTTGCATGATAGGGAAGCTACGTTCCTCTAAGTTAAGTTACACCTGCCTCGGTTGAGTCCTTGCGATTACTGAACTGAACCGTGAACCGATAGGGCTGTTAGTGCGGTCAACGGCAGTGACGATCGAGGCACGGCCCCACTTCTATCCGATGTCACTCTTGCCTTCATGTTGGGCGAAATGCTACATGAGATGATTCTGGTCTGGATCGTGGGAGATATCCATCGTTTCTCTGAAGAATATGAAGGATACAAATCAGCCCGTGGTTACATTGAGCTACGTCGCATTTCAGTAGTCATAGAAATCATGCGTCACAGCCAAAACATCTCTTCAATCATCCCGTTCGGAGTATCTACTTTCGTGGTATCACTATACGAATGTCGTATAAGTCGAGCAGCCCAGCCATATCTGACCTCGCAGCCTTGTGAGAATCAGTCATGACTCTCTCCGAGCATCAACGGACTTAGGGCCATATCTGCAAGCTGCCATTGTGATATCCACCAAGCTACTTACCGTGTCCAAAAGTCTGGACTACAGCAGATGAACTCATAATGATAGGGCGACTATATGAATAGAGTTTGACCTAGGATGGATGCAATTCCGCCCTCTGCCTAGGTAGGCGAGCTTAGCCCGTCCGTAGTATGCATTGTCTACTATAAACGCCGATAGGGCCGGCTGAAACCGTTGGGTGGCGAGCCTACCGATATATCCGAACCGCGATGGTGGGCAAGCAACAGTTGTATTTCACCACGAAATGAGAAAGACCGCTCAAGACAAAAGTCATTTCTTGGTTAATGAATCAATGTGGACTAGGTGATCTCAAGCATTAGTACGGCCTTGAATAGAGACGGCTCAAGGAAAGTACCGTTTTCTCTCTTTCTTCCTTTCCTTTTGGGGATAGGACACGCCCTTGCGCCGATCTCGACCGGCCTCTCTTTTTCGCGCTTGGCACTTTGAGATGCACCAATATTCGAATAATGACTCACGCGACTATCGCAAATATTATCTTCTTCATGCGATCTGCTGCACAAACAAGGCAGCAGTGTAACACTCTGCTTATTGTGCTCGGTATTGGCTGATAGAAATTGGAATCATTCGGGGGACGGCATCTCGAGGTTTCTGTTGATTACAAAAAGCGGTTGAATTGTCCCCGGGCTGGTGGTCACAGAATATCGGCGATATGAAGGACCGCCGACTTATAGGTGTCGGATACTCCTGCCTGAAGTGGGCACTCAGGGTTATTTCATACGCCGACTGCGTAACAATGTTTGACCCGGCGACCGGGCAAACCGGTGACCGTTGATTCGTCTCATCTTGATCAGATACCGGGCGCTCGAAAGAGAAAGATTGTATCTAGATAGATCTGTGCACTAAAAGTATCAGATGCCGCAAGAAAAGATTGCTTGAGCTGATATAAGCAGAGTTCTCCAACGGAAACGGCTGGGACTTCCTAGAAGGCGTGCATTGCATGAAAATGTTACCCTCGATTCTCTTAGCTGCATGGTGTTTATTTTGGTTGGTGGGTGTGCTCCGGGATTTGAAGTAATATGATGGAATCATTTGTCAGCAGCTCCAAAACCATATCCCTCGAAAAGAGAAGAAGACAGAATAAGTAAGATTATTTCTTGTGTTTGTTGAGATGAAAATGATCTCAATAATATTGATTTAACCAGTGAATGCTGCGTTTGTCACAGTTGCATCAGCAGATATCTGCGCAAGTAGTTTTTCCATAGACGCCCTGGCACGCCTAGCCATGACTTCTGGGCCGTTGGGTTCTTCCTCCGTTTCGCTCAGGAACCCTTCCAAAGACACCCATCCCTCCCAGCCATAGTCGACGAGCCACGTCCTCGCGATCTCTGCGACGGGGAAGTATCCCGGCGCTTCGAGGGGGAAAGGTCTCAGGCTTCTTGACCATGCGAGCCGAGGATCACGCACTTAAGACCGTCGAGCAGAGAAGAGTCGTCCGTCATGGGCGGGTCGAGTCTCGAGGCATCTGACAACTGTATATAGAAGATCCTCTCCCTTGGGCATTGCTGTAAAAAGTCCTTCGTGGATTGATCCAGGTCTTTCGTGGCGTTAGGCAGGATGCCCTCGGGAGAACAGGCGTCCCCCCATATGCGCGCGTGTATGTGGAACGAGTCGAGACAGAGACCAAAATTGGACCGGTCCACAGCCTCGACGATGCGGACGCTGTCTTGCCAGAGGGCGTTGTGCCGGGCAAAGGCGACGGCCTCGTAGGCGATCCTCAGGCCGTGTGCCGCCGCGGCGTCCGCGAGAGCCCTGAGCTCGGGCACGATGACGGCCTCGTCCCCGGTGGAGTGGTCCAGGAACTGGGACGGCATCTGGACGATGTCGGTGCCTACTGCGACAGCCACCTCGAACCATTGTTCCGCTGTTGCGAGTCGGTCTTGGAGCGAGAGGTCGAGATTGCCTTCAAAGTTCTTGAACGGGTTTAAGGTCAATATCTCGAGAGACAAAGTACGGCAGAGATTTCGTATCTGTCTCGCAGATTCTATCAGGGCCTGGTCATGGCTCTTGGCGTGGACGAGGAGGTCATTATAGACCAGCTCGATTCCCGAGAAGTGATTATCCTTGGCGGCCTGGAGTTTCCGCTCCAGCGAATGCGATGGATGTTTTCCAAGAGACACGGAAGCAACTGCCCATTTGTTTGAAAATTTGGGAGACATGTTAGGGGGAATGTCTGGCGGACTTTTGTGGCAATGAAGAAGGTTCAGTTTACACCATGACGGAAGTCCTTCTTCGACTTGTTAAAATTGACTGAATACTAACTTCCTAATACCATCCTGTCTTCCGCGCCGCGCTTGATAGACCGGCTAAGATCTTTTCCTAGGAGACACATGACAGAGACTGTAGAGTGTATTGCTGGTCATATCATGCAGGTTAGTCTGGTAGGAGGAAGCGGGGATGAAGATCATGAAGTCGTCAGCTCCCCAACATGGAGAGGGATGAGTGGGGGAACTTCCGTGTATTGGTCTGGGGTTTGGGGTATAGACTCCTAAATTCGGTAAATTCGGGGACAAGCCCGACGGCCAACTAATTTCCAGACAAATCACATTCGAGTTATTTTCGCGTTGTTTTTCGGATCCATGAGCTATGGAGTTATTGACTCAATGACATAGGAACTACTCAACCAGCTAGAAACTAACGCAGCCCCCGTCGATTTTCAAGAAGCCTCCCGTCATGAACTTGGAGTCGTTACTGGCAAGGAATGCTACAACACCGGAAATATCGTCCACCTGGGCAAACCTACCCAGCGGCATGTTCCGGCGGAGTTCCTCCAACTTCTCCTCACTCCATGTTGCCCTGAACATGGGTGTGTCCACTCCGCTGGGATGTATAGTGTTGACCCGGATGCCATACTGGCCCAGCTCCGACGCCGCTGTCAGTGCAAGGCCACGCAGGGCAAACTTGGACCCTGAATACAGGATGAGGCCAGGGGTTCCCCTGAGCCCAGCAATGGAGGAAGTCAAGATGATGCTACCTCCATTTCCAAGATCTCTCATAGCCTTGCCGCAGTGTTTGAAGCCCAGGAAAGCTATTTAATTGCAAGATATCAGCACGAGGCAGAAATAGTCTTGATGAGAGGATATATACATGGGAATCCTACCTGACTTTACGTTCACGTTCATAATTCTGTCGTAGCTCTCTTCGGTAGTGTCAAAGATACTCGTGGATGAGTAACTGATCCCTGCATTTAGAAATGCACAGTCGAAGCGTCCAAACTTGTCCACTGTCGACTTTGTGAACTGCTCAATCTCCTTTTCGCTGGTGACATCAGCACGAATTATCAGGATTCTCGAGTCCGCTGAATCGCTGGGTGACAACAAGGACTGGAGCTTAGATTTGGCCACGTCCAGGGCCTCGGAACTGATGTCCACCAAGCTCAGGCTGGCACCCTCATGTAGCAGTCGAGAAGCCGTCTCCAGGCCTATTGAGCCACCTGCTCCAGTAATCAGCACAACTTTTCCAGCAAGCCTCTGGCTCTGGACTTGGTTCTGGTTTGGCAGCATTGCTGATTGTGCCTCGGTAAAGCTCATGTTTGCTTGGTCGTTATTCGGTTAGGTTGTGTTGCGTTTATCTACGTCCTTTTCTCTTGAACAACAGTCATTTGCGTGTCGAAAAAAGGCACCTTTTCTATACACCAACGGAATTCATGCCCGATGATCGGCTATCACTTTTTCCAGCCCTACCGTAGTGCATACCTTAACGGACAAGTCAAGCTTACGACGAAACACCTGAAGCCAGCCAAATTCCCCACCACCATTCCCCGCGAATGCACATAATATACTAGCGATCGCCCAAGTCGCCGTCCCCATGGGGTAAATTTGAGTAAACTACCTTGGCAGCGGACCATAGCTGCATATACCAGGAGGTAAAATCTTTTTCCAGACAAATCATATTCAATACCAACCTCAAAACGTTGACGCCAGCCCTAAACTCCACACTCGTGAAGCAGGGATCGGCTGGACCTTCACTGGGGTTGACTGTATATCCTATGCATACATACAGGTGACCTAACTAAATGCGTAGGCAAGTCAAAGATAGTATTGTTAGCCCCCTGACCTAAACTATTACACTTGCAGAACGAGTCATCCCCTTGCCTCAGGATATAAATGTATCGAAAGAGTCTGCGTCTCGGGCATCAGACACACCAGAACACTCAGATCCAAACATTAATTCGGAAACTGGATTCTGCTAGAGACGTCGGGATGAAGAAACCACTTGCCCGCCTCCACCGTGGAGCCGAGAACTCGGACATTCCTTCTGAGGTCTATGGATATCGCCCTTATCTATTAGCCGTTTCGGCTGCTTGGGTGAGAGAGATCAATAGCTGATTCATGAGCCATAGTCATGATCAAGAAACCATCTACCATCACTTTGGCTGACACGGAGACACAGGCTTCGGCCATGTATGGCTACGATTCAGCCTTCATCGGCGGCACATTGAGTCTCCCTTCCTTCAAGCACGCATTCGGCCTCGACACGGTCTCGTCCGCCCAACTCACGGCCCTGTCGTCCAATATCGTATCCACATTCCAGGCCGGGGCATTCTTTGGCTGCATCGTCGGCTTCTTCACCGCGGAGCGCTTCGGGCGAAAGCCCATCATCATGGCCGCGGGCGTGGTCTTCATCATCGGCGTCTGTCTGCAGATGGTCGGCCTCATAGGCCTGCTGTACGGCGGCCGCGTCCTCACCGGCCTGGCCATCGGGGCCAGCAGCACGCTCCTCCCCATCTACATTGCCGAGTGCTCGCCGGCGGCGATCCGCGGCCGGCTGGTGGGCATCTTCGAGATCATGCTGCAGATCGCCCTGGTGTTTGGCTTCTGGGTCAACTACGGCGTGAACCGCAACATCTCGCCTGACAGCAACATGCAGTGGCACATCCCCGTCGCTATCCAGTTCGTCCCCGCCGGCCTGCTCCTCATCTCCATGCCGTTCATCATCGAGTCGCCGCGGTGGCTGGTGTCGGCGAACAGGATGGAGAAGGCGCGCAAGGCTCTGTCCTGGGTGCGGAACCTGCCCGAGGACCACCCATATATCAACATGGAGCTCGGCGAGATTCAGGCCTCGGTAAACCACGAGCTCGAGTCGTCGGGTGGCCGCCGGTCTACGAAGCAGATATTCCGCGAGCTGGCTGCGCCCGGCGTCCGGGGAAGGGCCTCGGTGAGCGTTATTCTCATGCTGCTGCAGAACCTGACTGGTATTAATGCAATCAACTATGTAAGTCTATCTTCTGTGATATTCGATACTCAGAAGCCCTAAAAACTTCCTCGTCACAATACTGACTCAATTATCAATACAGTACTCCCCCACGATCCTCAAGTCTATAGGTTTCACAGGCACGAGCGTCAATCTTCTCGCCACGGGCGTATACGGCCTCGTCAAAATGTTTACAACGGCCATCTTCATGATCTTCATCGTGGACCGCTTCGGACGACGCCCGCCCCTCCTCGTCGGCGCCGTAGGGGCGATGGTCGCCATGTACTACCTGGCGGCGTACTCGTCGCTATCGGGCTCATTCACGGGGACCGCGCCGGCCGACTCGGGCAGCCACGCCGCCCTCGCCATGATCTACATCTATGCAATCTTCTACGGCTTCTCCTGGAACGGCATCCCGTGGATCTTCGCGTCCGAGGTCCTGCCGAACCGCGTTCGCACCCTCGGCATGATGTGCGCCGTGTGCATGCAGTGGCTCGCCCAGTTCATCGTGGTGTACAGTCTGCCCTACATGGTGGCGCGGATCACCTACGGGACCTTTATCTTCTTCGGCTCGTGCACCGTGGTCGCCTTTGTGTGCCTTTCTCTTCGTGCCCGAGACCAAGGGCGTGCCGCTCGAGGACATGGACCTCACCTTTGGCGTGGGCGCGCCCGTGTTCGCCATTCCCGCCAGGAGGGGGTACGAGGAGTCCAAGGCGGCTGGGCTTGGGGCTCGGCAGATGAGGGAGGTCGTGGAGAAGCCGGGCGCGGAGCATGTAGAGGTTTGAGCCAAGTCACGCTCCCACTAGTATATCGCAAATCTATCATATCCTTGGAATGCATACTCTCGGCCTGATCCTTGGTATAATCCATTGTGAGGTAATCATGGATTATACCATGTCGTCATGTACATCAGTCTCATGAAGAGTGTATTGTTGTCTTTTTCTACTGACTACCTGATCAGGCTAAAGTTTTTTTCACTCGAAAATCTGACTATACTGCTCTACACAAGCACACAATCGGAGTTTGTATACAAGACTCGACGGAATTAGAGACATGACATAACGGAGCAGAGCTGCAGGACCGCGGCTCAGCATAGTTCAGCTAAGCTCGAGCCGATCGCCGCGCGTCCGGGGGCGCCGCCCCCAACTCAAAACGGCGCGGGCGGCACAATAACATGGTTCGGCCGGCGCAGGCCTTCCGCTGACGTGCATGAGTGAAGCATATCACAGCCTCGGCCCTGCGCCACGACTCATGGTCTATTACATAGCTCGAAAGCTCCCCGCCAGAATTCTTCGAAATACAAGACGTCCGCCCTCGACTCTTTTTTGCGGTTCTTGACTTCTGTCGGGAACTTGGTTTTGTCGCGGCCGTTCTTGGATACTCAACCCGACAAATGTGCTTGACGAGTGGCTCGGACACGACAAAAATGGCCTTTACCTCGAAACCAGCTTTCCTATCACACCACCATACCCGGACTGTGCCCTGATGTCTTGGGAACAGGGACCATCATATCTTTGGTATAATATCGATCCATATGCCTCCATGTGTATCAGGTAACATGCCATTGTATATGTGGTCATCGCACTTCCATACTCATCTCACGGCCACATAACTCCAATATGGCAGCGAGTACGAAAAACTATATCATCGATGGAGAGAGCATTCCAATGCTCATGATGAGAAATGCTTCGATATCACGATCTCGCGCATGGAGGATAAATAACTGGATCGGGCCGAGGTTTTTTCAAAACCATGCTGGAAGACGGAGCGCTCTCGATGGACATGTAGATGCGTTTCGCAGCGGCGAGCCGGACGTCCGAAATGGCTGGAGCAAAGAGTTCTCCTGCCGTACATTTGCCATACTTCGCTACCAATATGGCAGTCTACTGTGGCGAGCTGGATAACTCGGCTTGGAATGAGGTTCCCACGCATGGAATCGCCGCTTTGCTCCTGGCACCGACAGTCCTGTCGCGGGAGCATTATACCGCCAGGGATATTTTGCTTGAGAATTATTCGCATCCAGTGTGGTTGGGTTGAGAAGAATTTCCGTTTCATCAGAAACAAGACCTGAGAAACACCGCTGTTGGCACCCGGAGTCACAAACGAATTTGGAGTCTTCTTTCCAGCTGGGGTTTCATCAAACTGATGCACTGTTGACTTCGAGGACTTCCTGGATCTCGTCGAAACTAAGCCGCAGGCACGGGAAGGACTTTGATAAGTAGGCTCACGGGTTGGCTCCATCGTACTACGCTTCCCGAGAGAAGAGAAAGATGTGAATCCAGCAGATGAACATTAATCAGTTAGAAATTTGGCTCAAGGAGTTGGACGGAAAATAGATTGCAAGTAGTATTCGCACTGCAATTATCTCAACGAATTCAACAAGTACATATCGGCTGACTCAATGAGTACAAGTCTCAAGCATTGTAGCCACGGAGCTGCAATTATTTACCTGCTCTCTGATTATCTGGTGTCGGACCGATTCGCTATTTGTGAATTGTGTTGCAAGATGCACGTCAACACCTTATTGGGGTCTTTCCTGCACAAGTCCCTCCTTCTTTCCTCCCCGCTCAAACACATTCAAAGGTAATCACGACTGGTTTTTCTAGTAATCCGGTACCAACAATGATTCTATCCCTGTCGAGCCAGTTGAGCAAGCTGGCCAACATGCACCCATATTATCTCACCAACTTCCAAAAGCATCGTTTCCCTTCAACTTTCTTGGAGAGCCTTTCGTTATGAAATCGCACCGGGCTACACAGCCGTTCATCCTTATGGACTCGATCGAGGAGCAGGGCGAATCAAATACAGAATCATCAGAGGCAGCCTCAAAGGCAGCGCCAGCACCGGTTGTTGGCCCCGGCAAGGCCATACCCCGATTCGCCATCGTCCTCGCCAACAGCAAAGGCAAGGAAGTCATCCGACGCTATCACACTCTAGCCGACGCCCAAGATGCCGTCTATTCTCAGAAGGCACATGATGCATTCCTTGCTCTGGACAACTTGCAACGAGGCACGCGGAATGGCGGCCAGAATTGGCTGAGCGCGCATGCAGTTGACGTACCGATCAGGTTCCGCATTCTCCAGCAGCCCTCCAGGGTTCGCGACAGTATCAATATGCTCAAGACAAGAGACAGCGATAATTTCTTTCACGACAGGGCCGATGGTGGCGAGCCCGTACTGGATTCAGAAAGGGTCCGATTTCGCATGATCATGCTCGAGAGCATTCAACGCTGTGAATACACGTTCTGGCCCATTAAGAGCGACGGCCATTGGATCCCCGTGGTTTTGCATATGAAAGAGACGGTTCAGGGCAGCCAGTATTTCGACCGTGTCGCCTGCATCTTCGTGGCGGACCCGGACGGCGATAGCTCCAGGCAGCTCGCCGTGACGAGGCGAATGTTGTCTCTTCTAGGGGCTTACGGTTTCCCTGCTGAGCGCTTCAGCCTGCCCGTCTATGTCTGGACACCGCAGCAGGCGGGCGATTGCAATTGCGGGCTACAGTGTTACGTTATATTCGACGAGTTCATGCGAAGAATGACCCGGCAGTTCCTTTCCAACCAGGAAACGGATGCCTATGAGCCAATCCGCAGGCACTTTGATGCTCAATCAGTGCGGGAGGAGATGGCTGGTCTTTGCGCTGCCATGTGCGTGCGCGAGTTGGGAAGCGAGGCCCGTATCGCCGTCGAGGTGGTCGGTGAGGTCGAACCGCCGGATACGATACCGGAAGAAGAGGTCTGCCTGGAGGATCTCGAGAGGGGGGGTTCCGCTACAAATAATTCCGCACCCGAAACTCTTTCTACGAACAGCAGCGAACCTAGTGTTCTCGTGATTGAGGTCCTCGGTCCCGAGGATTTCGCTGGCTCGAATGTCTCCAGTGAGGATGATGACCGCTTCGGCCCTACGGACTCTAGCTCTGAGGGCTCTGACGACTGGGAGGAATCGGATGCTATGGCTTACGATACGCATGTCTTCAGCTCCAAATCAGATGAGCCGCCATGGAAGTCTGTTGCTGGACCATCGAAGGCTGCAAATACAGGCTTCATCTCTGATGCTATCGCATTCAGGGTAGCCATCATCAACTCCAAACTGGCTGGGCCACCAATGACAGAGCCGCCAAGGCAGTCGAGTGCTGCACCGTCGACAGCTGTATCGAGAGCCGTAAATACAGAAAGTATTTCTGGTGCCATCGCATACAGGATAGCCCTCATCAACTCCAAAATGGCTAAGCCACCAACGGCAAAGCCGTTCAACACGGAACCATTGAGGGTTAAACAGTTGAGACCTCCTGATTCATCCTATTCTTACTTGAAGTACGCTATCTTCAACTCCATGAAGTATAAACAGCAGAACCTTCAGTCAACGAACACTAAGCCGCATAACGCTGAACCATCGAAGGTCGTGTCAGCCATGGCCAGATTGGTGGCGGACGGAGTGGCGATGGCTGAACCAGCGACAGTTTTACCGGTTCATGCGAAATCGAAGGAAGTTGCACCGGCGAAGGCTCTAACGATTACCGCTGCACCGGGGAGATATTTTGCATTCACACCGTTCAGAGATATACCGTCGAATGTCGGCTCAGCCAGTGAATGTTTGAGGCTGGCTGTCCACAATTCTACTTATCTAGGTGTGAGAAAGGCTCAGAATTCAGATACCCAGCCGCCAAACGATCAGCTCCTAGACGCTCAGTATTGGTTTTACGAGCCATGGTGGGTTTGGACGATGGATGTTGGTAGCCCGTCACACAGTCAGCTACCGAAGGCAGCATCATCGAGAGCCGCAACAACAGAGGCTGCAGACGCAAGAGGTCCAAGGACAGGATTGGCATCGGAAAGAGCTATAAAGGCAAGAAGACGTGGGTCGTCCAATTTAGGGCAGCTCAATGCTTCGTTGTCAGATGATGAGACTTCGAACCTCTCGGGCAATATAGATGGCGCAGCAGTTGACACGGTTCAAAATGGCCCGGAAAACATGCTAGCAATACGAAACGACCTGAAAAGAAAACGTGATTCCACGGCTAGTACTAAAGGGAAAAGGCCGAAGGTCACATATTCTGATCTCTCTCCAGAAGCAGACGGGAATAGCTTACCGGGCGAGACAATATGAACCAATGGACGAGATAGATGAGTAGTTTTTTGAATGAAGGGTCCAATAACCAATCCAGACTTCCGCGTATTGTTGAATAAGCATGTCCAAAATACGGTACATGTCACTGGATCAAGGCACGCTGGGTGTATTGTGAGCGAAGACACTTGGGATAACGAGAGAGAAGAAGAAGCTGAATTATCTCTCGCTGACCTACCTGACTTGAGCGAATCGTCATGGGACACAGTTAATAACCACGATATCTTCACCTGCTCAAAAGAGTCCGTGGGGAGCCATGAGCTCTTCTACCTACCTTAGCAGCCCATGTTACCGCAGCGTCTGAAACGATCGCCCACCACAAACAAAGCCTTTGTCTACCTGATTTGCCCGACCGCCGAAGCAAAACACATAATGTCCAACATGCCGACAAGTTTTCAAGAACCACTAGGTCTTCTGGCCTAGTGGGAGGGTGCGATAGACCTCTCTGCGACTGATGTAGACTGGACCCCGCTAGGCGGCATGCAAGGTCTGCCACTCGAACTGTGGAATGGTCCCTTAAGTCCTGTTTTTTGTCTTTCTTTTTTCTACCACCGTGCAGACTGGGCTGCTTTCTCTGTGTTATCGAGGACCAAAGGGAGAAACATCAAGGCTGCAGTCTGTTTGTGAGAATATTCAAGTAGCGACAGCGTACGAACATGCGCCGGGTCGGATCGACCCGGACTCAGACATGAGGTGACATAACGAGAGCGTGCTTTCGAAGTCACCATTCATGGCTTTTTGCAGAGCGAAACAAACGGATATTTTGTCTAGTGATCAAAGCAATACTACATACAGCTGACGTTGTGCGCCTCTCCTGTATGCTAGTGACATACGAGTATCATGGTATGGAGAGGGACTGTCTAGACACCACGATGGCGGTGACTCGCATGTCTGTCCTGTTGCACGACATCTGAAGTTATGGGGTTGTACAAGACACTCAAAAAGATATTATATATTGCCTGTTTGCATATTATCGTGACGCGTAACTATAACTTACTAATGCTATGTATTTGGCTAAAGTCTCTTGTTTTGGACCGAGGAGGTTGCATCAGGACGTTGCATAGGTAGTCATCTATCATGCGGCTCAGTTTTTATATCAGGTGGCAAAGTGAATCCCATGTAGACAAGTTTGGTTTTAAAAACACAGTCAAATCTTGAAATATTTTATTTTTCGTGGATATCATGATCGACAGACAATGAGAGTTGAACAAGTGATGCTCTATGGTGAGCGGAACCAAACCCAGTCCCTCCTGCGGCGCAATTTTCAAAAAAGTGCAGATTTTAAACACATTTTTTGTGGCTATTCTTCCAACATCGGTCAGAATGGCTACATATGAACAGGTTCTCTATGAGAGATATGATTTTCGATTTCCTCGGAGGAGGAGAAAAGGCTGGCACGACGGCTGCTCTATTGAGCCTTCTGGGTTCCGCTGGCGATGAGCAGGGCCTCGGGGATGAGGATGAGAGCGAAGCCAAAGTAGACGGCCATGGTGGCAGCAAAGATCTTGACGTAGAGCTTGACCAGTCTGATCCACGAGGCGCGGGAGAAGGTCTGCCAAGCATCCTTGATGGTGACGTATCCGCGACCACCAATGATGGCCGGCTCGAGCTTGCCCTGGAAGGATCGGTCAAAGGGAACGATGGTCTCGTCCTCCTCGGGCAGGAGAGAGGCCTGGGTGCGGGTGAGGACGACGTGAGCCGGGATGGTGACGAAGACGGTGAGGGCGATGGTGACGAGGAAGACGATGAAGCCCTTCCACGAGTCGCTGGCCGAGGGCTGGGGAACCTGGGTAGGGTTCGAGGGGTCGTAGGTGGTCATGCCCATGAGGCCGATCAGGACCTTGGGGATATAGGACTGCATCTCCAGAGCGATGAAGTAGATGACCGTGGGCAGGGCGCAAGCCTGGAACGCCTTCCTGAAGGGGGGCAGGCGCTGGTAGAAGCGCTTCTCCGAGGGGTTGGAGATGACAATGTGCAGCCAGGCGCAGTACAGCTGGACGAGGGCGATGGCCGAGATCATGGCAGCGACAATGGCGGGAATGAAAGGCAGGGCGCTGACGATGCCGTAGACGAACATGGTGGAGACGGTCAGGGCGGCCCAGCAGCCGAGGCCACGGAAGTAAGACTTCCAGCCCGAGATGCCCTTGATGGTGCGGTGGAGGCTGCGGAAGCTGGAGCTGATGGCGCGGGTGTCCTGGCCGCCACGTGCGGACTCATCGGCGACGGGAGCAGCCATGTCCTCAGCCAAGGAGTCGGTCTCGGCGTTCAGAGAGACGGGCTCGTAGGCGGGAGGCGAAGGGTCCTCGATCATGGCGATGACGGGGAAGACATTGTTGAAGGTGTAGCCGACGACCAAGAGGAAGGGCAGAAAGATGAGAACGTCGATAAGCGCAATGCCGAAGGCCCAGCCGGGCAGCTGGTAGACGTCGTCATTCTCGACGGCACGCTTGAAGACGTGCGTAGCGATTTGCTGATACATGATTGCGTATGTTGGCGCGCACTCGATGAAAAGAGAGTACGACTAGTCGAAGTAAAGAGAAACGGTTGTTGAATTTAACAGACGGAATGGAAAAAAGAAAGTAGTGGCAAAAGAAGAATGATGATTATTTTCTTGGTGGCGATGATAACAAAGCGCACCAGAGTTGTAAAGAAGAAGTAATAAAAAAAGTAAGACGGCGGGACAGCGGCTCCGAACGAGGTGACGACGTCTTATTTAATAAAGAGCAAAGTGGGTTTTCTGGTACCTAGGCGGCAAGCGGGAATGATGGAGTGGATAGGACGCTCAGCTCCATTTAAGGTGTGCGTTAGTGCTTCAATCGCCCCAAAAACAGGCGCCGAAGGATCACCTCGACCCCTGGCCGGTTTCTCTCGATACCCTGTTTGGGGGCACAGGAGGACAGGCAGACAGGCAGCAGCACTGCCCCGTTGGCCCCAAAAGGTGTCTAGCCTCCTGAGCCAGGCCTGGAACTGTCAAGCGCCCCGAGCCAGTGAATAAAACTCTCGGATTAAACGGCCTTCGGGATTTTGGCACTGGCCGTCTTCTTTTCATTTGTATGTGTCTTTTTTTGTTACACTTCATCAAGTCGCCCTGAAAGAAGGGATATATTCTGTCCAAGACATCTTCCTACTTGCCATGGTCTTCATTCCATCATGGCGGAGATCTTCATATGGTAATGGGCAGGTCAACGGTAGGTGCTCACTGATCTCGGACAGTCGGGACTTTGACGGGCTGCAGACCGGAAAGATTACCAGGTACCACACCCATGGAACTGCAGATGAAAAAGCCAGAGGTTATATGAATCACTGCATGTTACAATCATCCAGCATAACGACTGCACAGCCAGGAGATCTTCAACTGCGATTTCAATCAAGACGCGCAAATCTGATACATTTCAACCAAATGATGTCACTCACAAGTGATGGACACTGTCCGTATTATCAATCCATTTACGGTTGTATAAAGTACTACGTGTAACATAACAGTTAGCTTGTTTGAAGCTCAGCCTTACCAGACTTGCAGACATATGGCCAGATACCTAATTTCTACGAAATACAGGGGTAATCTTTCTCCTTGATCTTCGTGACAGAGACATTTCGACAGAGAAGAGAAGTAGAAAAGAGCATTATTAAGCCTCATATCAATGCCACCCGGCTCTGTCTGCCATCTTTGTTTCTTATTTCCGGAGACCCCATTTCCTAGCCATTAGGTAGCTGTCTGCTATGATCTGTCTGATGATGCTCTTTTTTAGCGTTTGACATCGGGCTAGACAGGTGGCTAGACGGCGCCGTACCGTCGCACTAAGGTAACGCCTGTGCACTATTTTTAAGATGCAGATTGGAAAATCACCCCACTCTTCGGTTGGTTGCATCACCCGTGCCGCTCCCTTGGTATCAGGGTTGAAATAAAAAGGGCCCAGGCTTTCTTGGAGATGGTCTCTTTCGACATGGGGGTTGATCAAAGATCGACCGGGGATTTATCATATCTCTTTTATCTCATGGGCGCCAAGGTCAATATAACAAGCTGTACTGGTGTCGTGGAGCTAGAATGGATGCTTCTTTGATGGTGTTGTTCTTCGAATGCTGAGATCACAGTGCAGTTGGCCAGCTGTTTGTTTATGCTTCTTCCGATTTATACTGCCCCAAGGGCAATCTTGCAAGAATTCTGCTTCAAGGCAAGAGCTATCCAGGAATAAAAGCAGAGAACATGGGCTGTTGAATTTGATATCTCACAGACAACATGCGCTATACACATACTGTGTACATGGTGCTAGGGAAAGTGGCCCCGAGATCAGATCCCTTTATTGGTTTCCCCACTGGGGATTACTGGCACTTTCTTGATACCTAGACAAGACATCATACATGCGCTTGCTTGACAGCACCAATCGTTTGCGTCCTGTCCCGTCACCAAGCCAAGGGACAATTTTTTTTTTGTGACTCTGAACTCTTACCACTAAAGACTTCTGTTCTTGCACCATCAAATACCCCTCATAATCCCGGGCCCTCCACATGTCGGCTCCCCAGATTCCCAACCTCTTGTCCCTCCGCGGCAGAGGCGGCGGTGGTCTCCGGGGCCGCGGCGGCATCGGAGGAGGAGGTCGGTCTCGGGGCGGCTTCGCGAGCCCCGCCGCGAGCCACGATGCCACCATCCAGGGCACCGACACGGACGCCTCGGTCTCGCGCCTGAGCGCCGTCGACCTCGGCTACCTCCAGGACCCCTTTGCGCAGTACTTTGTGCAAAACGGGCCGCCCGTGCGGAGGCTGCCCATTATCAACAGAGGTGAGACTACAACAAATGAGATGCCATACCGGCAGATCAACGGAAATACTGAACACATCCTACAGGTACATATACCAGGACCACGGCTCTGGACAGACTAGTGTCGTCCTTCCTGGCCGGCGACGGCATCGGAGGTGAGGAGAAGAAGGAGAGGCAGATCATCTCCCTGGGCGCAGGCACGGACACGCGGCCGTTCCGGCTCTTCTCGCAGCCCGGCGCTGCAGCGCGGGACGTCATCTACCACGAGGTCGACTTCCCGGCCATCGCCGCCAAGAAGCGGACGACGGTCCAGTCGGTGCCCGCCCTGCGGAGCATCATCCCGGTTGCTGCTTCTGCCTCTGCCGGGCCGTCCTTGTCGGAGGATGGTAGCAGCTGGCGCAGCGAGTCACTCCCCAACGGCAGCTCTTACTATTGCCATGGTCTCGACCTCCGGGATCTGGCCCGAGCAGCGTCAGCGGCGGCGGATCCAGAACAGCAACAGCAGGCGCCGAACGTCCTCCTCGACGGCGTACGCCCCGACGTGCCCACGCTCCTCATCTCCGAGTGCTGCCTGTGCTACCTCGAGACGGCGCAGGCGCGGGCCGTGATCGCGCACTTTACCTCGCTGGTCCCGGACCTGGCCGTCGTCGTGTACGAGCCGGTCCGCCCGTCGGACCCCTTCGGCCAGCAGATGGTGTCCAACCTGGCGGCGCGGCGGATCCGCATGCCCACGCTCGAGGCGTACCGCGAGGTCGCGGACCAGCGGGCGCGGCTGGAGCAGGCCGGCTTCGCGGGCGGCGCCCGGGCGCTCACCGTGCAGGACGTCTGGGCGCGGTGGGTCTCGCCCGCGGACAAGGAGGCCGTCGACGACCTTGAGGGCCTGGACGAGGTCGAGGAGTGGGAGCTGCTGGCCAGTCACTACGTCGTGGCTTGGGGCTGGAGGGGAAGGGGATTCGAGGGATGGAAGGAGATATGATGGACGATTCGTCTTGCACAGAAGTTTGCATTGGAAGAGCACAATCACAGCAATGTTGTGCATTGACTACGTGATTAAATAAGATACAAAACGGAAGAGGAAAAAAAAAAAGACTACCAAATCAAGCCAAACTCCATCATCCAGTGTTGGGTATCGTAAAGATTCCTGTCCAAACGCCAAACCATGAATTCCGTTTATCCATGCCCCACGAAGCCCACGACTACGTGAAAGCTATCCAACTTGAATCGTTGGAGGATCTCCAGAAGAACTGACCACCCGTGAAAAACTTGTCGTGAGAATAGACACCAGTCGCAGGATCCTACGAGCATCGCGACCCCTGTTGCCACATCAAGCCTACAAAGTAGATGAGCCCGACCTGATGGCCATAGCCTGAGGCGAGCTAAAGAGACGAGACCAAACATGCGCCACTGCCTTGGTGATATTTGCCATCCTAGAATAGTCTCAGGTTGGTGCGCTGCGTCAGCCTCGACCCGTTGAGCATGGCGCGGCTCTTCTTGGACCTGGTCTGCAGGCGGCGGAAGGCCTCCTGGATGTGGCGGCTCTCGACGGGGGTCTTGCCCTCGCTGGGCGGGTCGAAGAGGCCGCCGGGAGCGAGCTTGCGCTTCTTGTTGTTCTCGCCGCCGGTGCGCTCGCGCCAGAGGTCCTCCTGCTCCTTGATGCGCAGGGCCTCCTCGGTCAGGGTCTGGACCATCTCGAACGTGAGGAACCCGAGTATGTCGACGATGTCGTCCGACGGCTTGCTGTCCGTCACGATGCCGAACCCGGCCCACTCGCGGAACCGCTTGCCCTTGCGGTACGTGAAGGACGCCTGGCGGTACTCGGACCACGTCACGTACTCCTCGCGCGTCATGGCCTTGGTGCGCTCGTCGGCCTTGCGCAGGCGCTCCAGCGTGATGAAGTTGAGCTCTTCTTCCTCCTCGTCCTCCTCGTCGTCGCGCTCGGGCGGCTCCTGGCTGTAGAACGAGCCCGGCTCCCAGGGCAGCTTGACCTTGGCCTTCTTGTTCTTCTTGGCGGCCTCCTCGACGGGGCCCGCGCCCGGCATGCCCGCGCCCGCGGGTCCCGCCGCGTCGTCGACCCCGAGCTCGACGTCGCCGCCCTTCTCGTCGCTGTCGCGCGCGTTCTTGCGCACGTCCTTCCAGCTGAGGAACGTCCGCAGCCGGCTGACCTTGGGCGCGTCGTCGCGGATCTGGAAGATGAGGTCGTTGATGGTGATGGACCGCGCGCCGCGGCGCGCCGCCAGCTCGGTGCAGTTGCGCAGCATCTCGATGACCTGCTGTCGCACGATCTCCTCGATCATGGCCGTCGTCTCGGTGGATGGCTCCCCCGTCTCGCCAGAGACGTACATCATCTGCTGGATCTCCTGCCGGTACTTGTGCTGCTTGTTGTCCGCCATCTTGTACGATTACTTGCCCGGCGACAATGGCGGCGTGCCCGATTCGATGTGTAAATGGTTGTAAATTCAGCCGCTACGCTCACAGCTCAATGATACACAGAGTTGCAATCATGCCAAAGCGAAAAGGGTATTGTTGGACAGCAAAGGATGGGTTTACGTTTGGCTGGTCATTTCGTTTGCAGCGGCGTTTGTTACCTACCAGGTACCTAGGTTATTAGGCTTTAGGTAAAGGGCTGGCGGGGAATGCACCTAGCGGGCAGCCATCTGGGTAAGTCCAGCACCTCCACCTTATTTTATACGTCCCTTTTATGCTGACTGTGTCATACCCTCTTATGACATTGAAATCATCTGTGTTGGAAAAGTTTCTAGAATGATCAAAGTACACTTGGCCTAGGCAGTATAGAAGGAAGCATGAAGTCTTTATTCTTCTCTGATCTTATTCTTCTATTCTCATCTATAGACATTGACCACCGTAGCGCATGCAAGAGGATACATTATTCGTTCAACCATATCCAAAGCCAACAGAGGGCCATTGTTGCGTTTCCCAAGACCTCGTCGTTAGAAAACGACTTCGATCTCGATATCCTTCATTATAGCCCGAACCCTGAGCTGACATGGAGACAGCTCGGATCACCTCGGGCGTCATCAATCATCTCGCGAGTAGCCGCCCGTGGCCCACAAACAAGATCCATAAGCAAAATATCAAGTACAGGAGGTAAAGGACGTCGAAAGGCGCAGGGTATAAGCTCCGACCTGGGTCTAGTTCGCACCATAAGTCTAATCCAGCTCACACCGAGGGCTGCAATGCAGACCTCAACAGAGAACTCCTCTCCGATATATCCATCAACGGTCTATCTTGGCTTCCGCACGCACGAACCGGGGTGAAGGCGATTCCTGTTCTTCTCACGATCATTGTGGCGATCTGTGTCCTCGTCGACCTACGACTTGTTGAAGAACCAGCTGCTTCTCTTACTCTGGCCGCTCTCGTTCTGCAAGTTGGCAATGGTAGGACCTTGCCCGGGGCCGTCACCGCCGCCACGCAGGGGCTTTGCGATGCGGCTGCCGAAGCTGAAGCCACCATTGCTGGCCGGAGCGCCGAGCCCACGAGTTGAGCCGGCCTTTGCAGCCTCGAGACGCTCCTTGACGGCTGTGAGCTGTGACTCGAATCTGTTTTCCTTGTTAGCAATCGGAAATTGACGCATCTGGTGCAGGGTTACATACCTGTGATTCGCGGCAGTGAGCTTCTCTTGGCTGTCTTGCAACAGGCTCTCCAAGCTCTGGATGCGCTCGTTTCTGGCGATCAGCTTGCGCTCGGCAATGGCGACCTCCTTCTTGAGAGCACCGTTCTGCTCAACGAGTTGGCGCTGCACTTGGGTCAACTGCTCAAGGTTGCGCTCAAGGAAGGCCATCTTCTTCTGCTGGGCGCGGTTGTTGGAAGACCTCAGCACGTTGTTGTACTGCTCTCGGGTCTCGTCGAGACTGATCTCGAGCTCGACAACGCGCTCGCACCTATTCTGCAGGTCGCGCATCAAACTCTTCTTCATGACGTCGAATTCAGCAATCTGTTGCTGGACGGTCTTGCCATTAGCAAGGCCAGGGGCTGCGGCACCAGCGCCGGACTTGACGCGGGTCTGCAGGTCGTCAATCAGAGTCTTCATCCGAGCGTTCTCGGCAGACTTCTGAGCAATGTCGACCTTCATCTCGTCAACGAGCTCCATTTGAGTCGTTTGCTTGTTGGCGTAAGCCTCCTTGAGACGCTCTTTGATCTCCTCGGTATCAGCCTCGCTCAAGTTCCGCGTGAGGAGATCCTCGTAATCCTGCTGCAATTCCTCCAGGCGGCTCTCCAGCTCAGATCTCCGGCGAGCATCGCTGTCTCCGGAAGCGGTGCTGTAGAGTGACAACTCGGCTTGTCTGATGATTCCTTGAGTCTCGACTAGCCTGTTCTTGAGATCCTGCAGATCGTCCGTCGGAATAATGTCGCCAGAAGAGCTGTGCTCGTGGAAGGCCTCTACTTGCTGGATCGCCTTTGCAATGGCCTGTTCGTTCTCGCTGAAGACGTCGCCGCCCAGGTCGAAGCCCGCCATCATCTGGGCCATCTTCTCAGCCTTCTTCTTCTCCTTCTCGTCCAGGACAGCAGTGGTCTCCTTGGCGCTCATCTTCACATCCAACAATTGTTGCTTGACCTCGTCCAACTCAGTGGTGAGCTCAGAATTGGCTTCCTTCAAGGCATCCATGGTGATCTGTGCCTCCTTGCTCTCGAATGACAGGCGTTCGAGCTGCATCTTGGCCTCATTGACCTCCGTGGTGAGCTTCTCGTTTTCCTTGCCAAGCTTGCTGTCGTGCTCCTTGATGAAGTTGAGCTCCTCCTTGGATTCTGCGTAGTTCTTCTCAGCAGTGGCCACCGCCGACTCCTTCTCGGCCAGCTGATCCTGCAATTCATTCTCTCTTCGGAGGAACTCCTCTCTCTCGTCCTTATCCAGAGGTATGCTGGGAGTACCAGAGCGCTCGGTCAGGGCCGGTGTCTCGGCACGGCTTTCTGTGATCAGTCGGGATGGTGTCCCGGGCCTTGGGGCCTTTGCTTCAGGCTTCGCAGCGGCGACGCCTTCGGTTCCATAGGCCGGCACCCACTTCTCCGCTGGCACACTTTCACCTGCACGCCAGAGTTGCAGCTCGCCATTCGCAGCCGACACCCAGTTCTCGAAGTTGGCTATCGACACTTGCGACTTCTTGAGCATGGCCTTCAGCTCTGCAGGACTGAGTTCTGCGTTGACCTTGGCCTTGTTCTTGATAGACTTGGCTCGCATACCGAAACGTAGCGTACTAAGAGTTTCGGCATCGTTGTAACTACTTGGCGAACAGTTGATGATAAGTGTCGTTCTGCTGTTTCCTCCCAACGATTCTTGCAAGATTCTCGTCAGTTTGGAGTCTCGGTAGGGGATATGCGAGGATTTGCCGTCGGTCAAGGCGTTGATGACCATACCAAGAGCACTCAAACTCTTGTTGATCTTCTTCGCTTCCTCCAAAGTCTGACCACTGGCACCGGTCTTGCCAACCTTTTCACTACCAGCCAAATCGACCAAGAACAGCTGACCACTCTTGGCCGAGCCGGTCTCGACGTTCTTCTGGGTGATGGTAATGACGAAGATGGAATGCGAACGCGAAGATTCCTGGTTCATGTTGGTCGCAGCAACGGCTCGAGCGTTTCCACCCCTCGTCATGACCTCGAACACTTCCTGGACACTCGATACGTAGAGTTCCAAAAGTCCCTTGACGTACACACCCCTATTCTTCTCCTCATGGACGGGAAGATTGTCGTTCTGGGGCTGGAGCAAATCTCGGATGCGCTCCATGTAGATTTCCATATAACTGACTCGAACGGTGTACTCGATGTTGGCCGGGCTGGACATGATGCTGCTGAAAATCTGCTCGACGATACGGGGTGTCACACCCTTGCCCATCTCGTCCTCTATGCTCGTTCCCATCATGGTGTAGGACTTTCCAGCACCCGTCTGACCGTACGCGAAGACGGTTCCATTGTAACCGTTGAGAATATCGTCGACCGTGGACTTGATGGAGTAATCAAAGATGTCTTGTTGCGCTGTGCCCATAGGAAACACGCGATCAAAGGTGAAGGAACCCGCCGCCTCGGTAGACTGGATAGGTTGGCATTAGTATAAGTCATTTTTCCTTCGGGGCCCAAGGCTGCCAGAGGAGCTTGAAACGCCGGCAGAAGATGGTCTTTGTTCCACGTACGGTGATGCTGCAGGTGTCATCGCCCTCGAAACTGACGACAGGCTGGCCGCCGGACGCGTTTTCGACCTTGTTCTGGGGCCGAAAACGGGCGACGACCTTGATGGTGTTTGCGCCCGACATGGCGACTGGCGTGTCCTCTCAGTGGTCAAGTCGAAGAATGTACAACCCAAGAATAAAAAGAAGCAATGGGCAAAGGAAAAAAAGAAGGGGTGGGAGGTCTCTATCTCATAGCACGCTCCTCGCTTCTTTCGCTTTGCATGTGACGTGGCCGCGGCGGAGAACTAGACGGTCCGTCAGGAGAAAAGAGAGAGAGGGAAAAAAGGACGAGCAGCCACGACAACAAAAACTTGGGCTCAGCCTGACCGACGAAGCTGGCCAGTAGGGCATACAAGAGTAGTAATAAGGGTCTTGTTTTTGTTTGGTGTTGCTGCTTGGGCAAGGGCAGGAAAGATGGAGTTGTTGACGTCCCGCTTCGCGAAGGACGGCGTCCTTTCCCCCCCAAAGTGAGTGTTCCAAGTGGGCACTTTTTTGGCTTGGACGCCAGGCAAGTCGGTGTGCAAGCAGGGTCGTCCTAGGTTAGGTATTAGTCAAGTCCCTTTCCCCCCAGTCAGTCTGGTTTTCGTTGCGATTCCTCGCCCGGGGCTGTTGGTGATGGTCTTCTAGACTGCTTGGATTTCCTGTGCATTCAATTCTCCGTGCGGTTTTGAAGAGTCCGATCCTTCTTTTGCATAATATGGAAGCTTGCTTTGCCTGGTCGTACATTTACCAGCGCGGTGCGACGCCTTGGATCAGGGGAACATGCGAACCGCGTCGGTCGCTAAATCATTAAGGTGCGCTGTCAGGGAGCAGAACGCGCTGCTGCAGCAGGCAGGGGAGCGAATCAGAGGATTAGGGGGCAATGTTTAGGTGGGCAGGTGGGTTTGGGCCGGACAGCCTGGGCAAACAGCCAGTGGGAGGGATGGGGGATGCGGATGGGAACGGTATGTAGTATCGCGCTGCCCGCTCTCGTAGGAACAAACTCTCAAGGAGGCCCGGCAAGGTGGTGCGGTGCAATCTCGCGACGTCAATGCTATCTGGCCAGCCTGCGTCCGCTCAAGTGGTTGCATGCCGCGCCAGCCTCGACGGTTGGGATTTAGGTAGGTGCGGTAGTACCCAACTAGGCAACGTTCTTGCGAGAGTCCAAAATAAATAAATAAATACAATGTATGAATGTATCTTCTTCCTTTTCCTCCTTGATGAACTCGGTACACCTATTTACGAATATATGGTTCTTAAAGAGGCTCATGCATGTCTGAGAAATTTCATCGAGGCTCGGGAGAGGAAAATGAATCTCAAACATGCACCGAAGATCCGACTTGAGAACCCGACCTCGGTATCGAATATGCATAGAGAGCAGGTATAGCCGGATCAGGAAGCAAATGCATAATCAACATTCATTTCATCCGCAATATACCCCAGGCGCTTGGCCCTGCTCACCAAATTATCATCAACGCTGCTAATTAGTTCTGCACACAACCGATTGAAGCTTGACATATGCATGCTCATGAGATGGTCTCTTTGGTGAATGATACTGTCTTCGTACTCAGAAACCCAGATGTGATCAAAAACGCCATCAGCTATGCGAATCTGCCGAGACTAAACGCGCGAAAGAATATAATGGCATAGACTGACTGTGCCGTCAAATAGCAGCTGAACATCCACTGCACCAATACAACCAAGAGGAAGAGGAAAAACCAGTTATGTCGTGACCAATACTGCCAATAACGCCTACGCCTCGATTGCGGCTGTAAATATTCAGCCTAGAGCCCACTGCTCTCTTGATCTTTGTGATCAAATTCCGTATCTTTCAGCCCTCAAGATCCAGTCGTGGGAGTATAGAGTCGAAATCTGGCGCACGCTGCCGTGGATGAATAACGCCATTCCCCATAGTACAGATTAGATATCTTCGGGGGAAAGTAAAAGTTGACATGACGCCAAAGCAAGGGTTCCTTGCACAAGAGATGGAAACATGTTTTTTCAATCCTCCCAGCTCTTTTCCACTGTTTCTCGCACGCGCTTGGTGTACTCCTTGCGGTTATCTTTGTACAGGTTCGATGCTTCGACGTTGGCTGGAGAGCCAGTGTTTGGGTCGTTGAGCAGACTATGTGTACGGTCAGCTTCGAGGTCTCCGAGAGCCGTCGCCTGGTTTGGGCGGCGTCGGATGGGCCGGATGCCTACCTCTGAATACTCGTCAAGACGGCCGCAACGTCGTATGTCGGACTCCACCTGTTCTGTAGAATGTCCAGGCACAGCTCTCCGGTTGCGTAGACGTTGGGGTGAAACATCTGGCTGATGAACTTGACAGCCGGGGGTTTGTTCGGGTACTGCTCCTCAAAATGCATCACCAGTCGAAAGGTTCCATCTTCAAAGGGAGTGTCGGCTGGACCTATTATGACGGCATTCCTGTCGCGCCGGTATCCTGGATCAGTCTCTGGGGCTCTGGTCGAGGCAAGATCTCAAGAATCATGGCCTTTCAAGACGGTGACATACCATGTCATGACATTATCGGGAACGGGGGATGCGGAAACACCGGCGGGAGGGTCGGTTTGCATGCGCTGAAGAGCTCGATTAGCTTCAAGTCCAACTTCGGACGGCGACGGCCAAGCCGCAATCGGGGTGGTGATATCGGAACCAGCGCCTACCTTGAAGTCACGCATCAAGCGTCGGCGAGCTGCGGTGGACATGTTGAATGTTGTTTATATCCTTGACGATCTGCGACTTGATATATAGAGGACAGTTTGTTGCCCGAAAAGTCTTGCAGGAAGGGAGATTAGGAAGTTGCTCTTGGAAGATGTTGCGTGATGATTCACGCTTGTTCAGAATACTAACGGCAAGACAGGTGTGGTCTTTCAGTAGCAGGGTCTTTGGGGGGCGGGCGAGGGGCGAAGGGCGCTAGCTTTCGGGTGAGGTGACGAGGTCATGGGCAGAGTTGGCCCCACATGGCGACGGCCCCAGGCGATTTCATCACTAACTGCCGCCTGAGTGGCTTAAGGTAGGTACATAGTTCGAGGTACCTGATGTATAGATCGCTGCTGATATTCTTGATTTGTACGTGCAAATTGTCTTCATGGCTACAGTTGACGACTACCAACTACCTATATGATCATCAAATATCCAAGAGCACACTGCGTGAATATTGAGCGACGAAAAATATATGCATTCAAGTGATGAGCCCGCTAATGCTGAGATACCAACCCCGGGAGCCACTGCACACAAACAGAACCCAGCTGTTCGGGCATCTGACGAACAGGGCAAGAAAACACAATGCTACCAGAACTCCGAAACGCCCTGCCCAGAAAATGAGAACAAAGAAGCAGGGAAAAGAATTACACAAGTCCATCTTCGGACTGACGAGTTCCAACTCGCTCGCTTCCGCTAGACATACGCGCCGTCCGCCCAAAGACAAAGCGCAAAAGGAAATCGACCAGCTCAAGGCTTCTGGCCCATGGTGACGACTCTGGATAGTATAGTCAGTTTTGAGGCGGCGAAACTTTGTGGTTGCGTTTTCAACCTACACCTGCATATACACGTGATACTTTGTATCGAAGAAATCGTCCTTGGCGTTCTGCACAAGAGTCAATACCTCATCCTTGCTCATGTTGGCGTATCTCGTGAACAGGACCATGCTAAAGGCTTCGAGGCCCTCGAGCAGGTTTCTCCGGGCGATTGTGCTCAGCTCTCGCAGGTGCTGATTCCGGGGCCCCTGGGGCCAGGGGCTCACCGGCCAGACGAACAACCTCTCCGTCACGTTGTCCAAGCCGATGTCACGGAACATTTGCGCGTACTCTTCGACGTACGACCTCCTGCCGCTGAGACGGAAGCACTCGGCAATCGTATTGTTCCATTTCTGAATGGCGCTTCCCTCCCAACTATTGTCGTCGCACTTCAAAGGAAGCACAATATCCTGTGACTCGAACCATCCGTGCCTGGCGAGGGCGTTGAATGCACTTGACACGACCGTTTCCGGAGACTGGAAAGACAGGTGGTTGCCACGGCTATGTATGAAGCTGAATTTTTGGCGATATAGCCATTCGTCTTCGGCATCGTCAATCTCGAACTGGCAGTTTGTTGGGATACTAGAGAACCCCAGTCAGTATATACGCAGAGCAGGGACTTACTCTGAAGAGTTATTCGTGGGCAAAATCAATGACCCAGGAATATAAACTCACTATGACGGCTGGATCGGGCTCAAGTCAGTCCCGATCACTTGAGAATTTGTATGTGTTAAGGCTTTACGCATCAATGGTCAGTCCAATAAAATTCGTCGTATTTCTGATTTGCAGACCAACCAATCTCAAAAGCCCATAGTCCTGTTCAAAGTCAAAATAAGTGATTTGTCGTACGGAAACCGCTCCTTTTCACAAGGAAAACTCACCCGTACCCGTCCCGATGTCGAGAACATGGTCGAGTTTCTCGATGGGCGAGAGGAACAATTTGCCCCTCAAGGTTTTTCGCCACAATTCATGTTCGATAGCTATCCAATTATGAAATAAATGTAAGCATGCGCAGAAACCGTTGGCGCCCGAGGGGTCGTTGTTCCTCACCGGACCTATTCTGCTCTCGCTAGAGTTTTGGGGGCAGTAAATCAGCATTTGCGCATCCTGGGTCAGCAACCTCTGCGGCGACGTACTGCGTCGTTGGGAAGAGGATAGCCTGTTCACATGTGACCATGGTCAGCGCCTTTCTCTCAAGAAAACACCGAGGCGAGGGGAGGAGATTCACATACGTCCTTGCTTGTATGAATGATATGTCCTTCCGTTCTCCTCGACGACTCGGAACACTGGGCTGTCGCTGTGGATCGACTCCGTCAAGGTGCTGCATTCGCCCTCCAGATTCAGCTTATGATCTCCAACGTGCTCAGGGATGTCGGGCACTCTCACGATACGGACTGGTACGAGACAGCCGAGATAGCGCTATCTCGGCGAAGGTCTAGATGAGCCTCCGCCCCTGGGTGTGGGTGTTGGGAGCTCATTGGACCGGCGCACGCTCTCGGTCGGGCTCACCATGGAGGAGGAGCTGGGAGACGAGCGATCGGGATGGGAGGTTTGGTGGGAAAAGAAGGAGAGTGAGTTTTGGTCAGGCAGCCTCCTCTCGGTCGTGGTAGCAGTTGAGTGAGTGAATGGAATGTTGTTGAGACAGGCCAAGAAGTATGGCTGGGAAGCGAGTGCAATTGCTTCGGAATTAATATATCATGGGCCATGCAATATTTCAGCCAATGATGCCGTCGACGACCGTGCCGCGATTTTTTCTGGGGTCACATTTAAACAAGCTAGGTTAGTGCTGTTCATTGCCTTATTCTGTCTTTTCGAGAATGGTCAGAAGAAGGATTTCTGACAGCTGCTGCGAAAGGCGTCACCTCACAATCCCAGCCAATCTTTTATATCCGGTCGTAATCCTTGTGGAAACCTTGCGAGAAGGAGGAGAAGGTCGCAGAGACCAGAAAAGAAAAAGTGAGACCACTTGTCATCACCAGCACGCAGCCGCAGTAGGGCTTGCAGAAAGTCGCCCAGCAAGTCGATACATGCCGCAATCAGCAGCAGAAAAAGCAGAAGAAACCAGAATTGAACCTCTCTGCAGCCTGGGCCAAGTACTGTACATGACCGTTTGGACGGCGGCCAAGGGTTGGCCCCCCCGTCCCCTGGTCGGCAAGGCCTGAAGACTTCGTCGACGCCCATGTGGCAGCCCACCTAATCTAAGACCCTTGACGCTGCTTGACCTGCAGACACGATGTGCGGCGTGCGCTTTGGCGAACCCTGGCGTTCATCAATCGGAACCTTGCCCCAGCTGCCCAAGGCGTGACTGCTTCCCTCAGAGGTCGCTCCAACAAGTCTCGTCTCGTGAGACGCGAGAAAAGCAATTCAATATCGGCGCCGCCTTATGTGCAGTCGAGATTTCCATGATTCGACCCGAGACCCCCGGCGACCCGGTGAAGTCTGGACACTTTCGAGGCTCAGTCGCACATTGTGACGGAGCGAGCGATGGAGACAACGCCCAGGGCATCGTCACCCACGGCCGCTATCACGAAGTTGCAACGGCGGCACATTGCAACATCGGGCATGTGAGCTCACTCACGCTGGGTGGGTTTGTGATGGATCAAGTTTCTAGAAGAAATTTGACCACCAACGGTGATCTCCCTCCAGGTAACCTAGGTGGGCTGGTAGGTCATGAACTCAGACTAATAAACCCATGCAAGATTTGATCGAGAGGCTCTTGTGCTGCTCTCGCAATGCCTTGCTAGCCCAAAGACTATTCTTCTCCCGTGGCGCCATCTCTGCGACTACTGGAATATGGGAGATGATCCCTACCCAGCCGAAGCGATGGCGTTTCTCAGCGGTTAATCCCCCGGCAGCCCGGTACGATTACACTACAGTACGTGCGCGCTACATGTCTGATGCACACGCTACCTTACAGAGGCAGGCTCGGCAGGGCTCAGGGGGGTATTCAGCACACAGTACTCCGTACGTGCATACGCCTTTTGTGCAATGCATCTGCTTATGCTTACAGTACGAACATGATCCCCCAGGTCTGTTCTTGCACGGCCCATTTCCACGTGCCAACTCAAAAACCGCGGGTGAAATGGACGAATGGACCACAAAACTCCGTCATTCCCGTCACCAAACCGTGGGGCCGGCCTAGCCCCGCGTCTAGCCGGTGGAGGCGGAAATGGAGCTCAAGTTGCCGGGGAACTTGGGGAGCTCTCCAACTTACACCGAAGCCGATTCCGTCATATAATCCCAATGCATCTTTGAACAACTTCTTCTTCTTTTGACTGTCGAAACTCTGTACTATCTGCCATTTTCCTCGTATCACGTCTCAGTCTTTGCCTCATATCCGCTGTTCGAATCGACGACATGGTTCTCCAGACAACGAGACCAGCGGCGAGGGCCTTCCTGCGCAATGGACCTCGGCAGTGCTCGGCACGCCACTTCTCAGCCAACGCTGCCCTGCGACAGGAGATTCGCGATGCCTACATCCTCAGCGCGTCGAGGACGCCCACAGCAAAGGTAATTGCTTGCATGGCTTGGCTTCATTTCCACTACAGCAGTCTAACACGATTTACAGTTCAATGGCTCGTTCCTCACAGTATCCGCACCAAAACTGGGTGCCGTAGCCATCAAGTCCGCCCTCGAAAAGTCCAAAGTCCCGGCCGATAAAGTGACGGATGTGTACATGGGCAATGTCCTGCAAGGAAACGTCGGGCAGGCCCCGGCACGACAGGCGTCCATGTTCGCCGGCCTGCCGTCGAGCGTCGAGGCTGTCACCGTGAACAAGGTGTGCGCGTCGGGCCTCAAGGCCGTCGTGTTCGCCGCGCAGAACATCCAGCTCGGCCTGAGCGAGGTGCAGATCGCCGGCGGCATGGAGAACATGTCGCAGGTGCCCTACTACGTCCCGCGCGCGAGCGGCCTGCCGCCGTTCGGCACTATCAAGATGGAGGACGGCCTGATCAAGGACGGCCTGACCGACGTCTACGACCAGTTCCACATGGGCATCTGCGCCGAGACGACGGCCAAGAAGCACGGCATCACCCGCGAGCAGCAGGACCAGTACGCCATCCAGTCGTACGAGCGGGCGCAGGCCGCCTGGAAGGACAAGGTCTTTGCCGACGAGATCGCCCCCGTCACCGTCAAGGGCAGGAAGGGCGAGACCATCATCGACACGGACGAGGGCTACCTCGACATCAAGCTCGAAAAGGTGCCGACCCTAAAGCCCGCCTTCATCCGCGACGGCACGGGCACCGTGACCGCCGCCAACTCGTCGACCTTCAACGACGGCGCGAGCGCCCTGGTGCTCGGCAGCAAGGCCATCGCGCAGCAGTACGGAGCCGGCTCGAGGGTGCTGGCGAGGATATGCGGGTCCGCCGATGCCGCCATCGACCCCGTGGATTTCCCGGTCGCCCCGGCCAAGGCCGTCCCGATCGCTCTGGAGCGCGCCGGCATCACCAAGGACCAGGTGGCCGTCTGGGAGTTCAACGAGGCCTTTGCGGCCGTGATCAAGGCCAACGAAAAGGTAATGTTTCATCTTCTCCCTCCGTCCAAGAATCACTGGCAACTTGATAACTAACTCGTGTATTTCAGATCTTGGGACTAGAAAACGCCAGGGTCAACCCTCTGGGCGGTGCCATCTCGCTAGGCCATGCCCTGGGCAGCTCGGGCTCGCGCATCCTGACGACGCTGCTGCACCAGCTCAAGCCCGGCGAGTACGGCGTGGCGGCAATTTGCAACGGAGGCGGTGCCGCGTCGGCGATTGTGGTGCAGAGGATCGAGAGCGTAGAATAAATAGATAGGCCATCTGATACCCGAATTTTTTTTTTCCAAGCTGAAATAAACATATTCAAATCTTGCAGCAGTCGCCTCTTCGTGAAAGAAATGAGTTGATCATGATGTGTACTCGGTGTATTGCTAACCTTGAGGGAAAATTAGCAAGGGAAGTTCGTGATCAAAATGAGATTTCTCAAGTCATTAATTTCATTCGAGGACGAGGTAGATCCTACAACGAGGCAGTATGAAGTAAGACGATTTGCCCGTCTTGGCAATTTGGCAATATTCGGAAACCTGAGGCAGAATGAAGTACTTTGTTTATTACATCGTCCAACCTGTCTTATTATCTCATCTCATTCTTTCTCTCGTCTAAATCTATAGCCCGCCGGGGTATCTCTCTTTTCTATCTTCAAATATTAAAACCAAAAACAACGTCTAGTCTATGACATGGATCATCATGTCCTTCTAGTAACCCGGCCTTATTCTTCCGCCGTCTCTGAGGACTCTCGACTCTAACGTGATTGGTAACGCCTCTTACAAACACCTTTTTTTATCTTTCATTTTTGTTTCTTCTTCTTGCTGTAGGACGGGACGGCTCTAGTGAGCGGCATCGTTCTGGCCCTTCTCGACATCGCCATGACTAGCAATGCCGGTGCCGTCCTCGTCGTCGTCGCCGGCGTAGGCGTACTTGCTCCTCCTTCGGATCTGGGCGCCCCACTTCCAGAAGCAGAAGGGGATGGCGCAGCAGGCGAGGCCGATGAAGCCGAGCAGACTCGAGGCCCACTGGTCGCCCAGGCGGTCGTACATCTGGATGGTAAACAGCACGACGGCGGCGCCCCAGAAGCTGCGGATAAAGGTCTTGGCGGCCAGGGCCGAGGCCGCCAGGTGCTGGTACGAGTCGACCAGGTAGTTGTTGGCGCTGTTGTACAGGAAGATGAAGCCGAAGCCGACGGGGAAGCCGCCCAGGCAGGGCCCGACCCACGACAGCTCCTTGTACGACGACCAGCCGAAGATGAAGAGGCCGATCGGGATGAACCAGCACGAGAACATCATGGGGATCAGGCGCGCCTCGGCCGGGGGCTTGCCGTTGTGCTTCTTGACGAGGGTGAGGTAGTGCTTGTTGACCAGCGGCGAGCACATGGCCGACATGACGACACCGACGGCAATGGGGATGCTGCAGTTCATTATTAGTATTTGGTGTTCATGGGACAGGCCCAGTGAGTGGTGAAAAACTTACAACATGAGACCAGTGACACCGGCAGAGTAGCCCTTGCCCTCCTGGAAGATGATGGGATACGCCACGAAGAACATGTACAGAAGGCCGTAGAGCACCGACATGTACAAACTGATCAAGAAGACAATGAGCTCTTGGAAGAGGAGCTGGAAAGGTCGCAGAAGGAAGACCTTCATGCGTGCGCTCATTGGTCGCTTGTCAAGTTCCTGCTCCGTGACGAACTGGTCGTCTCCAGTCTCCTTTCGCATCTTCTCGGCACGGCGCTTCAGAATAGTGGGTGCGTAGGTCTCGGGCACGGTGAAAGTGATGAGAATCCAGACGACCGCAGCGAGGATAAGCTGAATCCAGTACAACCATCTCCAGCCGGCAGCCATGGATAGCCAACCTCCGATGAGGGGACCAATGGCCGGGCCGATGAAGGGAGCGGCAGAGAAGGCGGCCATGGGAACACCTCGCTCCTCGTTCTTCCAGAGATCTGCCAGGGTGCCACCGACCAAGGTCATGGGCGCCGAGAATGCGATACCGTCAATGGCGCGGCAAACAAGCAGAGTCGCAATGTTGGGAGCTACAGCGCAGGGGATGATGAAGATGACAGCCAGGAGCAATGTAGAGCCGTAAATGATGCGGCGGCCGTAGACTTCCGACAGGGGCGCAAACAACATGGGACCAACACCGAAGCCAACGACGAAGACTGTGATGGCGAGGAGAGAGACCTCCTTGCTGACTCCGAGCTCCGCGGCCGGGGCATCGAGGTCTGCAGTAATGACGGCCGAAGCGAGTGCCACAACAAAGCAGGTGATGGCGACAACCATGGTACACCACCACTTGTATGCCTTGGACCAGTTCTTTGGGTTTTCCGGGTCATTTTCCACAAATGCCACCAGCGTGTACTCCTTCTTGCTGTCGGGAGCGGTGATGGGTATTTGACCATTTGGCTGTTCGGTCGTGTACTCGGCCATATTCGCCCGCTCACTTAGGGTCCGGTAGGGGAGGTTGACATCCAGCTCCGGATCCCTAGTCTTTTGCTTCGCCATATCTGCCAGACCAGTCATCGCGTGTACATCGGCTTCTTCGTGGTCGTTGTGGTGTAGAGTGGACTCGGAGCCACTCGAGTTTGGTGTTTCCGCCATGGTTACGTGTTGAGGCGTGGGAATCTATCGAGTAAAGAAATACAAGGTGTCGAGCAGAGAGCAGCAAGACACTGCAACAGAGAAGAGAATACAAACAATGAAGAATGTGTGTATCCACCAGCAGAAAAAGACGAACATGGAGACATGTTGTATTTATATGGAAGAACCAATGCCTGCTCACCAAAGATATACGTACCATATGGCCACTATTCTCGCGATACTGGTTCATAGAGTTTCTGGCGAGGTTCCACTTATTCAAGGCATGTTCATAGCGACGGTGGATCCAGTTCGAGTCTTGGCCATGTGGTGAAAACGCGACTTGGCGCCGGTGTGGAGCAGGCGGAAACGGAATGGGGAGGGAATCTAGGCTCTCTAGCCACAACTAAACCGCATTCTGCACGCACTTTGCCTCATCCTGCCCAGAGGATCAGTGTCCTCGGGCTTCGGCGCGATGGGATCCAGGACCGAATTGAGGCTCAAGCTGCTGGGGATGGAGACGCTTGTCGTGACCCGCCTGTGGCTTTGAGTTGTTGGATTGTCTCTTGTGCCCACGCATAGATGAGAGCTAGCTCCCTTCTCGCCGGGTCAACACTGGATTGTGCTGTCGGGGGGATACTCGAGCAACAACGTCTCCTGACCATCTATGAGCTGCATCTTCTGTCGCATTCAAGCGTCTCGAGCAAGACACAGAGGAAAGGGGGCCAGAGTGAGCAAGGGCGTCCAAAATCGTCAACGTTCGCGTTCAAAGCTCGCGACGCGAGCTCCCTTCTCAGCCCAGAACTTCCTTTTGGGCAAAAGAGTGGGGCGACGTATGATGGAAGATAGCGGCTGCACACTGATAAAGTACAGATTAGCGGGCATCGAATCAGCGGCGCGCGCGACCTTAAAGAAGGATGGCTTCCGACCTTCGACTCAGTAAACAGTGTCTTGGCATCGACCTACTTTTCACTCTTTGGGACTTGTTCGCCAGTCCGGTCCCGCCCCGACATGCAAGGTCTCTGAAAAGAATTTGCTGTTCTTGGGATCATAACAAACATGTTTGAGGTCCGTGGCCGAAAAAGGACCGGTGGCTTGAGATGTTTTATCGTGCGCGAGCGACAAACTGGTGGACATCACATCATCCTTTTGGGTTCAAGGCGAGCACGGGCAGGTGTCTGGGGCCGAATAACGGAGCTGAAATCTCGCAAGCCAAGATCACTGCGATGATCTGCTCGCCAGGTCCCAGTCAAAGGATGGATATTTTTATTTCTTCTTGTTCTCCTGGATGCCTACACATTTGCTCCTATTCAAAAGTTGCCAGCGGTCTAGTCTTTGAAAGCCAGAGTCAGGAAGACCTTGGTTAGGAGCCGGTTCATGTTGTAACTAATAAGGCTACCTGACTAACATGTCTCTATTTTAGTGGTTTGTGAATCTCTAGCACGTCAAGGCAAGTTGTCCCAGCAAAACCGAACCTTACAGGGATGGCGTAGGCACAGGCAATGATCGACCGCTGGTCTGGATTCTTCAAATCGCGACTCGCTCGTTAGCAACGACTCTGCGTGTATACTTAATCGCTTCGTTCTTCGCTCCTTCAATGACCAGAAACCTCTTTCGCGTCCAACCATGATGTAAGACAAGTCACGTTTTCTGCTTGGAGTGATAGTCATCCGTGACTCCCGATCTATGTACATCAAGAATACTTGCCAGATTGGGTCTGTACCTACGAGGTAGGTAAGGTAGCAAAGAACATGCATCTGCATCAACCACGTTTTCTGTTCCAGATGCCAATTACGGATACGTTAAAGGTTAGGTACCATTCGAGTTCTCTATTACTCGGCAATGGCGTGCGTACCTGCAGATAAATGGTAGCAATGCGTATGTACCTAGGTAAGCTTAGTGGGTACCTTACATTGCCTTGCAGTTTCAGCCGTGCATTGTGCATCCTCGAAACCAAAGCCCCACATCATCAATCAGCCTCGCGACCAGCCATCTTCTGTTCATCAATTAACACCAACCGGGTGAATGGAGCACTCAGTCTCCAATACCTCGGACCACGAACCACTAATCTGGATACTGTGAACGGCGCACACGGTATCCTTGCTTGCCATTGCCACAGTGTTTCGCGATAACGACAGCCGCATATTTCGCCACGTTACGGGCAAGAACCTGCATCGTGCACCCGGGTAGCTACTAGCTGCCAGCTGGCTGCCCCAGCGCCCATCGTGCCGACAGCACCATGGCTCTCATCGGCCAATTCCTCACAGAGGTCCGCAAGTTCCTCGTGAGCCGCGATGGAGACCAGCTGCGGCAATGGCTGCAGGTAGAGCCGCCTGTTCCGGACCACTACCACAAGCTTGCCCAGGAGCTCCGGGCCACGAGATCCATCGAGAAGCTCGTCGAGCAGCAATTACCAGAGGAGAATGACGTGCCACCCGATTCGGGCACCGCTTGGCCCGGCTTCAACGCCTTCATGGTCGACTACCTGAACTACTGGCGTGATGTCGACTTTGAAGATCTCCTACGCGCCCATGAACTGCTCATGGGGCTGACCAAGTAAGTACCCAGGTCACGTCTGGGCAGTTCTCCTGTCGATTTGGGCAGCAGCTAACAATTGTCCCCAGCTCATGCACGACAGCATTGAATCATCCCACGTATGGAACTATCATGCTGCAGACCAGCGTCGCCTTGTGCGGTTCGCTGTCAAAGCTGTCAATGACGCTGAACAAGCGACCTGATCTGACTAGGAAGCTGCAAACCATTGACACCAGTGGTGGAGATGAAGAGGAAAAATCTATCATCGACAAAGCAGCCGAAGTCATGCAGAGAGTCTTTACTTCCTGCTTAACTGACAGGACGAGCGACAGGCTTTCCAGACCAGAAGGAAAGAAAATTGGAGTGTACACATTCGCCAATATCACGTTGAAGCTCCTGTTTGCCGTAAGCCCCCTTCACCTGCTCAAAAGCCAGGAATGTCTGTCCTGATATTGATGATTGACCGTTGTATACAGTGTCGCAAAACATATCTTGCCAAGACCATTTTCATGAACATCACGGCCAAGTCGCCGCCCTTGTCGTTTTACCCTGCTGCCCAGAGAGTGACCTACCTCTACTATCTGGGCCGCTTCCACTTTATAAACAATCATTATGGCCACGCAGCGCAGTGCTTGGAGCAGGCCTACCTGCAGACGCCTCCCGCGTTTCAGAGACAGCGGGAGCTGATCCTAAGCTATTTAATTCCGTCCAAAATGATTCTTGGATATCTGCCTTCCCCGAGTCTACTGCAAAGACCAGAGGCTGCCACTTTGGCGCCAATCTTTTCACAACTTTCCCTGGCCGTCCGTACCGGGAACTACTTGTTATTCCAGTCGACCATCGCAGCCAACGAGAAGTGGCTCTTCCGCAAGGGACTTCTCTTGACGCTGACATTCAGGCTGCGGCCCTTACTGTGGCGGTCCCTGTCTCGCCGCACATTTCTCCTCACGTACGTGGCGACCCCCATGGACCCGAGCAAGCCAGCCAACAAAGCCGCAACCCTCGACCTCTCGCACCTACTCGTCACGGCTACGTATATACAAAAGAGCCTCGTGGGCTACCTGCCGACAGACGCGGCACCCCGCCCGCGGCCTCCGCACGTCAACGCCATGTTCATGAAGGCCGTCACCAGCAGCCACGCGGCAGGGGCAGATGTGAACAGTACCCTCGTGCCCCCGCCGGGCGGTCCCAAGAAGCTCCGGCCCAACGACGGCCTGATCTGGGGCAACATGGCCGTCACGGCGGAGCACGTCGAAGATGTGGTCGCCTCGCTCGTGGCGCAGGGTCTGCTTCACGGATACGTGGCGCACTCGCTCGGTCGGTTCGCCATCATGGGCGCGGCGAAAAAGGGCAGTCCCGTGGCGGCGGGATGGCCGAGCGTGGCCGAGGTCATTGGCCAGGCAGACGACGATGTGCCGGGTTGGGTGAAGGGATGAAGATGAACAATGCCACATACCAAACGCCAAATGTATAGAATGGCAAGGCATAACTTGAAATCATCAGGCGTATCAATTCTCTGTGGCAGTCGAGCGCCATAAATACCACAATCAAGATGCATCTGGTTTCTGGTCACATAGAGAGATATATATATAATCACAGCAGCGCCTGGTCGCAAATACCAGCACATCCAATTTTGTGTCTTCTCAACATGTCTTGTATTGAATATCAGCATGATAGCCGATGGGCATTTCGGCCAACATGAAGTTGTGCAGAATTTAGAATCGGAACGCGGCAACCAGACCAATGGCCGCGATGGTAAAATCCTCCGCTCCCCGTTGCCCAATTTCAAAAGACCTCGGATCTTGTGGGCACACTCTCCCCCGGATCGAAAAAGCTCTTGCCCTGCAATGAGGGATATCAAGAAGGAAGAATTGGTAAAAGTATTGTTTTGTGTAAAAAAGAAAAAGGGTTTTTTCTTGTGAAGAAGACAAAATATCGTAACATCTCTCGTCTTGATCATGTTCCATGTTCCATGTTTGTTGCGCATGCTCGCTCGCTTTGTTTGCTGGATGCAGAGACAGCCCTTCCGTAAATGTTCCTGTTTTTTCTCCCTCGTTCCCCTCCCGTATCCTGCTGCAGAAAAAAGACTGTAAAAATTGATATCTAAAAAGATCAAATGAAGAAGGCTGCAAACCGACACACCGCGCTTTATGAAGAATGAAGATTGGTGGGGTATAAGATTGAAAAGTTTTGAAGTCGAGAACTCGATCCAGTCTCGAAATGTATTCAAGCCGGGTTTGTTGAATAATAGACAATATATAGTAAGTAGTAGTAGGTAGTTGTAGTAGTCGGTCATGTGCAAGCCCTACACAAACACTCCATTCGGAGGGCAAGTGAGGCGGAAAAATATATCCAAAATAAGTAGCCAGGGCGCGATTGGTCCTGGCCGATAGAAAAATTAAGTTTTCGTACATCCATTCGTTTGAGCGTGATTTGCGGGTTTGCAGCATTGCAACCTTGATAAAAAAGATGTATCAAGATTACAGAATGCAGATTCCGGCAATGATGGCAACGATGAGGCCAGCAATGGCGCCGTTGCCCTGGGCGGCAGAGCTCTCGCTCTTCGAGGACTCGGCGGCTTTGGCGGATCCGATGACTGTATCAGCAGAGTCAGCGCCGCTGTCAGTAGTGACATCTGCGGTCGACTCGGCGCTGCTGCTTCCCGTCTTGGAGGCCGTGGTCGTGCCGTTCTCCTGGAAGATACCACCAATCACCAGACTGACAACAGGCGATGAGGAGCTCTTGGGAGCACTGCTAGATGTGCTACGAACGAGCGAGGTCGAGTAAGCAGATGACGAAGTCGTCGGGACAACAGACGTCGTAGAAATGCTGGTCGTCTTGCTCGAGCTCGTCGATGTCGTCGTGGGGGTGGAGCTGGTGGTCGATGTGGTCGAGGTTGTCGAGCTAGTCGTCGGCTGCGCCTTCGAAGAAGTCGTGGCGACGGACGACGTAGTCTCGCTGCCCGAAGAGGAGCCGTCCAGGTTGTAGACGACGATGTTGGCCTGTCCACCTTCAGGAACCGTAACCACGCAAAAGTCAGAACCACCAGCTCCAGTCGACTTCAGGTCACTGGTTACGCCGCTGCCATCGACTGAGCATGGGAGGCCCACGCAGCTGCCGGAAGTACACTCGATCTTGAGCCCGAATGTAGGCTTGGTACCGTACAAGTCAGAGCTCTGCCAGATGGGATTGGTGCCGACCTTGACGAACGTCATACCACTCGCGTCGGTGTTTGCTCCGGCGACGTAAGGAGCCCAGTTGCCGATAGGCTTTGACTCATCTCCCCAGTGGCAGCCCGTGTCAGAGTCAACTCCCGGAGGGTTGATGTAGAAGCTGGACTCGTTAGGTAATGTTCTTTACTGAGGCAACAGATCAACTCACTGAGACGCAGTCGATTGCCAGTAGGATGTGTCTGGTACAGCCAGGGTCAAGGTATCGGAAACATCGTTGGGAATGAGGATGTCCTCATTGCCAGGCAGGACAGTCTGGCAGAAGGACACGACCTTGCCCACCTTGTTAACGGCCTGAACGGTTCCGGTACCATCGACACAGTACGGCTTGCTGTCAAAGGGCTTCACAGCTTTGCCATCCAAGCCACAGTATAGTCCACCAGCCTACGACATGTTAACGAAACATGATTCTTGCTCTAGATCCTACACAAACTTACCATTCTGTCAGTGGTCGCATACGTCGAGCCATCCTTCCACTGCGCCGAGACCTTGCCAGGCGGGCAGGCATACGGGCAGTAGCTTCCGCAAGTGCAGGGCTGGTCGGGGCTCATAGCCCATCCAGCATTGTCACTGCCAGGCGTGATGGCGATCAAACCGTCGCTCGAGGGGAAAGAGCAGGTGTCGAGTCCGCGGGCCTTGAGTTCAATGTTCTTCTGCTCAATGATCTCTGCCGCCAAGTCGCCAGTGGAATTTCTGTCGCTGACCTCGGGCGTGTTATGCCTGCGACCGAAGTGGTGATGCCGGTGGTGAGACGTCGCCAGGCACTGATCGGCAGTCGATAGCAAAGCCGCCAGCAGGGCGGTTTGCGCGGAGAACTTCATGATGTTGACTTGAGAGCGATATCAAGCGGATGATTGTCTTCGCAATGGGTGATGATTTCTTCTTTTCCTTCTTCCTTCCAACCTACAAGTCCCGCAGCGAATCGTCGCGGAATCCAAGAGGCGATCGCAAATGTCTGTAAAAGATAGTATGTCTCGAGTTTGTCGTCGTGACGAAGTGCTTTATTGGCAGCTTGTTTCAAGGAGTGACTAGAGCAATATAGCCCTAGATGTAAGTCCAAAGCACGGTGAAAAGAGAGTGTATGTGAGCGATTCACAGGTGACAACCAAGCGTCATAGGAGTCGCGAAGGTATTGCAAGGGCAGAGAATGAACGACAGACAGCTCGATGGAGCGGAAAAAGCGCAATGCAATGCCTCCTGACCGACGCCTCGTAGCCTGGAGTGGGTGAAGCTGGGAAAAGAATGACTGAGACCCCGTTCTAGGGGGAGGGGACGAGAAACACGAAAAGGTCAGTCGTCCAACGAGGCTCTCTCATGGTCATCGGGGAGCCCACAGAAAGAATCAGCGACCACCGGGGGAGGGCCAGGAGAGCCACTCGGCGCCCAAAAGCGCAAGCAGAAGAGGCGATCGGGGGTCAGGACTGGAGCCATGGCAAGCATAGCAAGCAATAGCAGGGGGTGAGACTCCACACAATTCAGGAACGCTACCAGGAACGCTATGGTGTTTCTCAGGGATCAGCCGACTAGCGGTTGATTGGCCTGGTCTGGAATTGGGTTCCTGAGTTAAGTTGTCGCCAGCCAGCCAATAACGTGACGGCAGCAAATGACCTGGATCCTCAGCCGAAATGAGCTCTTCTGTTCTCTGGCTGTTGTTGGCAGGCATCGTCACCTTCTGTTCCTACTGACCAGGTCTGTAGGCTGCCTGTAGGCTGTCTGTAGGTGCCATCACGCAACGCTACCCAGCACGGACCGACGTTAAAATGCCCTGACACTCAAAGTATTGTCTGCTGTACCCCGCGAGTGGGAGATTTCGATGCTCGCCGGCCAACAGGTGCGTGCCCCCCTACGCGCCGACTCGTTGACCGTCTCTGCGTCTCACGCCTAGCCTGCAAGACTATCACATCCCAAAAAGCCATCTTCTTTGACCGTCGACAGAGCCGCTGCAGATCCGGAAATTGAGCCTTTTTACGGCGTCGCCAGCAAGAAGGGAAAAAAGGGGCGGTCCTATCTGGAAGAAGAAGTGAATTGCAGAGCTGCCCTGCTGTCACTCCAGATTTTCCGCCGCCGTCGCTGTTGATGTTCGTGGGGTCGGGCGAGATCCATCCCTTGGATCCCAAGGGCCAGCCAGGAACAAGCCATCCACATGCTGCAAATGCATCCCCATTGTTATGTCTCGAGATAAGGTTATTTTAGACTTGGCTTACTATAAGTTTGATGAGACATGGGTGGCTCGAGCTCAGGTGTCAAAACTTCGATCAGCCGGATGGATTTTCCATCTCGTCAGCATCCAATCTCGATTGAAAAAAAGGCCGAATAAATTGCTTGAATCAAGGAAACACTTGGCAATGAGCTCGCCGTGTCCGTGGAATCTGGACGTCCCAGCGACGCGTCATATTCATGGGTTTTCGCGTCAACCAATCGCGCCGAGGGGAATTCCATGGTGGTTTGTTGTCGCATTCTCACCGTCTGGTAGAACATTCTTCGTCGATGCGCGCTAATTAGCAAACAAACATCAAATGACAGCGGGAAAGTAGGCGCCATCGTGCCATATCTATCGACATTTTTAACAAGGTTGGAGACAAAATCTCTTGCTTTCGCTCTTCTGGCACCAAAAGACGTCATTTGTCTGAGATCTCGATCTGAATTGCCGTGATTTGTTCCACAAAGTACGCGCGCAGCGATCTAGCCTGCTTCTTCGCATCTGAATGCTTTCATCACTATTATGACCAATCGATGAGCACCATATGATTCCAACGCTTTGCACAATCGATCTTTTCAGCAGCATTGAAGCCTTCAAATCCGAAAGAACGCTGCAGCTGCCGCCGGCCGTCACGATACGTGCTCCAAATGAACGGGACTCGGCTGGCACCTGGCTGTAACCCATGCTGCGCCAAGGAGAAATGACTGAATGACCAGAAATCAAGAGTATTGGATAATTGAATCTTGGATGACTTTGCAACCATTCAAAGCGACTTCATGCCTGTGGGAATCCTTTTTTTTTTTATCAGTATGTGCGTATGGTCCGCGCCCAACACCGAATCATCGTTCATATATCACACCGTATGTTGTGCCACGACCTCTTATCTTGGTACACAACATTTACGTCTTGTTTGATTTGGACGGTTTCAGGGAAACATACTGTACACTTGGCCATCAGTTTATCTGCATGGCGGAGAAGACATTTCAATGACAGGTTTTGGAGTTGCTCCGAAGGTATTCCTGACCATGACACCCGAGTCCTCTAGCTCCGATGTTATACATGATATCGATTCTCCATGTCTAAAAATACATCACCCCGAGAATTGGCAGTACAGTATGACTATATGGTACCGGTACAAACATCAGACATCTCTTAACCATTGCTGTTCGGCCATGGATTGCTTCTCAAGGGAAACCCGGTTGAAAATGTCACGAACTGTTCTCGGCCAATGCAACAGACGTGCGCCAAATTTGGACTCTTTCCAATAGCCCCGATATCATTTACGCCAGAATGTTATTGAAAAACATGTCTGCAGATATTTCTACGACAAAAGGCGTTATGAATGAGTTCGAGTTCCCTATAGACTCCGTAACTGCCGGAATTATGGCTCTTGTGTATCTTCGGAGACTTCTGCCATTCTGGTGCTGACCAAATGCGTCGTCGTGACACTAAACTCAAGCTCGGTATCACGGTCATGTGCTGGCATGATTACAGCGGACAGTTAGTCACGACGATTAAGAAGGAAAAAGGAATCAATGAGCGGTCGATTCCTCTCGAACTCCCGCAGATTGCAAAGGCGCGTCAGCACCTATCAACTGATGATGACCTGCATGGCGTCAGCATTGTCAAATTGCCCGATTGGAATGAAACGAAACGAAACGAAACGAAATATTCTCCGTCCATACTATGCATGGTAACAATACCAATCCTGGTTGGGCTGCCCGATTAGCCCATCTGTCGATGTGCCCATGATCAGGGAAATCAGCAGAGATGTGCTATGATACTCAAGTAGGCTATTCACATCCCACGACCAAGGCTATGACTCTCGGATCATGAATCGGATCATAAATAACCGGACAACAGATAGATTATATTTGCGCTGACAACAATTGAGAAGACGCTCGGAATCTAAGCGCTACATCGATTGTGATTGGTCCCAGACGGGCGGCTAGCTCTGGGCCACATGCCTGCATGAACGTTTATTTTTATTTTTCGGTTGGAGGCACCGCCACACTATTCAAAGGGCCACGAGCGCATGCGTACAGCAAAATCGCAGCCTCACAGTCACTCAGCTATTTTCTCACCCGCCCTTTGCTTCCTTCCTTCGGATCATGTCGAAGCCGACGATTCCACAGCCTCTCGGTGGCCGCAGTGCCGGGTGCGACGAGGGCGTAGCTATTCTTTGTTGCTCCGACCAACTACTTGTTGGTTGGACTGGCAAAGCCGCAAGCAAGGGCTTCGTGGACGGCCTCATCAAGAAAGAAACGGATGGTTACCTCTAGATCTTCCACGAGCATATAAGGGCCCAGATGTTTCCACTTTCAAGACGATATTCAATAAACATTACCATCATCAATAACCATCACCAATAGACACTCATCACATAGAGCAACTTCTATTTCACTAGCCAACCACAACTTTCTCATAATCACCCCTACGAGAAAGCACTCTAGTCCATCAAAGATCGATTCATCCATCCATCTCAACATATTCGATCCGAAAATATGTACTCCTCATCCATCATCACTGCCAGCATTTTGGCTTTCTCACCTGTCACCATCGCGGTACCCTTGAGCTCGGCCACTGCTACTGGAGCCTCTGGATCAGCAACAGCCAACCCGCTCGCGGCTCTCGGACTTTCCACTACGGCACAGGTCTTGTTGAGTGATACGTAAGCTTCCTAGAACTCTCTGTTCGCACTCGATCGGGGTACTGACAAGTGCAACTTATAGCCGGGCCGACGCAATCAACAACGTCCTGACCAGCAACGACGATTTCAAGTTCAGCTTCACCGACAAGAAGAAGGGAGGCCCCGGAAAGGGCGGCGAGGTCGTCGCGGCGAACCGCAAGACCTTCCCGGCCCTCACCAACAGCGGCGTCGGCGCGGCCGTGGCGTTCCTGGACGCCTGCGGCTTCAACACGCCGCACGTGCACACGCGGGCCACGGAGCTGGCCGTCGTGGTGCAGGGCTCGGTCGTGACGTTCATGTTCCCCGAGAACACGGTCAACAACACGGACGGGACGCCGCGCGAGATCGCGACGACGCTGAACCAGTTCGAGGCCACCGTCTTCTACCAAGGCGCCGTGCACTCCCAGTTCAACCCCGGCTGCGAGCCCGCCGTCTTCGTCGCCGCCTTCAACGCCGAGGACTTTGGCACCGGCCAGGTCGCCCAGGAGCTGTTCGGCGGCGCCGACAGGAACCTCACCGCCGCCGTCTTTGGCGACCAGATCAGCGGCGCCGACGTCGATAAGCTGCGCGGCCAGATCTCGGTCAATGTGGCCCGCGGCGTCGAGGAGTGTCTCGCCAAGTGCAACATTCCCAAGCGCAAGTAGGCCACACGAAATGGAAGACGATTGCGATGGACATGAGATTTATGGGTCACGATATGAATGGTACAGCATGGTCTTTGGATCGGTTTGCAGTTCGTGCTAGACGGGAGCATTGCATAGTAGGAGTTGGTGCATTTTGCGGAGCATTTGTGTTGGCGTTTGTGTTTACATGTTACTGTTCCTAGATTGAATTCTTCAATTCTTTTCAACGATATCGGTTTCTCTCCTTTTGCAACTCTGGGCCGCACCTCTTGATATACATGCTCGATATTGATCTTGCTACGGTAATGGTTCTTCTAATCCGGCTTGTCTGTTTCCGAATTGCTTTTGGCGGTTCGGATGTATGTATGCACAATGCCACGTGTAGATTGCGGTACAGCGGCAAGGAGGCCCGTCCCGTGAATCTCTTTCGAGAGCAAATGAGTCCACTGTTTATTGCCGTGAGATATCGCAAAAGAGTGCCACGCGTGCTGTTCACAGATAGAATGTTCGGGGTCGAGTTACTCTATTTGTCATGTCGTGTCATGGTCATTACCGACAGGAGCAGCTTCGACTGATAAATGATTTTGCGGAAATCGTGCCAATATCAAACGCAAAAGCTGGCCAAGCAAGATGTTCTTGGCCTGAGATGTTCTGGATCCTTTCTGACCGGTCGAATGCGGAGATGGAAGACGAAAAAAGCAAACCCGCACGACTGCGCGATTACTCAATACGGTAACCCGCCGGTATAAGATTCCGGGAATACGCTTTGCAAAAGGACCGTTCAATACAGATCAGGAAGGGATGATGTAGGTTTTGGGAAACTCAAAACGACTCCCAGATTTATGAGCAATATGCGTCTAACTTCATGATATTTTGGTGCACACGGCGTATGTATCTACCTGGTAGAATGCCTCGTTGCACAGCCGACAAATAATGTACTTCGTAGGAAGAAGTGCTCTATTCAACTACAAATGGTGGCCGCCATTTTCGAGTTTGGGTTTCAGTGTTCCCTCAGATGCCCGCAAACATCGGAATCGGTGTCTCGTGCCGCTCTGTGACATCGTAGCACATTGGAAAGTACGACTGGAGAAATGGGGCATGTGAGGCATACAACAAGTCACATCCGTGTAAGTCATGAAACCTTAAAAATCATCAACTCTCCAATGCACTTGCCTCATCCACTCGTCAGGCATGTAGGAACAGAAAGATCTCGATGCCACAGACATGCAGCACCTCCTCTCACAGCTGGTATCTGATTCTCTGTTTTCGGCGGAAACACCGGGAATTCTGGAGTCCCAATCCATTCTACCACCTTATCCATCTATCCAAGAATGGACTTTGACGCGCGGTTTGGGGCCCACTGTAAGCAACCCGCAATTCTCTCTTCCTGCTCCGTGCTAAACCCACGATCTTGCGGGGATTGTCCCTTTTTGCTCCCCACAGATCCGCCTTTAGTCTCCATATCTGACCGTTGAAGGGCCGATTGCTCCTTCTTCGACCCGAGCCGCGTCCACGTTCTGTCCCAAACAAAAGCGTTTGTTGCTGCTCTCTTCTTGTTCCACGCTGGACGTTTATCTGATTCCGTCAACACCACAAGCGCATCCCGCTTTCTCTCCTTCACAACTGCTTGTCACCGACTCCACAAGATTGTTTATACGTCCATAATGGAGTACATGCCGCCTCGTGCAGCAGCTATATATCAGCCTGTCACTCACTATATCAACAAACTGAGCTGCCCTCTGCTGTAAACAACTCCCTCACACAGCGAGCCTGTGTACCACGCCAAATCCGTCTTCTTCCCTGCTCCCTTACTTTTATTGTTCATGCCCCACCCAATGATCTCTACCTCGAGCATCCGTCTTCGTAAGAGTTACCGGACTCGCCAATAGCTTGGAGATCTTGCACCAGATCCCGACGACCCACACAAAACGACGCCGCCAGATCAGAGGAGGAACGACCCTGGATGCCATGAGTCTGCAGTCGCCTGGAGCAGCATTTTCGGAGAGCTCTTCGCCGTGCCACATGACTCCAGACTTGACCAAGGCGCCATGGAATGATCGATCCCAATCTCATGGCCGTCGTCCGCGGTATCAGGCCTGGCTATTGTAGCAGCCTGAAATGGCATTGCACAGTACCAAATACCATCGGATCGAATCAGGCTGCAAGGCTTCCACGCGCAAACGCCTCTCTCGCCTTGCAGGTATTCGAAACATTTGTCGTTTGTAGGTGGCATAACTTTCTTGGCAACCCGAAACATTGCGACTCGACCACCTAGCGGAATAGACCACGTCGAACCCTCTTGAGCGTTCTAGGTGGTTGGCAAAACAGCGGAGAGAGAAAGCAGCAGTCTCTTGGTGGCCTTGATCCCGAGTTGTTGACCAGGAAGCACACCGGGAGCCTTGCTGGCCAACTTCTGACACGGCTCCACAGTCAGAGCGAGGACTTAGAGCACCGATTGCTCTGGAAGACTTCGAAACTTTCCCATAATACCTTTCAGTGCTTTATCAGGCAGTCGCCCTCAGCAGACCCGACTTTGCGCCCAAGCTGACGAATTGGCACACATCTCGGTATTCTGCATAGAAGCCGTCTCACCTCAACTCGAATTCAAGACGCAGCACTCCATCCCTGGATTGCCACTCGGCAATGCCTTGGAGCTATTGTCATCGTTTGTTTACAAACGTGTGTGACTGGACCAGGAAAACAATGCAATGAAGAGCCTCATTCGGGTCACAAGACAGCAAGGTGACATATACGGTATCTCATTATTATATAGTGCCAAAAGTCAACTGACTTCTATGGCATGTGGTATCATACTCAATGCGCAACGCTACAACCGCCCGCCGCATCGACTCTGCTCCGTCTACATTATCCAGTGTATCACCATACCATCTAATGTAACTTGAGGCCGACCTCAAACGAAAGACTCTGGGGTATCTTGGGTATCAATCTTTAGACCTGCTGCTCAGCGACGTGGGTCTCAACCTTCTCATCGCCGTGGACGTGGTGCATCTTGGCAGCGAAGGTCTCAGTCGGCTTCCAGCCAGCGGACTTGCGGGGAGGAACTTCGTTCATGAGCTGATCAGCTTGTTCGAGCGAGAGCTAGAATCCATGTCAGCATTTGGGTCTCTTTCGTGGAACATGTTGGCGGTCAAAACTTACACCCTTGAGCTCAGGAACGAGGAAGTAGGCAAAGGTGACACTAAGGCAGCACAGCGAACCCCAGAGGAAGAAGACCTTGGGGCCCAAGTTGGCCTTGTCCTCACCGACCAAGTAGGGGGTGATGACTAAACGACCCGGTTAGCTTTTGTCCAAAACCTGGTGTCTTGGAATTCATGATTAACTTACCGGCAATGATGGTGTTCCAGAACCAGTTGGAGGCGGTGGAGACACCAACACCACGGGATCGGATGGGAAGAGGGAAGATTTCTCCGACGATGACCCAGGCGGTAGGACCCCAGGTGACGGCGAAGAACGAGATGTTGATGCAGATGAAAGCAATCATGGCCGAGACAGCAGAGGGGTTGTTGGCCTCGGCGGTACCCTGAGTCACTCCCAAGGCGCCGACAATGAACTGGGCAACGATCATGCCAGAGCCACCACCGAGGAGCAGGGCACGACGACCGAGCTTCTCAATCAGGAAGAACGAAATGGGAGTCGACAAGCAGTTGACGAGGGTGGTGATCATGGAAATCAGGAAGACGTTGGAAATTGTGCCGAGCTGCTTGAAGAAGACGGGACCAAAGTAGAAGATGAAGTTGATACCGGTCAGCTGCTGCATCATCTGCATACCAGTACCGAGAATCGTGCGGCGGATGGGACTGTTTCCACGGGCGAGGGAACCCTTGAAGCAAGCCAACCAGGAGCCGACGTAGCTGGTCTGGGGAATGACCTGGAGCTCGTACTCGTTGTTGGCCACGATCTCAGCAAGTTCATCCTTGATCAGGTCGGAGTCCTGGGGCTGGCCACGAACGTAGGCGAGAGCCTTGGCGGCCTCCTCGATCTTGCCCTTCTTGACGAAGTAACGGGGCGACTCAGGAAGAATGAAGAGACCAATGGCCAAGATGATGGCCCACAAGAACTGGACACCAATGGGAATGCGGTACGAACCACTGTCGGCACGGCCTTGGGTGGCGTAGACGACGCAGTTGGCGATGAGGATACCGATGGTGATACAGAACTGGTAGCCAGAAACCATGGCACCACGAACCTTCTTGGGGGCGATCTCGGACATGTACAGAATGACGACAGCGGAGATGAAACCGACACCAAGACCAGCGATCAGACGGCCAAAGACGAACAGAACTTCCTGGCTGGTGGAGGCAATCTGCATGACGCAACCGACCATGAAGACGAAGCAACCAGCGATGATGGTGGGGCGACGGCCGATGAAGTCGGCGATATCACCACCAATCAAGGCACCGAAGAAGGTACCGCAGGAAAGCATCGAGGTGAACAAGGACTGCTGGGACGTGGGGAGGACGAAAGCCTTCTTGTCGACTCCAATGGGACCGCCAATGGTGCCATCATCGTTGACCAAGTTGTAATCGTAGGGGATACCGGTGTAGAGACTGATGAAGTAGGGCATGGCCATGACACCACTCATCCAACCTGGCAACTCGACGTTAGCGACAACTGTGCACTGTGGCCGTGACAGTCGGCGACAACGGCATGCGAGCACTTACCAGTGTCATATCCGAAGAAGATACCACCAAAGGCGGCAAAGGCGCAGATGAGGTAGGCCTTGATGGTGACGGGGGCCTCCGTGCGGGCGACATCGGTCGTACCCTCAACGACAACACCTCCAGCCATCTTGTTTGATGAGAGTCCTGTCTCAAGGTGATGAAGATGAAGAATTGGAGAATGGGATGAGACCTGAACCAATCTCTGATCTGGCAGGCACACTGAAGAGGATGCTCAGAGAAGGGAAGAAAGAATTTTTGGAAAGAGATGGGGAGGGCGTCGAGACTTTAAATTATCGACGGCAAGGGTCTCAACGAGGCCGTCGGGCAGGTACTCTGGTTCTGTCCGGGGGGCAGGTGGCATGGGGGGAAGCAACCGAAGGCAGACAGACGGAGAGAGGTGAGCAGCGTTAGGGCGCCTTGTGTCTCGCTGCCGTTACACGCAACCGTGGGTTTTCTGACTTTGCAGCTTCCTCGCAGTCAGGTTCAAGGAGGGAACGCGGCCGAGGGTCAATCTGCGCGCATCTAGGCCGGGCCTGGCTTTGCCTGGAGCGACAGGCTGCAGATCCGCTATACTGATCAGATGTCGGCTCCAGGATCAGTCGTGATTGGACAGTCGTACTTGATGTACAGGGGTCAGTAGGCCCGTTTTTCAGTTCCTGGGGGGACGGCCACGCTGAGGTCCTGCCGCATTCCAGCGAATCGTATGCGGGTGTGGCCCACTGAATCCTTCGACGACCGCTCTACCCCAGACCCCTGGGATCTGGAGTCTGGAGATTTGGGGAAATTTTTTATTTTCGAATTCTGGTCCCTCCCCCAGTCTCTGCTCATTTTCCTCCGGCACTCCAGCTCCAAGCACCCAACTGGCGACCAGTACGGAGTTGGTAAGTTGGAATTAGCTTTTGGCGCCGTCTTGAGGTATCGAGGGACACTTGAGCTGGGGCCCCTCGAATACTAGTCATCCACGCGTCGATTTCGGAACGTGCATGCGAACTGATACTTGAACCCTTGGCAGGCCAGAAGAACCTTTCCCCGTACATGTTCATACTTGCGTTTCCCTGCCATTGGGTCACGACACGACTTCGACTGCGACTTTGGATTTCCAGGCCGTGGAAGAGCTCGCCACATATCCTGAAGTCATATCAGATCAAACCATCCGCTTTCAAAGTGTCTGTTTTCGGATGTCCTGGTCCTGGAATTCTCCGGGGTAAAGTCACCTGGTTCATCGGATTGAGACGAAATGGGGTTTAGTTCTCGATCCCAGACAATGCTAATGTTCGCGGTCCAGGCTAGGTCGGAAGAGGCAATGGTCCATCTGTCATCCAGGCCCAAAACAAACAGTCATCAACCCGAAGTGCATACTACTACTGTACGTATTCTTAGCAGTGGTGGGTAATCAGTCATGTATGAATTGCCTGGAATTCTTGACCCGAAACGTCGACGCATCGCCAATCCATCCGCACATACATAGCAAGCGGGCTACTTAGCGCCGCAGACGCAGTTGGCGACGCCTCTTGCCCCCCCTGTTCGAGGGCGAGCACATGGCATCGCGTCTTGCTCCGAGGAGACTTCATGTCTTGCATTTACCTCTTTCATCTGTGCTCAGCGTGATACAGGCCCATTGCAGTGCATATTCGGCCAAGAGAGAGAAAGGGGTCGGTCGACTCAAGGTGAAAGAGGTTATCCTCGAGCTCGCGCTCTCGAGATCAATGTCAGCTGATGCGAGACGAAACCTTGGGGCTGCGAGGCTCGAGTCGTTCGTCCCCGTATCGAAAGATACTTTTCCCACGCCCATGGGTCGTGTCATTTGAACACGCGACGTTACTTTGGCTTTCTCTGGGAGCCAGTCGCCAAGTCCCAACGTCTGTAGCCTCCCCACAGTAAGGCCGAGTGTCGACGCGGGGATTGCCCAGGATTAGGTTCTTGTTCCGTATGATGCTAACCAAAAGGATTGGAGTGGCTTGGCTAGGCGCGGATGGTCCCATTGGAGGCTACGAAACACTCACAGTTTCTCTGACATGGAAAGAGAAAATCTCTGCTCGTCCAATTTGGAATATGATTCATTTCCTAGGTAAGCCACAAGAATGTCTCAAGGCTTAAGTGACTTGCTGGGCCACAGCTCCATGCGGCGCCATGCTCAGACGACCGAAAAGTCCACTGCCGATGCACGGGAAGTGCTTTTTCTTTTCTCGTTCTAGCTCCTAGATTTCCTGGCCGAGGCTAGAACCACAAAACATGCTTCCAAGCTTAAACAAGTTGAACTACACTGCAGATTCTTCATCATGTCCGAACAAGAATATCCACTTGCCAAGTCACGAGGACGACTGATGATGAATTCCAAGAGACCTTGCTGAGCACCATGCTCGTTGTGCCAAACCGTCAAGTTTACGAGGAGGCGAAGAGGCGAAGAGGCGTACAGGTCACGAGCTGTGATGAAGCTGTCGAGGCTATTCACCGCTGGAACGTAACAAACTCGTGAGCTGAAAATCAGGGACAGCCTCGCCCAATCACATGAACAGACCGACACCGGAAGGTGTAACAACTCATGAGCCTGCAAAAGGTAATGTTCTCGTGCAAACGTGTGACCCCAGGATGGTTCACAAAGTAATAATAGGCCAGCCAGATGGCAAGGTAGGTAGGAGATACCTGACTACCTACTACTCTAACCGACGTCCGGGAGAGATGGAGTCATCAGACAGACATGCACGAAACCGGCCCTTTCCCATGGACAAGAGACAACTGACTACTCCGACCGAGCTGAGGCGCGCTGAGCTGAGCGAGAGTCTGCTTGGTGGCCACGGGATCCCTGGCAGCAATCATGAGGTCGACGGAGCAGGTAGCGACGCCGCAATCTGAGGATGGTATGGAATATTGAAAAAGACGGGCGCGGAATACGGAGTACGTATTCGTACATGTATTAATCGTTGGCTGTCAGTTTCTTGCTCTCTGGTTGTTGTTGGTGCCCCATGGGACTGGTTCGGTCGTCGCATGTGGATCGGCCGGGGATGACGGAGCCACTTCACTGGAGCCACTAAAACCCCGCGGGATCCTCTTCTCCAGCTTGGAGACGGGCCGATTAAGAGAATTGGCAGCATGCTAGCTGGCCAGTAGTGGTACAAGGATTCGCTCACCAACTTGGACCAATACATTCCAGACTGACATGTAAGCAGTCGACGATGGGGATGACAACAACGACAAGATCCGCCGCCCGCACCCGAGGCAGAGACTGCGAAGGATGGCGACCTAGCTTCTTCACGGAAGAGGCCGAAAAGACGAGACTATTGGCCGCACGCGCATCATCACTAGGAAGGAAAAGCAGAAAATGAGATGTCATGAACTCAAGCGGCGAGTGCTGACTGCATATCTCGATTTCTCAAAAACTTGTTCAGGGTACCTCACACAAAACACAAAGGAGCCCGTCCCATGTGTGCCAGGACAACAATGGGAGTCGGACAAGGGGGTCGGGGATTGGACATGTTACACCAGAGGGCCCCTAATTGCTCAGCGTCGTGGTGATGGGACCGCACCCCAATCAATTGATCCATCTCCCTTCGGCCCACGGGCTGGGGCTATCTCCAGCCATTGGGGAGTGTTCACAGTTCGGGAATGGGGCAACCCATCTCAGTGTTCGGGGCCACCGGATTTTGCTGTCTGCATGGGGAATCAACCCGTTGCATGGGGAAGCTGTGCGAACACCATATACAGCATCAATAGTCGTCGGGCGGCAGCATACCTATACTAGGTTACAGTACCTACAACAAAGACGGCGTCAAAACAGACGGAATCTAGTGCAAGCAACGATCCACCGGGGGCATGATTCACATTGACATTACCTAGAGCACATGTCAACCGTGTATGTAGCTTGCAACCGACCCCATCTTGTTTGTCTCTCGAGGTGGTTGAACCACTTACGATGCCATCTGTAAAAGCTTGTCCGAGCAGGGAATGATGAGACAAACCACAGCTGCGGATCCAGAAGACCACGAGGCCACCGAGTGGAAAGATATTCTTAGGCGGGCACGAGGATATGTAACAACATCCCGACCTTATTACCCCGCGCGCAACATTGGATCCCAAGGATCCGGGACTCATTGAAAGAGTCCAGTAGGGTCCAGTAGATCTCTTCGGAGAGGTGGTGATGGTCCCGTCCATTCGAAGTACGGCCGACTTGGCAGCACCCTCCATCGGCTTGCCTTCTGGCGCTACCTACCGCTGACTATGCCGCGTTTGTGCGCGCACTCGGGCCCCATGAGCGCCGCTCACTACGTTAGACCTGGGATTTACGCTGGGGCCCCGATCGTCCACAATGCATTGACACGATGGGCTCGCCTGTTGCTGCAATTAGTACTGTAGTAGCAGTCAGGCGACATGCGTACCAGTCCGTCGGGTCGAGCGAGCAGAAGACAAGAATGCATGGGGGGCATGAATAAGGTAACCTAGGTTTGAAGCAATTAAGCTTCTTTGGGCGCATCGAGGACGGCACAAACTTAATAGACAACCCCCAACCACCAGACGTCTCTTTCTCCATACACGCACATGTGGAACCTCCTGGGGGGTATGATTTGAATTGTAATATCAGCCCGGCCGCCTGGGAAAACATTCATTATACTGTCCTTCCCAAACTGGCGCCATAAATTGATTTTTTTATTGTCATGTCTCGGAGAATATTATAAACCATATTTCTGTTCATTTCAGGGGCGTTTCTCTTGTCTCCATTCATGCTCATATTTTCGTTCATCTCGGCAGGCAACACACCGCTTCCCATCTTTCTGTTCTCCATCCAATGTGGCGTCTGTCATGATCACTCCATTGGCGCCCGGCCGCGCAAGAGCCTACCTTTTCGATGCCGCACCTACATGACCGATTTCGTATACTTGCTGTTCTATTTTTCCATACTACTGCAAGACTATAGATGCATCCCCGGATGTTCTATTACTCACCTCGCTTTCTAGATCTCTCATGGTCTCCGGGGCTAATATGGCGACCAACTAACGAACTAGTCGAATGATTAGCACGATCGCTCCAAGATCTCCCAAAGTGGATACAACCAACTCTCTTTTCTTCCTTCTTTCCAACACTCCAGACTCTTTCAAGTTTCCACCCGGGTCGAGATCCGGCACTAGCGATACAGGAGGAAAACTCTGCCATATGAACTTGGTTCGGTGGACTAACTGTATGCGCAAGGGGATCTCCAGGGTGCAAAGAGTCTAGACAAGCGACATACCCACTCGGGGCCCCATATTATAAACGATATTGTCTTGACTAATCATGTGAACTCTGCGGTTTTCGCCATGACATTGACCCGACGACACGAGACGAGATGAGAACAAGAAGACAAAAACTCCACTCGTGCGTTTTCCGTCCACAGCAGAGACGAAAGGAAGCGGGATGTTGCGGTTTACCAACTTCCTGGTTGTTCCGTGTCTTTCCCTACCTGTGGAAGGAAGAGAGAGAGAGAGAGAGAGCGCACGGGCTTGGGTAGGGGTTCGCTCAACGTCTCAGTCAGCTCAGTCAGCAGGACAACATTGGAATTGAATGGTGCGCATTTTTTCTCATCGTTTCTCTCCTGTCAAGAAAATGCAGGCAGAGAAAACAAGAAATTGTTCTTTTGATCTTGAGTATTGTATCTGCAAGTCAATCAGACCGCATTGCCAGCGGGTTACATATTCAATTGCACTGCATGTATGCAACGCCTATTAGAAGGGACCCTGCATTTTGTCAGCGCAAAACCCTTCCTTCCCCCTGAAAGAGTTTCATGTGCCTTAAAATAGCCAAAAAGATTTTTGAGGAAACCACGACCGTCGATGAAGGATGATGTGATACCAAAGTGATTATTCTGTCCTCATACATTGATTGATGCCGCACACGACATCCGAACCTTGGCCATTCATTAAACTCTAGTCGGGAACCACAAAATGAGGGCCACAGATTTCGTGGGTTTCCTCTTGGCTGCTGCGTTCTCTCCGCGTCTCGGTCGGGCCAAGACCATCAACCTCCCCGGCACCTCCGGCCTGTATGGCACGCCCATCTTTCGACCACTGACATGCCAAGCCGTGAGTTTATGGTATCTGTGTGCACTTGCTGGACGTATTATTGAAATGTTGCGAACATAGGACTCTATTACAAATGCATCGTTGAACATCGACGTTAATCTTGGAGATCAAGAGACGGTCCACGATGCGCCAGGTAAAGAGCTTCTAATTCTTGGCTTCTGCATCTTAATGACTAACGCTTCTCTCCAGATGACCCATCCAAAGACATACCGCCCTCATCGTCGTGGGAGGTCAGGGAATCCCCCGGGAAAGGGCTCGGCGTCTTCGCCACGAGGCTCATCTTCGAGGGCGAGCGCATCATGGTTGAGGAGCCCCTGTTCACCGTCACGCCGCCGACCTTTGTTCCGGGACGGGGCTACGAGCTGTCGGCCATGGCGGCCTCGGTAGACGCTGCCGTGGCGGAGCTGAGTCTCTTTGATCGCGAGCTGTTCCGCGCGTGTCACGCCCACTTTCTGCCTGGCGAGAAGGACAAGGTCCGCGAGACCGGTGGTGGCCTCAACATGATCATATTCCGCAGCAACGCCTATACGCTGACCGACGGCAACGTGGCCATGTTTCCTAGGATCGCGCGCATCAACCACTCGTGCCAGCCCAACGCGGCCAATGTGTGGAGCCCGGCGTCGGGCCGCCGGGTCATCTGGGCGGCGCGGAAGATCGCCGAAGGCGAGGAGATCACGGTTACCTACGCGCCGCTGCTCAAGAGCAGAAAAGACCGCCAGGCGCGCCTGAATCCGTATGGGTTCACGTGCGACTGCGAGGCCTGCCGCGATCATGAGCGGACCGATGAAGACCGCGTCAAAAAGGGCCAGGACCTGGCCGAGCTCCAGAAGAGGGTGCCATGGATCTCGGAGAAGAAGGGGGACCACCCTCTCCTGAATGATGCCTTCAACCTCTGGGCATTTCTGTTGGAGGAAAACATGATGGACTACCTGCCCGACTTCACGCACCTGATGGCTGATCTAATCAACCGTGTGGGCGATCCCTCGTCTGCGGAGTTCTGGGCAGAGCAGGCGCTGATGTACTACGAACACGCCGACGAGAATTCACATGCTGCAAAGTTTGAGCGCGAATATCTCAAAGGGATTCGCGCGAAAATCAATGGCGACGCTCACTGAGCATAGCATGTCTCTATGAAGGGGCTACGAGCTTGCGTACACGCTTCTCCATGATGTTCTCAAACTCCTGTACTCCGCCATCGAGCTTGCACAGCTGACCGGTCTTGAGCCGATATACGACCCGCCGCCTCGGCGTTGCATCATCCTCCGCGTCCGACGCATCACTGTCTTCGTCATCGACCAAACCCTCGACAACGCCGCGCATAAACCATCGGTCGTGGCTTACGACGACGACCGCGCCCTCCCAGTCCCTCAACGCCTCTCGCAGTGCCGTCACTGTTTCGTAGTCGAGATGTGTTGTCGCCTCATCGAGCACGAGGCAGTGCGGGTGCTTCCACAAAAGTCGTGCCATCTCTAGACGGACGAGCTGCCCGCCAGACAGCTTGCAGACGGGTGTGTCCGATGCGATTCTGCCAGGCAAGCCTAGTGCGCCCAAAAAGCCACGGATTTCGCCTTCATCCAGCTCTCCAGATACCTCTGTCGTCAGTAACGCCAAAGAGGTCAAGGTCTGGTCCTGCTTGCCCATCTGTTGCAGCTTTTCAACGGCATGTTGGGAATAGTAGCCCAGTCTCAGTCGAGGGTGCATCGACACAGTTCCCGTCGTCGGCTTCATCTCCTCGACTAGCAGCTTGATCAGTGTCGACTTTCCCCCTCCATTCAGTCCCAGTATACCAATTCGATCTCCCATGCTAACGGAAAGAGTAATGTCTTTCAAAACGAATGGGGCCGGTGTCTTACTGCCCTTTGTGGTTGGATAGCGGAAAGACACCTTTTCCAGGGATAACAGAGGTCCAGGAAAGCGGAGCTCTGGCGGCGCCGGGAGCAAAATACTTACGGACCTCTCATCTTGTGGAACCTCGACATCGCTACGACTCGAAAAATGGTACCCTTCCCGGTCTCGGTTCAACTTGAAGCGTCCGCCCTTGGCACTTACTTCCATGCCGAAGCGGTCATCGAGCTTCTTCTGCCGGGACTTGGCTTGTCGGATTTTGTTCTGGTCGTCTTTGGCTTTGCCTTCCTTCATATTTTTCTGGATAGTCTGCTGAATGTGCTCTTTTTGCTTGTCTTTTGCCTCCTTCATCTTGGTGAGGTAGAGTTTCTTCTCAGCGCGACTGGACTCATACATGGGCAAATCTCCATGAAAGTAGGTCAGGCCCTTGTCCTTGATGATGAGCAGATCCGTACAGAGCGAGGTGAAGTCGCGATCGTGGGATACAAGGATCAGGGTCGGCGGGTCAGCACCGTCGGCCAAGGACGTCAGGTACTGTTGAAGCCACATGATACCGAAGAGATCGAGAAAGTTGGTCGGCTCATCCAGGATCAAGATATCCGTCTCCTGTAGAAGGGAGGCAGCGAGTGCTGTGCGCATCTTCCACCCGCCCGAGAGACTCGACACCGGTTTCTGCATGTATGCATCGGTGAAGCCCAGGCCAGTGAGGATCTTCTTTGCATGGGACTCTACGTCGGCAACCTTGGACGGCTCTGTCTGAAGCTCTAGCTCGGCCAGAAAATCTGCGGCCTCGCTGGTCTCTCTGGCCAGGGCATCCGGTGTGATATCCTGATCTTTCTCCTGGTACCTTTCATGTTCTCATCAACCTTTTTGAACAGGAATACGGGATAGACGCCTACTTACACTACATCAAAAGTCGCAACCTCTTTCTCCATAGCGATCAGGGCTTTGCGGGCTTGCATGCCGCGGGCGCCACTTCGAAGTCTTGCGTCCTTGTCTTTGAGGAACAGCTCCTTCTGAAGTCTATCGTACCGGACTTTACGCAGGCTGCGCAGGGCGCCGTAGGCATTTGAGCTTTCTATGCCTCTGGACAATACTGTACATACCAGAATAATTTAGTCACAGCCGAGAAACTTGGACATTACAAGCAAGCATATAGAGATGATCAAGTCACGATAGAGAGATGACGGGTTTTCAAAAAACGTACCATCTATCTCCTTTTGAAGGGCCTGACGCGCGGTAGCACGTTCAATCACTTCTTCGAGGACGCAGAGGCCGTCCGATTCATTTGCTTTGGCGCCCTCGTATAATTCAGTCGCCGAATCTCTGCCCGCGTCCGTCTGTTGCAGTATCGCGACTCGGGTCTCCTCGGGTATGCCCGGGATGAGCTTCTCCGCTATCGCCTTGAGCAGTGCTATATGTGTCAGAACCCCCCACGATTAGAATATTCCATGGCGTTGGACCGTGGAAATACACAACTCACTCGACTTGCCCGTCCCGTTCCGGCCTACCAGTGCATATCGCTGGCCCGCCTTGAGCCGCAGCTGGGCGCCGCTGAGGATCTCGACGCCCTGGCCCCTGGATTTGGTCTTGCCGCCGGCGCCCTGCGGCCGGGCGGCGCTGACGGTGATGTTCAGGCCCTCGACGTCGAGCTGGGCGGGCGAAGTATGTAAGCTTTAGTATAGGTGGGTATATAATGTCGCGGGCCAAAGGGACCGGGACTTCTTACCTCGCGGTAGTTGGGCGCGGTAATGTCGAAGCGCGTCTGCTTCGAGGTGCACACGATCGTGGCGACCGACTCGGCGGCCATGGACGTCATTGTAGCAGGAAATGGGAGAATTTATCGCTTCCGGTCTGGGTTGGTGCGAGTGTATGTGGTTGTTGTGTTGGATGGTGGATTCGCGCCGGGCGAATGTATAGGCGGATGGATACTATACGAGAACAGAAACTACGACAGACGCTTCTGGAATGGTAGAATTCTCGTCTTGTTTAGATTTTCCCGCAATAAAAAAAAAGATAGAAAAGCTTCAAAGGAGGAATAACGACGAAAACATACGGACTTCTTGAATTATTTGCATTTTGTCCCGCCAAGGCAATCTCCGTCCTCTGATTGGCGGTGCTCTTGGTTGATTCAATATGATTCATTTTTTAGGGGCGTCGTAGCTTCCCCCGCGATTTGACTCAGGCCGAGCACAAAAGTCCTACGTTATCTGTGCGGCTGAGCAGGTACAGATCGTATAGTACCTCGTGGGGAGAAAATTGACGAAGATGTCGGATGCGGGATACTCTCTGGGCGTACGATTGAATTCAATGAACAGGACACGCACAATCAACTCTTTTGACTGATATCTTGGATGTCTGTACCAAAAAATCCTAATAACCCAAGCAGGAGATCTATATGCCTCTAATATCAGACTATATCTGTACTCGCAGTGCACTCCTGCTCACGTTGATCCGTGCTTACCTTGTCATCAATCATAATACGAAACTGGAAGAAAAATTGAAGGCAAAATAAAAGTAGAAAGTCCCGTCATATATCAGGTTTATTCCACAATAGATGGATGAACCAGTAGTCGCAGATGAGGCTTGTCCTCCATGGTCACAGTCATCGAGCCTCCGCGTGGTATCTCGACAATGGTGCCGTCGATGCAGACCTTTCTCCAGCGCGCATCGTCCTCCCGGGTCGTGACCCGGACTTGGCGGACGGCCTCGTAGCCGACCTGCTCCTGGGTCTTTTCGCCGTCGTCATCCGACTCCCACTGCATGCCCACGTGGCTCCCGCCGTTGTAGGCCGCCATCATGATCTCCATGGTCTTCTCGGGCGAGACGGGCCCGAAGTGGACCAGCCGTAGGACGCCGTCGAGCGGCCTGCTCGCGGGCGATATGGTGAACGTCTTCTCGAGGTCCGACAGCGGCGTCGACAGAATGTACGCGTGCCTCTCCCGGCCTATCGTGCTCGTCGACCCCTCGGCGGCCGTGGCCAGCTCCACCGAGGCGTGGTACGCGTGGTTCTCCTTGAGCAGCTCGGCCGCCACCATCTTGAAGCGCTCGCTCCCGTGCCGGCGGTACGCGGGCGTGTCGCTCTCCCAGACCAGCTGCGAGTGGAAGCCGTACGACGCGACGATGGCGCCGTACAGCTGGGTCACCGCGTCCGACTCCTCCTTGATCGTCTCGCCCTCATTTATATCTGACGGCGATGCTGATGACGCTTCCTTGTACACGATCGTCCGCGAGCCCGCCGAGAACTCGACCTTGAACGAGGGCAAGGGCCGCGGACGCCCGCGCAGCAGGGTGCGGAGGCCGAGGACCAGCGACGAGGGCCCGTCCTCCTCGCCCGCCTTTGCTGTGTACAGCGGTTTGTGCACCGAGTGGAACAGGCCGTTACCCGTGCCTAGCGGCAGCATGGCGACCAGCGGGAGGAGCGCCGCCGCGTCCTCGTCGTCGTGGTCGCCGGGCGCCTTGCCGTTCAGCAGCTCGATGGCGCCGCCGTCGCCACTCAGGAGTACGACGGTATGCTGCAGGCGCGAGCCCTTGGCCGAGATGTTGAGGTCCCGCGCGAACCGCTGGATGCTCTGCGCATCGCGGGTCACGAGCAACGTGTACGGGCTGCCGCCGTCCTCTGGACTCGTCGACGACTGCTTCCTCTCCGACAGGCCCACGTGTCCGAGGAGAGGCCGGAGCACCAAGTCGTAGAATTTCGAGGCGAGGCCCGTCCCCGAGCCGGTCGACACCACGACGTGGATCTTCCTGTCGGGCGCATCGCGCAGGTAGTCTGCCGGGCCATCTGCGAGTAGGAACTCTGAGAGTACCGACTCGGGAAGATGCTGCACCTTGCTCTTCACGAGATCATATGGTTTCTCCGTGTCCTTCAGGTCCTCCTTGACACTGAAAACGTTATAGCCCCCCTCCCGCGCCGAGTCCTTGCTGATGTAGACGACCTGGTGCGTCGGAAAGAGTCCGCTCTGGTCCGATATGGCTTGGCCAGCTGCGGCGGACTGGCCGTCGGTCGCCATTTTAGTATTCTGCAGTGACTTGATCACCAATTTTTATAGGACAAAAAGTAAGGAAAGAGTTGACCAATATACGTTGTGATTGCGATGATTCTGATGTTTGATGTTCTGCTTACGAATCGTGTGTATACATTGGCAGCCTGAAGGCGTGCTTTCACCTGAGACCCACTTTGGTCACATGAAGTCGGGCGCGGCATACAAGTACTGCAAGTAAGACACTAGAAGTACAAGAAGAGACTTGGCAGGCTTCTCGTGTACAGATTATATGTTCGATGCCTTGCAGCTTTGTCTTAGTCTTTAGGTAAGCTGTCACCTTGCCTTGGGTCTTGGGTCGGAAAATGCAAGTATACCTGCGTTAGCTTTAGTGACCAGCAGCGGGAGCCTACAGAGTATAGCAACCTGACATTCTGAACGGATAGCGGGACGTGCAAAAATATCAATTCGAGGAAAGTTGGCGGATTCTATTTTCCTGCTCAATTCATTCTGTATTGATTGATGTGGGTATCTGTGTCGTAGAATCTGATCATTCTACCATGTGTCGACGTGGGCTTCAGCGTGCGGCTCTTCGCTAATGTCCGCTTGCCCTGCTGAGTGGTCCCCAGTTCTCCTTGGGGTTCATCTGATATCTGGTCAGACCCTTCTTCGTCTTGTCCTTGCCCAAGGATTGGTCAAAGACGACTTCAAGCTTGTCGATCTCGCTCTGCTCTTGACTCTTCTCTTGATCACTGGCCGGGCCAAGTCTTAGTAGCTTGTACGCAGCACTACCTTCCTTGATCTTGTCTGTTCGGACAGGGGCCTTCTGTCGAACCCATTCTCTCATGACGTGCCAGATGATCGCCCAGGGAGCGTTCGTCTTGATACTTCCCGGCTTGCAGTGACTACGCGTGACTTCGTAGCCAAGCCCACGAAGTGCTCCGCGGAAGCTTTCTTCGTCTGGGCATGCACAGTGCACTGCACCTGCGAGATACGAGGGGTGGAAAAAGAAGGGATATGGTTCCAGAGCAGCAAGTTCATCGTCCTTGCATGCTTCTTGACCATCCTCTGGGGCGGGCAGAGACAGTTCCTCGAGTGCCGTGTGCAGCATGCCCTCAATTCTAGGAATAGTTCCATATACTTCCTGAGACACTTCCGGAAGACTGGACAAGATTCGCTGTACAAACTCAGCCGAGTGCAGAGGTCCGGCATACATGGGGCCACCCAGATGTGTCGTGCCACCGCAGTGCTTGCAGCTCGCGTCAACGGTGGGTGCTTGAGCAAACCCGTGTTTATAATAAACGCCTGCAGCCTTCTTGTTGGTGACTTTTTTGTTGCGGAGGAGCAGCTGAGTTTCCCAAGCTCCACAGCCTTGATCGCAGCTGTACACATTCATGGTTTTGCCAGCTAGAAATTTAACAGAGGCAGGGGACTTCCTGATGCGGACAAACACTCTCAGATAGTAGTCAATGGACAAACTGAGTAAGGGCTCGATAGCAAGGCCATGACGTGCAGCAGTGGTTGCTAGCGCATTCAGAACAAGGCGCAGGCCAACTTCGTGAGAGTGAAAACCTTTTACAGTAACACCTCCATACAGCGCAAATGCCTTTTCGGGATAGCCGTTCGAGGCAAAAACGCCAGAGTCGGTGCAGGTAATGCAAAGCAGGCCGCCGTCGTCGCGCACAGCATGAATTGCGGCGTCGAAGAAAGTGGCAGCAGTTCCGTACGGGTCGAGGTCGATGACATCGTACTTTCCTGACGGGGCGTTGGGGCCCTTCTTGAAACCTCGAGGGTTTGTCTCGTGCTCTCGAGTGACTTCCTCAGCGATCAGCGAGTACATGTGCGCACGTGCATCACCTTGAGTAACATTGACCTTTGCCTCGACTCCGTTATGCGCCACGTTGCGCTTGATGGCTTCCACGGCGGATGGCGTAAGGTCGTTGGACGTGACTGACGTGACGAAAGGCAACTCTTGAGTATACCGTAGGGCTCGCAGACCAGTGGCGGATAGAGCGTCGAGAATGGTAAACTTGGGAGGGTGTAGATTCCTCGGCTTGGGAGCACCATTGGACGTGTCCGCCTTCGGCTCTCCTGTCTCTGCGCTTTCCGACGAAGGGGCCTGAGATTCCTTTGGCTGCTCCTCGGAGATATCCATGGGATCGCCAGATTGTTCGGGTGCTGAAGCTGTCGCCTCGGAAACGGGTGCAGCCGCATCCGCCGGTACAGCTGGAGCAGCGTCATGTTTTTGCGTTTTTCCATCCTCGGCCTCGGCCTCGTCCCTCTTTCGCTTCTTATTTATAATCTTCTTCTCGGTGGCGGCGCGCCGCCTTGCGACTACTTCCTCGCCATAAGCCTTGATGGCAAGGACGGTGAGGTCGCGGTTGAACTGCTGAATGGGGTTGTAAAACACCTTTTGCTGTTCCTCCTCGGTCGGGGCGTCTTTCGAATCGTCGTCTACTTTGGTAGCTGGGTTCAGAATACGGCCGAGACCTTCCTTGACCTCGATGAACTCCTCGCCATCTACGGTGACTCTTCGCGTGTTGACAGTAGTTTGCGCCTTGGCCTTGGCCTTGTTCTTGGATTGCGTAGCCATGGTGCGGGCGACCTGGAGCAGCCGATTTGTATTAATGGGTCGGATCACCTGTCGGGAGATGGCATATCGCAGAGTCGCAGAAGTTGTGAAGAGCATTCAAGAGCCCTGCCTCGGCAGATAGAATAGTTGTCCGCCTGTGACTGATGGGCAATTGCTGATTGACCTATCAAGCGCTGCAGCGACGCCGAAGCTGTTTGCGACCTCGAAAAAAATAATGGTTCTGCCGGGCGGTAAGGTTTGTAAACGCAGTACAAACGGATAGCGCCGTCCCTCAATCAATGGACCCCGCGTTCAATGTGCCCTGCAGGACATCAATTGTACCATGCAAAGCTGTCCCACACCACATTGATTTATCAGTGGGTCCACTCTACACGACGCCAGACGCGACCAGACGCGTCCCACTTAGCCTGGGAGCATGCAATACTATTGACAACTTTTAATACAACACAAAACCAATGTCGACTACTTTTCATGATTTGTAGTGGACAACTTGCGACGACCAGAAAATAGCTGGCTGTGCCCTCAAATGTGGTAATACGAGTAAATAAGCCATCTCGTCACCATGATCACGGCCTCGTCGCCCGTCGCCTATCCCCCAAGCTCTTCGCCCCCGGCTGCGAAACGGCCAAACCCAAGTCGTGATCCAAAGTCGCGAACGCGCGGGAAAGGTGGCTTTTTAATCGACGATGACTCCGACCAAGAGGAAGAGCCCGCTGCGAAGCGTCGTATGTTAAACAGCTCCAACGACAATACTACGGTCGAGTCAACACAACCGTCGTCTCCTCCTGTACCTCTGAATCTTGACATCAGCGGGCTGGACAAGCCGCCTTGTCAATCGCAGAATGAACCCGATTCTCGCAACAGCAATGGGCCTGGGTTATATGGAAATGTTTCGCTCGAGCAATTGCTGCGATCCAACCGTGTCACGACAGCAGATTCGACCCCTGTTTCGAGACAACCGCAGGCGGCATACAAGATCAAGACTTGCTCTGGCAAGACTGTCGATGTAAAGACGCGCAAGGCATCTTCAGCCCCATCATACGAAAGCATGGTGGCATCCCGATCCAAGACGAAAGATGGCCGAGCAACACGCGCCTACTACGGTATCGACATCCACGAGTTGGTCACTGCTGCGAAGCAGGAAATCGAAGCAAGCAAGACAGTCGAGGAGAATTCTGCCCCTGATCATCCCATGCCTACTATAGAGGCACCGACGAGAAAAGGCTCAAAGAAGACACTACTGTGGACGGAAAAATACCGGGCCAGGAAATTCATCGATCTGTGTGGTGACGATGGTACCAACAGGCATGTGCTGCGATGGCTGAAGCGCTGGGATCCCCTCGTTTTCCCTGGGGCTTCAAGGTCACGGCCTTCGGGAAGGAGAATTCAGGTCGAAGAAGAAAAGCCACACCGCAAGATCCTCATGCTCACGGGCCCGCCTGGCCTGGGCAAGACCACTTTGGCTCACGTCTGTGCAAAGCAGGCAGGCTACGAGGTTCTGGAGATCAACGCAAGTGACGATAGAAGTAAAGATGTTGTCAAGAATCAGATCCGGACGAGTTTGGGGACGGAGAGCGTCAAGACGGTGCAGCACAAGAAAGTCGACCAAGGTGAACAGCCCAAAATTGCGCGTCCGGTCTGCGTTGTCGTCGATGAGGTTGACGGTGTTGTTTCTGGCTCTGGCGGCTCTGGCGATGGAGGATTCATTAAGGCCCTCATGGACCTCATAAGCCTGGGCGAGAGAAACAGCTCTGGACAGGCTGCGCAGAACACTGGGCGCAAGCAGAAAAAGACCGACGATTTTCGACAGATGCGACCTCTCATACTCATCTGTAACGACGTATATCATCCCTCACTCCGGCCACTGCGTCAGTCCAATCTGGCTGAGGTGATTCACGTTGGAAAGCCGAGCATTGATTCTGTGGTCAACCGTCTCAAGAGCGTTTTTGAGAAGGAGGGTATTCCTTGCGAAAAGGATGCTGCGCGCAAGCTTTGTGAATCGGCTTGGGGTATGAGCAGTGGCATGGACGCGAAAAAGGGGGCACAGAGCAACGCGGAAGGAGACCTCAGAGGAATCATGGTGGTCGGAGAGTGGGTTGCTGGTCGATTAAAGGCTGCGGCACTTGAAGGACAGCTCCGCCTGACCCGACAGTGGCTTGATCAGAACATCGTTCATGATCTGGCACATGGAGGCGGCGGAGCACGAGGTCTTGGCCGAGGCAATACCAAGGACATCGTCACGCGCATCTTCCAAGAAGGCGCAGGTTTTCCAAAAGGTACGCTGGCTATCGCCAAGTCGGCAGCTCCCCTCGGCGAACAGCCCCAAGCACAGCTCAAGTTCTCCGAGCAGACCAAGAAATATGCCATGGAGAGACTGAGAGAGATGGTCGAGACCAGTGGCGACGCCGACCGTGTCGTGACGGATATTTTCTCCGAGTATCCCAATCATGAGCTCAACGACGACTTCTTCCTCACCAAGCCCAACGAGGCCTACGAGTGGATGGCTTTCCACGACGCCTGCTCGTCGAGGTTGTTTGGAAGCCAAGATTGGGAGCTAGCGCCATACATCAGCCAGCCCATCCTGGCTTGTCACCATCTCTTTGCAACGCCGACGAGACATTCTCAGATGATGTACCAGAAACGTGGACAAGATGAGGAAGAGGCCCCTCCACTTCCTTTCTCCGGACCACGTGCAGATTTCTCGGCTTATGAAGCCGAGAAGGGCAATCGCGCTATGCTTCAGGAGCTGCATGCTCAATTGCCGCCGACACTGATGCGCTCATTCCGCAGTGCTGAAGATATCTCCACTGACTTCATCCCATACCTGGCCCGTCTTGTATCACCCGACGTGAAACCAGTAGTCGTCGGTGGCAGTGGCGACCAGAAAGGAACGGCAAGCGTCAGGAAAGAGGCAGAAAAGCTGATGGTCAAGCGTGCAGCGGATGCAATGTTGGATGCGGGTATTGTTCTTCAGCGTGGAAAGATCGAAGGCGATGCTTTTACGCGCCCGACTTGGGTATATCGAATGGAGCCGTAAGCGACCAAATGCGCCTCAGATTCTCGAGTGATATGGCTAATTGGACTTAGTGATCTTGACGCTTTGTCTACCTTTGAAACATCAGCTGCAGTTCTCCACGGTACACAAGCACCGACTCGATACGCAGTTCGTCAGGTGGTCGACCAGGAGATGAACAAGTTGACCATTCTGCGGGAAAACGAGGCAAGACAGGCCCGATACAAGGCCGGCAATCCACACGGCGAAGACTTTTCGTTTGAAAGCAAAGATAGCACCAAGCCCAAAGGACCTGCTCTGCCTATCATACCGGTGAAGAAGGATTTCTTCGGCAGGGTCATCAAGTCGGACCCGAAACCACTTCAGGAGACGGACGGTAACATTAGTAAGAAACCCAAGGACGACAAACTGGGCCAAGGAGAGCAAAAGGTATGGGTAACTTTCCATGAAGGTATGAACAATGCTGTAAGGAAACCAATATCCTTGCATGAGTTGCTGCAAGGACTATAATGAGTTATGCATGGTGTTCCAGTGGTCATGGACTTTTTATGTAGCATTTAGCATTGGAGTACATGGTAGACATTTTGCATATCTATGAGAGTATTATAAAGAAACGACAAGTAAGAATAAGTGTTCTTGTAAAATCCCTTATAAAATTAATTAGTAGAATGTTGTGTTGTGATCCAACAAAGTCAAGGTTTCGCTGGGAGAAGTCGCATTCTTTAACCACCTGTGCATCACGTCATGCCTCAGTCGAGCAAGTACTAGGTACCCACCAACAAATGATCGGCCTCAAGTGCTGCCATCGAAGTGTTCCAATTGCAGCACAAACACCATGATACATAGAACAAGACCAGCCCAACTCGTCGTCAATCCTTTTACGAGTCGATTTATCAAGCGCGCCATGAGTTCCAAGCCAGAGGGACCCATCTATTTCGGACCTTTCGAGGTCACCACTCAGGTAAACCTCCCTGCTCTTCAAGAACCAGCCAACCTCAGCACGGTGAAGCTGGTCAGACGCGCGTTCCCCAGTGTCAAACGAGGAAAGCCCACGATTAAAGCTGCGATATACGACCGCGATTTTCTGGGCCATTTTACTGACACATGACTTACGATAGGTCTTCATGACGACGCCACACTCGTTTGCCCTGGTGAACATCAAACCCCTGATCCCGGGCCACGTCCTGGTGGTGCCGCACAAGCCCTACAAGCGGCTGACGGACCTGTCGGCGCCGGAGCTGACGGATCTATTCTCGACGGTGCAGCGGGTCCAGAGGATGCTGGCACGGTACTACTTTACCTCTTCTTCTTCATCGCCATCGTCTTCTTCTTCCACAGCAGCCACCTCCTCCTCGGACAGTAAGAGCAGCAGCGCGGACGAGGAATCACTAAAGACGAAGAAGAAGCCGGCCCCGGGCACCCCCGAGGCGGGCTCGTTCAACATCGCGATCCAGGACGGCAGCGAGGCCGGGCAGACGGTGCCGCACGTGCACGTGCACGTGATACCGCGGGTGCGGTCGCGGGGCACGGCCAAGGAGGGCGACGGGCCCGGCGACGCCGTCTACGAGCTCATGGCCGCCGAGGAGGGCAACGTCGGCGGCGGCTTCTGGGACCGCTGGGCCGACGAGGTCGGCCGCCCGACGCCGGGAGGAAGGTTCGATCGCATCGAGGACGCCGAGCGCAAGGCCAGGTCCCTCGGCGAGATGGAGGACGAGGCCGAGGTGTTTCGGCGGGTCCTGGCCGAGCTTGATGGGTGAGAGATGCGACGGGGCGTGGCGAGGAGAAGGAAACCTGGGTTTGTGGTGAGCAGGCTCCGGAAACGCTGGGCTCGAAGCCTCTCTGCTGAGGTTCCGATCGACCATGACGGTGCAGCGGTGGCTGTCAGTACGAATTCATGATTATCGTAATGGGTTCTTGTATCCGTACAGCAAAGAAACGTTCAGCACCTGAGGCGAGAACAAAAATATGAGGTCGGGGATAATGACCTATAGCTTACATAGATATACATCACCTTAAATGACCGAGTTAATATCTATGATGCTGCTCACAATGCTTTGGGGAAATCTGACTTCCTATAGACACAAGATGAATATTTAAGCTATACTAGGGGACTGAGGCGCTGGTGTTGTCTCGGCAGCTTCAGAGCTCCCTCCCTGTGTAGCTGCGCGCCGGGCCTTTGCGCCAGCCCTGAGTTGATCCCATTTCTCCCTATATCGATCGAGATAAGCCCGAAGCTTTGTGTTGTCCTTTTGCAGGTCTTCTATCTGCTTGTTGAACAAGGCCATCTGGTCTTCGAGCTCCATGGTCCTCTTTCTGAGCACCTCGTCACCAGTGCTACTACTCCCGCTTGCAGCAGGCTTGACGGCCGGTGTATTCGGCGAAGCAGGGCGCATGAGCCGCATGCTCTCGGCCAGTCGCATTCCGGAGTTTTGCGACATGGACTCGAAGGCGTGGAGCCTCTTGCTCAACTTGTCCAGCATGTCCTTCAGGCTCTTGTTTTCGAGATACAGCTCCTCGACCACATTGTTCAGCTCCTTGTCCGAACGGCTCTTTCCCGTCTTTCTCCTGAGGCCAGGCGACGGGGGACCCTGAGACTCCTTAGCATCTACAAAGTCGTCCTCGTCCTCCTCTGCCACGTTGCTTAGTTCGCCGAGCACCGACGCTTCCATCCTGCGCTTTTCTTTGTCAGCATAAGACAGGATGCTCGCATATGATGCCGTATGGCCACTGGTAGGCACGACGTAGAAGGAGTCTGTGGCGAAGCGGCCGTCGCGGTTCAGCGCGTTCATGGCGGCTTTCGAGATGAGCTTGTTGAGGTCAGGTTCCACGGAAACGGTCGCCGACGCCTTGTGCCTGATTCTCTTCTGTACTTGTGGTTCCGGCGCTGGGGCTGGGGCCGTAGAAGCGCTTTCCTGAACTTGGTCCTCACTGATAAGAGGCAGTCCAGCGAAAGCGAGCGGCGCAGAGATCCTGTTGATAATACTACCAAACGCACTGTAGAAGTTTGAGAATCCGCCATCCTGGGATGAAGACGGACTATCGCGGGTTTTAGAAAGTGTCCTGTCACCATCGCTGGATCGTCGCTCCAAGCTGCCTTGCCGGCTGATTCTTCCCGGTGCCGATGGGCCAGGTCTGTCGGCATGTTCAATCATGCTCTGCATCTTGGACTTCGACCCAGACCCGGACTTTTGTATGGTATGCGCAACATTGCCTGGGACCTCGGTGTTTGAGACGCTCGGGTTGAGAGGTTGAGAGCGGTACTTGGATCGCGGGATTCCACGAGCAGAAGCTAGATTGCTAGCAATCGAGGCACCGAGGTCGCGTGCGGGATACCTCTGCTGTTTCGGTAGGGTTGGCATCGGTTGGTTGATCTTCTCGGCCGCCGCGGGATGGCTTGGTTCGTCGCCCGAATATGCATGGCTGGAAGACTCGGATGCTGCAGGCTCGCCCTTTTCCTCGGTTGCCTGCGTCGCATCCTCCGAAGCGGTCTGCTGCAGTTTCGCTCGCTCCAGCGGTGCCCTCAAGAGTTCCGACAGCCGTTGGTGATGCTGTTCGAGCAGTCTCAAAGTCCTCAACGCCTCCACGCTCGTGGTGTTCTTGGCGGCATTTGCGAATTCGCCTGCTGCCCTGGTGTGTTCGTTGATGGCGACTGTAGAGTTGGAGGCATGTGTGGCCTCCGAGGCAGCCCGCGCATGGTCGTGCGCCTTTCCATGCTACATGTCAGCATGGCGGACGAGAGATCACTGCTTCTTGATGCGACCTACCTTGATCAAGGGCGAGGCTTCCATGTCGCCGAACTTGCTGATGTATGAATTTCAAAATCGCCGTTGAAAATGGGGTCAAGATAGGCGCATCATTCGAGAAGGAGACAGAGCCGGATGAGTCGTAGTATGGCAAGAGACAGTCACAGTCTGGTTTGGGTTGAGGCAAACCGAGACGTCGTCGCTGGCTTGCGACGGTATTGTCTCTAACGACGCCTTATCACTGCGCTGCGCTGGGACGATAAGCGCAGGGCAGGGAAGATCGGAGCAGGCATTGGATGCCCAATCCCACGCCTGGAAAGGTTCTGGCGTAGAGGGGTAGAGAAATGGGACAGGTAGTATTGGGATTGCATGGATATCCCAGCTGCATGCACTAAAACAGGCTGGAAACCATGCTGGAAAAGGCACTGGTCAAAGCCCTGCTCAGCCCGGAATGGTGCAAACGCGGGGAGCTGCCAGGTGGTGGACAAGGCGCTGCGTCGGTTCCCCGGGCATCTCTTAGCTCTGGACCGGTGCAAGTCATCACTGACAGCAGACAGCTCCAGCTTTGACTAGTTCAACAAGTTGAAATTCGATCGATCTATAGTAGCTGGTAGCTGGTATCTATAGCAGAAAGTCGAGTAACCTAGGTAATTATGTCATACTTGCGCAGTCGAAGACGACGGGGCAGGCTCTGGTGACATTGATCTTTGAAGTAATCGTCAACTCTGGCTTGAATGGGTTTAGTTACGTGCCGGACGTGATGAGCGCCTACCTACATTGTACCCTGCCTTGGCAATCTGGATACAGTAAGTTCACGTTCACGCCCGGATGTTGGCCGTAGTTTCAATAGCACAAAGAGGGAATAGCAGCTTATGACCAAACAGACTGCAGGAGCTATTGCTCCTGATCGCTGATGATTTGTTTCGTGCGTACATGCAGTCGGTACTTGGCTGCCAATAGCCTGTCTCGGTTGTGCAAGCTTCGGTTCGGACAATCAGACAAATAGACGTGATACCGTGAAAAAAAGCTGCGGCGAAGCCACTCGACTACTAACGATATTCTTCCAGACTGTTCGATCCTGCAGGGTCACCATTCTTCTCTGCTAATATTTCCACATTTACCGTCGACCGCCGGGTCCAGAATAGAAATACTGGGTACTTACGAGATCCGTGCCGGCATCCCGGATCAAGGTCAACCGTCAACGTGGATTTCTCTCCCGGCGCGCAAATTACCTGGCCGTCCTGACCGTTTTCTGTCGTTTAGAAATCATGACGACACTCTAACCTGGCCTCTTGAGAAAAACAACAATCGGCCGCGATCACGCCTTTCTGTGCAGACACATCAACACCCGCCAACTCAACCGAGACTGCACTCCAACCATTGTTTGCGAATGGGAACCTACACGGAAACTGCGCGTCTGCCCTGCTGAGACACTCCAACGGCCTTCAAAACAAAAACTCGTTTGCGCCGTGCGCCATGGACAACGACGACCACAGTGGCCGCGGTGCCAAAGTTGCAAAGCTGTTGCCAAAAGGCCTCGCAGCCACGCGGCGATGGAGAAAACAACCGTCGAAAGAGAGTTTTGGGTCGGCAGCAAGCGGCGAGGATGGTCCTCGCGGTCGAAGCCCTCATAGTCGCAGTGCACTATATTCCGATAGCTCCCCCTTGGACACGTCCACGGCGCAACCAGCAGCCGACCACTTTCCCGGTGATGGGTACGGAGATGAGGAAGATGGAGATGTCACGCCCGTAGTTGATGATTGGGAACCTGATGTGTAAGTTGCTATATTTAATTGCGTCCCCTTAGCCCACCACCCCCTTTATCTCGACGGTTCAATTTATTACTCTGGCTGGCCTGTGGAAAGCTCCCATATGGCAATTGGATTCAAGCGGATTCAGGCGGATTGCAAGCTTGGGAGCACCGCCAAGACCGGCATTGTGGGTAACAGCCTAGGTCAGCCATGTGGCTCTGTTTCTTTCTTTTCCTTTTCTCTTGTTCTGCTGTTGCAACCTACCCTATGTTACCTACTACCTACTACCCTGCACAGCGCTTTGGTAGCGGCATCCAAGCGGGAAAATGGCGGGAGCGCAAAACAAGGAAAGGCGGCCCAAATGCCACTCGCTACCTACCTACATACAATCTTCCCATTGCGATTGATGGATTGCTCCAAAGTAGACACCTGGCGAGCCTGCACTGCACAGATTAGTTGTATCTGCAGCATTCCCCGTACTTGATGCAAGATCTCCACGAGCAGTCCACAATTGGTTCATGCTACATTACATACGAGAGCCTCCTGTGTTCGCGATCCCTCTCAAGTGGATCGTGTCCGCGACTACATCATTTTAGACTTACTAGTCTTTGCGCTTCAGGCTCAGCTCGCGGCTTGCTCATCATCATCATTCGGGTCCAGCCCCCAGACCAAGAGCAGAGCCCCCCAAAGGAGCCAAGGAGCCCCCTATACTTACTAGGTAGTTCCTAGGTGGCAGAGCAGCTCTAGCTGTCTAGCTTGGGAGGTCTTGAACGTCTCCAAGATCTGTTACGTACTCAAACCTCCGTTCCCCCCTCACGGACCCTTTGTTCTGGACTGGTCGACCTCTCGGATCTTTTCTTTTGTCACAACCGTCTCTGTCTATACACCAGAGCTCTACTTGTGCATTTCTTCCCAACGACGACCTTGTTTAACCCACAAAGTCGGCGAGAGTTGCTGCACTGCTCGCATACTACCATGTCATTATCCCCTGCCAGCTAATCAGGCACATCGCATACGCATAGCCAGCCTGCAGTCTACCACTGTTACCCGCTCGTCCCAAATTAGCATATAATCTGACACGGCGGGACATTTGCAGATCACCACTCCGACCCACCGGTCCTTCCACGCACCCGTCACAAATAGGACATCTAACAACTTCATCACCAATCATTCAAGCCGAACACGCACCCCAGGTGCACAACATCGACGAGCTGGCGAACACCGACAGTGACAGCCTTTCTAGGTCCGCGACCTACTCCGTGGCCATCTCTTCCAACACTCCCGACGACGACCCTGCGAGACCTGTCTCGGAGAGCAAAGCAAACACTCTACAGCCGCCTTTCAGTGCTGCAAACCGGCGGTCAAAGTCGCCCGCCGGAAGGTTCAAGGACGTCTTCAAAAGCAAGAGGAACACGAGCGCAACTCCAAGCCTGAGCAGCCAGGCTTCGACCGGTGGTATAGAGCAGGCAGACTTTGCTCCTGGAAACGCCTCGAGACCTGCCACCAGTTCAGGAGCCGAAATCAGCGAGGTCAAGTCGGTTTCCCCTGAAAGACGTCGTTTAAAGTCTCATGCCACGATCGACACTACGAGACGGCCACAGACACCACCTTCGGATCAGGCAGCGCCTGCAATAGTAAACACGCCCCCGACACCACCGCCTGCACGAAATCATTCCAGGGGAGCATCTGACTCGGGTCCTCCTGCAGTACCCAGTGTCACTGTCTCGCCGACGGGAAGCTTGGTATCTTTGCGACGAGCACGATCCGGATCAGCAGCGAGTCTTGGACCCAGCAAGTTAGCAAATATCACACTTCCACCCCTGACGCCAACTCCTGAGAACGGTCTCCCGCCAACTCCTGGGGGCTCTGGTTTCTTCTCGTCTGTATTCTCGGCGGCACAGAACGCTACAAATACTTTGAGCAACACGGTCACCTCCAGCATTGGTCTCAACAACAAACCGAAAACTCCTATCCCTGCCGAATCTCAAGAGGGCGACGGTGACACTACCGAAGTAGAGACCGGAACAGGCCAATCCAGAGAAACCACCATGGGTGAGCCTGCAGTCAAGACTCTGGGCCAGGGCGACCTGAGCCTCAGCCATCTCGGCATACAGGACAGCGGCAGCGCTGCTCCCACGCCCCAGCTCTCCAAATTTCCAGACCACCTTCAAGACACGCGGCGGCCTGAATCTGCTCCAGGGGCTCCAGAACAGGGCTCCCAACCGGCCCTGGCAGTCGAGGACTCTGGATACCGACCGCGATCTCTGTACGAATCCACAGGTGATCGGTCCCCGACTCCCAGTCTGTACGAAGAGAAGAGCGGCGGCTTGAATCGAAGCAGCAGCATTCGTAGCGCCATTGGCCGCCGGAGAAAGCGTGGCAGTACTGGAGGCACGGCTGGAACAAATGGTACCACCATTGGAGCAGCTATTGCAGCCGCAAATGCCAGCGTCGCTCATCCTAATGCGGCCGGAAGCGTGCCAAAATTGACCGGCTTTGCTGTGGCCAGCAAAAGGCGCAATCGCGATTTCCACACCCTGTTCAAAAGTGTACCAGATGACGATTACTTGATCGAGGACTACAGCTGCGCCTTACAAAGGGAGATCCTGGCTCATGGTCGGCTATACGTCTCGGAAGGACACTTGTGTTTCAGCAGCAACATTCTCGGATGGACCACGACACTTGTTATGAGCTTTGATGAGATAGTAGCTGTCGAAAAGAGAAGCACAGCGTTGGTCTTCAAGAATGGTCTCATGATCTCAACATTACACGCCAAGCACGTATTTGCCAGCTTCAGCAGCCGCGACTCGACATATGACTTGATCGTCAACATTTGGAAACTCGGCCATCCAACCTTGCGCAGCTCCCTGAACGGTGTTGTATTGGAGGAGACTGGCGGTGACAAGACCGAAAAGGTCACGGATCTCGACGCACCTGTAGATCACAGCGGTTCTGGCTCGGATATCGGCGAGGAGGATGCCAGTGAGGACGCGTCCGACGATGTATACGACGAGGATGAGGAAGGCGATGATGCTATCGAGGACAACACTGCCGCAGAAGCCAGCATGATTGATACAGAAGCCGACAGAGCAGCTACTCGCAAGCCTTCCGGAGCACAGGCTGTCAATGGTATGACGGAGAAGCCAGCAGCCGGTGCTGCAGCTCCCGCCGGCGCGACTGACTTCCCGGGTCCTGCCACCCATGCCCCGACTGAGTGTGGCGATGCTGCGACACATTACGAAAGACCTTTGGCAGATGAAGTGATCGCTGCGCCTCTTGGCAAAGTGTACAACCTCGTCTTTGGACCCGCCTCGGCCAACTTCATGGGCAAGTGGCTCACCAACGAGCAAAAGTGCTTGGACCTCCAGATGGAAGACAAAGTTGGTCTCACACAGGATAACAAGTCCAGGGGTTATACCTACATTAAGCCCCTGAATGCTTCGATAGGACCACGGCAGACAAAGTGTGTTGTGACGGAAAGCGTTGATGGCATTGATCTTGAAAAGGCTGTCAATGTGCTGGTGGTCACGCAAACTCCCGACGTGCCCAGCGGCAATGTGTTCAGCGTCAAGACGAAGTATTGTCTTTCATGGGCCGAGAACAATGCGACACGTGTGCAAGTCAACTGTACCATCGAGTGGACAGGCAAAAGTTGGATCAAAGGTATGGTCTTCTTCCACCCTAAGTGAGGATGTCTGTATTCTAACTAACATTGTCTAGGTCCCATTGAGAAAGGTGCCAATGACGGCCAAATCCAATACTGCAAGGATCTATTTGGCAGCCTCAGAGCAGCCGTCTCATCGCGGCCAGCCGCTGTTGGTGCTGCAGGAGTGAAGGGTGGCAAGAAGAAGAAGGGCAAGAAGCTGAACGAGGCATCTCGGGAATCGTCCAACGCAGCGGCGCAACCAGCCGCAAAGAAGGCGCAGGACTGGGGTGCTCTAGAGCCTCTGCACGGAATACTCGGGCCTGTTGTGGATATTCTCAAGCCGATACTGACTGGCAATGTTGTCTACGGCCTGCTCGTTGGGCTTCTGGTGGCCTCGTGGTTCGGCTTCGGCCTGAACCCGCGCAACAACGGCGGAGGATACGGACCCGGCATTGGATTCCCCAGTCACTCGGATCGTCTGATTGCGTACGAGGAAGTCTGGCGCAGAGAGGAGAGCGACCTATGGGACTGGCTTGAAGAGCGAGTGGGCCTTCACCGCATGCACGATGGCGCAGTGCCAGTCAGGAAGCATGTCGCTGAGCCGCGCGTTGTGGAGGATAGGCTACGGGAAGATAAGATGACGGGACGCGAGGTCGAGGAAGCCATCAGGGTGACCGAAGAAAAACTGCAACTACTGAGAGAGGTGCACAATCGGAAAAGCCCCAAGGCGTCGGGCCAGGAAAGAGTCTACACGAGACCCACAACACAGCCTGAGGCAGCGGAGAGCTGAAGGACAGAAGATATACGGCATACACATGCGCACACTTTTACTTTACTTTAGGGGAAACACGCCGTGTGGGCGATTCGGAGTTTCAAGCGTGTCCCAGCCAGTCGCCGTTGCGATGTCTACTACTACTACACTACGCGCATGCACGCGCAAAGCACTTTTGTTTTGTACTTTTACATTGTATATAAATAAGTAATAAATGTTTTCAGGATACTTGCATGGCATTCATCGAGTATGATTTTTTGTTCATCCCAGATGATGGTGACGGCATGATCCCACAAACACTTCGAAAGCGCCATGGTGTTTGTTTTGTGCAAGTCAGGTTTTACTCTCTTTCTCTGTGCCGCGCGGGCAGCAGATATCTTTTTATCTGATCCTGAGCTGCCCGTCTAGGATGCTACCACCTACTCTGTACTACCTGGGCCGCCAAGCCGGCAGTCCTCAGCTACATTATCTATCTGCACGTAATGCAAGTTGTACTACATACAGCGATCTGCGGGGTGATGTGCGCTGCGATATTACCTCGCCTCGCCTGTATGATGGGACCTACCTAGGTTAGGTAGTCAATCTACTTTACACCTAGACAGAAAGAATGTTGATGATTCATGGGCTTGGACTTCCTTTGTCCCAGTTTGAGGGGACGTCTTTGTGTCAAGTCGATGAGAGGAAACGAAATGTGGACGCGTAGAGAAATCAAAGATCGAGGCCTGGTTTGAGCTTGGGGGGTCCATGAGAAAAAGAAAAACTTGGGTTCGCGAAGCTGAGATTCAATTCATGATTAAACAGCTTGTAGCCGCTGTGTATCACTGTTCTTGATGATATTTTCAACGTAGATGGTGCGAATTCTCCGAGGCGATACTTTCAAGTGAACAGCAAACGGTGTGATAAAAATCTTGAATTCTTCGAGGGGATACGATATACTCGGAGGTTTCTCAAATATGCCTACCGTACATCGTGGCATTGTAATATAGGTCCTGTATACCTCAGCTTTATTATTATCGGCCTCACTGTATCGGAATCAGTCTTGGCGATGGGAGTACCACTTTTGTCTCCAAGAAGATATAGATGTCGATCTGGTGGTGATCATCACCCTGTCTGCTGGATAGCCAGGTTTCTTTTTTCTTATCCAGAAAACTCAAACAAACTGAACTAACCTATACAAATTGACATCAGAGGACGGATCAACTTTGATTTTTCGTGCGTTCAATGCTTAAAGAGTCTGTAGGCCCAAGAAAGCTTTATCCCTCTCCTATAAACGGCGGCGTCCTCTGTCTGCTCACATCCATAACTCCGCTCGACTGTAGTTAATCGATTCCGACAAGTAGCAAGGAAATAGACGCCACCACTCCATCTTTATTCCCTCGGGAGAGGGTCGAGCAGGCGTACCCGGATCGGGCAGGTGGAGTACGCCTCTACCAGTTGGGGGGTGGTATAAACCGGTTCCCGGCCAAAAACCTCCCGGCTTTTCTGTAGTGTGGGCGCTGCAGAGATCAGATGTTCCAGAAGCCGCCAAGACGTGTCAAGAAGCAATCGTGGATGGGTGGTCTGGGTCTGTAAGTAGGAGGCTGTACAGCCGCACACCACCAAAGACGACGCGTTGCCAAGAGTCTTCTTTTTTGGATTCCAAAACGTCTGTTCGCGCAGAGACTGCACGTCTTATCTACGTTGCCAGATCCGGGCTTGTCTGACAGTGGCAGGGGCATAGCACAGACAGGCCAAGCCATGCGTTCGTACATTTGCGTGTATCGGACGTCATGGACTAACAAGTAGGCGTTGCCCAGCAAATGCAAAGAAAGAGAGAAAGACAGAGGACGGCCGACGAGGACGCGTACTCGAGGCGGCGCCTCTGACCGGGGTCTCTTGGTGGACAATAGTTGGACTTTCCGGATTAGGAATGACAATAACGACAGTATGTTCGATTTGGGGTATACCTGATCCGATGCGCCTCCCCGCCCTCCCAACACCCGCTTCGGGGTTGCCCTCCCTATATGCAGTTTTGGTCCGGCTATAACACATGATTCTAAGAGAGGGATTCCTACATCCCGAGGTTGCTCTGAAGAGCACATCGTACAGGAATTCCATCTCCTGAATAGAGTGTGACAGATTGGCCCAAAGGCCTCCAGACAATGACCAAGAAAACCTGCAAAAAAACACACGCAACGCCGTCTCCCGATGCTGGTACTAGTAGTGTAATATGCGTAGGCAAACCTGTAAAAACAAATATCATCGTCTGCTCTGGACACCATGATTATTGTGGCCGCCGGCCGATATTTCCCACCGCACGCCATGCAAAGTCGCCTCCTGCTCCCAGCGATCTTCCCACGGTCCCTTGGCTGGGACTCTGGCAGCGGTGGGCGCCGGCGGCGACACCGGTGACAGAGGCATCAATTTCTCATCGTCCGACGACCTCGTCTCGTAGTGGCTCGAGCTCCGCGTCGGCGTCAGCTCGTTCATGCTGTACGATATGTCGACGCCCTTGGACACCCTGATACTGGTAAAGGGCGCACGCTGCGACATGGACGAGCGAGTGGTGTAGGGCCCGCCCGTGTCTCTTCTTTTTCTTCTCCGCTCGTCCTCGCCTCGCCTCCTCCGCCACCACCTCGGCACAAATGTATCGTACATCTTCTCGCGGAACGGCCGCGTGGTGCCAAAGACGATGAAGGGGACCAGCGAGGCCGTCACTCCAGGGAGGTCCTGCAACGCGACGCGTATGGCCTTGCTGGCGCTCGTGTTGGGTGCATCCGAGAGATAGTCGACCGAATTGTTCTGCTGCCCCGTGACCTGGAACGTCGCGATGCTGCACTCAAATATGGCCAGTGCGACAAAGGCGATGGTAAACCGGATGATCAGCCACTTGTCGTAGATCCCGCGAGCCCTTCGCCTCTTGTTTGTCGACGGCGGCCCATAGCTCCTCCTCGTGTCCGTGTCTGACGTCTCGAGATCTCTTCCGTAGCCCACAGTCCAGGTGCCAAAGTTGCTTCGCGACTGCACATAGCGAACGAGGATCAGGAGGAGAAAGATCGCTCCACCGCCACAGCTTACAATGACTGTAATGAAACTCGATCAGTCTACTTGTCTCCAATTCGTGGGGATCCCAATCAAAAAGAAGAACTCACATTCAAAGTCCGCAACAACAAGGAAAGCGACATACGACTCCTGAATCGCTCGGACTTGGAGAAGACATATGGTAATGAGTGGCAGGACCACGGACATGATTTTGCCTGCAATGTTGATGCGCGCGAAAGTTTTGCGCCAACGAGGCTTGAAAGACCATCCGTAGACTGAAGCGAGCAGCGAAAAGGCCCAAAAGAGGACAAAAGTCGCCTCGATGTTGTAGCATGTATACTCTGAAATACATGTATTAGTATAGGGACTCGAATCCTTTGGTCGGTCGTGGACGTACGTATGTAGAAGAAGACCAGGTCAATGCCCGGGGATCCGTTGGATAACACCAGTACCGGATTCCCGACATTGGCGACTCTGTTCTCCCAAGTGGCGATGGCGACATCTTCCCACCAGCTAGCACCAAGTCAGTCACCGTTTCCCCGAGTACAGATTGATTCAATTCTTACATGTAGTCATGGAGCTGTTGGATGATGCTGAATGTAGTCGATAGTAGCGGGAAGTAGGAAATACAAGCCACATCTTGAGATAACAGTCAGCTCCTGTCCATTCGCTGTACCAGCAGTCATGAAAAGATGACAACTTACAGCTCAGACGTTCATTGTGCGTCCACGCCAGCCACAGCATCAACACGTTACATATCCAACATATCACCGAGTAGAACAGCACGGCCGCCGCTACTCCTGTGGCCTCGGCAGGTAGCTGCCACATCGTCTTCTCGCGCTGGCGGTGGCTACGACGGTGAGGTCCAAGATGGAAGAGGAAGCATGGCAAACAAAGGTTAATAAACAGTCACACACAAAAGCTGCTTTGCCCCGAGTAATAACAAGTAGTGATATGAGATCTTTTCGTCCGAAAGCGTCGTAGAGTAAGAGAGATATATGACCTAGACCTGGATCTGGACCACACCTTTACAACGCGGAGCATGGCATATAAGTGATGTACCGCCGACCGACTGCCGAGAAGTCGGTCGTGTGTCTGCTCGCCGCGGCGGAGTAAAATGACTCCAGGGCTGGCCAATGCAGCACAGTATACTCACCTCACCTCCAAGAACAGGTCGGCGGGAATGCTATCAGCCAAGGGTGGGCACACTTACACACGTCCGAAAGAAATGTAAATCAGGCACTCGACTGTCTGTGAGCTTCATGCATGCAGCATCTCTAGGGACCTGCCACGCGGAGTAATAGTTGGCAGACCAATCACGTTTCGGTATCCATGCCTTTCAATCGATGCCCGGGACAGGCTTTCTGGATATGGACGGGCGCGGGCAAGAATCGGGTGTGGTGGGGGGACGGCGGGCGCAGAGTATGGTATCGCATGGCCTTTTTGCCTATTTGGGGGGACCTCCCTCCACTCCCCCCAACCTCGACCTGTTCCAAGTGATAAACATGTGCGCGATCCGAGATCTGGCGGCTGCCCATTCGCCGCAGACGTAGGTCGTTCTGCCGCGTACATGACTTCGAGATCACTCTGTCATAGCTGCCATATTGGGCACGGTAGATGCTGTCGCGCATCGGACGTGGAGCTGCGTCAACCTCGGGCGCCCGCGACTGTGAACGATGATGCCTTGGTTGTGTGTGGCCAGAAGCGTATCATGTCTGCCAATTGCTTTTTTGTTGGAAGAAACATTCGTCTGGCCCGATGATGATCTGAACCTGTCTGGGAGAGCAGGACTGCTGCTTTTCATTTGGCGTTGCTGCTGTTGTTGTCCGTGGTTCAAGCAGCTTGAATCAGCAAAGGAGGCTCAGCTGTTTGACATGATCGGGGGTTGCGCTTTCTTGGGGAGATCGGTTCCTTCCGAGCGCTGAGTGGCGGACTCGCCATCTGATAGGTCCAGATGTCTGTCGTTGGACACTATACCAGGTAGTCTGTGAGTACCTAGGTAACATGGCCAAACGCAATAGATTTGAATTATACGCGAGCCTGCAACATCTTTACATGTTGGGGATTCCTAGAAGAGTGACTGAATTATCATATTATCATCGTCATTGATTCACGAAGGGTTGGTTGGGGCTCGTGACGAAACTGCCCCAGAAGCAGCTTGCTTCTCACAAACCCTACAACTCATTTGCTCGGGGACAAGTCGCCAGAGATACGCATCATTTAGCACACGTTATTCTTTCTTTATTCTCTTTATTCTTCTTTCATTTTCCTCTTTTTCAAGTACTGTCAATTACATTGATACACATACATTCTATCGAAGCAACTCGTCCCCATCGCTCAATGTACAAAGTTGAGATTTTCCTGCCCAGTATCGCTTTACAAATGCCTGTACTCAACCAACCCAAGAATTCCCTTTTTTGTTGTAAAAGTGCAAGATTTCCGGTACGCCTAACATAATGGACCCGGCCCGTGAATCGTTCGGATCGGGAACACGCCCTCTATATATGATACAACAGCTGAGTGGCAGTAAACCAAGCCTGCCCATGATGTAGTAGTAGAGGTGCTGCGAGTCTCCTTGTGTTGTCTTCTACATTGGAAGTCTTGCTGAGCCATTCGCAAGACATGGCGTCGTCATGCTCAATTCTTCGACCGTGGAAAAGGCCGATCGTCTCCATCGCGATTAGAAGCTGGCTCGCGAGTAGTTGTTGCGGCGTTTGCCATCATCCCGCGACGAGAACTTGTCCTCGAAAGAATTGCCCCGGCGGTTTCCGCCTCCACGGCCTCCTGAGCCTCCACGGCCGCCGAAGCCGCCACGGTCGCCGAAGCCGCCACGGTCGCCGAAGCCGCCACGGTCGCCGAAGCCGCCACGGTTGCCAAAGCCGCCACGGTCGCCAAAGCCACCTCTGCCACCGGATCTGCCACCAAATCCACGGTCGTCACGGTCTTCGCGCTCTTCCTCGCCGATCCTGACACCCGGGACTCTGCCAAGGCCACGTTTCGCGGCACTTGAAGCGCTGATAGCAGGTACTTGGTCTCTCTTCAGACCCCTCTCACACCAACCATTGAGAAGCTGAACCGCATCTGAAATGTCGAGTTTCCTACCAAACTTCTGACCGATCATCGCATAGTAGACCGCGTTGAACTCGTGGCGGCGAGTCCTGTTGTAGGCGCTTTGGATTTCCTCAAAGAATTCGGCTGCCTCCCCTTGGGGCTCGTCCCGGGACAGATCGACCTTGGAGGTGATCAGAGACCGGTTCGGCTTGAGGGGCAGGCCAGGAAGACGGACTCGCGCCTCGGAAATCTCCGTCTCGGCCAGGAGCAGGTAGCCTTCACCGGCAGCACCGGCACGACCGGTACGTCCAACACGGTGAATGTATTGGTCACGGTCCGGAGGCAGACCAACCTGAATGACGTGCGTCACACCAGGGAAATCCATACCTCTTGCCGTTACGTCTGACGAAAACAGGATACCACTCTTTGTGCGGCGGAAATTCTCAGCGTGTCTCGTGCGCTGGGCCTGCGTGAGCTTCGAGTGTATGTCCCACATAGGCAGGCCACCAAACTTGCCGAGTTTGGTGTTGCTGAACGTGCTGTAGGCGAATTCGACGGTAGCCGTGTTGGAGAAGAAAACCATTGCCTTGAATGGGGGAACTGAAGGGTCGTTCTTGGCTGCCTTCTGAGCATTGTCTGCAATCTCCAGGATGGCGGGGAACCAGTTTTCGTATCCTACGCAAGGAACTATGTGCTGGGGCACCCTTTCGTGAGTCGGGGCATCGTCCGCAGAGATGGTCTGAACAAACTCGAAGTTGTTCGTCTTGACCAGACTCTTGGCCAGGTGGACGACATTACGGGGGATGGTTGCCGAGTAGAGGAGAGTCTGGCGGTCCACCTTGCTGATCGGTGGGAGCAGGTCGAGAATGTTCTGGATAGCATCGGCGAATCCGACATCGAGCATGCGATCGGCTTCATCGAGGACAAAAGCCTTCAGGTTCGGGGCGGCGACTCCGGCGTCCTGGTCGGACAGGAGGTCCTCGAGGCGGCCGGGAGTGGCGACCAGGATGTGACAACCCTCTCGCTGCATCTTGAACAACGACTCGCGCTTCCTAGTGCCTCCAACAGCTGTCTGCACAACGATACCGGTATTTCTGACCAGCTTCTTGGCCTCGACGCCTATTTGCTCGGCCAGCTCACGCGTGGGTGACATGATGATGGCTTTTACATCGTCGGCCGAGGCGCGCCGTGCCTCGTTCCTGTTGACGAGCTCGGGGTGTTCTGCCAGCAGGCGCTGCAGAGTGGGCACCAAGAAGGCCAAAGTCTTTCCGGTGCCGGTCTTGGCTTGCGCAACCCTGAGGAAGATATCGGTTAGTAGCTGGCCCCGAGTCCGGGTGGGCTTTCAGGGTACTTACAGGTCAGTGCCGCGCAGGGCCGGGTTGATCGTGAGAGACTGCACTTCAGTCATGTCCTCATATCTCATTCCCTCGGTGATGGCGCGAACGAGCGCAGGGTGAACACCTAGTTGGGGCAGGTCCGCGAACTTGGTGATGCGCTGCGAGCCAACGTTGTCTGAAGCGGCATCGCGTGGCGATTGGGCGGCAGCCTCGGAAGAATATAGTCTCGCGGCAATGGATCGAAGGCAGGCTGTCTGAAGAGGGCTTCGGGCAGCGCTGAGCTGTTGCTCAGAGGACTGCAAAGACTGAAGACGCAGAGGTCGGACCGAGGAAAAGGTAGATAGCTGGCGACTGGCGACCCTGCCCAGACGGGCGTGTCGCGAAAGGGAGGCCTTGAACATTGTCGCAGCAATTAAAACAGTAATACAGGAAGAAACTATTAGACTGCCCTCGAAAAGAAACAATAGAAAGTGGTGGGCTGAGAGGGATTGCAGTCTCTTTTGGATTTCTGTAGAGACGCACGCAGGTGTGTTGCGAACGTAAGGTTTTTTTTTCCCTGTCTCTTCTGGTCAAAGCAATCGTTATCGCGTTTCTGTCCATCTGAACTTTTGCCTGCGTCAACGAAAAATTTCTGGGCACGGGCCTCAGCTTTTCTAGTGGTACGCTAACCTAGAGGGAGACGGTAGACCCCTTGAAGATCCCGGCTCGCGTTTACAACCAATCATATCTGCTGTAGGCTGCTAGTTGCTCGAGGTGAATCCTCTCGGCATTCTCCATTTCGATTGGCTTGACACCAGCTAGAATATGCCCGAAGGTGCGCAAAGACTCGTTTTAATTCATGTATGATCGCGTGGGTTTTGTTTTCGATCATGTTCACTCGGACAGTTACCATCAAATGATTCACCTTCAAATTATTGTGTGTTGCATTTCCACTATGAAACAAAATTATATCATACCTTCTAGGTCGGCTGACAAAGACTGTTGTTTTGTTCGAGACTCTATCCACTTTGCCAGTTGACAACAGTCAGGTCGCACGCAGAGTTGCATATGCCAGAAGACGTTGACATGGGAGGTGCACACAGAGGCTTTTATAAATACAGAAACTGCCCTTCTACAAAACGCAAGAAGGAGACTTGATCTCTCGACGCAAAGACCTAAGATATCTTACCAATATGCAAGCATTGATGCCTGCAATGCAAGCTTATCACGATTGATCTGTTCGGCTTGGCTTATCAGTGGGTATATTATAGTCAGACGATGAACAGGATCCATCCGCCAGAGGTGCTTATTAGCCACATGGCTATGTTCATCAGTTCTGGGTAAATGTTGTCACTGTAGGTAACAATATATATGTTTTGCAGGTCTGTATTAAATATGGCTTTGGTCTGTCGTCATTAGAGCCAAAAATATTCATCAGTTAAGCGGCCGATCCTCTTGCACCACCGATAATGTAAGGGGCACCATAGGTTTCAAGTATGCATATGTCGGATTCTGGCCCAGCCTTTGCGGTTTCGGGAACTATCGCAAACGACTTTCCCTACCGCTGACTCCGTCATGCGACTACGAAAGACTAAATATAAGCAAGTTTTGGGGGTCCCGGTGCCTCTACAAGAGGTTCCTTGCAACGCATGTGCTAGAACGGAAATTCTCCATCGTTCGCCTTATAGTCTTCGTATCTCGCTCGCTTGTCATGATTCCTTCCACCTGCGTGCCCTGCTTTTCTGTCTGCATGATTATGGATTCAAGGGTATAAATGATCACATCCTGCAGAGCCGCGCAGTAGACATGCTGCTGCCCTGTTTCTTCCAGTCAAGGTTGTCGGTAGTATTTGCGAGAATTAGAGCTTTCTCATCTTCTCAGTCGTCCGACAACCCATTCTACCATTCATCGCATATCTGCCAAGGAGCCGCAACCGATTACAAGAACGATACAGACTCGCCAGACTCATACCCATCCAAAAGTCACAGCTCAACACCTAGCAACTCACGGAAAGCCACTTATACTCAATCGTCGGTTGTGGCTCGAGAAGGCGACGAGGTCGCTTCTTCTTCGCCATCCGGAGGCGTCATGGCCACGCCAGACGTCGAAGACGACTTACGATACGAACAACTCGTGCGCCACCTCTTGCGCACCGTCAACAAGGACGTGGACAGCAACAACACCCGCCCACGCCAGACAGACGCCCGGAGACTTCTCGAAGGGCCGCCGCTACTACAACTATCGCAACCGCCGCCGCCCCACGCGCTGGAGATCGCGGCGATCCACGGCCAGCAGCAGCGCCTCCCGCCAAACTTCAACGGGCAGGCCCACGATGCCGTCGATCAGCGATGGTCCCCCTCCGGCATCAAGTGGAGATATGCGCGCCAAGGTGAGTACAAAAACAATAGTGATTGCATAGCCGACACCGAGAGAATTTCCTATCGGGTTTTGCTTAGCGCCTCGTATTGTGCCTCTCTACCTTTTTTTTTTTAGCATGTGACAGCGGGAAGCCCCGGACTAACACTGCGACACAGGCGCCCAGCTCGCCACGGACGCCGCCAACGAGCCCCACGACAGCGGCTTCGAGCGCGCCGCGTACATCGACGCCGTGGCCTACTACCTGCGGGCGTGCCCGGACGAGCTGGACGCGGGCGAGACGGCCAAGATCCTGTCGGCGGCGCCGTGGCTGGCGCAGCACCCGCGCCCGGCGCCGCGGTCCGCCCTGAGCCGGCCCACGGACCGGGGGCGGACGTTCCTGTCCGAGGCCGTGCAGTACGCCGTCGTCGGCCTGATCCTGGTGGGCCACATGCTCTGGTGCCTGTTCCTGTCGGCCGTGCGCGCCGGCGCCCACCTCGAGCGCGAGTACCAGGTCTCGCAGTGGGTCGCGACCAGCGGCTTCGACCTGGTCAACTCGGTCGGGCGGCACAGCGTCGCGTGGACGGCCCGGATCAACGCCATGAACGAGGGGAGGATCGGCCAGGTCGTCTCGTGGACCATGGACAGCGTCACCGGCGGCATCCAGGAGGGCTACGGCAAGGGCATGGACCGCATCCGGCGGCAGGCCAACACGAGCTCCGGCGAGGATCCTCACATGATCCTCGATGAGGGCGGCATCGTGGGGTTCCGCTCGAGGAAGTTTGCACAGAACTAATTGTTCTGCGAATCTTGGCGTCTACGTTATGGTCATGACATGCAACGATGATATGAAACAGTCTGGGGCTGCATGGGTTGAATTTTTGGATACATCGCTTGGCTGGGGCATTCTTTGGGAGTTTATCGGAGTTCATATACCATTATTACTCGAGCTGCTTTTAAAGAACATAGAGCACAATAGATTTGAGAAATAGATATTGTTCGCTTCGACAAGACGACCGAGCGCTCCTGGCCAGCATACGCTTGGACAAGACACACCGAAAATCTCCATGGAGATAAAATATGCTCAATATTCTTGGCATCAACCGAGTTATAGCATTGTGACAGGACTTTGTAGGTTCGCTTGGGATGGGTATGTTGGTGGAATAGCCATACTATCAAAGTGATCTGTCTACATGAACGGGTCAGACATCTCACATACAAGTGATTGGTGATGCCGTGACATGCAAAACGCTGTGGCATCATATAACATGCGCATGGTTGCCGATCTTGCTTGCAATCTTTCTCGCCACGTCCAAAGACGACGAGGACTTCGAAGTCGGTAAGACTGTTCAAACTTTTCACGCGCTCTGGGCAGCTTCCTTTTCTGCTCGCATCTTCTCTTCCATTTTCTTCCTGGCCGCAATGATCATCTCGTCTCGCCGCCGTTGCAGTGCAGATTGACGCTCGTCCCGGTTGGAGCTCCAGCCCTTCTTGCCGTCCGCTCCCTCGTCGGCCACTCCACTGACTTTGCTTTGGAGGTTGTACCTGGTGATCAGGTCGGGCTCGGCTGGCTTCGCCGGCGCCTTCGCAATCGGAGTCTGAGTCGGAGGTGTGGGCGAGCTGGGTGGTGGTGGCGGCTGGAAGGTTATCGGGGGCTAAAAGTGGCTGTCAGTCCAAGGAACCTGGATGGGCGGGAGGAAGGGAGGGCAGAGAGCAAAGGACAGGATCGTAGACTAAATGGGAGAAGTGTTGATCTTACCGTCTCGACTCTTCCACTCAGGATTCTCTCAGTCGTAGCTTGGACGCTGCCCCCGGTGCGCTGCAAATCCCATAATATCGCCCGCCGTTCGACCTGCGGGAACATTTGTTGTATCCTCTCCACGGCGGCCTCGCGGGCCCTCGCGGCGCTGGCGGCATCGCGCGGGGACTGCCTCTGCCCGGACTGTGTGGCGGCTGACCCTGAGAAGAAGAAATACCGGATCGTCAGGCCAAAGATGAGGACGACGAGGATGAGCGAGGAGAGCGATATCTGCTCGTCCGCCATGGCTGTCTCAATGCCGACTCGTGCTGGTCGAATGCTGACTTCGAGCTTCAATCTGTGGAATAAAGAATCGAGTGAGGAAACACGTTGGTGACAAGGTGGAAATGAGTTGCTGTGGAGAGAAGAGTCTCGTAAAATTAGATATTTGTGATGGGTATAAAAAGTGACAAGTTATTCTGAAGACAGCAGGCTGCGGGTTTACGATGGCGAGTGCTCTTCGATTGATACGGACTAATGTACCTGACGGAGTACGTAGGACCGTCGTAGGTAGGGCTAGGTAGGCCGGTTGAGCTGTCGCGTGGGTTGGCCGCTGGAACCTTGGCGAGCCGGGATCCGACCTGTTGGAACTTGGCCGTTGGGCCTGTAGCGGCTCTGCCTGGCACTCGCCAGCCTTCAAGGTTGATGATATCCAGCAATTGAGAATCGACGTAAACGCTGTATTGCGTAGAGGCCGCAGGCATGGAACACAGTTATGGAGGAATGTCCTTGTCATTTTATCATCATTGAACCCTTGGGATGTCGTGTCTGATCAGTAGAGCCCAATCTCGTGACTATTCCTCCAAGGCGTGCCGCAAGGCTGAAATCTCCAGTTCGTGACTCACGTGGGGCAATCACGAAATGTTGCGAGAAACAATTCAACTCCAAGCATATTTCGAAGCTTCGAGAGCATGGGTACAGCCTGGAAAGCAGTTGCAGCAGGCGCCCAAAAATCACGACTCTTCTTCACATCCCTAGGCCAGCTAGAGACTGCAATGAAGGGGTTGGTTTCGCGTCAGCCTGGAGGTAGTGAAAGTTCCAGGGACGCTGTGGAAGTGATCATAGGATATACCCAGAGGACCACTACCATTTCGCAAAAATGAGAGTAAAATATGAAGAGACGCGTGGTCTCGTTTCAGATATTACACTGAAAAGAACAGATACTACACTTGATCAAAGCCAGAGGCAGAGACGAGTTGGGGAGAAAAGGAGAAAGAGTGTAAGAAAGCTGGCGGGAAGGGTCACCTTTATAGATAATTGGGAAGCCCATTACTGCCACTCTCCACCGCCCTGTAATTGTGGGTCCAAGCTGGTGCCTGCTGTGCAAGTACCGCGGTACCGATTCTGCCCAATCTGGCCGCTCGCAGACCGCCCGCTGCCCAAGATTGCCCCGCTCGAATCAGGGCGACATGGGTTGGGGACGATTGAGCAGACTGGTCTGTGCCAAGTGGCAGAGCTGCATGCTGATTGGCAGGCGCATTATTTGGTAAATAAACGCGGTCCTCATGCAAAAGCGTTGCTGGGCTTTCGAAGGTTGAACTGGAGAAGAGGAAGTCATCAACAACCAAATGTACTAACGATACAGGACTCGACAGACAGACCAGTCCAGATAGGCGCCATGAGGGTGATAGAATTAATCATAGACGGCTTCAAGTCGTATGCCGTACGCACGGTAGTATCGGGATGGTGAGGAAGCCCTTCTTTGCGACCGCATGGTCAACAACTCGATCGCAACGCCGCTGACTGACATGTCTGTAGGGACGAGAGTTTCAACTCGATTACCGGCCTGAACGGTTCGGGTAAATCCAATATCCTCGATGCGATATGTTTCGTCCTCGGTATCACAAACATGACGACAGTGCGAGCGCAAAACCTACAGGTAAACGATCTCTTGCACTGGACCATGGAGCGCGGTGGGCTAATGTCTGCGGACAGGACTTGATCTACAAGCGAGGCCAAGCAGGTGTAACGAAAGCCAGCGTAACAATCGTCTTCGACAACAGGGATAAGAACACATCACCGATCGGTTTCGAGGAATACGCAACCATCAGCGTGACGAGGCAAATCGTTCTTGGAGGCACGACGAAATATCTTATCAATGGACACAGAGCGCAGCAGCAGACCGTGCAGAACCTCTTCCAGTCTGTCCAACTCAACATCAACAACCCCAACTTCTTGATCATGCAGGGTCGAATCACCAAGGTCTTGAACATGAAGGCGGTCGAAATTCTTGCCATGATCGAGGAAGCAGCTGGCACACGAATGTTCGAGGACAGGAGAGACAAGGCGTTCAAAACCATGGCCAAAAAGGAGATGAAGCTACAAGAGATCACAGAGCTCCTGCGTGACGAGATCGAGCCCAAACTAGAGAAGTTGCGAACAGAGAAAAGAGCCTTCTTGGATTTCCAACAGACACAAAACGACCTTGAGCGCCTCACGAGGGTGGTCGTGGCCCACGACTATATCAGATACCAAGAGAAGCTAGCACAGTCAGGGACGGATCTCGGCAACAAGAAACAACGCCAAAAAGACCTCGAGGAGTCCACGACTCGGTTGAAGAACGAGATCGCCAATCTGCAGGAGGAAGTAGACCGAGTCAAGGCACAGAAAGATAAGGAGATCAAGAAGGGTGGCAAGGCCAGAGCACTCGAGGAGGAGGTCAAGAAGCACTCCAACGAGCTTGTGCGACTGGCAACCGTCATGGACCTGAAGAACTCGAGCAAGGCCGAAGAAGAAGAGCGCAAGGCTTCGGTCGAGCGCAATGTGTCCGAACTTGAAGCATCGCTTAAAGAGAAGACCGAAGCTTACGAGAAGATCAAAGCGAAATACGACGCAGCCAAGGAAGAGGATATCAAGCAGCATGAAGAGGCCGAGTCTAAAGAAGAGCTTCTGCAAACACTTCAGACAGGTGTGGCATCCAAGGAAGGACAAGAAAGCGGTTACCAAGGCCAGCTATCGGACGCCAGAAACCGTGCGGCAACTTCTGCCACGACACAAGAACAAGCAAAACTAAAGATCAACCATCTGGAAAAGAGGATCAAGGAAGAAGAGCCTCGTGCAAAGAAAGCAAAGGAGCAGAATGCATCGTTACTTCAGGATATTGAAGGCCTGCAAGCTCAATCTCAGAAACTCGAGGCGCAACTGGCCAAACTGGGCTTCGAGCCCGGCCAAGAGGAGGCCATGTACAAGGAAGAGTCCGCACTGCAGCAAACCATTCGAAGTTTGAGGCAGGAAGCCGATGCGCTCAAGCGCAGAGTTGCCAATATCGATTTCAACTATGCCGATCCGACGCCAAACTTTGATCGCTCCAAGGTCAAGGGTCTGGTAGCCCAGCTCTTCAGTCTCGACAAAGAACACACGAGGGCCGGTACCGCGCTGGAAATCTGTGCTGGTGGCCGCTTGTACAACGTTGTAGTAGACACTGAGGTCACTGGTACTCAGCTGCTGCAAGGTGGCAAGCTGCGAAAGCGAGTCACCATCATTCCGCTCAACAAGATCTCAACCTTCAAGGCTTCGGCACAAACCATTGCCACTGCTCAAAAGATTGCGCCCGGCAAGGTCGACTTGGCTCTCTCCCTGGTAGGCTACGACGAGCAGGTATCTGCAGCCATGGAGTACGTCTTTGGCAACACTCTAGTCTGCCAGGATGCAGAGACCGCCAAGCGGGTGACATTCGACCCGAACGTGCGGATGAGGAGTATCACTCTCGAAGGTGACTCCTATGATCCATCCGGAACGCTGTCTGGTGGTAGCGCTCCCACCTCTAGTGGTGTACTCGTGACCCTACAAAAGCTCAATGATATCAACAGGAGACTCCGAGAAGCCCAGATGGCACTTACGGAACTTCAAGGAAAGATGGCCAAGGAGAAGGCCAAACTCGACTCGGCACGCAAGATCAAGCAGGACTTTGACCTCAAGACCCACGAGATCAAGCTGGCGCAAGAGCAAATCAGTGGCAACTCGTCGTCTTCCATCATCCAGGAGGTAGAAAAGATGAAGGAACAGATTGCCCAACTCAAGACGGACAGCGCCGAAGCTAAGAAGCGCCAAGCCGAGGCCGCTGCAGACGTCAAGCGCATCGAGAAAGACATGAAGGATTTCGAGGACAACAAGGATTCCAAGCTCGTCGAGCTACAAGCATCTCTGGACAATCTCAGAGCTACATTAGCAAAGAACTCGAGCACCGTCAAGAGCTTACAGAAAGAGCTTCAAGGCGCCCAGCTCGATTCTGAGCAGGTCTCCGGTGACCTTGCGGCCGCCAGGGAGCAATTACAAGAAGTGGAGCTCGCCATCAAATCCCAGCAAGAGGAGGTCGAGGAGCTCGTCAAGAAGCAGTCCTCTCTCCAAGAGACACACGACGAAGCTCAAGCACAATTGGATGAAGAGCGTGCTAAGCTGACTCTGTTTGACGACGAGTTGCGCGCGCTTGAGGACGCCACACGTTCCAAGAACTCTCGCGTCGCCGAAGAGAACCTCGAGCTGCAAAAATTGGGCCACACTGTAGAAAAGTTCCACAAGGAGCAGCAACAAGCTGGGCACGAACTTGAGCGCATGGAGCAGGCACACGAGTGGATTGCTGACGAGAAGGACAACTTTGGACGGTCTGGAACCCCATACGACTTCACGGGCCAGAACATTGGCGAATGCAAGGCGACCCTCAAGACCTTGACGGACCGCTTCCAGGGCATGAAGAAGAAGATCAACCCGAAGGTCATGAACATGATTGACTCTGTCGAGAAGAAGGAGGTCTCCCTGAAGCACATGATGAGGACGGTTATCCGTGACAAGCGCAAGATTGAGGAGACCATTGTCAGTTTGGATGACTACAAGAAGAAGGCTCTCCTGCAGACATGGGAGAAGGTGAATGGAGACTTTGGTAACATCTTTGCGGAGCTACTCCCGGGTGGCAGTTTTGCCAAGCTGGATCCTCCCGAGGGCAAGACCATCAATGAGGGTCTGGAAGTCAAGGTGTGCCTGGGTAAAGTGTGGAAGCAGAGTCTTACAGAGTTGTCTGGTGGTCAAAGGTATTGTTGCAATCATTTCCCTCAATCTCGAATGAACCACGAACTAACGAGACAAACAGATCACTAGTGGCGCTGTCCCTCATCATGGCCCTGCTCCAGTTCAAGCCCGCTCCCATGTACATCTTGGACGAGGTCGATGCCGCTCTGGATCTGTCGCATACACAAAACATTGGTCGCCTGATCAAGACACGCTTCAAGGGCTCCCAGTTCATCGTCGTCTCGCTCAAGGACGGCATGTTCCAAAACGCCAACCGCATCTTCAGGACGAGGTTCAGCGAAGGAACAAGTCACGTCCAGGCACTGACGGCAGCGGATTTCAAGTAGAAACAAAATCTTCTTTCCTGGGAAGATGAGGGCCAGGGTCAAAACGACGTTGGAAAGTACACTACATGAACCAGTGATGAAAGACTTAATGAAGAAATGCACGGGCCGGATCACGTGTGGCTTTTAGAATTGGAGGGGAGAGGAGACCATACCTCGGTATCTTGTTTCTCTTCTCTGTACTGCGAGTATGATAGCATCAAGGGATAGATATCCATGTGTTTTTGGCTACAGGTTACGAAACCGGTATTGGATGGCATGTTTTTTTGTTGGCAGTCTCGGTCTCTTTATGAATACCATGATCACGTCGAAATCTTGATTTCCATTATTATGTTATATGATGTGAGCCATTTAACTCGAGGCCGTTCATACGAAATGTGATTTATACAGAGGTCATGTAGACAGGGTATACAAATGGCGATTATGCTCTATTATTCATTTTACATTGTCACATCGCTTTCCTTCCACGCGTATTAGATACACTAATCCTGGTAAAAGTGCTCTCCCCGCTCCTCGACCACGACGTCCATGCCGACGCCGACCCAGCCCTCGCGGTCCTCTTCGGCGAGCGTCTCGGCGAACAGGGGGCAGGCCTGGACGCCGAGGCAGCCGGTGCGAGGAGCGCCGGGGTCGACGTTGCGCAGGGCGCGGAGCGACTTGTCGGGCTGGCGCGGATGGCGGTCACCCGTGTCCGGATCCACGTTGGGCAGGCGGCAGCGCGTCGTGCGGCACGATATGTCCAAGAGGGCCGGGTTGTAGAGGCCCGACGTGCCGGGGTCCAGGCGCACCTTTTGCCACTCGTCCTCGTCGTAGGCCGGGGCGCCGGAGACTGGAGGAGTTTGTGTTAGTTTTCGTGGTCTGTGGACGAGTATATATATTTCTCTGGTTTGTGGATTGGGAAGGGCCAAGAAGAACTCACCTATAATGTTGGGCCGGAACCGCATCACGCTCAGCTGCTTCAGATCCGAGTCCTTGGGAACTTCCTTGCTAAAGGCCTGGACGCTGGAGATGTTCTGGATATGGAGGGGATACTGCGGCGAGTTGTTTAGCATTCCAAATGTTGCTCGGTTCCCGGCTTCCTTGGGGGTTCCTTGGATCCCGAGCCTGGGGGAGGAAGAAGAAGAAGGGGGGAGGCTCGCGAGACCGGCTCGCGTGCTCTTCTCTTGCCCCTCCTGGGTCTTGGTATCATGGTGACTCACCCCGTCCTGGAACGCTGACACGGGCTGCCAGCCGATGTCGTCCTTCTTGGGCGCGTTGCCGTGGTTGTTCTCGCGCAGGTTGGCCGGGTCGATCCGGAAGAGGCCGAGCTTGTTGCTGACGCCGAGGTAGAGCCTCAGCTCCTCGGGCAGGTCGGCGCCCAGGTTGAGCGCCGTGACCCGGTCGCCCCAGACGGTCACGTCCTCGTACGTGTAGCCGCGGGCCTTGGCGGCCTCGGGGGTCGGGAAGTCGACGGGCAGAAGGACCTCGACCTCGGCGACGGCGCGGGGCCCCCTGGTCAGCTTGGCCGCCGCCGTATCCATCAGGCCCCTCCAGCCGCGCGCCCGCCAGGGGAAGCGCAGGATCAGGAAGGCCTCGCTCGTCTGGGCGATGCTCTGCTTGCGCAGCTTCATCTCGTCGGGGAGCCACAGCTCGACCTCGACGGTGGCCAGGCGCGCAAACTGGCGCTGGGTGATAAAGGTCCACGTGTGCCTGCCCTTCTCTGCCTCCTCGTCGTCGCCGTCCACCTCGTCCACGGGTACCGGGAACTGCGACTTGAGCTGGGCAAAGGTGAAGAGGCGGTCAAACTGCAGGCCCTGGGGCAGCACGCGGGCCTTGGCGAGCTCGACGCCGCGGCACGACTTGATGGGGTAGACGACGAGGGCCTGGACGTGCGGCGCCTTGCCGGGGCGGGCGTCGTGCGCCGGGGCCGAGTACTGGGTCTTGAGGCCGCTCCGGGCGGGCGCGACGGCGGCGAGCGAGTGCGTCTGCAGCAGCGCGTCGCTCTTGCTGGGGCCGACGGGCGGCAGGATGATGACGACGGGCACCAGAAAGGCCAGCATCGTGACGCACAGCAGGAACACGGCGCCCGAGTCCAGCTTGCCCAGCGCGTCCAGCGTCGACATGATGTCCTCCATTCTCACTCTGGCCTCAGCTGGCCACTGTTTTCCCGCTGGCTGAAAAGTAAACCTCTTCCTCCCGTGTAGGCTTTTGTTGCCTGTTGCTTGCTGACACCGTCCTCGTTGGCCGTGAGGTGAGGTCCGATATCGCGGGCAGTATAAGCAGGTAAGGTTTTAGGGGTCCTCCGGGTAGTTCCAACGGGGCGGACACTCTGCCAAGCCCTAGCTCTCTCTTACTGTCTTGAAGAGTTTACAACCTGCCAAATGTTTCTATTGCTCCCGAGTCAAGTCGCGACAGGTCGTTTCCAGGCCAGCTCGGAGATATTTATCATGTCAATTGAAGGATGATTATTTGGGTGGCACGTTTTGGCACGTTTTGAAACAATCAAGGCCACTTCACGAAACACGACAGGAGGCGGCGGCTCCTTCCTGCTGCTTGCTGGACTGTTGTCAGTGAGCGAGGGCACGTGCACCGCTGGGCTTTTGAGTCTTGACTCGACATTGAGCCGCCGGTCGTGATGATTTTATTCTACATCCTCCTCTTTTCCTCGAGAAATGGACGACATGTACTAGTCATCTTACAAACCTCCCAAGAGATTTCTCCAGGTGATCCAAGATGGGATTCTGTCGAGCTGCATTGCATACGTGTGCCCGCGCAATTGTAGACGTTGGCCACATACAGTATCGAATCCAGGTCAAGCGCCTGCCAATGGCCCAATCACTTGCGCCTGTTTAGCAGTAAGTCAGTCCCTGGAACCTAATAAACCTAATATCAACCATACCTAGGCAGCGGCATATATGTACCGTCATGTTCAAGTTGCCAATATGGTAAACGAACGCTGCAGCCAAATTCCAGCGAGAATTGAACCATTGATTGACATGCATGTAGGGTCGGTGACGTATGCAGGACTCTCTCGAAATACACCAACCTTGGAGCAGAAGAGAGGTCTCGAGAGTTTCCATCCGCCGTGGTGAACTTTTTGTTTCCGTCCAAGCCCAATGCAAGCGAGCATGTATGTTGTTGTTGTCCCAAGAGAACAAAAATATACTATGCCCACCGCTTATTGAGAGAACGCAATTGGCTGGACGCAGAGGCGGCTCAATCTATCGAACGGGGAGCAGGCCGAATAGGCTAATCGAGTCAACATGCAGGTCAAAAAAAAAAAAAAAAAACTTTCTTCTTTCTTCTTCTCTGTTTTGTCTACCCTTTCCCGATTTTTGAGTTTGGCCTATTTTGACAAGAACGGGAGATCTTCCGTGCTTGCTTGCATGCGACGTGCAGCATCACACACTCTCCCTTTTCTCTCTCTCTGTCTCTTTCAGACTTCCCGTCATGCCGTATGGGCTGGAAATGGGCTACGTACGAGTACAGTACATGAGTAGGTATACGGGATGCCCCTTTGGACTTCTCAATGCTACCTCCTATAATATCGACAGGTATATATATCAGATGAGATATGCATATCAAATCTCGAGTGGTACTAATTATATAAAAGGCGTCGTAACTTTATCATCATGATTCGCCCTACCCTTTATTCAGCCTTGAAGCCGATTGCCGTGAATCTGGTCCATGGTTGTCGAACATGGTCGCAATGAATGACACCCCTCTGTGCTCCAGAAATGGGAATATAGTCTGCAAAGCCAATATTGAGATGCCGGAAAGGGGGCTTGACATATCGACTTGCAGTCACTGGGCAGTGGTCAATGTAGCTGAGAGACCATCAGCATTTCCACATCCCCAAAGCGTCTTAGCAGTACCGGCCGCCGTTTGTTTTTGTCACTGCGGGTTGGGCGCGGAATATCGTGACCGAGAATAGCGGTTACGACACGCCATGATAGAGATCATCTGTACAGCCAGCCGCAAGAAGAAAAGAAGCCGTACCTACGAGGTAGGTAGTTGGCAACAAACAGTGTGTCCAGAGTCCACCGGTTCCCAGTGCGACCCCCCGTATGGAGTCGTCTACCCAGGTGGGGGTTTTGAAACGTTACCTGATCGACAATATCAAACATGTCTAGTAAACGTCATTCGATTGAACATTGACCAGGGCGTACTTACATATCTGGCCCTTTGGTCGCACCTGGTCTATGATTGGTATTATCAGTGTTTCCCGAGAAGCAGCATATACTTGTCTACTTACATACATACTGGCTTACCCGGTCCTTCCTACGTTGGGGATAATAGATGGACAGTCCGAGCTTTGACCTTTTGACGCATCTGCCGGAGAAGCCCCAGAATATTTTTCGTCTCTCTCTTCGAGGGATGTTATCGGGCAGAGAAAACCTCGACGGTTGTCTTGTCATTGGAGCTAATGTCAGGCACATTCACTGGCGCCCGTTCGGCAGCGCCAGGCTTTGACACTAGCAAACCCGGAATCGGGCAGTTCGGGAGCGAGAGGCGGGCTCTTCTCTGAATACCGACCGAGTACAGAGTAGTAGCCAGCGTACGGTAGGGACGGAATAAGGAATACGTGAGTTGTAGTGTAGAAACCCGCTCGGCTTCTAGGGGTGTATAGCGTTGTTGGGCGAAATAACACACTACCTTAGGCCGACGTTGACAGGAACCACTGCTTCAGGTAGGAGAGACAAGGTTTAGAAGCTGGGCGCCGCCTTGGTGGAGCTGGGATGATTATCTACCAACGTTGTACTCTGGGTGAGCGAACGAACGCCTTGCCTACATGCCAAGCTCTGCTCCTCTGCGGCCTGGTACGAGGACTCGGGTCTGTCTCCTTTGACAGCTCCGTGGCTAGGCAGGCTTGCTGGCCCAGACAGATTGGTAGATACCTAGAATGTCTGAGCTTTTTTCATTTCCCTCTTCACTCCTCTGTAGGATTCGCCGAGGTTCCGGTGCTCACATGCTCACTGGGTAGGTAGGTCTGTAGTAGATTGGATCATCAGAGGGGTCAGAATGATTCCCGCCACAATCGGTCGTTCGTGAGTATAGTTGCATGTGGCTAAAAGAACCACCCCGGGCTTAGTGGTCCTTGGTCGAACGGCTCCAGGCACGGCGAGTTTGGCAATTTCTGGAGAACATGCACCAAGGTGCATGCAATGAACGATCCAGCCAGCGAGTTCGTGGCTCTGCTACTACCATGTTCGGTAATTGGCTCGACCCTGGTTGATCGTATGTCCGAACGATGTCACCTCAGGGCCATATTTACTGGGCGGGCTCCTGGCGTCTCGAAGGCGGGTGGAAGAAACTTGACGATGCCTCAGAACTAGACCCTTGACTAAGACGAGAAGTGACCTTGGACCATCAACAGCAGCGACTCGAGACCGTTGGCATGGCCGAGGTTGATGATGAAGCAGCGTTGACATTGAACCATCCCGGGCATGTCCAAGCCCACCCCAAATGTTACTCTTCATTACTGTGATGCGCTTGCAACCATCAGCTAATGAGGTAGCTGCCGGTGAACGGGCAGGGGTCTGTCAGCCTTCTTGGTGCTCTGTTCCTTGTTTTTCTTTCTTCGTCCTCTCTGCGGATACCGGCGGTGGATTGCTGTCACAGTTTTTTTTTTTTTTGGGGCAGCCGGCTCAATCTAAACAAATTGGACGCCGCGTAAGAGCCGCTTCGCAATGCGCCAACGACGAGATCAGACGAAACCCACTAGGACCGGCCGGGAAGCCCAAGGCGACCGCTGGCTTCTTTCAAGCTTTCAGGCCCTCTAATTTTTTTTCCCCTTCGGTGGTGGGGATAGTCGCAAGCTTAGGACATCGTGGCTTGTCTACACTAGCTCGCCCCATGGGCAATCGTCGCTGTTGGAGGGGGGAAAAAAGAACATCGCGATCGCATTTTTTCCGGCTTTCCCACGGATGGAGGTGGACGACCGACGTTGGAAGCGGCGGTTGGGGTTGACGCAAGTGAGGATGATAGCGGCCAAATTTGACTCTCTCTATCTGTCTCCCCCGTCGAGAACTGCGCAGGCCCAGTCCGGCCGGGTTGCCGTGCAGATTGTTTGGAGAAAGTTTGACTGAAAGGTTGGGAATCGGGATTCGTATCCACCTCGAATGGTAACGGCTCTAGTGCAGCTGAACGACGACTACCCATCTTTGTTCGTGTTGCGTAGCATTCCAATCTCCTAGGGCAGATGCCATGATTTATTTTGGCGTATTGGTTTTCATGGATGCTCGTTTTGACATGTGATGACCCGGGCGCCAAGGATCTTTGGGATATGATCATGATTTTCTGGTAAAGCCCGACGTTCAGCCAATCACGCGTGTTGCGGCGCAGCGCTGACATGCTTACTCAGAGGCGCCGTATTGATCAGAGCGCCTCTGCCGTGTCGCCCGAGGCCAGTGCGGCTTCTAGAATAGAAAGAGATGGCCGCATCGGGCAATCTCTTGAAATTGTGAGCCATTATTGAGCCAGTCCCGGCCTCCTGGATAAGACATTATCAAAATGGTGATACGCAGTCACGACACCAATGATTTCATATTGAAAAGTCTTGTGTCTGGTTGTCATATGCCCTCCGCGGGAGGATACGTCAGGGCCCAAGTAAGTGGTAAATTGCAAAATCCTGTGCCCCAGTGCTCATTTGGTATAGTAGAAGTCGAAATGATGCAAGTGAGATGCATTCGGATATCTGGGCTGGCGTGCCGGCGGATACGTAATGCACTTCATTTCTGCCGGCCACGACATTGTTACATTGTCGAGGCTCTCTCTAGCGCGTAGATGAGCAATGTGTACATTCATCTTTGTGTCTGGAAATGAAGCAGTGAGCTGACGTTGTAGAGGCGGCTGTCAAGGCGACAGGACATATAGCGGAACCTTGTCTTAACGTTGACGTTTCCGCTTCTTGCGAGCGCCCGTTCATGTTGCATTGTCTGGATGATCCTCCAGCGCGGTCCGGTATTGCTTTTTGCAGGGATTTCCTATCGACGGTCGTGCCCCGGCCTGTTGATATATTTGAGTCAATATAGAGTTCCGGTATGGGAAACTTGTCCGCTTTTCATCACGCCTGATGCATAACAAATCTATCGTCGATGGAGATTTCAGGTAGAGCAAGAGTATAAGCCCAGGCACCTTGTTTTGATGGCGATCTGTCGGGTTGTGCCACGACCAAGTAGTCCATGGAACGGTAGGCCCCTTTTGATCGTGAAGTGAAATGAGCGATCATCTCATTTGATTGAGAACGCGATCATGTTTCGTCGCATTCCTCGGATCACTTGATGTGCTTCCTTGTCGTAGGCAGCGAAGTGAGGATATCTACGTCGTGCACCAACTTATAGTAGCGCCTATCTGTCTTGTCCCACGATCGAATCTCCCACCGGCGCTCTTGGGACGGTGGCACAGACCAGTGTCCGTACCACGGGGAGCCAAACAGCCAGACAGGAACGACATTCAAACAGGGGTGGCTTTGAAGGGGTTTAAAACTGGCTGGCCGCCCGCCCGTGCGGACAGGGGGCTGTCCATTTGGTGATCCGCCTCCTTGGGTGCCCGTTTCCAAGAATAAACTAGGTAGGGTAGCACTTCAAAGGGATTGTCTGGTTCTGTGGTGGTTTCGTCCGATATCCTTGAAGCCCCGTCAAGCTTTCGTGCGTTGTCGCGGGATCCAGTCTTCTTATAATAGTCAATCTAGGCTCTCTTGTGTTGCCAATTGTGATCTGAAAATGCGAAATGATTTGACGGTGCGAGACGATCAAACCTCGAGAGGGGACGGCGTTTCGATCATGAAGGATCTGTATGGATCAAATTGCTGCATGTACAGGTCCGGAACTGAACCGCATTCATCAGCCATGTACAGACAGCCACTGGCTTACCTGGCCAGCGGCCATGGGGTTGGTTGACCCTCCCCTCCTTGGACAGGGCATGTCAGCGATCTACGATTACCGCAGTTATGCTCCCCCGGAGCTCTGGAGTGGATCACTTTCCCTGTTGCTCGTGTCTCACGAATGATTTTTGCGCCTCTCACAACGGTCAATTCGGGCCCCATCGCCCATACCTAGCAATTTCCGCTAGATATTGCTGACCACACTGGGCCGAGAGTCCCCGCCATGCATATCACAGTCGTAGTGTGGTATGCTGGCGCCGCCACATGAGGCTAATGTACTGTGTCTGTCCGAAGCAGCATGAGCTGAACAAAACCCGAGAGCATGTGGAGATCCAGGATGGGTGAGGAGAAGGGCGCAAGTGCTGATGAAACTTTCCCTGTTTCTGTGTTGCGAAATGAAGTGGGATGGCCTCCGGTAGGTAAGAATGGCCCATGCTTGCCGGCGTGCCTGGTCTGCCTGTGCTGTAATAATGCCTGCTTCCCTTGGAGGGTGCGGAACAGTCGGGGTTCGACTGCGGCTGAAGAGAAATTACTACGCTACTACAACAAGTCTTGGTCGACGGCGTGTATCCGTGGGCGCGCCTCACGCAGTAGCTCCCGGGCAACGTTCCTGGGACGTTCAGCGTTGGTTCGGTCTGTGCTCCGATGGATGGCGTAGGAGGAATAGGCATAGCCTGGGAAATTGCAGCACTATAGTCAAAGAGAACGGTCCGAACGCTAGACTTGGAGCCGCAAGCAGCTCCGACGAAGCGGGTTCTGGAAGGGGACATGATGCTGCTACCCAGATATGTCGAAACCTTACTTTGTATGCAAGGTACTGGGGGAGAGCGAGAGACGGTACGGAGTCGTTGACCTGTGCAAGCCGGCTCTGGGCGGCGAGCAAGGGACACCTGGATAGGCAGATTGGACATCCTACCTTGCGTTGCCCGAATCCGAGCAAGTGAGAGCTACCGACGATGGATGACCAGATGGTGAGCCAAGCACACAAATGGTTGAGGTAGGGGAGGGGAGAGGGGGAGAAAAAAAGAAAAAAAGAAAAAAAGCTGGGCAGGTACGTTGAGGGTCTGCTTAGCTCCTACCCTGTACGTCCGTCAAGTAGGTACTTGCCTACGAATACTCGTACATACCTGACCTCAACTACATTTAGTACGTGTCTACATACCACATACCAAATACGCGTAGGTAGGTATACTACATACGTTCAGGTAGGTACATGCACGACGCCACACACGATTACCAATGCATGTCTGCCATTGCGCTCTCTGCTCTCTCACTCTCACCTGAATGCATGCAATCTCCTTCGTAGCTCCTTCTATCCTCGGGTTACCATGGTGAGAGGAATTGCTTCGGTGCAGGATACAGGGCCAGGGGTTGCGGTATCTCCTCGCAATTTATAGCAACCCTCCCTGGCTTACAAGATGCCTGGCCTGCATGCATTGTCGCCCGACCTCATGGTACCGTACATACCACATCACTAGCTGGATAGTATTGAACTTTGGTACCATACATGCTGTGCGGTGCCTGCTTCTTTGCCTGTAGAAAGTCATAGGTAGGCGCCGCTGGTCGATGAGTGAGCGAGTGAGCGAGTCGCATTTCGTGGTTCGTTCGCATGCATGAGGGTCAGTCAGATCGTTCTGGGCGCGCGTTCATTCGAAACCCTTCTGCATCTGCAATGGGCCTTGTGCATACATAGGCATGGGGCCGGTGTGAAGGGAGCAGGCAAGAGGAGTGAGGAAAAGACTAATCATCGACATGGTATCTTTCTTCTTCTGCATACCTTACCAATATGACTCGACTATATGCCGTACCTACCTGCCTACCCTACCCAACCTAGGTAGCTGACATCACTGTTGTGTGTACGTCGTGCTGTGGTCTACATACCAGATTGTAAGTAGATCACGGGCTGCCTCAACAAATCTATATGATATTGCCCAATTCGGATGCATACATAGCTACACACCTGCATGCGTCAGGCAGGTCATGTAGGTAGGACGGGCATCTATAGTGTGTATATTGTGTATGCAGAGACTATTTTGGCGCCCTCTCCCTGTAATATCTTACTTCGGAATCGATACAGACATGACATATCTAGTAGGGTAGACATGAGACGATATGGCTCGACTGGGGCTCAACTAGGTCAACTAGTATCGACAACCTGACACCGTGTAACAAACATATGAGACATTTAACTATACCACAAGCCGCAAAGATTTGCTGATTTCTTGGGACCCAGACCCGTCACGTCATTGGCCGGGAATGGTTAAGGTTAAATCATGGAGAGGGCCGAACGAGATTTTCGAGGACCACAGTCCCACGTGTCGGACAACAACAACAACTGTGACGCCTGCAGCCTAAGGTTAGGTTTGGACGAATTGGCGTCCTCTTGTTTGCGTCGTCTTCCGAAGGATCACCAACATGTGCGTCCTCACCACACCATAACGCTCGACTCTTGTTCAGCCACTTCAAGACGAGAAGTGAGATTCTGTGCCACTGGGATGCAGAAGATCCCTTCTGCGCGCTTTCGAAAAGTCGGCGGCGTCGCACGCCGTCTACAACGCTGCAATATCTCGTGCGCTAGGCAGGGATCGTCTCGCATCTCTCCCCCACCTCTTGGAACGGCATGCAGCGATAAATAGTCCCTTCTCGGCTTTCCTGCCGGTGGGTGGGCTGGCATCGCGACTGCCAGCAATTGGTTGGTGGACTGACACAGCGCTGCCCTGTTGCGGATGGCGCCTTGCCTTGTCGGGGCGTCTCCCCGAGTTCATGGCATTAGGGCACTTGGTTGACTTCTCAGCAAGATCCCGTTGATAATGTCATTCATTTTCAGTGAACCAATTGGCCCGCGTTCTGGCCTTGCAAACGTTGGCCTCAGTCTAAGTTAGTAGAGTCTCTCGGCCAGGTAATGTACGTGCTGCTACGTAACGCTATTGCCCAAACCACACGAGGCAATTGAGACATGCTGGCTGCTTGGGCCTCACTCTGGTAAGCAGTCAGTGGTAACTGATATACGTGCTGCCCCTCTGCGGCCGAAACCCACTTGTTCTTTTCCACCTCGTGGGAATAAGCCAAGTGAGTGAGTGTTATTAGTGTCGTAGTATAGATTGGGCCCTTTCATGAACCGCACTGGCACTTGCTTCCCCCTTGCACCCGATATCCGGCTTGTCTTGGCACTCAGGGGCCCGGTCGACCACTGGGTCATGGCCTGATTCTATACTATGTACGAGGTGTACATGTCACTCACTATATTACACAGAGTTCGCCGGCGTTGACGGGATGTCCATCGTATGGGGACTGCTAATGTAGTCAGCCCCTGATCCTGATCCTCATCCCCGGCCCTGCTCGTCCGCAGCCCGCCGCCGCTGCTGGTTACCTACCTAGGTACTGATGCTTGCTTGCTTACCTAGGTGCTCCAAGTGGGCGACCTCTCTGCTGGCGCTCAATGCTGGCACGATCGATCTATGAATGTACATATGCGGTCGTCAGTCACGTCGTACAGTCCCACCATTATGGAACTAATCCAGCTTGACCAGCTAGCCCCGAGATTTGGTACTCCGTATGAAATCCCATCTCGAGTAGGAGGGAAGGGAAGAAAAAAAAATCAATGTGCCTCATAACCTTGTATTTCGATCAGCTCTCTTTTTGTTTTCTTCTTATTGATTGCTTGATTGACCTGTCCTGCTTCCCCTTGACGTGTCGGTGCCTCTAATCTTCCAAGGGGACCCACGGCTCGTGCTTCCACCTCACCGATAGCTCCCAGCTACCAAAACCTGCGTACCTAACCTAGGCAGGTCTGTAATGTAGACAGGCAAGAGCAAGTGCGTGCGTACATAGGCTAGCAGGGCAATGATGATTGATAGACGTTCAGGTTCTCCAGCCTGTTCGAGGCTTCTGCAGCTAAGGCCGTGATCCCTGAACTGTAGCGGCCGAAATCCTTCCTGCTGAAATGCCTCTCTGTCTCTCTCCATCTGCCTTCACCTACCAACGAAAGAAAAAATAATAATGCAATCACACATCCTGCGGGGTTTTTGTTTTTTCTTCTTCTTCTTCCGTTTCTGTTGTGTAAGTCAGTTGGGTAACTAATTGGGATTTGGTGTGTGCCACCTCAGCACACAATTTCATCATCCTGGACCCTTCATACCGCCACCACACCCAGAGACCGAAAGAAATCACCGATACTATCAAGTTGTTTGGTTTTTGGCAAGAGCGCTGCCGGGCTACCTTGTCAAAGTGCTATTTTCTCCTCATATCAGAGCCCTTTATTACAAGCAGCCGTCTGCTACGGACTGATCCACAACGCCCACTGCTTCACTTTCACTGGCCCCGGAGACCAGACAGACAACCTCGGCGGCTGTGGCTGCTTGTATGGATGTAGTTTGCATGTACGTACTCCATACATACTTAGACCACACTACGTACGGGGGGCACTCAGATCATCTTCCTGCTCAACATCTCCACTAGATCGACTCCCGACCGCCAATGCTGATCAAACGCTGTGGCAGCCAAGCAGCAGGTCGCAAGCTCTCGGAATCCCTGCTCCCTGGGCCCTGGTCTGGCACTTCCCCACCACACAAGAGCGTCCTGGAATCCTGGGTCTTGCAAATGAGGACCCTGGCCTTGCTTGCCGCGACCTTATCACGTCTTTTGGCACGGTCAGAAGTCTCTGTGAGCGCTTGAGCGTCGGCTGTCAGCCTACATCTCTTCACCCGGTGGCTCCTCCTCTGGCCTGCTTGTGGCGGACCTGGGATGGTTTCGTGACTCGAGGGAGTGGACTCGAAAGACCGGACTGGACTGCTCAACACCATACCTACATGCGTACCAGCCCGGAGGGGACCTCTCTTATTACACTATTATACAGGGCAAGATTTACGTGGGAGAAACTGGCATGTTTAGGCGCTGGGGTGGTCACCACTACATCATCTTGTTCTTACTTACATTCAGCTATTCCTGGTTGAGCAAGTTCAAAACTTTAGGGCTTGTTGTACCCTGCAGCGGCACCCAGCTCAGAGTGAGAAGATCCTGCCTGTTTGTCGGAAGAATTCTGCGCGCGCCGTAACTCCGGCCTGCCTCTCGGACGCTCTGGCCAATACCCAAGTATACACAGCCAAGATCGTGACTTCAGCCACCATCCGACCCGTGGGAGACAACCGTTTCCACGAACGCGGCGCCCCGTCCCTGGCATTTCCATCAGAACCATATAGAGATCTATGTGGATATCTTGAAAAAAAAGGGATTCAATCACTCTCTTTTAGTCTGGTCTCTTGTACAGGGGTGTCGCTCACTCATCACTCACTTTCACCTCGACCTGCAATCTAATCTGGCTCTATCAAGCAACGTCAATCCTGGTCATTGGTCCCCCAGACTGGCTACAACTCTACTACCTGCCTACCTACACTTCCACTGGCGCAGAAGAAGCACATCCATCTTCTTACTACTTGATAATATTTGTACTGCATGCGAGCGGGACTGCCCTACATAAGCACAAATCATCGTCCGGCACTTGTTCCGTCAAGCCACTTGACACCTCTCCACACCCCGGATGACAAACGTTATCCTGCCTACAAGTCGATTTTATTTTATTTTAATGAACGACGGGTCCTTCAATGTTGACAGCACAATCTCTGGTTCCTATTCTCCCTAGATACTATTTTCGGTTCTAGAGTACAGGGCCAAAAAGGAGGGTTTGGATTGAGGTCATCTGTCATCGTGATCTAGACTTGTTTCGAGAACGGGGACGACGACCAGCAGCAAAAATAAGTGTTTCTTATTACTACACGGAAAAGCAAGAAGGAAGACACGATCCCCTCACGCTTGACAACGAGTAACAGGGAGCTGTGGTTCCGGCCGGGCCCGTCACCCCATCACCACCATCAGGAACCCACCCACTTGTTGCTCTGAACCAGGAAACCAGGAGGGTGACTTTCTGTCAGACACCACCCGGTACCCCCAAACCATCTGGCCTGGTCGTGGAACCTTGTCCTCACAACCTCCACCCTCTGGTATTAACTAGAAAGCCCCGCTATAGCAGCCCATCCCGTCAGCAGATCCCCGAGGATACCTCCATCAGAGAGAAGGCTTGGTCGCGGAGAGAAATAAAATATACGAATAATCTGTGCCCCGGACAGGCCCACAGCAGCAACCACACTTACACCACCGCCGTCGCCGGTTTTGTGTCAAAAACCTAACCAGTTCCCCGGAACTGAAGATCGTCCAAGCCACTTCATCCTCCGTCCGGATAGAGAACCTACCCATCTGTCTACCACTTTGTTGGGGAGACTAGAGCACGACACACCTTCTCATTAGAGTTTCCCGGCCACAGCATATGCGCAGCACTGAGTAGCGAGCCCCATCAAGCTGAAGCTGCTGCACGCAAGACAAGTAGCAAGAGTCTCACAGAGTGGTGCCCAGCCACAGTCATTGGTCAACCAGATTCCGACTTGACGCCTAGCAGGGGTCGACCACTCTTCCCGCTGGAACCGCCCTGAACCAAGGTTCCATTACTCTGAAAGACACATTCCAGGTTGACGTAGTATCGTCGAGGGCCCCCAAACTACTTTTGTCCAATCTGTATGTGTATCTCCAGATCCCTCTCCCGTCACTGAATACACATGGCTGAAAGGTTGGAGATTCTGTTCGAATCGTTGGGTTGACCTTTTCGGTGTTGAAGGGCCAGTTTTATTTCATACAAGACCCGGTGAGACTCGGCTATGAGCGAGGGTAGCTCGAGTGTCTCGTTACCTGGTTGGATATTGATAGGATAAAAAAAATCGACCAACACTTTTCTAGAACAGCAGGAGCAATCGACAGGCCGGTCAGATGGACGGCTATTACCAGCATTACCTACCAGGCGGAACTGGGCCTGGTGAGGAGACGAGTCCTACTTCACAAGATGGGCCTTACATGCACAGTGGCCAGATGCAGATGGAGGGCGGCGAAATGTCCATGGTCAACCCTTACGAAACTCTAGGTTATGTTACCGGGTTTCCAGATCCCATCATGTTCCAGCCCCCGAAACCTCAAAGCTCACGAAGTCGAAGAAAATCGGCCCCTGGGTCGGATCATGTCAAGCATCGTCGAACTCGGTCCGGCTGCTATACTTGCAGGAGCAGGCGGGTCAAGGTAAGCAGTCCAATTCACCATCACTCAAGTACATGCTAAACCAGACCAGTGTGATGAGACACACCCTATTTGCGAAAGTATGACGGCACATTCCCCTCCCGAGTCACGATTGTTGTATTGACCAGTAACTTTAGGATGCCGCAAGGGCAAACGAGAATGTGTCTACCCCGAGGCTTCCACTGGAAAAGGATCATCTGAAACCCCTGGACAGGAAGGAGGGCAAACGGAGAGCCCTGGGCAGTCGCCAGAAGACGTCGATGACGAAACGGACCGAGACACGAAGTTGGAGCCGATCATGGACGAAGAAGAGCCCGAAGACGACTACCCACGGATTGACCCATCATACAGGAGGGCAAGCGCTGCTTCAGCCTCGACATTGCCCAAGCAGAGCACAAGGTTTGGCTCCGAGACCCCATCCGGTGGAGGGAGCTCATCCCCCTCTTTGTCGACGGGCACAAGCGTTGGCTTCATGGCGCCGTTCCGCGCATCAGATCCGTCTATTCAGCCAGGACCTTTGGACTGGTCTCACCTCCCCAACGACTTGCACTTCTACCTGGACTACTACTGCGAGAATATCACACATTATAACTATGGCTTGTCGGTGGATCCCGAGGACTTCTTCAGAACTTTCCTTCCGGGAACGGCAGTTCGCCAGGGGAATGATGCCTTGCTGTACGCAGTTGTGGGCTTTGCAGCATATCACCACACTATCAGAAAGCCGGGAGGACAGATCCAAGACTTCCTCAAGTATTACAACAAAAGTGTCACTCTGCTACTGGCTTCGTTCAGGAGGAAAGAAAAGCAAAATACTGCCACGCTCTTGACAATTCTCCAGCTGGCAACGATCGAGGTAAGTCGTCATAGTGATGGGAGGCTCTCACAAGGACAAGACGTTGGTTGTGGCTGACACGGTTAGGAATATCTTGGTGATTGGGTCAGTCTGATGGGCCACCAAAAAGCCGTGTTGCAAATTTTGACAACGCTCTTTACCCCGAACACGGTCATGCAGTCATATGTCACCCGTACGTTGCTAGCGTGGTATGTCCGATTCGACGTGTTTGTTGGAATGCTCGGCGGCTTCGAAACGCGACTGCCGCGGGAATGGTTCTCAACAGCCTTGGACTTTTTCGAGGGTCAGGTTACGCGCGAGCCTGGCGACTATACCATGAAGCTCGAACTTTATTCCGCAGCCATGAACCTGATCACTATGGACATGTCCCTGCTCTTTGCCCAAGGCGGCCGAGGCGAGATCTCCCAAGCCTCGTTCGCTGCAGAGCACCGACGTCTGGAGGAACGACTCCGGAACTGGAAGGCGAATCTCGACGGCGACAAGGAGATGTGCAATACAGATTACCTTGTCACTGACTTCCCGAATCGGCAAGCACTGACCAGTGACGACATTGTCGATCCCTATGCAAGCAGGTTCCTCTATCAATCTCGATACTTTGCCACCACCATCTTGCTCTGCGAATGGCGTTCGATCCTAGTCATGCACAAGACACAAGAAGCCTTGACAGTCCAGCAGGAGCCGCCTCAAGAGCTTCGAGATCTGGCGTATGATGTATGCCAGATCTTTGAGACTGTGGAGAAGTGGCCCTTGTCTCCCAACGGAGCTATCGTTATACTCCAGTCCGCGCTGGTCATCGCAACACTTTACCTCCCACAGGATGAAAAGCATCAGATGTGGATGAAGCGCAAGTTTGCGGCCATAGAGTCTATGGGGTAAGTTGATGATTCCATGAAGATACGATAGCCATACTGCCTACTTGTTCTGCACTCATCTGTCGATGTCCGTTCTGGCTTACCTATCCCGTCGCTTTTCTCTGCATGGCTTGAGCCTACTCGTTTCACCATGACTAATACCGCCTCCTGGCAGATACGTGTTCCCGCTCACAATGAGGACGCGATTCGCGGAGATATTTCAGGACCCCTCTTGTGCCAGCTGGTGGCTTCCAAACGACGAGGGCCTGAGTCCTGTCATCCGCAGTATACGCGCCTTCGCCGACGAACGCAGTGCGAACCCGGTTTCCGAACAGACGGAAAGTCTCCGAGAGATGACGGCAGTATTCGCCAAGATGGGATTGCATTCGCGGGACGAGAGCTCATCTCCCTCCGAGCCCTCGCCGACGAGAAAGGGCAAGAACGTCATGCTCTAGATTCACCAAACGGGCGTTGGGATGGTTGGCAGGTTGAGAGATTTCGTGGAAACAGTCTCTGGCCAAAAGACCCCGTGTTCAGCGAAGGCCTGGGCACTGAAGGCATTGGCAATATCACTCTGGTCCACTCACATCTCAGTCATTGGCGTCCGATACTACTACAAGGACCGGGGTATGAGACCGAGGCGACATTTGATACCACGTTGGAGAACGAAAGAGCCGCACAGCTTTGGAACAGAACCAGGGCTGGGGTCATACAAGCCACACAAGATTCGCGCACAAGGGTCGGCTGGCTCTCTCAGTCGACACGGCGTGATCAATTTTCCCTTGGTGACACAAAGAGCACCACAAGTCGGCAAGAGGCTGAACATGCCAGCCAACTTTCCATTCAGCAAGCATGCGGACTAGAAGAGCTTGCACCGGCGGAACCACATGACCCATCGTGGTTAAATCCGCCCCAGGAGGATGTAGATGACTGAAGCGCTATGAGCTATCTACATTGTGTATTATTATATCATATTGGCATCAGAATGACTGAGTCTACAAACTAGTCTGCCATATAAAATGATTGATTATCAAAATCACGAATTCGTGTTACTGTGAAGTGAAACTTCTGCCCCTGATAATTACCCGCGTCTTCTCATCATACCATAACATTATCATCGTTTTTCTTCCCGGCCAATCTTTCTATCTCTTCTTGTTTCAGTCATCTGTTTCCTTTTTTTCCCTTGAAGCAACCCATTCTCGAGATCAGATCCCGAGAGCTCTATGGCTCGCTGGACCGGCGGCTAATACAACATCATGGAATGAGGCTCTGGGATATCGCGATCCAAGTCGGCCATGCATAATTGGCAACCAATAACGTCAAGGACGTGAAAAGGGCAGTCGCAATTACCGATGGGGGAGCAAACCGGGATCCGCCTGGGCTCAAGAAAGGGCGAGCCTTCGCACTGTGGCTGGATTTGGTATACCTTGCGGGTTTACATAATCACTTCCACCGGCTTTCAGAGCGACGACCAATGCCAGGGTCGCTGAAAAAAATATATACATGTATAGGTATGTTTGTGGACCTTGTCGGTTCCCGACATGTACTTGGATTCTATGTACCGTACTACCTGCCTAGGTTGCATAGAATGCGCGGGTTGATACGCGCTGAGAGAGAATCCATACATGTATTCTGTGATCCCATCGAACTCGACCATTGAGACCAATCACTCGAAACGTCAGACTGCTGGGACTCTTTCATCTTTTCATTCCTTTTTGCGGAAAACAATTTCCAGAACTCACTGGATAAGTACGTTGTAGACCAGATTCCGTTCTTGTCGGTCTCGTTCTGGAATGCTGTTATTCGCGGGGCGGGTTAACTAACACCCATCAATGACTGACTGACTGAATTGGCGACATGGGAAAAGCGGTCTCGACTGCTTGATTGATAATAGAGGAGACCCTACCCAGCGTTCTTTCAAACGCCTTCTACAAGCAAAGGCAGAAACACATGATAGGGGGTCACTATAGAAAATAGTTCGATGAACAAAATTTCTGGAGACTTGATACATACGCTGATACCATATTATATTAATGCGTGTCGTGGCTATAGAGACATACCTCAACCACTTATTCTCTTCCTTGCCATAGCTTCGGTTTAGCCAGCCGAAGCAGCCACACTTGGGACTACCAATGTCCAAATCCAGCATATCGGCCACGGTAACCAATGCCTGTTACCTATCGTACAGGTGACCGTGAATCCTAATTCGCTGTGTTTCAGTGACTAAAATCCACTTGAGCCATGAAGTGACGGGCTTATCAGGGACAGCGATGACGCGACACTGCCTTCGTGCCAGCTGCGAGTGACATGCTGCCGCAACTTCTCGCGGGTATTCATGTTGGAACACCTAAATCTGCTCCTCTCCGGCGTAAAATATGTGCAGGTCCGTTTGCCTGCCTGATTATCGTTGAGGCCGTCTCTGTTGCTGTCAATATCCTTCGCTGTTGATATCCTTCTCTTTGGTGTGCAGATTCATGTCCGACTTATCAAGTCCGGACTACAGCGTACCCGGGTTGTTACCGACTAGACCACGAATTGCCTCTTTTTTACCATAATGGAAAATCTTCCTCGACCTGGATTTGAAAGGCTTCAGGGTTCGCCATTTCATCGGTACCGCTCTAGGATTTCTCCTCGGCAGGTTGATCCGCCGAAGTGTCCGCAATTCCTGACGTTCCCTTGGCGTCCGAGTCCGATTCAACTTCTGGCTGCTCCTCAGTCTTCTCAGCTGCAACGTCCTTGACGTATACAACAGAGGTCCCATCCGAGTCGCCATCAGCAGCACCGGTCGTTTCGTCTTCTGGCTCCTTTGAGGCCGATGCTTGTTTATGCTCAAGAGCAGCCACATCGCTAGCAGAATTTTCTGCTTGATTTTGCGAATTGCTCTCTGTCGTCTCGTCGGCGTCAGTTTCCTGAATATCAATACGGGGCTCGTGGATCTGCGGGAGGGGAGCAGAGGCCTGTCCATCCAGCAACCCCCCGTCCACAATAACGGGAACTTCAACCCCGGACTCTTCCTCCACTGTATCGGGAGCCGAAATCTGCATGCTCTTCAGCTTCTCATTGATGTCAGAGTTCTCATCTTCTCTCTCCTCAATGACCGTGGTTACGAAACTACCGGTAGACGGTCTGCTGGAGTGTCGAGTTGTATTGCTCCTTCGCGCATGGAGGCTGTTGTTGTCACGCTCGTCCTCTTCATGTGAACCGCCTCCAATGTCCCGCGCTGGCGGTTTTGCGATTGCTGTGATCTTTGGTTGGGTTCCCTCCTTCTCCGAGGGTGTTGGGTCCAGGCCCTCAGCTTCGGGCGGGAGCTTATAATTCTCAGCGGGGAGAAGGTTGTTGAGATCGCATACTCGTTTGAAGAAAACGTAGAGGCCTGTCTGGGACTCGATATTCCAGAACACACCGCGGTGCTGGAACCAAGCATGCGCAAAGATGCGATGCAGTCTTCTGAAAACATTGACCAGATTCTTCTGGACGGCGTTCCGGTCGTGACCCTCGTTGAGCACGGTGAAGCGACTGGGGAAGATCTTGGGGTTCGTCACAACATTGGCAGCCCAGTCCAGCGTGTGGCAGCAGTAGTCGATGGCGCAACAACTCTTGGGCTGGTCGTGTACGGCGCACAGAAACTGCCACTCGGAGGCGCGCATCTCGGGGCAAGTCGCTTGGGAGCAAGGCGGGGAATCGAAGAGGAAGCCGACTATCAGATTGTTGCACTGCATAATCAGGAAGCGACAGAGCTCGTAGAGCCACAGTGTCTCGTCAATGCCAGGCGGCGGCGTCGCGATCTGCGAGGCAGTCTGGCGCGTGATGGGTTGCGTGCCCGCATTGGTATGATGGTAATGCAGAGCAGCGAGGTGCTCCTGGAGCTGGAAAGCCGAGTCGAGCTGTTGTCTGGGGGGTCAGCGAGGGTCGCCAGGTTGGACTGTAAACGAAGACTTCACGACGGACCTCATTGAGTGCCACGAGCGGCGGGCCAGCAGCCATATCCTCGGCCTTTGTGCCTGGATGGATGCGGCGCCTGGAATTCGTGTCGACAATGGACTGATCCATCTGGCTGGCCTGCAAGTCGACACCGGGTGATTTGGGGCCGATCTGGTCCTCGGCCGGAGGTGGTGGGCTGGGAAGCCGGGGAGAGCTCGGTGGGAGAGCCATGATGGTGTTTTATCTACCTACTACCACGCTCGTCGAGGCGACATATGCGACAGAGGACGGCTTGGCGCGCGTGTTGACTACCTTGTTAGCCGGCCGGACGAAAGCAAAAGCGTTGGGCAATTGAAGTGACGTGGCTTTGGGTTCGGTCGCAGATTGAATAAATTGTTGTTGTGTTGGTTGGCTCGTTGAAATCCAGGGCTGCACTTTGGCCGGAGGATGGAAGCGCCAACCTAAGCCTGTCAACTTTCAACAAGCATGGAAGCTTCTCATTAGTCGGCTGGGAGACGTTGGAACTGATGGATTGATGCGCGCAAAAGAGAGAGGGCGAAAGAGCTATGGTCGCTACAGTACCTAGTTAGTAGTACTGGGTCGGTACCCGGGTATCCCTGTCGTCCAATATGCAGCAATAGGCGGGTGAAGAGCCCACCAAATAGCGGGATGGATATTGACTTAAGCGCAAATATATGTAACTATACGCGCCTGCTAGTCCAGAGTACGTACCCTGTAGCGGTTACTAAACTTCGGACATGGAAGTCTCGAGAAGAGTGCAACTGAACAAACATCAAGAAAAAGAAGAAAAGACTACTGCCAGTGCCATTCAAGACGCCATCTCCGAAAATTGGCGTACCAAAGTTCCTTCTCTCATTATTCGAACAGTCTCTGTTTCCAGCTCATTACTCTGGTAGGAACAGTCAAGCGGCTTCGCCACCATGGATTTGGATGATGATATGCCGCCCGAGCTAGTCGAGACTGGCCGGGGTGTGGGAGAAGAGGCTGAAGTTATTCAGCAGAAGCCAGTCAAGGTCCCCATTACGATCGTGACGGGTGAGCCGCACTGGAATATTCCTGGTCACATCCATTTCTTGTTCTGATGTCTTCGATGCAGGTTATCTCGGAGCTGGAAAGACAACATTGCTCAATTACATCCTGACAGCCCAGCATGGCAAGAAGATCGCTGTCATCATGAATGAGTTTGGAGACTGTACGATTCTTCCAAGCCTGAAATTCCTTGAGCATGCTGTTAATTCTTTTCACAGCCCTCGATATCGAGAAATCGCTCACCGTCAACAAGGGAGATGAACAAGTCGAGGAATGGCTCGAAGTCGGCAATGGTTGCATCTGCTGCTCAGTCAAGTAGGTACTCTACGCCAACAGCCACGCCGCAGAGGGAAACCACGAGAGTCAGGGAACTAATGGTAGCAGAGACACTGGCGTCAACGCTATCGAGTCTCTGATGGAGAAGAAGGGAGCCTTCGACTACATTCTCCTCGAAACAACAGGATTGGCAGACCCGGGCAACCTTGCCCCTCTATTCTGGGTCGACGATGGCCTGGGAAGTACTATCTATCTGGATGGTATTGTCACACTGGTGGATGCGAAGAACATTCTCCGCAGTCTGGACGACCCCAGCGGCCAGGTTGAAGGCCATGATCACGATGGACACGGCCCGCTGATGACCACGGCCCACGTGCAAATCTCACATGCCGATGTAATCGTCATAAACAAATCAGACTTGGTCGATGCTCAGCAACTAGAGCAAGTTAAGGCTCGTATACAGGCCATCAATGGTCTTGCAAAGTTGCATGTCACAGCTCAAAGTGCTGTGCCGGAATTAGAAGGCTTTCTTTTGGATCTACACGCGTACGACCAGGTGGACAAGCTAGACACAGCAGGAAAGGGCCATAGCCACTTGGACCCGGTAGGTCAAAATCCAAACCACGTCATACAAGTACTAATATGTGAGAAAGACGATTTCAACAATTGCTATCGATGTGCCACTATTGACGCCAGAACAACTGGAGAAGCTCGATGGCTGGCTGCGGTCTGTTCTGTGGGAGGGCCAGCTGCCCGTTGCTGGATCGGATCAGAGTACACCTCTCGAGATCCATCGTCTGAAGGCCCGATTGAGACTCAGCTCCGGCGAAACGAAGATTGTGCAAGGCGTCCGGGAAATCTTTGAGATCTTTGATGCGCCTAGTTCATCATCGAGTGAACCAGCCGTGCAGATGGGAAAGATTGTGCTGATCGGCCGGCAACTGCAGGTACGAGAATTGGAGCAAAGTCTTCACAATAGCATCCAATTGTAATGGACTTCTCTGGCCGTAGAGCCAAAAATGCTCAAATTCAGCCTCGTGATATTTTCTCTCTGTAGTCCCGACTCTCTGTCGAGAGATTGACAGGATGAGCAGACAAGGTGCTTTGACTGTCATGGAGGGGAGTATATAACATGGTGTACAGTCATGACCATGCTTTTATATAGAAAACGCATGCTGCTAAACGGAATGATTTCGTAGCCAGACTGTTACACCGTATATACAACGAAGACGGTGAACAGCTACCTTACATAGATAGATGAGTAGCTACCTATGCAATAATGCAGGTGACACCTCCGGGCCCCAAGGTATATAATTCAGTAATCAGTTCAGGACAAGTCAACTATTTTCCTTTACCAATATGTTACCCGAAAGTAGCCAGCCAATACGGTTACTAGTAATAAGTGGCTGACTCGCACGGCCATTGGCACCCCATGCAAGCTTGGTATTACAAGAGCCTCTCAGTGGTTTTCGGTTCGGGGATGGAGCGGCCGAGCAACCAGCAACTGCTAAGAAGTGCAGTGCAGTGCAGTGCACGGATCAGATCCCAAAAGGTTGCACCTGCATCGCTCCACGAACCGGAGAGCACCTACCTGGGCTAGCACCGATGTGGCCACCAACCCCAGTAAAACTTCATTGCGACCTGTGAAGCTCCATTAAGTTCTGCAATTCTACATACGTGCCCCATTCGAGCAGTACTAGTAGTAGATACTATCATCGTTTGACAACATCACAACCAAAATTCCCACGCCCACTGCGCAAATCAAACGAACCTTCGAGCCTCCGAGACCTTCGCTGCAAAACGTATTCGGTGACCTTGCAATCCAACTATGAATCGGCCAGGTAGTCCTCACCCTCTCACTCTCCTCAGCCCTTCCAATGTTGCAGATGCGCCTCGCGTGCCCCGCTGTTTGCCTTTCACGAACTCGATCATTGTGTCTCCTCGCGCGGTTCCCACGATCCCCTTGATGGCTTTCTCGATCCTGCCGACGTGCTGCCCGCTTCTGTGCGACTGCTCTGCTCGGCCATTGGGTTTGCTCTTTGCGACGGAGCTGCGATAAGAGCTGGTCCCATGGCCTTGTCTCAGCCTTGGGCATCTCCAGTTGTGCCAGTCAGCCTCCCACGCACAGCGGCGCCGTTCCACACCTCCCCTTGGCCCCCTTGTGCCCATGACAGTACATGCCGCCCGTCCGTCCATCCCTCCATTCGTGGCGGTCCCGGATTTCTGGGAGGGGTATATGGGGTCGCCTGTCCTGCTTTGCGATTGAGCCTGCCGTGTCCGCGATCCTTGACTAACAGTCCTCATTCTCAGGAACCGTATCACAACCCTTGCGAGGGATGCCATCTGGATTCGGTGGGCAACAACAACCGCAGCAACCAGGCAGGACAGTATCGAATCGGATACCCAACGGCAAACTAGGTATGAGCCTCTGGGACACATGTAGAGCACATGCGACAAAAGAGTAGGGGCTGATGCGTTTTCTGAAATGCAGCGAATAACGGCAGCGGTTGGGCGTTCGGTGGGAATGTGCCCATGAGTGGTGCAGGACTTCAAAATCCTGCGAGACCATTGGGAGGGAACCTTAGCTTCGCGCAGAGCTTGAGCGGATCTCAACCGGCAACACCACTCGATTTATCGTAGGTCGAACCTCTTCTTTGTACCTTTATGCCACGGCCCACCAGACCACTCGGAACCCTCCAACTCGCGACACCAGCACCCAAAACTTGCAGCGGCCGACTGCATCTGCTATTGGGGCCTAAAGAGAAGGGAGGAGAGACAAGAAAGACATCAAAATAAAAGAGGGACCAACACTGCCCCTCGTCTCCTCTTCCGGACGAAACCTCATTGCAGCAAGTCGACACTGGCGAAAAAGATGGCAGAGCTTGAGCAATCGACTTCTAAGAAGAAGCGGCTCGTCCAGCGCCAGCCGAATAGTATTCTGGCAGCAATCAAGCAAAGCGCTCCTACGACTGCTTCGAGTGGTGCGCCGTATGCTGCTATTGCCAAGGGGTACTTGGTCTCCATCTCTCTACCTCATTTCTTTGCTTGGGTCGCACCACCAGCAACTTCAACACTACACACCCACTTCCCCGTCATTTGAGAATCCCTTCACTTTGAGCCCCCCTTCCCAGAAGAGAAAAGCATCTCTTATCGTCTCGTTTTGTGGAGGTTGATCCCGACTGACATGTTCGGATCTAGGGAATTTCCGTCTTTGTCGAATAACGCCCAAAATTCATCCGCTAATCAATCATCTTTATGGTCGACCAGTGGAAGCAGGAACGTGGGTCCGATTCAGAGAAACCAGCCCACTCCCATCTCGTCCCAGCCGAGTCAACAAGACGACATGTTTTCTTCATCCGCGCGTCTCGCTTCTAGCCAGGGCTCGTTCCGGTTCGGAGGTCAAGGAAATGGTGCGCAAGCAGCGCAGCCCCAGCCAGGCAGCATCGATGACTTCCCGCCCCTCAACAACAGCAATGGCGGGTTCCGAAATGGCAACGGCGAGATTGGACAGGAACGAGGTCCCAATCTGATGTCGCAACTCGGCTTCGGAGCCCAGTCCAGCCCCGCACAGCCGCTCTCGGGCAACAGAGCAGGCAATGGTCTTCTCAGCGCCCTCTCGGCAAACACCCGGGCAAGCGACACGCGATCGCCCGATGCGGGTGCCCCTGGTAGGTCAGCTCCTCTGCTGCGCTATGGACTCTTATCTGACGCATTTAGGTTCCTCACGTGGCCAAGATATTAGGAGCGCCATGAGCGGCGACGAGCCTCGACAGAAGCCTCCAGGCTTTCGCCAAGATAGTGTAGCGTCTCCCACGTCTGCACAAGAATCATCAGAAGGTCGTGCGCCCTTGGGCGCCATCGGCAACGAGGTGCCCACTGCCAAGGACAGAGATGAACAGGACAGCCAGTCCCTGGCAGTACATGACCCATTGTCCGGCATGTCTCCGGTCGACAAATGGGGCATCAAAGGCCTGCGGACGCTGATGAACAACTACTCCGACTACACGAGCGCAGTCGCAGGCGTGGATCCGAGCCATTTCGGTCTCAATCTGCAATCCAACGAGTGAGTCGGAAGATTGCTGGTCAACCCACTTGTGCTAATATATGATGCTAGGCCGATTTCAACACAGATTTATTCTCTGTACAACGACGCACCGCCACGGCCAGACATTCCAAACTTCAAGCTGCCAGAGTGCTACAACGTGACCAACGTCCAAATTCTGAAGGACAAGATCCCAAGCTTCAACGAGGAGACTTTGATGTGGATCTTCTACAGCTGCCCAGGTGATGAAAAGCAGATCCAGGCTGCAAGGGAGTTGTGAGTCGCCCGAGGTTCCAGAAATGACCCTGGCATGAGCTGACAATCGTCACAGAAACAACCGCAACTGGAGATGGCACAAGAGACTACAAATTTGGTTGACAAAAGACGACACCATGACGCCTCAAACTCTGAGCCCGCAGCACGAGCGAGGATACTACATTGTGTGGGATACCAACGTCTGGAGCAAAGTGCGGGTAAGTTTTGACTCCTTTCATTTAATAGTATGGGCCCTCGGCTGACAGTTCTCAACAGAAGGAGTTGCTTTTGGTTTACTCGGAGTTGCACGTAGAGGCTCCGGTCAGCACAGCATAGTTCATGGTGCCCTTTTGCCATGGGCTTGGATTTGGCGTTCAAGCTTTGCAGGAAGCTGGCGTTTCGCTTATCGGCGTTGCATACACCACGGAATACGGAATGATCATGAGTAATGGGGGGGTTTATGTACAGCCATCCAGCGGATGCCTGGACGTTAGAGGCACTACTCATTAGAGCTGGCATACAAATCATAGCATGTTTAAGGTTGTCAAGACCTTGTGCGAATGTTTATGCGAACCGGCACTTGTCTATACTTTATCCTGCTGTGTTTCTCGTGAATGGACCGTCGACGCGTTGTTACATATGTAGTGCATGTACTCTGTCAGTAGGCACGTTCAAGGTCGAGGTTGAAGGGGGAAATGGTAGTGTAGAGGGATGTGGCCCGTGCGAGAAGTTGGTCGTTTCGGGTGGCAGTTCCAGCTTTGGTGGGGGCTTTCTTAGCGGAGCGGCTCTCGAGCTCAAGCGTGTTTTTTGTTTACATTTGCGCCCGTTGTCCAATGAGAAGGGGCCATTGCATATCCACGTCCGCCATCCCACACCCGCCTTTAGCAGCCCTGGTAATTACCTACCTACCTACCAGAACTTGCACTCACATCTTCAACGTGCATCATTGCCAAACCCACGAGACGACATTCGCAGCTGTTCTTGCTACGTAGGCAGTCTACCTTTGAACCATGTTTTAGTCGATCGCTGTCTATTCACCACCACGCCCTTCTCCGAACATCGCACAACCGCTCAAAACGCGTCGGCTGTCGAGCTGACACGTCTTTGAAGCTTTCCACAAGTCGAACACGTCGAACAATCCATCATGCCTGGTCAAAGAGCGGCGCGTCTGCAGGTCGGCTCGGCGCCATGGGCCGCAGAAGAACGCTCGTCGGCTCAAAAGATCGCCCAGGATGAGATAGAAGAGTTCACGTTTAGCGCGCGGAATGACTTTGAGTGGTTGAACGAGCACATGGCCGATGTGTTCAGCGAAAACCAGATGTTGGTCAGCCCTTGACAAGAACTCGCGGACTCTGTACTAACTCTGCACCAGTCACGTCGCAGACATATTCAAGACGCCTGGAAAGCTACGCGGCAAGACACCGCGAACTGCGCGTAAAGCAAACCCTACAGGACCGCGCGTGGTATGTTATTGCCTTCCCGTCTCACAACAAGATCTCTGGACTGCTGAACTAAACTCAACATAGCCATTGGCCGACATCTTCAGCGCGACACCAAAAGGAGCGCCAAACCCCTTCGCGACATCCAATGTAGAACGTACTCCAGCGCCCAGGGTCAAGATCGCCACAGACCCCATTCCGCAGCCAAGCCCGCCCAAAGTACAGAATGCCGCGCCATCAAACGTCGTGTCCATGATTGACTCCGGATATCACGGAAGCCAGGAGCTTATGGAAGTGGACGAAGCAGAGATGGACTATGAGGAACCTACACAGGTTGCAAGCCCAGGAGCAAGGCCCGATCACGTTGCCTTTCAGGTGTCTTCCCCAGAGCACGAGATTCAGGAGACGCCCGCACGTCGGTCACCAGAAGTCACTGCAACTATCAATACAATGGGTGCCGAGCTCGACACGCAGTACTTCACCGCCAATATCGACAAGATTCCATCACCAAAGGCCCCCCTGGGCCACCATGAAAGTACCACACCAGCGGGCTCGCCCACTCAACCTCCAGTGGACGATTCGCCTCAGGAAAGCTCATCTGTGAGATCGTCGCCAGTCAAGTCGTCCTCAGTCGCTGCAGAACAGCCCGAGGCGGAGCCTGTTCAGGAGACCGAGGCCATGGAAACCGCGGACGATGAGGCCTCACAGTCCGCTTCCGACGGGTCAAGTCCCATCAGGCCCGTTGTCCGCAAGAGCAGCTTGAACTTTGCTTCGCTGCCGGCTCGAGAGCCCATGACTCACAAGAGTATCGGTAACCGAATTTCGAGGACCAGTCACATCGACAAACGGAATAGCTATTATAACAGAACTACTGGCGGGAAAAGCCTCGGGAACGTTAGGCACGAAGTTTCTGACGACGAGAATGACGATATGGATATCGATGACGACGACGACGATGATGAGATCGATATCGTGTCCCAGGCACCGAAAATGGCAATGCAGCCGGAAGAGGCTTCCACAGCTACCGAGCACAACAAGACTTACACACAGCGGTTACAAGATCAGATCAGCAAGCTTGGCCAGTCTCAGCCAGCACCACCGCGTCTTTCCAAATCGATCGCCAATTCTGTGCTCCCCGCAGCGCCGGTGGCCCCTGTAGCCTCTGTAGTTGCTGCTCCGGCCAGTGTGCTGGCTCTTAGATCGCCTGAGAAGCCGAGAATGGCGTCCCCCAAGACACAAGCAACACCTGGGGCATTCCCGGAAGACGATGACGATGACGACTGGATAGAGCCCCTTGGCACGCCAGACTGTGCATCCAATCTGTTTAGCCCACGACCAGGATTGCCAAAGAGCCACACCGCCGATGTCATGGAAGGCGTCTCGGGCAAGACGACAGTCAGTGGCAGCGAATTTGCTGTGCCAAAAACGCGCCAGCATGAGATTCGGCCCAAGTCCCCCGAAAAGCCTGCTGTACCCGCAAAGCTTACAAAAGCCTTGGGCCATCACAAATCAGCCTCCGTGCCAACTATCCCGAGCATGGGTGGGGATGATGAGGAAATGTTGGCCCTGAAGCAGACGATATCTGTGTCAAATCAATCACTCGCACCGGTGGCGGAAGATAACGACATCGACTACGATTCTCCCCCGAAGTCTCCTTCTCGGACACTCAGGGATAGCCCCTTGAAGCAGGTTAAGAACAAGCTTTCATCAATCCTGAAGACGTCGAAGGGCCTGCTCGCCAGTAGTGCCGCGATCAGCGCAGAGGGAAAGTCATTGCTTTCCCCATCCGCTGTTCGACTAGGCTTGCATGCTGCTCCTTCGACGTCATCTCTCGAACAAACTTCTACGCAGTCATCTCAGCCTCTGTATCCTGATCTTTCCCAGAAGGTCTTTGATGTACAGTCTCAGATCAGACCTCCCAGTCCTGTACGCCCCGAAGGCCGTAAGACGAGGGCTTCGATTGAGCGGGAAAAGGCTGAGGAGAAACGCAAGGAGAAGGAGGCCAAGGAAGCCAAGCGGGTTGCCGAACAGATGGATAAGCTCGAAAAGGCTCGCGAACAGGAGCGGGAAAAGGCTCGTGTTTTCAGCAAGGAACAAGAGCGCATTGCTGCCATGGAAAAGCAGGCTGCGCAGAAGAACCAGAGGCCTGTGGAAACGCCAGTCCCACCCCCAGTGCTTCCATTTGTAAAGCCGACACGTACAAGCCCCCGCCGGAAACCGGTACCTGGCACAGAGCCAGAGCAGCGTCCCGCTGCAGATGGAAGAGTTGATGCTGATGTCGACATGACTGAAGCGCCACCATCCATGCCACCACCGTCGGTGGCACGACCAGCATCGGCAGCCAAGGGCCGTGAGATCAAGCGGCCGACAAGACCTACAAAGGAGCCCATCGGTAAAGTAAAGCAGGCACCCACGGTGATTCGTGTCAACATGGGATCTCAGCACTCCCAATACCAGCCTTCAAACAGCACGCTCGCTTCTGGTCTGCATGACACATTGGCATCGACGAGTCAACAAATTCAGCCCAAGAGCAAAGCTAGCCAAGCGACCATGCAGCGGCCCACTCCCCAGAGCCTAAAGAGCTCTCAGTCTTCAAGCAGCCGACCGAAGGCGCTCGAGATGGCAGCACGAAGGAAGGAGCAAGAGGAGCGAGAGGCACAACGTAAACGCGAGGCAAAGGCAGAGATGGAGCGAAAGAGAGACGAAGAGAGGCTTCAGGAACAACAGCGCAAAATCGAGGCCGAGAAGCAGAAAGAAGAGGAGCGCAGACAGGCCGCAGCCGCCCGCGATGAAGCCAAGAAGAAGGCCGTCTTGGAAAAGGCCAAGCAGACTCGAGCGCCGCCTCCGGCAGCGCGGTCTGTCAATGGACAACCTGACTACAAGGGCAGCTCCCAGAGCAGCCAGCCAAGCCGACCTGCGTCTCGCTTGGGTTCGATTGCGCCCAAGTCTCAGGAGGACTTTGGGCGCTCCGTGAACGGACCCAAACCCACCGTAAAGCGTCCGCTGCAGCCAGACGGCAAAGACACCAAGAGGATGCGCATGACGGAGGAGTTCGATGATGATATGGAACTGGGAAGCCAGCCCAGCCTCAAGGGAGCACCAGTCCGCCCATCTGGCGGCTTTAAGAAGGTTGCCGCCGGGTCCATGCTCTCGCAGGCCCAGAAGCCAGCCAAACCTCAAGACACGACATCCAAGAACATGTTCCCGAGTGGATACGCGAACGCACCTCCGAGCGCGACTAAGAATCTCTTCAAGTCGACGCTCACAAGCCAGCACAGCACTTTATCAAAGCCTGGGCATCCCATGGACACGACGCAGTTCGCAAAGGGTGCCATTCCTTTTGCGCCCAATCCGGCTGGGCCTGCTCATAAGACACCCGCCCGGCCTGTTGGCGGCCCGAGCTCGAAGTCGGCGGCCAAGTCGGCGGCGCGTTCTTCGCCAAGATTCCAGAATGGTGAACAGATCGAGCTTCCCGAGATCAACACGGATGATGAGGACGAATACTCGGATGATGAGCAAAAGCAAATGTTCGCTTCTTGGACCGACTCGCCTGCTCTCCGTCGGGCAATCATGGACCAAGAGACGCTGGATCCTTTGCGAGTATTTGGAGCGCCAGGTCCACTCAATATGGAAGAGGTCTTTAGCAAGAGCAAAGACCGATGGCACAAGTTCCGTGCACGAACTTCCAGCGCCAACTGGAGCGGCACGGACAAGCTTACAGAAGATGACATTCGAAAGGATATTGCGGCTCGTGACAAGCTGAGACGTGAAGGTGGCTGGTCGTATGAGATGAGCAGGGATATGCTGTAGTGTAGACTCGCGCAACTGCGTGGCTATATTCTTTTCATTTGCCGCCTAGGAGATGGCCGCAGAATTCGGCTCACCATGGAAGGAGTTTGTTCTGATTATTCGTATGAGACTGGATGTAGGTTGGCCAGCCGAGACAGCAGCATAAGGCGTTTGGCATATCGGAGTTGTGTTCTGGGGCCACGGCTGTGGACTGTATTTTGTTTTTTATACTGCCCTTTCAAAGTTACCAAGAGACACATGAATGTCTATTGTGGTCAATCGATATTGCATACTCTTTATTATATATTTTGTGTGACAAGATGACTTGACAGGGCTTGCAAGACAGCAGTTCAACCACTTGAAATTACCGGCAGTATTGATTAATACCATGAATCAACGAAGCACATGCGACACTACTGGTGTTGTGGGGTAAAGTGGAGAACTGGACCCTGGAGTCACTTGGGAAACGCGTGATGAAATGTCATGAGAAGGCCCAACCAAGTGTCTGCTGTCATCTGATGGGCCTTGTGGCTCGTGTCTGGATGGAAGTATCTACGGTCCAGCGCATCCCACGACCATTCAACCCAATGTCGTCGTTCAGGGCTGAGCTGGGAATGATGTATTTGAAGGTGACGTCATTTTTGAAGATGGACAATGCACTTCTTGAAGGGCCTTGAGAGGGTTTGGAGCACAAGACTGTTGATGCGGTCAAGCAGTAGACATGATACGCTGAAACGGATCTTCTATTGCATTTGTGCAGATAGTGGACCGCATACTGCAGACTGGTGCCACCAGTAAACCATCACAGAACTCTCTGGGGCTGGCTGGCTGGCTGGCAGGTAATGCAATCGAGGCAAAATATGTCTGAGGGTCTGGGCTCTTTGCCGGGTCCCGGCTAGTGGTTGAGCATTCGTCATTGCACTGTGGCTGTGGCTCTCTGGTGCCGTCTTTCTTGACCTGTGCTGGATCAATACGGTAGCCATGGTTGCCTCTTTGTCCATACATTGTAGGTGTCGCATGTGTCGACACTGCCTTGCAAGGTACCTACACACGTGTATTCATGAGTCTTGACTATCTGCCAACGTCGTCCCGGCTGTCTTGTTAGCTTATAGTCTGCACGAGGCAGTTCAAGTTCTCAACGCAGCAACCATATGAGGTGAAATATATAGGTTTACAACGTATTTACTGTTGAATTATCAGGCCATGAAAATGCAGACACTTCTCACATGAATTCAAGACTGATGCGGGTGCCCACAGAAAGTGGGAAATAAAAAGACCCCTGCCCCTCCTTTGTGGTCGCTGCACTACCTCGAGGTACGTACCGCTGACCAGCCCGACTAGCACTGCTTAAGCTCCCGGGCGTGCGCATTTTTGCCCCACTTTCGAGGCTGCGCGCTGCCCAGCTTTGGGTCAACCGTCAACCACAAACCAATTCGATGTCATCTGTTGACTTGGGAGGGAAGTCTGACATTGCCGCCAGAACTCTTTTTCCAAACTTCGCGTGACTTCCAGCCTTCTCTCAAACCTCGACTGCAGTTTTGCCTCTTCTTTTTACTTCCGCGCGCTGTCGCGCCCGTTCAGCGATTGTTTCCAAGCACACCTCATTCGGTACTCCTACCTTACTCTGGCGTTTGAGCTTCTTCACTGCCTCAACTTTCACATCGCCATCAATTCCGCGCACTACTCTCTTGGCCTCGAGGACCGAACCTGGGCGAGAGACTGTTAGATTGCGACTTCAGGCCTTGTTACCATTTGTGTATTTCTTGCATCCTGCCGCCTCGAGTTTGCGACCGAGTCGATTCCGCAGTGCCGACCTGCAGTGACCGTTACCCTCCGCATCGTGAACCAAGATCATGCCTGTCTAGCTCCAATACACACATCTCACCAGGCAACGAACGAGACCCGCTCAAATAACTAGCTCACGGTTGGGTCAAGTCACTGCCCAAGAAAACACCCCATCAAATTGTTCGCAACCATTTTTCAGCTTTCTCATGGGACCAATTTCTCACTTTACCCTCTACTAGCGGTCGTCGTCGAATTCACGAGGTTCTTTGCTCGACAGCAGTCAGGATCGCACAGGTTCTCGTCGCCTGCGACACCTACACCCACCTCGATATCCTCGTTCGAATGCGATTTTGGGACCTTCACACTTCGCCGGGCCACACATATTGCCAACCTCCGCGGAGGCCCTGGCTTGTTCAAGATGCCGAAAGTCGATGCCACCCGCAATTACTATGCGGATCTAGGCGTGACACCGGCCTCGTCTGCCGATGATGTCAAGAAGCAGTACCGAAAGCTAGGTACAGCTCCCCCACCTCGGACTCAGACCTCTGCTCGTGGAACGTTACTAATCCAAGGTCATCGCAGCTATGCAATGGCACCCCGACCGGAACAGAGGAAAAGAGGAGGAGGCTTCTAAGAAATTCCAGGTCATTCAAGCTGCTTTTGAAATCTTGACCGATCCGACTCTGAAACGGCAATACGATGAGGCTCGCAACAAATCGGCCTCGAGATTTCCCACCTCCTCCGGCGTCAGAGGAAATCCATGGGCCAACGCTGGCGCAGACTTTCCGCCCCCGCCGAGGCGAGCAGGTGCCAATACTGCTGGAGCGGGCACTCAGCCGCGTCCCACCCCGACTGCTGGTGCTTCTAGATACAGCAACTGGCAGAAGGCGTCCGGTACAGAACAGCGCAAGCCTTATACAGCACAGAAGGATCCTACCTCGGCAAAGGCTCACTACGATGCTTGGACAAACATGCGAGCAAATGCGCATGGGAGCACTCCGCGGAAGCCACCACCCACGCCGGGCCGCCCGCCAACGTCTTCCGCTCGAGAATCGAAGACATCCGACTCGGAGGGCATCCCCCGCACTAGTTCGCAGAAACAAAAGGCACAGGCTTCATTTGGCAACAGCACAAGAAGGACTGGTTTCACGCCGAGATCTCCAGGACTAGGAGACGAACCCCCGGTCTCCAATAATAATTATTTCACGACTCGAACACGCGTGAACATCTTTCCCGATGAGCCGGCCACTACGACCACACAGAGCCGCCGAACTTCGGCCGCGCCTGATCCTTTGGCGCAGTTCAGAGAAAATTTCATGGACGGCCGCCACAGTTCTCCGTATGCCACTCCTGGGGGCGAGAAGACGAGTCTTTTCGGTGATGGTTTGAACCGAACTCGCAGTACCCGCGAGTCAGACGGAGCCTCTGCCAAGGACGCAGATACTTCGTTTCCTTTTCCACGCCAACGAAGTTCTAGTACGCCTCGAAGCTCTAGTAATGATGGCAGCTCAGAGGATTCTACCAAGGCCAATACCGGTGCCAAGGTTAAAGACCCTTCGTACTCGGCCGGTGCTTCTACTTCCACGAGATTCGGCGAACGATACAGACCCAAGTCAGCCGAATCTGCCTCAACCTCGTCCGGAGATAAGGCGCAGTCAGCCTCCAACAGGCATAGTGAGTCTGAGCGCTCAAATCGCCGTACACGTGTGCTCACCAAGGAAGCAACAGGAACAAATAGTACTGCACAGCCTGAAGACGGCTTACCAAAGTATGCCACCTCCACCTGCACCGAACCCGACAAACAACAATGCGATAGGACCTCTTTGAAGTCACAGAGGGCACGAGGAAAGAGCGTTACAGCCAAAGCTGGAGCCGATTTACATCTCGCAAGTACTCCAAGTGGGGTAAAGAGAAGCGCTTCGAAACTCTTGCCATTCGAGGAGATTCTCCAGCATAATGTGGATAATCTGATCCGCAAGAAAGAACTCACTCCAAACCGCATCTCAGATGATACTAGGGACCGTGGCAAGCGCGTCGAGTCCGCAGCATCTCCAGCAGGATATCTGAAAACCAGTACTGACAGCGACGACAGCTTTGGACGACCGCATAGTTCAGCGTACCCTTCGCAAGGATTCGGCAGTGCCAGTGCCGATAACATCAGCACTCAGTTTGTCAGCGAGGACGCAGAGGCATTCGCCTTCACAGCTGGAGGTCCTTCGGAGGACAATCCCTTGCCTACGAAGCGCGGCTCACGATCAAGTAGTCGTCTCAGCGGGCGCCGGTCACCCATCAAGATCAACAGGCGACCCGTTCCTCCCATTCCAGGTCCTAGTCCAATTCAGACTGAAACTGGGGCCTCGGATGATAGTAGCACTGCGAAATTCTCAGCTGCTGAATGGGGCGAGAAGATAGGATCTGAGCATTTTGTCCCGAAGCCGAATACTACCACTTCTACTTCTCCGACAAAGCGTACGAACTCAAGGAAGGGCTCGAAACCGATCAAGCCGACGCGGGGAGGATCCGCCGGTATTATCGATAGCGACGACGAGATTCCGACCGCCACGGCTTCTTGGACAGATGCCCCAAAGCCGGCCCCACGAACTCAGAGCCCCATGGCAATGGACATCGATGAGCCATCTGTCGAACCGGACGAGGGAGCTGGAGATGATCTGACGGAGGATGGCGCACGGAAAATCCCTGTCGAGCCGACCCGACCAGAGTGGAGAGCCGGCAATGTGGATGTGAAGGGACAGAACGAGGACCGACGCCGCCCGCACTCAGCAGGTGCCACGAGCACTGCGCCGCCGCCCAGGCCGCCCAAGACGGCACCCGCAAGTTCTCAACCGTTCGCAGCACACAACGGTGGATCTGAGGATTCGGAGGAGTTCCGTGCCAGCTTTGCAGACTTCAAAAAGGTCGAGCCGTTTGCAGACCCTCAGCCCACGGGACTTCAATCCTTTGCCGACTTGAAGACGACATTGCCGTTTGAGAGCCAGGCAGCCGAGAAACCTACCCTAAATAAGCCTCTAGCCGCTCCCACGCTGCCCTTCCCAGCCATGCCAGTTGCTCCAAGATTGCCTCCCACAGTGGCAGTGCCTGGTCTGCGTCCGAGCGGCGCACAGTGGAGAAAGTATTCTCAGGATTTTTACAACTACTTGGAGAAATGGGAGACCTTCAACGAGTTGGTACTGTCTCACTTCGCTACGCGCCAAGCTGAGATGATGAACCGTCGCAAGCAATTCGGCCCAGCCTGGCTGGAAGGCGTCAAGGGCGACGACGGTGCGGCTTTGTATGCAGCCGAACTCCAGCAGGACCATGAGATTCGAAGCAAGTGGATGCGGTGCTGCGACGAACATCAGATCCGTGTCCGGGAGTTCGCAACTTTCAGGGACCGGTCCAAGTAGGTCTTGTCGCCCCCGACCTGCACTCCTGCGGAATTTCTACAGGAAGGCCTTTCCCGAGCATCATCGAGCGCTTTCACAGCTTGGAGTGATCGCGAGGCACCTCCCCAACATGAGACGGGCCTTTGAGGCTGGTTGATGACTACTGCCGTAAACGCTCGAGCCTTGTGGCAGTTGGTGGTGGATGACGGAGCTTATCCTTCGCGATTTCGGCATGGCAGAGACAATGCCTTTTGAATGAGATGTCTGCTTGAATTGGATCATGGGGCGGGCAAGAATAAGCCGCAGCTCAAGAAGGTCACGTACAAGCGGGCTCTTGGGGATAGCTCTCGTAACACCACCATGTTTTGGCTGAACCACCCTGTTTGAACAGTATCACAGAAGGAGCGTTCAGGACACGGCAGTACGAGCACACAACTTTGTAAAGGGGCACTGGCAGTCTGTGTGGACGGGAACTCTTCATCTGAAATGTAGTGCAAGTCGATTTGTCTCGCATCATTCAGATACCCCTCGAGCACCAATGAAGCTACTACCCAAGCGCCACTTGCCACCTGTACATGAGATGTAGGGTGGGTGTACAACAAAGACGACAGGACGATATGGTTTCATGGAGTACACGGGTTTTAACGCAATTCTAAGTGTATAAATGCATGGAGGGCGGGCCTGATGCGAGATCGAGGCACTGAAAGAACAGAACCTGTTACATTCCTACAGCTATGTACATGACGAAGAAAGACAGATTACAGTAGAGAAGAATTGAGTGACAGCGCAATCAGCGGTTCTTGACTTGACATGAAAAAAGACATAATTGAGTACGCCTTGGTTCTTTCCAAGTGAAACGCAACCAGTGTTCTTGGATCAGAATGGCGGGACGGAAATACGTATTTACTAACACGAGAATCTGTACTACTTGATCTATACCAAGGAGAGTTTGCCATAGGTACCATAATAGACTGCTTAGTATCAACTACAGCTCACGCCCCCATCTCGGCGACCAGCCTTCGCATGACCTCGTCCAGATCCTCCCCGGTCTCGAGCCCCAGCGCGGCGTAGTCGACGACTCTGTCATTATAGTCGCCGCCGTACCCCTCGGTGAAGGCGAGCGCGAAGAGCGCCCGACCCGCAGCCATGAGGTTGCCCTTCGCGGTCTCTGCGCGCGACCACTCGAGGACCGAGGCGGTGCTTTTGGTCTGGACCGTCCAGTCGGCATCCGACGTGCCCGTCGCGCGCTGCGCGCTCGCCACCATGTCCCGCTGCGAGGCGGCGAAGGAGCTGAAGTAGACGAAGCGGTTCTTATGCTGGGATAGGACGGGCTCGGGCTGGCTGAGAAGGGCGGCCAGGGATGCGCCGACGCGCGGCATGGTGGTGAAGTTGGCTTTGTAATTGCCGCCGTCGACTTTTTAAAAGAATCATGAGCCAAAATTTTGTCTCTGAAAGGGGGGAGACACTTCGTTAATGGACTTACAGTAAGTAGCGGTGCGCTTCTGGACGTCGATCTCGAAAAAGCCCGGCGGCAGGCAGTAGTCGAACCAGGGGTTGTTGACGACGCCGATCCACGAGCTCACGCCGAGCGCCTCGATCAGGTCCCGGTACGGCTTCTTGGCGTTCATGAAGAAGACCTCGCGGCAGAGGGGCTCGTCTGTTGTATTTTCAAGTCAGACAACGTCTTTTTTTTTTCTCCTCCGTCGCTTTCTCGTCCGCTGTAATGAGGCTACTCACTCGTGGGATCCGAGCCGAACTCACAGGGCACGACGTACGGCACGCCCGCGCGGGCCGCGGCCCGGATGAGCGGCTTCTGGGCGTCCTGGGCCTGGAAGCCGAGGGTGATGATCAGAACATCCTGGCCGGCGAGCGCCGCGCTCAGAAAGGCCTCGTCGTCGTAGGCGCCGCGGCGGACCTCCACCGATGCCGGGAACTCGGCCTGGTTGGACTCGGGCCGGCTGATGACGGAGACCTCGTGGATGCCGGACGCGGCGAGGGCGGTGACGATGTGCGAGCCGATGTTGCCGGAGCCGCCGACGACGGTGATCTTGCGGCCTTGTTGCTTGGGTGGTGAAGACATGATGGGAAATTTATAAGTCGAGACGAGTGTGATAGATAGCTACAGATCAGAGTGGCAGTGACTGATGATGAATGTAATGAGTCAACTGATGATGAACTCATCCAATCTCATATTTAAAAATCTCGACTTCTTTCATGTTCTTATACGTCAAAATCTCATTTGTTGTCGAGTTCATCAACCTCTTCATCGGGCCCGAATCTTCGATGATGAAGGAGATGCTACGTTCATTTGCTGAAGCTCACCTGTCCTTGCCGGGTTCGACGAGGAAGCTCGGTGTCGATAAGAATACCGAGCAAGCACAGCTTATTCAAGCAATACCTTGAGCTCAAGTCGTGTTCGTATGTGCACTTTGAACATGATCAAATCAACTCAACCCATCTACTGTAGGATCCGGGCGGAGCGCTTCCGCTATGGCCAAGACTAGGAGGTACTGTCTACTGTCTACTGACTCTACACTAGACGCCAGCACTGGGACACTGAGAATACAAGATCGTATTGGTCAGCAATGCATATTACATATCTGCCATCTATAATAGATCTTTCGCAGGTCGGCGCAATCATGTCCGCCCAGCAAGTCTCGGCTTACAAATGTGACAAGCCGGCGTTGGTCCAAAGGCTCCACTCTCGGCACCGAAGTATAGTACTGGAAACTAACCAATGGCGTGCCGCAGCCCCTGGAATGATATAGAGTGAACACCAGGCAATTATAGAAACAATTGACTTCTTGACTGTTTTCTGTTTCTTGTATGAGCCAATACTTGATTCTATCTTGAATAGTTGCAAGAAACACTGCTAAGTTGTTGAGCCGATGAGTCGCTAATGTCGAAGGACTTCTCATTTGCAACCCCTTACCTCCGTCTGACAGAGCCCTTGTAGGGACATATAAGCGGTCATGTTCCCGACCATTAGGACAAATTTCAATCGACAGGTTTCTAGAGTTACTGAAAACAACTTTTAAGGCCTAATGGTAAACTATCAAGAAGTTATATTTTTGGTCCGCCCATCGAGGGTTTTTGCCCGGGGTCTATTGATTGATGCTTGCAGAATGAGTCGAGGATGGCAATGCTTTTTCTGTGATTTTGCCTCTGTATAGTCTCTGAAGGTCTTGCCTTTGAACCCGGCGTATTGGTGTTCAGCACATAGATTGAGAGGCGATGATCTAAGAAAAGTTGGATGCATGATATGACGTTGGCGGGCTGGTATTACCTGCGGCTGTTAGACGGAGCTACCGGGAGTAAAGAAATAGTGTCAGTATATGATTTCGGCGATTTGACCAATCAGAGATCGCAGACCATTAGGCATCGGCGTTTGGCAGAGGAGATCCGTGTAACCACAGGTATACACTTATGCATTTGGCCATGATTTCTCGAAAGATTTCCCAAAATATGAACATGATGGATATAAGACTCCGCGGAATACTGAGTAAAATCCGGCATCGACACCTAATACACAACAAGTAGAGCTGGCTAGTGTATCTCGATTTGTAGAGAAAGATCCGTTTGGAAAGTATATAAGTCGCCCGAAGTGCAGTGTCAAAGCTTGTCTCAATTCTGAGAATACAAATCAAAAGCTCAATTCACCAATATCACCCAGCCCACCTTTTTCTTCGTAAATAGAAAGCAATACAACAAAATGACGGCCAACACTCCAGCCCAGATCCTGATCACCGGCGCCACGGGCTTCATCGGCGGCACGATACTCACCACCCTCCTGGCCTCGGACTCGCCCGCGCTGCGAGCAGCAACCATCATCTGCCTCGTCAGGGGCACTGACCGCGCTGCGACACTGTCGTCAGCCTACGGGGACCGCGTCCAGACCATCGTCTACGCCGGGCTCGACGACTTCGATGCCACGACGGCCGCGGCCTCGCGGGCTGACATAGTCATCGGCGCGACCCTAGGCTTCCACCCGGGCTCTGCCCAGGCGCTCCTGCGCGGACTGGCCAAGCGACGCGAGCAGACGGGCAGAGACACGTGGATGATCCACCTCTCGGGCGCGTCGAACTTGTCGGACCAGCCGATCACGGGGACTTACCGCGAGGACCGCACGTTTGACGACGTCGAGGATGATGTTTACGGCTACGAGAAGCACCGCGAGGGGCTGCGGCACTATCCGCAGCGGGGGACCGAGCTCGGCGTGGTCGACTCTGGTCTGGAGCTTGGTGTTAGGACCGTCGTCAGTAAGTCACACCCGTGTTTGCATATTCTCGGCTCTTTCAAGGGACTATGCCTATTGTTTGAGTTGTCTTGAAGGGGCTCATGATCGAGACCCAGAAGGCTCTGCAGTGATTCGAAATCTGTGGGATATGTCGTAAGAACCGACTAACTTAGAATTTCACCAGTGATGCCGCCGCTCATCTACGGCGTCGGCACCGGCCTCTTCAACCGGGTCAGCATCCAGATGCCCGTGTACATCCGAGCCGTCCTCGAGCTGGGCCACGGCGTCGTCATCGGCGACGGCGCGGGCGAGATCAACCACGTGCACGTCGAGGACCTCGCCGAGCTGTACCGCATCGTGGTCCTGGATATACTCGAAAAGGACGGCGCCAACACCCCCACGGGCAAGAAGGGCATCGTCTTCTCCGCCAACGGCATCCACTCGTGGATGGAGGTGGCGCGGGGCATCGCCGAGGCGTGCCACGGCGCCGGTAGGATCAGCGACCCGGGCGTCCGCAGCATCAGGCTCGAGGACGCTGGGGAGTATCTCAAGTCGTATATGGACTTGGTGGGCGGTGACCTGAATGAGCTCGAGCTCGGGCTGTGCTCCAATTCGCGGACGAGGGCGAGCGCGGCGAAGAAGTTGGGTTGGCGGCCCACTCGAGGAGAGGAGGCTTGGAAGAGGTCTTTCCAGGAGGATCTCAGCGCCGTGCTAGGAAAGTCTCTGTGATGTTGCTCTCTTTGATCAGTCATCATCCGACCTTCGCAGTCTGACAGTCACTCGGTCGTTTTGATTGATCCAAGTGCAAGAGTGATCTAGAAAGCTAGAAAGTGAATAGCTCGAATTGATTAGCAGATACGATATGGCGAACTCTGAGTAACGTTCTGTGCTTTTTTAGTTGCTCTGCCGGAAAACATCTCACCCAAATTTAGTGCTTAAGTATTATTCTAGTCTGCGATCATAATAATGGTATTTATCGTTGTAGGCAACTCTTTGCCGGTTTGATATCTGTAAAGAGTTAAGAAATAATAATACTAACACTATACACTTACTGCTGCATGATCTTTATCAAGAAAATACAACATGTTTTGTAGTTCCCGAGACATTACAAGGTGACAACTGTCAGTAGTATAAGTAACCGACCCCCGACGCTATAGGTTCGAAATAAATCAACGGAAATTAACATCGTTAGTTGCCGCACAATCTTTTGTTTGAGATGTCAAGAACCATGACAGCAATCTCAGTGAGGCAATAGAGCTGTTGAGAGCCTCTGGCGACCTGGCATGTCATTTGTTATTCAAGGACACAACAACAAGGAAGAAAGGATGCCACTACGTCGCTTCGTCACTAGCAGCCTGGCATCTTCACGATTCATAGTGTAGTGACAAGACAAATGACATGGTTTGGAAACGTACTTGCTCCGTGAATCACTTCTTTCGAAAATCTATTTATGCAAGAAAAGGCTCGCATATTTTTTCGAGAATCCATCAACCAAAACAATCTTTCCCCTCGACAGACAAAGCATATCGCTTCTTCAGCACCAGCAACTTAATCTCACACATCGTTCAGCAACTTTCACGATTCCTACTCAAGGCAAGTTCTTCCGAAACTCGGGAAACAATATAAACAGTATTCTAAAGAGTATAAGCCAAGCAGTCATACACAAGCAGAGAATATCGTCAACTTCTTGAGCCATCCCCCAGACTCCGAAGTGCACTCGGCATCTCGAACGAGTCTCACCACAAGGTAAGAGTTCATCCACGTCTCGAGCAAAAAAAAATTAAGAATGGCAAAACAAAATCCTGACAAGAAACAAACCGACAGCCCAACACCACTCATCCCACAAACCCGAACCCCGACATCATGGCAACGCCGTGCTTCTTTTGCCACCTATGCTGGAAGAATAGATACTTCACCGTGATAGACGGCATGTGGTCGTGCATGTTTTGCGAGCACCCATTCTGTGACTTCTGCAGGCGAGCGACTGGGCCCCCTGTCACCACCTAGCCTCCGATCTTGCCGCGAGCAATGGGAGAAGGACGCGGAGAAGAGTCGACGGCTGCTTCTAGAGAGAAGCATAGAGTAGTCGCCTGGACAAAAGGAGTGGAGAGAGGCGACCTCTGGGAATGAGTTAATAGAACCCAAAAATACCCCCAAGCTTGTTTGCCCTTTGATATGTGACCTTGTACAATATGAAATGCTCATATTATAAATGTCTAGTTCCGGAGTAATGTTGATATTTTGAGGGCTCTTCCTTTTTGTTCGGATCTTGGGCGCCAAAGGTATACCCCAGTCTCAGTGTCAAATTAATTATGTCTTGTGCTCAGAAACATATTGGAAACATCTTAGTAATTGGATCGTGACCATACCTTTGTATGAAGTATCATCTAGAGGGGGGAAACAACATGCAATAGTATCGACCCTGGGTATAGACAACTAGATACCCCTGACGTTGTAGTTCAGATTCTGAATTATAGGTTTTAATCATCTCAAGGACCCCCTCCCCCCTCCTCCTCTCTCTCTCTCTCTCTCTCTAACCTAGATAGGTGAAGAGACTTTTGTAAGATCATTATACCAGACTTACTCGCGTTTTTGCCGCGCAGACGAAACCAACCCAGGGGCCGGAGGAGGTTCGAACTTTTTACGTTTCAGAAGCCCTGGCGCAATAGGCCACGGCGCTAATTTACCAGGAGTCTAAGCGGTTGTTGTTGGAACATTATTCTATTAATTGTATTTGTAAGGCGAGCTATGTGTGGAACCATCGCAACAATCCAATGGGAAAATCCGAAGCACGTTCAGGTAGTCAAGCCTCGACAAGACTTAATTTGGCCGAAAGCATCAACAGCTTGACTCCAAATATTGCAAACATGGATGAAAACAGGTGTGAAAGTATTTAGAAAGCCACTGACCTTGTCAGGCGCAACAATGCAGAAAGACAACTGATGGTATCACAGAGATTTTATACTACTGGTGTAACTTATATAATGTATTTGCACCGCCGAATGCAGCAAAGGACCAGATGTACTGGTCTGAATGCAGAAATGTTCCATAGATGGCCCAACGTTGAAATCTAAATAAACGAGTAACAGCTCTCCTTTCTCACTTCACCACAGCAACGCATCAAGCAAAACATTATTCACTAATCATCGAAGTCTATGCGGACAGTCAGAAACTCTTGATATTACTGACCCAGAGGTAAATAGTCCTTAAGCCTTGAGAAACAACCAAAAGAAGACAAACAATGACCTGACGAGCACAGACCAAACAACCATTACCGGAACAGAACATATCATCCCTTCAGTACCGGCTGTACGGACCCCTCGGAGCACTCAGCCTCCTATTGTGCGACTCACACCGCTTGGTAAGGGAAAATCTCTCCAGGCTCGAAAGCACTTGCCAAGGCAAACAAGATACTCACAAGTACAAGCCACCCACCCAAACCCTCCCAATAACGTCGACGCGATGGCCATCTACGGGGCTTGGTGCTGTCGCTGCACGGTGAACAGATTCTTCAGCGGAGGCAAGTGCTTGGTGTGCGAACACAAAAACTGCAAGAGATTTTGCAGACCGTGCTTTCCGCCCCCGGCTCCGCCCCCGGCTCCGCCCCCGGCTCCGCCCCCGGCTCCGCCCCCGGCTCCGCCCCCGGGCCCCCACCCGCAGAGCGGATCAACTGAGCAGTAAGGGAGAAGAAGGAAGAGCACGTAAGGGCAGGACGACGGGATGTCATGGGGTGATTCTCGAATCTCTTAGAATAAGTGGATAGAAATCATATTCCGGCCTGGACCATTGTGCTCTATGATCTATGTACGGCATATTATAGATCGAAAGTGAACAAACAAGGTGTCCCCTATTACAGTGCCGTCGATGCACTATGGGTTATTTCTTTTTGGATTTTCTTCTTGTCTGTCAGGGATCCTGTCTTAATCGTGGAGCCATCATAGCGGCTAACTTGAGCTTGCATTTCTGTATTCTGCGCATATCCTTATCAGCATGTCTCTTGTATCGCTTGTCAACAAGTACGATCATTACACAAGCCAGTGCAGAATTAAATAAAAATCTCTATATATGCTTATATTTTACCGTAACGACATGGTGTTGGCAACATATTCTAGTATAGACGGAATGTTGCTTCTTTTCATCACCTGCTTGTCACATTCAGTATATCTTCACGCCTTCGTGTGTCTTTTTGAACTGGTCGAAACTCTGAGAAGCAATAAAAAAGACGTTTCAAGTGGTCAGGATGGGGTAAAGTATATCAAATCTGAGAATGCTCAAATATTTTCGCGCCTGCCGTAACATCTTTTTGCTTCTCAAGTATTTCGGACTCTTGGAAAACATGGCTGACGCGTGATGTGTTCTTGGTGCCCTGATAACTCTTACATCACGCATAATGCCATATTGTATGTTGGACACAGTAAGTCGTCTATTCCAACGAAGGAAAGGTATAAGCTGCTCCTTCCAGCCCTCTCGTTCGTCGACTGTGGCTTTTTGTGTTCATTTGAGTACAGCGACAAAGAAATTCTAGCAATTGCTTGGTATAAATCTGGCTTTATAAGCAAACAATCATATTGCTCCCATAGCTACTGCCAACTCTGCAAATAGACGCACCGATCTCGTCGATAGATGCCTGCCATAGGACGAACGTCAACATTCATTCACCAAGGCCGCATATAAACAACAACGCCGTGTAAAACCACAGTCCATTATCCACGCCTAGAGAGTAACCCACAACCACACAGTGTTGAACAAGAATAAAATAGACAGACATAATGCGTGCGTTACGGCACAGTCGACGTGCACCCATCACCCCTTCACAACACAACATACTTGTACAGACACATTCGTCAATAGAAATAATTATAAATACATAAAACCAAGCCCATAAATCAACGACAATATCAATTCTTGCATTCTTATAAAGCCAGCCATTCTCGTACCACGATCTTCAAAACTTCAATTCAAACAACCAGACACAGTCAGTCAAGTCATTATCGCCTCCCTCGTCGCCGCGGTACAATCCACCATACTACACACACACAAACTCGAATAGCCAGCACAATGGATTTGCCCCCACCCACGTCCGCCCACACCTACAAGGCTTATTGCTGCGCGTGTGGAGTCGAGGGCCAAAAGTTCGTCTTACACAAGTGCACGGTATGCACTCACCCGTTCTGCGGCAAACCCGGTGATGGTAAATGTAAAAGAGAGTAGAGACATGGCACAGGAGAGGAGAGAAGGTGAAGAAGGGAGACGGAAGGTCTGATGGCAGCATAAATGGTACTATCTGGAGATACGAAATGCCAATATGAACACATTGAAACCCAACACTTGAACCAAGTCTTTACTTTGAGCCATGCTGAAAGACTCGTGAAATCAGAAAGCTTGTGCGTGTACATAATATTGAGCCTTTTTCTTGGCTTGTGCAAACACCCGAGTGGATAGAACGTCTTCCTATATTGTGACCAATAACATGAATGATACACATGTACGTCTTCACCATGTATCGATCATGAAAGAGGTTCTCATAAAATTTTACTCATTTGTTGTGTTTCATGTTATTCCGCGAGCAAATTATAGCTTCAAGCGGTGGGACTATCTGCATAGTTCTCTCTACCTATCCACAGTCCCTTTGAACTCGTCATTTCATGGCCAGATTCATCGTCAATGGCTTTTTTGAACTCCTCGCAAGCAATCTCGCGCTTATGCAATACGACCGCGTAAATGGACTCTCGCTTCACAAACCCCCTTGATCGGTATGTTGGTTTACCAGTCAATAGGGTTCTTGACCTCCTCACCACGATTCGTCTTGGGGACGGGTGCGGCCTTGACGGCCAACTTTCCACCCTGGCCCTTCCTCTTCAGGTAGGCACGTCCATCGACCCAAGGGGTGCGGGCCGTGGCCTTCTGCTCGTAGTCGATGATCTTGTCCTCGAGCTGCATGGTCAGGCCAATATCGTCAAGGCCGTTGACCAAGCAGTGCTTGCGGAACTCCTCGACCTCGAACTTGCAGATCTCATTGCCTTCAGCGTCACGAATGACCTGGTTGGGCAGATCGACCTCGATCTCCTTGCCAGCGTGGGCCTCCTTGGCGATCTTGTCCATGTCGGCCTTCTCGGGGATCTTGACTGGCAGCATGCCGTTCTTGAAGGTGTTGTTGAAGAAGATATCGGCAAACGAGGGTGCAATGACACACTTGATACCGAAGTCAAGCAGGGCCCAGGGGGCGTGCTCACGGGATGAACCACAGCCAAAGTTGGGTCCAGTACAGACCAGGGTCTTAGCCTGGGTGAAGGGCTCCTGGTTCAGAACGAAGTCAGGGTCGGGAGAGTTGTCGTCCTTGTATCTCCAGCCGTGGAAAGCAGCAGATCCAAGACCAGTGCGCTTAATGGTCTTCAGGAACTGCTTGGGGATGATAGCATCGGTATCGACGTTGGAGCGCTCCAGGGGAGCTGCGATACCCCTGTGCACCAAGAACTTGGGAAGACCCTGGCTACCCTTGGCCTCGTCGACGACGTGGTTCGTGCTAGTGGTGTCCTCGGGCTGGTCGGCAATCTTCTCCTTGGCAGTCTCGTCATCCTCGACGCTCTCGTCAACGTGGGGTTTCGTCGAGGGGGAGCTAGGCTTGAAGGCCTCAATGTGAGGGCTGGTCTTGTACTCGGTCAGGGTGCGGACATCTGCAAGCTTGCCGATGATACCGGCGGCGGCAGCCATGACGGGAGACATCAGATGGGTACGGCCCTGAGCACCCTGACGACCCTCAAAGTTTCGGTTGCTAGTACTGGCGCATCGCTCCTTGGGCGACAGGATATCGGGGTTCATTCCCAGGCACATACTGCATCCAGCTTCTCTCCACTCGAAGCCAGCATCGGTGAAGATCTTGTCGAGACCCTCGGCCTCGGCCATCTCCTTGACCAGTCCGGAACCGGGCACAATCATGGCGGCCTTGACGTTGTCTGCCTTCTTCCTGCCCTTGACAACAGAGGCGGCAGCACGGAGATCCTCAATTCTGGAGTTGGTGCACGAACCAATGAAGACCTTGTCGACGGGGATATCCTGCATCTTGGTTCCGGCGGTCAGGCCCATGTACTCCAACATCCTGCGGCCACTCTGCTTCTTGGCCTCGGTGTCAAAGGTCTCGGGGTCGGGAACGACACCGGTAATGGGAACGACGTCCTCGGGGCTGGTACCCCAGGTGACGGTGGGGATAATGTCGGCAGCATCGATTTGTACATCGATATCGTACTTGGCGTTGTCGTCGGACTGGAGGCTCTTCCAGTAAGTGATGGCACGGTCCCACTCGGCAGAGGGGTATGCAGGAGCCAGAGGCTTGCCCTTGAGGTACTCAAAGGTGATCTCGTCGGGAGCGACCAGACCAGCTCTGGCACCACCCTCGATGGACATGTTGCAGATGGACATGCGAGCTTCCATGCTCAGGCCGCGGATGACAGAACCGCAGAACTCGATGACGCAGCCGGTACCTCCAGCAGTTCCGATCAAGCCAATGGCGTGGAGGACGACATCCTTGGAGCTGACACCAGGGGCCAGCTCGCCGTTGACCTCTATCCTCATGTTCTTATTCCTCTTGGTGATGAGACATTGTGTGGCCAGGACGTGCTCGACCTCACTCGTACCGATTCCGTGGGCGAGGCAGCCAAAGGCGCCGTGTGTCGAGGTGTGGGAGTCACCGCAAACGAGGGTGGTGCCGGGCAGAGTGAAGCCCTGCTCGGGTCCAATAACGTGAACGATACCCTGGCGCTTGTCGCCAAGGCCAAAGTATGTGACGCCAAAGTCCTTGACATTCTCCTCGAGGGTCATGCACTGGAGGCGGGAGTCTTCCTCTTCGACAAAGGTGGCAATGTCCTTCATGCCCTTTCGGGACTTGGTGGGAACATTCTGTACTCGTATATTAGATTCAAACCCCGCTATCAAGTATATCAGAGAATGCTGGGATGGGTATATACGTACGTGATCGGTAGTCGCAAGAGTGCAGTCAGGTCTTCGGACTTTTCGGCCAGCGTTCTTCAGGCCCTCAAATGCTTGCTGTTGTGCGATGTTAGCCGAAGGCCCGTCCAAATACGTCATAGGTCGAGTCCCCCAAACTGCGCGCAACTCCAAGATTGCCCCTTCAGCGGGACCAAAAACGAGCACGCGACCAGCAGGCCATAGAAATGGGTTTGCAAAATGACTCGCAAGCAGAAAATCATTTCACGAGTCCAGCGACTTCTTCCAGCACTGCAGTGTGATGGGGGCAAATTATGAGGTTGCTCCTTACAGGTGATGTGACTTCATGGACAAGATGTCTGTCTGTTTTCGCACAAGCAAGTCAGTAAAAGGCGACACGATAACAAAGTGTAGAAGTGAAAGTCTTGTGTCAACGTACCAATGTACAAAAGAATAGTGCCGTCGAGCTTCTCGTCGACAATGTGATCAGCGAGGATCTTGTCGTAGAGAGTCTGGGGCCCTCCTGCGGTCGAAGGCATGTTGGGCGACCGTTAAATGTTGAATATGTGTGAGATGGGGTGGCTTCCTTTTTCGACACTGCGTTTCCTACTTGTCGGATCTGGTGTATTTCTCGAATTTGTTTATTATGAGTCTCTGGAGGATGTTACTGCCAAGAGAAATGTCGTAGAACAGAGAAAAAAGAAAAATATGGTATAAGAGCACTGCGTAATAACAGGAGTTCTAGAATGTGGGGGGGAAGTGGGAAGAGAGAACAAGTAAGTAATCCGAGACGGGAAACCGGCCTCCTTTCTAGTATTTGAATACGGAAACTTGAAGCCCACGAGAAGGAAGGCGATTGAAGGGGGTTTTAAAAAAAAAGCAACCCAACATCATCGAGGCCGAAAGAGGAACCCAGCAAGGCACCGAAGATGGCCTCAACCACAGCTGGGTAGAGGGACCGGGCTCCGACGTCGGCGCTAGCTTCCTAATGTGCGCCTGCTCATTGGGCAATGGAGGGGTTTGTCTCTCGCTCCCCTCCAAAAACCAACCCACAAAGCTTGACCCGTTGGTCCTAGTCGCCTTTTTTTTTGTTTTCGGCTCTGGCACCTGCTCTGTTCGATTCTTGCCCGACGGAACAGAGAAGGTAGCGGTCCTCTTGGGCCCTGATCCTGGAATCTGATCACTTTCTGTTCTGTCTTCGACTTATCATGCGTCTCCCCGAGGTTATCGCCAAAACCACCTCGGGAACAAGAAATACTATTGGGGAGCCGCAATCAGCGCGCCCGCCGCAGGTGGACTAGGCTTGCAGTTTTCATGCACCCGTCTCCTGCAAAACCAGGGGTCTGTCTGGGTGCTTGGCCCATCGGAGTCGAGAGGATGGATCAATAGGCAGATTCCAGGCATGGGGAAAGATGCTCCACCAAAGATGCTCCGTATCGGCACATGGGCGACTAGTAGGAGGCCTTGCAATTGTAAGCCCCAACGCTCAAGCTCGGCATGGCGTCGTCGTCGTCTTTTCTCTGTTCTTTTCGCCTGCCATCATCTACGTGGTACTCCGTACATGTCTGACTGGGTATCTCGACACGGGACAGACGAGTTTCCCGAGGTTGTGCTGCAGGTAGTCGATACATGGGGTACATAATCTAGATGCTCTGATGTCGATGTAGTGTAGTGTACTACTGCGCACCACCACTTCCCCAGGATCACTGATATCTGTAGTGTATTGATGTACATGTACGATCAATGATAAGCAGAGCAGGATGATCGCTTCCGAAACGTCGTAGCCTTTTATTTCCCCCCTCCATTCCAGAAGGAAGTTATCTGCCCTCTTTCTTGCCAGAGCGCTATAACGAGAGTCTCTACCGGCAGTTGATCTCTCTCTCTACATATTCCCGTGTTCGCCCCCTTTTCTCCCTACCCTCCCTCATTACCGATGATGGAAATCATGCGGATCATTCTGTGTTTCGCCCAAGCAAAGCAGGCTCCGTCCCTTCACAGCGGAGCGGCTACTTGTGGATAGTTGCGGGGCTTAAAGAAAAATACGAACAGATCCGAACAGCCCACATTTGCATGTACAATTCCACTGTTTTCTTCTTCAACTTGTTTCCTCTCCCTATCCGGTATGTATGTTAGTATAAAATCTTGGCAAAACAATCATGTTTCTGCAATATAGTATTTGGGAGTTGGGAGTAGAAAAATAGTTCACCAGCCTTATTCGCGTTGCAGGTGCTTCATGACCATACCAATACTTCTCACTGGCTTGACTGGGCCGTATACACACCGCAAATCTTACACCAACCATACCTGACTATATCATGCATGAACCATGACACGAATAGCTGTACTTGCATTCTGGTGGCCAGGCAGGACTGCCATTTGAGCTACTCAGCCTGCACTATTGGCCATCATCGATTTCACATGATGTTTGGGGCTGACGGCGAGGGTCTCACAACATAAGCACTGGGACTGTTGGCGGTTCTGTTCTTCATGCTCCTATATCGGACATGACGTCAGCTGGTGCTGCACGAACTCGCGACTGTTGTGTTCGGGCGGACGAAGCGCAACGAGAATATATTTCGCTTGCCTGCGTTCCTAATGAGGGCATCTAGGATGTACAAAAGTGAATAATGCAACACAAGTTCCACCCATACAAAATCATGCGACGACAAAAGAGCGAACAAAGAAAAGTATCCGGTCGTCCTCCGATCCTATCTGGTGTGGAGACCCGGCTCAGCCGACGGAACCCACTCCGGTGAGGCCCCGGCTTCACGGTCTTGCCTCGACCGGAGTCCCCAATTGCGCCGTTACCGGAGACAGGAAATAAGGCACCATGCTTTTTTTTCCCAACCACCAAGATCCATAGTCTCTATCACACGAGAAGCCACGACAGCAGCCTCAGGCTATACCAAGCCACAACAGCCCCAGTGCCACAGAATAGCGTTGCAGACAAGAATACCGCCACATCGCCGAGCGTGCTCATCTGCTTGTGTCTCCTTCTCCATAGACTGCTCTGCTGGTCAAAGGCTGGTCTGGAGAAATTCCACCACGCAAACCCCACTGCCAGTAAAGTATTGATGATCACTAGGCATATCATATAAGGCATAGTAACTGCATCCGTCTTATGTTGCAAAAACTTGGAACGACCGCCGGTGTCTGCGCTGGCGGCGCTTGGGGATGTTTGCGCTTGCTGCGGCTGCGTCCTCTTGGACGGATTTATCTGCTCCCATAGAGTAGTCTTGTACAATGGAACGATCAGGCTGGGATTGGAGTCCTGCGCTCGAGCCGGCGATGATTGGCCTGTTGTCGCTCCGGCCCGGGATTTCCACATGGCTGTGCGTGCTGCAGCCTGGACCGCGGCCTCCTGCAGGTTGCCGTTGGTCGATTGGTAGAGACCGGGTTTCTGGGGCCTCTTGGGACTTTGGCTCCTCCGCTTTATCTTTGGCGAGCACTCTCGGAGATAGGACTTGCGCGGCGTCCTCTCTCGGCTTGACGTTGTACCGATCTTTGGTGTCTCGAGATGGTGCTCGGCATTCTGCAAGCCTTTCGACGGTGTAGTGGGAGGGGAGACTGCCGCCATTTGATCTTGCATGCCGGCGTGTGTCGTACAGCTTCGGTCGTGGGCACGCTGTGGGTTCAGCTTCTGCTGTACGGCACTGGGCTCCTCCATCTGCCCGTCGAGACAGTCGTGTTGACTTTGGTTCGTCAGCTGGAGACTGCGACCGCACCCAGTAGTGGTGGTGATGGGTATGGAGACACACTTTTCCGGTTTCATCGTGTAATGAGTCTCTGTGTGGTCTCCTGTGCCTCTTTCTTCTTCGAGATCCGGTTCGTTCTGGGGTGTTAGCAGCGAGACCGTCATCTTGGAGACTGCTGTATCCTCTGACATCCTTTCGGTGTTTTCGGCTGGCCCCAGATGAGCGCCCGACTTCTCGGTCAGGTGTTCTATTTCCATCTCCTCGGTCGACTCTGTATCCGACAGGTTTAGGTCCAACCTTGGGAGGTCGAAGGGATGCTTCGTGTGCTCTTTCGACTTCGACAGGGATGAGATCGCTGTAGCTCCGCTTGTGCTGCGAGTGCAAGTCAGGCTTTTGCTCAGTTCTGATAGGTACACAGATGTTATGCTGCTTTGGTCCAAGAACTCGCTCGACGCCATCGTCTCTGGTGTGTCTGGAGGATGTAGCTCGAACGTCACGCTGTGTGTTGGACTCTTGTCGACGGCGCCCCCGTCCTCCCGAGGAGTGATGTCCAGGTGGCAGTCTGGTATCTGCAGGTCGATGAAGTGGCTCAGATCCCTCACGCCGCTGAAAGAGTGCGATCTCGGTTTCTCCAATCCTTCCATATCTGACAGGTCTACCGTGTGACGATTGGCGGTCAGTCGCCCCAGCACCTGGGACCGCCGCCGGCCTACCCATAAAAAAGGATTCTTGCTATCACGATGCTCATCTATGGGCTCGAACCCGCCATCTGGAGGTGTCACGACTGGACTAGCGAACGTGACGTGGTTTGGCTCTCGCCCTGCTGGCTTGTGAATAGTGGTGTCTTCCGAGTAGCTATCATGCACAGTCGGATGACCGTCCAGCTCTTGCGTCTTCAGTGGACTTCCCTTTCTGGGGGTCCGAAGACTATGAGAACGTGCATAGAAGCTCGGTTCCTCGGTCGTCTCATCTGCGCCTGAAACAGTCATATATGAGTGGCCGTCCATTTGTAATACACTTCAACTCAAACACTTACTACTAATGAGGGACTGAGCTATGGGACTCAAGCTTGGCTCGATGGCAGAGGACCAATGTCTGCCATGACGGCTCCACTTGACAGCCCCGTCATGGGCTTTGAGCTCATTCTTCCTCCTCTCGATCTTGGCAAGCTTGGCCTGGGCCTTGTCCAGCTTGACCCTCTCCCGCTCCGATGACTCCTTGTCCTTGGCCCTGTTGTACGCCTTCTTGGCATCCCGGACGTTCTGCGTCAGCGCCGACATCTTCTCGTCGACCGAGGGCCTCGTCGAGTCTGAGCTGAGCGTGTCGGTGGGCGTCAGCGCGTCCCAATCCCCCGTCAGGGGGTCGTATCCGGCCACGGGCAGGAAGTCGCCGCTGGCCTTGAGCTCGCGGCGCTCTCTCCGGGTCTTCTCTTTGGAATCCAGGAGGGCCTGCGCCTGGGCCGCCGTCAGGCTCCCGATCTTCTGGTCCGTCTTCTCGGGCGGGCTCTTGTCCCCTCTGAGCTTCTTGAGTCTGAGGCTGCCGGTGCGGACGTGAGACTGCATCATAAGCTCGGCGCGGCGGCGCGGCGACAAGTCCTCGGCAACGTTCCACTGTGTCAACTCCTCGGGCTTGATGCCGAGATCGAGATAGGCCGACTCTCCGCTGTTGTGGTCATCATCTCGAAGGGTGCTACCCTGCTCGGGGCGATTGCTGGGCAGAAGCCTGGAGAAAAGCCCGGCGAGAGAACCACTGGCTCCCCTGCGAGTCATCTTGACCACCTGCTGAGCACGATACGATATCCGACAGGGAAAAAACAAGTAGTGATCAAAAAGAACGAACGTCTCTACCGAAGAAGAGAACAAATCTGAGCTGGAGTTCGCAGCCGTACATGATAAATTATTAAAGTGACTGCAGCCGCTTGGGGTGCTGCTGTGGTCTCAGAGGTGCGTTGCCACGAAACACGCTTCATCATTTAACTTTACTTTGCGGCTGGAAGGAGCCATGTCTCATGACACGGCAAGCTCCTGGGCGACCGCGTTGTGCTGTATAAATAACGTTAAGGGTGAATCAATTCCATGGTGTGGATGAAGCCGAGTCGTTCTTACCGTGAGCCACATCCACAAGTGTGGGATGAGTTGGAGGTGCGGAAGGAGAGAAAAGCAATGTTTCGATCCGCACATCTGACGCCACTCAAAACATTCTAACCTAGAAGGCATGATTCATGAACATGATGATGGTGATATCAGGTCACTAGGTAGTCTTGTCCAGTCTTTCTCTCATGTATAGTTGCCATCCTGGTTACGTGATAGCTCTTCACGGAATCCGGTGGAGCCATGCACAACTCAAGTCATCCGAGAGCAGAAGAGTAAGATCAGGCAATGAAATTTGTACTCAAGGCTATTGTAGGAGAGTATTCATCTCCTGCTCATGGTAGTAGGTATAGCACAGCCCAAAAAAAAAAAAAGCATCCCCCAACGCCGGAAAATGCCATCAAGAACGAATTTTGTACATATTACAGCCCAGCAAAGACCAGCAGTGGTTCCAAACACCAACATTCCATACTGCATGAGCACGGATGCTTCATCGCCACATGGATGGATACCTCTCCTTTGGCTGCTCTCGGCCGCCCTTTAAACCAGTCTGGAAGGATGGAGGTAGGTTCCCCGTGCTTTTCCGGGCGCTCTTAAGTGGACTGCTGTCTCTGCCCTGAGAAGCTCGGTACTGCTCCAATCGTGCCATCTCGCTGTTGTTGCGGGGGGTTCGATGGTTCAAATCACCAAGGCTGGGAGCCTTCTTGAGTGGCGAACTAGGATGTGTGTATACTCCCAGGTAGCCACCAGAGCCCTGAGGCTGTGTCTGCGTCTGTGTTGTGTTTGTGGCCATGTTCACCATGGGCGAATTTGTTCTGGCAACTGAGTTGGAGAATCCGGAGGCGCTCTGCCTCATAGCCGATGGGCGCGCCGCGCTGCCTGATGCCATAACATCCGCATGTCTAGAGAATGGGGGCGTAAAGAGTCCCGGGCTGTCCGTTCTCATGTTTGGGCGGAATAGTGCACCCTCCGGGTCGATGTGCTTTGCGTAGTTGGGATTCGGGTTGGCTTTGAAGCCGCGGCGCAGGACCGTCGTCGGTGTACCCACACCGACATACTCCTGATCATTGCCCTCGTCATCTTGAGATATCTGAGTAGAAGCATCTCTGACCATGGGATAGAGACGAGGGTGAACGAATTTCGTGTCGTACTCGTGCAACACCTCCTTCTGGATGACCGACGTGTCCTTGTTCTGCTGAGAAAATTTCGACTGAAGCAAATACATCTGAAACGAGATGATGCCCTGTAGAACAAGCCACTTGAAAGCGACGATACTCGGCCAGTCAGACTGGGTGACAGGAAGAAACATCATGGATATCAAGATGTGCCCTGGGCCGAACCAGCACGAGATGGATAGCGACACGGGCAGCGGATCCCAGACTTGAAGCTCCCAGACATCCCTTGTCCGATCTGGGTGCGCCCTCGTGTCGGCGCTCTCAGAGCTGACGAGATCGGTCAAGAAGCGCAACGGCGACGAGGCCGCAGGCGAGGACTGAACCCTGACGCGCTGCACCGATGAGGAGCCTTGGTACTCCTTTTCGACATCCACCTCAAAGAGCCTGTACTTTCGTGTTCGTTGCATCGTGTATAGGGCGTTGAGCGTAGAGAGGGCCGCGAGGACCCATACGAAACTACTGACCTAGTATGTAACATTTAGCAACAAAAGGCTCGCTGGAGAGCAGAGGCAGGAGCTTACAAGAAAAGTAAAGAATCCCGAGTCGCTGTCATCGCCAAAGACGTCGTCGACCGTCGTCTTCCTGCCAGAGTTGGCGCGCGCAATACCAAAGACCAGGTTCATGGCGATGCCAATCTGTAAGCCGACGCTCTTTGAGTTCCAGTCGCGCGTCTCGATCTCTTCGGAGAGCCATAGCAGGAAATCCATGGGGTTGAGCCAGGCCTGTAGGCGCTCAGAGAGCGGCTTGCGGCGCACGAGTCGTGGCATCGCTGCGGTCAAGCTGCTGTATGCGCAGCAGTTCCGGGGCTCAAGTCGTTGGGTTGCGAAAAAGGGGACTGGGGTTCTGGGGTTCTGAAGCCGACAAAGAGATCAAGCACTCAAGTGAATGATGTTTGATATTTCCGACACTGATACGGACTGCGCTTTTCGAATGGGCGAGAGAACAAAACCCTCTGACTAGACCTTGGCATTCCCTTGCGACTCGGCTGCGCAAGGGGGGCGGACCAAGAGGATGCGATGACTTCCTTTCTGGTTTCGCTGCTTCCGGCGGCAACGTGGAGATTGTTTATTCTCTAGTAAAAATTGTCTGCTTGCGGTTGCTATCAGCAGCGAGCTGGGGCGGGGAGTAGCTCCAGAAGCTCTCAGGCCAATTAGGCCCCAGGACCTGCAGGCTCCAAGACATGGTCCAAGGGAACAGTGGGGTTCCTTGATCATAGCACTGGAAATACAGGCGGGGACGGCCGCTGTGCTGTTACCTTGGGCAGGCGGTCTGAGCTCTCTAGGACATCTGGGCGCCCAGAGATCCAACTGTGCAGGCTGGTCAGGTTCCCTAGAGCCGCCTGTGACGTTTCCCAGACCAACAAAGCTCACTACAGGTGTATCCTACACCACTCGACTGACCTATCCACATCACATCACATCCCACCACAAAGAAGACAGTCCGCATAGGTCACTTCTTTGTCCCGATCGCTCGTTCAAACACCGAGGCTGCTTCGACCGGCTCGACCCTTCGCCATGGCATCGCAGGCGGACTACAAGGACAGGCAGTTCCTGGCCGTTATCGGTGACGAGGTAATTGCGCTCGGAGACGAATGCTTGGGAGTAGAGAGCAGGCCATCTAACTTGCTTGGTAGGACTCCGTCACGGGACTGCTGCTGGCCGGTATAGGCGTACGTCTGACCTTGAGTCTATATACCTCTCCTCGACGCGGAATGCTTACTTACGTTTGATCAGCATGTGACGAACCCGCCCGATTCTCAGAAGAACTTCCTTGTCGTTGACAACAAGACCGAAACTTCGGCCATCGAAGCCGCGTTCGACTCCTTCACAACAGAGCGCAAGGATATTGGCATCGTCCTGATCAACCAACACGTAAGTGACAGGATGCCACATCTGGACGAGAGAGTCATGGTCAACCGCTGACATGTCTCTAGATTGCGGAAAAAATTAGGCACCGCATCGACACCTACACCGCCGCCTTCCCTACAGTCCTCGAAATCCCAAGCAAAGAGCACCCCTATGATCCCGAGAAGGATAGTGTGTTGCGGAGAGTCAGGCGGTTGTTTGGAGAGTAAGGACGACGAGTTTGGCATGATGGGCCGGCCAGACCCGATTACGAACATGAGCACTTGTACACATTGCATAAAGATACCACAGGGTTACTCGAGATGATTCATGCGGAATTCAAAAGAGCCTTTTGAGAAATAACCATATTACCATGCAAAGTCCTATGTTACACCGATGCGTGCCTCTTTCTATGCTCCATAGCGTATGAATGAACCAGGTATCTGCAATCGCAGGACTATCAAGACAGGAAAAGACAATACAGCCGCTGAACAGTCACAAGGTCCCCATAATACCCTCAAATTATTACAGACCGATGGTCTTCACTTTCATAGTTGACGTGAGTCTCGCGAGTTGAAGCGTTGATTTCGAAATGTGTAGCATTTCACGGACTGAATAGCTGCACGCGAAAAATGACTTGCGGTCACTCCCGCCCTCCAGACGTGCAGCTTGTATTATTCGAAGGGCGGAATGTTTGCTGAGAGCTTCTCGACGAGGTATTCGCTCTACAGCTCAACCTCCTTCTTGGAGCCGCCGAAGGTGACTTGTGCCTCGAGACAAGCAATGGGCTTATCGTCATAGTTGATGACCTCAGCGTGGACAGTGTACTTTCCGGGGGGAACCTCCTTGGGGATATCAACAGCCTTCTCAACGCTGAGAATGCCCTTCTTGATGGGGCACTTCAGATCGGCCTTTTCGGTCTGCTCGCAGAGGTCGGCCTTCGTGTTAATAAGACGGATGAGACCGTACTTGACCACAAGGTTGATGTAGGCGCCCTCCTCGATGTCCTCGAAGACGGTACCAGCAGCACGAATCTTCAGCTCGGCGCCGCTGTAAATCAATGTCAGCATATAACTCTTGACGAAACGGCTAGGCCTTTCTGTGCTTCTTATCATGCTTCCCCACAATGAAATACGGTCTACGCCATCGTGCGATGGAGAAGAAGAGGCAGGGAGAAAGAGAGAGGAGAGCAAGCGGGGGGAAACGTACGCCTCCGGAGGGTTGGGCAGCAGGTCAACGGCTGTGATCTTGACAATATCGTCGGGGTGGCTCGCAGCGCAGTACGTCAGGGGGTTCTGGCCAGGAACCTTCTTGTCGTCATCCAGGGTCACGATGTCCTGGGTGTTATCGAACCAGCTGGGCAGGGCCGTTGCGACGCCGACGAGGGCAGCGGCGCAAACAACGTTGAACCGCATGGTGATTGTTTCGGGGGTTGATGTCGATCCTAAATGTGCTTGCTGTGAGAAATGAAGACGAGGTACGAGTCCGACGCAACTTGTCGTGTTGCACAGCTAAGGTAGTGTTTGTTGTGGTCGGTGGCGGTTTTCGATGGAGGTGGTTGGTCTCTGTGCTGCGTGGATCAGTTACGGAGCTGGGGTACAAGGTATATATGCCGTGCCAGAAAGGAATGATTTGATCCAAGAAACTAGACGGAAAGGTGTGTGTATTGATGCTGATAAAAGCTGCAGTGATATTTTTCACTGCGAGTATCAAATGCTGGCTTTATTCCCCCAATACTCTGGAGTTTGCACTTGCATCTTTCACCTCTTTCACTCTCATCAGTGCCGACTGGAGCTTGGAAGCATCTATCGGCTGGGGGGCCGTGTACGTGTGTATGGGGAAGCGTTGAAACCGGGCAAGGACCACTGACATTTCAGGCTTCAGCCCAGGATTCAAACAAAATTCGCTCACCTTGGTATTCTTCCTGTGCGGAGGGTGTCGCAGGAGCTCCAAAGAAACAGTACAGACGATGATGACTCAACACACCTGAAGAACGGTGCAAGAGAAAGTGATGATCGCAAAGGATGAGCAAATAATGCAGTTACAGGCAGGCGTCGTCGTTCATGCTTGAGAGGAAGCGAGGCGGGTGCTATTGCTAGCGTTTAGCGATAACGCCTACGTACCTACTGCCTAGGTAGGTAGCAGAGGTGATGGCGAGATGCAGCTTGGTGACCGCGAATCAGAGCCCCGCATTCAGTCCCATGACGTCCTCGCTAGCGCCATGAAGCTCCAAGGCCTCCAGGCTGGTCAGGCTTGTCAGGCTGGCCGGGGGAGGCCTAGCAAAGAGCTCAGGGCCCTGCTTGCAGGACAACGCCACTTCTCTGCCTGTCTCAATTGGCTGGGTCCAAGGAATCAATCACCTGCTTGTTGTTCGCCAATCCACTGATCGTCATTGTATAGCCTCCCGAGGGCCAAGATGAACGCCGTAGCAGTCCAAGACGACCGACTGCGCAAGAATGGATGACTTGATCATCGTCCACTTGCGTGGTCAATTATCATCATAAATTCATGGTCATACAAAACCCGTTGCTACAACATCGGTACGATTACACTGAAAACACCACATCTACTTGTGAAACTCGACAAGACACATGCTGGATTAATTCTGGAAATATGGTCTAGATTGGTTCAATTGAATCATAATAGTCGTGTTCGGGGTATGTAAGATTATAAAGTTAAAACCAATCGGCCCTTAGGTGTTCCAGGGTATCAATAGTCAATCATTCTACTCCGACCATTTGCGTAACCAAACAGCATCATTCTTTTCATACGCACTGCTGCGCGAAAGCTTCGATAATGAGGCTTTGCTTGTTGAAGTGCTAGACTTGCCTATGCGGCTCTTCTCTTCCATCGCCATGACTTTTACAAGTCACGCGATTCTATTAGTAGTAAACCTTCTCCTCCCACAGTGGCGGTCGGACACCCTCCGAATCCCACTCCAGCTTGTTCTTGTCGTTGAGAGTGCAGCCCTCGTCTGTGATTGGGATGACTCTACCAGAATCCCGGACCTCCTGCTTGGAGATACCAGCAGGGTCCTCGGGAATCCACAGCAGAGGAGTAGGGCTGGTGACAGACGGGGGATAGTAGGCGTCCAGCTCGACTTCCTCCGAGTAAAGGTTGTCGAAGTCGGCCCGGTCCTCTGGAACAAGCTTCCTCATGGTGGTGTAGTCTGAGTAGGCCCAAGGCTTCAAGAACTTGGTGATGAAGTTGGGCTTCTTGGTGACAGCCACCGGGGTACCCTTCTCCGAAGTACCGTTGCTGCTCTTGAGGTCGCTGTTGACAGCGCCAAGCTCAAGTCGGAAGGACTGCTCCTCGCACTCGAGAGTGCGGGGCAGGTTGTACAACAGTGGGTTGAGGGCACTGTTGATGGTGACGTGGAAGAGCACGGTGAAGATGAGGAAGATGATCATGAGGACCAGCGGGCCAATCGCGACGGAGGCTCCGAAAAGACCAATCATGCAAATCTCCGAGATATAGATTCCACTGAAGAGCTGCTTGAGAGCGCGGGGGTAGATCAGTCCGCGAGTGTCGATTCTGGTATCAGTCACAAAGAGAATGTTGTATCGCCAAGCCAGGTAGAACAGTCCAAGACTGATAGTGGCGAAGCCCAGCACCAAAGGAGCAATGGCAGCATAGGTAATCACTGGTAATATTAGTATGATGTGAGACATTGGCTTGATAGACAGAGAACTCACTAATGACGGCGATGTTGGTGTAGACGGGCAGGACGCTTCCCCACGAGATGGCACTGAGGTTGGCCCACTTGACAAACATGGCACGAGGAGTACCAGTCAAGAACTTGTAGAGAAGAGTAAAGATGAAGAATCCTACCACCTGGGTCATGACTGACGTGCCTATGGTGAGACCCTGGACGAGGAAATAGTTGATGTAGAAGTTGGAGGCCTTAGGCAAGTTGTTGGCCAACAGGCTCGTAGCCTCTTCAGGGTGCTCGAAGATCTGGAGACCGACGGCAGATGCAGCGGAAGTCATTGTCGTTATCAGGAAGACCTGAATCACCTGGAAGGCGAAGTATGCATTTTGCGTGAAGAGTTCGACACGAGACAAGGAGGGCTCGCCCGCGAGCTTGGCGCACACTGTATCAAGTCAGTTTACCATAACAATCATCGCGGCACGGGGGAAAAAAACTTACATCTCATGACGACCGGCACCAGTGACATGAGGATGGAAAGGGCTACCGATGGCAACAAACCAGTCACAACACCCATGATGACCTGCGGGATGGCATTGAGCCAAGTGAGGAAGGAAAGCGTCTTGAGGTAGTTGACGTTCGAAATGATACCGACAACAGCGACGGGAATGGCCCAGAAGATGATCAGGGCCGAGATAAAGCCCATAACTGCAAATCGGCGAACGACACGCTGCCACCAGGACACCTTCAAGGCCTTCCAGACAACTTCGCTAGGTGTGATGCCAATGTACTTGGGCGACATTTGCAGGGCTTGGTGGTGAGCAAGCACTTGGTTGGCGTCCTCGGCCTGGGACTGAGTGTGGAACTCGATGAAAACGCCAGGGATCTTCTTGTAAGTGCCGGCCTTGAAAGTCTTTTGGGCGCGGTCGACCTCAGGGATCAGGCGCTCCAGCTCGGATCGGCACCAGTTGATCGTGTCGACCTTCTTGCCAACCAGTCCAAGGAATCCCAGGCGGTGGGAAGGTCGCTTCTTAGCAGGAATCCATCGTGCCGCCAGACTTCCCGACTCGGCATCAACCGCGGCGGCCTCTGCGCTCTCATGGGAGCCACCCTTCTTGATGGCCTTGAGGCGTTCACCATTGGCGGTCTTGATGAGCTTGACCTCGGCCTTCTCGAGCTTCATGGCGACCTTGTTGCGCTCCTTGACGAGATCATCAACCTCTTCGGTGTCGCCAGTGATCCAAATGTTCTTGACGGCATCTCCAAACACCTTGCGGAGCTTGCCCTCGTCCATGTATACCTCGGGGACCGAGGTGAAAAGGACTGTTCGGGACGAGATACGGTTGGCGTAGTAAGGCGACAGGAGGAAGGCCTGGCGAACGTTGATGTAGAAGATGCACTCTCTCAAAATCATGTACATGACAAAGCCATAGAATGCCCAGGCACAGAAAACGTGGGCATAGTATCTGTTCTTGCCCGACGCTGTGCTGTTGTCGATGTTCGAGTACGAGAGGATATCCAGCTCAGTCTGGCCACCGCCGCCGGTTGCGTTGACCGGGAACAGAATGGGCCACAGAAGGCAGCAGCCAAAGAAGGCGATGTAAGTGATGACACGCAGGAAGCGCAGGAATAGGTATGCATCGAGAGATTGGTGCTGTAGAGCATAACGATCCGGGATCTTCCAGAACTCGCCTATCCAATTGAACCAACCCGAGCTGAGGGTGGGACTTCGCTCACTTTACGAGAGTGTATAGGTTAGTCATCATGTCATATGATTCATCATGCACATCAGAACAGGAGCGACATACCTCTCACGCAAGCTTCCAATGTAGGTACGCGGCGCGTACCAACGTCTGTTGCTGCGACGGAGAATCAAGAAGACAACCAGGTATACACCTGCGAGAGCTGCGGTCGGTACCAAAGTCGAGATAAGACCTGATATAATTGTGAGCAAAGTGAAAGTTTGTCATGAGTTTCATGAGTGCTGCTTACTCGACAGAGACACCGGCTCCGTGTCGATTGAGGTGCCCTGGCCAGACATTTTGCTCCTGTAGGGACTTGACCTGCCCCTCGGCCCTGACTAGTAGACCACCGGCGTTGGTGGTGATGTTCGTATGATAGGCGATACCCAAGAAAGGGAAGTTTTGCTGGGTGCCTGTGTCTGTAGGGCCAACCGAAAGGTTTTTAATTCAACCTTACGACCCAAAAGCTTGAAATGCGAGTGCCGCGTACCGACCAGGAATGTGGAGGTCGTTGAGCAACAACTTTTTCCGCCGAGAAATCTGCGTGGGTGGGTTGGCGAGAGGAATTATTTAAATGAGCTGGACGGGTTGGCGCGTGGAGGAGCGACTGCAATGGGATAGGCGCCGCCACAGACGTCGTACCACTGTGCTGCTTTGCTTTGCTTTCCCCTGGGGACGGAATTGCTGCAGTAGACTTATATTACACAAGCACAAGCTCCGCAGACCAGGTGGGCGGCCTCGCGTCAACGGCAACGGCGTCGATATTATAGTTTCCTCTGGTTTGAGCCAAAGTAAGGGGATGGAGACGAAGAAAAAAAAAAGAGCTGCAGCCAAAGCTTGAGCTTGGTTGGGGAAAGAGGGAAAACAGACCGATCTGCGCCCCCAATTGTCCAGGCCCTGGTATTTTTTTTCTATGATTGCCGAGCGGCTGAGAGATGCTCAGAGATCAGGGATCATAAACAGGATGGATGGATGTTCGATGCAATCGCGACCATAAACCTATGACGCCGATTCGCAGCGTTTCCACCCCCTGAACGTGATTATGCGCTTTGCCTTTTCCCTCTGTTCCTTTGCAGCGAAATGGCAGCTCAACCCGCTCTAGCGCCTGGTGCCCTGCTGCTATGGTCGCCCGTTGACGAACAGAAACCGATGGTTGGGAGGTGGGAGCTGGCAGCGTACGACCTTCACCGTTCTAGAAAGGAGCCTAGCAGGGGTTTAGATCGGGCCCATGCCAGCTTGTAATATTGCAAAGGACCACTATTGATCGCCGTACTTGATCAAATAGATCGCAGCGTAGGGAGCAGCTGAAGTACAAAGTACGATGGATACCTGGGTATTCGGTGTGTGAAAAAAATGTGAGGTTGTTCGCGATGAAATGGTGCGAGGATGCGAGGAATACAGATGCGAGACACCAAAGCAGGAGTGGAATGGCAGACGGTCGTACGAGTACGTTATCTATGTATGCTCGTCTATCTCATACCACCAGCACACGGCATACCTATCACCAGCTAATGTAGGCGTCTGCACCACACAACATCGGTGACATCAGTGCCTTATCTGACGTTTGGATCAACCTGCTGGTACCTTGCTTTTTCCACACTATTGATGAAGACCGACACACTGATCAGAGATCGTAGAAGACGGTCTGCGCTCTAACACCACAACCAATCTCCAAAGTTTATTTTACGGTCCTGGCTGCACCGTGCTGGGTATTCGGCTTCACAGGCCTCCGTGATTGGGCTCGTCTGGCTGGCCCGTGGCTTCTTTGCGGGCCATGGCTCTGTTTTGTCTTGTCTTATTGGGAGGAAATTTGATGGTGTCAGTCATTTATTAGCTAGCGATTTCCCCCCGAAAAGGATGGTGTTCCTATGCCAACACCCATTTGGGATAGGACGAGACGATTTCCACGTAATTCAGCAAAGTCGTTGCCATCATCGAAATATAGGATCGCTGTGTGAGTTGTTCGACAGTGGTACTATTGCTTTGCCAGAGGAATCGATCGCCAATGCCGCTGCGCAATGCAGATAGATGCCTTCAATGTGGTCATACGTTGTTGTGCTCTGCTCGTTGCCGACGCGCACCATGGAAAAACTCGATTCATGTGATACAGCAACCCGCCGAGCGACGGACAAGCCTGAAACTGCGAAACTCAAATCAAGGTGTTGCTCGCCAATGAAGCAAACCACAGGCCTCCGACTACTAGACAGCAAACTGCCGCCAGAGACGGCCCACCACCTTCATGGCTCGACGCGTTAGACTGCATGACGGTCTCTTCCGAGTTCAAGAAAATCACACCCCAAGCCTTGGAAAGATGGCGGGATGAGGGGTGTTGTCACGGCTGTGCGACCAAACACCAGAGGACTTGAAACGTGAAGAAGAGTGACTACCGAAGACCATAAATCTGGGATCGTGGCTTGACGGGCCTAGACCACTCCTCATTCGACTTCCATCTCACACACATGCGCACACATGCGGGGACTGGCGTTTTCGCCTACCTTGGGTCCAATATATGCAAGCCTGTGCCCGCACACGCCCCTCACAATCGTGGCGCCGCCGCGGAATATTCTTAATTTCTGGCAGCTGAGCCCGCCGGTAACTAGGACTCTAGGAGGAGACTCGGTCCAGTATACTACTTGCATTACCTAAGGTAGGGTAGCCCTCTCGGCCTCACCGTGGCAGGCCTCCGATTTTGTTGGAGTAGCACGACTACACGAACAAGCTATACAGCCGCGCATCCTTTGTTTGATGGCACGCTGCATCGAGACGGCAAGGAAGAGTATTCTCTACCATTCCAATCTGGAGGCACGGGGAGTCGGTCCCTCTAGGGTGGAACAAGCGGGCTGAGACAAGAGGCAAGCAAACAACATGTGACTGGCATGCTGCTGCAGGACTGCCGACTGACGTATCCGGCGGCGCTCCCCGCAAATTGGCTGTTGAGCACGATTCAGTTCGTGCAGGACTCATCAAAAAAGCAGCAACACCTTGGTAGGCGCAGTCTAGTTTCCATGGATTAGCTCAGCTATCATTCATTGTATTACAGGTATTATAGATTCGCCAGGCAGAGGGCAGCAGCATGAGTCGACTGCGTGGAAATGTCCGCATGCCATTCAGGGAGACAACAAGATTGTGAGGTCAAAATCCTAAGTGGAACTATGTTCATCATGCTGCCTTTCTGGTGGTTGTGTACGGACGCGGCCAGGACCTCATTCCAACAAAGGTGATATGTCTATGATATTATTCTTTGTTGCTGAGAGCCCTTCCCTTCCAAGTCAGGAGATGGAATGGATAGATTCAGCTACGGCATTCCTGCCTCGGGAGACATGTCTTTATCCCTTGTTCTGCTCCAGAGCGCAACAAAGATGCTCGTCGTCTTTCACTTCTTCGCTGCTCTTTTCAACGTGGCAGAGAAGCTCCCAACTTTCAGCTCACCGATCGTGAACGTAAGGAGATATTGAAAATTCCTGGTTAGTCGGGGATCATCTGTCGCAATGGCAACCAACGACCCAACCAAGGTGGTCGATCCGTACAAGGCACAAGTTGGCTATGTCGAGGCGACCGACTGGGCAATTCCCTACTGGGCCGCCTACCTCGAGGAGAACAACATTGCGAGCCCTGACTTGTTCTCTCACGTCAACTGCGGCTACCTTTCAACTCCTGGACGGCCGCCCACACTAGCCGCGCTCAAGAAGCACGCGCAATCGCTCGCTCATCTCATCTCCACCATTGCTCCGTCACAAGGGCCAGGAGAGATCAACAATGTGAACGCTGGTACAGCAGCCGCGAAGGGGTTCGCGGAAGGGGAAGCCTGGGATTGGCTCAACAATCTGCAAGAGCCCTATGCGACAGACGATCCAGCGCACCACCGCCCGTTGAACAGCTTGTGCAACCAAGCCAGGGCCAACAGCGACATCAAGGGTGTCGAGTTCCACTGTCCTTTGGACGTGCCGGATACACCAAAGTCTATCAATGTTGAGGACGCAGAGCAGGAGGCAGATTATCTAGGCGAGCGCACCACGAGGCCGTTTGCGCGGCACTGGAACCTCCTTAGACATGCCAACGAGTGCCTCGAGATCCTCGACCACGATTTCTCCGCGACTGGTGGGCTGCTCTCCATTCTCCCTACGGAGGGCGAGGCCGAAGCTGAGCAGCTGGATCTGGCCAAGAACACCCTGATTGGCCAATATCTTGTCTGGACTCAGGCGCTCGCAAATCGCATGCACAATCTTGAGATCAACTACAGCAACGCTCTCCAGACTCTGGCTGGCGAGGCATTCATCCCACCGCAGCACCTGAGCCACCAAGGTCCAGATGGACGGTCCGGACGTGAAATCGTCTTTCCCCAAGATCGCTGGATCTTGGCAAATGCCGGAGACGACGTTCAGGACTTTATCCACCAGGTTTTGGACAAGAGGCAGGCTGCCGAAGACTACACAATGCAGTCCAACCGTGAGACTGGTGTGGTGGGAGAGGTCATCTGGGACGATGCCACGGACTCTGAGCGCGGACTGGTCTCGACTGACCTCATCACTCGTTTTTATCGCGTCAGAGGCAGTGCTGCCGACCGCGGGCCTATATTTGTCCTGCCTGCTTTCTCCGACCGCCCCAACACGAAACATACGCGCCAGATGGAAGACCGGCCGACTGTGGTGGGAGTTCCCATGCCCCTAGAACAGGGCACTGCAAGCAGCCAACTTCACGAGAACTACCTGAAGAAGATGAAGGAGTCCGAACAGAAAATCGATTGCGTAGCAGTGAAGGTAGAGAATGAAAAGCTCAAGCAGGAACTGAAGGTAGCGAACGAGAAGTTCGACCAGGAAATCAAGAAGAACAGCGCCATGCACCTCGTAGGAGGAAACAAGATCACGGCAAAGACAATCAGGAAGGTCCAAGACCTGGAATTTGAGCTTACAAAGGCCAGGAAGGCCGCCGCGAAGGCGGATGCGGGACAACGGGAGGCCGAGGAACTGCACAATACGCTGCTGACGACCAGATACGCGCGGGGCGCGGCTTCAGCGGCGGCGGCTCCGCGCGACGTCGACGGCAATGTGACGGAGGCAGCGTTGCAGGCCCTGTTGACTTCGCTTCAAAAGACGTTGAGCGACAACAACGACCTCAAGGCCACGGTTGCCGGCCTCCAGGGCGAGATCAGAAAACATGTTGCCGCCGCAAAGGCTGCTGCCCCATAGCGTGTCTAGCTTTTTATCGGGATGTCCTTGTACGCGAGTGTTGAGGGGGTGGAGGTTATCATGTTCAAACTACGAGGCAGGCAGGGATTTGTTGTCATGTACGGAGTATGTTTGTGGGAAAATGTAGGTAGGGTAAGGTACCTTGGCTCTAGGTTAGAGTTTGATGCTGTCTACAACAAGAAGAAGAAGAATCTTCAATGGTCTGCCGAAACAGGTCAAGTGTACCACCGACTAGATTTACTTTCAACTATCTTCCTTCATTTTCTCCTGCTTTCCTTTGTGCGGAAGAGTGGGCAAGAGAAATCAAGAATGGAGTGTCCACGCTCGATTTTATGTGTGAAGTGTGATCTTCATCTTCAATGGGCTCCGCTTATCGTGAGTGAGGCTTCATATGTGACTTCGACCTTGGTCGTATTGCCTTGGAAGTTGTAAGCGACGTGCCAGGGCACAGCAGGGGTGACTCGGCTGGCGCAATCGGGGATTTGATTGGCCAAGCAGGTGCTAGACAAGGTGATTATGGTGGTTGGGGCACCACCAGGAACCGCGTAGGACCCCGTAGGACCCCTGTTTGCTATTTCCAGGCCATCTCGGATCTTACCGAGACCCAGTTGCTGTGACAACATCCCCACCTGTCTGTCTCCCCGACCTCCCAAGTTTGCGCAACACATGATATTGTGCGTCCTGCTTCCTGCTCCTGCTCTGCACTGCCTGGCCTTGATCCCGGCTCTGGAGCACAACTTGGTTCTTAGATCTATCTGCCTGTCTATCTGCTGCTGTGCGAACCTGCTTTTTGCTCTCTTTCTTCCTGTCTGTCGAATGCAACCCGAGTAATACGTGGACATTGCTATTGATCACCAGCAAACGATCTGCTCTCTCTTTGAACCAATACACAACTGCGGCCGTGCTTCTGACCTGCGTTTCTTGGTCCTTGGAAGAAAAAGATCCACCAAGATCGAAATCGGGTCTCCTCTATTTTCTTATTGCTACCCAGTCGATCGGCTATACGGAGTGGCCCAATCGTCCATTGTCCATCATTTGCCCCGTGCGCTCAACGTTGCGCCCCATATTGACTTCCACCAGCGAGCGCACCGTTCGCCCCGCCAAACATTCCTGGGTCTGGTTTTCGGATGGGACCTGCGGCTCTTGCGCAGATGAATTATTGAACCGTGGTATTGTTCGCCTACTGCTTGCTTCTCACAAGGCATCCTCTTGCTCGTTGCTCGGTCGTTCGTCGTCGTCTCGTCTCAACCTTCCACGTCAACGCTGCGCGCGCTGCTGTGCACACGAGTCGGATCATGCTGGCGGGCTGAAGACCAAATGCTCCTCTCCCTCGGGATGGCATCGCCTGTCGCTCGCCGCCTCTCGCGGTCCTCTGCTACTCTACGACTCTCGCTATTGGTTGCGCTGTGGTCTTCGGTTCAGGTCGGCCTCTCACAAACTCTCCCATACGTCCCGACAACCATCCTACTGCCCGACACAAACAATGTCCCTCTTCAAGAGAATGTCAGCTCCGATGTCGCCTATATCTTCTCACCATCAGGCGATTCCGTCTCGCTTTTGGCCTTGAATATCTCCACCACCATCCAGTCGTCGGATCTATCACTGGACGTACTATCTTCCGAGCTGCCATTCCTCGCCGGCGGCAATGTCTCATTCACACCCAGCATCGCTAATAATGGTACACTTATTGTGTATGCCGGCAACTGCTCCTCGTCGAGTGGTGCCGGCGTATGGACCATGGACCCCCCACAGCAGGGTTCCGAGGCGAATTGGACACAGAGCTCAATGGGGTCAAGCAGCTCCGGTCCTGGTTATCTCGGTGCGGCACTGAGTTTCTCGACTACGCTGGAACCCGTAATGGGCCCTATGGACATCTATGTTTATGGCGGAATGTGTCCCAGCGACGTTACGGATGTGACTCTCTCACAGAGCGAGGCAACGTACTCGAATCAAATGCTCAGGCTTTCGCCCTCGGATTCGAGTAGTACCGACTATTCAGTGCACTCTCTGACAAACAAGGGTGCCCCCATAGCCGAAGCGGGCTTCACCTTTACCGGGCTATCTCCGTCGATCTCGAACAAATCGGGTGTTGTTACGCAGCAAGCAAACTACGTGGTACTGGGCGGTCACACGGAGACTGCCTTCATCAATATCAGCACCGCAGCTATTTGGAGCTTGCCCGAAGAAAGCTGGGGTTTTGTGAGTATAAGTACCGCTGGGTCCTCGGGCTCCACAGAACTGGCCGTTAAAAGCACACCATCTACCATGGACCCACGATCTGGCCATACCGCTGTGCTCAACGAAGACGGAAGTGCCATAATAGTTCTGGGCGGGTGGGTCGGCAATACTCAAACTGCAGCATCACCACAACTCGCTGTTCTCGACCTCGGCCTGGGTTATGGTGGAAATGGAGCTTGGCAATGGACGATTCCGGATGAACAGCCCTCTGGCTCTGGGATTTACGGCCACGGCGCCGCGCTGTTGCCAGGTAATATCATGATGGTCTATGGAGGCCATGATATATCATCCGGGAAAAGTTCGAAGAGGCAGACGACAACCAAGCCTTCGTTTTTGAACCTCACGAGTATGTCTTGGTCGGAGGATTATACAAACCCAACTTATGCAGCCAGTACGGGAGATGACTCGTCCGACGACGACGATGAAGATGCTTCCAAGCAATTGGGTCTTGGACTAGGTCTGGGTCTGGGATTTGGCGCCATCATACTGGCAATCTTGGCATACTTCCTCTTCCGTTGGCGAAATATGCGCAAATATTCATCTCGGGAGGACATTATTCGAAATCTAGCCCAGGATACCAATCACTATCTTCAAGATGAGCCCATGATGGAGCGCGACGATGGTCAGAATGCAGACTGGTATCTTGGAGGCCATGATCCTTACATGACTGGTGGAAGATCACTTGGATATCAGAGTCTACAAACTGGCCGAGGAAGCATAGACGCAGCTGGCTTCGCCTACACACCAGCCCCAATGATACGCAAGCCAGTGGCACCAAGGACTTCACGAGGACACTACATGCCGGCTCCAATCAGCGGTTATGATTCGCCCATGGGCCACCGAACGTCGCGATCTGGCGGCATACATCCCATATACGAAGCTGACGAGGAAACACAAACCATGGAAGAACCCATAAGCCCCATCAGAGACACAGCCAGGGATAGTGTGCACTCCGATCCATTTTTAACACCCGTCACAGACAGGCCTCTCTCGTTCCCGCAGGCAAGCCATGCGGCACAGAGCCCTGGGACTGACGGCCGACCGCAAACGGATCCCGATGTGCAAGACTGGATGTCGGATGTGGATGCGGCCGATGCGCTTCTCACCGGACGAATGGCTACCCATAGCGCTGGCGGCGCAGGGAGGACATCGACATCGCCAGTACGACGAAATACTGTCAAGTCAATCATGTCGGTACGGTCAGGACACAATGTGGACGACGACTCCCGCACAAATAGCAATCTATCTGATTCCAGTCGCGGTGTGTCCAGGTCTGGATCCCAGCGTTCACATTTACGTCTCGGCTTCGGAGTCAGTCCCGGAACTGCTGCAGCAGAGGAGAGAAGTGGCACGAGCAGCTCCGATAGCAGTCAGCCATCATACCACACAGCCAAGTCTATCCCGACTCTACAAGCTGAAGGGCCCTCGTTGCTGATAGGAAGGCGAAGAGACAGAGACGATTACGACGATGCACCAGGTAGCCCAAGCAAGGACAAGCCACGGCGAAGCCAAGGGTGGCTGGGCAGTCTCCGACGCGTCTTCAGCGGCTCAACTCCATCTTCGGCATCTCCTGGGAGTTACCTTGATGCTATGCGTGACAGCATGGCCGAAGCCTCAGATTATGACCCGCAGTCTGGTGGTCTGGGGAGCATCGCCGCAGGGGGCCTCTTCAGGCGGAAAGGAGGCCGGGGCGCATGGGAGGCTGGGGATGCTGGGTTCGATGAAGATCTTCCACTAGGAAGGCGGCGGACCGGTGAGGATGGAGATGATGAATGGGACATTGAGAAGGCCGTCGAGAGGCGGCTCGTCCAGGTCATGTTCACGGTGCCTAGAGAGCCCCTGCGCGTTGTCAATGGCGAGCCGGATATCGAAAGCGGCGAGAGTGTGATTGTTATTGATCCAGAAACCGACGAGAGGGTGGAGATGGACGCGAAGAGGAGATATGAGCTGAGAGATGAGCCCAGAACGCCAACGGAAATGGCTGAACCGAGCTACGCCATGGAGAAACAGGCACTTCGGGGCGAAGAGGAGGAAGCAATGTTGGACAAGGGCAAGCAACGCGAGGCCTTTGATTCGACACTGGGGTCTGAGATTGGGCCACCATCATATATACCAACGCATCGGGACACGGTCGACTCCGGACTGGGCTCGGACTTGGAAGAACTGCCTCATGAGCGGTCAATGACGGAGGAGCTGGAAGGCCTCCACCCTTCTTCGGCGGCGGAGGTTTTACGGCACGACTCGCTGTCTTCCCTCGAGGATCCCTTCAGCTCGCCCAGCATCCGGCAGCGTTCGCGCGATTCTCACCACAGCGACGCGCCCATCCTCTCTGCACAGGCCGTACAGCTTCAACGGCCTGAACGGGCCTTGACACGGGTCATGGCAATGGTGGAGAGCATCGAAAGCCGAAGTCGGAGTGCAAGTCCGGATCGGCCGTAAAACTCATCGGGGAGACGATGGTGGCGTGTTGGAAACACGATTGAAAGGTTATACCACGCTGGGAGGGTGTACTTGGGATTCTGTTTCTTTTTGGGTCATGGGTCAAACAAAGCAAGGGCTGCTGTACATATAGGATCACAAGAGTTTATAGGGAGGCGTTTACGGGGAGGGTGGCCTATCTATAATCTGCTCCCGATTTACCTAGGTAGAGCTGTATTGTATTTTGTCCAGGGCTTGGTGTTCTGCTGCTTTGGACATTTTTGATAATAAAGAATGTGTGCATAACTTGTGTTTTATACAGTATAGATAACGCTGAGCAGTCATGAATCGTGAGACTGAGCATCCAATTTCAACGCAGGATAGCCCCTTTCCTCCAGGTCTGCCGAGAAAAAAATTCATTTCAGTAGTCGATATATATTTCGTACGATATCTTGAGACCTGTCCACCACGGTCCCACCATTTTGATCTGATCGGCTCCGGCGTTGCCTCCTTGTCGCGACAGTCGCGACAACCGCGACGCATTTCTTGTGCTTACTCTGCCACGGTCTTTTTGCACAAAAACTTTGTTTGGAAATTCCTTGCGCGCCCAAAAGAAAGGACCCGCCGGGCTTCTTTCACTTCTTCTTCTCCCCACATGGCGCTCCCGGGCGCGACGAAGAGGATCGACGCCAGGGCAGCTTCAGCTAGGTCGCCGATCGCCATTTTCCGAAAGTTACAGGTTTCAACGGAAGGGCCGTCTTGGCCCCCCGTTGTTATGCAAAGCAGGAAGATCTCCAGGACCCAAAAGACACGTTTTTTTTTTGTTCTTTGGGTGCGGCTAATTTTACTTTCATCACATTCCCGGCGGAATGGTTTGCGTGGTTCGAGGATGGAGATGGGGATGGGGACCTTTTATACGGAGTACGGTAAAGGTAGGGAAACAAACAGTGTGAGGACCGGGGTTGCACAGGCTTTCCTTCCACGCACCTGGATTCCTGGGGGCCTTGGCGCGCGCGCGGGCGGGAAATATTATATTATTTATCTCTCAATCTTGACCTGGCCGGGCCGTATCCGCATATTACATGAAGAGAGGCAAGGTGAGAGAAAAAGGATTCCAATTCAGCCAAGTTCCATGGGCAAAGCCGCCGCCACACGCACGCTAACTAGGCATTTGGGACGCGGAAGGGGCGCGTTCCCTCTTTTAACCTCTTCGTTGGTTGGTGTATGTGGGACTCGTTTTGATTCGGCCTTTCGCAAAAAATTCTCAGGTTTACCCGTTTGCTTTGCTAGTCAGGGGTAAAGAAGGAATAGTGGTATGTAATGGAGGGCAGCAGGACCAATCGAGATTTGTCTTGTGTTGTGCATGTCAGATCTCGTCTGTTCTACAGTATGATTCGGCGGTTTTTTGTATGCAAGCCGATACAACAATTCAGCGCTGCCTTGGTTTCATTATATCATGTGTGCTTGTATATGTCGGCGAGAGAGAGAATAGGCCCGGTTGATAAGGTAGGTAACCAACTATCGGTTGCAGGCATAGACGGGTGGTAGTTGCCGCAAACAGGCACTTTCAAGGTAGAAACAGGCTTAAAAGGTCCGACCCTACTACCGATAGTTGGATGGGACGGTTGTGATACTATATACACATCCATACGCGTGATTCGCATAGAAAGCCCGAGATCTTTGTTCCTTGCATTTTTTGTGTGGGCAGAAGGACCCAGCTGCAAGTAAGATCCAGAGGAAATGTTCCGAAGATCTGCGCGCAATCCTGTCGATCCCACAGAATGCCGTGCGTTATGTAAGGAAATCAATAGAGATGTAGGAGTCTTTTCCATTCGCAGATCGACCATCGAGGACAGATCACATGTACATACTCGCCTATTCGCACTCGGAATTGTCAGTAATCGATGAACAACTCACGATGGGTGACAGGTTCGCCCAAGTATACATCCCAGCCCGGGAACTGAATCATGGAGTTTGACAAGTCTGCGCGGGGGGCTTCTCCACGAGTGGTCGAGTCAAGGCATGTATTGGCTCTCACAACGACGTTTCAGACTCAGACCATGTTCAGGGCGAGTGTTCTGCTGCTTATGGCAGTCAGACATAAGTTAGATAGTGGAACAGTGGGACAGTATCCATGGTCGGTTTCCGTGGACAGGAATGGTGTCCTACCTGTCCGTTGGGTCTTACTATTCTGCAGGAGCATCTAGACTCCTTGGTTGAAGTTCTTGGTCAAGTGCATAGATATCGGGCCGCGCAGCATGAAGCTGGCAAATGGGAATTCCGATTTCCCCGTTGACGTTTGAGCATATATCTGTCAGTACGCTGGTAACACAAAACGGCCGATCGCGCGGCAGAACAGTTGTCAATGGCTTGTCAAGATCGGCCCTAATACATCGGACGGCCAGACTGGCTGGAAGAGGAATGTGACTCGGCCGGGGAAGTAAGCGAGCGTCATCGATCTTGCACGACGTTCTCGTCCAACGTTAATATCTTTGGGTAGAACTGGTGTGCTCGGTGAAAAAGAGGACGCGCGGATTTCATCGTCAAATTGATAAGCGCGACTGTTTTAATCGTTGCAAGAAAGCGAAGTGGTGGATGGCAATGGCGAGGGCTCCGGAGATTTTAGCTTTACTCGCGTTTGGCTCCAGTATGGTGTGTGGTAAGCTGCACCTAAGAAAAAAACGATCTCCAAAGTATTTCCGCGACGTCTCCAGATAAGTCATATTGGGAAGCTTGGTAACATTGCGGGGGCGTCTCCTCGCTTCAGAGAAAGAGTCTTGCATGCTTCCAATGCGAACTGCCGGTTTGCAGTGGCACACGATATGGACAACCTGGGACACAATGTGTGGCCGTAACATTGTTCTGTGTGCTAGGTATTCATCCGTGGCGTTGGCCAAGGCAAAGCTGCATATGCATGTATAGTTAGTCGCATCGTGAACTTTGCGGTGGGAATGGTCTTGATGAGAAAGAAAGCCGCATCAAAGTATAGTTTCGATCAAACATGGCTAGTGCTGCCGTGATAATCGTAGCACCGTGAGCCAGACGATCATTTACCAATGGCATGTACTCGCATCGTAGGTCGGACTGTTAGAGCAGATAAGAGTACAATAGCAGAAAGACGAGAAAAGCCGTGCTGCAGAAGGTGACGATGATGCGTTCCGGGCCTTGCTCATCGCCGAGCAATAATAGTGCCGGCTGATGAGAGAGCCGTGGACAATCTTCGAAACAAACCCAAAGGTATTGTTGTCGTCCGTCCGCAAGCGTCCGCCTCGCTCTTGCGGTGGCCCTATCATGTCCTGTCCTGGCATGGAATTATTAGTACCAAGCCAGATCGTCAAAGGCTGAGGGATGTGCCAAGATGGATGCTGTCGACCCCGTGCATCGGCGTCGCGGAGGGTGTGATGGACCCTTGATGAGGAATACGAGCCATTGAGCAATCAGGACTGGAGGCCAAATCGTGAGCTGTGCTCAAGTGTTGGAATGCGGTATGCCGGCTGCCTTTTTGTCCCTTGCCCAACGAGCGGGGAGGGTGTGATAGTGTGGGGTTGCCGACGCGTTAGATTGAAAAGATATAGTAGTTGTATGAGCAATATGTTACGCCGTCTTTTGGAAGCAGAGACATGGCTGAGATCAGGTTGTTTCGTCTTGTGGACGGTCGTACCAATACTCAGCAGTGCCCCGTCCAGATAGGCGTCGTCGGCTGCTCGTCCCAAGAACTGTCGGCAATCTTCACGACAACCGGCAGACCTTGTGTTGTTTGGAAGCCGGAAGAGGGTGTGGTCTGTGGTTCTGTAATGATGGACGCTAGCAGGCAATCATCTCACGGGCCAGCCGGGTTTCAAAGTCCGGTTCGTTATAGCCGCGACCCTGGCCGGGACTGCCTTGGTATGTACAGCAATGATGGATCGCCACATCTGTTTTTAGTCGGTGGTGAGCGCGCATATCGACAATTGCGAGGACATGAGACGAGCACCGCGTCTTGCGATGGTAGATAGGCGCCGTGATACGTTCCCCAAAGCGGCGCTCAGCTGATACATTGCGCAATGTGAAGACTGCTGTAGGCTTGCACGCCTGGAACCAGATGTGTTTGGTAGACCCAGGAAAGAAGAATATACCAGCCAGCTGCGATGAAATATACATCACCCAGGCAATGCCATGCAATACGGTGTACACAGTACAGTGCAGCTCAAGATAGTGACCGGTTCAGCGGTATCCAGTTCAAGCCAAACCAGGATTGCTCCTCCACTGTATACTGTGTATTTGACTAATCACAAGCTGGGACGAGCTCTGGGGCTTTCGGGAACTCGTGATGCTCCGAGGGAGGGAGCAGCCGAGATCCGACGGCGGTCGAGGAGATCATTGATGGATGAGGTGGGTTTTTGGTGTAGGTAGCACGTGCAATAGGTTGTGCAGAGGTCTGCTCCGTGACCTCTCTGAGAGCGAAAAGTGCTGCCGAGTGATGAGAATAAACGAGAAATCCAGCGCCAACACGTAACACAACTGCTCGCCCGCCTCACCACACTCGGTGACACAGCGAGACATCGGACAGTCGAGGGATGGGCACTACTATGCGCTTGAGGGAATTGAGGAGGCTGGGTTGGACGGATACCGATCGTTGCGTCCGGTACTAAAGCCCGGCGTGCAGACAGACCAACCTGAGCCATGGCACTCACCAGTCACTCTCACAGAAGGGTCCTGGTCGGGGTCTTGTGGACAGTCCGAGCCGCGAAGAGAAGAGCGGAAAAACGGGCGCTCTCGTGGCATACTTTTTGTAGTTATAATGATATCCTTCTCTACGGAGTACTGCGAACCAGACTTTGTGATCACTGATCAGCATCCTGGCAGTGGTACTTCTCCAGTGAGCCCATCATCCTGTTCGGCACCAAGCGAACGGGCTACCGTCCCCTTGTTGGCCTCCTCTCGATGGGGGTTTTTGGGCGTTTTTGCAATTTGTTTTTTGCCGCTTCCAAATCCTCTTCTGGTGACGTTATCTCTCCCGGTGACGGCTCCGCCTGTCCGCTAAATACGGAGGCTTAAGGCGCCGAGATCCCCTGTTCCTTGTTAGAAGCATTGGCACTGCGCGCAGAATGGTCTGCCTGCTCCAAACGAAGGTGGCGAGAAAGAGTGGTAACCTGGACGAGTCGTTCGGTCGTCGCATCATCTGAAATATCATGTTGTCGGTGCAAAACATGATACTACTGGTGAGCGGAGAGTGCGGTCACGGACTAGGTAATATACAGATTACCTGTCATCGACGTACGGACAAATCTTCCCACCTGTCTTGCATGCAGCTTGCAGGAGGAAGGTTGCCAAGCCTACCGGCACCACGTATAGACCTATGTAAGCAAATACCTGCCTAGCAGAGGTCTTTAGAAAGCCAATTCCTACAAGCCACGACGCGGCTGATGGTTGGAATTGGTCAAGAGGCACTCGAGCACAAACCTTATCGACTATGGCTGAAGACTTATAAGACCAAAACAGTAGCGCATCTGGCCGGTCCAGAATTACCAAGCACCATAAGAACATCGCAAAAACCATCTGGACCACCACCAGCAGCCAGCAGATCGATCTAGGTTGGTCGACGCGATCGTAGGCTCTCTGCATTCCGCATTTTATTCACTCGACTGATTTGTGCTGCGAGCCGGCCACGCCCCCCAAAGAGCGCTAGAGACCGTACACAGTACTCAGCTTAGCGGACCTTTGGTGCGCTGGGTAGCGTGATTTGCGTGGTACGCTTCGCTCTCAGCGCTGGGTTGTCCCTATGGCAATTTGGCGACCAGCGGCTCATCTCGGTCGATCGTGATTGGAGCCCACGAATCTTTGCCGAAAGGGGCAACGATCTTGCATATACCCCTGGTCGATAGTCGTGGTCGGGTTGTCCAAGATAGGTACCTCAGACCTGCACAAATCAAGTCTCCTTCCCTGGCCCAACCGACGCGTTTTGGGCCTAGGATTCTGTAATACACTACGTAGTTGGGTTGTATCTCTCTCTCATCAGCTTGCTCAGGTAGAAATTGGGGACCAATTGTGAAAAAATCCGAATGAATACACTAATCAGCTAACCCAGAAGATGATGCTACTGTTGGCCGAGTGCTCCCTTTTGGGTGCCGCTAGAGAGGAAACGAACATTCTGATGCTGCTCTGAAGAGGAAAGGATGGAAGTGGGAAGAATTAATCCATGTCCCGTCCATTCCATCAATCTGGTTTGCCATGGTATTCTTTTTTTCCTTACCCTTCTCCTCTCTCCCTCGCCTTACCACCCACCCGACCCCCCTTGTCCTGTCTTGTTGTCTTGTCTCAACCCACGCTCGCTGCCTGCCTTCTTTCCCTTCCCCGGCGGGTGACTCCTGGTAGCAATTGATCGCGGTTTGCCGTCGCCCAATTGCGGACAATCGGAGGCACCTCGTTGAGTGTTCAGCTTCATTTCGAATTCATTTCGACTTTCGTTCTTTTCCCATTCCCGGTTGCCCCAAGCCCCCTGGGTTTGGACACTGTCGTCGTCGTCGTCGTCGTTCGAACTGGAAGAAGCTTTCTTTGCTAAACCACATTCGCTTGTTGCGCAAAAACTTTCCCTTCCTTCCGCTCCCGACGTTGACGATAGACACAGACAGGACAACCTGCTTATCAATTTGACTTATTGGTTCCTTTTTTTTTTATCGTTTCTTGACTTTCGTTACTTTATTACCCCTACCACGGGTTCTGCAGGCCGCCTCAGCCATCACTGAACCCCCCACACACCACTGCAAGCTTCAACTTTCATCTCGTGTTTGTGCTAGCTCACCTTCATTCTCTTGTCACCCTGCTCCACCCCATTGCAGGAGAGACACACACAGACAGTTTGGGAAGACCACATTCGTTCACGCCAGCCAGAGCAGCAGAATCAAGGCAAGACGGCCGTACGTACGGTACCTCGTCAAATCCACAACAACAAGACCAAGTACGGAGGTACTACACCCACCTCATCGACCTACCTGCGCATGGTACTACCTACAGTACACAACACAGCAACGAGGTCATTGATTGATTGATTGATCGATTGATTTATTCCAAGGATACAGGGCCCATCACCTATCCCCGACCAGCCTTTCGGTCCTTCGATCTGCCTGCCTTAGCACCCTGCTGGTCACCCCCAGACTCCCCAGTTCCGCTGCAACCCAAGTCACCAGCCAGATCCGTACAGTGCACCTTTGGTCCAGCGCTTCCGCTACTAGGCCAAATTCTTGATACGATCCCGGCCAATTTAGGCGCCTTCTTACCCTACCCGCCCTCCACACCTCCGTTTCCCTCTCCCTCTGCTCTTCTCTTCTAGAGATTTGCTCCTCCCATTCCGTGTTTGTTTGTCGACGACAACATCAACCGTGACCCTCTGCTCCGCCTGCCTGCCTTCCCGACCGTTCATCAAGGCATTTAATTGCAAGGTCTGCAGTTGGTCGTACCTGGTCCCCCATAAGGACACCCGACGAAAAGAGGTACTACTACGCACGAATCTCGCACCAACGGTTTTGGTGCTAAATCCTCAACCTCGCCCAGTCAGTCATACGTGGAGACGGATCAACAAGCACAACAACACCCAGACGGTCGAGGGTGCTTGACTCCAGCTGGTCATTTGTTGATTCCACACCCGAGGACTTGAGAGTTTTGTGTAGCAGGAGATCAAGAATCTGTTGCAACCTGACCGTGTCACCCGGCTATTTTTTCTTGGGCTGGTTTGTCGGTGCAGCCAGGACCATGCCCATTCACCCCAAAAGCTGCATGTAGAGTTTTTTTTCCGACACAACCTGCATGGTCAACTCAATTCGATTGCCCATCAATCCCGTCCTCTTCAACAGCATTTTACGGTTTGGATTTCGCATTTGTAGGTTGCCCCGACGAATATCATTACCCACAATTCGCCGTACCGATCGACCCGGGTTTTCGCCTATAAACACAACAGTGCAATGGCAACCAGAGGCATTGGTGGTTATCATGAAAGTAGAGCGACACCTGGCTAACCGTGCTCACCAGAATCGACACCAAAGAATCAAAAGCAGCAACCATGGCTTTGCGGCAATTTCGGCCTCTAATGGCCATCGCCGGCTTCCTGAGCCTGGCATCTGTGGTGTCAGCTGTAGACATGACATACTGTTCCAGTCTACTCACATCGAGTGACAATGCCAGTACGTTCCGAGATTCCGAGGCGCCAGCCATAAACCGTGACTACGATACTGACCCAGACTAGACTCCAGTCTCTATCAATCCGACGGCCTGTGCACTGCATTCTGCTCAGACTCGGCCTTTGCCATCGTGCAAAACAAGAACTGCTGGTGCAGCGACTACGTTCCTGGCACCACAGTAGACACGTCCGAGTGCAACACCAATTGTCCCGGATATCCGTCAGATACTTGTGGAGGCGATGGACTATACGGTTATATCGGACTGAGCAAGGAGCCCGCTGGCACTTCGGGAGCCGAGACCACAACGGCAGCGGCATCGACAACTACTACCCAGGTATGTTTTCCCAGTTGTCATCTTTCTCGTCGCCGGTGCCCACAAACTCACAATGGGGCCGGTGAAATATTTTTCTTCTTCTTTTCGTGGCCTACAAGCCGAGCTTCCAAGTATTCTACTATTGTGAATACTTGATTTTTAACAGTCTCTGGAATCAGGGCACAATTTTGACTCAGACGGTACAAAATACCGTCACGGTCGATCCTACTACTCCTTCTACTACTCAAACTTCTACCACAGAAGATCATGTATGCCTAGAGCCCTTTTTTTCAAGTTTTCCTTGTTCATGTTGGGAGTTTAAGTTGTCATCGGTGTCGGATTTCATTCTCTCTTTTTTTTTCCTCGACAGAATGCCTCGATATTAGTCAAGGCTTCGTTCTTTTTACTATTATCCAATGCTCGAGCACTATCTTGCCCAGTTTACTGACAAAGTCACTCTCTAGACATCGACTGATGACGCCGCAACAACAACCGACCCGACGACTACCGCTGCCTCTTCTACATTCGTCTCGACGATTACTCAGGGAGGTAGTGTCATCCTGCAGACCGTAACCGTCATGCCGTCAGGAGCGGGTGTTTCCTCGGCGGCCTCGAGTGACACCGATGTCAGCACCAGCCAGAAAGGGCTCTCCACGGGTGCGGCTGTAGGAACCGCCGTGGGCGTTCTAGGATTTGTCGGCCTGATAGTTGCGGCCGGTTTCTTCTTCTGGCTTCGCCGGAAGAGACGTGAGCAAGAGGACGGCTCAATGCTTCAGCACCAGAACAGCTTCCGCGGTAGCTCTGCCGGTATGATGAGCAGCACGCCCAGAACCGAAATGGCATCAGTTTGGAACGACGAAGCACAGTCGGTGGGAAGGAGAAGCAGCCGCCTGATGCCTCATGATCCCCGAATGGACCCGTACGCCGCCAATATATATGGTCGTTTCGACAATAAGAGCCGGGAAAGCATCAACACTCTGCGGGACGATCAGGACTATTCGAGGAGGGTGCTGCGAACCACGAACCCGGACCTGCCAGGCGAAAACTGAACATGGTAAATGACTCCCTTTTGGGGATGGCATTTTCGCAAGTCCAGCGGACCCGTTATTTGACGACTTACACGAATCTTTCACATCGCATAGGCCTGGCATTGGTTGATTACACTTGCATTTCGGAGATACCAGAGCGGCGTTATCCAGGAAACTGGACCACAAATTAGAATGAACTCGACACTGCGACGCGTGCGGACGCCCATGGGGACGATCTCATATGATGACTGCTTCGGTCGCCGTTATTACAGAACCAGGATCAGAATCAGAGCCGCCCGAATTTGTTCGCAGCAACGGCGGAGTTGGGTTGCCCGCAAGACTCGGGGACCACAAATATTTGACGGAGGGATGTTGCGGCTGCCACACAGATGAGCCGTTCTCACGAACAGGGGCAGTCACATTCTGTGTACATATAAGTGCTATCAGAGCACGCTTCTAGACACTGGGCTGTCAACTCCTCGGTCACGGCCGAGAGGACATGGTAATATAACAAGTACATACAATCATAATAAGCGATTGAATACAAACATGGAAATACTTGTTTGAGCCGCTCAAATAAACAAATCATTACTCGCTTCAAGGAGATTGACATTTTTCTTCCCTCCTGCATAGGTGTTGTATCTTCTGTGCCAACATCTTGATTTTTAAAATTGTGTAGTCTTTGTTTATTTGTGCATTGATCTGTTTTCATTTTGGGGGGGTTGATTGTGTATTTGTTTTAGGTATATACACGGTATTCCGAATGCAGGGGCCCGGATCTTAGGGGGTTGCTGGATAATAAAGTTTGATGAAGATGTACGCTGGTTACATCATTCCGCATTCTTCAAGACAGCCGTCAAATGCTTGGCCCGAGTGCAGCGCTTCACAGGGACCAATCGTTCGCCAACACGAGTCAGGAACATCCATGCCCTTTGGACAGCAGCCCTGGGCCATGTGTTGTTCCAGCAGCAGCAGACGACTGACGACCAAGAGACGGTCGATACAGATCGGTCATCGCTTGGCACGAATTATACAGTTGTCGTGCTTGTTTGTCCAATACTGCTTTAGCGCTTCCGTTTGCCGCCATTTATTAGCAAGAAAAGCCATCTTCTTCTTGAGTTCCGGCTCATGGCTCGCGTTGCCTGGTTGGCGGGTAGATTTAGCCTTTCGCCTTTATTCCTTCGCTTAGGTAACTCTGCTGTTGTTGAATGAACCCGCTGTCCCTTTGAATGGAACACCAAAAGTGTTGGTAGTCCTGAGTCTCGAAGATGCTAAGCATATACGGCTTTATTCTGTATACTGGCCCGTCGATGAAAAGACACAGAACGAGTGTCGTCTTATATCACACGATGAGAGACCCCGGAAGTCTCACTCACCGAGCGGCGCTGCGACATTCCCGCTCCTGTCTCTCGCTGAGGGCGAGCATTGTGTCTCTCAATTTTTTTTCCCTACTCGAATTGGGTTTTCGTCCTCCTTGGGTCCTGGCCAACGAACTTTAACAAGTAGGCAATATACGCTCGATGCCCTTTGTTTGGTCCTTTTCTTTCTTGCTCGGACACGTGTGAAAAGAGCTATGCGCGGCACGTATTTCTCTTGCTGTTTCAGCCTTATTCCTTGCGAGTCTAAAGGACGGCAAATCGGAGACGGGAAAAGTTTTTCCAAATTTCATTTTGTTTTTATTTACTTTCTTGTATTTACGGAATTTTTTAACGTTTTCATTTGTATTAAGGCTGAATGAATCTCGAGGGTGCTAAATATAAACACTAGACTTTTGTTGATCTTTTCGGTTGCGCTTCCGGGGCGGCTGAGAATAATGGGTTGAGATCGACCGATCAGATCACACGTCTTGATGTTATATGATGTGGCATCTAACATGTATCAATACCTCTGCGAAGCTTGATCTGCGTGTGCCCTTGGTCTTGTACGAACGAGAGTGATGCGTGATTTACTCTCCATGTCATTAAGCGTGCTCCTCCGCCGGCTTTGGGTAAGTGAAAGCTGTGAATGAGATTTCTGTGATACGTGCGAGCGGGTTGCTGGCGATTTCATCCGGGTTCGCTCCCGTGGGTGTGGCGTATATCGACCTCTGCGACTTGGGACGGGGAAGCAATTACGATCAGGATCATATATTGCTTGTGTTCGTGGTTCTTTGAGTGTGGCATCGACAAGCAGACTTACGAGTGCCGTTTTCTACTAATCAAAAGACCTCATCATAATGACATGAACCTATTCGCTGCAAGTCGAGATAGTAGAAACTCGGCCATACGTTGATGTTCTATCATGTGAAGTGCGGGATTCCCGAAATCTGCATATCATCATTGTTGTCAGAAGCTCTGAAGAGGGACGCGGCCTTGATCTTTGCTCAATTTAGGAGCTAGATTGTGGTAGTCAGGCAAAGAAAGTGGAATCATTTTTCATGCTCCCTGGAGATCAACAGAGCCTGAAGCTCCCTAGAGATGGTGACAAAGCTCCCTGCCAGTGAGGTGCATATAATAAGCTATGCGCATGTAGCTTTTATTTTGTAGACTCGAGCAAAATGCATCATAATTTTAATTTTAGACTATTAAATGATCCCATATCATCCAATCTTCCCAGATCGCGAATCTATCCACTAGTCAACGAACGCTCCTCGGGCTTTCACATAGATGCCCCAAGAGATGATGATCTCCGGAATGATCACTTTGAAACACGGCAAAGTTCCTATTCGATGACAAGCAAAAGCTCATGTATACTGCTGAGTTGTTCCACATTCTGCCACGAGTTGTTGCTCCGTGGAACTCGGATTTAGGTGAAGAAAGTCGGGACTGATATGATTCTCTACATGAAGCTTCTACAGAATATAACGGCTAACCGCACTATACCTAGGAGAATATGCCGCAGTTACTGGGTCCCGATTATGCACCATAACGGCTCACGTGTATTGGCAAGTGTTTATCTGAATATCTGTAGTTCAGACGAGAACAGCGAGATGCATATCATATCTGTTCGTGAGAAGGAGAGCTGTTAAGAGTTTAAGTGGCAAAGACTTGGAAAATTAAAGATTTGAGGCATCATGCGTACTTTCCATGCGGAACGGGTGCGTGTACCATGCGTGACCAAAGAGATGACGTTTCCAAACAATACCAACCTGGAATACCTATCTGTCTCAATGAACGAGCAATTGGAAGCGCAACTCTTCATGTCAAGAAGAACGCGGTATAAGAGCATGAAAGAAATGCAACTCTGAGTTTCTTATGCTCGGAAGTCATCTGCCAAGTGCTCCCAGTGACCTCACAATGACTAGGCTGCGTCTTCATTCATCTGCCTTTTCGCGGTGCACCTTTAAGCACAGAACTCGCAGCATATCTACTAAATATGATCAGTGTGGTAAGTATGTAGTCGTTAACGCCGGGGCAGGCTCGCACTGCGAGTCCTTGCAGGGCCTTCCTTGGGGTACGCGGTGTGCCAAGCTGAGATTCATGTAATGGTACGCCGCTTACACGGGGAAAAGCCTACTCAGTGCCTCGAAATCATATCTGCCAATTATTCCTGCATGAGTAGCTTTGTTCAGTATCAAGATATCAGAAATCGTGACCACAAGGCCACTGATGATGAGACCGTCTGATCGTAATATTCATCACAGGCGGACGCCCGAACTTTGGTAGTACTCCAGGTTGTGAACACAGGGCCACCGCTCTGGGTGGCGAGGACGGATGACTGCGAAGATGACTACCTAGAACTCACATATTGCTAGATGAGAGAGGAATAGGAGATAGGGTTCGAAGAAGCCGACTGAAGATAAAGTCTATGCCAGGATACAACTAATGTATTAATTCCCCAGTGACTTGCTTTCACACAGGCAGTTATTCCCGGAGACACGGTTCTCGTCTGTCTACTTCGGTTTCGACGAATTTTGAAAAACTTCATCGGCATTACCCCAAAAACAAACTGGTTGCATTGAAAAAGTTTCGACCAAGCCAGTCCCTCAAAGAATTGTCGAAGTAATTTTGACAATCTCACACGGAGAACTACAGAGAGATACCACCGCCTCTTCCGAGCGAGCCAGCATAACTAACTAACTTCTTAGGTCATTTTGATCGAGGCTGAGTACGTGACGCAAATGATATGGCTCAGCCAATACTGGTACCACTGTAACGTAAGCACAAACTGGAACAGCCACACCAGCAATGAGACTTTCTCGTGTGAAGTGAATCCAAGAGATGATTCGGTATTACTCACCTGAACTGGCGTCGCGGAGCTTTCAAATATCTCATGAGGCTCAGCGAAACTTTTTGAAGGGTACTGGGGTGCGATGTTCTAGCCGAGCGAGACCCAGAGTTTGTGTGGGTCGCTCATTAACAAGACTTGATACTGCCCAGACAATGATAAAATGGTGATGTTCAGAGGGAGTTGGCGGAACATATCCGGCCATGGGAGCCAGGTGTGAAACTCGGCAGGTGTTGTTAGACAGCCGTGCCGACACTATACTCCCTATCTGCCTACAGAGGTGTGTATATTCATGTTGTTTTGGGCCTCTGGATCAGACATGTGAAAACAATGGCAGACAGGCGACGGATCATGGTTCATATGATATATCAATACCTACCTACAGTGCAGACCGGGACTTCCGGCTTGCAACTAGCAATACTGATATCCGCATAAAACAAACGAACAATGGAGCACCAGACCCGGCTGTGCTGCTCTTGATTGCAGACTCGAAGCCGGGTAGCCCTTGAACGGCCATATCAAATCCATATTTTAAAGACCTTGCTCCACACCTGCAGTACACAATGGGTACATGACAAGATACAGACAGACCCAGGCACACAATACCCGAGATAATAAGGATTATGGAGTACTAAATGTCTATTCGGAACGACACGATCGTATATAGCCTTGCAAGGAAGGAAACTTGATGGGCGGAAAGGATGGGAGAGCAAAGATCAGACCCATTCGCCGAATCACCGTGGAACTCGAGACTAGGACAATACAAAGACACAATGACATCATATCGATAGCGGCTGTAGGATGATGATGTTTGGTAAATCCATCTAGGTAGGACTGCTGCTGGCCACGACATCTATGTTGTATGTATTGTATGTGCAGTAAAGGATCACATTCAAGTCGGCAGCCTATGAATATATATTGAGTAATCACCTTGTAGATGGAGGAGAGAAAGAGAGATCTGCTCGTTTTGGAGTGGATCGAGAGGCCCTGACACAATTTGACAGCAGCGCGCCTGGGTCCATGGACCGAGGCCGAAAAGGCTTGGTATCGGAGAGATATTTAGTGCAAGAGGATAACTAGGTACGCTTCAGATAGGCGATGATCGGATGGGATCCATAATAGGTTTGTTTCTTGGCCGTGGCCCATCAACGTGTCAAGTGTACTGTGTAAAGACATGTACGATTTTCAGATTGTTGGCATCCTCTGGATGGGAATCTGGACATAAACCGGAACTGTCTCGTGCATGCAAAAAGGTGGTGGGAGTGTAGTATCCCGTCACCAGGCTGCGCTACCACTGCACTACAGTAGGGACAGGCGCTAGATGGGCACCCCACCATCGTTTCGTCACTGCTGCTCAGCCTCGGAGGGACCCCCCCTGTTGAGTCCCCTACTTAATGTTAAAAAGAGAGATCAGTGGATGGGCTTCTGACTGGACAGCAGGACAGCAAAGACAGGCAGGCAAGGCAGGCTGCTTTGTACCAGTTGGATCGACCGCTGGAGGAGGGGCCGCAATTGGATGCATGAATGGTCATTGGGCGACGGGCGCGGGAAACCCTGAAATCTGATTTGCATTGGCGAAATGGAATGGATGCCAGAGCTCAGAGCACGAGCAGAAACTGCGCCCCCTGAGATGCTGCTATGCTAGAGAGGGCCTAGCAGTCGCTCTACTCTACGGTACCTACAGTTGGTACCGTAAGATTTCACCCTCTACTTCGTAATAATGCTGCTCATTTTTCAATCCAGCACAGCCTTTCGTTCTTGGTAGTTTTACCAATCACATGGTGGTACGACAGCATTACACAGAGCAGAACAGACAGAGAGTATTGAACGAGAGCCAGTTGCATCTCCAGTGGCACAACACACACTCCATTCGTTGAACCAGCGCATCAACTGACTTGCTAATTGCTCGCTCGCTCGCTGTCCGCCTTTTTTCGTGATCGACAACCCAAGAACCCGCCCGCCACTTTCCTTTTCTTCCCTGCTTTTGCTCCCTGGCCACTTCATCACCGACAGGTCTGAGGCCGCACACGATCATCTACCTGTCTTTTTCCTCTCTCCCTCTCTCTTTTCTATCTGCTAGTCCATTTGCCAAGAAGAGACGAGAAGCAAAAGTAATAATAATAGACGAGTCGGGTCGATCCGGCAAAGCGAAACCGCACCTATTTTTTCTACTTGACCTCGCGCAGGCCCCGGCCCCCTAGTCTCGAGTACCTGCAGCTGACGCAGCTTCACTTGGCACCCCGTCCAAATCCCAGTGCGACCGTTTGATTACCGCAAAAAGTCGGCCCAATTGTTTCGCATCTCTGTCACAGCAGCAGCAGTCCAGTTCGGTCCAGTTCAGTTCAGCGACCGCGCGACCTGCCTTGCCAACCTTGACTCTCGACACCCATTCAACCAAACTCTGAGAGTATCTGTCTGCTCGCCTGCCCCGACGCAAGCAGAACCACCCTCCATTCCTTTCGCCTTCCTTTCCATTCTCAAAAAGCAACCCCATGATTGCGCCGGGAGCACTTTCATTCGACGAGCAGAGGTGCCGTGCTAGACGTATCCATCGTCGCGCTTGAATACGTACGCCCCCCGTCGCCGGTAGCACAAAAGTCAATTCCCTTTTCGACGACCACGACGATTCCCACGACCACTGCGACGACCAAATTTCCCGACGACACTCTAGGAAGGGGTCTACAAACGGCGGCTGCCGAAATACTGGCCCAAACATTCGGCGCGCCGAATTCTCCAAGGACAGGACTCCCTACGAACTGCGAAGGGTGACATCACAGGAGCGAGGCATACCACATCATAAATAGACCCGACGCCACGACGACGACCACGAACCCATCGTCGTCTCCTCGTCGGTTCCCTCCAACATGAATTTAACATGCAACTCCACGCTGGAGGAGATGCGAAGTACGTTGAATGAAGCTCACGCGATAACTGAGCCCAATCCCACACATCCACCCAGATCCCCCATCCCTCCCCGAACTGCCACAAGCCTCCCGTCTTGTCCCTCGCTGGTACCTGCATGCCTAGAACCTCTAGAGCCATGGCGCCAAGCATCATCATCTTCATCTTTGCTGACCACATATCACGACTACAGTTGGGTCTGAGACCAAGATCGCCGGGCCCTTCACCTTTCACCAGCTGGCTCTGATAATAGCTGGCGGGTGCGCCGCCATCGCCATTTTGACCAGCTTCTACTTGATGTGGAGACATGCGATCAACTACACCAAGCCGAGAGAACAAAAGCACATTATCCGCATCCTGTTCATGGTTCCCATCTACTCTGCCTCGTCCTTCCTATGCATCTGGTACTACTGGCATGCCGTCTACTTTCAGGTCATCAGCGACTGCTACGAGGCCTTTGCCATCTCGTCCTTCTTCGCCCTCATGTGCCACTACATGGCCCCCGACCTACACGATCAAAAGGAGTATTTTAGGCACATGCAACCTGTGAAACCGTGGGTATGGCCCGTCACTTGGATGAACAAGTGCTGTGGCGGCGAGCGCGGACCCTGGAGGACCCCCAAGAGCGGCCTCACATGGTTCAACATCATTTGGATCGGCATTTACCACTACTGCTTCATCAGAGTCGCCATGACCATCACCGCCGTCGTGACTCAGTACTTTGACCGTTACTGCGAAAGCTCCGACAGTCCAGTCTTTGCACACATCTGGGTGAGTACCATGTCGGGGGTTTGACCCACCTGATATATCAACCTTGGAATATCTACTAATCATGTATGGACATTTAGGTCTTGGTGATTGAATCCGTGGCCGTTACCATTGCCATGTTCTGTGTTGTACAATTCTACATTCAGCTCAAGGAACCACTGGCCGAACACAAGCCCTTCCTCAAGGTCTTGGCCATCAAGCTCGTCATTTTCCTGTCATTTTGGCAGTCGAGCGCCATCTCGGTCGGCACGTCCACCTTGCATATCGTTGAAGCCAACGATGCCTTGGCATATCCTGACTTGAAGGTCGGCATACCGTCATTGCTACTATGCGTCGAGATGGCCCTCTTTTCCATTCTCCATCTCTGGGCTTTCCCGTATTCGCCCTATGTCCCGGGTGCCAAACAGACCTTTTATCCTGTGGCTGATCCTACCACGGGCCAACCGGCGCGCGAAAACGAACGAGGCGAACCCCAGGGAGGACCAATGGGCATCAAGGCCTTCATCGACGCCATCAATCTTTGGGACGTAGTTAAGGCATTCGGCCGCGGCATCCGCTGGCTCTTTGTGGGCGTCAAGAAGCGCCACAACGACCCAAGCTACTCGACTAATGGTCGCAACAGCCTGGACACCAGCTACCCGATGAAGCCCTTCGGAAATAATGGAATGAAGAGCACCGATCATTTGCCAATCGCTACACAATTCCGGCAAAGCACATTCTACGACAAACCCAGTCCCCTAGGACCTGCTCGCCGTCATGAGGAAAGCGCTGGCCTGATCAACAATGCCCAGGATATTTCCGTCTCACCACCGACGGAGCAAAACCCTTACCTCGAGCAACCTCTGGAAAACCCCCGCGCGGATGGCCGTGCCTCGAGTCCTTACCATGACCCCCACCGAGAGGAATACTACCAAGGGCCGCCAAGCCAAGAGCCACCGCTGCACGAAGGCTCTTATCATGCGTATACCTCGCCTGACCAACATGCCTATCCAGCACCTGGACAGGCCTATTCAACCTCTGAACAACACGCCTACTCAACCCCGGGACAGCACGCCTATTCAACTCCTGAGCAACACGCCTATTCGACTCCCGAGCAACACGCCTATTCGTCTCCCGAGTACGACCGTGAGCAAATGCAATATGCTGCGTCTTCCAGCAATGCCATGGGTGGTAGTAGTCAACCACAAAATAACAGAAACTCGACACAAATCAAATTCGGCAATGCTTTGTGGGGCGACCGTGGCCATCCCCCGGGTCAGATTTAGGACGTATCACGCGGCATACGATTTGTGACGACTAAGCACGTTGTACATTTGATACCATAAAAAAAGCTCTGCATTTTGTTGTCAGAGATGCGTACAGCACGCACCATCTGTATTGTATATGGCGTTGGGGGCGTACCTGGTAGATATCATTGCATGTTTTATGGTCTGGTTTTTTGTTTTCACGCTGTGATGATATCAAAGAGACGACCATCAATCCCTGGATCGGGTTGATCTTTGCAGATGTATAATGATGAACCAAGCCCAGATGAAATCTTCTCGGCGGCTTGTATATTATACCAAAACAGACCATAGTGTGTCCCTTCAGAAGGGACATCCTTTATAAATTTGAGAGAGAACACACACCTTTTTCTTGGTCCTGCACGTGAATGATATCTAGAAACTGACGACAAAAGATCTCATCTTCGTAATTCATTGTCTAGACTTCTCTCGTCCTTTTCTATATTTCCTTCAGACCACAAGGAAACAGAGCCTCTCGGCTTACTTGGGGAACTCATTAATGGTATATCGTTTCTACTTTACACTCTGGCTTATGATTACACATGCCGACCGCTCCCCCGTTTCTCAATTAGGTCACATAAAATCAAAGTACCAGAGTAGAGAGGCGCGCTTTCAGGTCTTTTGATAAAAGCAGAAAAGTCGCCCCCTGGTCTCTGCCGTCCGTGGTGGGTGGGTATCTCGTGCGCCTTGAAAGATGCGTTGTTTGAATAAATGATTTCATGATTGTGTTTTTCTTGGGTTTTTAAGAAGAGAGATTTTTTTGCCTTGAATCTGATTGAAGTTGTTCTTTTTGGTCTGTTGGTCCCTTCCATCTTCCGTGCCAAGAGTTGTCATGCCTTGAACTGCGACGCCTTGAAATATGCTCTGATTTGTTGTCGACCGGAAAGAAAACAAGAAGAAACACAAGTCCCAACGCCAAGCGATGCCTGCTGGCCGTCTATCGCTTTAATGCCGGAAAAAAGAGATGTTCCCCTGTTGCTCGTCCATCGACCTCCTCTTAACCCTTATCTCATATATCCCTTTCATGATACACACGTTGTACAATTGGAAAGACCATTCTAGGACAGAGGCGCGCTGTTGTGCTTCCCGCGATTCTAGCGGTGATGTCTCGGTCTCTTGTGGCCCTCGGAAGACGGACCCGCAAACCCACCCTCCTCGCTCTGACGCTTGCGACTATTCCTTCCTCTGTCATCGGTCCGTGGTTCTCTGAGACGCTGCTCGTCGCCTCGTGGAGGTCCCATCATGTGAGCATTGTTGCTGCTATTACTGGACCCCCTTCCTCCACCTCTGCCATGGTCATCATGTCGGCTGGCGCCTCTATTATCGCCATGACGTGATTCCCGCATGCCATCTCCTCTTCCGTTGCCGGCAGCCTCGGCGCCCCGGCTGTTGGCTCCAGCGCCAGCAGCATCTCTGCCAGAACGTCGCGATTCCCGTTCACCCTCCCGTCCTGCAGTGCTGGAGACATCCCGAGGCTCTCGGTGCTCCTTGGTACGATCGCGGCCAGGACTACGCTCACGGCTTCCATGGCGCGATGAGCGTGTTCGATCTCCATGCTCGTGGTGTCGCCGACTGCTGCGCTCGCCACGGCCTCCCCTTTCTTCTCCATTTGTACCGCCTCTCGCAGATCCTGGACCACCCATCAAATCTGGTTTCTCTTGTACTGGAGTGGATACAGGTGATGCTCCTGTGAGGACCTGAGCATCAGAGCCAGCTAGGTTTGAGCGTGAGCTTCTCCCGCGGAGGCTTCCACTGCGACTGACGGACTCGGGTGCGGCACCCTGGGAACCCTGCAGCAAGTTGTTGATACCCGCGATTTGCCTTCGACTACCTCCCCTCGAGCGATCGTTAGTAGCTGAAGGGCCGGTTGGTGCTGACATGGGAGTTCCTCTGTCGCTGGATGGTGTGGCGGGGAGGCTTGCGGGAGTTTGACGATTTCCCGGACCAGTGGGGATGGGAGGGCGCTCAGGGGTCTGCAATGGGGGAAGTTGTGTATGCCGAGGACCCGAGGGACCTGAAGGGGGGTTGGCGTTGGCGTCAATGCGACCCATCCTGTCGGGATGAACGGCGACTGAATTGGCGCTGGGAGGGAAAGACCCTTGCGATGGCGACGTGTTTGGACCAGACCCTGGGTTCAAATGGCGAAGACGATCTGGGTGGACGCCAGCTCCGGAAGCGTTGGCAGAAGGCGGCGCATTGCTCATTGTCGAGTTACTCTGGGGTGGTGGCATGGGACCGCGACGTGATCTAGACGAAGCTGGTCCTGAAGGCGGCATGCCCCTATCCGGTGAATGTCCCCGCCCGTGTTCCATGTTTGAGTGCCTCTGGTCTCCGCGCGCTGGAGGCTGGCCCGAAGACGGCGGGCCGCGAGCCGAATTACGCCCACGGCCACGCGGAGCATCCGGAGCGTTGGTAGTGTCCACCACTGATGGTATCGCGTTGAGGCGGCCGTAATTTGGATCCTGCTGGCTGGATTTCATGTGGTCGGCATCGCCGCGCGAGCCTCCCGAGCCGGCGAATGGATTGTGATCGCGTCTTTCAGGACCCGGCCGGTCAATATCACGCTCACCTCTCGGTCCGGATGGGACTGGTGCTTCGGTACGACCCAGGCGACCTGGCTCGAAGCGGTGTCTGTCACCACGCTCCTCGCGATTCGCTTCACCCGCACGAGCCTCTTGCTTTTCTCTTCGCGAAGGCGATGAAGGACGGGCACCACGTTCGCGGCTGTCCTCTCGGGAGCGACCACCTCGGCTGTCATTCATAATCGCTGCACGCGCAGGGTTCATGATCTCAGAGGACGCATTGGCTGGTCTTTTGTTGTCAGTATCGGCATTGATAAGACGCGCACGCTCTGGGTTGACAGTCGGTCCTTGGCCGTCAGGCTGAGCAGGTGGTGGCATTGCATGTGCCTCAGCTTGGGGATCACGAGGGTGGCGACTCGACTCGCTCGGGCGTCCACCAGTGGTCGAGGATGCTCGGTCCCGAGTGTGTCGACTCTCCCTTTCACCAGCCGTGGGGTCCCAGCGTGTTGACGAATCCGACCGAAGAGATCGATCTCGTTCAGACCGACCAGGCTCCTTTGAAGGGACCTCGCCAGCGCGTCGATCAGTGCTGTACGATTCTCTTCCACGCGAAGATCTTACAGCCTCGGTCGGGCGAGGGTCTCTCGTCTCCCGCGTCTCTCTCGGTTCACGTGGATCCCTATGGGCTCGAGGCTCTCTTGGATCCCGAGCATCGCGCGAGTGACTGAGTTCAGCCATACGGATCTGGCCACGTTCATCCTGGTTGAAATGACCCGGTATAGGGACATCTGGTCTGCTAGGCAGTCCCGGCGGAGGCGGAAGAGAGGCCAGACCGGAAAGCTTGGAGGCTTCGCGCCGGTTGCCGTGAGGAGCCGGGCTAGGGTTGCCTGATCTGACCGGCGGTGTCGATTGGCGACTTGAGGCTTTGCCAAGGTCGGATCTGAGAGGGAGGGAACCTGGTCTCTGTGTGCCGGCCAAGGTGTCGATCTCCGAATCTTTTCTGTGAGCATTTGCTGCAGTAGTGGTCCCAACATTGCCCTTGCTGTCTTGGACCTCACCGTCCTCGTCATCAGCTGCGACTTTGCCCCTGGCAGTGCCGCTCGCAGATTGCTGAGGTTTGAACTCCGTTGCACCTGGTCGAAGTTGAGACTGTTTCGAGGCTTTAACGGCCTCGGCAGCTTTCTCATCTGTAGAATCACCAGCCTATACGCGTGTCAGTTGGTTCGCTTTTGGGACTGATGTTTCTCAAAGAAGTAACTTACGAGATTGGGGCGGAATGACTGCACTATGATCCACTTGGATTCATACCTCTTCAAAGCAGAAGCCGCCGTGTTTGCCGTGACGGAGAGATCCACACGGTGGCCCTGTCCGTCGTCATCATTCTTTGTCGCCGCCTCGCGTTGTGCTATCTGCTGCAGAACTGTGAGGAATTGCTTGCCGTGGAAAGTAACAGCTGGGAAGTGGTCCAGAACGGCCTTGAGAACGGTGATGGCGTTTCGGATATGGAGCCACTCGGTTCCTTGAAGGCAAGCCTTCAGAGTTGTGGCTAGGTTTCTATGCCACGACCAGAGCTGATCCTTGAAATGACCATGATCCATGGGTGATGCATCTTTCTCATCAAGAGAAGCAGCAGCAAACGCCGGGTGCTTGCCATGTCGGGTTGCTTCTTTTTCGAACACATCTTTGCTCTTGTGCCACCTCGATAGGTCTCCAAGAGCATGCTTGATCAGACGTCCCACAAACTCGGCTTCTCGTACCGTGCAGCCGAAAATTAGGGATCTCAGTCTGTTGACCGTGAAGAGACGATCATACAAGACCATAATGTTGAAGTTTGCAACTTGATTGTCGTGCATGAATTTGATCATTTTGAAGCAATAGTCCGCATCGCTCGGACCGAGCATGACTCGCGGCATTATGCAGTCCTCGATCAAAATGTCTGCTGCTCCAGGCGAGTTGGACATCAAAGTAGGAATCCACGTTGAAGCCGATTTGAGCAACAGCATCTTCGTCTTGCTGACCCTTTCTTGGCATTGTGTAGCCTCGGAGCCCAACTTTGACGCAAGTTGAGTGATTTCGGACTTGCGCTGTTCCGCCTTCGCACGGCCAGCCCTGGTCATGTCACTCCGATCTCTCTTGATGAAATCTTGTTCTTTCTGTAGGCGAAGTGACTCGGCATTGTAACTGCTTGCCGGGATGCCAAGGTCGCTTGTCTGTAACGACCAAAACAGAACATAGAAGTCAGGACTGATGGAGTCCCAGATGGCCGAAGGGAGAAGCTCTTGAACGGTGTTGACAATGGGACGAAGCACCTCCGAGAAGTGGTCAGGCCTACGAGCATTCGTCGTTGTAGCTTGAGGTCCTTCGGCAGAAGGTGTGCCACTAGATTCGGGTTCGTCCACTGCCATGGAATCGTCGGCGATCGGCGCTGGAGTAGATAACGATGGCGTACCGTCTGTCTCTTTGCCGTCCATGCTCACATCACCCTCAGCGTCTGCAACGACTTCACTGGAGCCCATGAGCCTCATTCCTTTGGCGGCAGTAGCGCCTGGGCCGGTCAGGTAGTAAGCCAGACTGACGCGACCAATCAGGAAGGCGAGACTGACGTCCATCCCGAAGTCTTTGAGCAAACGAGGAATGCTGGGAACAAGCTGATCAAATTGCTCGGGGGTCAGGTTACTTCTGAGAAGCTCAACGAACTGCACCAGTGCTTGCTGGGAATCGTCAATGACCGTAGCAAGATACTTGATGTGCGTCTCATCCTCCGGAAGGTTGTAGATGGCAGATTGCCTATACTGCGCAATATTTGTCAGGAGACGGGGCGCGAGCTTGGTGTGAACCAGAGCTTGCATGAGACGTGATGCGCTTTTACCAGATTCGAACCGTTTGTCGCCGAGGTTGATGAAGGTTTGTTTCCGGAGCTCTTCTCCTCCACTTAAAGCAGCAAGCTGCGCGTCTGTGAAGTCGACATCAGATACGATGCCACCCATGGATGTGATGAACTCTCTCAGGATGATGAGATCAGTAGAGTTGCCTCGCGCAAGCTGATCATTGACATATTGGATGACCGGGGTGGGATTGATGTTGGAGTAACGTCGGAATACCTTGCCCGAGAACTTGGACAAAGCCTGTAGCCACCTGCTGGTGAGAAGAACAGATCCTTCTTGGGTTCTGCTTCGTTGCTTTCCACCAAGTGAACTCATCAGCGACCAGACGAGCACATCGTAGCCCAAATTTGTGAAGTACCGAGTGCACTCGACAAAGGCCTCGATCAGGTTGCTGTACGCTTCAATCTGATCCAATGCGACTTTGCAAACGACACCAGGCGAGTACAACGCCACCTTGGCCATGGACTTGGCAGATTTGGCAAGGTTCTCCTTGGACAGCCGCTTCAGTACCGCCAGAGTATCAAGGCGCGCGTATTTGAAGGCCTTAGCCATTGCGGGCAGCCTAGAAATGGAGCCTTCGTAGCACTCCGCGTACATGTTGTATCGCACATCCACAGGGAAGTAACTCATGAGACTCCATACAGAGTCGACCACATCCACATTGGTTGTGGTTAGGTTCAGCGCTGGGAATATTGTCCGTTTGAGTAGGTCCCGCCATCTGTCGAGGTTCTGTGGCGACTTGTCTTCACCAAGACTTTTGGCACCAATCGCTATCAACTTCTTGAGGAGAGTGTGGGACTTGCCAATCTGAACACCGGAGATGTTGAGCAGTGTACCACACAAAGTGAAAACGTCGTCGACTGTTTGGCACACTGGCACGTTGTCGGTCCACTCCTTCAAGTAATGCTCGTAGCGAACATTCTTGGCACTTCCGTCAGCGAATGGCCATTTCGAAGCTTTTGGCACCGGCCGATCGATGAGTTTCAGCGTGCCTTTGGGCACGGAATGGTCCGGGGCAAGATCCTTTTTCGCCACATCGACATTCACAGAGTCCGCTGCCTTCGGCAGAGTCTCCTTGTATACTTTGTCGATAGAATACAGGAGAATTCTGTTGATAGGTGCAATGATCTCATCAGGGTAGGCATCGGTCAGCCAGCTGATACGACCGAGCATAAAAAGAGCCTCCGGAATGGCGCCAACGAGCAGCAGGTGGTGCAGCAAATCGACCTTTAGAACATCCTTAGGCTCGGGAAGTGTCTTGCTTGTGGCATTTTCGCCGCTCGTTGCCTCTTTCTGATTGGCGTCGGCCTTGGTAGCATTTGTCTCTCGTGTACGCATCGTAGAGTTAGTCGTAGGGGTGTCATCCGGCAGAGCCCCTGCCTTTAACAGAGCGTTGGGCTCAGCACCTTGTCTTTCCTGCTTCTCCTTCTCTTCGAGTTCCTGGGCACGCCTCTCTTTCACGTCGTCCATCTTGTCATCGGTTGGCCAGATGTGCGCATATAAATCGGGCAGAGATATGAATCCGATCTTGATGAGGTATGCTGCCAAAAAGAACAGATTCGCTGGTATCTTGTCGTGCTCGTCTCTAGCTTGCGAGACAAAGTATTGAAGTTTAAAGCCATACAGCTGTGCAGCAACCCGGTTTCCAGGTGGCGGTAAAGTCTTCGTTGCTTCGATCCACTCAACGGGATCAATTGGTTGATCTGTTTTGGTTGTGGCAGATTTTGCGGATGCAGAAAATGCTTCGAGATCTGTATCACCGGCACGCCGTCCTCCAAGTTCGAAGAACGCATCGAGATGAACCTCGCGGGCCCTGTCCCAGAAGGCTATATCACGCAGCTGTCGTTGCTCATCCGTAAGGGCCTGTTCCTCGGGGCTAGGCAAAAACGCGGCTCCTGGCAAAGCCCACCTTGGTAGGCCACCGGTCTGCACTGGATCATAGCGCGCACTTTGCTCTCGAGGCCACCAAGAACTGACTCTGAGAAACATGGTGAAATAGCGGTATGTTCTCATCATGGTCGAGGCAAAGACATCAAAGACTATGTCTAGAACCCTTCCCACATCGAGATCAAACGTGCCAATAAGGCCCTTGACACGTTCAAATCCGGCCTCTACCTGTTCTTTCGTGAGTTGCTCCTGATTCATGGTGTGAGCCGTGGAGTAAAGCTCGGTGATGAGCTTGGCGAAACCTTCAGACTCCTCACGCAACAGGTTGTAGTTGGACTGCCGGTATAGCGAGTTTGTGGCATGGCGCGTTCTCATTTTGGAGAACGTGCCCTTGGTGAGACCGAGTTCTTCCACCACTTGGACATCCAGGACCTGTCGCAGCAACTTGGCAGAAATCTCTGTTGCAAAAACGAAATCTCGGAAGTCCTCTGTAAGTAAGGGGTTAATGATGCCTTTGTTACGGTCATGTTCGCCACCAGTATCCACGAAGACGGAGATACTATCCGCGAACAAGCTGTGAGCATCGAACTCGCAGCTCGTTCTGTCGTCTTCGTTTCCGGGATCTGGGCCGAGAATCTCCTTCATGCATGCACCGGCATCGGCAGGGTCGAGACGATGCTCAAGTACAGCTCGAGCAAATTCTTGAGATATTGTGGACACCTCTTCAATGTCTTCATCATCTCGTGACGCGATGCCATGCTGTACTACTTCTTGGCGTCCGCTTTGTTGCCAGGCTTCCAGTCGCGCATCAGTCAGAACAGCATAGCTATACTTGGTCGGTAGAGGTGCCGAGCGTTGTTGAGGTGGTTGGCTTGCTGAATTTCCGGCTAATGTTGAGGGGGCGGCACTTGGAGGTGGGTGTGAGGTTTGCGAGGAGCTCGGAGGTCGCTGTGCAGTTGGCGACGTGGGACCCCGATGGCTGTTGGAGTTGTTGAAAGAAGGCCGCCGCTCATTATTTCGGCCTCTGGTGTTGCGGCCACCAGCTCCAGACCGGCGGCGGTTATCCGAATTGTCCCGTTCTTGCTGAGCCATGTTTGTGTCGGAGGGACGGTGTGGGGGTGGGCGTCCAGCTCCTCCTTCGGAAGTGTCGTTCCTCTTGCGCTTAGGAGGCATCTTAGCCAGCTCCAACAGGACTGTAAAGTGTTGGTCATCATGAATCCAGACATATTCAAAAGTCGGGGCGACATACGAGTTGGGGACAAAGTGCGGCGATCGTCGGCGGTTTCGAATTCGACAGAAGCTTCTTGTATGTCGTCGCGGCCAGAGCTTATGGCTGCCAATCTGTCGAAGAGAATGTAGCAGCTCTAAGCTTTGCAACTGGGCTTCTAATAGGGCACGGCTGGACGTCGCATTGGTGAAAACCGTTGGCAATGACGCTCAGGTCAATTGCTTTGTTGAATTAGGACTGTTGGTTTGGGATGCGATGTGATGCGGCGCGGCGCGCTGCGGCAGCTGTGTCTGGTGCTGACAAGGAAGTCGTTCGAAAGCTGCCGATGCAGACTAAGAATGGAAGTTTTGGAGGGTTTGAAGGAATGGCGAAACTTCCGGACGGGATGAAAGAACAAGAATTGTTTCAAGTGACGCGTTGTTGCATTAATTGGATTTGAAAACTTCGCGCGCAGAAGTGAGGTTTTTCAAAGGGATTATTTCCGATGGGTCGCCGCCCGTAAAAGCGTTTGCAGTCAGGCCAGAGCTGGAGGTGAGAATCGCGTCTTAGCTTTCGCGTAGACCTGGTTGGAAATGGAGGTTGCGATTGTCAGCCTTTCGCTTCGTCAAAGAAAGAACAACGCACGGCCTCCAAGGCTGCGGAGTACAGATGCGCTAAGCTCCGTTTCAGGACTAGCGCGCAAACAGCAACGGTCAAGTACAAGGAACTTTGAGCTCCGTCCTGCGCTTGGGGTCATCATGCGGTCAAGGGTACATTTGACGTGCTGAGCTCCCGAAAGCCGGGAAACAGCCGGCCGCTACTCGGAGTTAGGTAAGCCAAAAATCAGTTGGCGTCTTTCTATGAGTATCAACCAAGAGTCATACAGAGGGGCAAGGATGGGTGGCTACGTTACGGTACATTGATAAAGAGAAAATCCAGCGTCTAGACGATTTCCCATCAAACCAGTCTTCTCGTTTTTCCCAAAGTCATTCTTTCAACATCAAAGGTTGCAGTCTTGACAACCCTATATCACATTGCTGCCCCCGAGCATACTCAAGCCAGGCATAAAAATCTGCCATAATCACCCAAAATGGCTGCCGAAAACGGTGCTAGCAGCCAGCCCAGATACGGTCAGTTCCTGATGCGATCCCACCGCCCCAAGATGAATGGTGACTGAATACCTGCAAGAAAGATCTCGGCAGCAACCTGAGAACCCGTTCGCGGGTTTGATCCCAGACCAGGAAATCGCCATCATTCCGTCTTTCACTTTGGAATCAGGCGTTACCTTGCAGAATGTGCCGCTGGCCTACACCACCCGTGGCAAACTGTCGCCAAACCGTGACAATGCCATGGTCATATGCCATGCCTTGACTGGAAGTGCCGATGTCAGCGACTGGTGGGGCCCTCTCCTCGGCGGACCTGGAAGAGCCTTTGATACTTCGAGATTCTTCATTGTCTGCATGAACAGCTTGGGAAGTCCATACGGCACGGCTAGTCCGATGACCGCCAAGGACGGCGACTCTGCAAATGAGAGATACGGACCCGAGTTTCCTTTAACTACTATCCGAGACGACGTGAAGTAAGTATCTCATATGTCCGTGGTCTCGCACTTGTTTCTAACAACTTGTAGCTTGCACAAACTGCTGCTTGACGATCTTGGTGTGCGCCAAGTTGCCGCCGTCATCGGCGGCTCCATGGGTGGAATGCTCGTTCTCGAGTGGGCGTACTTTGGCAAGGACTACGTTCGCTGTATTGTGCCCATCGCTACATCGAGTCGTCACAGTGCTTGGTGCATCAGTTGGGGTGAGGCCCAGCGCCAGAGCATCTACGCTGATCCCAAGTACGACGACGGCTATTACTCGTTCGATGACCAGCCAGTCACAGGTCTCGGAGCTGCACGCATGTCTGCACTTCTGACCTACCGCAGCCGAAACTCGTTCGAGGCGCGCTTCGGTCGCAACATTCCGGACCCTGCTAGGAAGCAGACCATCACGGAAAACTCGAGGTCCGGCACACCGTCCGAGACTCATTTTCACATTCACAATGACGGGCACAAGGTGACCAGATCGTCTGTTTCGCGATCCAGCAGCTTTGCCAGCCAAACGAAGGCAGACGCAACCAAGCCTACTGAGACCATTGCAGTCGTATCGGCGGATCCGCAGTTCTCGGGCCCCAAAGAGACGGTCGTCAGTCTGACAGGCGGCGACAGGCCTCCTACAACGACCTACTTTTCTGCCCAGTCATACCTCCGGTACCAAGGACAGAAATTCGTCAAGCGCTTTGATAGCAACTGCTACATTGCAATCACTCGAAAGCTCGACACCCACGATGTCTCTCGTTACCGCGCGGACTCTGTTCCAGAGGCCCTGGCGCTGATCGAGCAACCCACGCTCGTTCTCGGTATCGAAAGCGACGGTCTGTTCACGTTTGCAGAGCAGCAGGAGATTGCACAGCACGTCAAGAACTCCAGGTTGAAGGAAATTGTCAGCCAGGAAGGTCATGACGCATTCCTGCTCCAATTCGAGCAGGTGAACAAGTATATCCTCGACTTCCTCCAAGAGGTTCTTCCCGACATCATGGAGAAGGAGGGTGACGTGGTAGAAGCAGCCTCTGTGGGACAGATGACCAAGTCTAGTGTTTTCGGAGAAGCAGAGGTCGAAGACATTACGGCTTGGTAAATTGCCTGGCCTACCCAGCCCTAAGCCGGTATGTGCCCTGGTGCTGGTCCAACCCGGCATCGAACGCGGCACCGCCTTGCTTTTTATCAATCAACTTGAAAGTAGAAAGAAATTTGAAAAGACTTGATAGAATAGGTAGAGAGACACAATCTATACATGAAGAGGGCAGCCGTTTTCATAAATCTGCACTCGACCTTTAGTACCTAGATACCATGACATTTTATGAGTTAAAGCCCAATCGGGGGCATGACAATGATGCTTTCATACGCCAATGTCAAAGCTCAGCTGAACCCATTCCTCCTTCCTGACCCTTGACACCGCAGAAAAGGATAACAATATAAGGATTCACCATGCGCTCCTTCATGCAAGCCTCTTCTCCCGGCCAAAGAAGCTCTTGATGCAGGTCACTGCGACCCAACCGATGACAACGGCCGTGACTGCTATACGAGCCTCTCTCGCGACCGCAGTGGCCGTGGGGCCTATTTGAATGGTGTGTATATGGTTTATGGCGCCGGAATGCGTGGCGGCCAATGCGAATGATTCCATGTTTTCGTATGTTGTGGTGCGTGGGATACACGACACAGCTGAGAGGGATATACTCGACGGTTCTGGTGGACTTTTGGTTTTCTTTGTCGCCGTGATATCGAGATTTTAGGTTTTTGTTATAGGGTCAAGATATTTAGACTTGTATTTATGTCTGACGGGATTTTCGAGGTCATGGATGTCAAGAATCAATGATGTAAAAATCTTAGCGTCAAGCTGCCAGAAGTAAATAATGTACAGTGTTGAAGCAGTGTAGATACTGTATAATCCGCCCAATGAGTGCTGAAGTTATCAAACCGTCCACCTAGAAATACGGCTTGTCTGTTGTTATCATATTAACTACATTGTTTTTGAGGACACTTTTGATGCTAGGTCAATTTGTATCATATTACATTGTCAATTTTGACTTGGACCGTTGTACTCACCGATGGCAATGCACAACATCAATGACCGTCTCAGCAATGGGAGGCCGTGGCAGAATTGACACAATGTGTAGAAATCGAACATACAGGAACCAGAATCATACAGCTCGATTCATGAGGCTGTCGATATAATAAGTCAATGCTCAGGCTCAACACGCCACGCACTCGACGGATGTGGTATTCCCGTGCATATTTTGACACCAGAGCAACAGTCAGCAATGGAGCCATGTTCAATAGGCTGTAAGACGCGCCATGATATGCCTTGCCTGTCAAGCCCCGGAGATGAGACAACATGAAGAGGCGTTCTTCTAATATATTCGCTGCCTCAATAGCAGCGTGCTGCTGGTTGGTAATAGCAGTGGCAGGGCACAGGTGGACCCTTGAGGGCCAAGGATGACTGAAACATATTGCGCAGTGTATTGTGTATGGCTGCAGTCACCATGGAATCCGATAGGACGGGCCCGTATTCTCAATTCGGTAGCGAATGCAACGAGCGAAGACCTTTGGGTAAGCAGTCTCGGCAGCCTCTCTCTGCGCTGACGTGTTGATCGAGCACGTTGCCAAATCTGATCATCTGATTGGTTTAACTGCCCATGGCCTGCCCAAATCCGGGACTGAACGCCAACCTCAACGGTCGCGAAAGAACGGCATCGGGGCAACGATTTGATCGGTAACGTTTTTCGAGAATGATGAAGAAGTATATATCTAGCTATGCTTTCTTTCCTCACCGAACTTTGTAAAAAGGGTGCATCATGCCTCGGAGAGGAAAGTGGACTTATAACGTCGACTATAAAGAAAGAAGTATAGTGTTGCTCGCCCGCGTCCACGTTTGCCGAACGGTGTCAACATCATGCGACGACCTGCAGAGAGCGATTCCATATTCAGGAGCTACTTGTTACAGATCCTTGAAAGGAACCATCCGTTCCAGCAATAAATACACCGTACATGGTAGCTTCAGACTCCAACCCAACGCAAAGGCACGGGGCGGGGGCCAAATATTATGTAGGTCCTCGACATGGCCCACCTGGCGTTCTGACCACGATGAACTATTGAATGCGGACAAAAGCAACGACACTGGACAGAATCTGCCCTCCTGGAAGTCTCCATGGACTCAAGAAACCTGATCATGATACCAAGGCGGAATAACAGTATCCATTTTAACTCAGAGGTTGCTGTAGTCAGGAACCATGCAGCTAGTGCAGCTAGTAAATAGCTTCCTCCCACGTTTTTCGTCGACGAGGAGCTCGGTCAGCTTCCGACCGATGGACAGGACGCGCACCCGAGAAACTCAGCCCAGCACCTCGAAGCGAAGACGGATTCGACGGTTGGCGGTTGAAGGTCGAGACCATGAAACTGATCCTTGCCTTCGGAACTGGTAGCACAGCTTCTCACTTCTTTCTTTTTGCTTATTACCGCGCGGTCATCCTCGTTCGGTCTTTCAGTCGGCAGATTGCCTCCGGCAATGGAAATACTATGCTTTTAACTTTTTCTACATAGTCGACCAACTGGATCTATTTGTCATAAAGACAATTTAGTTGCAGAAAAGTCATGGTCAAGTAGCGCTCACCTCTTTCCCTTCAAGCTCAATCGTGTTGATTTTATGCAAGTTTGCCTTGACCGAAGCATCCCCCTCGTTACTACCCAGTCAGCTGCGCAATGTATCCCTGCCGAAGGGCGGCACACTTGTTGGCGTCCGATCTTTCTCGCACGCTGCCCGGCGCGGCCTCAGATTGGACAAGGCCCTCCCAGTCGCCATTTACAATGTCCTGCTCGAGGCTGTAGGCTGTAGGCAGAGCCGGGGTGCCTTGGGCTCATATTAATGCACATCATCTGCATATTCTGTTTCGCCGGTCATTTCTTCTTCTACTATGCCGCCTACTCCGTACATATCTTATGCCGATCTCTCTCTTTGCTGCTTGCCTACTCGTATTCCGTGAAATTCTTCTACCGTGATTACTCTGGGAAACTGGACAATCACTCCATCATCACGCGACATTTACATTCCTGGCGTCAACATTCCTCAATATTTGGTGTCCCTGGTCTCAATGTATTGGGCAGTATTCTGAAATTGAGCCGGGCGGGCCGCAACAGCCGTCTCCGCACGGCGCATATATCCGCTGAACAATATACGTCACGGTCCCGGTCGGAGAAAAACAGGCTGTTGGTAAACAATGGACATGCTACCGGAGCCGGCGATGCCCGTCGCCCACGTACGGACCTACGGCGGCAACCGGGCCTTTCACAACTTCTTCAACGACTTCAGCCACATCAAAGATCCCAATCTTCGCCGGAGGCTGGCCCTCTCCGAGATCGACAAGATCCCGTTCGGGCTTTATCACGTAAGAGCGATCGCCGTGGCCGGGATCGGGTTCTTTCTCGACTCGTACGATATCTTCGCCATAAACCTCATCACGACATTGCTGGGAGTGGTATTCTGGCAGGGGTCGCCAGAGGACGCGAAAAATGGATATGGAGGCAACTACGGATCATTGCCGACACCGGTCAGCACGACGCTCAAGGCGTCGACGAGTGCAGGTATAGTGGTCGGTCAACTGCTCTTCGGATGGCTGGCAGACGTCTACGGTCGACGGCGGATGTACGGAGTCGAGCTCGGCATCATCGTGGTTGCCACCTTGGCATCATGTCTCGTCGCCCCGAGTCAAGCTGTGTCGTTCACGGGGTCGATGACTTTCTGGCGTGTCATCATGGGGTAAGACGTGTCATCAGATTCAGATGTTTACAGGCTGACAAGTCACAAAGGATTGGGATAGGGGGCGATTATCCCTTGAGTTCCGTCATTACATCCGAGTTTGCACCAACAAGATGGCGGGGAGCCATGATGGCAGCCGTCTTCAGTATGCAGGGACTCGGACAACTACTCGCCGCCATCGTGGCACTCATCGTCACGGTCGCTTTCAAGGATGCGTACACTGGCGCCTTGAACGCGGCGTCGTGCAACTACGCTTGTCAGATCGCAGCAGATCGAGCATGGAGGATCATTGTCGGCGTCGGCGCCGTTCCGGCCTGCTTCGCACTCTACTACAGAATCACGATTCCCGAAACGCCACGGTACACCTTTGAAGTAGCGAAAGACGTCGAGCAAGCCGATGCGGATATCAAAGCGTACATGGCGAGTAAATCCGAAGGAGAGGTCGACGAGGTGAAGAGGGCAAGAATGAAGAAAGTCGCTTCCCCAGCCCTGAATATACCGTCGGCGTCATGGACAGACCTGTTCTCTTATTTCGGCAGGTGGGAGAACTCCAAAGTGCTCATTGGCACCACATTGTCCTGGTTCTTTCTGGTTTGTGCAAATCCGCGATCGCATGGAGACATCACACTGACCCCATACCTAGGACCTGGCATTTTACGGCCTTGGCTTAAACAATTCCATCGTCCTCCACGCTATAGGTTACGCCAACGGAGGAACCCTCTATGAACAACTGTATAATAATGCCGTCGGTATGATTATTCTCACTGTCGCAGGTTCCCTCCCGGGATATTGGACGGCAATATTCACCATCGACACACTCGGCCGCAAGCCCCTCCAAATCATTGGCTTTGTATTTCTGACCATAATATTTTGTATTCTCGGCTTCTACTACGATCACCTGAACCAGGGCGGAATGCTCGCCTTGTATGTAGTAGCACAGTTCTGTTTCAACTGGGGCCCGAACACAACGACATTCATCGTGCCAGGAGAGTGCTATCCGACACGCTATCGCGCAACGGGCCACGGTCTGTCGGCGGCAATGGGCAAGATCGGGGCCATCATTGCTCAGGTTGTGTCCATTCCTCTTCTCAACAAGGACTCGCCAGCAAACTGTCAAGGCAGCGCCTGTTCGCCTTGGCTGAATCGCCTGATGCAGATATTCGCACTCTTTATGCTGTGCGGAACCTTTGTCTCGATGCTGATACCCGAGACCAAGGGCAAAACTCTCGAAGAGCTCGCCGGGGAGGCGCCGACTTCATACAACTCCGGCCGGAACGGCAGTATTGCCCCCTCATGTAAGAGGTGGTGGAATCCGTTCTCGGGCGGACAGCCAGCCGGGTTCTTCTACTCGCGAGCGAAGAACTGGAGTAGAAGTCAAAGGGTCGGGATCATGACTTCACCAGAGATCGCGGCGCAGCAGGCGCAGGAGCTGAGGACGGCAAGAAGACTCAGGCGAAAGAAGGGCGGCAGCGAGGACACGGCGTACGACTTTGAGAGCACCAGCTCGACGACCGGTATAGTTCGGCCCAGCAGCGCACAACAGGACGTCGAAGAGGCGAGAGGTTATGGCGGTGTTTTTCCCGGTTGGGTTGCCGGCTGGGGCAGGATAGATCGTGGCGGCAATCCTACTTCAGTAGAGAATATTGGCCTGCAGGACGTTGGTAACTTACTCCGGTAATTAGAATGCAGAATTGCATCTTCATATACTAGGTAGACCACCATGAAGGTGCTATGTTCGGCCGATACCTATCTACTGTACATGCCTTGCCATATATACTCTCTGTCATCAAATCAATATAATTATATTATCTCCCACCGAGATTTCAACCTGCCTGTACCATACTTGAAACTGTGCAGAACAATGCGTCGCTATCGACGTCCGGACAAAAGGGCACGACCGTGAAAGCCATGAGAGTCTGTAAGTCACACCACGTCGCCGAGATCAGGAGAACCGCCGATATAGGCCACAGGACCAAGTAGATTTTCCAGACAAATGGTTTTAACAAGTGTCTAGTACGCATTGAAAACAGCTGCTCCGTTTCACCTTCCTTCCATCTCTTATTTATCTGTTGCCGGGAAGTCACGATCGCCCAAACAGATAAATTGCCCTCAGCAACCTCGATCCAAAGTAAACAAACTTTTTCTGTCCATTCCAAACGCAAGCTCAAACCCACCATTTTCTTTTCTCCATTCGACCCAACACAATTGGCCGTGACAAACACTACCCAACACAAACCTCGATCCCATCACCATGACCAGGTCGAAGAAGAAGAAGGCCGAGAGGTTGGCGCAGCGTGCAGCGTCCGCAGCGACCAACAACCGCGGCCCTATCCATGTTGGCCAGAGCATGAAGGCGGCGGATGTTGCACGTCGGGCGCGCGAGTGTCTTCAGGAGAGACCAGCTCTAGAAGCTCGCCATCGAGATGCGATTCGAGACGCGAATGTACAGATAAACCGTGCCAAATCGGAGCTTCGAAGATTGCACCTTCAAATCGCCCAAGAATACGATATGGAGAGTCAACGGGAAGCACAGATCGACCGGGATCGTGAGGCAGAGGCGCAGAGACGGCAAGAGCAGATAGACCGAGATCGCGAACATGATGCAGAGATGCGAATACGGCGAGAGCAAAGTGCTTATGATCGCGCGCGGATCTCAAGAGCTCGAAGCCAGCAAGTGCAAAGTGCTCGTGATCGAGACCGAGATCATGACGCAGAGATGCAAAGACGTCGAGAACAAAGTGCTCATGCTCGAGCGCGGTTTTCAAGAGCCACATCGCGCAACCCATCGCGCCAGGCCTCAAGGCCTCCCCACCGTCCAGACCGGCAACACACAAAGATCGAAGGTCCTTCTGCTCAGTCGAAGGGAACCGGGTCCACGGACCGTACCCAGAATGAAGTCCCCAAGCAGGTAAGAATTCGATCAGATGTATCATCAGTCTTTCTTAATTCTAATGGAAACCAGCAGCCACACATTGGAATGTTACCTTCGGCATCTCGATTCGCCGACGTGCTCCAGCGCCAAAACGAGGCACTTCGCACCGAAGGCTTATTGCTCTCACGTGAGCGAACTCAAGATCCTGCTCTTGGATTCGACGCAGCTGCCCTCCGAGTTATGGAATCGATCGGTTTCAACGGAGACGCCTTCCGAACGCTGGAGGAGGATTCTACTGTCTCTGTCGATGCAGTTCGACCGGCACAGCCAACTGTTCCCAATGTCTCTCCCATGCGCCGTGATGACGAGCCGAGGAAGGCTGCTTCTAGATTTGGCGAGCCGCAAAAGCCCATCCCTGGATTTGAACGAATTATATGGGTCAGACCGCAGCCGGAGGCCATTGCCAATTACATCTCGAGCAACGAGCGCTCTCTCGAAGACATATATCGAGATCATCCTGAGAAAAGGCTGCGTGGTCTCGAGCCTGAGACGCTGGGCCTCGTGGGAACCACTGTTCACCAAATAGCTCAAGAGGCTGCACAAAACTGGCTGAAGCTGGCCTGCCCCGGAACACGCTGGAATGACAGCATTATCAATGTTGACGGAATTTGTAAGTATGGACTGACTACCTAAGAGGGAAATGTTGGGGTCGCCCGGCCACATATTCAGACTTGAGGTCAGAGACTAACCTACATGTTCTACGAAGATGACTTCAACGCCCCCGAGCTAGACTACACGATACTCGATAGGTCGCTGTCTCTACAAGACACCAAGAGGACAGTCATGTCGCTGCTTGTAGACCTTCGAGCTCTGGTTCAAGATGGTAAGACTATGACATCACTCAATCTAGCACGTGCATTTGATCAGTCTTCTGTCATATGCCAAGTTGTCAAAGACAACAAGCGGCGCGTGTTGATTGAGAAAGCCAAGCAAAAGGTGGAGTGGCTGCCAGTGGGCTTGGATTGCAAGAAGCTCGATATTCAGCGCCGCGCCATGCAAAGGCTCCGAGAGACGCACGAAAAGATTCGAAGGCCCCGCAATCTTGCCTTTTACTCTGAGCATATGAAGCGTCATCACGAGAACGAGGCAGAGATCCAAGTTATGGATGGTGCTCTGGTCGAGTTTCAAGAATACCGTCTCGAGTTTAGGGTATGTCAAATTTCGTGTCCTACTCATACCTCCGACTCTGGTTGGCTTGGTATCTGTATCCAACATATTGATATTTTGCTGATCATCACTTAGATTGAGCTGCTCCGAACCGTCAAGCAGCTTTTCCAGGCGACTGCGTAGAGTATCGATTATATTCTTGCAATGAACCCATCATGCGGAGGATACACAATTCTTCGATGTATTTGGACTCGTGTATTATTGCCGAGGAGGCATTGGCATATGATTTAGTGAATCTGGGACTTACGAGACGACGAAATGCCATGGAAAATGTCCATAGTCGTTACACATCCCGAATGTGTTCAGCATTCATGTTCTGACGATATAATTAGGAGGAGGAAAGAGATGAAAAGGACAGGCTAGTGTAGCTGGCTGCCTCACTCACAGTTCAATCATGTTCATTAGTCACGTAAATTCGTTTATGCCCAGGGCAGCGCCACTGCCATCCTGGAACCCATGCTGGGTCGATGAATAATACCTCCTGGTGATCTACGATTCCATTTTCGCGGCCATTTCGTCCATGTTTTGCATCATTGCATCCTCCTCGTCCAGCTCCTTGCCAGTGGTACCGTTGTTGGCAAGCCCTCGTTTCCTCATCACGTCGTGGATCTGGCTTTTTGTAATGAGTCGGCTCCAGTCCACATCGCCAGTCTCTTCTGCCTGCTGCTTGCGCACCCACCCTTCGAGGCTGCGCATGCCCACCACCAGGAAGCCGAGCTCCTCGCGGTCGACGTCAAAGACCTCCCACCAGGCGCACTCGGGCATCTTGGCACCGAGGTCCTTGGCGGCGTTGTAGATGGCGGCGACGGCGAGCTGGTGCGGCTGGTGCGTCAGGTACAGGCACTGGGGGCTGAGGAGGGCGGCGTTGAGGTGCTCGACGACGCGGCGCGCGACGGCGGCGCGCGGCAGCGACAAAAAGTCGAGCGCCTGCAGGTATGTCACGGCCAGCGGGTGCGGCAGCGCCGCGTGCGTGTCGAAGGACAGCAGCGCCAGTACCCGCGACTCGGCCGCCAGCACGCGGTCGTGCTGCCGCGTGTACGCCGTCTCGGAGAGGTAGTACGATGACGGGTCGTCGGGCGGGGGTGTGGTCGTTTGGGAGAAGAGCGGCGAGCTCGGCGATGTCAGGTACGCGTAGACGTTGCACAGGTCGCGCGGCGGCGTCGGGTGCGCGCCCAGCTTGGCCGTGAGGAAGAGGGCGGCGGCTGAGAGGTCGCGCGGCTCGTGGGCAGGCGACGACAGGGGACCCGCTTGGTCCGAGGCCAGGGCGCGGGCGAGCAGGACGCCGGCCTGCGCCGTGACGGACTGCGGGAGCCGCAGCAGCAGGCCCGCCGCCTGGGTCAGCAGCTGCACCTGGTAGAAGATGGTGTCCTGCAGGTCCTGTGGCAGCGACGAGAGCGACTTGTACTTGTAGATCTGCTCGACGGTCGCGAGGGGGTTGGACATGTGCGACATGGTGGGCGGGACTTCCTCCGTGTCTAGAGGGCACAGTGTGTGTTGGGTTTTGGTTTGGTCGGTGGGTTGACGAAGTTGAAGATATGGCTGACAAGTCAGTGTCGCATAGAAATTATTGGTGTTGACGTAGTCCGGGGTTACGGTTACCTTAGGCCGTACTATAGGTTGCCCGTTTTAGCGCTAATCTCACTGGAACAGGCCTCTAGGAGTATACCTACCATTCATTCGCCGCTTTTGTCCTTTGGCAGGTTGGATCGAATTGCTTGATTCTGCCGCAAAGTTCGACGACTCGATCAATTGATCAAATTTATTCTTTTTCTTCTTAAGAATTGTTCAGAAGAACTGGATTCCATTTGCATTGACTCGGACATTCAACGTGGTGATTGCTGCGGTTAGGGAGCTCCATATTTGAGGCATCAACCCTTGGGACTACAAGTTGATCAGAGAAATAGGATATTGCATTTGATGGAAGAGGACAATGAGTGTCTTGAGTGAATACTAGTCTAAGTACTCGAGCGGCATTTGTAACGAAAACAATATAACCCAATAGCAACCATAAAAAGACTTGACATCGATACAGATACATTCCATAATGCATACTCTGTCATACCCAGAGTACGAAAAGAAGATAGCCTCTTCGCTATGCACGGTGGTCTTCATAAAATTAACTCCTTTGATATCCGGGACTCATTCATTGAGCAAAGCTAAAAGTCTCGGCTATGATAATATGGTTCCACGAATCCTTTCTAATATATTTCTGTTGATATACAATGTCTCCGGCGCGTGGGATTACAATTTTAATCCAGCCCACCCTCTTCCGTTATCATATTTCCATTTCTACTAAGACTTCTTGCTAGCGAGCTTATCCCAGTTTCTCTGCCACTTCTCGAGACATTTCGCAGTTTTCCTTGTCTCGTAAGCTCCCGTCGTCTGGGTGGTGAAAGCCAATCTCTCCACTCCCTTCGGGCTGTTGGCTATGAAGGAGGCCGTGTTTGCACGTTTTGAGACACATGACCGATCGTCACTGAACTGGCTATTAGAGGCAGTCAAAACAACTGGTGAATTCCTCGTGGACTGAAAAAGCTCACCATCTGTCTGTGTTGAGCCCTGACTTTGTAGAACATTTGCAAGACATGTTTATCTGCAGCTGAACGGAGTCGTATAGATATAGTTTGTCCAATGACCGTTGACGATGGTCAGATCTAAGTCGCACTGACTGGCCTACAAACAACAGAGTTAAGGTGCGAAGTGGACAGAGTCTATATACCATCAATTTGGTTTCATGGCTATGGAATCTCCCAACAGCAGTATCACGGTATTAGCTCTCAACACGACTCTATTGCTCATAAAGCGTTTTTGAAATTGCGATTGGAAAGCCACGCCTGCGCATCTTGACGGAGCAATGCGAATCTTGTGAGAAGCAAAATCCTGCTAATATATCGCCTAGGTGGTGTTATATCACCTACTACAATTTGGCTCGGTGACCGCAATTTGAAATAGGAGTGCTCATTGTGTTAAGAAAAGGAGTCTGGGCTTCTTAGAATATCCAGTAAAGCACAATTGTGCTGTGACTGGTGATTGGTCATGGGCATGCATCTAAGTATGGGGTAAACTCAGCGTATTATTTATTATCCTTTTCTGCCTTTCCTGACCACTTAGCCCTTCTCATTATATTGATAGGCACTAGAATTTGTGTCAATTATGTATGTATTTGTTAAGATTGTGTATCAGCTTTGTGTAAAAGTGCTGCGCGTCGTCGAATCTGGTCCAAGGGAAGGAATGCCATACGAAGGGAATGCGCAGAGTATGAGATATTGCAAGAGCCGAAGTCGCTTGCATCTCTTACAATGACCGAAGACTTGACACCATCGAATCGTCGATGGTGTCACTGGGCCTGACGCGCATAACTGCAGCTGGCGAATAAGAGGACAACACCACCGATGTGCCCTTGCAGCCCAGTGCTGATACGTTTCAACAAGGCTGTGTCGCGAATAGCCTGCAAAAATTAGCTTTTGCTCTATTCTCTTGGAAACGGAAGCCTCACGCGACCAATGGACAATTCAACGTCTGATACATCCAGTGAATTGAACAGAGTCTATAGTATCCCATCGATTGACACAACTCTTTACAGCCCCGACGAATCGTCCACAGCCCTTGCGAGAGTCGCCAGCTCCGAGGAGGGCCACTCGGTACAGCTTTTTGGCCTTTTCTGGATTTCTGTTATGGAACGGTCCACATCTTCGTGAGGATAGCTATATCACACAACGACTGAACCCAAGTCGTCTTCTGTGATATTCATACAAGCCTTTTCTTCCTTGTACAGACTTCCAGCTATGTGCTACAGCACTGAATCATGCCTGCCCGCGTACTCGCCGGAACACGCTGGACCTCTCTTGGATCCGACTCCCAAGAAAGGTTTTCTGCCAGCGTGGGTGCCAGATCTCTCCATCTCAGAAATAATACTATCGGACGACTCCCCAAGGCTCAACTCAAATGTCGTCACACCGAAGGGTGGATCAAGTATCGTAGGTGATGCTACCACGCCGACATTGACTACTGATAGGGTCTCTCTGCCCGCATCAGCAGGCCCCAGATCCAACGCTTCTGAGCACAGTCATGTCGAGACCAGAGATTCCTCGAAAGATGGGAGATTCTCTCGGTGTCACGGTGGAGCGAATTGCCTCCAACAAAAACGTCTTTCGGAACACATGTTGAGCTGTAGAGAGTCTGCAGCTCAGGATACCTATCGATGTTTTCGCATCTTGGTCTATTTTCCGGATCCACTGGCCATCCTTGGATGTGGTTTCACAAGACCGCGAAAACGTGTACGACTGATTCGCGCTTTCGACAACAAAGAGAGGCTACCGATCTCAGGGAGTCCTGCTATGGCGGCTCCAGCGACCACGCACTCCCACGACTTACAGCGTCATCACGGCCAGCAGATACACAGCGAAGCCGCAGTCCACCGACATTCTGGAGAACAAGACTCCGCTATGACGGAATTGGATGCATCAAAAAGAAGCAGCCCCTGTGATTCTCAAGAAATTTTGTCAAATGATAATGGACCTGACATGTCAGGCAGCGGCGAAGGCGGTGCTGTCAATTGTGCTTTCCATATATATCAGATGCAGATGCTGCTGCTAGAACATTACAACAAGCAACGACTCATGACGAAACATCAGAAGCCACACAGCATGGGAGGTATGTCGTCGAAATCATTGGCTATCGCCATAAGCAACTTGAGCACCACACCACTTGGGGGCTCACAGCATGAATCATGTGACGCTGCGGTTTCTCAGGGACCGAATCTGTCTTCAGTTCAAGTAAGAATTTCATCTGAGCTTGTCCTCTTCATAGTACTTGCCCTCTGAAGCTCATTTCTCGCTTCATCCCTACATAGAGGAATCGTTTTTCTCTTCATACACATGGACATTCATATCATTCTCAATTATTGGCGGATTAGGGATATACGTTTCTGACCACCAACAGCCACAATCTCCGGAAACCCCATCCGACAGCAACAACGTGGCTTCTTCCAAAGAGGAGAGTCGCGACATGATGGCAAATGTTGTGGAGGGCGACAAAAAACATGATCCGACCCAATTGCAAACTGCAGTGAGCAAGACCAAAGCTTGGTTCGCAGGACTGAAAATCCCAGATATCATCGAGCCCGAGAGGCGCGGTATGGCAGAGACTCTTGAAAGTGGCTCGTACGATAACCAAGCCAGCTCTGGACGCTATGGTAGTCCGGCAGAAGAACATAGCACCACTACCGACTCGGATGTCTTGTCGATATCAGATACCTCTGAGCCTGATATGGCCTTCGACACGGGATGTCTCTCCCCAATGCAGAGCCATATGCTTGACAATATCTGGACGATCTGGAAAGACTACCGGGAACCGAGGCGTTGCTACAGCGGAGGCGATACATACATTACTCCTGCAGCGAGTACCTCTGCCATCTCCACATCCAGCACTTCTCAGTCCAGCTTGGGAAAGAGAAAGTCAAATGACCGACACTCTACCACAGGGGTGGATAGCGGTCCATCACTCAAGGCCACGAAACGAGCACGGGACGATGGCATTCGCCCCAAAGCACTTGCCTGTCCTTACTGGAAACATGATCGGGAAAAGTACCGCATGTGCTGTAAATTAACTCACAAGCGCATACGAGATGTCAAGCAACATCTCCACCGCCGCCACACACCGGACATGTATTGCGACAGGTGCCTAGAGGTCTTCGACGATGCCGAGCGGTATGAAACACACGTTCAATCTGCTGCGGCTTGCTTCAGAGCCCCTGGTAGCCGTCTAGCGGGTATCACGCGGATGCAGAGTAGAGCAATCAGCAAAAAGTCGGACCGCAACCTAGGAGAGGAAGATCAATGGTTCACGATATGGGACATTTTATTCCCAGGGTCCGCGAGACCGGCCTCGGCCTACGTGGACTCCGAGTTGAGCGAGGAAATGAACTCATTCCAGGAGTACTGGACAAATCGTGGACATGACATCCTCATGGACGAGCTAGACTCGAACGGCATGTGGTCTCTGACGCCAGACGAGTGAGAAGCACAAGGAAGACAGATCCTGGCTGGAGGTCTGAACTTGATCTACGAGCAATGGACTGGTCTCAGGAGGAATGCTTTCCTTGCGCCAGCGGACCAATCCATGATGGCATCGCCACCTCTAGCCAACACACCAGCGAGTTCCAGAAGCCACATTCCAGACGTTAACCATCAGGAACATGCTACAAACTCCAAGATAACTCTACCGGATCAGAACGAAGCCGCCATCGCAGTATCCGGGATCGATAAACTCGATAAACCACAATCAAGGGGTGAATCTTTGCCGCCTGATCCCCAAATACTATCAACGTCAAACGGTACTGTATTGCAAACACTTCCCCTGGGGGAAACCTCGGAAAGGAGCGCAATATTTGACAGAGGACAAACAGAATTTGCCGATTTTGGTTTCACCGACCTGCTTGCCGTTGGGACTTCACAGGATATTCCCTTTAGTTTCGACGGAGTTGATTTGATGGGAGAGCTTGACACACTCTGAAATGTCAATCTTCAACCGGTGATCTGTGTCTCTGCTGGACTTTGGGCAGATTGCAGATTCAGCGCTTTGCAGGTAAATTTATAAATCTTTTTCTGGTTTGCGCCTCTTAAGGGTGCAGTCTCACCTCGACGTACCTTTATACCCAGGCAGAAGCAAAAGTGACGCGGCAAATAAAAAAAAAATGAAAGCATCTTTCTTCGATAGACAGGGTTTCATGTTATACATCCATATAAAGTTGGGCCTCAACCAACGCTTGATTGTCATATTGTCCTCTGGACCACAGTGGCCCCTACGAATATAGGCATGACCCTGCTGAATTCAGGACAAATCGCACGTGTATGACTTACTGCCTGTGCATGAAGACTTGAATGATACTTTGGAATTCACATGTATTCACATCATCAACAACACATATACTACGGATGAGACCTTTTATTCCCTATCTACGAGGACCTTACAGACTAGTACATCATCTATCAAGAGCAGAAATCCATTCCTGTGTCTCCCAAAGACCATGTCTCTAGAGGAACTTCACGCCTCCTGTCGGCGCTTTGTACCTCACTTTCTCTTCTTTGATCCTTGATCTCTTTGCAAAGGTCGCAAGGGTTCTGATGTGAAATGACTTCCTTTCTAATGCAGCCTCTTCAACTCTTCAACCATGTTTCTCATTGTCTCCACATCAGGGCCCAAGCCATGGCAGACACTCTCTTGAACTTCGTCATCTAGGTCTGTGAAGCGTTCAATGAGCTCGCCGTCAATGAAGCGGAACGGTCCAGTTCCCTTGCGCTGCTCATTGCGGAAAGAGCGATACGCATCGAAAGGGATGTCGCCGATTGACCTGACGGCACTGACAAGATTTGCCTGAAATCTAATCAGCAGATCTTGATATTGGGGAGCAATGGTACCAAATAGGTGAATGCCTCCCTCAACCTGTGTTTGTTGAAGACGTTAGCCATGGATTCACGAGTGCCTTTGATATACTTTATAGGGTGGTAAGAACGTACCGTGGCCAGGAATGCTCGAGGGATGATGATGGCATTCGCACTCGATTCGACCTTCACTTTCCGGATCTTATTGACCATCTCACCCAGGTTCATCTCGCTCGTGATTTCCATCCGCTTCTTGTCCTCTTGAGTTGCACCTTCAGCGTTTTGACTCAGTATCACGAGATTGCCGTTGGCATCTGCCTGCAACCACGATGTCCCCTCGACATGGCTGACTGCTGTAGCCCAGGTCGCATGGTGATGCCGTGCAACCTCTTGAAGCTTTGCAGCACCGTCCTCACTAGGTGGCGTGAACTCCACGAGTGTAGTTGACTTCATGACGTCAGCCACCGCGATCGTGTTACCTTCAATATCGATATCCACCGGGAACGTAGAAGGCCGGTACGAGGCCAAGCGATTCAATTTGGCCGTCGAAGAGGTGAGCTCGGTGTACTGGTATACCGCAAGCGTCTTGGCCAGACCGGCCACGATATGATCGCCCATGGTGCCGAGACATCGGCAGGCTCCCCTGAGGTTGTGCTCGTTGAGCTGATATAGATTTCGCTCACTATCGATCCCGAGCACGAGTATTCTACCTTGGACGACGTCCCTGGGAGCGGCGTGCGCATTGTCACAGTAGCTGGTACCAACTATGAACCTCTCCACGCGGTTGCCATAGGAATCGGGAAGCTCGGCTCGAATGACGGCCTCGACCAATTCCGGCCCGGAAACTGATTTCAAGACAAACTCCTGGCCAATCTGATCGAATATGACCTCATCCACAAGTCTGATTGAGCTTGTCACAATCTCTTCGTTGTGGACCACCTCCCTGCTAACGCAGCCTAAAGCGAAAGCTTGTTCATTCCGCGAATAGGCCACCCTCCTCACGCTCTTACCCAAGGGCAGACTCTGGACGTGTGTTCGCCGTTCTCGGTCAAGCATGGATATCTTCAGCTCCCTGTCAGTCGCCACAACTATCGACTCTGGGAAAGCTTCGGAATCGAACGGACAAACGCAGGTTGCGTCGTCGGCCGTCACGGCAGAGTAGATGACCCGACCTTCGCTGGCGTATATCAAGCTGGGGTGTTCGCTTGTGGAGAAAATGTTGTAGATGCCGTCTCCTAGGGGCAGTAGCTGCAATCTTGCATATCGTGTTCCTAGAACGATACTCTTGCGAGAGGATAGAGAAAAGTCTGCCGGAGAGACGTTGAATGTGATAACCAAGCCGTCCTCCATGGCCACAAACAAGGTTGGTCCGCCTATTTCCGGCGGTACAATTTGAGCCATTGCCAAGTCTCGAGGTATTGATGTAGTGTCATCCTTGCGTCGCAATGACTCGCTGTACAACGGCTGAAGCGACTGCAAGTCGACGATCGAGACCTTGCCAGACTTCCAGAATCCCACCACACCAAGGTTTGGATATTGTGGAGGAAGATGTATGCAGGCGATCTGATCGTTATCAGCCGGATCATTACGCTGGTCTTCTACCAGCTCATTCTTGACGTTGAGAGAAATAAGGTTCTTGCCCTCGACAGAGAGCAAGACCCAGGTTTCGTTGGCAGAGGCAGCGGAAATCTTGTCTCCATCTTGGGGCTTCCAGCTCGAAACGACAAAGCCGTCCTCAAGGTCAATCAGGTGAACAGCCGCTGAAGTGACCTGCAAAAGTCGCTGGTTTGGCAAGTTCAGCGCAACAAGTGTCTGATCGCGAAGGGACACACCGTTGAATGCATCGACTTCTTCGATGACGCCGCTGGGGTCAAACACAAATGCTCGTGTCTCCAACAGGAGCGATACCAGTAGGACGTTGGACTTGGTCGCAGATTGTGCTCGAATAGAAAAGACTGCTTGAATATCATCCATTGCACCCAATATGCCAATGTCTTCGAGGCCGACTCCGCTGCGAACACTGCGCAAGCTGCCATCTTTGAAGACACCACTACCGGTCACGATTCTTGCTTGTCCAGAAGAGTACTCGTTGGTGGTCTGGTCGTCGCCTTCGCGGTTGCCCATGTCCATGATGGTGAAGTCTAGTACAGGGGATATGTTGGGTATTTGCTGGACTTGTTGGAGGGACCAGTTCTGGGCATCGATCTTGAAGACTTGCGAGTCCCCGTAGTGTGATCCGAGAAAGAGAAGATCATTTTCCATGTAAACGAGTACATTTGCTCGGGATGAAGTTCCAATCTTCTTCATCTGCAGAGTTTCGACAACGGCGCCGCTGTCCAACACAATTTCGAGCAGCCACATGTTGCCGTAGTCGTCGGCCACAAAGTAGTGCGAGACGTCGTACTCGGCCCACGCAACGAATATGGAGGCTTCCGGAAGAGCGGCCTCGACAGTCTTCTTGGCTGCATCGTCGTAGTATAGCAATCGCGTCTCGCCAACGACGATGAAGCCACCGAGTTGAGCTCGTGCCTGAGCAGCATTCCGAATAATGTAGCGTTTGTGGTCCAGTTCGCCACGGCCGACAGGTATGAGCAGAGCAGCTCCAGGATCTTGAATGGGAAACTTGTCCACTTGGTCTCGGCCCTCGAAGCGCGAGGGTTGGGCGTTCTTCTCGTCAGAATATAGGTTATAAGTGACCAGGTGTGCATCGGGAATATCTGTGCGGGTCTGATACAGAAAGGCGACCTTGGGCTTTCCGGTCTCGACGTGGAGAAAGGTGGCGGACTTGATGAACAGCTCGGTGATGCGACACTGGTCTTGCCAGTGGATCTGGAATTTGTCGTTCTTTCGAGATCCCAAGCGGAGGACATTGAGGACACCTTCATACAGGAGGACCACCATGTATCGCCCGGTCGGATCTGTTATGCATTTGTCTTGGCTCTGAGAGTCTCGCATGTGCTCCTCGTTGAAGTCATGCCAAGACTGGATGGTGTCGAGAGCCTTGGTCTCTGGCTTCCAGCCCAGAGAGAAGTACTGGAATCGATCTGTGCCGACAAACAGAAGGTCCAGGTCGGCATCTTTCGGGCTGACTCGTTGCAGCATGGAAATTGCGCCAAAGACGACCTTTGTGTCAAATTGGATCAAAGTGTTTGATTCGGGATCGACCTTCCAAAACTCGAGGCGGTTTGCCTTTGCCATGACGAGGCACTCGTCTTCGCCGGGGAAGAGCTGGGCGCGAACAGCATGGCGAACGCTGTTCGGCCGGTGAATCGGCGCTACATAGGCCATGTTGGGTTTCTTCGCATTGCGAACAAATTGTCCACAGCTCTTTGGTGTTCTTATGCGCGGACGAAAGTGGTCGAAAGAGGAGCGCGCTCGTGGGCGTGGTGGTTTGGCAAAGAGCGTCGACGGTTCCAAGAGCACCCCTCCAAAAGATGAAGAAGCTCTTGGGATAAGCAGTTGCTTAGCAGCGGCTCGACAGGCAGTAGGTCACTAAAGAACAGCTCTATGATGCAACCAACGGCCGGAGATAAGGATTGCTGGCTCTAACTGCGGGACAGCTAATGTTTACCTAGCGTCCCCCATCTCAGATTGTAGGCGGGCAAAGCGGGGCACCGTACCTACCTAGGCGAGGGCGAGCTAGGTTACCTACGTGCTGCGCATCAAGTTCGCATGGAAATCACCCAGTGTTGTTCAGCTCGTGTCAGTGACAAGGCCAAGCTTAAGTGTAATAGGTTATCTCTCTAGCTAGGTGTAGTTGAGAGTCGCGATCATATTTGAAATTCATTCTTCGAATTGTAGGAATCTTCTATACTTCAACCAGTGAATAGAAAATGTCACCCTCGCAGAGCACGACATTCCATCCAGCAAGAGACGCACGTTCACTAACATCCTCCACAGTCCGTTTCCGCTTTCAATGCTACAAGTAGGTTAGGTAGGTAGGTCGGGATTCATTATGTTTCCCATGTAGGATTCCGGCTTCCATCGTTTAACGACAGGCTAGGACAAACTCGCCAGAAAGGGCGCGCCCTTTTATTTCCATAAACATTCAACAACGGCTCGGGATTCTGCCAAATAGCTACGGAAATATTGCTTCTGCGCACTTACCAGTAGGTGACAGCAAGCTGGTATCGACACTACTCTGTGGTCATTCATGCTACCCCACAAACCAGATGGCCAACGCTCATGGCCAGATGGTGTCTATACCGCCAGTTTCGGCGCAGTTCTCTGAGGCGGATGAAATGACAGAGGAGGACGGGTGTTGGACTGAACTTCAGCTCGCGGCCAAAGATGGAGATATTGCCAAGGCAAGGGCCCTTATCGACTCGGACGTCGATATCAACGCGCCTGCATCCGGCTACTATGGCAATACGGCGCTCCAGGCGGCTTGCCTCTTCGGGAATGAAGATGTTGCCAGGCTGCTGATCGAGAGAGGGGCCGATGTAAACGCTCCCGGGGGAAACAACGGTATGAACATACCACGAAACATGAAGATATCACTGCTCCTTTCTCATGTGCCGTTTTCTTGGCCCATACGCTCTAAGCTATCCGACAGGATTCCGTTCTGATTAGCGACCATAGGAGAAAGGACTGCCCTTCAGCAGGCACGTGCTGTAGGCGTACCAAGTCTGGTCACATTGCTCATCAAGAATGGCGCTCACGTTAACGCCCCGGCTGGCCGGTATGCAGGGCGTACTGCGCTGCAGGTATGCTATTCTACAGAGCCCCCTTCTCCAAACGAGAATTCGTGTATATTGCTTCGACTAAGACAGACCGTATCAGGCAGCTGCAGGTGGAAGCCATATAGAGATTGCGAAATTGCTGTTGGAAGCTGGAGCAGATGTAAACAGCAAACCGGCCAAGACTACAGGAGAGACGGCACTGGCTGCCGCGGCGTCAACAGGTAATATCCAACTCGTTCAACTCCTTCTAGATCATGGGGCCGATGTCAACGTGCCAGCCATCCGACACAAAGTGAGTCTTGATATATATTCGAGTACAATTCTAGCCTCTGCCGGTAATGAGTTATCGGTACTGAGGGAGGCCTGGACAGTCCTCCTTTCTCGTGCCAAGATTTCCAGACTATAATGTTAACACCCAACACTCGGTTTAGGGCAAGACTGCATTACAGGCAGCTGCACTGCAGGGAGATCTGGACATGGTCAACCTGTTGATTGATTCTGGGGCAGATGTAAATATGCCAGGGTATGCGATCAGAGATGTTGCTTTTATCTCACCCAGTACTGCAAACACTTATTTAGATACTGACGGTTTTACCACAGGGCTTCCTTCAAGGGCGGAACTGCCCTACATGCAGCGGCGGAATTTGGTCATGTCGATGTAGCCGAGAGGCTCTTGACTGCCGGAGCCGATATCAATGCAGGCTCTGGCTGGAGAAATCAAACGGCCCTGCAGGCAAGTACCGTCTTTGTTTTCTTCACCTGGCATGTCTTGGCTGCCACATGTACGGCGCTGAAACTTGAATACTTGTTTGCACAAAGTTGGTGGCGTACCTTAAATGCACATTTTACTGATTCCTGTGCTTTGGGATAGAGCGCCGGAGTCTGTGGTCAAGACAAGATAGTCGAGCTGCTTGTGCGAGCAGGCGCGTCAGGGCACGCAATCGGCGGAGTCATTCTCTTCAATCCGTGATGAGTTGCTGTTTATCATCTACGGAATGACAGCAGCGGGTAGAATGTTTGATTTAGACAAACCCAACGAGGAGTTTCTTTTACGATGGATGACTGTCTGCGACTGGGTCAGGTTTCGACGTTTCGCATTCTCGGCTCAAAAGAAAAAGAAAGGGCGATGAAGAAACCAGTTGTGACAACCACAGGCCAGACACATCCAGCGCATTCTGACCACGGCAGTTAAGTAGAACAGCGATTAGTATATTTGAGTCGAAAGTCGAGTATACTAGCCCATCCCCACGTCCTATTCCGACAAATGAACTTTAATATTTCAGATCCACTAGCAATCAAGAGTTTATTAATATTGATATTCATGTCGATTGTCAGTGATTGCATCTGACTCTAGGTGCTACGTTGTACTATTAGCAGGTTTGACGCTGCTAGGATACATACCTTATCAGGGTTCGGCCGGGGCTTGAAGTGGGTCACTTTGACCGAATACACGTGCTCTAACGGGCGCCACCACTGTAAGTCAGTCGCGTCCTCATATTTGGGCACCTTCCTTGCAGAGTTATCAATCACCACTGGATTCTATCCTCCTCGTACATACCAAACTCGTATTGCCAGTCCACTTGAACTCAACGACCACATCTCATTCCTCAAACAGATCCTCACCTCACGCGCCTACTGCAGGGAATCTCACCACCTTGCAAAGAAGCCCAGCGCCTTCCACGGTGGAAGCAAGGCGGCGGGCAGGCGCTCCGAGCCTGCATCAAACTTGCCCACCTACCGTACCGGTCTAGGTCACCACACCACAACCACCTTTGGCCGGCAGCCAGGAATCCCACCGGTCAAGATGGACACTCTCTCACCAGAGCTCCTTCACGACATCTGCGCATGTCTGAGGATTGAAGATGTCTTGACCTTCCGCCTCGTCTGCAAGGTTTTTGCCGACATTGGCTCCGCCCACATGCTGCCCGAGGTCTCATTCTACATGCACCAGGGCGAATTCGCCCGGCTACGGGAAATCGCGAGCCATCCCATCGTCTCAAAGCATGTCCGCTCCCTCACCTATTTCTCCGAGGTCTTGGATTCCGAGAAGATGACTTTTCCTGCCTATGTCCGCGCACACACCGTCGAGAACTCAAATGGGGCCTGGAACAGTTTTTTCAAGCGCCATGAGACTCCCAATGTACCACAGCTGCGCGCCGAGTATCACTCCTACGAACTCTTGATGAAGGAGCAACAGGACATTATAGATAATCATCTTGATGTGGCCTTGCTCAAGGAGATCATTCCAAAATTCCCAAGCTTGCGACAAGCAACCATGTCGTCAGGAGATTGGTTCTATGAAGCGACAACGAAAGGAAGATTTCACGATGCTAACAGAGACGACATTCTTCTTCGCAAGGTCAGAAAATCCCCATTTGATGACGCCCCAGACTGGACAGGAAATCAGCTCCAGCCCGAGGGCAAACGGCATCTGAACGGGCTGATCGCGGGACTCGTCAGCTCCGACTGTCACCTCGAGAGCTTCCGGGCCGGCATCCTTGACTGGAAATTCTTCAAGAGTTTTTCTCGGGTTCCCGACCACCTGGCCAAAACACTCAAGTATCTGAAGAGGCTCGAGATTCATATCGATACCGAGCCCCGACAAGACGTTCAGACTATCCACCGTTGCCGCAAGGCTATGAAGAGCGGTATTATGAGGAAACTTATCCAGCCTTTGCAGCATCTCGAAGTATTGATGGTGACATTGTATCCGGTGGAATGGACCGCGGACGAGTGGCCGGCTTATCTCGGCGACATTATTGCACCTGGCCACACGTGGCCGAACCTCCGCGAGCTGTGCCTCGGCGGCTTCAAAACGAATCGACACGACTTGATGAAGTTCCTAGAGTTGCATAAAAACTCGCTCACCCATCTATGTCTCCGCGATGTTGGGCTCGGCGAGACGAGCTGGTGGAACCTTCTGCCCGATATCCGCAACAAGCTCACACTGAAGGAGGCCTGCATATGCGGCGACATCCTGGGCCTGTCCGAGGACGAATCAGCCGAGGTGCCCGACGAATTCTGGGACTTGTCTACTCCTGGGGAGCATCCCCACCATAAGCAACGTCAGTCCATCAACGCCTATTGTCGTGGCCCAGATCATTACCCGGACGATGTGCCATTGTCGAGGGAAGTCGTCCTCAGGCACTACGATGCTTGCATCAACGACCCGGATGCGTCCTGCGATGAGGAGGATGTATTTGACGACGACGAAGTGGACTTCGATGGATTCGGTCACGACTATTTTGACTTTTACCCTGAAGACTACATTGGCGGCTTTGATCCCGACGAAGATATGGACTTGGTCGAACAAATGATATTTGCTGGCGGTATGCTCGGCTTTGGCGCACCTGCCGGGTTTCCGGAGGGCTTCGAACCCGATTTTGACGAGGTCGACGACTTTGATGGGCAGCAACCAGACGATGACGACGACGAGGAAATTCCTGATCTCGTCGATCCCGACATCGATTAGAGACGACATGGCGTTCAAGAAGGGGTACCACAATTGGCTGCAAAGTCAGGAAAGTCTCTTGGGCGCGATTTCCAACTTGGATTGGGTCGAAGCACAGGACTGGGATATACTTGGGATCTCTGAAATATAGCATCCTACAGTAATTCTGCATAGTCCGACTCGTCAGTCATGTGTAATGTTGCGTACCACGTCGGAGGGCGATGAATTATGCTCTGACCAGGTATCTACCTATTCTCTACACCGTGTACTATGAGGTCAAAGCAGATGGCGAGTTGAAATCTGCCACGAACAAACAAATTATTCATTAGAATTGTACCCTCCACAGTCTCTGTCCTGCGCCAATAAACAATTCCCCTTTCGTACCAAAACACAAGCATGAGCAGCCCCCGTATATCTCGATCAGGCCGAGCGGCACGCCGCCGGGACTCCAAATCTCGACGCCATCGCCACAGGCAGCAAACACGTTCCCCTCCCCATCGCACTGTATATCGGCTGCCGCGCCGTCAAAAGGCACAGCGAAAACACGCCTGTTGCCAAGAAAAGGCTGTCCATGCCGTACAATAACGTCAAATGCGTAAATGGTGGGCGCGCTGCTAATGTATAAGCATGAAGTGAGGAAAGCAAGACAGGTATCAGCATTTTCAGCGTAGAGGTGGCAACTTACCTCGGCGAATAATCTTGCTCGCCCTCCTTGGCATCCGAAATATACGCCGTGGTCCCGTCCCGCGAAAAGGCGATGGCGCCCGGCCGCACGAACCCGTCGGCCATGACCCGCGTCGACCCGTCCCGGTTGTCGTGGCGGTACACCAAGCTCGGGGGCGTCCTGGGCCTCGCCGCCGCCCCGTTTGTGAAGGCCCCGTTGACGAAGCCGTTGGTAGCGGCGGCGTGGGTGTCGGCGCTCGCGTCGGTCGTGAACCACAGGCTACCGTCCGCGGGAGACTTGGCCACGCGCTGCGGCGAGCTAAAGGGCCGGCCGCCGTAGCGCGAGACGACCTGCGGCGGCATCTTGGAGCGCGGCATGTAGACGAGGCCGCCCTTGTCGCCTTCGTGTCCTCGTCCAGTGTTTTGCGCGCAGTACACGACGCCGTCCTCGTACGCGCAGGCGCCGGCCGGGTCCGGCATGGACGGCGGGGCGCGCATCTTCTGCCAGACGGCGGCGACGACGGGCGGGGTCGGGTCGTCGACGGTGGCGTCGGCGCGGAGCAGGGCGACGCGCGAGATGAGGACCTGGGGCGGCTTGGACGCCGAGGACGACGGCAGCGGCGCCGAGGTCAGGTACAGCTCGTCGTGGCCGTGCAGGTGCACGCAGGCGCTGGCGAAGAAGTCGTTGCCCGACGTCGTGTGCGAGCTCAGCAGCAGCGCGCCGCTGCACGACTCGGGGCTCACGATGTCGGAGAGCGACTGCTGGTATCTGAGGATGCGGAGCTCGCCGGCATCTTCGGACTTTTGCCTGATAAGAGAGAAAGATGGGTTAGGACGCCGATTTGTTTGCGCAGAGCGCTGGGCTCATCGGAGAGAGGAAGAGAGGCTACTGACGGTGGTGGTGCTTGGAGGTCAACGTCCTATGTGATTCTTGTTAGCATTTGTGTTTCATAGAAGGATAGCGCAAGGAATCCGAGAATTACCAGTGTTTGTAGTAGGACACTCCGGATGTCTTCATTTCGAACGGATCTGATGGAAGTCATGGCATATCAGTGACAGGAAACAAACGTCCTGCTGCGATTCTCGGTGTTGTTCCAAGGCTAGCAAACGATCAGCTGCTAAGAGCAGTCGTCGGTTGCGCAGGGTGTTTGACAAAAATCTCGAAATTCTTTAAACATGAGAACAGGGTCGTCTCGTTTTGAAATTTTGGAGTTCGGGGCTTATTTGCATGCGCGACTGACGTATGTGTCAGGTAGGTAAGATAAACCATCGGGATTCCTTCAGGATTTCGAAGGGTGCTGTGAACCCATAAGCTGGCACATGATGCAAGTACAAAGAGCACCGTGTGTAATGTATTTGGGTAACACTGTGTAGTACGTATGATATACGTTGTGCGACGCATCTTGCTCATGAAATGGTTACCTTTGACCTCTATTAGTCATTTCAACATCCAGTCGACATAAGATAGGAGCCGCATGTTCCGACGCTCCCAACGTCCGGCCCGTGATCGCTTCCTTCTTGTAAGACATGAGCCGGGCAGGCGGGTGATAAAAAAAATGCGAGATTCCGCCTATACTAAACCACGTTGCCAACACCGAACCCGACGCACAATCGTCTTGATTATGCTACAAAACCGAAATGTTCTTATTCTCGGTCGAATCCCGTTTCTTTTTCTATAAATTTTCTTGCACATGTACACATGGCAAAACCCCGTGCCTCATGATAGTAGCATGTCCTTGAACAGTCGTTAAGAGGAGAAATCATGGAAATCAAATCTAGCAAATAAGGTCTTTCGATCATAAATCAGCGGGATATGTTATTGCTACCTACCCATTGTTTGTATGAATACTCACATTCTTAGCCGCCGTATCAGGGACATTCGTGTCCAGTGGCTCGAGCCCTAATCATGATTATTGCAGCTGCCAGATATCGGAGAAGAGATGTTCGAATAGCCAGAACCACTGCCCACCTCGAAGCAGGAGCGACTACTTGCTGAGAAAATATATTCAGCTGAGGGACCAATCGGCAGATGTATGGGCCTGGGTCAGGTCGGGGTGTGTTCTTTGGGTGCAGGAAACGAAGCCAAGGTTTGTAGACTTTTGTCAGCCACGAAGTCTTGTCAAAATGCATTGAATTCCCTTGTGATACCATACAAATCGCGCGTCTTTCCGAAATCTGCTTCAGGCTGTCCTATCAACATCACTCAGCCACAAGCAGCAATCAATGGTCCGTGGTGCCTAGGTCAATCCCCATGCGAAGAATGTGGCCATGCCGTAATCCATAGGCTGTGAAGGCTCAGCTTTCTGCATATGTGATGCAGTCAGGCCAACCAATGGGCTGTGGTGGCTCAGTCAAAATGCAATTTGAAGACACGGCCAGGGGGAAATCCAGACTTTGGAGTGACATGCTTCAAATCTTGAGCACTTCTTTCTACCATTTCACAAGAATACTCCACCGCTATTGACAGAAGACGCGCAATAGCTAAGGAATCAACACTGATGGCCTCGGGTCTATCAGAAAGCTCAGTTGAGTTGGCTCGCTTAGGTGACGAATCACGGCGAGTGATACGCACACCAGAATCTAGCGGTACAGAAACCTCGTCTGGGTCAACCGTAGCATCTGCTCGACCATATCTGCCATTCCACTCGCTATCTTGGCTATGGGCTAGCTCCTTGGGGATTTTGCAATCAATCAAGCTCCCCGTCTCGGCACCCAAATGGCGAACGATCCACTCCGCCATCAACACGACGGCAACGGTGCTGGCCATGTTGAGTTTTCCTCTGGTGGTTTTCGGTGCCTATATGGCCTGGGAAGCCCTGAAAGCGTCGTGGTGGGCCCAGTCGAAAGAGGAATTTGCGTGGTGTGAGGATGTAAGTGCAGCAATTTGGTATTCGGTCTTCGCTAGAGACTCAAACAATAGTAGCACGGCTTTGATTATCCAGGATGCGAGGCTCTGAGTGGCAAGTCGCTGTCCATTCCGACTGATCCATCGCCATTCAAGCGAAGTGGAAATATCGCCAGCGACAAAGACATAGGATGCCCACCGGCGCACCCTTTATGTTGGGCCCGTTCCAATAGAGACATGATCACGATTTTTTCTATTTATTTATCTATATTGAGTCTGGAAGTCGCCATGTTGTTGAAGATCCGTGGCCGCATTGCGCGGGTGGCTTTTAGCTTTCCGAGGACTCAACATAAAGCCAAACTCCCGAATCACCAACAACTAAGAGAGGGCTGGATACTGTCTGGTGCAGGAACGGCTTCAAATACCACTCAAGGAGCTACTTTGGTATCGTTTCCGGAAGCTCACTCTGGTGGATACCCCGGGTACTATACGGAGGCGTACTCAGAAACCCGTGTGAGACACTTTTCCGGATCCTCTTCAGCCTACAGGAACCCTTACGACTCTGGTATCGTACATCGATCGCCGAATTTTAATCACTACAACAAAAACACTGTCACCGCTCGCCCTGCTGCGATATTTCACTCGGAGAATGTCCGAGGCTATGACATTCTCCGAAGCTATGATACGAACAACTCCCTTCCCAGCTATACGTCCCCATTACATAGGTCCTATGATACGAACAACTCCCTTCCCAGCTATACGTCGTCATTACATAGGTCCTACAATCACTGACTTCGAGATGAGCGTACCGGTATTGAGTATCATAGGCTGAGATAGTCAGCTTGAGTAATGGCGCACGACGCTTGTTGTATGCTGTTATCTTGGAATATCAAAATCATTGCAGTACAGATGGTCTCGCTGAATACTCAAGCACGACAAAACATACCCCTTATTGCGTTGACGCGGTCTTATGGACGACTTGGCGTGAGTAGTTGATACAATACTTGTGGCCTTGTTCCATCGGGCAATCCAAATGTGCTACACTGTCTGAACTTTTCTCTGATTGGATATCAATCAATAATTGGTACTTGGCAGTCTTGCGCAATTCGGAGACCCAAGACTCGTCTTGAGAAGTCTCGATGTCTTTATCAATTTATGTGTTGACAATTGTTTTGGCCTGCGCTTTTGCTCGTAAAAACTGGAGGCGTTTTTCTCTGATATTTGTTAACTCAACATTCGCACAATTGCATGCCTATACATTATGCTGCTGCTACTCTAGTTTCCTTGGAAAATGTTATTATCCGATCTTGTCGAATGGGCCGTTTATTGGTGCCTCTAAAACTTGTATATCGATTGTTTATTCCATTTTCGCCCATGCTGTGCGTACGACAACGCTAAATGTAGACGTCACTATTTTCGGTCTGGCCTTCGAATCAGCCATAGGAAGTGTGAGGTACACTTTGGCGTACTTCAAAACGGAGTGGACAGTGAGTATCATACAATCAACTGTTGTTCCAGCCTGAGCAACTGGACTGATCCCTGTCAGTGTGTGCATCATTGAGAAGCTGCTTGCGGACGAACTCAGGCAAATCTATCGGAGCTTCTTTCCAAGCCATCCTCCAATTTGTAATATATTGAAATCAGAAGATGTTGGACTCAACGATTCCTTCTTGCTTTTACGTCGGCGTTTCAGCGGGAAATACGCGCGAGTGTGGCCTTGACTCGATGGGGTACTGTAAGAATGAACGTTCGTCAAAGGCCTGCCTGCGAGAGCGTAGTAGTGACGTGTTTCTTTTCTCATTTTTCTCCATTGTTTCTCTCTTTCTTCTTTTTCTTTTTCTTCTTTTGTCTTTTTCTTCCTCATCAACAAGCTCTGGATGGTCCAGCGCTTACGGCTCGTTGCAGTTATTTCTGAGCTGTATGGCATTGCAACTTGATCGAGTGTGCTGGTAACCTCTTCGGGCCCCTTGGAGATCTCTTCGAATGTTTCAGCAGCCTTTTCGAGTGTGTAGGTATCCTCTTGATATTTGAAGGGCTTTTCTATCTCTGAAGCACGTTCCGTCTTGTATTCATGCTTGACTGGCAGGCCAGCCTGAATTCTCATCGTCCGGTCCTTCGCAGGGCTTGTAAAGCAATCGCGAACCACCTGCACAATCAGGTGACGTCTAGTCCACAAGAAGGCAAGTTGAATGCATGACACAGACAAGCCGATGATGCACAAGAGACGCAGATATCCATTTGGCGGAGACTCAAGCCTACGCTGCGCCAGTGGGAGTGACTCGAGATTTGTGACAAAGTCTTGTCTGCTTTCGTCCGTTGATGTTGGCAAAGCTCTGGGAAGCGGTAGAAACTCGTCTTTCAAGGCATCGCATCCTGGGTACTTCCAGCCATGCTAACATAGAGTGAGCTCGAGTAAACCATACAGACTATCTTATGGACTTACATCCTCGCACCACTGGAGTTCATCTTTCCGCTTGGTCCACTGGGATAATTGCAAAGCTGCCCAAGCCGCCCAAGTGGCTAATACTGTCAGAGGCAAAGCCAAAATGGCTACGACAGCTCCCGTAGTATTGATGGCGGAATGGCATTGTCGCCATATGGAAGTCACCTTCCCCGGCAGTAAGGCCAATGTGTCTGAGATCCAGCGCCATATGTTGAAAACTTGCAATGCAGACCAGTGAGCCAACGTTGCGAGAGTTGGAGCAAAGGGAACTCGTCCCTGTATATTCTCTTGTTCATCTGGTGGTGCTTGTTTCATTGCATCAATGTTGGACTCGCTGCGCGAGCGACACAATTCGATCAAATTTTCTGCTTGGTTGGAAACCATAGCGAGGTGATGGTTGATGAGGTTTCTGTGTTACTTCGAGCAACATTCCTCAAAGTCTTGTGTCAATTTCGAAATATAGTCATTTTACTCCGGTGTGGTGCAACGCCCTTGGAAGCCCCTATCTCCAATCCTGGCCGATTCGCCCGACCATGCTTGCCTTTACAGTTTTGTCTCTGCAGCTTTGCCCCCCAACCCTTGTCCTTGACTCGAACATCACCATACAGTAGCCTCGTTACACAAGCTGTGGCGGAGTGTCTGCTGTAACACAGCATCAAAAGAAACTTCGATACCCATTGTAGAGAATTCGAAGATTACAGACGAAACATTGACAGAAGAAATTAACCTGGTTAGGGTTCTCAAAACCATATCAGATGTTCACAGACGGTCATTATGTTTATACATTAATTTATTAATTTGGCTAATGTAGAAGCTGAAAGTGCCTCCCATCACCTGGTGTCTATCCAAAATTGGTCAGGGGGTATACCGACTACGACCTGACATGCTATGGTCTATGTTGTTGTTATTCCATCGTAGCCGTCTTAAACAAGGTAAGCAAAGAGAGCCGCGACGATACTGGCCAAGCCGAAAGCCGCGGACGCTCCTCCATTCATAGTGTTGGCAGCACTCGTGCCTGTCGACGACGGAGCCACAGTGACGGTAACAGCAGTGGCACCGGTGGCCGTTGCGGAGGAGGTCGATCCCGAGTGTCCCGTCTGGGCAGCGGTCGAGGCGGAGTGCGTCTTGGTGCCCGTGGCGGTAGTCGTCATGATGTCGCCGACGCTGTGGCAGAACGTGGCGAGCTCCTGCCAGCTCGAGTAGTACTCGGGCTCGGCGGTAGCGATCCAGTCGGCGCACGAGCTGGCCTGGTCGTCCCAGCCATCGGGGGCCCACGAGGTGGTCGTGCCGCGCGTCGTGTAGCAGAAGCAGCTGGCTGAGTCCTCGTCGTAGCCTTCATAGTAGCCGTCGTCGTTGTAGGCACATCCTTCGGCAATGTCCATCACGGAATAGCAGGCATCTGGGATATCCATGGTCGTAGTTGGGACCGTGGCGATGGTGGCACTGCCATAGCAGACGCCGCTGTCGACGGTCTGGCAGTAATCGCCCAGAGCAGAGTACACTAGAATGAAAAATCAGCAACGTGAATCATTGTAAGTATTAGAACAATGACATACGCGAGGCCTCAGAAGTCGATCTTGGGTATGCCGATTCGATATAAGAGGCGCAGCTCTTTGCGCTGTCGTCGAGATAGGAGGGATCATAATCCGATCCATCGCAGCACAAGCACGAGTCAAAGTCATAAGCATCATAGCAGTAGTCCACGATAGACTCCGCGTTTTGACAAGCGTATAGGCCTTCGTAGTCATCATCGGAGCCCGAGGAGTCCGCTGAAGAGAGCTTGGCGGCGTTGAAGACGTTCTTGGGGATCGGAGCGGGAGTGATTTGAGCACTCTCCGGCAGCCCGGGCAGTTGTACCGCGGCTGCCAACCCGGCGACACAGGCGCCGAACAGTACCGAACGAACCATCGTAGGTATGCTTTTGTACGGAGCCGAGAAGGGACGGAGAAGGGGTCCTTGTTGGCGAGAAGGAGGACTGGTGTTTCCGAGGGACCTACGAGAAGATGTCGATGACTGTTGAGCTCGTGAACACCGAAGTGCGCCGACCAGAGGAGGCTCTCACGCTCATCTTATAAAGGAGAAGAGTCTGCCCGTCTTACCTGAAGGTATCCGCACCATATAGGCTGCAACTGATCCTTCGAGTTGGCAAACGGTCTAGCCAAGGGTCAACATGGGTGAATTAGGCCTAGCTGTGATCATTCTCGGCTCGCTATTCGCGGCGGGCTCCATCATACCAGGGACCGAAGAAATAAGCTTAGAAAAAGCTAATCTTAATTTCAAAGTCACATCATATCATGACAGCGCATGGCGGCTTCTTTTTCCTTATGGGTGATGGCCTTATGCAGTTGGCCGGACGTTCAACGGGTTCCTGTACTGTGGAGCATTGATACTCATTTCAAAGAAAACAGCTTCGGTGCATTGGTATATCTTGACCTGGTCAGATCCTCCTATGATTGATCAAGCTGACATTAGAGGAGAGCTGTGCCCGTTCTGCTGTCTGTGAAGAGAAGCGAAGAACAGTGCCAGGGCAACTGTCAAGTCTCCTGGGTCAATTGTTATGGGTGAGCTTGAAATGAATTGCAGCAGCGGCTGAGGTCTAGCTTGCTTGGCAGCACAAACCGCCCATCTTGGCAGGCAGGGTTGGGTTCGGTGCAGGCGGCGTTATTCCGTAGCACCGGGTCAGGTAGGAACAGGCTTGCAAAGCAGGGAGAACAGAACCACAAATGTGCCTCGGAAACAACCGATGGTCGTCTGATCTCTTATTTCCTGTTCCATCTCTTATGTACTATTTACAGCACAAACGGGGATAATATCCGGGCTGAGACGACATCATTGGAGCTCTCACGAGACCGGGGGTTACCTGATTATTAAGGACCTGTAAACTCGCACTACACTAGAAACACCAAGGGCCGACTCACCGTTCTCTAGAAGTGCAAAGACGACAGCCTCGGATCATACATTCGTCCATACTATCCCCCTACCCGAGCTGATCGTCCAAACAAAACATCGATCCGGTCTAGCAGAGAGAAACCAGACGAGTCGAATTCGTTCTAGACTGCCGAGATCAGCTTGAACAGGTGACCTGATGGGACACAAATTGGGCATCTAGCTTGTATGGCGAGTCAACACTTTGCATAACGGCCAGCTCATTCAGTGCAAGCATGTACGTAATACAGCCCAAGCTCAGCGGGATAGCGTTCGGATCTTCCACGCTGCACGCGTCCCTCATGCTTAAAAGTCCATTATGCGGGGAAGATTAAACCCCAAGGACGGATGGAGGGGTCTCTGAATTCCAAGGCGTGCACATGTGCGTCTGCCGATAATAACCCCACACGCATCAGTCGTTCGTCAGCCTCAAGGTGATCGACAGCAGGACTTCTTATTAAAGTAGCTTGTCTTGTCTTTGTTTTTGACTCAGTTTTGCTTCTGATCTTGTCAATTGTCTCTGAGGTATCACCAGAATTCGAAAGCCAGCGTTCGATCCACTTGCCAATTCCCTTCCTTGCTCATAGCATATATCATTGGGCACAACGACTTGAAGTTACCCCGACAAAATACTATCCTTCGCAAAGCGCCGAACTCGAGCTTCTGGAAATCACTCCCTGTGCTACTGTCGCCTACACCACAGGTCGAGGCAAGAACTCCCTACCAACTCCACGAAAGCAAGTACACAAGAACAAAAATGGCCGACGAAAGCAGCTCCGGTCCCACGGCGGCCATGTCGAATCTGTCCCTCGACCAACCGAAACCCAAACCCGCCGCCCCAAAGACGAAGAAGCCGGTAGTCGCCGACTCGTGGGAAGACGAGTCGTCGGGCGGCGAAGAAGAGGAGGAAGAAGAAGAGCCCCGGAGGCCGCTGCCCCCTCCGCACAACCCGTCGACGCCGGCGCAGCAGGTCTCGGGCTTCGCGGCGCCGCCGCCGACGCCCAGCACGCCGTCGTACAAGCCGGACGAGTCGTGGAAGCAGTCGATGATGTCTACGGGGACCGAGGTAGAAAAGAAGCGCCCCGAGAAGACGGACGCCGTGGCCAGGCGCATGATCGCCAGCGCGCTCGGCGTCAAGGCGCCCCGGGCCACCGAGGAGCAGAGGGCGTACGACCGCGCCCTGCGCGACAAGGAGCGCAAGCGCCGCGACGCCGAGAGGGAGGACGAGAAGAGAAGGAAGGAGGAGGCCGAAAAGGCCAAGGTCGCCATGTGGGAGGACTGAGCAAGAAAGTGTCACCATGGAAACAGAGGGAGTGCGCGCCCAGAAAGATGAATCACGCTATGCGGGACGAGGCGGACAAGGGGCGGCGTGATGCTGATCTTCTACGTCCTCCGTCATATAATACTTATCAACCGCTTGGTGAAATACGGCTCGCTGTATTGATTGGGATATGCGGGCCGTGAAGGCATATATATGGTCGCATGCTGGAGTGAGGCTTTGACACGACCAAAGCTCTCGCGGTAAATGTACCCTGTGCGACGGGCGTTATAGAGAACCGTTTGTCCTATGCTTGCGTACCGACCGTCTATTCCAGTCAAATGTTAAGGGCTGGACTGGAGTTGGAATTGGCCGGTCATGGCGGCTGTATAGTGATCAGATCTGGGATGGACATACGAAGCAGATTGGAGAGTCAACTTGGACATCCAAGAGCAGGAAAGCTCAGCATGACCGAAAGATTCATGGTCACTTATTGGCTGAGAAATATCATTATTACACATATGCAGGAATCAAACTAAAATTCCACTTCTTCGATTCTCTCAAAAAGTCACACCCATCATCTCGAGCTAGCAAACCTCCCTGCCACATCTGCGTGACCCTGTTCGCATTCCTCAATGAGACGACTCAGCGATAGCCTCCGCCTTCAACTTGTTGGCCTTCTGGACGGCGGGTCGAGCGTTCAGTCTCTCATACCAAGCCCAGTAGTTCTTGTATGCCTTGATCTCATCCATGCGATCGGCGAAGAAGATTTGTTGAATGACCGACTCCCAAGTGATAAAGGCGAGGTCGGCGTACGAGACCTTGTCACCGACTAGATAATCCTTACCCTCGAGGATGTTGTCCAGGACGCCAATAACACGCACTGCAAGAGATGGTTAATATGTAGTCTCGCTACAAGCCTCATGAAGACAAGACCAATCGAGTCGTGTGAAAGTGGGAGAACGCTTACAGGTTTGCTCCTCGTAGCGCTCGAGCGCGCTGGGCACCTGTTCCTTGTGGAAGATCTTGAACCAGGCCCACTGGCCATAGTACGGGCCTTGGCCAGACACTTGGAAGTGGAGGAACTGCTTTTCGAGGAACTTTTCGGGTGACGAAGCCGAGCTGATCTTGTGATCCTTGTCGTAGGTCTCAACGAGATACTCAATGATGGCGCCCGACTCCCACAGCGTGATACCCGTGTTGGGGTCCTCAATGGCTGGGACGCGACCATTGGGGTTGATCTTGACGAATGGCTCTTGCTTGAGAGTGGTCATGTCCTTGTAGATCTGTACCAAGGTGAGTGAGTCACTGTGGTCCAGGTATTCATGAAACCGAATGGGAATTTGCTTACGTGTTTGTAAGGAAGACCCAGTTCTTCGAGAATGATGACAACCTTCCAAGGGTTGGCACTGCGGTCTGGAAAAGATGCTCAGTAAAGTAAAGCTCAGAAGAAGAACATATCACATACCGTGTCCGTGGAGAACGATGGGCTTCAAGTCAGACATTGTGTAGATTGTTGCGTTTGTGATTTATTTGGTTTTGCGAGGGGTGCTTTGAGTAGTTCTTGTTTAGAGATGTGATTGATCTGTTGTGTGATCGTTTTGTATCAACCAGAGTAGAGAGATGCTTCGGTTATATAGACCAAGCATTGTTCGATCAAATTGATCATGTTAGTAGTTGGACCGCCGACGCGGACGGAGATAGAACATTCCTGACTTTCGATTAATCAGATTGGTATCGTCAGCAAAGTATGGTTGCTCCGTTCAGAAGATCTTGGTAATCATACTGGCTTCAGAATATGAAATGCCAGAGTGTTGTCCAAAGGTCCAGGTGTCCAACAACCAATCAGAAGGCTTACCGCCAGGACCCACGTCGTTATAGTCGTAACCGCGCGGAGAAGTCGGACAGGGTGCTGTTAAGTCCATGACACGCGCGGGCAGCATAACGCGTAGAACGGACGACTTTTCCAAGATGATATCTTTCGTCGATGCTAGCCAGTTGAAGAAAGTCTGGACTAATGGTAGTCTGTCCTCATCAAAGTATCGCCGGCTGTCCTTTCCAAGTAAGCATCAACTCTTGTTGCGTGCTACTAGTCGCTGATCGACGAACAGCCACGCCCATGCCTGCAAGCCCTTCTTCTTCTGCCCTTGCGTTCCATATCATCTGCTGAATGCTCCCGTCTGAAGAGCAAGAGATGAATCCCATAGGCCAGCGGCTGCGTCCAAGAGAGTCTATCACGCCCTTTGTCGCCGCCCTCTGTGTCACGAGCAGTCCTAGAACGTTGCTCCCTCGCCAACCAGGAGGCGCGCCGACAAAAGCGCCTTCTAGCTCGCGGATTGTGGCAGGCCCAATTCTAGCCTTTGACGTTGCCGAAGCAGCTTTGCATTGCAGAAGTACACGCAGAGGCTGCGTCGTGGAGGGGACCGACCAAGAACCTAAAAGGTCGATACCATAATCTCCAGCACCGCCGACGCGCTGTAGCTCAAAACCGAAACTCTTCAGCGAGTCCGCCACGGTGTATTCATAGTGTGTGCCGACATAGGTCGTGGTGCTGGTGTCAAGTCCCGTCCTTTCAGCATAAGCTGCATAGCTGGGCAGGTCGCTATGATTCTTGCTAGGAGGGTCAGGATATCTCAGACTCGGCAATGCGTCTGCGGATTGGGATTCTGCTTCGCTCGATGATGCGCGAAACTGATGAGCGCGTCCTTGCCGTCCTTGCCAACACGTTTTCGCCAAGATGCATTGATTTCCTGTTGTTTTTGGTGCCCGAGACGACCATCGAGAGATCGAATGTAATGGTCTCATTATTTCGGTTTTCATCGTGAAGCAGTGCTAATTGTATATGAGACATCAATAGCATACAGCAGGAATTAGAAGAGGCAGCTGCTTTGATTGATGCGGCGAGACAGATGCACGCTTTTAGACTTTCAATGTTCATCCCCACAATCAGGTACCTTTAAGGGACCCCTGCTCAGCCGCATGAGATGCCGCTACCGGCACCCACTGGAAGGCCAGGCACCCTCCGTAATCAGTACACCTAAAATAAATTTAGCGCGCTGCCAATCGCTAAAGATCAGCTGCAACCGCATTTCCACGTGCAAAGCAACAGAACAAACCGCCATCATCACGTTCTTCCTCCACAGCCCCCGACTACCCTGTCGGAAGTCGTTAAGATGGGAGACAGGTTGACGCAGCTGCAGGATGCTGTGGATGAGGTAGGGATGATGTCTGTATCTGACGGCTCACGCGCCTGACTGACAGCACCTTTCCAGCTCGCACAGCAGTTTGTCGCATGCATCCACTACGTAAACAATCACCACAACCTCGAGACGCTGGCCTCCAACGATGAGATCAGAGCTGTCAACAAGGAGCCAGACCAGCCAGAGGGTTAGTTGCTTTGCCTACAGCTGCGTTGCCGTTCCCGTAGTGCCATTCTGACAGCCACCGAAACGTAGTTGATCCCCATCCGCCCGATGTCTTCAAGTCCAACATGGTCGAGCTCTCCCAAGACCTGATCACCAAGGAACAGCAGATCGAGTACCTGATATCGATGCTCCCAGGACTGGACAACAGCGAGCAGGACCAAGAACGAAATATCAGCGAGCTCGAGGAAGAGCTCAAGATTGCCGAGGCGCAACGCTTGGAGGCAATTGGCGAACGCGCAGCCATTAAGAACAAGCTTGACGAGGTGATCAGGAGCATACGTCGTCCGTAAGGCACGGCTGGGGCGGCGACAATAATGACGAGTTCTGCTACGATATGATACCCATGGGAAAACGGCGCATTCAGAGACAGTTTAGAGTATTTTGAGATTCGAATTCCAATGTTGGTTTCCAATATTGAGTCTTGCCATCGCTGACCGAGCGTCCGCTTCTACATCTATATGCCCTGTCGACGCCAGTCGTGTTCATGCCACAAAGACACCATCTACTACAGATCCAGCATGAACATGTCCAAGACCCATCATCGCTAAACAGCCACAATAGCACTCCATGAGGGACATGGTTTAGCTCCATGCCTAGAAGAATTGGGCAAAGACATTGCGCAGCTCCTCCAAGTGTCGAATCTGATATTGCGATGCCTGCGTCCTGGGGACTTGGACACCCTCCTCGACGAGGTGCACTGCTGTCCATCCAAGTTCTTGTGCGCTTTTGCAGTTGCTGTAGTTGTCATCTATGCCTTGTCAGTTCATTCGGTTGCATGCAATATAAGAGAGAGCACGTACCAACAAAGTAGCAATCCTCATTACGTTGTACGCCGGCTTCCCTCATGGCCTTGGCAAACATGTCTTTGTGCGGCTTGCAGATGATGGGGATCTTTGAGTAGTCGCAATATGTCAAGCCCTCAAAAAGGTCTTCAATGCCAAGAAGCTTGACGACTCTCTTTCCATGGTTGACGTATGCATTTGTCAGAAGCCAGAGTCGAACCTTGCTCGTGTCAATATCCTCGAGCATCTTGCGTAGTTGAGGGTTCGGCTTGATGATTCCCTCGAGTGGCAATGCATCGTCCACCTTGGCGTTGTACTCCAGGGGGTCGATCTGGTGGTGACGGACGAGTCCCTCAATGGCCAGTCCGTAGTTCTGGTAGTACTCCTTGTGAAGCCGGATCGCTTCCTCCTCGGCCAAGCCCAGGTGCTTTGCAAAGTACTGATCTATCAGGTCTGCCATGAGGTCATGGACTTTGGCACCTAACAAGCACAGTCAGTACGGACGTTCAGGGAGTGCTTCCGAGAATGACTGGCAACCAACTCTTGGGGTATAGGCAGTTGTCTATGTCGCTGCGTGGCTATTGTTAGTTATGTGTATCTGGATGTGCTCGTGGTATACTCACAAGAACAGCACTGGCAAATCCTGGCGTGAGCCATTTGATGTTTCCGTTTGTGAACCCATCGCGTCGTTTGGGTATGAAGTCGTTCAAAGAAGCAGTTGATTGTTATTTCTTTCAATGAGTCAATGCTCGATATGCCAGAATAAAATAAAAATGAGCAGAATATGCAAGAAGTGTTGCGGAGTGTTCAAAGCCGTTATGGTGTATCGGTTGACTCCGATGAGAGGTCTAACAAAAAGGCGTGGGGGCTCTTTGACAGTTTATTCGTGCAACGCCTACCGGTAGGTTAGGTATGTATGACTCTTCTGTTCTTAGTGTCTAGGTAGTAAGAATCATGTATGGATATTTCAAAGAGAGAATCCTTACATGTCCAATTCAAACCTGTAGTCTTTATATATCAATGCTAATCTAGCTGGCCAGAAGATGCAGGTGCAAAGTTGTAAAACCAAATCAATTGCCTGTCAACGCTGAGTCACCGGCGAGCCACGACCATAACAGCAGGTTATAAGAGTGCCGAACATCGCTGGGTCTCAGGCCAATTGATTGAAAGTTTGTGCTGCCTTGGGTGCAAATATCTGGCAGCTGGTGTATTGTAGTTACCCAGGTGCCCCGGAGGTGTTCGCGCTTAGCGGGGTTACCCAGGTAGGTCGCTGCGGCTGGTGAGCTGGGAGCCACAAAATTTCCGGCGGTCAGCGATCTGTTGCCGCCCGCACATGCAATCTGGCGCTGGCGCGATTGCAGAGCCTCGAATTTCAGCCAAAGTGGGGCCAATCTGCCGACCATCAATTTCCTTTGCAATAAAAAGCTTCCCGCATTGGCCCTGCGACACGTCTGTCTGGTCTCGTCCTTCACTTTCTCCTCGCCATCAGTGACGTACGCGCATCACCAGCCGACGGCCACAGCGAGGCGCCGACTGCTAGACGCCCGTCGACTTCTTTTTCTTGTAAACATATAAACAGCCCTCTGATGGTTCTCGAGGGCACGCGCCGCCTTCGATTCTCTGCTTGCTAATCCTTGTTGATCATGGCGCAGACTACTAGCATCACGACAATGTCGAAACCGCCCGCGGCACTGACCGAGGCAATGGCCTCCAAGCTCGCCGCCGACGGGGTGCTCACGATGCAAGAGTATCATAAGATCGTAAAGTTCCGCGACAGTATTCTGTCCGGCGACCATCCCCGTATCAAGATTCCAGCACCCGCTGCTGCAAAAGTTCAAGGTAGCCAACAGCTTGCCGCTCAGAGCCCTGCCGGCGCGGCCACAAATTCGCGGAACGAACAGATTGGTTTCGTCTCCAGCAACATGGAATCCTTCAAGGCAAACTCCCAGCAGCCAGCAGTTGCCATGCCTCCTGCTCACAAGGCGTCTGATGCTGCTGCTCCGAGGCACCAGCCCTCGAGCATCACCCAGATCGACCCTTTGCTACTGACCAAATCAGATGAGCTTATTAAGGCTGAGTTTCATCTGCGGCGGCAGCGCCTGGAGAAGGCCTTGAAGGAAGAGATTGAAACTCATCGCATTGCCAACAAGGCCCAAGAGCAGGCGGCTGGGGATCTTGATCTGTCGGATATCCTCGCCAAAGCACTGACGCTCGTGCAGGCGTCTGCTCCTCCACTAATCGAGGCCGACTTGGCTGCTAATGCTTCTGTGTCGAGTGACTCGTTCGACGAAAACTCTTTTTACTCCAGTCAGCATGATACCCCTGAGCCATCACCGCAGCCCCAAGCTCAATCCTTTACAGCGGGAATCAACGCGCCAGATGTTTCATCTGCCCAGACTCAGTCCCACGTCCCGGAGCCAAAGTCTACCCAGGACCAGACTCTCGTCCCATCGCCCTTCTTGGCAAGAGCCGAACCGCCTCATTTGATGTCAGGTGCCCAACAGACAGGTAATGGAACCTACTCGGGCCCGAACGTCTCGCCCCCCGACCTATCCAACGCTCACGACTCGAGATATTCTCCCACTTACGATATCGACACGGCCAGTCTGGGACAGCGGCCGGGCGCAGACGAGCTGCACGCACAAGTCATCAGTTCTAATGGAAGCGGCGCGACCAGCAGGTCGGGAAAGTCTGGTGATGCAGACCTGGAGCGTCGTGCTGATTACAACAGTCTTCAAGCTCCTGTTCCTCTCCCGACCAGCCAATACAGTTTTGGTGAGCCTCTGGTGCGCGCTCACAATCTCTCTCCGTACGCCCCCCAGCCGTCGCATGTATCGCCTCTTGCTCTCGCCCACCAGCAGTCTGCTGTCGAGCCAGACGTGAGCATCCTGCAAGTTGCGCCTGCCCCCGTTGCAGCTCTGCGATTAGAACAAGGAAACGGCACCAGCCCAGAGAGCTCGCCGCAGGATGGAAAGGCGAATAAGAAGAAGGGCAAAAAGAAGAACAAACGCAAGGCTGCTGATGCGAGGGCTGCAGATCGTCCAGTCTCGCCATTCATCAAGCCTGAACCCAGATCCCCCTCCCCTCTGACCTCGCCTCAGTTTGAGAGACCACAGAAACGTCAACGAGCCCTGCGATCATCCCAGCATGCCCTTGAGTATGACAACTCTCGCAGCACTCAGCCTGTAGTGATTGAGGATGTTCCGGTTCCCCCAAGAGAGTACGAGAGTGTGTACAACCCCTATATTCCTGAGGTGCGTTATTCTGCAGTCCCTGGCAGTCAGAGGATCGAGCGGTCAGTCTATGAGGAGCGAAGGCCTGAGGAGCATGTGCAATACATCCGCCGCGCACAATCACCCACATATGCTTCCCCATTTGCTGCGGGCGAGGTCCGCCCCATGCGCTCCGCGACGTACTCAATGGCAGAGCCTCTATATCGGGAACCAACATCGTTTCAGCGGGAAGGACGCATGAGTGTGCGACCTGCTCCTGATCGGGCACGATCACGTTCCCCAATCATGGTGGAAGCCCGCCAATCTGTAATGGCACCACCGCGACCTCCCACTCGTATCTTTCGTGATGAGTATGGACGTGAGTATATGGAACCCCCTCGTCCTCCGCCATCAGTGTCACGCTATTCCGTAGCGCCACCCAGCAGACCGGCTGAGGCCGATGTCATATATGAACAACCGCCTACACGTGCTGCGACACGAATGCCAGGCCCCGATACATTTGAGAGAGATGGTATTCTTTACAGACGTGCTTCGCCTCAGCCGACAGCCCGTCGCGTCATCACGCAGCCTGAATATGGCGCTCCAGAATATCGCGAGTACAGACAGCGGGAATACTCGGCGCACCCAGCCCCGGCACTGGCAGCACCGCAGGAGTTTGTCCAATATCGCGGTGAAAGTCGGCCACAGCAGGAATTTGTGCCAGAGTTTAGTAGCTACAGAGCTTCAACAGTTCGCCCCACCGAGCAGGTCCGGTATGAATATCCGGCCCGGGTGGCGAGCGTTCGGCCGGATGCGGCTTTGCGAGAGTATGCAGCGAGCGTACACCCCGAGCTTCGGCGTGAGGTGCCTGTTCCCGTCTATCGGGAATACAGTGGCAGACCGGGCGTTGAGCAGGAACCCCCTCGCCGCGAATATAGCGTGCGACCTGTAGAGCGGTATTATGATAACCGCCCAGTTATGAGGGAAGATGAGATACAGTACATTGACCAGCCGCGTACTGTACAGCGAGAAATCATCTACGAAGACGGACGCGTATACCGTTGAAAGCTGTTGATCAGATCAGTGTCACAAAGGCATAGGGAACGGGATTCACAAGGGACGGAGGAAAACTAGGTCAATGGCAAGCATAGCGAAACGAGCATCACATTGCAATTTCAGGCGTTGGACTGGATATGACAGTCATATATATACCCCCTAATCGACGATCAGTTGATCTAAAGTAAAATGTCTTGGAAGTTCTTGTGTCAATGTGCGGTGATTGATCCATGTTTCTTGCGGGTATCACACGCGACGTTACCGAGGGCACAAGCCGTGTCAACAACACCACGGCTTGAACAAGACTCATGATTGTAAGAGGTTTGGCATCTCTATCAGTGGTGATCAACTTGCAACCCTTTCCCACTTTGAGGATACAGGATTACCGCAGATCTTGGCCATAGCCTTGACGACGATCGGCGTGTCCTTCTTTCCACCTACGTATCGCGGGAAGGGCGTAAAGAAGACGGAGGAGTATTCAACGCCGCCGAACCCATCCATCTGTCATGTCCACGTGAAAAGCGCAGAATGAGTAAGATGTCGGAACAAGTAAATGCCTTTTAGGGATACCTTGACAAGAAGAGTCCACGGCTTGTAAATAAGCAAAGCGGTGAGCATCAAAATCCCCAGCCCCTTGAGATATGGGTTATGTGTATCGTGAGTCCATCATGATTGATAAAGAACAGCCCCCCACGGCCACATTTGCTACATACCGTTTTGTCCGTTTCTGCATATTTGGGCTGCTTTTTTCCACTGCAGATCATGGCGTTTCAGAGAGCACACAGCAGGCACCGCCAAGCTTTGGGGGATCGGCAGAGGCGCTCTCGGTTTTGATTTGTATCTTTTGTTCTCGCTCGCTCGCTCATTCATCAGCGCCCTTCTTCCTGGCTTCATGTCCCTGCCCTCGGAAGAGGGGTTTGGAGGGGAGGGGTCATGGAGTTGGCAGCCCTATGATATGTCTCTTTCGGTTTGGCTACCGTACCATCATTACAGTAGTAATAGCTCTCGACAACGTTGTTCAAGATCAAGGTAACACGGGCACACACACTCACTCACACACACGCCCGCGGTTTGTTCCGCATGCGGCAGATCAATAGCTGCAGGACGCTACCTACCGAACAGTAGCCCTCCCTGTTTCCAAAACCAAACCTACATTGAGGGGTGGGGGGAGGGAATAGTCCGGCAGAGCTGTTTGGACGTTTTATTTGTTCAAGCTGTCAAGAGGAAAACAAAAGTCACCCTCCTCGGGGGTATTCAGTGATAGATGGAGCGGTCTCGACGTCTATCTAGGTCATCATGCCCCAAGGTGCAGCAAAAAGTCTGAGAAGGAAGGCCGAATTCGACGTTCTCGGGCGGAGCTGCTGACGTGCATATTTTTATTATAAGACACACCACACAAGCCTGTACATGCGGAGAGCATACACCTTCTGGAGATCAACTTCCGGTGGCTCATCTATCCAATCTTTTCAAGAGATCCGCTTTCTTGTCTCCTTAGAAAGCGGCGCTGTGATGGGAATCTGGTGGCTTCCATGAAAGCAACAGTAAAAACCGGCTGAGAGCAGTGGAGTCCTTTTCCAGGTCTCGACAGGCCAGAAGCATATGTCTGGCCTTTTGGGTGGTGGGCGCGGGCACATGGGGATTTGCGAGTCCGCCGAATTGGTCTTGTATCCGGCCAAACCTTACCTTCAGCAGCAAGCCCGCAAGCACACATCAGCATTGTTTTGCTGCGCCCCCAACGCGTTGCGGTGCGTGAGTGAGTGAGTGTGTGTGTGGTGTTAGGGGGAGGTGCTCCAACGGAGTGCTCGGGCACTAGCTTCTTAGCAGGAAGAAACATCCGGGTCGGGTTGCGTCTGAAGTTTGAGACTCGGTACGTGTCGTAGAATATGGAACAGGTAGAGCAAAAAAAGGTGATACCCAACGTTTATGTCTATCCATGAAAGGTTGAGAAACGCCAGTTCAAGGTCCAAGTATACCACACCCCGAAAGCTTCAAGACCCTTCGCCATGGTCGTACGTTCGGCGGATAGCTTCTACCTCGACTGTGGCACGCGACAGCTGGCAACAATGTGAGCTTTGTAGCTAACAGGCACGACTCGCTCGCGGCGCGAAACAGAGATACCACTCCAGCTTCCCCGTCTACCGCCAACCAGATCGGAATGGAGCAGAATCTCGTGTGGTAAGCACATAGCGTAGCTGTACGCTACAGCACAAAAACTGGAGAATGTTTGATGCTCCAGGCAGGTAGGTAGATCTTGGTAACCTAGACCTCTCGTTTGCAAATGGACTGTGGCTATGTCGAACTTTTGTGTCGTCAAATTTCGGCGCTGAACATGTTCCATTGATTTGTGCTCATTTCGAATTCAGCTGGAAATGGAATGATAATAGGCAGCATGCCATCGCTAGGACGAACGCGACCCCCCTGTAGCCCTGTGACCGTGACGCTGGAGATTTGCATGGCCGGTCTTCGCTTGAAGTTCCCAGTCGAACCATCGATTTTCTTGGCAGAACCCAAGAAGCCCGGAACATCGAACCTCTTGGGATTGAAATGAAAGATACAGTACCACTTCACGGTAGTGTCTAGGATCAGATAAACTTGCGGTCCGGGCTGGGAAAGCAAGGATTCACCAAACGGTATTTTTTCAGATGTTGCAATATCTTTTTTTGGGTTGAGAGTCCGTCCGGTCCGTGGCGTCCACAGCGTTCCCTAGCAGGCCTAGGAAATGACCCTTGACGCAATGTAGGTCGACCGGACACGCGCAAGCATGTGCAGGTCTCCCGAAACCCGAACCCGACGACGATCGTGCTCCATACATACTGTGTTGTCACCAATGCTGTGGCCGTGGAGAGAGGGTGAAGATGTAGCCATCCTAGCTAGCCTGCTGAGCATACATGTCCAGGCATAGGTGCAGACCAGACCAGGTTTCGTCTGGACTCTGGAAGCGGCGGGCGAGCAAGTCGAGCCGTCACGAGCCCGTGGCAGCTCCCTCCCTCCAGGGCTAGGCACAACCTCCCGCTAGTAAGGCATAGCTCGCCAGCGAGCTTCTTGGTTAGCATGCCACAAATACAGAGAGCGAAACACTCCTAGGTAGATTCGTCGTCTGTTCTGTTGATAGGCAGTTCCCAGGCGCAAGAATAGTATGTATACTTGGGCAGGTCTAGAAATTGCGAGTCTCCGGTCTCCAGACTCTAGCATCCAGCTCGGAGAACCGCAGCAAAAAGCCAAATCCGTAGATCGATTCCATGCGAATCTGGGATTGACCAAGAAGATACCTTGTACCCCCAGCGAACAATCTTGGAATTGCTGACTTCTAGGAACCTCTTCCGGTCGGGGGCCCTGTCGGTTCGAGCGATGGTGCCATCCTGATGTAGCCTAGCTTATATTAGACGTGGGCAAACCAGCAAATAATGGTCGATTTACCGTGCCTAAAAGTAGACAATTGGCAGGCTCTCTTGGTACAGCAAAATGGCTGGTGGTAGTCGAGGTAATGCAGACAGACGGCTTGGCTTGGTAGGTCAAGTAATAAGTAGAGGTGGAGAGCATTGAACCCAAGGAAGCTGCAAGCCTGATTTTTCGGTACATGCCTTATTACACAACGTCTGTCGACCGTCTGGTCGCGTCCAACGGTGATAAGGGTCGGGAAGCCGTGGGATTTTTCCTTTTCCACGTACCGCAGCTTTGAGAAAATTTGTGCAAAACAACACAATGGCAACCCCTAAGGTAGCCGGCAGTGAGGCCTGCCAATATTGGGAGGACTCCAGACTCGAGTCCATGGCTGGGGCATGTACCGTACAGACAGTAGCTGCTTGGAGACGAACGAGCCAGCGATCAATGGGTGAGGCATGATGAAGTCCCAATGGACCAAATGCGTGCTGTGGGCCCCCATGTGGACCCAGAACTGGAGGCGTGCTGTCAGCCCATTGGCGACCCTGTTTCGCTCCTCTGGATCGGGCCCTGTGCCTGCTAAAAGCCAGGCCAGGCCAGCGCCAGCCTGCAGCACTGGTGAGCACTTGAGCACCTCTCAAAGCCCGACGTTGAGGGCCAAAAAAAACTGGCAATGCAGGTATCGCAGGTGCTAGCATAGCTGTGTTTATATCATGGAAAGTTGGCCCGGGTACATCGAACAACCTGAGCGCACCGACCAAGTCACACCCGCAGCCCGCTGTCTGTGTCTGTGTCTGTCGCGCTCGCTCACTTCACTCGCTCGCTGGCTGGTCCCGCTTCTGTACCTACACTACGATACCTAACCTGACCTCTGGACGTCTGGAACCCCGGCACTCGACCCGACGTCCACTCACTCACTCGCACTCGTCAGACTCGTCTCTGTCCCATTCATTCTCTTGTGCAGCCTTTCCACACCCTCCTTCCATCCTCCTCTCACCACATCTCATCACCTTGAACCAAACCTCACTTCTCCGCTATTCCCCCCCGGTAGTAGAGGTGTTATCTTTCGTAGGCAGGAAGAAGAGTTTTACGAGGTCACCTTCGTTTTCCTTTCTTCCTTCCTTCATTTCTCTTTTCCCTTCTTTTTTCTCTCCTCTTTTTTCGCGCTCCGTGTTGATTCGATTGAATCTGCTTTCCTCCCCCCCAGCAACACCCCCACAACCGCGAATCTGGAGTCCTACGTGATTGATACCCACCTGTCCGTACGCTGTTGTTGTTGTCGGTTGTGATACCTCTCCCAGAGCGCGTGAGCCAGTTCAATATGCAAAAACTCGCCAACATGCGTCACTGGCCTGAGAGGATGAGCCCGAATTTTGGCATGTCTCCGAGACCGAACATGGGCGTCTCATCCGCCCTGAATCCCCATCAGAAGACTGCTGCCTCGGGAGCACCGCCCTTGAGCCCTTCGCCCGCCGCCGATACCACGATACACTACGCCTTCAACGTACCTTTTGCTTCCGATCTGGCAGGGCCCAACACGGAGGAGATTCTGCACGCCTCCGGCGATTCCGTCATGCGATGGACGCACCCCGGCGACGCCCCCGATGACGTCCCCGTCTACGACCTGCCCGTTCATGCGCAGAACGTTGCCAACCTCCGACTCATGTGCGCCGACCTGACAAAAGGCCCATTGCCCATCGAGGCCTACGTTGTTTCGGCCACTCCTGGCCGTGCCAAGTCGCAGGTCACCACTGTCTGTCTTACGGGCCCACCGGAACTCGTCCACAAAAGTCGGGAGACCATTCTGAATGATACCCCTCTCGCTCTGGTATGCAAGCTTGGGTCCCCGAGGCACTGTTCCTCGATCGAGGCATGAACTTGAGCTAAGAAATTTTCCTTACAGCGATGCACTACGGTTGATGTTGAATATGGCCTCGTGGTGGACGCCAAGGCTGGTGTGCTTATCAAGCAGGTCACAGACGCCTTGGACACTTTTGCTCAGTATTGCGGAGTCGATATTTTCATCCTCGGCCCAAAGCTCACCCCTATGATGGATGTGCTCAATGGAGATGTGGAAGTGATACGGGACCAGCGATGGAGAGTAGCCATTTACGGCGATGTCGAGTCCTCCGAGCACGCCAAGACTCAGGTGCTCATCTTTATTGATAAGCTGGTATGTTCACTATTTGCAATTCCGAGCCTTCTTCTCAACCTAACCATCATATAGCTCGGTCGTACTGTCGATGTCATGCGCATCGAAAGTACCATGCACCCAATCATTTGCGGCAGGTCGAGAAAGAATATCAAGCTCATTGAGTCAGCCACCAACACAGCCATCTACTTTCCTCCGTTCGCCCAGCCCTACCGCTACTGTCCGCCCAACGCCCAACGCCGGAACCCTGAGGAAATCTACATCACCGGGGAGAACGCCCAAGGTATTGAGCTTGCTAAGCGCAAGATCCACGATCTGGTCGTACGCACCAACCTGTTTCTGAAGGATTCTGCTGCTCCTCCTTCCAAGATTGACATGGTTTTGCTTGGACGTATGGACAAGGTACGAAAGATCATGGAGAGCAATGGTACTTACGTCATGTTTCCGCCTTTGGCTTCCCAACGCAACACGATCCGTGTCCAGGGTGTGGAGGGCCTGCAGATTGAGCGTAGCATGAAAGAAATCATGCACTTGGTGAGTATTCCTTCCGAGCTCATGGGATTTAATGGAACGCTCGTGGCTGACATGAAAATAGGCCGGCCAATATTACTTTGCCACCTGGTGGATTCAGCAGCCCAATGCCTCCCAGCTTCCTAGCCCGCAAGATATTCGTACGATTCTTGGCGAGATTTGCGCAAACTCGGATGCCGACATCTCCTTTGATAAGTCGACCTTCACCGTCACGGGATCAGATGATGCAGTCAAGGACGCGTTGCAAGTCCTTGCCCAGATCAAATTTGTGACCCAGGCGCAGCACCAGATCAGGGTCAAGATTGAGCTGGCCAACGAGCACAAGGAGTTTGTCTCGGGAAAGAAGAACGGAAAGATTAACAAGATTATGACTCAGTCCAACGTTCAGATCATCTTCGACAGCTTTAGAGAGTACAACTTCGACATTGACGTCATCGCCCCAAACTACGAGGCTATGAAGCAAGGCTTGGGGCTTGTTGAACAAGAGATGCCAGCATCCATCTCCTTCCACGTTCCCGACCAGTATCACAAGCGTATCATCGGCATCGGCGGACAACACATTCAGCGCATCATGAAGAAGCACTCCGTGTTTGTCAAGTTCTCAAACGCCATGGATCGTGGTGGCATCAACCGAGAGGATGACGACGTCAAGGTTGACAATGTCATCTGCCGGACTCCTGCTCGCAACGCTCAGAATCTCGAACTGGTCAAGTCCGAGATTCTGGACATGGTCGACCGCGCTGTAAGTAGACAAGATGAACGTTCACATGCTCAATTTGCAACCCCAACTAATTCGCATCACAGCACTCCGAGTTCACTTCGCAGGTTGTACACGTGGACCGCCTGTACCATCGTCAGCTGATTGCTCGCTTGCCCGAGATTGAAGAGCTCGAGAAGAAGTGGAACTGCAAGATCGTGTTCCCGTCCACGGAGCAAGCAAGCGATGAGGTCACCGTGACTGGGCCTGAGTGGCAGGTTCCCCTTTGCGCGGACGAGTTCTTGGGCATGGTGCCGGAAACTCACGAGCTTGTTCTTGTCCGAACCCCGCCGCTGGTCAAGTTTCTCGAATCGCCCGAGTTTGTGAATGAGCTCGTAACGAAGCTGAAGACGCAACATGAAGTAACAGTCGAGGTCCACGAGAACCCGGAAGAGAAGACCGAAGATGGTGGCCGTACTGTCACTCTGTTGTGGAAGCTCACGCGCAACAACACTGGAGGCCTTCGAGATGCGATCGATTTCCTGCAAGCCCAGTTTGCAGCAGCCGCTGTCGAACCTACGGTCGTTAAAGGCGCCATTCCTCGACCGAAGTCGGATTCTTTCGAGGAGACCCTCCAGTACTTTGACTCCAAGCTGCTTCAGCATGCACCCGCACCGATGGGTACTGACTCGCCCACCAAGCCAGCGTTTGGCGAGGAGATCCAGTCCCGCAGCACCACCCTGCTCGAAAAGCTCCGGAAGCCGGCCCAGCTCCTTTCTTCCCTCGATCGCAGAAAGAACAGTTCGCACTCTGTGAACACCCTTTTCAAGGGCTCAGCCAATGTTTCGAAGTCGTCCCTGATATCGATAGAGTCTACTCGGAGCTTCAATGCTGACCGAAACCCCTGGAACGATAGTGGCGTCAATCTTCCAGATGATGACAACAACCCTTGGTCGAACCGCCACTTTGGCAACGGATTCGAGACCAAGTTGACACCTCCCAGCATCTTGCACAGCGGCGGTGACATTACGCCCCGGCACGGACCGCGCGGTTCTGGTGACAGCGGCCGGCCTTCCACTTCTCATTCGACACATTCTGGATACCCCGGTCCCATTGGCGGACCTTTCCGTTAGATTCTCATCTTTTAGATGCTCTCCGTGCAATAGCCTTTGGCTGGATATACCCTGGCGTCAAAATACCCGGTCCATGAATCTGCATTGGTCGGTTCCATTGTTGAGATTTTGCTTTTTTTTCTCGTCTTTTTTTCAAATTTTTGGTCGTTGTCTTTCTCTTGGTTTCGATTCCCCAGGGCAGCCAGGCACTGCGCACGCAGATTGACTTAAGCTATATGCACGAACCGACACCATGATACCACGAGCTGCTCAGGGAGGGGAACGGCGTTCGCAAGACCGAGTTGGCGAAGCACTCGGATGATACCACAAAAAGCAAAAGTCATATACGGCAAAAGATACCACGTGAAGTTGCGGTGCTGTTGCGTTATACACAGGCGTTCATCTATAGGAATATTCCAATTTTTCCGCGTCTCTCCTTTTCAACCGTTTTTCTGCGAGTTCCTTTCGGCATTGTCAACAACCATTGATGAGTATCAAGCACACGGAGCTCATGTTATACCCAGAAAAAAAAATCTTACTAAGGAAACATTCGTTTCTTTTATCAGGGAGACGTGGGGTGGGAAAGAAACATGTCATCTCGAGGGCGGGAGAAGGGCGTGGCGAAAGCCACATTCCTTTTTCCTCTGGCCGGACTGATTGGCAGAACGGGGGGAAATTGTGCGGGGATGGAGCAATCTGGAAGGATGGTTTGGTGGTTATGATGATTTGTTTTTGGGGGATGCACTGGCAGGCGGACGTTGGTTTGTGTACGATATGTGAGAAACGATGAGGCAGAGATACCCTTGAGCGTCAAAGTATTTTGTTCTTCAGCCAGACTTGGAGGTCCACCCTGTTGTATGATGTTTCCAACAATCGGCCCGTGTTCTGTGTTGGGGCCAAGTCGATGTCGTCGTCATCCTCATCCAGTATTGCCTGCGGTTTGACATGTTTGTTTACTACCTGGACACCCAAAGCCTCTGATGAAAGGAGATGCAACTGTCGGCCGTGGCGGAATCTTGTCTACTCGGTACAATGAGCGGCCACGTGCCCACTTTATCACCCTGTCCCAGGCTGAGGACCCCCGAATGCAACGGAAGCAAAGGTGAGTTCTGTGGCCTGCATATACCCCACATTATCGTCAGTGCACTCCACACTTGACCGAACCGGCAGCCGGGCCAGATCCCGCTTGGCCCTGTCCAGACCTCCTAACGTAGATCACCGGCGTTGGATACAGAGTTCATCCCCGCAATTTACAGCCACTTGACGAAACTGGTCTGTGTCTGTTCCCAGGTACCTACTCTCCAAGTTTGGCCAAGTGACCAAGTCGACCCCTTCCTCTCGGCGGTCGATCTCTTTTTCTCATTCATGCCCATCGACTCCCAACGCCGTCTGTAGTATTGTCCACGTTCCTCTCCCATTCAACTTACAAACACACACGAACCAAGCCCATACCATAGACATATAAACACTCGAGAGTGACCACAATCATGTTCGGAGACAAGAGATCAGTTGACGAGGAAGTGTCTGCCCCGAATCACAACATCGGCGCCGACGACGCCATTGATGATAGCGATGACCTGGATGACGAGCACGCCGAGATCCAAAAGACCATCTCCAACTCGCGGAAACGCCAAAGCCTCAAGAATGGCGACATGAAGGTGCAAGAGGTCTTGCCCTTTCCCTTCCTGCCCAACACCCGGCCCCTGACTGTCTCGGACCTGGACAGCTGCGTTGCGCTGGAGAACGCTGCTTTTACGAATCCGGAGCACCAATGCTCTCGTGAAAAGGTGAGCTGGTTTTGATTTTTTGTATTTTGTGTTTCATACCTGCCGACTTCCTTTCTGTCGACATTTGCATCAACTGTATAGCATCATCGGACTGGCTAACATCCGACACAGTTTGAATACCGCCTGTCGAGCTGCCCGGAGCTCTGCATCGGCGTCTTCTGCACCGTGTCGCCCGAGGCCGCCAAGGGGTGGGAGATCGAGACGTGCCGGACGGCGCACCCGGTCGAGACGGGGCGGGACGACGGGTCGGTCAGCGTCTTATTTGCGCACGTCGTCGGGACCAAGTGCCGCGGCGAGGTCATCGCCGACGACGACATGGACTACCCGCGCGACTTCCGCACCGACAAGAAGGGCCGGCCCGGCGTCGGCCACCAGGAGGACGGCCGCACCGTCGCCATCCACTCGCTCGCCGTCCATCCCAAGCTCCAGGGCTGCGGCCTCGGCAAGCTCATCCTCAAGGCGTACATGCAGCAGGTCAACAACTCCGGCACGGCGGATCGCATCTCGCTCATCTCGCAGGGGGTAAGTACAGCGGTTTTAGTCCCACATCCACGACGGTGTCTAATATGCATCAAGTATCTCGTCAACTATTATACGCGATTCGGCTTTGTGCACAAGGGCGAGAGCAAAGCTGCCTATGGTGGCGGTGGATGGCACGATTTGGTAAGTTTTGCATCTTTCATATCATGAGCTGCGGCCGGGGCGCAATGACTACTTGGCTTACACGTATCGAGACGATCACGCTGTCCGGCCCTACCAGCCCGGCGCAATAAGCACGACACATGGACAGATTCGGAGATACACCCGCGGATGATTTTCAAGCATACGCAGACGCGCTGGCTTGCATGTCCTTGTCTGAATTCACTCTGTACCACCAGGCCTGGGACTTATTGGCGTTGGGATACTCCAGGGGAGAAAGTGCTGCGCATGCCACTCTACCTGGGGTCTGGAGGGTTTTTCATATTTGTGGACGGTGGAAAGCTGTGATCTTGTGCTTCTTGGGTGGAGTTCTAAGGCGTTGTTCCTAGACAGAGTCGACTTCATAGATGCGTCGAACGGGCGGTAGCGGACATGACTTGCCAAGTAGATGAATCCATTATCGTATTTGCCTGGATAACATTTTCAGGGGCTCCTTTCAAATGCGATTCTCACAACATTGTAACAATTTTGCAGAAGTCAAGTTGCGCTAGCCACTCGGTTTCTTCTTACGTCTTTTACTTTTTTTGTTTCTTTTTTTATCTACAACGTCTAGAGTCGTCCGGCACCGTCTGCTGAACCCGTTCATTCTAGTCGCTGGCGCCGTACTTTGCGCGGTACTCCTCTATCCTCTTGAGGTCGTCCTCGGTGGCGACGCCGCTCTGCTTGAGGCCGCGGAAGATGTCGTCGAGCTTGAGGACGGCGACGATGGGGATGCCGAACTCGCTGCGCAGCAGGCCGATGGCGGAGCCCTGGCTGTCGGGCAGGGTCTCCTGGCGGTCGAGGGCGACGACGATGCCGACGACGGAGCCGCCCTCGGCCTGGATCTTGGCGACGGCCTCGCGCTTGGCCGTGCCCGCCGACACGACGTCGTCGATGATGAGCACCCGGCGGCCCTTGAGCGGCGCGCCCACGATGGAGCCGCCCTCGCCGTGGTCCTTGGCCTCCTTGCGGTCGAACGAGTACTCGAGCTTCTTGTACCGGGCGTCGACCTGGGACAGGGCGAACGTGGTCGCCGTCGCCAGCGGGATGCCCTTGTAGGCCGGGCCGAAGATGACGTCGAAGGGCAGCTCGTCAGCCGAGGAAGAGCTGGCGCCGAAGGACTCGTGGATGGTGTGGGCGTAGGCAAAGGCCAGGGCGGACAGCAGGTCGGCCCGGTAGAAGTCGCCGGCGTTGAAGAAGTAGGGAGAGATGCGGCCCGACTTGAGGGTGAACTCGCCCAGGCGCAGGCAGCGGCCGTCGAGGGCGGCGCTGATGAAGTCGGCCTTGTACTGAGGGATGGAAGCCATGGTGGTTATTGTGTATGTACTTCGGAATCGTACGTAAGTCTGGACGAGAAGAGACGTTCAATGGGACGAGAGAATGAAGAGACGAGTACAGACACCCGGGTTCCTGCTCACTTGATCGAAGAAAGAATATATTAGTCTGTTCACGTCAGAACTAGAGTGTAAAAGTAATAAACCTATTCCATGTCATCCAGTTACGTAGGAAATGCCCGCTCTCGCAGAGCTCCTAGTGCTTAGAGTGAAGTGCTTCCATGGAGGGGTCCGAAAGTGGGATGTCCCGCTTTTGGGAACTTTTTTCTTTTTTTCTTTCGCCTGGTAGCGGATTGGGTGGTCGGATTTTGACCCCGCCATCCACTTGGTTTTGCGCAGGTCCCCTGCTACAGATACTACCCAGGTCTGCTAGCGATAAGATAAAAAAAGTGTTAGCGCCAAGATTTCGAGCCACCCGCTACTTATCGAAATTTTGACTTTTCACTCCGCCTTTTTTTCTGAGAAAGTCCCAAGGTGCCGCCTCTGTCTGCCCATCGATAACGCAGCAGTCTTGTTTCGCTCGACCAGGCAAGGTGATTATTGATTCATTTCAACAACCACCCACCTCCCTTTCATTCTCTTTCCGATAGACTTTCTCTTTTGAACGAGCAAGGTTCATTCGGCCGACAAGATGAAGACCACCTGGAAGGACATCCCCCCGGTGCCGACGTCGCAGGAGTTCCTCGACATCGTGCTGTCGCGCACCCAGCGCCGCCTGCCCACCCAGATTCGATCGGGCTTCAAGATCTCTCGTATTCGAGGTTTCTACACCCGCAAGGTCAAGTTTACACAGGAGACCTTTAGCGAGAAGTTCTCTCAGATCCTCGAGAGCTTCCCCCGACTCGAGGACATCCACCCTTTCCACAAGGACTTGTTGAACACCCTCTACGATTCCGACCACTACAAGATTGCTCTGGGTCAGCTCTCCACTGCCAAGCATCTTATGGAAACCATCTCGCGCGACTACGTCCGTCTTCTCAAGTGTGAGTAGTGCCCCGTACCACCAGGTCGTTCAATGCGGGCTGGCGCTAATCACATGCAAAAACAGATGCCCAGTCGCTTTTCCAGTGTAAGCAGCTCAAGCGCGCCGCCCTCGGTCGCATGGCCACGCTCCTGAAGCGTCTCAAGGACAGTCTCGCCTACCTGGACCAGGTCCGCCAGCACTTGGGTCGTCTGCCCGCGATCGACCCGAACACCCGCACCCTGCTCCTCTGCGGTTTCCCCAATGTTGGAAAGTCGAGTTTCCTCAAGTCCATCTCCCGCGCCGACGTCGAGGTTGCCCCCTATGCCTTCACCACCAAGTCGCTGTACGTTGGTCACTTTGACTACAAGTACCTGCGATTCCAGGCCATCGACACTCCCGGTCTCCTGGACGGCCCTCTCGAGTCCAAGACCACTGTCGAAATGCAGTCCATCACTGCGATTGCTCACTTGAGATCCGCTATTCTCTGTAAGCACTATATCTGCCAACCTTTTTTCTCGATGTGAAATGGGGGGTTTCCCTGTAACGAAATCATTTCTAACAATTTTGGATTGCAGACTTCATCGATTGCTCCGAGCAGTGCGGTTACCCCATCAAGGCTCAGATTGAGCTCTTCAAGAACTTGAAGCCTCTTTTCTCCAACAAGTTGGTCTTCATTGTTTGCAACAAGATCGATATCCTGAAGCCCGAAGAGCTTGATGCCGTCACAGCCGAGGAGCTGCAGTCGCTGATGAGCGGTGGTGACGTCGAGTTGCTGCAGACTTCCTGCAACACCCAAGAAGGTGTGCAGGACGTCAAGAACGCCGTCTGCGAGCGCCTCATTGCCGAGCGTGTTTCCCAGAAGTTGAAGGCTGGCACAAACAGCAGCGGCGCTGTTGGCGGACGCCTGGCCGATGTCATGGCCAGAATCCACGTCGCTCAGCCCATGAACGGCCAGGTGCGGGAGACCTTCATTCCAGATGCCATCAAGGAGCTCAGGAAATACGACAAGAACGATCCCGAGCGCCGCAGGCTGGCTCGTGACCTTGAAGAGGAGAACGGAGGTGCTGGTGTGTACAATGTCGACCTCCGCGCTGATTACATTCTCGACAACCCCGAATGGAAGCACGATAGGATACCCGAGATCTTCGACGGCAAGAATGTCTACGACTACGTTGACCCGGACATCGACGCCAAGCTGCAGGCTCTGGAAGAGGAGGAGGAGCGCCTCGAGGCTGAGGGCTACTATGACTCGGACGAGGAGATTGACGATGCCGAGGAGGCTGATATCCGCTCCAAGGCCGAGCTCATCAGGGAGAAGCAAGCCTTGATCCGCAACGAAGCCAAGATGCGCAAGTCTCTGAAGAACCAGGCCATCATTCCTCGCAAGGCTATGAAGAAGCCTCTGTCGGAGCTCGAGGAGCACCTCGACGTATTGGGTGTGGACACGACAGACCTTGCACTGCGCGCACGATCCAGCACACACGAGCAACGTGGACGCTCCATGTCTAGGTCTCGCCTGGGCACTGAGATGTCGGATGCCATGGACGTGGACTCGACGCCTCAGGAGAGACTGCGCTCCAAGAGCAGACTCACGAGCAGAGCAAGAAGTCAGGCAGCCACGAACCGTCGTGATGATGGTGTGGCGGACGAGGAAGTCAGGACGTCTGCCGAGAGAGCAGCCAAGGTTGCCCAGAGGAAGATGAACCGCATGGCCAGACAGGGTGAGGCCGACAGACACATTGGCGCAACACTGCCAAAGCATCTCGTGAGTACCCGTGTCCCGTTTATGAAGACGTGCAAAATACTAATTGACCATCTAGTTTGCTGGCAAGCGTTCTATGGGCAAGACATCTCGACGATAGATGGGGAAATAATGGGGGTTTGTTCTATTGTCTATATGCGCATGAGACAGGGTATGACTTTTCGAACCGGCGTTCAGGCGTCCGCAACAAAACTAGGATGTGTGTTAGTTTGCAAGACATATTTTTATAGTCGAGCTTTTTATATACCCCTAAAAAAACAAGACTTGCTGTCGACATCCGTGATTCCATGTCGTGACTCTCTCGGAGAAGCAGATGCCTAACTAGAAGGAACTTCAATGTACAGAGTGGTCTGGTCTTAAGAATCCAAACCAACTCGAGATTGATAACAAAGGTTCACTGCCACTTCGGCTTTGTGGCAGTCAAGCTCAAGAGCGACCAAGCATGGTAGATGTACACCGTACAATTGTAGCACTGGAAGGATGACTCTCCTCGGCTGTAAATTGATGAATACAAGGAGGCAGCATTGGTTGTATTCTGTTAACTCACAGCTCCAAGTGCAGAAGCAGAGGGCGTGACTACATTATTTAATAAGGTATCTGGAATAGAGGGGGGAAACCTTGGTGAGACCCTGGTGTTAATTGGGCCGCCCCTGCTTGAAGGTTTTCAGGGTAAATCACAACGCGGGGCACCAGCCAGAGCTTTATGAACTTTTGTTGTGGGGTCGTGTCGATAGTTGACTCACATGCATCATAGATTTACTATATCAACGCCCACAAGCCCTGCTCTGTCACGAATCGCGGTCTCGTTTGAAGGCTCCTCACTCCGAATATACACATCGTCTGTGTCGCACCCGAGGCATATTGCGTGGAATCATGGCAAAGGACGGTGACGCTGGCACGGCCAGCGCCGCATCTGCTGGTTCGACCAAGCGCGATCTGCCTCTTCGCGGCCCCAGCAATCCAGATGCTGAAGCTTTCGAGTATGTCCCAGCTGCTCTGTTGCGCTCCCTATGCTTCCCAGTTCTTCAAGTACTCGCCAGGGCAAAGTCCTCGGCCAAGTGGAACATGCACGCTGACCTGGTGCCCTCATGATATAGCATCGTAGCGACCTACCGCCGCCTCCTCGCCGAGGACCCCGACCTCACGATGCCCATGGCGGCCATCGAGGCCCTGATCGAGTTCCTGGGCCACAGCAAAGTCAAGACCGTCTACGAGACTATCGATCTCGTCAAGACGCAGAGCGCCAAGCTGCAGTCGGCCGAGACCAACCCCGTCGCCCTGTCCCATGGCACCGACCTGTTCCAGCAGTACCTGCTCATGTCGCTTAAGCAGCCTAATGCGCCCGGCTCTGGCAACAACAAGGAGCAGCAGGACAACAACACGGACCCCGACGTCCGGTTCGAGGAGACGCGCCAGAACCTGCTGCGCAACGGCCGCCTCTTCGCCGCCCGCGCCAAGGACGGCCGCGAGCGCATCGCCGTCAACGCCCGCAAGTACATCCCCCACGGCGCCACGGTGCTCACGCTGGGCGGCAGCCGCGTCGTCGGCACGCTGCTCGGCCGCGCCGCCGAGAGGCACGACTTTGGCCACTACGTCGACGACCCCCGGAGCTTCCGCGTCATCTACGCCATCGACCCGGCCCTCGAGGTCGAGAGCAACCGCGTGGTGGCCGCCCTGCGCGCCAAGGGCGTCGGCGTCGCCACCGTCCCCCTCAGCGCCGTCGCCTTCGTCATGGAAAAGGTCAGCATGGTCATCGTCGGCGCCGAGGCCGTCACCGCCAACGGCGGCACCATCTCCCGCCTCGGTACGTACCAGGTCGCCCAGCTCGCCCGGGCCGCCAAGCCCAAGAAGCCCTTCTACGTCGCCGCCGAGCAGCACAAGTTCGGCAAGACCTTCCCCGCCGGCCAGTTCGACTTTGGCCAGGTCCACTTTGACCAGGGCCTGCTCGACTTTCACGCCAGCAGAAAGGAGGAGGACGAGAACGAGAACACGAAGCCGAGGCCCAAGCCCATGGAGAACCCCGTCGACTACACGCCGCCCGAGTACATCGACAGCTTCTTCTCCGACCACAAAGTCCTCACGCCGATCGAGGTTGCCAAGGAGGTCATCGACATGCTCATGTAGTAGCCAGCGGGGTCAAGCGAGCATGGCTTGGTTGTTTTTTGTTTCTTGTACTAGCATTTGTAAAGGCGTTCGGTTTCTGGAATGGAAAAAAAAATTCCCCAGGGGTTCAAAAACGAAAGAGCAGAGTTGACTGATAAGCGTTCATTCGGTTTGTCAGGGGGGCTTTGGCACAGTAGAGATGGGTCATATGACAAGAGCATTTGATGATCACACGATCCCCGATGTTGAGAGGTGGTTGGCATTGTTAGTTTTGACACGCGTGGGTTGGAAGTACGTAGTGCTTCACCGGGAGTGTCAGATGTATTTCACAAAGCAACCCCGGTGAGATCAATAAAAAAAAATTTGATACATAAATTTGTTCGGTATTCAATTTGGAGTACAGAAATGTGATAGATACGGAGAAACAACAAGAATAAATAAAACCAAAATAAAAAAAGATCCGATGAACTTTTTTTCACCTCCCAAATGACCGAGTTGTACTTTTCGTCGGAAGCTACCAAGGTACCCTGATTGATGCCATGAAACCGAGCCAAAAAGGAAAAGGATCTGGTACAACAGTCCAGTAAATAGAGACGCCGGCCCAATGTAAGTAGTGAGATATGGGGAGGATCCTTTTGGTTCATGCAGCCTAGATAGAAACCGACGCCTCCATGTCCACCTAATGAAGAGAGAAAAAGAATAAACACCAGAGAGATGCCGTGCCAAGAGAGAGACGGAAGGAAATGATTTACAGAAACGTGATGTTGAATCAGCCTTTCATGTAGAATCAAGATTAAAAATCGTTCATGAAACTTTTGCGGTTGGAGTCCTTTGTCAGTGTTGAAGCTGGTGGACCGCATCATGGTTGGGCAAGTAGACTAACTCCTAAGAGTCGCGAACGAGTCGTGCTCCTACCCAAGCATAGAGGTAGTTTCGTTGGTACCAGTTCACACTTGAACCTCTATTAGTGAATCGAACGTAAGATATAGTTGCCGCTGGGAGCCACTTACAATGATCTGCGCCCTGCAATACGAGGGTGTGTTGCCCAGGAGCCGCCGAGGACGACGTTGTGTTTTCCATCAAAGAAGTCCGCTATTGGAGGTAGTAAATTAGCAAATGTCGTCATCCACTGTATAAACCCCGATCAATGAAACGTTGAAAACTCAAACATACAGGTGTAGGCAGGATACAGGGCCATTGGCTCGAACCCCTCATGCCGAGTCAAGTGGGAGCTGGTCCATTCCCAGACGCCGCCCATCTCAGACTGCCCGGCCAAACGGTTGCCGCGGGACGTGATGGGCACAGGATGCCAGTGGTTGAACCCGATATTGGCACCTTCGAGGTCAACGAAGAGGTCGTCAGTTTCTGACGGCTCTGCGTTGGCCTGAGTTCCGATACCACGTGCCGGTGGCGTCTCCTCAACACCATTGTTGACGAGATGTCTGTTTAGAACAATGTCAGTCTTCTTATTCCACCACTAGAAACAACATGAAGAGGGCAGCAATGTACTAACCCGTTGACTGCAGGTACTGTCTTGCCGAGCTTGCGCTCTGCTTCCTTCTTCTTCAGGTAATCGACATAGGCATACACGCTCCTGGCCTCCTCAAAGGTCGGAATACGACCGCCCATCCACGCAGCGCAGCCAGCCAACTCGTCATACGAGGCAAAGACGGGCCAATCCAGAGCATATTCGAGGGGCACAAGACCGTAAATGGTCCGGACAGTCTTGTCCTTCAGAAACGACGAAGGGAGAAGAGTAGAGCCAGTCTCGTGGCCGCCATTTACGTGGCCGTTGACGTGGCCATTTGTGTGGCCGTTCGCTTGCCCGTTAGTGTGCTCGTGACTGGTTCCATTACCACCATTGACATGAGTTTGCGGTGCCTCGGCCCAACAAGCCGGCATCTCGCTAACCTTTGTCTCGTACATGTAGTGGGCATACTGTTAACATGTCAGCTGGGTTATCGATCAGGGAAGAAAATTCAATCTACCTCTTCATTTGTTATTGGTCGTCCTTTCGCTTGGAAGGCCTTGACATGAACTTTGCGAGCTGGCTTTTCGTTGTCCCTGTGCTGTGTAAGCTACCTTGAACCACGGCTTGTCATCGCCAACTTACCAGCCAAAGTGTCCCTTGAAGCTCTCATCCTTCTCGGGGTCATTCATACCGACGAGGACGTGCTGCTCGGGGATGCTGAACCATTCGTTTGCCGTCCTTTCAGAGTATGCACGCTGGGCAAGAGCTCTGAAGTCAGGCTGCGGTATGTGAGGAGGTGGCAAGGTCTTGTCACTCTGCAGCATCATATAAAGAAGTGTTTCCATGTGCATCAGCTCATGCTCATATCCAACCCAGATGGCCCTGGCCACATCCCGGGGTATCTCTTCTGGACCATGGTCGTATAGCCTCGTCAGCCGGGCACGCACATCTCCCTGGTACTGTAGAATGTCTGCTTGCTTGGGCCATTCTTCTGGGATCTCTGAATGAGAATGACAGTGCTCAGGGTTGTCAACGTCTGGGTCGATGCCCCTTTCGAAGATTGCAGAATAAGACGAAGGCTCCGTCAGTGGTTGTTTGGTCGTCTTGGTCAATTGGATGTCCAGGAACGTCGGGATATGACCAAGATAGAAAATGCAGGCATTTCTCAACTTGATTGGCTTGTCCAACAATTCTTCGTCGGGCAGCATGCGTTGAGTGACAGTGTCCCAAGTTGACCAGAGAGCCCTCCAGTCGTCCAGTGTCGGCAGCGTTGAGCCGGCATACTGGCTTCGTTCTAGGCTGAACGGCATGGTGGTGGGCTTCGTCAATAAATGCAGGCCTGCCAAACTTGTTAGAGTGCTCCATGTCATTGAATGGACTCCTTAAATAATGGTAGCACTGAATAGTGCAGTCATGTGCTGCTTGAGACCCCACGATGTAACAATAAGAGAGTAAGAGCCCCTGTAACACAGGTGGCACCAGTGTGGTTTGATATACACGCAAGGGACGTGGGGAATCATTGCTTTTTTGTTTCCGTCTCTCATCACGGGACGTGGGTGCAGACGGACTTGACTGTTCTCAATGGGGCAAAAGGCGGGCAAGAGGGCTGAAGGCTGCTTCACTTACCATACTCATTGTTCTCCGTCATCCATCGCTCCGTTTCGACTACCCCAGCTTCAGCCCACAGCTTTTTCATGCCATCTTCGGAGTACTTGAGGCTCTGCTCGACCTGAATTCGCTCATGAGCCTTGATGATCTCGCCTAGAATGTTGACGTCGCGAGTGGGAGAATAGAAAGCCTGGTGGCGGCCGCCTTCAATGTCGTACACGTATTCACCAATGACCTGCCAGTCATTAAGGTCGAAGACCTCGGCTTCGAGAACCTCATTTGCATGACGGAGACCATTCAGAATGAACCTCTCAGCTGGTCAGCAGCTGATGTCTGATTCACGCTCAAGTGGCTAGACTCACTGATGGGTAATGCCTTGTGAGTCTGGATCACGCAGTAGATCTTAGCACAGCTTGAGAACGGCCCACCACGAGTAATACTAACCATTGTATGCATGGCTGCACCGGCTATTAGCAATCAAGAACGCGGTGACTGGTAAGCATGGCAGTCGAGTTTCTCGTAACATACTAAACTTTGGACGGATTGGTGCACGAGTCCAGTCCCAGCAGGAACGTGTCCGAAGGCTGGAGGACATCCGAGAAGCTTCGTAGGAAAGAAGCAGCATCAGAGCGGTGGAAGTTCCCTAGGCCGAATGTTGTGAGTGTACGGTCATAATCGAGGAATGAGCTGACTGACCAATGCTTGACCCCAAGCTCATGACACATTTCGGTCTCGATGAGACTGACGACGTCTTCATCCATTCCCGACCATCGTCGTAGGTGCCATGCAGGCCATGACACCTGACAAAGCGGAATGCTGGAACTTGGGCTAGAGTCCGCTCCAATTCCTGTTTGTCCAGATCCAAGGCATAGTAGTCGATATCCTTGCCAGCATCCTCCAGAGCTTGGAGCAGAATTTGGACTTTTCGTAAGTTGCCCGATCCAAGCTCGACAACCATGGACCCAGAGGGAATGGCTTTGGCAATGGCCCGGGCCGAGCGCCTGAGCACTTGGATCTCGGAATTGGTTAAGTAGTATTCCTCCAGGTAGGTGATCTTCTCGAGAGTCAGCAGGGAGTAGCAGGCGCCATTACTAAAGTCTTGCTTACCTTTTCAAACATTTGCAGACCCCTTTCATCGTATAATAGCAGAGTTGGGAGTCTTCGTGGCCCTTCTTGAGGCCGCAATAGATGGTGGATCTCCTCTTTAAGATTCAACTCCACAGCCGCCCGGCGGATATCAATGATATCCAGGCGCCTCGACGACGACTTGCTTGATTTGGACAAACCCTTTCCAGCCTCAAAGCTGGAAGGGATGGCCTGGGACTCGTACAACATATTCGTAGCAGAAGGCATTCTTGCCGGAGAACAGAACAATGTCTCATGCAAGCAGGCGGGAAGGGTCTTCTTGTCTTTGTATTCAGGGCAAGTCAAGGAATGTTTTAGTGAGAATATAAAGTTCAACAGGGACGTATGGTGAAGATATATGGGAAGCCCCGTGAAGTTTGGGGAAACTATATTGTCAGGAGAAAGCAACGAGGAATAGAAACGGCTCCTGCATGCTAGTCAAAGTCAATACCTGGTAATGCTGATTATTTGCAGCGAGGGCCCCTCTACCGGCATGAAACTTCACTGGGCTCAGGATGGTGATGTCAACCGCGGGTACCATCAAAGTTCTATGGACCGATGCAGCCACCTCATTCGTCGTCAAGACTGGAGCTGGCAAGCCAGCGGTGCGCTAGGACATATGGTCGGACGAGCTGTCTCTCTCGGGAGACGCCTTTCTGCGGGCACTTGTTGGGGGAAACGTTCAAGGTCTTGGAGTCCAATGCGGACTGCCGGGAACAGGCCACAAGCCCTGGAGCCAGGAGGCATTGCGAGCCATGTACCTACCTACTTGCCTACTCGATCTGCTCGTCAACTTGGAAGCAGGGCCGTTTTGAGAAAGCCGGGTAGACTACCTAGTAGGTAGGTAACGTAGGTAGGTAGGAGGGAATAATAGAAACTGGGCAGCACACGCGAGTACCTTCGCGTCGCACAGAAATAGGCCCATGTAGGTAATAGATGTACGGAGTATGTACACCCTTGGGTCGTGTGTGGGAGTTTTTTCCTTCGGCCAAGAGCAAATCAGGAACGCAAGCCCCTAGGGTTCCAGGCTCTGAGATCCACGAGATGCATGCACCCCCGCAAGATTTGACCAAACCCTGGGAGCTTCGGTGCCTCACATGATGCGCTTCTCGCTGAGAATGGCAATGTTTTAGCTCCAGCCGTGCCTGGAGCCTGGAGCCTGGAGACTGGGTCAAACCGCTGCAACTTGTCTTTGAGAGGGCGCCGACCGGTGCTGATGTTGAGGAGCTGCTAGAGCCTAGCAGGTAGTAGCCAGGCGAGCAGGACAGGACCGTTCGGCGCCCCATTTCGGAGGCTTGTCAAAGGTTGGCAGCCCGCGGCCAGTGACACCAGGTGGGTCATATTGAGCGGCCATATTCAAAGTGAAGCAAAGAAAGCACTGCGACCTACCTAAAGATCGTCTGTGATATAACGTCAACAGAGTGAATGACGTTGTTGACGCTCAGGTTACCTATTTCCAAACACTACAAGTAGTAATGGTCATGGCAGCAGCAACACATGGTGTCTGTCTGCTATGCAAGCGGCGTTGGTATATTGGGCGAATGGACTTCCGGCAACCCAAACCCCGGATCCAGAGATAGAGAGAGAGAGGACCATCGTACTACCTATGCACGCTTGATCGTTGGTGGGCAGCATCAAGCAATCCAACGTCTACATTACCTACCTGGGTATCTCACCACATACCCGACGCCTGTCCGGAGGTACATACCAGTCGACCCATCGCATACATGGTGAGGCAGCCCGGTTGAAGCGGAACAGCTGATGATGACTATCGTCAAAAAAGGAAACAATAAGACCCAACTCTCTTTCTTAGTGTGGGGGTTCACGATGCACCACGTGTAGCCGAGAACGAGCGTATGTGTAAGCGAATAGTGTAATCATGTTTGTTCGTGGAGAATTCCTCGTGAATCCAATTGAAAAGAGATTGGAGATGGGCAATGGGGTCAATTGAATCATACAGTTTCCCTCTGAAGTCTGATTATTGGAGGCAAGTACAGCCAGCCAGTGGTCCGGTTGAGGAAAGCACGTCTGTCTTAATAAATTTTGGTTCGTTGCAATTGCGACCCTCGTGCCTCCCTAACAATAAGGCACAACGAATGACATGCCCCTCCACCTTCACGAGACACAGAACTTTCCCCAAAACACAATTGCAATGGGTCATGGAAACGACTCTGCCAAATAGACCCGCATCCTTGGCTCTGCTTCTTTGAACCAGTGTGCTTACTTTTGCACTGTTGCAAAAAGTACATTACATTACATGGCATTACATTACCTGCCGAAGTACCGCCAGGTTCCAGGTTCCATCGAAATCCCACGGAGACCGCTCGGTCTGTTCGTCACGATATCGTCAGCCCGCTCCGCACATGACTACTGACCACGTCGTCAAATATGCTCCTTGCCCCCCGAAACTCGTCCATATTCGAGATGCCGAGCCAAGCAGAAAGGCATCGAAGCATTGCTGAATTCTGAAGCCATCAGTGGTACGAGTTTTTTTTGGTATTCTCCGGCTCTTGACTCCACATACTTGTCTTACTTACCCCTCATTGCCCCTCACGATTCCGTCTGGCGGATATAGTCACTCGGTCTCGTGAGGTTTGGGGGAGGACAATATTCGTCGTACATACGATGCAGTCGCAGCCCCCCTGGGATACCTCGTGGAAATCAATGTGTGACTACCCCGTACATATTTCGACACTAGGTGGTTCGGTAACAAGCACTCGAGGTTCCAGCAACTCATCTCGACCACTAATGCATCGGGAGACATTGTCGTATTCCGAGAGGTCGCCTTGCAGGGCCCGAACAGGGTCTCTGGCTGGACCTGACTTTGTGGGGAAGCTGGGAGACAAGAAGAGCAGGCGGCAAACGTGGTCTGTCTCAATGATCCCAGGTCTCTTACTCCGTGCAAACATGCATTGATTCGCTACCAATGGTTCAACCTTCATCTTTATGACAGTTCAACATCGGAGAATTTCATTCCATCTCTTGTCTTCTGTTCAGATCGACACAGCTGAGAACATGAATCGGCACTAGGATGATACACGTTCTCAATCTAGATGGCAGACAGATCGTAGATCCGGAGAAGGGGCGGCACCTCCAAATGTATTGCGTCTCCTCAACCGCCAGTAGCGCGCCAATACTGTGATACATGTGGTTGCACAACACCATATGGGAGAGCACGCAACAGCATATATTACATCACAGCGACACCCAAGCCAAATGTGGTGATGCAGTGCAGAAAGGTCCATACCGCGCAGGCACGTTGGGACCGGTCAGTTTCCGGACCCTGGCGACGATGGACAACGATATCCTCGCCCGACGTGGCCGGCTCGGCGGTATGTGAACACTTGGTACGAGGTCATATCGCATGTTTTCAAATTCGAAACGACGGACCGGAGACTTTCGATGAAATCAGACAATTGGCAGCTACGAATGACAACTCTTGAGGCGATCTCAATTCTCGGGCTCTAATCGCCTTCCTAAAACGGGTATACCGGTGTGTAGCGGCACAGATGAAGGAAATGCGTGCCCTCCATGGCTAGGTGAGGATCGCCGATCAATACTGGAATACCAACACCGGTCTAGCCCTGTCGCCTGTGAGCCGACCTACATTAGCCACGAGGCAAGAGCCTCTTCGACGTCACATCTGACACCCGGGACCCAAAGAGTCATACCTCCGACGCACATGCGGCTGAGGCTTGTAAAGATGAGCTATCCCAAGGTAGCCAGACCAGATCACTACTTCCGACTGCGAATGGTGCTTGGCTGGAGCAACCGGCTAACTCCCAACCATGGAATATCAATTGAGAATGAAGAACTAAGAAGGCGAGGAAATGTTCACCGTTGAGAAACACAAGATAAGTTGTATCAATATCGATTCTATCCATTTTCTCTTATAAATTTCAGAAAATGACATTTCTAGGCTTGTAGTCATAATATGTTGAAAAAGCAGTTACCAACGCCTCTTAGATGCACGCTTTATGTAAGTCAAATTCGTTGATCTTCATGGAACTTGGGTCGTCTCTCGATCGCCATCTATGCCTTCGATGGCTTCTCCCATTCATCAAGCCAGCAGCGCATCTGCTCGAGGGCTGCCTGGATGATCGGCCATGTGTTCTCATCGTTCTCATCAATAAACATCTCGGGCGTGTGCACTCCACCCTTGACGATGTAGACTGGGGCTTCGGTTGTGTTGACGGGACCGCCCGGCCTGTAGTCGCTGGACAAAGTGGCGGACCTCCAAGGATCAAACTCTCCGTTGACGAAGAAGACGCGGTTGTAGGGAGCATCCCATCCCTTGGTATAGGCGTTGAGGTGAGTTTCGGTGAAGCCAGTCACCATTCCGGACACGTATCCATTCGTCTTGGGGAAGGTGAGAGGGCAACGACGAGCGTATTGCTCGGGGCGGAGTTGCGCCGAGACAACGTTGGTTCCATCGCTCTCCGGCGGTCCATTCTGATACCACCCAAAGGGTTCATTGCAGAGCATCCTAGATGATGATTAGTGACACTTCTTGGACGTTTTGCATGCACAAGACCAGACTTACCATTGCCAGGGTCTGTTGTCGTCCAAGTCATCCGGCGTGTTCCACACGATCTCACCATTCCAAGTGTCGCACTCCGAACCACCGTCGCCGCAGTCCGATGTCTTGTTGATATAAGCGGCATATGCATCAAGGGCCGCAACCAAGCCAATACCAGCGCCGTTGTTCAAGATCGCCTTGCTGTGGCCAACAGACGTCTCAAGGTAGTCACAGAACTCGATGACCTTGTCCTGGTCGGCCTGCCACTCGGAAATGGGACTGGCAAGAACATCGGCAAAGTCCATGGCGTTGAGTTTACCCAGGCTGAACATATCCTTCAGCTCCTGAATGTCATCATCATCACCATTCTCGAATACGTAGTCGACGTGTTGAACAACAGCCTTCACATCATTGCTGCAGTTGGTCGGGAGCGCGTCTTCGATGGGCGAGAAATATGTCCAAAAGTCGTGGATGGCCTCAACCACAGCCGAAGAGGCGTGATATGCGTGAAAAACGCCCGGCTCTAGTTGAGAAGTCCACGCCGCCAGGGCGCCGCTGTATGAACCACCAACCAAGACCCACGGCACATCGTTGGCATTGCAATCACCCTCTTCGCAAAACTCGAGGTCGGCGTTGAGAGCAAAGTTTGTCATGTCCTTCATGGCATTCGGTAGATTCAAGTACTGCAACGTCTCAGCGGTGAGAGTGTCAAAAGGCACCGACTTGCCCCAGTAACGGTCTGATTCAGAAGTGTAAGTCATTTGCTTGTGTTACACAGTTGCATATACTTACGCTCAATGACAATAGCAGCCCCATTGAACTCCTGAGCATAGCGGCCGGGAACTGTGTCGTTTGCCAAATAACCGATCATATCATCTGCCGCCGACTCTCCGGGGTTGAACACGAAAACTGGTCCGCCGGTCTTGTAGTTGGACCCATCCCACCAGTATCTCTGCTCGAATGTGCCTAACGACGGGTCCGAGTGGTCCAGGTACTGTTCGAATGTTGCGTTGCCAATCAGGTCGAGGTTTTCCATCGACGCCGTCTTGAGACCGAAGCGCTTCGACCTTTGGTGAATATCCCTGGCCTTCATGGTCGCCATCGAGGGCGCGACGCATGCCAGAAGTGGCAGCACCGACGAGAAGGTCGCCCTCATCGTGACGATGATTTTACTCTGGGATTATGATACTTTCTTACGACGAAAAAGAAAAACAGCCAAAGAGACAAGTGAAGATACAGTCCCTTGAACGACTGTCCGATCCAGATTACAGTATTAGAGGGTATTTGAATAGTGACCAAGAATTATTTTCGGTTTCTTCGAGGCGGCACACGGGCTGTCTATATGCTCTCTCATCTTGCCCATAGTCAACAACATAAGCCACGGCATTTTCGACCAGTATAGCGCACGAAGGATCGGTAGTTTGATGATGAGCAGAGCCACTTGGGCAGTCGGCCGCCTACCTTTCCGCAATAAGGGCACTACAGCGCACTACAGGGACCTTCACTGCCGGGTTCTTTCGCTCGCCTCTCCTCTCAGCCCCATCTGCCTAGCAGGGGTCAGGTAAATGGTAAAATAGAAGCGCGCTTGAGGGAGACGAAGAAGAGGTCAAGCGACGATTGCTCGCTCAGTCAGTTCGCCGGCGGATCCAGATGGTCCCTTGCTGCGCCAAGTGCTGACCGCGGCCGCTGAAATAGTACCTAGTACTGCGCGGGTCCCATCGTCAGGTCCTCAATCATGCTTATTTTGAACGCCCCCAGTCCTTGCGCCGCCACCGAGCTTTCATGCCATCTGCCCACTCATTGCTGACCGCGTTCGCTGCCAAGACACGCCGCCTACCTGTAGCGTAGCGAAGCTGGGTCAACTACCTGACTGCTGAAGAGATTGAAACAAAGAGGAATGACACCCCTGGCAGAAGCCGAAAGTGCAGACTCGGGCTGTGTAGTGCAGAGATGGAATGTTGATCGATGTTGTGGACCAATGGCAGGATTGAAGAAAGATAGGCCGGGTCGGGCCTGGTGAGCCGAATCTATGGAGGATGGGATCCGTTAAAAAAAAAAAAAGAAGCTTAATCATTTCTTAACTCTCTTTTTTTCCGCTGTGGCTATTTTTGGATTGCCAGTTGTTACTGCTAAAATACACACTAAGCGGCTTACAACTGGGTCCCCTGGACTAGGTAGTAGCACGAATCGAACCCCGAGCTACCTACTGGGTCTTGTTGTATTATACCAGTCCCGATGGCGGCTCTCAGATGAATAATTCAAGGCACTGCTTCTGCGTATAACATGTGTTTGTTGTGAAACTATCACATTATTGTGTAAAAAGGTCACTTGTATTTCGAGCCCACACAGTAAGTCAGGCGCTGGCTGGGGTGCATGATCAATGTTCACTTGGTAGCACCGCCCGCGTCGAGTTCATAACCAGGTGAACAAAAGGTCTTTCACTGTGGAGGTTTTCAGCTAGTTCGTCGACGATCAGATCTGGACATATCGAGATCGGAGAGACATTTGATGAATTAAGCAAGACTTTCTGTGGGATATCATATTTGCTTGTGCACGTCCGGCTGTGCGTTTTCGTCCAATCATATAATTGTTAATACGATCAGTACATCACCGCAATGTCCAGACATGACATGTTGAGCTGGCGCCTGCTTGAGGTATGTTTGTCTATTGAAGGGCTTGTTGTGACCATCGAAGCAAGGTTTAAATTGATAACTTTCTTACCGGCTCGCCGACGTTGAATTCCGAATAGCACCCGCAGCGGTGGTCGCTCTTCTCCCGAATGAGGCAATCATGCTTGATATGATATCGATCTTGACCTATAGTAAGAAAAGGTAGTGGGGAGCAAACAAACACCAGGGAGTAGGTAGTGAGCGGTCATTGCTCCCTCTTCCCCAGCCCCAGCCACAATGATCAACACGCACTTGAAGACCCTAGATTGAATCTACATGATATGGCCTCTCCATCCCTTGTCCCATTCAAGCACCAGCACTAAAGCCTGAGCTTTCCTGACTGTCATCTTTTATTTTTATCGCAATGGCAAGCTTAGCGGCCGCAAAACAGAGGTTGATCTGTAATTCCCGTCTCTCACTTTTCTCAAGGCCCTTCGATGCCGTCCGAAGAATGACGAAGAAGGACATGTTCTGCTTTCGCTTGATAGAGTATCATTAGCACATAGTCGCGTTGGTTACAAAACAATCACAAATGCCGAGTCTGTCTGTATGGTGGTAAATGTGGATTCTCGAATTCTACCATATACCATATCCATGGCTTACTGCCCTATATTACAATACCAAATGCCTTTCATGAAACGTGGGCGTGTGAAATGCAAGACCTACAAACTCCTTGGACCCGCGACTCCTCGTAGAACTTTAGATATCTCCTCTTCTCTCCCGGTCTGAAAGATGATTCAAAAGACGGAGGAAGCACACTAAACACAAACTCTCCTCTTATCTGGCCGAACCCCCATAGCGCCGTCAATAGTCATCGTTCAGGATGGCATATCTCGAGGTTCTCCGGCCCGCCATGCCCTCCTCGGCGACCTTGCCGCTCACGTTGCGCCGGTATCCGACGTAGCCGCCCTTGGCACCGCTGCTGGCGAGGGGGTTGCCGCCAAAGTCGAAGTCGTTGCCGCTCGACACCTGCCGCGGGCTGCCCACGATCAGCGGGGGCGTGGCCGGCTTGAGCTGGCCGTACGGCTTGGAGTAGAAGAAGCCCTCCTCCGGCTGGATGGACGAGTCCCTATTTCGAGCCATCCCGGAGCCGGGCAGGCCGGCCGGCTTCTGGTCCGTGATGTCCTGCGAGCCGCTGACCGAGCGCGAGTTGGACGAGATCTCGCCGAGCGCGCCGCCGCGCGGAGCATAGTAGGGAGTCTTGGTACGGAGGATGCCGTATGCGGTGTTGGTGGAAACGCCATGGGGCGGGACGGTGGGAGCAGACGATACGACCGAGGATGACACGACCGAGGCCGGGTTGGAGCGCAGGGGGTTGGGGTGCCTGCTGTTGGAGCCGCCCAGGATGCCCTCGTCCAGGTCCGAGACGTCGGCCGCGTCGGGTCGCATCATGTTGTTCTCGCGGTCCGAGTCGTCGTCGTCCGTGTCGTCTCCATCGTAGCGCTGGACTAGGGCCTCGTACGCGCGGTTCTTATTAGCAGCTGCAGCAGCGGCCGCGGCGGCGCGCTGTTTCTGTTGGGTGCGGTTGATCAGCGACTCGGTGGTGTACCAGGCCTCGGTGAACTTGGCCTGTCGCTCGGGCGACGTGGGCGAGTGTAGGGTGGCGCTGCCGGGCCTCGACGATCCGGTCTCGTGGATGGGGATCTCCGTGTAGCTACCGCGGCCAACAGAGGTGGGCTTGGACAAACGCTTCAGGTCCTCGGGCATTGGGAAACGCTTCAGGTCATCGGGCGACGCGATACTATTGCGAGGCGAGTTGCCTGGCACAACACCATACTGGCGACTGGGCAGATCATGTTTTGAGGACATGAAGGAGTCGCGGGAACCTGTGCGTGTGTGCATAAAAGGGATGCTGGGAGGTCTTGAGAGATCCTCGTAGGGCGCACCGGATCGGCGGCGGTCCTCGAGCGGGGTGGAAAGCCTCTTGGAGGTCTCCGAAGTGCCCGAGTAGGCGGTCGAGACGGAAGACTTGTTGCGCTTGTGAGCTCGTGCAGTCAGGTTGTCCTCGAGCGGGTTCATATCGGGAGGCATTTTGGTGATGCGCCTGAACATGAGTCCGAGCCAAAGCGAGATGGCGAGGCAGATGAGGTGAAGACCGGCGGCTCCAATGAGGGTGTAATAGTAGGCCGGGACAAAGTAGTTGGTAAGTGTCTGGTCGGATAGCAGAGTTGTCCAGATCTGCGATCGATTGCGCACAGCCAAAGCACCGTAAGCGTAGAAGGGCAGAGTAGCCAAGTCTGTGAAGGCCGCAAAGAGCTGATAAGCGGCCGACGAAGCCGGTGTTCTGCTACCGGCAGGTCGTATGTGATGCCAAATTCCGTAGGCACTGTTGATGGCTACAACACCAGACTAGCACAGTGATCTCGTTAGTTCATAGGTTCCTCGTGAGCTGGGCAGACGAAAGAAGTTGACAACATACTGCAATACGCATCACCCAAGCCGTGAGGGCATCCACATTGGAGATGAGAATCATGAGCGCCAGCGATCCCAGGGCCGCGACGAGCGCAAAGCAGCGCAGGACCAGCTGAACGCGCCTGAGCCATACGATGCCCGACTTTGTCGCATTGCTCATGGGCCGAAAGAAGGTGGTTCTGCCAGTGGGCACCTCGTGGAGACTGGTTGATCATTAGCGTATTGACTTCCATATTGTATAGTCTAAAGGTCTCACTCACTCGGGATGCTTGTTGAAGGAAACAAGTGGTCCATCGTGCTTCTTCTTCTTGGGTTGCGGTTCCCAGCTCGCCCTCGTCACGGCCTTGGGATCGAACTCTTTTGTTGGAAGACCACTGCCGCGCCGGTCCGAGTCGTACATGTACGGCTGATCGACCCCCATGGTGGATTGAGAGATTCCCAGGGCCCTCTCGTCGAAGCGAGACTGAGATGGGGTTCTCTTGTGTGCGCAGTGAGCTGGCAATGAGTGGAGGGTGGATAGTAAGACTACAGCGAGCGACTGGAATGACGGAGGATCTAATAATAAGAGGGGAAGATCATTATGCGACAACGTGCTGGTAAAGAGGTCTCAATGCGCTTGTGGTGGTGGTCTGTTGGGCAGGGTAATGCAAGGTACTCCGAGACGGCAAAGGTTGGCTGGGCAACCGCCAGACTTACACGGGCGGCTGGGCTGATAGCGAATGTCACCCTTGGCGCCCGTCACACGAGTTTGAGACGGGCGCTCGAGGAGAGCTATAATTGGTTCAGAGAAATGTGACCATGTGTGGCCAAATTCTGCTTCAATTCGACTACTTGACATAGATTTTGAAAAAGGACAGGTTTTTGTCAGGCCTCCCAAGCTCAATCGTCGCCACTACGGTGATGTATAGTGTGTTGTTTGATTTTTTAGATTTCCCTCCGGGTAGCGCCCGTCGCAAGTGTCTGTACCACTTAGTGGCAGGTTTCGAGGGGCGAGATAAGAGTCATACCTCTCTATCTTAGTGACTTTAATTCATGATTATTCCCTACGGTACCTAAATACAGGGAAGACAACTGGCCCGGTTTTGTTTGAATACGTCTCTACCAATAAATTCAATAAATTTCAAATCCACCTTGAACTATAAACTACCCGTCTTGCTAGAAAAGCAGCATCCTTGCAACTACACATATATAGTCACCTCCAGAAATATCTTTGATTGTCACCACCAACACGTTTCGACTACGAGAATGAGCTTGGTCGCAGCCAGGCCTTGGATCTGCCGATCGTGCCGGGTCAAGGTCCCTTCACAGTTCCTGTTCTCCCAGGCTGTCAACCGGGGCCGCAACCTCTATTCCACGGCGGCCTCCCGCCATGGCAGGCCTCTGCGCATGGCCGTCGTAGGCTCGGGCCCCGCCGGCTTCTACACGGCCTACCGCGTCATGTCCCGGATCCAGGACTCCAAAGTGGACATGTTCGAGGCCCTCCCGGTGCCGTTTGGCCTGGTCCGCTTCGGCGTCGCTCCAGATCACCCCGAGGTGAAGAACTGCCAGGACAAATTCGAGGAGGTGGCTTCCTCGCCCAACTTTCGGTTCATCGGTAACGTGGCGGTCGGGAATCCGGATGGCCACTTTGACGGGTGCACGGTGCCCCTGGAGAAGCTCATGCGGCACTACGACGCCCTCGTCTTCGCCTACGGCGCCAGCAAGGACAAGAAGCTCGGGGTTCCGGGCGAGGACCTCCCGGGCGTCTACTCGGCGAGGGAGTTCGTGGGCTGGTACAACGGCCTGCCCGAGTTCGCGCACCTGAACCCGGACCTGACGAGCGGGGACGAGGCCGTCATCGTCGGCCAGGGCAACGTGGCGCTCGACGTGGCGCGCATGCTGCTGGAGAACGTCGACGTGCTGCGCAAGTCGGACATCACCGAGGCCGCCATCGAGGCGCTGCTCAAGAGCCGCGTCAAGCGCGTCCACATCGTCGGCCGCCGCGGGCCCATGCAGGCCGCCTACACCATCAAGGAGGTGCGCGAGCTCATGAAGCTGCACGACGTCGGCTTCCACCAGATGGACATGGACCTGGTGCCCGACGAGGTCTCGAAGCTGCCGCGCGCCCAGAAGCGCCTCATGGATCTCATCGTCAAGGGTTCGACGGCAAAGGTGGAGACGGCCGCCAGGACCTGGTCGCTGGACTTTTGTCTCTCCCCGACCAAGTTCTCCGGCAACTCCCAAGGCCGCCTGGCGAGCACCACGTTCGAACGTACCTCTTTGGCGGCTCCTTTCGATCCCGCGTCCAAGGTCAGCGGCACCGGTGAGACGATCGACATACCCTCGGCTGTGGCCTTTCGCTCCATTGGCTACAAGTCGGTCGCGCTTCCTGGCTTCAGCGAAGCGGGTATTCTCTTCGACGACAGAAAGGGTGTCATCCAGAACGATGGCTTGGGAAGAGTCTTCACGAATGGCACAGCCGACAAGGGCACACCGGCACATTTGGGTGGAGTCTACTGCGCCGGCTGGGTCAAGAGAGGCCCAACAGGCGTCATCGCATCTACCATGCAAGATGCATTCTCCACTGGCGACGCGATTGCCGCCGACTGGTCCTCGGAAGCGCCCTTCCTGAATGGCGGAGAGAGTCACGGTTGGGATGCACTCAAGGACGAGGTGGACAGCAGTCGGTCCAACGTCGTGACGTGGCAAGACTGGCACAAAATTGACAGCGCCGAGAAGACAAGAGGCAGCGAAATCGGAAAGGAGAGGGAAAAGTTTACCAGCACCTCGGAAATGCTGGCCGCCGCCGCCTGAGAGCTTTGGAACAGACATGGCCGTGGCATTGTCAAATCATTGTACATTTCTTGTAATACATTGTACTAAATAGAATCTAAGACGACTTCAACTTCTCTGTAAGCTCCGGGACCTTCTCGAACAGGTCACCCACCAGACCGACATCTGCAACCTGGAAAATGGGTGCGTCGGCGTCCTTGTTAATGGCTGCAATCACCTTGCTGTCCTTCATACCAGCCAAGTGCTGAATGGCGCCCGAGATACCCACGGCCATGTAGAGCTGAGGAGCCACGACCTTTCCAGTCTGTCCGACTTGCAAACTGTTGTCGGCGTATCCGCTGTCGACAGCCGCGCGGGATGCGCCCACGGCAGCACCAAGGGAGTCAGCCAGGGGCAGCATGACCTTGTCAAACTCCTCCTTGGACTTGAGGCCGCGGCCACCCGACACGACCTTGCCGGCGGTAGCAAGGTCGGGACGGTCCGACTTGGCGAGCTCTTCCGACACCCACTCAGCAAGCGCCTCTGCCTTGGGGTCTACACCATCTTCGACAGCGGCAGACCCGCTGCCAACCTCGGCGGCGGCGAAGGCGGTACCACGGATGGTGATGAACTTGGTAGCATCGGCGGACTCGACGGTGGCGATCGCGTTACCGGCGTAGATCGGTCGCACAAAGGTGTTCTCGTTTTCGATGGCGGTGATATCGGAAATCTGCTGGGAGTCGAACAGGGCGGCGACCCGCGGCATGAGGTTCTTTCCAAACGCCGTGTGGCCTACGATGACGTGTGTGTAGCCGCCCTTCTTGATGTTCTCGACGAGAAGGGGCGCAAAGTTCTCTGCCAGTCCCTGGAGCAAAACAGTCAACAAAGGTCTACCGAATAGCCGAAGGTCCTGGCATTAGCATACCTTGTCGTAGGCGCCATTGTCGACGGCGATGATCTTCTCAACGCCGTCCACCTTTGCGGCCTCCTCTGCTACACCCTTGATGTTGCTTCCGGCGACGAAGCCATGTACGGAGCCGCCGAGTTTCTTGGCGGCGGTGACTGCGCTGAGCGAACCGTGGTTCAACTGACCCTCGCGCTGCTCGAGGATTGCCAGTGTGGACAGTAACCTCTGGAGGGCCGAGGGGCTGTATGGGCTCGCAAAGGCGGAGGCAGACTTGGGAATGCCATTGGCTGCTCTGAGAGCAGTTCTTCTCGCTGCCGAAAACATGATTTACTGTGGTGATGTGCGGAATTGTTGGTGGCCAACTCGAGGTCAACTCACTCACTAATAACGACGAGCTCGACTCTAAAGCGGCTGTCATCGGCCGTGAGCCCGAGGTAAATGATGCCGCCCGCTATCGGCTGGAAGATTGCGAGAAATATGCAGTAATGGCAGATATGTGGTTATCGTAGACACGGAACTGTAATATGTATCTATACGCATAAATTGCGTTTCTGAAGTGCAACGCCCGATCCACCTTTAGCCTGTCCTATCCCAGCCCGTCGATTGAGGGAGCTCGGACACTTTTCTCCCCCAGTGCTAGGCTACTAGGTCTCTCCCTCTCTATCCGTCTCTCTGCTCCAAGTTTCGCGACGCAGCAATTTTCCCAAACGCCAGGCGCGACTCCAGCCTTCGATTGATTCGCATCCACCACGACAATCCATTGACTTGGCCGATTTGCGACCACGTCTGGAGCCACCCCCCATCCCCCATCACCACCAACCATTGAAACGACTGTCGCTCACAGCTGTCTGGGCACTTTGCGACACGCCACGACTGCTATTGCACTCTTGGTTGATTGTTCCTTTTTAGTCGCTGGCTTTTTAGCTTCGTTGGTGTTGTAATCCTTCTTCCCCGGGTCTCGTACAAGGGCCATCAAACACAATCGCGATGGAAGAAGAGAACGTCAGCTATGGCTCGCCAGCCAACGCCGCCACGCCCGGCAGCAACCCAATTCTAGCTCAGCCGCCTCTACATGCCGCGCCCACTGGCGAGGCTGATCATTCTGAGGGTTCGTGATGAATTCCCATCTATCTGTCTTCGCGCATCCACCATCATCAAATCCAAGACGCGCCTTACTAATGACGTTGCGCATTACAGATGTCCAGATGTCCGAGGTCCAATCCGCTGCTGAGCCCAACATCAAGCAGGACAGCGCCACTCCTGCGCCTGCTGGTACTTCAGATAATCCCCTTGATGCCCCCGACGGACCTCGCGCTGAGACCGCTCTAGGCGCCAAGGAGGATGAGGAGATGGGCGACGCTCCCAAGGACGGCCAGATCGCCGAGAAGGAAGGCGAGGCTGGCGCACCTGCCGCCGGTGCCGAGGGCGCTGTGACCGAGACCAAGTCGAAAGAGAGCATAGAAAATGCCGCCCGCGAACACCTCATCTCTCAGACACATTCCATTGTCCTGCCAAGCTACAGCACGTGGTTCGACATGAACACAGTCCACAGCATCGAGCGCAAGGCTTTGCCCGAGTTCTTCAACAACCGTAACCGGAGCAAGACGTCTCATGTCTACAAGGACTACCGAGACTTTATGATCAACACGTACCGTCTCAACCCTAGCGAGTACCTGACGGTGACGGCCACACGACGAAACCTGGCTGGAGACGTCTGCGCTATCATGCGAGTGCATTCCTTCTTGGAGCAGTGGGGTCTCATCAACTACCAGGTAGGTTTGACTTGTGCTTAATGCAGAGTCTCAAAAACATACTAATGTGTTCCGTACAGGTTGATGCCGACCAGAGGCCATCGCCAGTCGGCCCCCCATTCACGGGCCACTTCCAGATCATCTGCGATACTCCTCGTGGCCTTCAAGCGTGGCAACCTTCCGCCGATCCCATTGTCGTGGACGGCAAGAAGAACCCCGACACGGATCAAAAGGCTGCTGCCACCCCAACGGCTGCTGGCGAGCGCAACCTGGAAATCGGTCGCAACATCTTTGAAGCTAGCGCCAAGGGCAAGCAGCTCAATAAGACCGAGTCAAAGACCAATGGCGAGGCCCCTGCTACCAATGGCACCGCGAGCGCCACGCCCGACGCCGAAGAGTTGACCAAGAAGCCCATTGCCAAGGTCAACTGCACGAACTGCGGTGTTGACTGCACTAGAGTCTACTACCACCTGCCAGAAGCTCAAGGTGCCAACAAGGCCAAGAATGACGTGTGCCCTAGCTGCTACCTCGATGGCCGCATTCCTCACAACCAAACCAACAACCAGTACACCAAGCTGGAGAACCCCACCTACTCGGCAGTATTGGATCGCGATGCTCCTTGGTCAGATGCAGAGCTGTTGCGTCTGTTGGAAGGTCTCGAGAAGTACGACGATGACTGGGCTGAGATTGCAGAGCACGTTGGCACCCGGACAAGAGAAGAGTGTGTGCTCCAGTTCCTCCAGCTCGACATTGAGGACAAGTACCTCGACTCGGAGGCACCAGTTCATGCACCCACTGGCCTTGGTCTGTTGGGAAGCCATGGCGGACAGCTTCCATTCAGCAAAGCTGACAACCCTGTCATGTCGGTCATTGGCTTCCTGGCAAGTTTGGCGGATCCCAAGAGCACAGCCGCAGCCGCGAAGCAATCGGTTGAGGAGCTCCGGGCTGGTCTCAGAAACAAGATCGAGGGTGCTGAGGAGAAGCCCAGTGAGAAGGGCAAGGAGAAGATGGGCGATTCGATGGAGATCGACATCAGACAAGAGACGACCACCACCACAACCACGACGACGACTACAACAGCCGCCGCAAGCATCCCGCTTGCCATGATGGCTGCCCGCTCCGGCGGACTGGCTTCTCACGAGGAGCGTGAGATGAGCCGTCTTCAGAGCGCGGCCGTCAACGTGACGCTCCAAAAAATGGAACTCAAGCTCAAGTACTTTGATGAGATGGAGAGCATCTTGCAAGCCGAGAGACGCGAGCTCGAGCGAGGCCGCCAGCAACTGTTCCTGGATCGTCTCGCGTTCAAGAAGCGAGTGCGGGACACGCAGGAGGGTCTCAAGACAGCAGTCAACGGCGACATTAAGATGAGTGGCCTTGACTCGCAAGGCTTGACTTTTGCAGTGACTCCGGCAGTTGGATCGGTACAGCCATTGGGTGCTGATGGTCAGATTAAGAGCTACGAGGCATAATGGTAGTAACCAACTCGACTATTTTCTCCTACAAGCAAAAGTCGAACATGAGTTCATTGGGAGCGGCGAAAGGATAATTTCGAGGCGGACTGGTCAGGTTCTTGATTGTTTCTTAGGCGTTTTTAAGGTCGGCCCAAATGGCTACCGCTGGCATTCCTCGCAGTATCAATGTATGTTTTGTAGATTCCTGTGTACCACCACAAAGATGTTATAAATAAAGTCAGCTTGGTTGGTAAAGACAGAACTACAGTGGCGAAGAATGGAACAGTTCTGATATGCTGACGTCCATGGATGCTGGTGTTGAGTGAATTCTACATGGTCTCCTTGCTTTCGTGTTTTTATTGAACTTCCCACTCGCTCACGTATTGGATGTTATCCCTCCAATCCTTGGTGGCCGCTTCCGAGTCGAGTTGCCGCACGTTGTTCTTTGCGCGTATCTCCCCCGGCACGTCGCCCGGCACCTCGGTCCTCTTGATCATGGCCTGCAGCCTGGCCTCCTCGCGCCTGCTGTTCAGCATGTCCTGCTCCTCGGCCGCGGCCTCCATCCGGTGCTCCGTCTCGATGCGCAGCTGCAGGCCCTGCCGCGCCCGCGTCGTGAAGCCGTAGTCGGCCGAGAAGAACATGGCCTCCTCCATGTCGCGCCCGACGGCGTCCTCGTCCAGGTCCTTGGCGCTCTCTCGTCGGACTCTTGTTTTCCTGCCGAATTCGTCTCCCGTGTCCTGCCCTGACTCGTTGTCTTCCGGCCGAGAAGCGTCTGAGGCGTACGTCGGGTCTGAGTCGGAGTCGGTCTCTGATATTAGATCGTCGCCAGCAGCAGCAGAAGTCCTAGCGGTGGTTTCTTTTTGTTGTTGCTGTTGCTGTTTGGAATATCCGAGCGCCTCCTCGACGTCGTGGTAGGACATGACGTGCTCCTCGTCGCTCTCGTCGCTGTCGTCGTCGACGTCGCGGTCGTCATCTTCCCCGTCTTGTTCTTCTCCCAGCTCCTCGCGAGCCGACTCGTCGGCCGTTTCAGCCTCGTCCCGCACGACGTCGAGGCGGAGCCGCCGCGGGGCCCGGGCCCAGAAGTCGCGGCGGCTAATCGCCCGCAGATGGAGCGAGTCCACGGCGGCCTCGACGTCCCGGGCCTTGACCAGCGCCTGGGCGCCCGGCATGTACTGCCGCTGGGCCTTGAGGCGCGCCCCGGCCATGAACAGGGCGCTCGCGACCAGGCGGCGGGTGACGCTGGCGGCGAGGGCGTGGAAGTCGGACAGCGCCGTGGCCCGGATCGACGGCGGCTCCTCGGACACGTACCGCCAGTTGTAGTCGGGGATGGCCGAGTTCATGAATAGCCGGTCCGACAGCCGGAGCCACGCGCGGGCGTGGAAGAAGTCGAGAAACGGCATGTCCCGCTCGTCCGCGTCCTTGGCGCCATCTTCGCGTGCGTTGTCGCGCGTGATGAGCCACCGGTCGCCCCAGCGCTTCTCCTCGGCCGAGGCCTCGTAGCCGTCCTGCCGGAGCGACAGGTCGTCGGCGGCGCCCTCGAGGGCCGCCTCGCACTCGCGGCTCAGCTCGGCGGCGGCGGGCACCTCGGCGGGGCGCAGGGTCCTCTGGCGCAGGCCGCGGCGGTCGCGGCGCTGCCGGGCCCGCTCGGCGAGCAGGAGCACGAGCTGGCGCACCTCGAGCGGGCCCTTGGACCCGACGCGCGCCGCGATGCCGGGCGCGTCGTCGCGGCCCAGGCGGCCGAGCGCCGCGAAGAAGGCTTCTTTTTCCGCGGGCGACCAGCGCACGGCGCCGACCTGCGACGGCCGCAGCGCCAGGTCCGCGCTCTCGGCCGCGGCCACGTCGGCCGCCACGAGCGACGCCGCCGCGTCGGCGACGTCCTGGTTTAGCACGCCCAGGTACTCGGGGTTGAAGGGGCGGCGCTGGCGCTTGAGGGGCGCGCCGGCGTACGGCGGGAGATGGTGGGCGTCTTGTTGTTGGTGCCGCCTTCGTTTCCGCGGGGACCTGCCTCCTCCCGGTGACGGTGATTCTGCGCCCGTCGAGTCCCGGATATCGTCTGCGCTGTAGTAGTCGTCGGCGGAGGCGGCGTGTCTCCTCTCCTGAAGGTGACGACGCGGCTCCACGTCCAAGTCTTGCTCCTTCATATCACGCTCTGACAGTACGCCGGAGTCGAGGTCGCTCGGGACGTAGTCATCTTCATCTGAAATATTGACCATCTTGCCGGCGCTTCTGGTGCTTCTTGTCCAGATACCGGCAAGTGCCTCTTTGCCCGAGAGACCAAGTTCCCAAGCTGATCTGCGACTTCCTGTTGACGATCTACTCAGACGTGTCGTGTTCTATCGAATGCCATTCCGGGTCAGAATTTTGAGAATTCTTTTTTGAGAACCAAAGACAATTTGAGTAAGTCAATATCTGCTTCACCAAAAATGGTGAAGAAACGAGTTTGCTATGGAATATCAGTCATTACTGATTCAATACCAAGGGGAGAATCTGGTGCTCACTGTGGTTTGTTGAAAGGATTTGGAACAGAGTATGACTGCCGTTGTAGTATTCGTAATAAAACTTGTGTAAGTGAGTTTGCATCGGGATGAAGGACGTTTGTCGTTGACAGTGAAGAGTCGACAATTTTTAGCACTAGAGTCTGATGGGTGCACGACCTATCAAGAATCCGATACTTCAAGAGATTTCAGACCCTTTTGTGAGCAACGTTTCCGGATCATTGACTGACTTGATCGTTGCGCTCGAATGAAATTTGCGAGATCTTTCATCACAAAAATTTTTGAGCTGATAAAGAGGTCACAATAGAGTCGATATGTGTCTGCGAAGGTTGGCGGTTGGAACGTTTGATGTATTTTGGTGCATTGGCAGACGCTGGGGGATCGAATTGTTAGCGGGCCAAACCGCTGGAAGTTTGTGATCAGCGCCTATTGCCGGAGCTGAAGGCCCACTCGAAACACCACTGGAGCTTGAGCAAGCTTCCCCCTTCCCAGGCAGTAAAGAATCACTTGACGTTCATCATGAACCTGCCGGGAATACAGAATTGATCGAAGTTTTCCGATCAGAGATATAAAAACAAATTGTGAAATCTCCTCACAGCCAAAGTTGCTTCTTGTACGTCTTGGTAACATGCCAGTAAATATACCCGACCTATATCCGATCAAAAGACTGCTAACCTATGTCATCTATGATAGTCATTAAGGCGACAAAAGAAAGACTCTGACTCGTCCATCCTCATTTCTTGGTGTTGATGTTTGAGAGTACCAGTCGTCAATCACAACTAGAACCCTTTCAATTCTGGTATCAAGTCCACGCGGCAAACCTGCTATAAACTATCAAGCCACCTTGAAGTTTTTGACACTCCAAATTTCCCCTTTGTTAATTTGATTCGGCACCTACTGCTGGCTGGCCAGCAGAAGCAAAAATCGATTGCGTACTTCTCTCTATACTATCATAAGCACGTGACGACGTGCCAATTGATTCTTTTTGTATTCCGCTGTCAGTTCCATCTCCCTGCCCTAGTATTTCCAGATAGCTGACAGTCCGTGACAGAAGTTTGATTCCATTTCAGGAGACGGCCGCCAAACGGTTGTGCCATGTTGGGGGGCCGCATTCTTCGGCGCTTGTCGAGACCAACTTGCAGACTTGCACAGGCGGCGACTGTCGTCCAAAGCCGCCATCCTGGCTCGACGAGGCCCAGCTTCATCAGGCTGGTAGCCAGCCAGGCCGAGGCCGCCGTCGCGACAGAGGCGCCGGCGATACGGCCCGTCGGGGGCGGCAGCCATGTTACCCTCCGCAAGTACCAGGAGGAGTGCATCCAGGCGGTGCTGGCCTCCCTGGAGCAGGGACAGAAGCGCATCGGCATCTCGCTGGCCACGGGCGCCGGCAAGACGGTCGTCTTCACCCAGCTGATCGACAGGATCAAGCCTTCCGCTGCCCCTGCCTCGTCTAGACGCCGCGGCGCCGACCAGACGCTCATCCTGGCCCACCGCCGCGAGCTGGTCGAGCAGGCGGCCAGGCACTGCACCAACGCCTACCCCGACAAGACGGTCGACATCGAGATGGGCAACATGCACGCCTCGGGCACCGCCGACATCACCATCGCCAGCATCCAGAGCATCACGTCGGGCGACCGGATGAGCAAGTTCGACCCGCGGCGGTTCAAGCTCGTGCTGGTCGACGAGGCGCACCACATCGTGGCGCCGGGCTACCTGCGGGCGCTGGGGCACTTTGGCCTGGACCGCAAGCGGCCCGACTCGCCGGCGCTGGTCGGCGTCTCGGCCACCTTCTCCCGCTTCGACGGCCTGCGGCTCGGCGCCGCCATCGACGAGATCGTCTACCACAAGGACTACGTCGACATGATCGGCGAGCGCTGGCTCTCGGACGTCGTCTTCACCACGGTCGCGTCCACGGCCGACCTCTCGCGCGTGCGCGCCGGCGGCAACGGCGACTTCCAGCCCGCGGACCTGTCGCGCGTCGTCAACACGGCCCAGGTCAACGACATCACGGTGCGCAGCTGGGCCGCCAAGGCCGCGGGACGGCGCTCGACGCTCGTCTTCTGCGTCGACCTCGCGCACGTCTCGGGCCTGACCCGGGCGTTTCGCGACCGCGGCGTCGACGCCCGCTTCGTCACGGGCGACACCCTCAAGGCGGAGCGCGGCGAGCGCCTCGAGGCCTTCAAGGCCGGCGCCTTCCCCGTGCTCGTCAACTGCGGCGTCTTCACCGAGGGCACCGACATCCCCAACATCGACTGCATCGTCCTGGCCCGCCCGACGCGGTCCCGCAACCTGCTCGTGCAGATGATCGGGCGCGGCATGCGCCTGCACAAGGACAAGACCAACTGCCACGTCATCGACATGGTCTCGAGCCTCGAGACGGGCATCATCACGACGCCGACGCTCTTCGGCCTCGACCCGGGCGAGCTGGTGAGCGGCGCGTCCGTGGACGACATGCAGAGCCTCAAGGACCGGAAGGAGGCCGAGGCCGAGAGGGCGGCCGACATGGCCAACTCGCCCGACAAGCCCCAACAAGCACCGGACGGCAGACTCGTCAAGAACCTCACCTTTACAGAGTACGACTCGGTCTTTGACCTCATTGCCGATGCCTCGGGGGAAGAGCAGATCCGGACGATCAGTCAATACGCCTGGGTGCAGGTGGGAAAAGACCGGTATATCCTGTCGGCTCCCAGTGGGACATACATCAGGCTAGAAAGGGATGAGGCCGCCACTGAGGGGGAGCCGAGCTTTGCCGCTTGGGAAATCAGGATGCTGCCGCAGGGCACGGCATCCAAATCACCGTACGCGACGCCCCGGCGACTCCTCGAGGCCACGACGTTTACTGATGCCGTGCATGGAGCGGACAAGTACGCCTCGGAAAAGTATCCCAACAATTTTATATCCCGGCGGATGCGATGGCGAAATGGCCCGGCCACCGAGGGGCAGCTGAAGTTCGTCAACAAGCTGCGCGCCGAAGACGATCAGCTGACGTCGGAAGACATCACCATGGGCCAGGCCTCCGACATGATCACCAAGGTCAAACACGGGGCACGCGGGAGGTTTGCCGCGATTGATGCTACCAAGCGCCGCCAGCAGCGCAAGGCCACGATCGCGGAGCAGCAAAAGGAGAAGAGACGGTTGAGGGAGGAAGTATCTGTAGGGCCATTGAGTGTATAATATTCGAGGAAATTCCCCAATCATCGTTGAAAAAGCCAGTCACGCAAGGTCTCTCCCACATCAGAGACTAGATTGTATATTAGCATGATGAAATACAGCAGTATAATAGACGTCAAAACATAACCGTTTTTACCAAAATCTTTTCATATTGATTGATAGACCTTTCTCGGCCCTTAAACTTCCTATGATATGCTCATTCTCTCCTTTTGAACGCCATTCCAGGTCCTTTGGCAAAACCTCCTTTCCATCCGGACAATATAATAGCAAACATGCTAACAGACATCTGCGGGCCGCGAATACTTCCCTTCCATTTCTGCTTCCATCAAAACACAAATCCTCAACACAACTTCCAATGCCAAAATAGTTCAAACTCTCTCGTCTCGCAGATATTCCGTGCCGCTGTGGGCTCCTTGATGGACATTTGCAGCAGATCAAGAGTCACTCAACTTGCGCTTCTTGTTCTGCTTTGCTTCCTCCTTTGCTGCTCTTGCTTCCTCCCTGGCTGCCCTCTTGTTCTCCTTTTCTTCCTCCTTTGCTGCTTTCTCAGCTGCTTTCTGAGCTGCTTTATCAGCTTTGGCTTGAGTCTTTGCCTCGGCAATCGCACGATCTTCTGCTACAATGCCAGCTGTTGTAGGTTATTAGTGATAGGTTCTCAAGTCCTTCCATCAAAGCACCCTCAAGTAATACTTACCGGCACCCCATTGTCCTTCTTGCGTCCAATCGCTGGAGCATGCGATACACTGTGCCGTTCTTCCATAGCCTTCGTGGTAGGCGGTCAAAATGTTGAAGCATCTCTGGTGAGCCTTGACGTTGCAGTCGGAGCATTCCACGGTGGCCTTCGCGGTCTCTGCCATGTTTTGGAAGCAGACAGGACAATTTCCATTGGCCAAGAGGCCAACATTGCATTCCGAAATTGCTTCAGTGGGTGATGCTGCCACGATAGGCTCGAAGAACTGCTCAAGTTCTTCCGGCAGGAATGCGTTTTGCCAAACGAGAGGCTCCTGAACCTTGAGAACATTGACCAGGACAGCTGCAAAGGTCAACGAATGAGACGATATTATAGGACTAGGAATCATACCATAAATATGCTTGCAATGCTGCTCTTGGGCATGATACATCTAAATCGATGTCAGAGAGACGGGCACAAGGTGGAGTAGTGGATTCGGGGCGTTACCTTGGCCGAGCAGTCGCAGTTTGGCATCTTGGAGATGCTGACGTGGTATTCAGAGCCGTCGTTCCTGTCGTTGACCACGAGAAACTCAATGGATTGACCGCCAAACTTTTGTTCTCCAGCACTGTCTCTCAGGCTGATCAGGCAAATGGCCTCTTGTTTGATGACTTCCATCTTCTTGTGATAGGCGTGGTCAGGACCTTCGAGCCACTTCTTCTTGCGCTTCTCGCCGCTGGCACTCTTGCCCTTTCCAACGATGTTGCTCACTAGACGACAAACCCAATGTCAATGACTTCGGTTGCGCATGATCCTGACAGTACGTCGGGGTGCAATGACTTCAGTCTGTAGAGCGGGATGAAGACTTGAAACGCAAGTGGGACATGATGTGAAAGTAAAGGAGTGCTTACTGTCCTCTGCGGGTGGCAGCTTCTCGGGCTCCTTGTAGTCCGTGAGAACTTGTCTCAGGGTCTCAACAGTTCCGCTGGAAGAAACTATAAGTTGCGTTATTAGACATGTTGGAATAGAATCGTTGTGTGATGCTTCAAGAAATGTCTGGTCTGAAGAGAAGACACTAGTCGACAAGAACTGCCAGTGAATGAACTTACTGTCGCGGTAGCCACATTCCTCTTTGAGCACTGCGTACTTGATCTTGCTCCAGTCGGTGTCATCCGGCAGGGGACCGGTGCCAATGGCATAAGTGGCCTTGCCTTTGCGAAGGAGGCGGGTGAGCTCAGGCGGATACTCGGGACCCTTGTACACCATGATGCCGGAGTATTATGGTACTGGAGGGATCTTGCGGGTGCAGCCTTGTATGTGAAAGAATCAATGCTGTTGTAAGGTCCAGAACAGATCGCGAAGAAGTAGACGGGAGAAGAGAAAATGGGGGAAGGGAAACTCTCTCAGGCGAGAAATGCAGATATTGCCGAGACTGGCTGGAGATTTCTGGTCGAGGAAAGGAGCAAGAAAATTAAAGAACTTCCGCCCCTTCGTTTGTGTGCCAGAAATGGTTGGTAGGTCGTGTCTGGAAGGTGCCCTGGAGAAATTGAGTCAAATAGTTCCTTCCACTTCAACTTGAAACAATCCTAGGCAGAAACCTCAACTTTTTTGGATGGACTCCATTGGGCGCAGATTCGAGGAGACTACGACGCAATGGCTTGTAGGAAATTGCTCTGGAAGTTCGTTTGACCACCAGGCTGACTATCCAGACTGGATTGTGACCACAGGTGTTGGCTTTGTCCAACCGGGTTGAATAATTTCCTTGGACGTTCTTCTTGACTATCAAATATCCCTATCTAGTGCACTTGGTAAAAATGTGTGAAAAATATACTGGGCTATTTCGTGAAATTCCATCACCTCAAGTGCAACATACATGTAAAGCGGCTGTGGAAGCTACCATCGAATGACTAACCGGACAAATTGACAACATCTCAAGCAAATAGGTAACATGTAAAGCACTTGACTGTCTCTTGACTACCTCGGTTCAAATTTTTGAGACGATATTGTACTCTGTGTTTGCCAGTCGAGTTTGACGATTCGAAAAATGGCAACAATTTGTGAATGCAAGGGCAGCAGTGGCGGCACTTGCTGTTCAGCAGATTCACGTATGCAGCATTAAACCGTCACGAAAATACCAATGGATATGTACCCATTCAAGATATTGATGTATGGTCCAAGTCTTATGTCTGATCATTGCAGATAGTCGCTGCTGTCTCGCTTGCTTCTCTGTATTTTTGTTCGATTGGCTCTATGGGTATCTAGGCTGCTCAAGCTACCACAAGAATTGATATCAACAATGACGAAATCTAATCCGCAAGCAGATCAACGCCGACGCCCCGCAGAGCCTCGACAGCCCAGTCCGGATACTCTGCCTTGTTTGAATACAAATCTGCGAAAAACTGTCTCAGGAACGCTGGGTACCTGTCCTCGATTACGGCGTTTCGGACATCTTCCATCAAGTGTAGTTGATACCAAACGTTGTGTATGCTGAGCAAATGTGCTGCAACTGTCTCCTTGCCTGTGTTGTGGTGGACAAAGGCCCTTGTGACCTTGATGCTGCCCTCCCCTGTTCTACAACAGATGCAACCACAGCCCTCTTCGAGAGGGCCAAAGTCGAGGGCATACTTGGAGTTCTTGATATTCAAGACGCCGTGCTTTGTTATGGCATTGCCAAACCGAGCCGTCCTCGTGGGCCACACACAGTCAAACATGTCGGCGCCCAGCGCAACACACACGACCAAGTCCTCGGGGTAGCCGATACCCATCACGTACCTGGGCTTCAGCTCGGGCAGGAGTTCGGTGCACGTCGCCACGACACGACAAAAGTCGGCCTTGGCCTCGCCGCCGCTCAAGCCGCCGATTGCGATGCCGGGCGTGTCTCGGGCGACCATTTCTTTGCAGCACTCGCGGCGCATCTCGGTGTCGAGACCGCCCTGGATGATACAGAAGAGATTCTGCCGATCCGGGTTCTTGTGCGCCGCGATGCAGCGGTCCAGCCAGCGCACACTTCGGTCCATGGCCTCACGCATTCGGGCCTTGTCCGGCGAAGTGGTGACGAGGACGTCATCGAGCTGCATCATTATGTCGCTGCCAATGGTATTTTGCAACGAGATGGAATGCTCCGGAGTCAAGAGCATGGGAGTGCGGTCGTGCGGGCTGAGAAATCGCACGCCTTCCTCCGTGATGGTGGCCAGGGACAGCAAGCTGACCATCTGGAATCTATTGGCAAAGCCAGGTTAGCCAAGATCAAGTTTGCCAGTGGTCATCGACCAAGTCGCATCTGAGATGGATCATCGTACCCGCCACTGTCCGTAAGGATATTGCGGTTCCAGCCTTGCAGCTTGTGTGCTCCGCCAATGGCCTCAAGGGCATCCTGACCTGGCTTCAGGCCGAGGTGGTAGGTGTTGTTGAGACAAAGACGGCATCCCGTCTCTTCCAGCTGCTCCGGCGTCAAACCCTTGAGTGAAGCCTGGGTTGCCACGGGCATGAAGATCGGAAGCGGTACCGAGCCATGTGGTAGGGTGAGGAGAGAAGCGCGGGCCCGGGTTGTCTATAATAGGTTCACTCGTATTAGTGGTGGTCTGTATAACAGTATTGTCGGGCAGTAACCCACTCGGTGCTGGGGAAACCGGTGGGCAGAGTTTGGGCAGCGTGGAGTTGTTTTCTTACGGAGCAGCGCGCAATCAAATCAAAAGTCAGGGCAGCAGAGGACTGCGAGGCAATGACGTTGGCCATCTCCTCCAGCATGACCCTATGTCGGGTCGTGGGGTCAAGGCTGAGATTGATAGGTAGGAGTGGCGGGCAGGTCAAAGGTTGGCGTATGTACAGAGTAGTATTCAGTACTTTTCCTCCCCTGGACGTCTTCTTCTCATGGGCGTGTGGGTCAGCAGAGGCAGACAGACCCTGGGCCCGGCACCGAGAAAAGATTGTTCTGCGGGTAATCTGAGATAGAGCTGAGCAAGCCTGCCACCATCACCCTTGAATGTTCGGCTGTTCCGCTGCCACTGTCGGTGCTTGCAGGTAGGCTAGGCTAGTGACCGTTGCGGTGTTGCACGATCGATGCCGCGAGATAGAAAGAAAGTGGGTTTGGGTGTTGTTAGTTGGTGTCTCTTCCAAATAAACGTTACCCTTTTCTCCTCTTCCCCAGTGAATACAGCAGCGCCGGCTGAGGTGAAAAGACCGTGAATATTTGGTCTGGTGACTGATTGAACAGCATAAAATTAGGGAGCCTGCTGGTGCATTTTGACAAACTGCACTTTCACACGCACTACACCAAAGAAAATCAGATGAAATCTGAGGCTGTCCATGCTTGCGAAGGCTCCGGGCTGAGCCGAGCTACATTCAGATTAGCGGCCTTCTAGAAAGCTGTCCAGGGAACCTAGCGCATTTCCTTAGGGATGGGCTTGACAAGGAAATCAGCTCCTTGGTCCAAGACTCGATTCGCAAGCCCATCTCCAGCGCGGAATACAAGATGCACTTATTACTTGGACACGCCTCACATATGGAGATTCATAACCACCTCAACTTACTCATAACTTATTCGCTGGTAATATAGGCACACTTACCCAATTGTCAGGGGTCCCGTAGGGCCAAGAAATGCAAGATCGGGAGTCTACGGGGCCAGGGTCATAAGCCGCAACAGCTTTTCCGAAAGAGACCTGGTCAACTCTTCTTCTTTTGGCAATTGGCAACGGGTCCAAACTTACTTTAAGCGTGACACGCATCGCTGCGCCCGCGTAAATCGCAAAAAGATCGTACGATAATGGTTGTTCTCGCCTGTCCCTCCCCTTCAAACTCTTCCCGCGGTCCTGTCTGCTCGAATAGGAAGCGATGCGGCGGCCACAATTCAAGCAACCCGTCGATTGACACCCCCCAGCCGAGTCAGCCAGGGATGAATTCCGCAGATCTGGACGACAGGGTCACGCAATAGAGCAGGGAACAAAAAAAAGCAACCACTGAGTGAGTTGTTAAAAAGTGAAGCATGGTGCAGCAAACCACAACCATATCCAACAGATAGACCAACACTTTCAACACCGGCCTTCCCTCTATTCGCTTAAGGTCGTGTCATTCCAGGAGAAACTGCATCACTACTCAAGTGAGTACACTCACCCAGCCTGCCAGGCAGACCATCAAACAAAGTTCGACCTAATCATTGGGCCGCCGTCATTCTATTCGAGCCCTCAGAGACCATCCATTCTTCTTTCATCTGTCACCCCCCGGTCTAGACATCTACCTGGATCATCCATTAAAGGCTATAGCTGACCGAGGCGTACGGGGACTTCTCGTAGGCGTGGCATGCAGGGGTCACCCTTTCATATTTTCGACATCCATGGCCTGACCGATCTGGTCGCCGTGTAAGAAGGGTAACATCTGCTACCTACTCCGTACTTTGAAAAATCCCGAACGCCCAATATTATTTCAACTTGCCCCCACCTACCCGGAGCCCTGGCAACCCAAGTTTTGCTATACTATCTAGAGGTAACCCATCTTCGTCCTGTCCTGTGCCTCTTAAAGGCTTCATCGTACGACAAATGTCTTGAGCCAGTACCCATTGGGCCATCCAACTCCTATACTCTCTTGACCTGGACACCTGATTCGCTCCGCTGCTTTGCCAATATTCCCAAGGCGCCATGTCGCAACTTTCCTCGTTCCACCTCTTCTCTGAACTGCCGGCCGAGATACGGCTGGAGATATGGCAGCACAGCTGCTCCCAGCCACGAGTGGTGGAAGTCAGCTACGACGCCGAGCTGGACCAGTGCACGACGGCCACGCCGCAGCCCGCCGTCCTGCAGGCCAGCACCGAGTCCCGGCGCGAAGGCCTGCGGATATACAGGCCGCTCTTCGGCACCTCGACGCACCCGGCCGGCATCTACTTCCACCCGCAGCTCGACACGCTGTACATCCCGCGGCCGCCGGCCATGGGCTACGACGACAACGCCCGGGACTTTGCCGAGCTGTGCACCGGCGCCGCCGAGGTCGTCAACCTGGCCCTCGACCACGTCAACCCGGCCGTCCGCCGGCCCTGGGAGACGTACAACAAGTACGCCCTCATGTCGAGCTTCCCCAAGGTCATGGAGGTCTACCTCGTCCTCGACTCGGCGGCCAACAACAACGGCAGCTGCGATCACCCCGACGGCAGGAGGGCGACTACTAACGGGCACGCCGGTTTCATCAAGCTGGCCGAGCCGCTGGGCGACCCCACGGAGATCTGCAAGCTACTCCAGGACGTCAAGATGTCGTTTGCGTACGAGGTCGGCGCCGACTTTGAGGCGGCGGAGAGCAAGGCCGAGGGCGTGCCGGAGCCGCCGGTCTTGGTCCTCAAGGCCAAGGTCGAGACCGACTATCTCCGACTGCTATGATGCAGTGGGACGCACGACAAGGTTACGCGGTGGTCACTGCGTGTAGGAGCACTCAAGACTGAAGACCTCTTCAGCGGAGAAATCGAAGAAACAACATTGGGCTCTCGAATGGTGAAAAATTAATGAAGTGGCCTGGAAGCTCTCCAAGCTCGGAGAGATCATGTCTGCGGAAACATCATGAACGACATGGTTGAGAGCTGTAATGAGGCCACTCATTCAATGGGTCCGATGATCATAATGATCCTGGGCTTGTGGTCGCGTGTACGACCGTGTACAAAAGAAATTGGAATTTTCAAAGCAAATAATGGGTTGCATATGGGAAAGAAGCATTGGGATAAGGGGAGTTCATACCCAGTCATTTAATCATATATGGTTTTTGGGCAGGTGTTTGGTCATGCCGGCGTTCGAGTGAGTTTTTGTTGCTGTAGATAGCATTAGCAGTCATTGACTGTACAAAATGTTTAATGAATGAGAACTTACATATTCCCTTCATATGAGTGATCGAGCCTTGAGCATTCATATTCCAGCTGCTCTATCGATGGGCTCGGGCAAAGTTACAACGTCAACAAATATTTGCATGTGTTAAGACAGACCTACATTACGCATGCCAGATAACTATAAGCTTTCCACGCATAGCCCATCCCGTTTTGTTCCTTCAACTGCCTTCAATCGTCTAAGTGAGAGAGATGGTCGGCATTCAAATATATGTGTAGCAGCATCACGATCATGTTTCCAGATTCCTGATGACCTGATGAGAGGTCAAGCGATTATTAAATGCTGCTCAAGTATTAGGTGCATTTATCGATTCCGCAACACACCAATAGATATAGAGTTTTGAGAAGGAGGAAAAGAAAAGAAGGCGAACGATGAATCCCACTAAGAACCCGTGGCACAGCTTCGATATCACATATTTAAAAATCCAGAAATCCATAAACATCCTCGTGTTCAACCATGTCCTGCAAACTTGCTCGCCATGATTACTAACTACCAGACAGAAACTCCTCTTGTTTCTTCCGAGTCAACAAAGCATTGATTTTATCCAAAGAACCACCCCGACCTGTTTCATAGTACCTTGGCCAAATCTCCACCATCGTGCCTGCCTGTTTGTTATGCAAACGGAGTCATCAAACGACCGGCCGTTGTTGCCCGCAGTAACTCTGTAGGTTCCCGCCAGGGACGACGAAACCACGACCTCATTGTCGTCGCTAACGCAGCGATTTTCCAACCAAGAAAACAAGCAACTCCAATGGGGGTGTGGTCCAGTGGTAGGACATTCGCTTCGCAAGCGAAGGGTCCCGGGTTCAAACCCCGGCATCTCCATTCTTTCCTTTTTTTTTTTGCCTATATTTTTGATAGGCCAGTTTATCCGTTTGCGTTGGCTGTTTACTCAGGCTTCTGCAATGCCACTTGTTTTTGTGTTCTCTTTTGATAGGTTGTTTATTTCTTTCGACATGGTATATTGGGTCTCTTAGGTACTGATCATATATTACTTAAGCAGTACTACCACGATTCTTAACGTATTAACTACTTTGTAGGTCAGTAGTTTTTGTCCACTATACATGATCCATGGTTCGTGTAAATCGAGTATGAATTTTTGCCAAGTTTGGTTATTATACAATAGCCTTCATGCCTATGAAATAGATAGCTCTAGCTTCCCTTATATTCTTCATTTGGTATCACCTTTTCGTGTCACAAGTTCCGGTCATGCCTTATGGGTAGAGCGTCACGACTATGGGCTTTCATATGGTAGTTCACTGATTATATTTGTGGGCCTTCTTGGGTTGCTCCCTATGGATGGATATGTTCTATCATCCTTTCCACGAACGGTCAATATCATCATCAACCTGCAGCATGACGCCTGCTCATCGATAACCATTTATCAAATGTCCCTGCCCCCTCCATCAAGCACAACGACTGACCCTCTATTCCTCCGAAACCTGGAGACCCTCGCGCAGGCCCTCAACCTTGAGCTCCTCGCCCGTGGCACGCTTGTAAATATCTCGCACATCGTCGGTGGTGGTCTCAAAGTGCGAAGTGGCATCGTAGCTCTTGGAGATGAAGACGTTGTCCTTGCTGCCGTCCTCAAGAGGCTCGTACAGCGGGATGGGGGCACCCTAAAGACAATACTGTTAGTGATACGACAGCCAGTATACATGCAAATATGAGGACTTACCAGGAATTGCTCCTCGATCTGGCCGAGACGCTCCAGACCAGCCTGCAGCTCAACGTGGTGGTTTGCCGAAGTCTCGGCAATGGTCGAGACAATGGCAATGTAGTAGCCCTTGGGGCAGACGTTGTGTGCCGAGGAAATGCAAGCGACGTAGATGTCGTTCTTGCGTCCGACCTGGGACTGGGGAATGATGAGCTGTGCCGAGTCGGCATCGCCGGTGCCGGCCAGGGGGTGCTTCAGCACGCAGATGGCCTTCAGGACATGGCCGACAACCTTGACCTTCTGGGGGAAGTAGCTGGGGTCACCAAGGATGAACTTGGCCTTGGTCTCGAACTTCATCTCGGGCTCAATGCCGCCCATGGTGGCCTTGATACCAACGGCCTTGCCGCCCTCGTACAGAACCTCGTCGACGGAGGTGTTGAGCATGTAGGTACCTCCGTAGATGGCCGACAGGCGGGCGAAGCCCTGAGGAAGCTCGCCGAGACCGTAGAGAGGGTAGATGTAAGGGGACTTTCCGTAGCGAGCCACCGAGTTTCCGTAGAGGCGGATGCGCTCAAGGGCCTCGGGGGCCTTTCCGCTGGCAGTGAGGTAGCTGTCGTCGAGGTAGAGGGCCATGGCGTGGCCGATGAAGTCGCGAGTGCCAGTCTCGAGGCCGAACTTGTCGTAGACATCCTTCATGGAGGCCGAGGACAGGTCAAGACCTAGGTTTCACGTGTCAGTCGATACAGTTTGCAGTCTGGTGGAAAGCACAGTATACTCACCCTTGTGTGTGCTGGCATCCTGGGCGTCGAAAGTACCCACCCACTCGATAAAGCTCTTCATACGGCGCTTCTCGAAGATGCCCATCAGAGGCGACCGCAGAGCCTCGGCGGCATCTGAGGGGACCTTGGCCACGGTGGCCTTGGAAGAGGCGCCTTGCTGGACGAAGCTGCCGGCGACCTGCTTGAACTCGAGGTAGCGGGTGACATCGGTGGAGACCAGAATGTTGGTCAGCTCTCCGGACGACATCAGCAGCTTGGGCACCAGGTCGATGTTCCAGTCTGCGGGACGGCCATATTTCTCCCAGGGCTTGGTGCCCTCCTGGTAGTTTCCATACTTCTTGAAGAGCTGTTTGGCATCGTCTTAGTGTCTTGTTCCATGTTCTATGTGTTGGGTCGTGGTAGAGATGGGTGAGGTTGGTCACGGATAGGGGTTAGGGGGTTCGAGCTCGGCGAGCTGTCACCGGGAAGACAAGGATCGTACCGTCTCGAGGTTCACCGAAGCCGCCTCTCTATAGTAAAGCTCGTCAGTGGGCGTCTCAAGGTAATAGTAAGGAGACGTAGGAAGCGTTACTCACCCTCCGTAGTGGTCGTTACGGTCAATGTGCAGCACCTTCTTGCCCTTGACACTGAGCACACTAGATTACACCATGCTGGTCAGCTCGCTGCTCCCGGCTTTTGCGAAAGCATCGATATTCAACCTACCCAGAAAGAATACACTCGGTCAGACCTGCGATTTGCTTGCGCGTCAGCCGTCATGTCCGTAGCAGCGATGTTGCTGTTGTTCTTCTTCTTCTCCTGCTCTCAGCCGTGCCAGAGCTCCCGACCCCACCAAGGAGGCACACGGAAGAGCAGCAGCACAGCAGAACTGCGGTGCGGGGCAGCAACTCACCGGTGCCGAGCACAATGACATCGTATTCGGGGGCGATCTCATCCATGGTTGCAATGTGTGTTTCGTTGTCGAGAGGGTATCAAAGAAGGGAAAGAATAGTAAAGTAGTAGTGAGCAACTGGTAACCAAGAAGAAGAGCGCAAGGAGAATGCTTCTTCAGAGAGTGGAAGGAGAAAAAGTATCGGTGAAAGGGATGCCGTCTTGGTGTTGTTCATTAAGAGACCCCGTTGGAGCTGCGACTTAGACCCATTTTGGTGTCAACCAATTGGCGGGGTCCCGCTTCGCATTTTGGGGGGGCGTCTCCATTCTCCATTGCCTGAGATGTGTCCCAGATGATCGCCATAATCATGCAGCTATCCGTTGGTATCCTCATTCCTAATCCTAAATCGTCTCCCTAACGACTCTTGCCTCGAGGGGGAGATGAGTCTGGCTCGAGGCATTCGCTCAGTGGCGGCGTCATCTATCTTCGCCGAGTATCAATCACTTCGCAGCTCACCACCTATTACTCGCCTCTACTCCTCCCGGCTGGCGGCTGAACTTGATCTACTGCTACTGCTGCCAAAATATCACACTAGTAGGCTTTAGAACCCAGAGTCGCCTATCATGTGCATTTTATGGAGCTGGCTTGTGCTCGAGGACCGCAATGTCCAGAATATATTACACAATTTTACAGAGCCCGGCTCCTTTCTCTGAAGCCCATGGATGGCCGTGCGAATCTATTCCTTCCCCAATAGGCGTACAGACTCCTGGATTGCGCTCCGTGCATCTCCACGCCTTATATAGTAGTAATAGTAGTAGTACATCTCGAAATATTGCACACCAGAATGCAATACCAAGGCTCAACGCTCATCATGTCCTCGATACGGGCTGGCTATCTGCTGCCTCCTTGGTTGGCAGGGCGGACGGGTCAATTTTCGCCTGGGCAGATGCCTGCTTCTCTTGTCCTACTACGCCCTCGGCCTCGATTGCTGGGGCTCCCGCTGCTACATCCTCTTCGAAGAAATTTGATGGTGTGTACGGGTTGCTCGTGTTGGAGAGATCGACCTCGGGGTCTTGCTCGGCCAGCTCTCTCGCATCCTCCCATGTGTAATAGCGCTCAGTGAGGGCGTGCTTGATAGACTTCATCGTCTTGGACACCTGTTAAAGGGGGAGAAAGAGGGAAATTAGCAAGGTTCCACATCACGATGATATTGGTTTGTCTTCCAATTTTCTTCTGGAAACGTACCACCCTCATCCTGGCCTTGCTCTCCTCCTCGCCAGTCTTGAACTTGAGTCTCGTCCGTTCCCTACTCGCTGTCGCGATTTTGTTCCTCTCCTTGACGCAGACCCACCACAGCTTGTGCAGGTCGTCCCAGCTCTTGTGCCGCAGCTCCTCGACCGTCCAGGAGCGGCCGTGTTGCGCCTCAGCATCGGGTTCCAGCAGCGCCTTCTCCTTGTCGTAGAAAAACTCATATAAGCCGTGCTCGGGATCCGTCTTGACCTCGTCGGCCGGGTTGTACTTGGCCGGCTCGGGGAGCTCGAAGCCGTCAACTGCCATTCGTGCCTTTGTACCAGATCTGTAGATTGCCGAGAGACCACGCAGCCTGCTGTTGTCGCGCCTGGGCTTGCGCATCTCGAGGGGAGCGCTCGTCGAGAAAGGGGCCGCTGAGGAGCGCGAGGCCAACGCGAGGCATTGCGAGGGGGCGCGCTGGGAAGACTGCTGCAAAATCCGACCGATGACCGGTCGGAGACTCGTTGTGCTGGCCATTGTGTAGTCGATCGTCCGCGGCCTCGAATTCGAGGTCGTAAATCTTTCGGGGCGATGGCAGTCAAGTCTGGACTGCAGATCGGGCTGAAGCCTTGCAGGTCGCCCGTGTGAGCTCAAGCTTAGGAATTTTTCGATGTGGCGCACAGACGGCCAGCGCCACATATATGCACTGCGCCACACCTACTATAAACTCCGTTCGACTACGCAGCTTCGAGGCCTCAGGTTGACTTCGACTCCCGCAAAATTCGACCTTGAGAATACCTTCAATAGATTACTGCCATTCCTGAGGCCTCACGGTCCTTGATGTGCTATCGATGTTGGACATTAGTATGCAAAAGCCGAAATACACTGCATCACCACAACATGTAACAGTACATGAGTTCAACAGCCATCATATGGAAATTGGACACGTCTGCCGAGGCCAAATATCTGAAGCTCTTTTTCCAAATATGAATCAAGTCATGACTTTATGTTCACTGCTCTATAGTTCGATCAAGTCAGCTCAGCAAGCTCCAGGAACCAGGCATTGACTCCTATAATATCTAGCCTCTAGGTATAACTACGATGGTGGTGAAAGTTATGACAGCTGTGACATGGTGGTCTGGCAATCACTGGGCCCTGTTAACATCGTACTTTCGATACCAGTGTATGTACTTGTATATAATAATTGTATATGTGGTTTGCTTGGTCTTCATAAAACTATCTTCGCTAACAAATACATCAGACAGGTCAAAACAAAACAGAAGCGATACTGGCAGGTCAGAAGAAACAGATAATACATGCATACCTGATTTCATATCACTCAGTGGTATACGTACTTCATGCAAGTTATCACAACTGAGTCCGCCAATTTCCGCTCCGCGTGCGGTCTGATTTTATCCTTCCAAGCCCGTGGTCGAAAATGGAAAGAGCTTGCGTGATACCTACCTCGCCTGCTCACAAGAGTCTTATATATTGGGTCACATGGGAGGACGAGCGCCAAAAAAAAATGTTTGTTAGGTAGGTCATCGTTGCTTATTCCATGCGACACCTGGTTTCATGTGACCCGGCTTCGCTTAGGAAATAGAGAGAGGAAACGCACGCGGGGTGTTGAGAGAAAAAGATCGCCTGTTACCTTTTCGATACTGCCGAAATTTCCCTCGTTCGGAAGATGCTTTCTACACATCATGACCGTGACCTCTGACTAACGTGAAAGATATCAAAGTACACGCACGCACGCGCGCACGCCCGTCCCCCGAATACGACCGATACGGCGACCGGTCAAGGTCGAGCAGCGAGTCAGCCGAGACGAAGTCGTTAATCTAAATCTGACACCATCCGGAAGTATAACGTTCAGGAAACGGGCGCGAGGAGAAGTTACCGCTGGAAAGAGTCATCACGAGACTGGAGAGTAGGTTGTGATGATCGCCTTCGCTACCGTGGGAGGGACAATATCTCGTGTTGTGCATGAATAATTTGAAGGCTTTGATCAAGACCTTCGAAGAAGACATCTTCGACATTAAAAGGACCGAAGTGTACATTCCGCCCAAAGTAAAACACTTTCCGCCGGGTATCTCTCAGACATGCCGAATCTTATATATGGATGGCCTTGTTTTGCAACGCTTCATTAGGTTTGTAGCTTGTTAATAAGGGACTCCGCCGCAAAACGCAGCATGCCTGCTTCCCAGCATCATCTCTGAATAATCTCTTCTCGCTCCGAGATTTCCCTCGAGCTCTAATTGTGTAAGCCTGTCACTCCCGCCGCCCTGCGTCGGCCCCGGAAGGCGTAATCCGAGTTCCGCCGGTTGGCCCCGACTTGCTTTTTTCTCTCCTGGCTGTACCTCGTACAGCATGCATATACCGCATATACCTGCATAAAGTATTGGTACAAGAGGAATCAATTGAGAGGAGATAAAATAAAGAAGAGAAAAAAAAAAGCAAACTGCCGTAACAAAATATCGGAACGTAACTCATAACTGGAAACAGTATTGTGACGGTTCAGCTCGTCGTCCATTTAACAGCGTTCAAGGCCGCAAAGGAACCCCGTGCACTGCTTTGATATATCGCTCTCGTACGATCCGGACGCAGTATTCGGGGAAATTTATAACGAAGCAAAACGCCTGATGCTCGCATCTCGGCCTCGTCATATTGTCTCATTGGTCATTATACCATGTTGTTTATTACCTCGTCGGCTTATAGTTGTGCCATTTGATATATGAGTACACAGCTTTAGGCGCCCTCGAGATAGCGGCCGGTCGTTACAACCATCACTCCCCAGTGTCTTTGTTGGCTATTGCGACTCTCTCGCCTGCCCGGCAGATCTTATGATATTCCCTGGGCGCGAGTCTGAGGCTCGAGTAGTGACGTCTGGCACTGGTGTCCGTCCCTACAGACACGAACGGTCGAGGAAGACCTGCATTCACCTTGTTGCGACGCGGGAAAAGGCACATAATACGCTGCAGAAGAACACCATGGTTTCAGACCGACAGCGAGAGCTGGTATATGATCGTTTCCGCGCATATAGACCCACTGGTTCATGCTCGATCCTGCGCATCCCTCTCGTTGCCGGCGCTCACGGCATACACAGCCCAACTGCCGGCGTTGGACTCGGGATGCAAGTGGAGGATCAGCACGACAAAAGCAACATGTCGGGGTGAGCAGGAGTTAAACACCATATAATATACTCTATCCGTACATTCGGAACGACCTGCGTCGGGCGCAAGTATGGACATCGGGGTTTACGTCGTCGCCAATCCACGGAGGATAGGCAGGCTTGACATGGATGGCCAAGGGTCATTCACTGGCTTCACTGGTTTCCAGGCCGATGGTTGGAAACATTGGAGTATACAGAAACATGTGGCTCCTCGGTAAGCCATGGCCATCAAGAAATATGTCCTCAGTCAAGTAGTACGTGCAGGTGATAGAGACAATATGTGTTCGAGTTTCGCAGGTGACGTTCGAGCAAGTCATCCCGGGTGCATTGCCCGGGTTCCAGCAGACGATAGAAACGCATGACGTAGATAGGCCAAGTTATGGCAGCAGTCAGCTATCGGCCAGACACATGGCATACTCTCAATGACATTCTGTGTTCTTGGATATGGGGTCAGTGGCGTCACGGAGGCGGATTGTGGTCATATCATCATATACTCGATGCTCGCCCGTGAACAGCCAAACTGGGCCCTTTCGAATTGAAGAAGACGGACAAGGCGGGTTTTACCAGTCAGCGTATTCAATTCGCATCATTTCTTGTCGAGTGTCCAAGGGTTCATCCAAAGTGCCTTCTCTTTTCATGATCTTGTCCTCTGCGGCGGCGGCCTCGCATCCGAGAGTCCTTCGGAAGGCACACACAGACTTGAGTTTGCGTGCGTGGTGAGGATGAGTCTCGTACATCCCACGACGACGACGAAACAAGCACCTCGATCCGTATCGTGGGCAGACGGACCAGCGGCTTTGGGTCATTACGAAGTGCCTCTACGATGCTGACGCGGCCCCTCGGGACGGGGGAGAAGAGAGCTGACGTGTTGGCTGTCGAGACGGTCAACCCTGTCGTCTTATATGATCGGCATCGTTCTTTTTTTTCGTAACGCCGACCGCTCGTACGGCCGCGAAGAGGGAGACGTAAGCATCGAGGCGGGTGTAGATGGGAAGGAGAACTACGTCGCCGCCGAGATGGGTTCCATAGCTTGAAGGTCTTGCTTGACGACGGCTTCCAGGGCAAGGATACGTATAGAATTACAATTTCATGGTCTCAAACAACAACAAGTAGGAGCTCGACGTCGTCGTGGCCTTCTTCTTGGGTGCACGGGAAAAAGAGAAAGACGATTGTGGTTTATTGTTCTCTGGCAGAGTTGCCGGCAGTGTGGATCTTGTACGTCGGGTTCCCGAGCATGGTTTCTTATCAAACGCTGCCCGAAAAATACGACTCCATCGGTCGGGATTCTGGGGATGTTTTTGGACGCAGGATGCCGTGTGGTCCACTACTGCCTTGTAAATGGAGTACATCCAACATGTCTTGGGATGTTTAAAAACTGGAGTCGAGCTACCCTTGATCCAGCCTTGATTTGCTTTACTGGAGAAAGAGAGGAGGCTGAAAAAAAAAAGTGTGGGATATGGGGATGGAGATGGATGGGAATGGATCTGTCTGATCTGATCTGATCTTGAACCGGCAGCACTCTCCAGTCTTTCCCTCTGCGTTCCCCAGACAAGGCCCAGCGGGAGGAGGAGCCAACGTCCACACACCAGAAACTCAATGCCACCAGCCGAAAGTCTTTCAGATGGAGCCTCTCGAGCCCGCAGCCCGCAATGGAGACACCAAGGAAAAGATGGCACACACGGGGGCGGGAACGCCAGGCACCGACAACACCAGAGATGGCTTCGGCTTGTGGAGTCCTCGCAAGTTCCCGCCGCTCGAGCAAAGTTAAACAGCTGGAGATGGTGTTCCAAGTGGACTCTTTCGTTTTTTTTCCGTCGTTTAAAAAAAGGGTCTACATACAAGGCAGCATGGCATCTCCATAGTATTCAACGTCAAGAAAAACACGAAAACAGCCAACCAGTTGGTTACAATCAACGCAAACGCACGCATATGGGACGGCGACACGACGAAACAACAGCCAGCAGTCGGTTGTACCGCAAGGCAATGCTGTATCTTGCCTCAGTCGGAGGCCACCGGAGCGGCCGAGCATATAGAGCATGAAAAATACTGCATCGATCGCTGCCTCGCAAGTCCGGCATCTTGGTTCAAACTTGACATGTTCCGCGGCATTTCGCCTTTGTCCCAACCAAGTAGGACGGCGCCATCGACCTAAAGAGAGAAAGTTGCATCATATCACACGCCAAAGCGAAGTGCCGCATATACACAGTACAACACGAGGATAGAGCTGCTGCTACTGGGCGGCGGCATGCGCGCATTCAAGCCGAGCCAGAGATTTCGTGGCCCGGCCGCCGCGGCGCCGTCCCGTATCAATCAACAACCACTTGGGAGCTTGCGACTAAGAAAGATGGCATCCTTCGTAGATCGCGGTTCATAAGAACGTGAGGCGCCTCGTCCTCGGGCTCTGCGCTCTCGGCCTCTCTCTCTACGTACGCACGTACAACAATCCCGGAACAAGTCCGAGAAGTCAGAAGCAAATTGTCAGGAAAAGGAAATTTCCCTTACCGCTTGCTTTCCTCGCTCGTGTCAAGAGTCAAGACAATACTGATTGATCCCGACTTTTCTGAAAGATCAAAACAAAATGTTGCAAGGTTCTGGCGCGTTTGTCTCAGAACCCCTCGCCGTTCGCCTGACCCTGACTCGAGCAGCAGCATCTCGGCGGCACGAGCTGTTGGCAAGAGTCAGGGTCCTCGAAGCCCTGAAGTGACATGGCCTGCTGCTCTCATGGGATGGCTGCTCCGGCGGTGAACCCATAACGAGTTTAGCCCAAGGCAAGCAAGCATTTCGCTGTGAAAACGTTCCGAATAAGCGCCCCCTCCTCTGCCCACATTGACAATAGTCTCCTGAAGGCCGAGCACTAGCCGCCGAGAAAGGCACGAAGGCGGAAGGGCAGCTGTGGTGGGCTCTTTTCGATCATGTAATAGTATTAGCATGAGCAGCCGTAGTATCGTCAAACACACCGCGCACAACGCACAACAGCAACCCGGCCGACCTCTTCATGGGTCGTCATGCCGCCCAGATTACGCAACGCACTAGGTGTCAAATAGGCAAGGGCACGCGCTTCCCAATCTGGCGGTAAGGACCAGGTTGGTAATGGAAATTCAGTTCTCAGAAAATACAAAAAAGAATAATGCCAGTCAGTGCTCAAGAAGTGCCCTGCTCAACCGAAAAGACGCGCCCGAACGCCCAAAACCAGTGTGCAGGTACTTCGTACACTGCCCAGATAGATGCTGCTCTCTACACTAGTAGGGGGCCCAGCAGCAGGCTTGCTCAGGTGAAGGAAGATGCTGGTTCAGATCGTCGTCAACCGCGTGGCCCCCACATTTTTACTCGAGGAGGAACAGGCCGGATCAGTTCATTGTGTACGGAAACCTGTGGTGAAGATACTTGGCTTGCAGAGTGTTACGCTGGAAAGAGATCCGACTTATGCAACCATACATAATATCAGGGCACCATGATACGCGCCGCCCCCAAAAGGAACCGGGGTGGCAGCTGTAATCTGTATTCCCTGGGTTCTCCCCTTCTCTGGTGTCCCGGCACTTGCCGGATAGAAACACAGCGTTTTGAACGTATAATAATGTGTGTATGGATGTACTACTCTGTTCGGCTGCCAATGAGGGATGGATGGATGGTATGTAGAGATAGAGTAATGATTAGCAAAAGAGAGCACATCGAAACATCCCACGCTCCAAGGGGCTTGGCAGATATCGAACTGGCATCAGTGCATCGGTATCTGCTCACGGCAGTTCGCCTGCTTGAAACACATTACAAATGCCACAGATGTGCGATCGCTTCGTATGATTGACTGATGAAATCGTCTGCTTGCTCCTCAGCAAGAGAAGAGGGAGAGAAAGAACGCATGTCAACACAAAGTTGGTTGCTGGAACTTGACGCAACTTGCGTCCTCAGGACCGTGACAACGTCGCATCCTCTAGGTATGAAGTGAGGACCATCGAGACATGAATGAAACTACTGTGTATTGCAGCAACTCACTTGCTGACAAGCGATCATACTACTCTGGACTACTGCTGGGCATGTCCAAGATGTACTTGTACCGGCCGACCAGTAGCAGGACAAGCGTGCGAGGGGAGTCCTGACAAAGTCGGCATCGGTCTGTCTGGGAAACAGGCTCGACAGGCAGCCCTCCCGGGTCCCTCTATTACCCGAACCGCGAACTCACCAGGTTCGGTAGTCTGCCGGCAATAGTGCCATGGGCCGTTGATCGAGGACCACAATAAGACCGACAGTGATTATAGTAGGATATAATTTTCAATTCGCACCATCAACGTGCTCCGAACGCGAATCTGATGATGATCGGTCAATCAGCCAGGACCGAGGCCCTGGAAGCAGGATCTAGGCACGTATGCTGTCTGTCCTCGACCATCCGAACTGAACAATTGTAATAGGATTGACTCGTCATCATGCCATAACAAGGAAACAACATCTCTTTTGCTGCTGCTGTCTGCCGATGGACTGTGCGTCATCACACTCGTTGATGGGTTGCAACATTTTATTCCAAGTGGTCAAATCGCGGAAGCAGCGCGCGTTTCCATGACTCGCACATGTGCTTATGAGAGGTGCTGCGCTGTCTTATTGGCCCTCATAGAGCGGCAATATTTGAATTCTCATAGTGGTGATGGCCCAAGGGCAAGACGGTGTGGTAAACTGCATGAACCAACACGAAAGATCTGGCAGTCGCGGCGTCTTGGTCAAAATTATGATGATGTGAGACAGTCATAGTGACAGGTCGTGTTGTGTTTGTCGATGAAAGTTGCCAAACCTTGTCACAGCTCTTCTTAGGGTTCGACGAGTTCCGAGAAGAAGCCAAGATGACACCTGCATCTACGAAGTACAGTATGACTGCGTTGCAGAACCAGGAATGAACGCAGAAAAACCATTCTCATGAGTTCTTTGGTGTGTTGCTTGCCTCGCTTGCCAGCCGGCCACTTGAAGTAATAGATTGTAACCCGGTGCTGAGAATAAGAAGATGATTCTGCGCAGTCAGCAGACTCACATGGGAGAAGCCTTCTGTCTCATCCAGTGTCACTTCACACTTGATGAACTGCTCCGCCCTTGGGTGCAGTCTTTCTTGCTCTACGCTATCAGGGCTGTATAGTAGCTACTGTATAGCTTCCCTTCACTCGAAGTTGTCCTCGTCCGGGTACGGACTAAGATTTGTGCTCACGATCGCCAGCCACCGACTTCCAGCGGATTGCCCAGATTGGCAATCCGCCCGATTGCAAAACCTTGTCAAACAGGGGTGTGAGTGATCATAAAAAAATGTAGCAGAAGAAGAATGATTCCTGAAAGACGGCGCGCACTCGAATCCTGTAGCTGCAAGTTGCGAGTTACGACACTCTGACTTCTCGGATATGCGAAGTCGTAGAGCACTACGCAAGGCTTATTATTATCTGCTCTTGAAAGGCAGAAAGTTCCGTGAAACAAAAGACTTCAGATGTATCGGCAGGCACTTGCCGCCGGCATCTGCACACATCTTGGAATTCGAATACTTCTCAGGACGTGCAACGAGATTATTTGTGACATGGGGCTGGCAGCTGGGAGTGGTGGTTCAGAGACGGAATTAATCGTTACCGGGCTTTGCTCCTTCGGGCAAGTCCAGCGGTAACCAGCCCCGACACTGGTATCATTCTTGTGTCAACCATTTCGGAGCAAACAGTCAGAGCTACAAGTTTCGTCATGTACGAAGTAGAGTAATGCGACTTGTGGTGCAGTATGCTTCGAATCTGATTTGACGGTTTCGCGCTGCTGGAAGCTGCAGCTCGCGCGGTCCTTCTCTGCATTGCTGAATATCATCCAGTCGGCATTGGCAAGCATTGGCATCGATCTCGTCCATCGGTGCGAACTCGGCCATAGGTAGCTGCACCGATTCAAAAAAGGACGAGTTGTGCAGTGGGGGGAAAGCCCAATGAGGCATCACCAGCCCTTGTCCAGGTTCGAGCCGGGTCATGGTTGCACCACGGAAGAGGAAAGGTGAAATTTGACCCTGGATCGCGCGGAATCATGGATGTGTGATGACGTTAGAGTAGGTCGGGATGAGAGTCGTAAAGAAGAAAACATTATCGTGAAGTGGTTGGATCGCAGAAACTCAATTGCTTCGGAAATTCGGCACTCTCGGAGCAGATTTTCTGCAAAATGCATAGCCCGGGGACGCTTATTCATAAGCTGCCCTTTTGATGTGATGAGACTCTGCTCAAAACCTAGAGAGAATCCAGACAAGTGCTTCTATGAATTGCAGAGTCCTGTCTGCTAGACCCCTACTGACTGTTCACACACGCTTGGCCATTGGAGACGGTTGAAAAAAAATCCAGGGACCTCTGGCCCACCGTATAAGACGGGGGGTTGATGCAGCAGGCCCTTGCACACACTCGCGCTGCATGCGTGGATGTGCGACTTTTGACAGGGAAAACGGGGGTGCAAGCCAAGCTCTTCTCTCTCTCACCAGCGAGGGTCGGATGGGATCAATGCGATGCGTCGGGACTGAATCCAACGTTCCGATTTGACGGAGGGACTTGTAAATTTTTTGACTGCTAGGCTGCAAGGAAACGTCGCATGGCATGGACGTACCCGAGGTCAAGGGGGCAAATTATCGAGCAGTGCTTTGTCGTGCTGCGGCGGTAGGTATGCCATTGTCTGCGAAGGGTCTGTTCGTGGGGGACACAATCGAGGGCAACTGAGAGAGTCACAGAGCGCCTGGATTGGTCGCATCGAGCCTGTTAGGAAAGCTTGTATGACATGACAACCTTGGGTTAGGGCCATGTGGAAGGTGGAGTGACGAAGCTTCCGAAAAGGGCCCTGCTGGGTCTCAGTCACGGTGAGGTTCGAAAGCTCATGGGCGCAGACCCGTTCGCTAGAAGCCTGATGGAAGCATGGAAATTGGGTACGAAGCCTTGCCAGCAGCACCCAAGGCAGCCAGTGTGTTACACAAGATGGGGTGCCCACAAGCTGAATGTCGGGCAGCCTCATTGTAGCGTACGTGGTGCAGTGCAGCCTTCCAGGCAAAGGGTCGCTGACCTCCACCTGAAGGGATGTTGCATGCAGAGGCGGATATCTCTTCAACGGCCAGCTAGGCAGTGCCCACCAAATATCGTCGTGGTGCAGTGCTGCCAACGTGCTCTGCAGTGCACACGAGGCTCTGCTTCGGTCTGGTCGGCGGGTGCGTGTGGTCTGTGGTATGGTTCGAATTCAGATATTGTCCCTCTTTCCAACATGGATGGTCCTCCACCACCCGTTAGCTGGCCGCATGGATCATCGTCTCCATCGAGCTACAGCGCGGGTGCGCTGGTGCGGCGAGACAACGCTGCTGGCGGGTGGGAGTGCGTGGAAGCCGTTTGGTGCATGGCCCCCAACTATTTACCTCATCCTGAACCACCAAAAAGGCGGTGGATTCCATTTCATAGGAGAACATTTTAGCTGTTGTGGAACTCCATGGCGGCAGCTAGCAATAGCTTTGAGTTGGAGGGCATCTTCTAGACATGAGTATCAATTACAACGAAGTGTATGTTGTATTGTCCCTTTGCCAGTTCATGCCCCCCTCGCGGTGTCGCTGCTCGTCGTTGAGCAGCTCGGGCATGTGCGGCGCAGCTAGAGCACCGAGGAGGAACTATTGCCCTTTGGCTTTTGAAAGTTGAGATCTCGGGGCTCCGCCGTAACAATGTGTCACAGCTTCGTGGTAACACGACAGTACGTAGAGGTGGTGGCTGTTTGGACTTGGGAGCAGATCGTATCCTGAGGCGGTACGTATCCGTACTCCGGTCGATGGATGCTGACAAGCGGCCGAGGTCGATATTTTGGCGTGGAAATAGTCAATAATCCAACCCAGGGTTCGGGAGCGCTCGCTTTGCTTTGGGCGTCTCTGTCTGTCTGTGGCCCTTGGCCTTTCTTTTTTGCTTGACTCGTGGGTCCCGACGTGCAGCTACGCAGAACGTTCCGCCAGCGCGAATCGCTTGCGCGCACAGGTCTCCCGACATGAGATCTCGCGGCTCTCTCTCATGTTGTGCAGTGCTTGGCGCCCATACCATGACTAGTGTAGAGAGACTCACGCCCGCCCGTTCGCCCAAAAGCAGGGGTCCATGCCAGCGCATACTGGGGTTTCTCTCTCAGCTAGGCAAGAGCAGTGTGAGGTTTGGACATATTGTAGGCAGCGACGAGCGCGTGACACAGATTGCCTCGCATCAAAAATTTCTCTACGATACGTATCGTGCGTTGTGAACGAACATGGGAAGAAGCGAGGCCAAGAATTTCTCGGTTTGGCAGTGACGACTCCTGCGCCGCGCAACGAGGCCGCCGAGAAACGCTCCTTCCAGCCCAACAAAGTCGTTCAAGATGGTCGACTGCTCGCAAGAGAATTTTCTATGCAGTTGCTAGCGCCTCATCGCGACTTCCCAAGTATTCATCTACAGTACACAGTACTGCACTACCTCCCAAGTACCGCTACAAAGCAGCAGAAACGGTGCCTCCTGCCCAGGAAAAGCATTCCATTGGCAGTGCAACATTGGACCGGCCTAAGCAGAATTGGCACTATCGTAAAGTGGGGGTCAACTTGGATGGCTCCTTCTTGAATCTTCTCCCCATGTGCATGTCTCTCCACGATAGCTACCTGCTATACCACGGTATCTATGCCGTCGCCAAGTGCGGAGCACTCAAACTCTGTGCATCTGCGGAGGGGCCCGTCGTGTGAATGTTCGTTGCTGTTGACTCAACATGATATAAGACAATTTTATTTCCATCTCAACGTTTCGGATTATTCTCAAGCATGATATTACCGCACGTTCATGTGATTCCAATTATCTCCGGCGTATATCTGTTCATTACACGAATACAAGGTGAACATATGGACGTGGGTGGAGCGCGATATTGCAAATCGCCATGTTTGCCAATCTGCGCTAAGATTGCAGGAGAGTGAGGCGAGATGTAATGTTTATTATTTCGGCGGCGTAATACATGACCAAGATATTGGCTTAAACGACACTTGCTACGGAAAAAGTCGCGTCAGATCATCTCGCTCACCGTCCTCGAATGCTCTGCAGAGCAAGCCTTAGTTTGGATTTGAAAGAGCTGCTATGAGCCTTGGCGTGGTGGTCAATGGTAAGTAGTAACATGGAGACGTCGACATGCACACGGTAGACATGATAGACACTTCAGCTGCAACTCTACTGTGCATACCTCATGCTGAACCCCACCCAATGTGGACTCTTGGAAACAGTATAATCCTTCTGTTGCACAGAGTTTGCTCCACAGCGATAGTCAGCTATGGATCATTTGGGGTTCTATACTACCTACCCACATACTCTAGACAATAGACAGTGTTGTAATTGTTGTTGCTGCTGCCGCAGCGGCGGCGCTGCACGCATAGTTCGGTAGCCCGTAGCCGGTTTGCTTTGTCACATGGCTGGTTTGATCAAGGTCACATTGTCTTCGCTACAGCGGTAATGAAGTCGGAAAACTCGGAGCGACAAGAGAAAGAAGGAGATTTGGGGTGGCCAACGCCGAGAAATACTGAGAGAAGGGTTTCCTCGCTACGCCCGCCCGACAGCCAGGCTCGCCAGATAGCGTCGGCCTGCTGTCTGTCTATCGATAAAATGCATCGTAGAGTGACGGATCGATACCGACCCTGGCACGGTATGCGTTAACGGACCGGATGTCGTTGGCAAACGTACGCGCAAGCAAGAGCAGCGCCCCTTTTCCCGGACGATCAATATCCCTGCTGCAGAAGCTCGACGAGTGTGCAAGATCTAGTGAACGAGCGGCCGAATCGGAACAAATGACATGCTCACACGTCGTGACCAGAGACCCCCGACAGAAACACGACCAATATAAATGTCAAATGGGCTCTGGTGATCACGGAATTACGGAATATACTGTAAGTCAACATGACTGGTAGCGTCGATGCGTTTCAGATATTCAAGTTGGTTACGATATGCACGCCAATAGGCGAATGCGTGCAAAAAGTGCTAAGCATGCCAGCCAGCCAGCCACCATGCGATGAGGGATCTGCAACGTCTGATTGGACGTTACCGTCAATGCAATTTGATATTGTGCACATGACGGGCAAGACCTTCTTGGATGGGTGTCTTGATAAGCCGGACGGGCGAGTGCAACATGTGTGTTTGTACGTACTTCGTACCTAGGTGTGTCAACTATTGACCTGCCTACCCAAAAGACTGACTGACTGCATCGTGCGATTGTTGGACTGTACGAGTAATTTGACGTTGATCTGTGTGCGAATCATGACAGGGGAAGACGTGGCAAGGGACGGACAAGCCCGGATTGGCAATTCTCATTAGTTGTCACCAACAACATTACTTTTATGTGACGCCGAGGCCAAGAAAAAAAAAAAAAAAAAAAAAAAAAAAAAAGCCTTGCAAGCCTTGAGCATCTGGTACCGTATCAGGATGTACCATGATGAGATGGCTGGGTTTGCCCACCTACAGCAACGCAACTGTGCCTGATACACAGTTTCACGCCTTGGCTTTTTCGATTGATGTATTCGTGGCTCTGCTGGTCAATCGCGGCTGCGGCTTAATTACTAGGGGGGAAAACACTATCGGGAAGACCAGCGATGAGTTGACGCTGCTTGCTTGCATGGCTGGTCAAAAATAGATCTGGTCCATGTGCTGCTACTGTATACTAACGCACGTTAGCGAGTGCGTCAGCTACGAAGCATTGTAGCTTTATAAAGTAGGGGCAAAAAAGGCATGCGACGAACTGTCAGTAAGAAACCACCGTATTATCAACTTGGGTATATCCGGTCGAGTCCGTCTCTCGGCTGGTACGTACACAAATCAAATATTACTTCGTATGTGAGTTCGCACATACGAGACTAGAAATTTCAATGCAACATAGATACAGTACAATGCTGCTGATGGCAGCAGTCACCCCTCCCTCATTCATGATTTCATTAGTTTTTGTTGATCCAAGAAATCATTAATCAGTGACTAGTAGTCATTCATTCTGTAGACGAGGTCGTCGACCCTGGCATATGAAATCCTTTCATATGCCTGGGTATCCTGCCCAAGCCATCGAATATCAGCCCACTTATTTCTTCGTCCTCGGCGGTGAAATAATAAATGGAAGAAGTACTTGGCTGTTGGTCACCACCGGCCGCCCTGTTGATGCGCTGCCAGCCGGACATGACACGATACGATGCCGCAGAGAGAACAGCTGTGCTGGCTGTCCCACGATATATCTGTCACATAAGCATCCAAGTGTGCACAAATTGTGTATATTTGTAACCAATGCAACTAAGCAGGAACGTAGCACCAGATTCCGCGCAAATGATAGACGGGGTCCTAGTTCAGGTAGGCTGTGTGCGGTACGTAGCGCAGTGTTCCGTAAATGGTGCTTCCCTCTCGGAATTTGCGCCTGGCGTATCATCGTATCTACAATTGAGCTGTCGTAACGTACTGTATGTGTGGTGTATCTCGGCGAATTGCCAAGGTGCAGAGCTCATCTACGTATTCCGCTCTCGGTTCTCTGCTCTCTATCTGGTTCCTCGAGGCAGATTATCTCATCCCGCCCGTCACATTTCCCTCCTCATCTCCTGTCTTCTTCTTCTCACCTCTCTTCCTCTCCGAACCTCTCCTCCTTCTCTCGCCTCCCAAACCTGACTGACCAACCAAGAAAAGTCGAGATAGGCCCGATCCATCAGACATAGTCGTTTCATTGCCCAGAAGGGACCCCTGAACTATCTAGGAGCAAAATCATAACTGTTGAGACGCGTGACGTACGTACCTATTTCCTTTGTGGGACGACCCATACTTACCCATTTTCATACGGGCTGGTGGGTAATAACTCTTCTCTGCTCTGCTCCATACTGGGCTCTGTTCTGTCTTGTCTGGCTTTTTGCGTGCATCCTTCTGCGTGCTCGTGGAAGCTCCTTCCTCTGCCGCACTGCCGCACGCGCCAGCGCACGCCTTTTTTTGCTTCCACCTATTTCCTCTTCAGACATGGCCTCCATGCTTACATAGCCCGCGTGTTCTTTGGTACTCTGTACCTGTACAATGATTGACATGTCGGGACTGCCTGTATTGAATGGCCTGTCTGTGGTTCCTTTCCATCCCACTTGCCACCTGCCTCTGCCAAATCCCAGCAAGCTTGAACGGCGAGCAAGGTGTGCGTGCCAGTTGATTGACGGGCCCGTCTTGTTCCCAGCCAGCAGCTCTCCTTCTCGGCATTTGTGTGCATAACTTTTGCATCACTATTCTGCTTCTTCCTCGCATACCCATGCCCATCCCATCCAACCCATCCCTTCCCATCATCCCAGACAAGCCAACGAGACCCACTTCCATCTTGCATCCCGCTAAGGATGAAGAGCACAGAGGGAGCAGAGAGAGAGAAGAAAAAAAAGCCCGCAGCCTGCAGAACGGAGACTGACGGGAATCCACTTAGCCGATAAACGGTTCTTTGACAGCACCTCGACTCGTGGCCCACCCACGAAGTCTCGATACCTCTTTTCTTTTCGATTGTCCCTCTAACCTGATCGGGCCCGCCTGCTCCCTTGTACCTGGACCTTGGCCGTCACTCTACATTACGGCTACAGTAAACAGGAAAAAAAAACGAAAAATTCTACAAGTCCAAACCAATTGGTTTTGGCCCGAGCATATACCAGAGACCTGACAAGGGCGCAACAGTCAAAGCTAACCACTCCTAAGAAGAGACCGAGCCTGGAAATTTTTCATTCTAAATTGTCCAAAAGGAGGCAAGCAGGCAAGCTGTCACAGAAGAAAAAATAAAAAGAAGTCGGCATCGCTTTTTCGAAGGGGATCCATTTCTCCACTTTACAAACAACTCCTTTCACTTTTTTTTTTCGGACCCCATCAGTAGCAAAGCAGTACGGCTGTCGACGAGTCCCACGTCGTCGACCCCCCCGTTCACGGCTCAAAGCTCTCTGGTCGCCGTTACTGATTCTCTCATCACCCCTCCTCTCCGTTCTAGCAAGCCACCCGCATACCTGCCTGCTAGGTATACTGCTGCGAACCCGGTTCTAGTTATTGGAGCATCGTCCAACGCCTTCCGCCCACCCAAGCTCCATTCTGTCCCCAATTCTACCCCAAAACCATCACCATCCGTTCCCCTCATCGTCTCAAGATTTTTTTATTTTTTTGAGACCATCACGGGTTCTGCATCTACAACACCAATTCGCGCCACCATCCCTAGACATATACTGAGCATTGGCGGGCTTTTAAGCTTCCTCGTGTCAGGTAATAGTGGAGGAATTTTTTCTGGACTCTCACCTCTTTGTAAAATATCCTTCCTGGGTCACGTCCCCGCCAACTACAAACGTCCAGAAAAAAAAACAGTCGCGTCTCGTGCGTGTTTGTTGCCTCGACGCGCCTCGAAACCGTCCTCTACCCTCCCTACCCACAACGATTGTGTCTGCATAGTCAACACGAACAATCTCGAATCCGTCCCTGATACTCTTGTCAATTGACAGACATCAGTCGCGATCCGTTGTTCCGTTTCCAAGATCACCTTCGCCTTGTTGACTCTCCGGTCCCCGCGCGTCAACATCTTCGGATTCACCCAGCTACTGTGTTCTCCTGGTTATGGACGGCTCCCAGTACCACTCTAATGTCATAGGTACATCGGCACCTAGCTATCATCCGTCGCCAGCAGCAATCTCGCCTCACCAACTTCAGAACGGTCACCTCCCACCGCACACACTGCCTCCTCTCCAACCTCAAAATCCCGCCATGCAGTCCATGTACAATAGCCACCCTCACACGCCGCGTACGCCGGGCACCTCAAACCCTCCCACGCCCACCAACAACATGAGCAGCTACCCTCCTCCGCCCCAGAATAACAACCCGCGCGGTTACCAGCCGCAAATGATGTCCTACCCCCAGCCCCATCAGGGCTATGGTACTTCGGCTTCCATGATGCCCCAGTCATCCGTCGCCGCGTCGCACCCGCAACCCATTGCGCCCGCGCCGGCGAGCCGACCCCCCGTGCTCCGTCCCATGCCCGCCGGTGGCGTCATGCCCCAATCCGGCATGTCGTCGCCCTACGCGAGTCCTCTGATGCCTCACCAGCAGTCCATCCTGCAAGAGACTGAGCAGCCGACCCATGTTGTTGGCTCCCAGGGACGCCGTGGTATTCTGCCCAGCGCGCCTGGAAGACCGGCCGCTCCTACGGGACCCGGATCCGCTAAGAGCACCGTGATCCCGCAGAAGGACGCTGATGGCAAATTCCCCTGCCCTCATTGCACTAAGACTTACCTGCACGCCAAGCACTTGAAGCGCCATCTCCTGCGCCGTGAGTATCCACATATGCACGCTCACCAGAAGAAACCCTACTAACAAGGTCCTATGTAGACACCGGTGATCGCCCTTACATGTGTGTCCTCTGCCGCGACACATTCTCTCGCAGTGATATCTTGAAGCGTCACTTCCAAAAGTGCTCCATCCGACGAGGCAACCCCACCGGCGCAAGCCACCTGTCGCACCCCTCGGCTCACGTGAAGAAGCACCAGGCTGCTCAGGCCAAGGCCGCCGCAGAAGGCGAGCTTAACCAGATGAATGGAATGAACAACATGCAAGGTGACGGTGTTGTCCACCCTTTTGGCATGGTCCCGATGGCCGATGGTATGACCAACCTGAGCAACGAGCAGAGTCAGCTCTCGAGATCCAGCAGCATCAGCCGCATGGACGATAACCGTGACAGACGCAGCATGACTGGTGGCGGATCCGTCTACGGCGGTGGCGACGTCCAGAACTCCATGGCTTCCAACATTAACCCTCAGTTGGCCAACTACAGCATGCCCCAGGGCCAGAATGGCATGCAAATGTTTGCAGGCTCAAACCAAAACCAACAGAACCTTGATTGGTCCATGTTCCAGGCTGGTGCGCAAGATACCTACGCAAATTCGTTTCAACATCCTAATCTTGGGCAGACGCAGGTCGGAACGAAAACAGAACATCATAATTTAGATGTCGAGAGAGCAGCCACCGTGGCCGATACCAACAACCGATCGCTTTTCTTTTCCAATTGGGACAACAACTCGACGATAAATGATCCCTACCAGCACATCTCGACCCAGATTCACGGCTTCTTCCACCCTCCCGGGACCGTCATCACCTCACAAACGGCCGGCATTACCAATTTTTACTCGGCTGCCAATATTAAAGACTTCCTCGAGCAGTACAGCCATTATCATTGTCACTTTTCTTTCCTGCACATTCCAACCTTTCGCATCTTGGAAGCCTACACCGGTCTTCTCGCCAGCATGTGCTGCATCGGAGCCTGCTACTCGGCCCATGTTTCACCCAATCAAGTCCGTGAGGTGATGAATTTCTTGAAGATAGCCTTGGAGCGAGATTCCAATCTGTTCTCTGGTACCGCTAATGGCAACACCAACTCGGCGCCAGGGCCCATATCTGACGACGAGCAAAGGTCGCTGGAGAAACTACAATCTCTTGTCCTCATGTCTCAACTTCTCGTTTGGAACGGTACTCCATTTCAACGAGAGAGTGCTCGGCGACTTTTCCCGCAAGTCGCAGATATTGCCCGCAAACTTGGTCTGTTGCAGGTCTCGTCGTCTCCTCACCTGTACAGCGTTCTTCACCAGCCCGATCTGGCACTGCAGAACGTCAGTCCCACCAATTTTGATTGGAGTTTGTGGACTCGCCAGGAGGGTCGAATTCGACTCATGCATATGCTGTACCTGTCTGATGTCGCGTATGGGCTGTACTTCAACTTGGACGCTCAGTTTGACAGTTCGGAGATGCAGATTCCGCTTCCGTCTGATGAGGCGGCCTGGGAAGCCTCGAATGCTACTGAGTGTGCGGAAGCCCTTCATCTGTACGGGTCTGAAGTTGCCAAAGCCAGAAATCCTGATGGGTCGCAGCGCAGCAAGCAGCCAGAACTCAGTCTTGCCATGCGTGCCCTTCTCCATGAGTCTTACCAAATCCATCCAGGCAGCACGAATTTGCACGGCAAGTTCATACTTATCCATGCCCTGCTGGCACAAATTCGTCGCGCGCAGCTGGAGGGCTCTGTGGCCAACATGAGTCGGTCTGCAACTCCGCTCCTACAGAATGATTGGATTTTCAAGTCAGACACTGCTGTCAGTGTCGACAGCAGCGGGCGTGCAACCCCCGTTGCTGGCCAGTCTTGTGAACTCTCCCCACAGGTACACAGGATCTTCATCATTGCGCTGGACAAGTTCAAGCAGAATTGGGACATGGACATGGCCATTCAATTCCCACCTTCAATACCCAACGCAAGGCGGCACGGTTTCTCCAAAGATGGTATCCATTTTTACTACCTTGCCAGGTGGCTGCTGAAGCAAACCGATGTCCAAGACCTGCGCCTACCGGCGGATCACCGGTTTGCCCGGGTCATACAACTCCTCAAGAATGTCAAGACATGGGTGTTAGAAGATGGTGCCAAGAGAGGCGAAGAGCTTGGTTCTGTGGGCGAGATCGACAATGCATTTGGGGTCGCCGACTTGACCCTCAACATGGCAGACTTGTTCGCACCTCTGCCCCAGGTTGTCAAGTCGCCTCTTACGCCGTCCATCAGGACTGAGATCTAGTCGTCGAGTTGTTTCCCCCATTGGTCAAAGCGAATTTTTTTTCATTGCATCGGCGGCGTTGGCTGTTTCTCTTTTTCTGTTCACTTTTTTCTTTTTTTTACGAAAAGTTGCGATTCATATCGTTTGTAAGGCATCACGGCGGTATTGTGATCTGCATTTCCAGGGGTTCAGTCGTGGATTTTCTAGATCGGAAGGCTCATTTTCTGTTATGTTCTGTTTTTTTTCTTCCTCGTTTTGTTCCTGCATTAGATCGCCAAATTAGAGGAGGACGAGGAGGCCAAAAGGGCCGACTCGGATATGATTCGCATGATGAGTGGTATGGTTCTTGCCCACGAGGCAAGACCTTTGCGGTTGGTAGATACGGCATTTGGTCCATAAAAGTACCTCAAGGCTGGCGGGCTCGTCATCCAACCAGTCAATGTCAATAAGAAGCACGAGTCTGAAAATAAACTACCTACACTCCCTGCATAACGTAGTCGTGTTTTGTTTCTTGGCAGTGTATGTTTCTGCTTGCCTACATGCCATATTCCACTGTACTGATTGTGGAAATGTCCCGGTTATGGCGACTAGAGGCCGCCCCGTGTATCTCTCAGGCCTGTGTAGACACATTCTGGTCATTCGGTCAAGCCACGAGAGTCCGCCAAAGCAGTTGAGACTCCTGTGCTTACTGAGATTGCTGCTCACCACAGACCTACGGGCTATCATCCGGCAACGGTCCTCTCTCGTCAGCCCTGCGGCGTTGTAGGCTCCTTGTATGGCTTCCAGTTGGAACTATGAGTGGCACGGTGAATTTCTCACTGTACGAGATGAATCAGCACACTGCTGACGCGTGACGCCGGGCTGAGGTCTTTGCTTACAGAGAGCAACGATTTAGTCTCTTCGTTTGGGCAATAGCCGCTTCGGGTTGGAATAGAGGGAGATTCGTTCGTGGTTTGAATATCATACGGTAAAGACAGCTTGGGTCTTCTGTCAAGACCAGGTGGATCAGGAAAGTGACGCGATATTTCGAAAGCTCAGTGTTTCATTTCATGAATAGGACGCTCAAGTGGCTTCCGCTCGAATCAGCCTAAATACTCACCCCAAACTCGATTGCATACATCGTTCATCGCGCCGCCGGATTCTGTGATTGAGGCGGTGGCTTGCTGACATGTTCGTTCCCGTCGGTAGAGTGTTCCTTTACGAAATACCAGACCACCGCGAGCCATGATTGATAGGTTATCAGTCAGTGACAGCCGCTGCCAAACTTGTATGCATCCTCGACGACGGGGCAAGGCGGCATTTCCTCGTCCGCTCTACATGGCGAGGGCATCGTATATTACGGGGCAGGAATTTCGCCTTTTCAAGCCCAACCTGTAGCTGGCCAGATGGGAGATGCTGACACGTGTTTCCTGTGCCCAAGCCGTGAATAAGCCTCGCCTGCTGGATCTGGGCTCGCTCATTCGCCGAGTATTCCTCCCTGGTGGTGCCATTGTCCCCTGCGAGAAGACACTTTTTGTAGAAGGCCGATCGAGCATAGGCGATGGTCAGTCCCTCCTATGTTGCGCAGTCATGGTCGGTACAAGGCACAGATGGTAACCCGAAACTGTATGCCATACTCGGCACTTTCAAGAAGAGCAGCATTATACTACCGTTTGTCTGCCACGGATTTGGAAGTTCTCGGTCTGACATACTTCGTCTGACGCGTCATTCATATTTGGGCGTCGGCAATCATTACCACCGGCATAAAATTTACGGTCTGGCTGGCACTCAACTTCTGGTAGAAAAGTTCCAGGGAACTCATCTGACCAGTGGTAAGTCGCTTACCTTGGCGTCATGAGCGTCGTAATGACTGTGCCCCAACGACGCGGCCGGAACGAATCGACTCACCTGGCTTAGCAGTTATAACTCACTTGGAGTAGTCTGTATATCTCACAGCTTGAGAATAACAAATATACTGGGTGATAGAGAGAGGTGAGGCCCAAACCTGGCTCCTCTCTCGTGGCTAATGTCATAGGTCATCATGCAGGACACATGACTTCAATGTGTGAGTGACGCAAATGCATGCTTTGAGGAACAATGGGAGAACCGATCGCTCAGAACTCCCTCACCCGCCCGAATGAGAATCGTGACATGACCCAACTAGGAGCCAAGCGTCATCTATTGTTCCAGTTTGAGGGATGAGCCGCATGCGCAGTCGCAACACATTCGGGACAGAGACTGCCGCAACTTCTTCTAAATACTCTTGATTTTCAAAAGGAAAGGACAAGCGAGGTTCGGAAAAAGTTGACAAAGATGGAGAAGAAAAAAATCCAAGAAATAAAAGAAAGAGCCTGGATGAAACGTTTATATCAGAAAGGTACTTGCCACTGGAAAGCCATAAAAGCTCATCACCAGCGTCGACTATCAAACGAGGCCCATCTTGGTGGCAGCCACAAGCCGCATGCAGTAGGTAGGTAGCACGGGCAAGGGGCTGGCAGTCTTCGCGATTGGTTCCGGCGCAAGCCATTGATTCATCACCATGTCGATTGGCAGCCCAAGCTGACAGACACATGCTTTTGAGGCACAAGAAGAACATGAGAGTTTGCTTTTGTGGCTGGGCAGAAGAAAAGAAGAACAGAGCCAAGATGTATCATTCATTTCCTTCACGACTGTCATTTGGGGTCACACCTTTCTAGCGGCCAGCGACGGCTGTAGAGAGTCTCCAGAGCAAAGCCGATAGTGATAAGTGTAATGATATGACCGTTGGTAGTAAATGAGGCCGTTGGTTGCACATGATCCGAGCGTGGTGAGACGCGTGGTACTCGGGACGTGTGACCGATCTCACACACCGCTTTCCGGAGCCTGGACGTGGGTCTCGCCTCGGCGGGGGTCCATTGGGATGATGGATGGGGGTTGCCAGGATGGGACGGTAGTCATGGTTGCTATTTCTCTCTCGTTGCTCTCTCTGTGCTGTGTTCGTTCGGTTCTGAGCAAGCCAACGCAGCGCGCCGCCGTGTCTCTCTGTCTCTCTCACCGATCTTTGCCCTTGTCCACGGCGACAATCCGCGGGGCCAGCTGGCTCAACGCGGCCTTGTCCTCCTCGGTGGGCTTGAGGCCAAACTTCTCCTCGGCGCGGTCGGAGAGCTGTAGACCGATGAAGCCCCAGGCGAGGATGCCAATGCCCACGCCTATGCGGGTGCGAGGCGAGAGGTTCCGATAGGACCTGGTATTTTCTTAGCTGGAGGGCAAAGAAAAGACACAGACATAAGACTGCCGCGGGGGAGGGGAAGAGATTCGTGAATGAACCAACCCTGGTCCCTGGATACGACACCAGAGACCTTCTAGAAGAAAGCCCAAGCTGTAAGGAACGCGGCACTCACTGAAGTAGCGACATGTAGTAAGGTATGCGATGACTGCACTAGGTAGGCAAGGCAGGGCTAATAGGTATGGGTAGTAAGTGGTAGTGTTCTTCTACCCGTCCGAGTGGATTCCGAGATGCGTTGTTCGCACGTGGTTCGCGGCCCAAAGTACGCACGTCGTTGGGATGGATGTGGGAAGGGATGGGATAGGAAAATTTTTGATGTCTACCTACCGCCTGACTAGTACCTGATATTGAACGAATTGGGTTGGAGGCAGGAAGGGACGATTGTTGGCGTATCAACCTGCCTTACCTTGCCTGGTCAACTAAAAGGTACCCTACCTATCAACTTACCAAACTAATGTACGAGGTCGAGTGGTGTCTGGGTCATTTGTGGACATACGTGTAAAACTAATGGCTTGTCAAAATTGGTTGATGCCTTTTCTTCTTCCAATTCCAAACTGGCGGAGCGGGGCCATTTGCAAAAATTCCAAAGAGGTGAGGTCTAACGAATACACACATTAGTGAGGTCCCTTGGATGCTGCTGTGCTGGGGGGCTTGCTCCCAATCAGGCATGTAGCTTGGGTGGAAGCGCCAATTTGTCGGTGTGACAGCAAAGATCTTTTCTTCCTTTACCGCGTTCCCGGGTTGGGATCCCGGAACACGGATGTGATCGTTAGTGGCTTGCTTCTTTCCCTTTTTCCTATTCCACAGGGCAATCCCTAGCGACTAACCTAATGTATTCATACGCTATCTAGAACCTGCATCTGCTGGAAGCATCGAAGAAGCATAATGGCTTGCCCCAAGGCTGCAAATGAAGTCCTAATGCGTAAGGTTATGGACCAGTTCTCGAATGAATTGCTCCGGCTGACAGGTAGGTAGGTTGATACGCTGATGTATAGTCCTCGCTGCTTGAAGCAACCATGCTTGGTCTGTTTCTGGAATACGGACGTGAGCAACCATCCTCGCAACGCCAAGCAAGTCATGTCTGTACGACTATCTATTCTTTACGGGAAGCAAGCAGTATGTACATTCACGGCTACATACGCACAGAAAGTTCTATGGCGTCACTTACCGACAGTTCGTCCCAGGCTCCACGCATGCCTGAAATGGCGGACGGAGATCATTGATCGCCAACCACGTTATCAGTATACCACGAGTGAAGGTAGTTCAATAGGTACAAGGCAGCGTGTCGATGGTCAGCACTGGCAAAGAGGGAAACGAATCAAATGCAGGTACTCACTAGTACTGCCTCCACTCATCATACATGGTTGATCTACTGCAAGCCTCCCTGGAGGCCACGGCGGAAGAGGATCTCAGCAGTGCAGGTGAGGAGTCGATACTTTAGAGGCGGTCGCATCTTCTGCCATGTTGCTCGTACCTCGTTCACGGTTCATCACCAACTACCCGGCTGACTGGACCGGTTCTCGCATTTCGACAAATTTAGATGCTACCTACATTGGCACTTGATGTAGGTTGGGTGGTAGTAGATGATGTAGGTGGTAAAAGCTAGAACACCCTCAGAGGTAGCGTAGAACATTGAGGTGCAGTAGGTACGAAGCATACCCAAAGGCAAAGTGGTAGAGCGGAGCATTGGATTGCCAGGGCTGCTGGCTTGGCTCTTCTACACTGCACTGCTGGCTACATTACTAGTTGCTGCTGGGTGCTGGCTGCAAGGCCCAGTCCCGTCCCCAGGATACATTACCTGGGCTGCTTTTGCCCTTCGATACCTGACAAGCGATATGCACCCTCTTTACCTCTTGACCGCTCTCTTCCTCTAGAACGACCAGGACCCCCCCAAACCTCGAACTGCATGCATCCCCATTCTGCGGGTTGGGCCTCTCTCGTCTGAATCCTCCTCTTCCAATACGCTTCCGTTCTTCTTCTGGAGGAAAACAAAGGCGGACGGATCCCTGCTGGCGTCTGGATCGATCCCAGCCAAGCAAGATCCCCCCCAAGCCCCCCCATGCGTGTCTCACTCTCACCGATACTTGGTGGTTTTGCCTTTGCGCGTGCGTACATGCTTCTTCGTACATACAGTCTCGTTGCAGAATGTGTATGTAGAGACTGCTGATGCAGCAGCTTCTTCTTCTTCGCCAGCCAACTAAACTGCACGGCCAATCTTGTTGCTCCATCTGGAGCTTACCTACATTACCTCACGCCAGCACCTAAAAACCAGTCATCCGGCTCTCCAATGATAATCACGAACCACCCAGGGCCTGCCTCCACCGTCTTGCGTCGTGCGTTTGTTCGTTCGTGCCCGCCCATCATATCACCCGCTCGGCCTCGTGCGCACGTACCGTACTACGCATCGGTGCTGCTATTGCTGTTGTTGTCGTTGCTGCGCTGTGGGCAACCCATAATAATAGTACATACTCCGTACGCAGACAACCTTGTCAGTCATCACTCTCAAGCGCAAGTACATAACCGTCCTCATCAGCCCGCCACTTCCTGTCTGGCCTCACTCCTCGCTTGAATCTGAGCTGACGGGATCCCTCAGGTGACTGATAATCGACTGGACGACGACGACGACGACTTGTTGCTGTTGTGACTGTGGTGGTAGTTCGTGTTCATTCTGCTGTTTTCTATTTTGGCATATACAGAGGGAAAGAAAACTGCAAGGATATCTCTTCATTCTCTTGAGGCTGTCCTGCATTTATACTTTTTTGTTTATCCCCTTCCTTCCTTGGTCGGATTGGATCCTCTGACCTACTTAATACTACCTCCCGCCCCCGGACCGGCTCCATTCGGACGGACGACAAACTATCACGCGCATCCCGCCCGGAACGTCTCACCTGCAGACCGTCCCAGTATTCTTCTCTCACTTACTACTCGGTCTCGCCGCCAAAAACCGACCCTTCTAAAATGGACTCCTTGCCCGTTGAGCTGTTGCGGCTCATCTTTGGCTACTGTGACCGCCAAACCGCCAGAAACCTTCGTGAGGCCAACCGAACGTTGGCCAATGTTGGTTATGAGTACATGCTGGCGCCGCGCTTCACGGTGATCGCCTACCGGGACGACATCGACCGCCTGCACAACATTGCACTGCACCCGCAGCTTAGGGGCAGCATTGACTCGGTAGTCATCAATCTCTCTGACGTCGACGATTATGACGCGAGACACGCCGCATGGTTGCAACACTTTGTCCAATTACCGGAAGACCGTCAACTAACCCTGAGCAGTGCCTGGAATGAATATCCAAAGATTGCCGAAAACCGGAAGAAGCTGAGCCAGTTTCATACGAGGGCCGACGATGTGCGGGAAGCCCTCGCCGCCCTCCCCAACCTGAAGTCGGTGGCCGTCACCTTCACCGAGTGTCCCGTCGACAATGATGTTCTCAAGGACGTCTACGGCGTGCCGAGCTGCCGGAGGATGGACCGCACTCTCGCCTACAACAACCTGAACGCAATCGTCGCCGCTCTGAACGGCCTGTCCCTGACCTCGCTGTCTATCGACTGGTTTCCCCTGGAGATCCTGAAGACGCCTATCCACCGGCGACACTGGTTCACACACGCACGCTCGTTCAAGAGCCTTTCGCGGTTCGATCTGACCCTGGATCCATCTGGATTGCAGGGACCTGCAGCTGCCATGAAGGCCGTGAACGGTCTTGGGTTCGTCTTGCAGCAGCCGGCCAACGTCCGCACCCTCCGGGTTGCCTTTCACCCTTACTCGAGTCCGGACTCGAAATTTGCCATCAACTTTAGGGAAATGCTTAATGGATTTGTCTTTCCGGACCTGGAGGATCTGACCCTCGCGGGCATGTCCTGCGAGGAGGGAGATCTCAAGAACTTCATCACGCAGCACCAATCTACTCTGCAGCGACTGCGCCTGGGCGGTCGTGGGCTGGCCAAGCCCTACCAAGCGTCACTCGGAGGGATGCACTTGCGCGAAGGCACGCTCAAGTCACTTTTCATGGGACTGCGGTCCAAGCTCACCAGACTGGAGCGCTTGCATCTCGAGGGTATCTTTGAATGCGAAGGCCAGTACGAGACATACAACTTTTACCCTCTGACCAACGAGGATTGGGAGGATGTGCCCCGGCCGAGCTGGGTACACTCTTCCCGCGAGACTATCAGCTGTCTTCCATTTGAACAGTTCCTGACGGCAGGCCGACCTTATCCTGGGAACATGTTCGGCCAACAGAACAACTAAGGGATTTCTTGTTTTGCATATTTACGGAGCATACTTCTGGTCTCATGATTTCATCTTTCTGCACATCATTAGAGTGTCGAGGCACGCGCCATGACGAAAACCAGCATTCATCGGAACGGCTCACGGCGTTGTTTTCTTTTATTTTCGGGATGGGAGCATTATTACCTCAATTTGCGACTATATACACACATACACACGTACACATACTATGGGGGATGATATGAGACGATATGGCTTGGAAAGTATATTATTTAGTTCATGTACATTAATTAATACCTGTGATGGGCACTCTTTTTGTCTGTCCATCTGTATGAAGATAAGACTCATATGTCATTGATGCTCTGTTTCTTGGAAATTTCAACACTAGCGCGTGGGGAACTTGGTTTCCAGCTGCTGTACGCACCTAGAAAGTTGCGTGCATATTGGCCAAAACCAAGACCAAGGTGGTTGCACTGGGTGGCAAAAGTCGAGCGTCACAGCGCGCGATCTCGGTTATATGGCACAGCTCACATCTTGGAACAAGAGAAAACAGGATTGGCCATGATGGATGATATCAGATACCTACGAAGGGCGCTCTGAGCGAGTAGCATATATTTCCGGATCGTACACTGCTATAGTTGGTTTGCAATTTGAGGTTTCCATTCAATTCCCAATTCTATCACAAACCCATTGAGTATACAAGCGACCGATCCTCTTACCTTCAAACCTCGAGTTTGCAAAGACTGCCTCACACATACCTATACCAAACCTCAAAAATGGAAGCTTGGCAATCGATTCTCGTTTCTTTGGTCATAGTCTGCAGCATCTTGGCCGGCAGTTATGTTGCATACGAGCAGGGCATGTTCGACCCGCTGATTGAAAAGTTTGGGTACGCCTCACCTCACCTCACGCATTTTTCTGTTCAATGTTGCATTGTGGCAGTGGGATTGAAGCATTGGGGCATCTAATCTCCGCTCCCCATTTATGTTTCCCCCCACGGCATTGCAACATGAATTGAATAGTATGGGGCAGTATACTAAATTTACCGATTCTGCAGTGTCATGATATTCAAGGCCAAGGCTGAAGCCGAGAAGGAAAAGTACGAAGCCGAAGGTCTCCAGGCCGGCGAGGACTTTCTCGACTGTAAGTCAAGCAACAAGCCCGACAGCCCGTAGCTCCTCTCTCCGCCCCCAGATCTTCAGAAGAGACTTCCCGATGCAGGAAAGCAGCATGTCGACGAACGAAATAAGGAGACCTAGTTAAGCTAATAATCTTGATAGCCCAGCTCAAGGGCAACAAGCAAGCCCGCGAAGTCATTTCAGGCGTGGGTCCCATTGGAGGCTTGAAGAAGGAGCTGTAAACTCTGTGAGACAAGACAGTTACGGGGCGCCGGCCTCTGCTTCATTGACAAGCCCGGACATCCCAGGATTTGGTCGCCAGAGGACCTGCAAGTTCTATGCGGTGTCAAAACTGCAAGACTCGGGGAAAATCTTCAAAAACAGCTTTGCTCTCTTTCACCTGTCTGATCGGAGCCTGAGCAGGGGAGGACCAAGCGAAAAGTGACCACAGCCAGCCGAAAATCAAGGGTCCTCCAAGGCTGGGGTCGCCCGAGTACTATACCAACTCCACCCACACTATATTCAAGCTGGGTACCAGTATTTACATCAGCGGCGTCGGCATCGTTGATGATCATTCATGGGAATGAGGTCTGCTTGATTTGTATTTACAGCACTGGGCGTTATGTTATTTCGGAGAAATAAAATCCTTCTATACGTGTCATATCGATATCAGGGAAAAGCAAAATTCGAGCAATCAATGAGCCGCGTTGTTTTTGTTTCCCGCCGGCGTGGCCGCAAACCTTGAATACGTGCATCGTTTTTTTCCCATTGTCTTACTCGCGGATCGCATCCATCTCGAGGAAGGGCAGGAAAGAAGAAAAGAACCAAGACATTGAATATGCAGCTAGCGCCAGGGGTTTGAGTCTTTTCGCAGCCGAGCAGCGAATGGGGGATCACATCTCTGACTGCCCGACTGCAGCTCATCATACCATGGCTGCCATGTGTACCTTTTCTCTCTTTCCACTCTCCCCACCGGCTGGAAAACAAGAGCGATGCCTGCGTCCAATCGTGCTCGCTATACAGGAACGACAGGAGACCAGCGGGCAGTTCGCTATTTCCGGGTACGGCCCAACCGACGCCCTATTGGAAACGTCTCTTTGCCTTCCGTCCATGCCCTCACTAATTAAGGCGGTTGAAGTCTACGTTGGGCCCGTTGAGCATTAGGGCCTAGCCTGCCTGGTAGTTCGACGAGGTACCTGTCCGAGTCTGTCCAAGAGGGAGGACGTCAAGAGTCTAGCGAAACGTTCGGGCGGGATCTGCCAGAGAGATGCTGCTGTCTGGTGTAGCCACCGGGGCACTAATAAGACTTTCCCACCTAATTGATGCGGTACGCGGCCAAGCTCGAACCAGATTGGGGGGCAGCGAGGAACCGTCGGAAGAGTTTACTGCACGTATCCTGGGGCCGCATCGGTGAGATTCAAGAGTCATGTTGTGTGTGCTCCGCTGCATGAGCCGGACGTCAGCGAACTGGCAGGAAATCATCGTCTGATTGCTGCACCACCAAAGGCAGAAAAGCAAAGAACGTGTCATCCAGTCTCCAGTGGAGAGGCAGAGAAGACGATAGGTTGTATTCAGATGTTCGGGTCCAAACAACGCTTGCCCCAGAAAACCCCCCCGGCGCGGAACACGTTGAAGCATTTGTCTCAGATACCGTGCTCCCCGGTGTTGGCAAGTAAACATGTTGGAAGTAGTCATGTATCACAATCATATTGGAGTGGCTGACAGACATCGGCCACAAAAAATTTTTGGGCCACGTCCCCAATGGAATGGATGGGCATCTTCATTACAATGGGGTCGGGATCTGGTTGCTTTCTGCCACCCCTCGAACGTGGAATGATCTCCCCAGGTCGACGATCTCCCAATCATCCAGCTCTGCCGGGTCCGGTCTCGAACCTTTTGGATCCCCCCAGGTTCATCATTCTTCTGAATGAACGTGCCGGGATCAGGACTCGAAGATTTCGAAAATGGATGGCTACGCCTATATACACGCACATTGAAATGTACAGAGTAACAGCCAACATGCTAATAATGAGTTTACCCACTGCGTGAGTACATGCCAGTATGCGTCAAGGCCGAGACTCTATCAAAACCTTCCCCACGTCTGAACTGCTTCTCTTCACTGCGGCTCGTACGGATGGGATGGATACCTGGACCTTGGATCGCATTTTCCGCAGACGAGATGCCCGCTCATCCGCGTCGTCCCACCCCGTAGTTTCCTTCGAGCAGTGCCTCCTCTGCTCTCTCTGTCTCCCTGCAAAGTGTCCCATGCGGTGGCGGGCCATTCAGGCGTTCATCTGGCAGCCAGACCAAAGAACACTAAAAGGTAATCCTCATAAGCTCCCTGCAAACTATCGCGAACAAGCCCCGAACAGTACGTGCCAAGCTTTCATGCACGGCGAGCAGAAGCGCAGATAAACAGGGCGGCAGAGAGCGTTAAGGTTCGGTATCGAGCCAGGAGCATTGGGGGAACTGCTATTATTGCTATTACCTACTATTACTACCACTGTAAGTACAATCTAGAATCTTTTCCGAAATGGATAGGAGGTGGATCATCATCATTTTTCGCGTTCTCGAACTTGCTGCACAGGGCAAGCAGGAGATACCGGGACCGCGGGCGAAGCAAAGTAGCCAGTGGGGACACACCCTCGGCCGGCGAAACACTTGCCAGGAGCAGAGAATGAAATCATACACAGAAATGGTGGAGGCGCATGGAGTGAGAAACGCCCATTGCTGGCCAACCGAAATGGATATGATGACGCCCTTCGGAGGCGGCGGACAGTGATTTTCCTCTCTTGTCGTAACCGTGCTTCCTGAGCATCGATAAACAATGGGCGCGTGCTTCTTTCTGCTGGAACGAAGAAGCAAGAACCATCAAGAAAAAGAAGAAGAAATTTTACCATGTGGGAAAGAGAAAAAAAGACAGCTCGATAGTGTGGATCAACAAGTTGGCAGGTTTTCAGCTTTCATGGGACATCCCAGATCGATCAGGCCCAAGGACAACAAAAATCCCCGTGTACTCGGTACTCGTTGACCAAACAGGGCCATTGAATATAGTAGTAGCAATTCACAACAGCGGTCGTGTCTAATACGGGCGGACGAATATAGAAAAGTGACAGCCCTGGGCGTCGTCGAATGGGGTTCTGTCGTCTGAATTTTGCCCTCTCCCTGGGTTTCATCAAGCCATTGGCTTCTGTCTTTGCAAATACTATCTCGCGCTCTTCTGCCTCGCTGTTACCACCATCATATAGCTGCATACGAACTAGTTCTGCAGGCTGCAATCAAGAGGAGCAGCATTGCTTTTTCTATGCTCGTTGCAACTCGGCCAGCCGGAGAGCGTGCCTGAGTCTATATCTGACACAGCTTCATCTCCAGGACGAAGAGGCGCGCCGCAACCCTCCCCTCGTTCGTTCGCCGTGCGCCATCTCAGCCCGAACGAGCCTACCAGAATCGAGCCAAGTCAGGTTTGAGAAGCACATGTCGGCCCCCCGCATACGCCGCCGGCAAGAAGCGCAATCCTATTTCGCATACAATCTCAACTGCTCGCGTTTGTCTGGGTTTCCTTGGCGCTCTCTGTTTTCCCCAGCATTCCAAGACGGCGTAACAAGTGTGGAAAAGTACCGACCGGTTGGATCTTTGGGTACGAACGCGAGGACAGAGACTGGAATTCTCGCGTGTCCCAGCAAAGCAAGCAGGCAAGAGCATTCAGATCTCGCGTTTGATCAGCCCGTACCTTAATTCTGGGGCGACCATCGTGCCTGGATTTGGGGCCAAAATATCTTGGCTTTTTTTCCCTTTGGATTTTAGAGCCCCATCAAATCAATCGGACGGACCCAGTTAGTTGCCTGCCTTGTAGGTGGTATCCAGCGGTACCTACTACACTACGTACTCGGGTACGCGCCCTCCAAGGCTTGAATTGCGCTCATCAATTCAACTACCACAGTGCCTACATTAGGTATCCGAGGTCTGCTGCAGCCCATCTCCAGCACCACACCATCTTGTTTTTGGACCCGTCTCTTGCCCTGCTCTGGGGGGCGAGGGGGGGCCTCAATCCGCCCTGTCCCTTTTTTTCCTTCTTCTGCTACATACTCTCTTGTCTGATCATACAGTACATCCCACATCACATCAACCCCCTACCGACATCCTGCTACACCAGTACCACCCACCACACCACTGGGACTCGGAGGTGTCATATGTGGGCTTCCTGCATGTGCTAAAAGCTGCATCCGAGAGCCTGCCCGAGTGACTGAGTGAGTGCGTGACAGTGAGCACCGAGCACAAAGCACAACACAGAAAGCCAGCCACACTGCCAATCTCCATTACCCTCGAGAGGTAGCATTGACCGCAGGGGCTGACAGACAGCCTGCCGGGGCTTTGTTGCGCTCGTTCATTCGTCCATTGGGATATCCAGAACCCAGCCAGCAGTTCCTCTGGTTGGTTCGTCCGATCGCTGGCTGACTGACTGACTGCACTTGGCTGACGGGAACTGGACTTGATTCATTCAAACCTCGTTCGGGGTCCCAGAAAAACGTCACTTATACTTGGTCCCCCCAAGGCTGGCCGGCAATCCAAGCAAGCAACCAAAACCAATCCCAAGCAGCAACCCAAGCAAGCATTCTTTTTTAAAAACTCTCCGCTTTTAATCATCGGCCGCGCCCCCCTCCCCTCCAATCTTGGAATCTCCATTCCCTGTTGTATAAGCCGGCCTGATTCTCTTTTTACGGCTTCGGGGCCCTTTCCCAAAAGTAATCCAGAGACAGTCTTTTTTAAAAACTTGTTGGCCGCCTGCTGCTTGCTGCTTACATGCCAGTTGGGCCTTCCGGGCATTCCCACCTAATCCTTTCCGTCATTCCATCCAATCCGGTGCTCGGTCCAACTAAGACGATCGTTTTGTCCCTTCTTTCTGTTCTTCTTCTTCCTCCCTCTTGTTGGATGAATGATTGAGGCAGGAATCGCCAGGTGGTAAGCCTGCTATCTGCAATATGCAGCGGGTGTCCGCCTTACTCCCGTCGTGGAATTCCAGCAGGAACAGCGCCGGCTCGACCAGCGGCAAGACCAGCCTCGACAAAGTCCGCAGCTGGACTGCTACGCCTGGCAACAGACTGAGCACGGCGTCTACAAAGTCTGGGAGGGAAACTTATGCGCCGACAACCCTCGACAAGGAATGCGAAAGAGCCGCCCGCATCCTGATTTCGTTCTGCCGTACGTCAACCATCCCGATCATCATATAGCCATGGCGAGGGTGTCCTGAATCGCCTGGTCATTGTCGTCCAGCCCACTCTCTCTCTCTCTGCTTTGCCCTTGCCCTGCAGGCCGCTAACACGATCCGCAATAGGTGATGGTTACCTAGTCACCGATGATCGACCATCCAGCCCTACGACGACGTCAAGCGGCACATCAACACGTAAAATACTAAAGAAGATCCCTCCGAGGATAATACAGAATGCCGTCGGTCTCGCCGTCTTCACATCCATGCGATCCGGCCTGTGGTCGTCCGGATCGGGAGGCAGCGGCGTTCTTCTCGCCCGGAAAACCGATGGTACTTGGTCGCCTCCGTCGGGACTGACGCTGCAGACGGCCAGCCTCGGGTTCGTGCTCGGCGTCGATATTTGCGACTGCGTTGTAATCATCAACAGCTTCACCACGCTAGAGACTTTTGGCAGGTCCGCCTTGACTCTCGGCACGGATGTACAAATGACGAGCGGCCCGGTCGTTTCCTTGGGGCTTTTGGAGAACGAATTCAAGTGGGCCGACTTGAGCGATGTCGTCTTCACCTACGTCAAGTCCAAGGGGCTGGCGACTGACACCAAGCTGGACGGGACGGTGCTGAACGAGAGGGCCGACGAGAACGAGAGGTTTTACGGCTGCAGCTTCAGTGTTCCCAAGATCCTTGCCGGAGACGTGAATCAGAGCCTACCACAGATGAGGTCTCTCCACGAGGTGCTCAAGTTTGCAGAGGGCAGAAACGACTACGATGCAAACCTGGTGGAGCAATTGGCAAACCAACCCACTCCAGGAGACGCGAGCATCGACCCGTCCCACAGTGGCGCCCCGAGCCCAGTCTTTGGTATTCCCAACCCCGAGGATCCGGATCCATATGGCGTTTTGGCGCTGGGCCTGGCCGGCTCAGAGATCCGAGAGGCTGGAACGCGATTGAGGCCCGACAGCAGCCAGTTCGACTTTTGCCCGAGCCCAGCCAGCCCGGCGTTCCCCAAGTACAACCGACAGAGCATGGAAACCTACATGACGAGAAGCAACAGGGGTAGTTACATGTCCAACAAGACGGAGCGCAGCCACGTGACCGAGGCCGGCACGCAGACGGAGGTGAACACGGCCGCCACGACCCCCAGTCCGGGACAAAGCGAGGCCGGTTATCAGCCGTCAATCGAGGAGAAGCCGGAGGAGGAAGAAGTGGCCAAATCGCCCGAGGAGGTCGATTACACGCAAATCGATATTAGCGCCATCCGCAAACTGACGGCCTTCCCGGACCTCGACGAAGATTTGCCAGCCGAGACAAATGACGACAACGCTCTCAATATTGAGATTGAGCAGACCAATAGCCCCAAGACAATTTCAGAGAGCGAACCCGAGCTTGATGCCGACGACGAGGATGATGAATTCGACCAGAACGAGTCTGAAATTTCCGATGACCTCTCAGATGGCGACGATGACGACTTTGAAGATGCCGAGGAGCCCATTGTGTACGAGGTCGCAACTGTGCAGCCCCCACGAATGCTCGCATCTCAGGTTGTGCAGATGAAGGGAGCCGTGGTGAACATCCCCCGCCGGGTGCCGCCCCCGTTGCCCCTCCGCAGCCCTGCTCGCATGTCCCGCGACAGCAAGTCCAAGTTTGGCGATGTGAGCATGATCAGCAGTCCCCTCCGAAACGAGTTCGAAGCCGCTGTCCAGGCCGATGAGGTGTCGACGCCCAAGGCCCGCGAGTCTTTTGAGACATCCTCTCGCAAATCGATCCACAACACACCGACACCGGCAACTGAGGAAGACACCGTTGAGCCAAAGGCCTCAGAGCCCATTGTCGACTACCTTGCCCAATCAAGCGCAATTACCGAGGCAGAGAAGCCATCCACCCCGAAAATTTTCCATGCCGCAAAGGCCGAGGAAGAAAAGCCAGTCGAGGTCAAATTGACCAGCACGGTCGGTGGAGAGACCGTTGCCTAACCGAATTTCCTTGTAATCATCTTTTATCTTACCTTCATTTTCTCATGATATCAACATTGGCGCGGCGTTATTGGGAATGACGGTAGCATTATTTACGCACCGTTGGGACCTGGGTACATACCTTGCCTGAGGGCTCTAGGTACAAGGTACAAGGTCATTGAAGGTTGCTTGGGTGGCTGTTTTTAATGAGGAAATATGTGAAGTGGCATTTTGGTCCCATGTGAGACCAGACAAAATACCCCCCTTTGAGATCTATTAGATAATTCATTGTATATACTTAGAAGGAGAAGAAGAAGAAGATGGAGAAGCATTGGAGTTTACACATCGGACGATATCAATGGGAACGAACGAAGGAACGCTGGGAAAAGAGATGCCTGGTTGCCGGGCCAGACAATCACGACTGCAACGGCCTGCCACGGCCTTTGAGATATCAAGAAGAAATTCGTTACAATGGTTGGCGACGTGCCTTGAGCCCATGCGTGCGCTCCCATGCGCCGCCCTATCGCTATCAGTGCTGGTGCACCTGATAATCGTGACTGACCTTTTCGCCGATGCCTCTGCACTCTGCCTCACATTCATTCATTCATTTCCCATTCCAGAAATCTTAAGAATCCATCCTCACCCTACTGCGCCGATTCTTGGCAACTCGCCCACGACTACCATTGCCAAGATAATGCCCTGGCCAAAGGGCAAGCCGCGGCCTTTCGGGCGGCACACGCTTCTCGACGGCAGCCGGTCGACCCGAGCACCCCGGGCTTCTTCCGCGTAAGTCGTTCATGATGCCGGCCGGCCCCACTCTGGCGGTACAGCCAGGGACCCCGCCTTTCATGATGTACTATATAATTGCATAAGCTCCACATGATGCTCAACTATCCGAAGTTTTATTCTCTAAACGCAAAATATCATCGGACTAACCAATTATCCAAACAGCAGCCGCGTTCCGCGAGAGCTTCGCGACCTTTCGTCTGGAAACGAGTTACAGTCTGAAAGTTCGGATACTCACACGGAGCCGGACGCAAACGAAGACGACGAAGACGAACGCGTCGAAGAGGAACCCGAACCCCCCCGCGCCCACCAAGCCGTACCGCCTGCGGCTCCGCGCCCACCCAAGCGCGCTGCGCCCGATTGCGCCAGTCTCGATAAGCTCCAACCTCCTCCGCAGAAGCGCATCCGCAGAGGAGAGCTCAATCATTTACCCGCCTACCGTCGACTTCTCACTGGAAAGAGTGAAGACGATCCCGACGACGAGGGCGACGACTCAGACATTCTAGACGTCGACCTTTCTAACCTTGATCGCTACAAGTTCAACCTCCACAACGTCGACCTGTCCAGCATCGACCTGAGCGGCATAACACTCGACTTTTCCGACATAGACGTCGCAGAATTTGACTTTACCGGCTGGTACTTTTCACGTATCAACATAGTCAGCAGAGAAATGTCGAGCCAGCAGGGAAAGTGGCGCGAGGAGCAGGTGTTGATTATCTGCCCCGGCAGTCAGACCACCTTGGCCCAGCTAGGATGCGCCGAGTTGACTCCTCCCGCCAGTCGCATTCCTACGCGCATGTTCAAGGACCCCGAGACTGGCGAGTACCTGCCGCATCATACCTTCAAGCGCAAGAAGGCCAATGCGACCAATGGCGCAGAGGATGTCAAGTCGTCAGATGAAGATGATTATGAGTACGTTGAGGACAGAGATTCCGTCGAGGGCGCCGTCTATCCCATTGTCGGTGGTCGCATCGTCAATATGCCGGCTTTCCTGGCCTTCCTCGATCACGTTCACGCCCTGCTTACGACCACGTATCACAACACGCCCATCGTACTGATGGCTTCGCCCCAGTGGACGCGACCCGATGCCGAGACTATTGCCCGCTACATCTTCGAGAAGACCAGAACCCCGGCTCTCTGCTTGCTGCATAGCGCAGTTGCTGCCCAGTACGGCATCAAGTGGCCCACCATGACGGTTATCGACATTGGTTTCGAGAAGGTCGACGTCACCTGCTTGTATGAGAACCTGATTGTCAGCAGCAAGACCATTGGTTTCCCTAACCCCAACCGCGACATCTCGGGCGGTGAGGTCTTCACCCGCAAGCTTCAGTCACTCCTCGACAGCGAGCACTTCACCTACGACATGGTCGAGCAGCTCAAGAGAAGCCCCCTCTGCGAAGTCCTTCCCTACGCCGCCGATTTTGACGAGCTCATGGAGCTTCCCACAGAGACGAGCGCCGCCGGTCAGCTTCCCGCAGTAGACGCCCTCAAGATCAACGAGCCGCCCAAGCCGGCACCTGAGATCGGCGCGGGCGAAGAAGAGGGCGCCGAGGACAAAGCTAAGGACGAGGGAGTTCTCGATGTAGCCAACATCGTTACGAGCGGTAACACTCGCGAGTTCCTCGCCAAGAAGGAGAAAGAGAAGGAGAAGGAGAAGGCTATTCGAGGCAAGAAGGGCAAAGGCCAAGAACCCGAGCCCTCCAAAGCAGCTCGTCTGCCCAACTCGAAGCGAAAGTTTGCCACTTTCCACTACGAAGAGCTTGTGCACGAGGATGTTGATGTTTCTGCGGCCAATGGCACATCGAAGCCTGCTTCGGAGAACCCTACAAACGGAGAGGCCGCCCCTGTTGATGCCGCCGCCAACGGAGAGGAAACCAAGGAGGCTCCCGCCCTGAGCGATGCTGCTGCCGAGTTGCCATTTGCCGCAGAGGCACCCAGTGCCGCTCAGACTGAACGCAGAACCAGACGTGTTCGCAAGGACTTTGAGATTGGCCTGGAGCGATTCCTCTTTGCAGACCGAGATGAGATTGACCGTATCACAACCACAATCTACCACACGATTCAAAGCATAGACGACATTTACCAGAGATCCGGATGCTGGGATAACCTGGTCTTTGTTGGCAACGGCAGTCGACTAAGAGGTCTCAAGGAGAACATCCTGCAGACATTGCACGCTCGCCATCTCATCTCGCCTAGCAGCGCCACCATCTTCACATCTGAGCTGCCCTCCAACATGGCCACTCCCACCGGCACCGGTTCCCAGACTCCGACTGGCTCCTTCACGGGCCAGCTTCCGTCCGGTCAGCTCCCGCTTCCCGGCTCGAGCTCCGTCAACCCGCTCTTGCAGGCTGCCACGACTGCCTCCATGGGTGTCCCGGGCTCCGTTCAGGCCCCTGCCTCCAACGCCGGTGCCGACGCCCCGTCTCGCCACTCGCACGCGCAGACTCCCACCTCCATCAAGCTGGCTACTCTGCCCACCTACCTCGCCGAGTGGACCAAGAACGGCTTCGAGGAATCCATGTTCCTGGGCTCCCTGATCGCCGCGCGTCTCGCTTACTGCATCCACAACTTGGATGTGCAGACCACAGAAGCCCAGCGTGGCATGAGTCTGAACCGCGTTGACTACAAGTACGTTTACCCCAAGAATTCTGATACACGGAGATGACATAAATACTGACAGTTTTCTAGCGAGCTTGGTCCCAAGGCCATCAGCAGTCATTCCATGATGGGCTGAGTACTGCCTTCCCGCAGTGTTCAGTTGTAACGAATTACGGCGTTTTCAGGTCTTCTTATAAAAAATTGGCGTCTATGGATAGGAAACATAGAGATTCAGCAGCAGCCAGTTTGCGTTTCTCGATTACTGATTGAGCGAGGTGACGCGAAAAGGGGGTCACGGGAATCTGTTCTTGCGGACCCAGAGTGAGCGGTCTTGTATTAAGCGAAAAAGAAGATGATGAGAAAGAGGGTTCATGGTTTCTTCCGCTCTCGATTGGTTTTTGCCATGAGACTCGTTTGATTGCGAGGGCCGAGGTTCCTTGTCTGGGCATGCTTCTAGAGATATACCCATAATTGCAGACCGTTTACTAGAAGCAGAATGAAGAAGATAATTGTTCACAAATATCGAGTGGCTTGAAACTTCTTATGAAGCACACGTATCATTCATGTCTGACTCATGTTTACTTGCAAAGGGATCACAGAGTAGTTTGTAAGTCAAGCATGATATTGCTTTGTATTGATTCTGTGTTCTCGATTTGTTGTGAGGGCTATACCCCATCCCAAATCTTCCTCAATGGAGCACAGGCATGGACGCTCACAGCTTTTACCCCCCATGACGACCCAAGACGGATAATATCCATCTGGTCACGGACAATCGCGATTACATACTCTCTCTCCCCCTTGTCTCTAGCCACGTATATTGGGCGGCATGAGATCTCCCTCCTCTAAACCGACCCAGGTTCGGACAACGACAGTGAAAACAAAAAGCAAGGTAAGAATCAATAAACCCGCATATGCTATGCACAAATTGCAGCTTCCGCTCTTTTTGACCAACTCCAATTACGCCGGGCAAAGTCCCCGCTGCTGCTTGCAAATGCTCATGTTGTTATTGCCGTTGTACGAAACAAAAAAATTATCTACGAATATGCGTCTCCAAAGTGCGCCTCAATGCCGTACGCATCAGCCGAGAGGTCAAAGAAGGGCAGGTTGCCATCTACCCAAGGGTCATTGTTCTGCGTCAGGATTCCCAGGTCGTTGGTGACGTTGAAACGTTTCCGTTCCTCAGATTGTAGCTCAAACTCACTCGAGTCGTCGCGTGTCGAGGGAGGGCCTGTGTTGTCGGGGCCTAACATGGCCACGGCTGACGAGGCATAAGACTGTATCGGGCGCAGTGTATTACTGTCACGATTCCATGTACCATGCTGCGCTTCTGAGCCGTTAGGGCCACCATTTGTCTCGCCGTAAGGACCCGATCCATGGTTGATGGCAGTGAACGTTGATGGTCCCGATCTTGGCGGCGGCGGCATTCGATTGAATGATGGCAGGCGGCTGTCGATGGGCGAGGCACGGTCAAGTGTGTTGGCCCTTGACCGATCTTCCATGCCTGATAAATCCGAAGGTCCTAGGTGGCCAAAATCTTTGAGAAGTGATATGCGCTTGTACTCTTCGAGACCGCCACCCTTGCCGCCATGCCGAACGCCCAGGGTTGTCTTCTCGCTGAGGGCTCGATTGTGTTCCACATGCGCATCATAGTCGCGCTTGATCTTGAGGAAATAGGTATCCATCTTCTGCAACACGGTAATGTAAGTGCTTGCCATGCTCAGACAAACTGCCATCTTTGTGAGAGTCGTGTAGGTAAGGCCCAATGGACCGTGCCGGAATATGTCCATGTCCTTCTCCCCCTCAGTTGGCTCGTTCCACTTGTGACTGAGCACATGTTCCTGCACATCCATATTCTCGAAGTGAATGGCATAGAGAACCACGAATCCGGCTGTCCATATGGCGAACATGACAATGGTAGACTGAGGTAACTTGTCCTTCTTCTGACATATCTCGATCAAGTCTATGATCTCCCGTGCCGCCTTGAAGACTTGCTCCGCGCTCGCGAGCCAGAAGCCGGGTGGTGTGTCTTCCTTGGGGAAAACAGGATTGTCAAGCGGCCCTTCTGGACCCTTGCAGCGTATCGGTACAAAGGGAATATATCTGCGGTTAAAGTCAGCTACACTTGTGGTTCGTATTTAATGATGCAGATGTGATGCAGCCTTACTCTCTATGTAGCATGATGATGCACACGTTCCTAAGCATGTGGAGCAGAACGTAGACGCTTGATGCTTGGTGGTTCTCATGCTTGAAATAGTTCGGACGTGAGAATGTAAATGTGCCTGGCAGATTTGCTTCAAATTTTAAGAGCCGTTCTCGGAGCTTGCGAAACGTCGATTCTTTGTCCCAAGGAGGTCGCTGTTCCGTCAGGCGACCTCCATCAACACTGTATCTGGAAATTTCGCCCCAAAGGCCCACGAGTTGGACAAACCGGCTCAGAACGCTATCGTCGGTGACCCGCGGGTCATCGTCCGCGATCGCGGGTTCGAGAAACCCCGTGCTTGCATCCATTTCCAAGTCGAACTTGTCCTCTGAGCAAGGCAACTGAATCAGGAGCTTTGAAGCGTCTATGATGGCCACTCTTTCCTTGCCGCAGGCCAGCATTCGATCAAGAATGAAACAGCTCCACATGGTCCGTCGGCATACTTCTCGTTCCAGAATGATTTGAGACTCGCTGATGGTGGCAGTGGGGCGTTCGGCATGTTGCCCAATCTTCTTGTATTCCCTGTCGATGGAGCCAAGCCTGAGGAAGTGTGCCATCCTCACGGCGATGCCAACAAACATCCACGCCCCGAGACCGCCGGTATTTGGCCGCGTCTGACCCCACTCGTATAGTCCGAGCATCAGCAAAGCCTGAACGCGCTCGACCGAGGCGGAACCCACAGCATTCCTCATCGAACCTAGTGCGCGAGTTAGAGTTTCTGCATAGTACTCGGATGCCGCAGCAGGGTCAACCTGGGTCTGGACAGGCCGAGATCTCGCGTTGCCGCCCTGAGAGTTGCAAATGTGAGCCAGGTACTTGACCAGATCTTGATGATAACGCGCGGTCAGCGTCAAGATACCCAACAGCACCAGGTTGAAATCTGGATTCGAATCGGGCTGCTGGCTCCTAAACCTGCGGCCCAACTTCTCCTTCATTGTCGGCAGATGCAAAAACGGCAGCTCGGGCGCAAAGTGAAGCTTGTAGAGATCGAGGACCTGATCCCAGATATCCTCTGTGAGAAAGGGGACGGAGAGAACTTCGTCGGCGAACAGAGTGCCCTTCTCATTGTCGAGTTTGGAGAGCTCGTCGATCTTCTTGAGCTTCTTCCTATCCGAGCCACCATCTCTCTCCTGCTTCATGGCCGAGGGCGGGTCGTTCCTCTTGGGAGGTGCCTGATTGGGCTCGGGAAGTTTGAAGACGCAGTCCTTGCCCGTCTTGAGGCAGCTGTCGCATGGGCTCGTACCGCCATTGTTCTCACATTTTATCTTGGACTTGCGGCACCTCAGACAAGCAATGCTGGATCGCATAGGCGGACGCATCTTGTGGCCCTTCTTGCTCTCAAAAGCCAGACCTGCCAACATGGGCTTCATCTCGTGGTCCCCATACCCGCGCGCCACGCCACCCGCGCCCGGCCCCTGGGAGAGATCCGTTGCCGATGATAGACGCCTGTCTGGGGGAGCCGGCGGAGCGGGCGGCACTAGAGGCGCATCGGAGGACACCGAGGACTCGTCGAACCTCCTCTTGCTGGTCGATCGATATGAAGAGACGGTTTGTGTGTCATCCGTGTCTGGCGGGTCCGGCGGCGAGAGAATGGAATGGATGCGGATTGGAGTACTAATTGTGACGGCTTGGGTCTATGCGAGACCCACGGGAATCGAGGTAGAAAAGAAATGGTGAAGACACAAGCCTATCTCCGAAGGCTTGTTCTCTGGTCGCGGCAGAGTGACTCAAGTTTCTGCCGAGAAGGTCGTGAGAAGAAAAGATTCTCCTCTATGGCCACAGCGACGCAGGTGGTATGTGGCCTTGTTCGTGGGCGCAGTGAGGGGGCAATGCGTTGCCTTGTTTCGTTCCTTTTCCTCCTTTCCTTTTCTTCCCTTCCTTCAACAAGAGCAGCGTGCTTTGAACAATTTGATGTGACAGCGGAGGGCTCTGGTTTGCAACGTGCTACAGCATTACAAGACTTGAATCATTCGTATATAAACCTGGCGAACGGCAAAAAGTAGCGAAGGTATACACCACCGCGCTGTGTTCTCGAAAAAGTTGGAGCCGACTGTAGATCTGCTTCCGGACGGATTTCCCACTTCAAGATATCTGGCGCAAGGCCCCGGAGGCGGTAGAACAGAACGCCCTCAAACTAGGTGGTGGAAAAAGGTGAGGGCAAGATCTGGAGCCAAGGAAGCTAGACGGGTAGCTGTCGGTCGGGTGGTAGCGAGTGTGAGCGAGCTTGCTTGCGGTTTGGCGGCACGAGCTTGGCTGGCTGGAGAAAAGCTGTATGAAGGATTGCTGGAAAGAAATCAGTCCTGGAGATCCGGCGCGGGCGCTTTGGCTTCTGTGGTGATAGCTGGGCGATAGCTCGTACAACTCAGGTCCCAGGTGGGTGAGGGCATTCGTCAAAGTGCAAACCGAGGAGTATGAGAAAGTGAATAGGTATCAAGGTAGGAAGCAGGGAAGAGCCCAGACTACATTTACAGAGAGAGTTTAAGCGCAATTGGAGTTGCTGGGACCTTGGGAACTCTGACGGAGCTGGTAAAGCCGCAAGCTCATTCATGACTTTTTTCGACTACCACCTACTACCTACATACTACCTTACTACATACAGCTGCTGCTGCTACTACCGCTACCGCTACCGCATGGCTAACAGATTGAATGGGCCGCTAGGGTAGAATCCCGGGGACGGGTAGACAACCAACCCTAGGACCGACATTGCCAGCCAATACCCTGTCCGAAGAGGACTAGAAAGGGGTGGGTGCAAGACCCAGAACCCCCCCCAGCAGCTATCCACATTCCTAAAGTTACATGCCACAGCGCAAGTACGTCAGGTACTTGCCTGCTGCTAGGTCCAGGCACTCCATCTCCCCAATGAGAAGGCATCTCAGTGGCCTCTCTGCCTTAGCTCGCACGCAGCTGTAGTATGGTTATGGTAAAGTAAACATGCCTAGGATAAAGCCATGGCCCGAAGAGCGTTTGGTTCCCGCTCAAGCCATACTTGCTACCCGTCCGCCTGTAGTGTATAGCACTAGACATTTAGTAGAAAAGTACCAAGGGAAGCTCCATCGTTGGATGTGATATACACCGCTCGCTCAACATGCCGCAGCTCGAGAGATTTTCTCCTACACGGAGCATTCTATAGCTATGTGGCATTGGTTCATATGTGCGTGCGCCTGTGGAAACATCCATTGTACTATCTGCACTTTCCCTCGCCCTCTCTCTGTTTCTTCCACTCGCACACCTACCTACATGCACATCATTATACTAGTATTGCATAGTGGGACGACCGGGGGTACGTCCGGCTGCTTTGTTCGAAAACAACAGATCGAATGACTTCTCAGTTCACGGCCGCCTCTCTCGCCTGCCAGTCTTTGAAACGTTGTCTCCATAAATATGTTCAGCCATGTACGAAGTACACAGCAGGTAGACGGACCGAGCCCGCAGGTAGTCGGGACCCCAGGAGGACCTGACCGAAATGCAATTCTCGCAATAAAAAGAGGCGCGATAGCCATGGAGCTTCTGGACCCCACGCCCGAGAGTACTAGCCGATCCAGCTGTATACATTACAAGGTACATGCATGCCATGCCACTCCTCGCCCATCACCCATCGCTCGCCGGGCAGGCATCTAGTACTTACAAACCACATGCACTTATCTCACTTGATTTCCAACTCTCTGCCGACGCCTTGAGATCGATAATATTTGTCCGCGGAGAGAGCTCTCTCTCTCATTCTTTCCAAGAAAAACACGGGCCCATCCAATCCAGCCACGGGCCAGGAGCCCATACCCAGGCAGAAGAGTAATGATTGATATCTCGCTAAAGCTGCAACACGACACCACTTTGTCAGGATGTCTCTCTTCTGCATTGCCGACCCATCGATACGACACCTGCCATTACCTACATGCTCGTCACATGGAGTCCGTCGGTTGCTGTCTATAAACTCACGAAAAGACAGAGTTTGCCTTCCCGCCCGGCCGATGGAAGGATCCCCCCATGACCTCGGGCGATTTGATGCAGGCAAGTACTGGCAAAATCCTTCTTGATGACTTCTCCTCTCCAGATCGATCAGATATCTGGTGGATCACCAGCCGCGAAACCCGAAGCAGGTCCGGCATGCCGGTCCATCCATCATCACCCTACCTGCCTGCTTCGCCCGGACGGTGACCACTCCAGCAGACCGGTAAGCAGGCAGCGGGTAGGTAGGTAGGTATGGAAGGAGACAGGTACAGTTTCGGATTGCCTGCCGCCAGAATGGCTACCCGAACCTGAAAAGCGGTGACAGGTCCAAAGAAGAAACCAACTTGAGAGACATGTATCACCTTCGCACGCGCCAATAATAAGAAAAGCCAACTGGGGGGCCGCACTCTCTTCGTTGGGAATGCTGCTGGAATGTGTAATGCACGCACCCTGCGCGGCGGCTGATGGGAGTTCCCGGCAGCCCATCGCGCCAGGGTCCTCTCTCGGCGCACGCCCAAACTCAACTTGGCACTCCCAGCATACTATCTAAAGACACGGACTGCGCCCAGTGGACGTCGAGGCCGTGTATACCAAAGTCAAACAAAACGCCGAATATATTCATACAGTGTATGTATGCATAGGGGTGGCAGGTTGATACATCACGCGACTGCATACGCGCACGATGGATCACACTCTCTGTTCTGAGGTGGTGGTACTTGGCAACGAGTCACAACAGTCTTCATGCAATCCGATTCCTGGACCCGGCAGCCAGGGTCGCGAGGGGGATCAATTCTTCAGCGGGAGCGATTCGCACCGCCCGCTGGCCTCGCCCCGGCATTCAACCCAGCCCAATACAATCCATGTGAGGGCAGCAAGGCAGTCGTCGATCCATCCGTCCAGGCAGTCCAGCCAAGTGGTGTAGCGTCACAAGAGGGTACTGTGGTAACCTAGCGTAGCCTGTACGTATGAGATAGGCATGCCGCCCGACCCCCAACCTGAAGAACTCGGGCTGCTGCTTCGGTTGATTGATCAATACCCTCCCTCACTGGATGTGCCGGTAACGCCGCTTCTTCATCCCCGCAAGCTCTTGATTAGGACCCATTGGTTGGCGAGATTGCGCACACCCCTGCCAAAGAAGAAGTGGTGGGGTCGGTAGGGGAGATTGACCCATTCGTGATGCGCCCGTTGTTGGCCTTTGATCGCTTCGAATCCTCCGCTTCCCCCGTCGTCCATTGCCGAGTGCTAGGATTACACGATCAAGAGAGGCCCTCGACCGTATGTACGGGTAACAGCATCATCGCCGGGCAGTCCAGGACTCATCCTCTCAAAGGCTCTGACAGCAACAGTGTCCAAAGTCCACTACAGATACCTATCCGCACATATATATCGAGGTGTGACGCCCGGGTAGCGTGGTACTCCGTACTGAACTGTAAGCTGTGGTGATGCTTGGCCAACAAGTGTGGGGAACCTCATGTATGATGAGACTTTCAGCTATGAGTCCGATCCTACTGACGCGAGACGTCGGGCCGCATTCCAGAATCGGCCCTTCGACCCAGACTGCCAGGCTGGCTCGAAGAAAAAAAGTAAGTCCATCGTGTTGCCGCTGCTCTCTTTTGCCAGGCGAGGACGAGACTTGGAAAGAGGAACGTGAGCAGCACATGACCTTTACATCGATGCTCGAGATGGATAGCAACAGAAACCTGCCATCTGTCCAAACGGCATTGTCTCCTCGCTCTTCGCTCTCGACTTGAGAGTCCTTCGCCCACCAGTTTCTGCAACTCTGCCTGTCCAACCCTCATTTATTAGGGGGCCAGATGCATGTAGGCGCTTCCGAGGTCCTCAATACCCGCCCGGACTTGGGCACGGAATGCGACGCTGGTGGTCGATCGGCAGCTTCGGGCAAGCGCAAGGGTAAAACGCAAATTGCTCAAAGGAGCAGTGAGAATCGTCGTTCATCCATGAAGGTTCTCCCAGGTTGCCCAAGGTACGTACCGCCCCCGAATTGCACCCATGACTACAGTACACCTACACGCACGATCAGCACACATGCGTTCGAATTGTCCCCAACATCTAGGTAGCCGTGTGCGGTGGTACTACCTCGTGACATGCGGATCGGGACGAATCACACAATAATTTTTTATTGACTCTTGAAAAGAGGCCTTGGCCTTGGATCCAACGACTATTGCCGATGCAATAGATGGATGCTTGTAAACTCATCCTACTGCTTACATCTGCGACCCACTGAGATAGGGTAAGCAGGTAACTTCAAGTAACGTATAATAACCTATATTTGATGCCATCACAGAAGAAACCCGCTTCAAACGATTGTGGTCGAATTGTGTTATTCCCATAAGTAGATAGACATCACCGTGGCAGTTCGGCTACATCGCCCGCCTGCCTCCAGGTTCAAAAAAGTTGCACATCCACCTCCTCCTACGTTGACCGGGATGAGTTGGTGATTGGTTTTTGGAAACATGCATACACAGTAATTAGATGCAGCGGCATGTGTGCGTACCCCGCCGCGCAAGGGTATCCTTCTTGTTCTGAACGATCCATCTACCGCAACTCTGCGAAGCTGCATTGGAAGCACAGTATGGTTTTTGTCTTGGGAATAAACCCAGTTGCTCTGCATTGAGTGGCTCTGTCACCTTGTCGTTGATGTGGAAAAGATAGGCGAGCTATTCTAATCGTGCTTTACAAGTACATGCAGACCAATTACAATTAGTAACGTCCATGTAGTATTAACGGTTCGCATGTAGTAGATCAAGGTCTAATGATAGAATCATGTCTAGATTACCAAACCGGGCACTCGGCTGAATGTCTTTGAGATACTGATAAATCGAAACTAATGCGATTGAACGATTCATATGTTTGATGAACACTCTGATGCCTGAACCGCCAGGACAGATTCACCTTGCTCGCGTCGCAAGCTTTCTTGCCATCACAGTCACTATAGAACTGCTGCCTGAGTAGAGAATGCGGGTGAGACAGGGTCTTCGTTTGTCGCCACTTGCCGGCGGCCTCTATAGACCCTATCAGTCCCCGACTAGACGACAAAGTAAATTCGTATAAGCCGAGATATGATAGTATGACCAAGATGGAGGGTCCAGTCGTGACTGCGCTTGTCGCCGTGGACTTCTACACAGCCAGGTTGCAATAAACGTTTTCCGAAAGTCTTGGCTTTGAGAGAAAAGAAGACCGTGGAATTTACTCCGTACATATATGGTCTTCTGACGGATATGCTCTCTGGCTGCAATATGGTACTCACGTGCCACTGAAGGCGAGACGCGGCAGCACTGCCACAATCTTGGCAGGAGACGAACCCCTCACTGAGCTGCGCGAATGAAGGTTCAGTGGAGGGCGAATGTGTATGGGAAGAGACTTGCGAGTGGCTTTCTGGGGAGAGCTGTCCTTGGCTTGGAGCTTCTTCTCTGTCACAAAAGCGTTTCCAAGGCCTCCATCTCTGGCTTGATCAAGGGGGGTGTGGCAATGCCGCCATCCCCAAACCGCCCAATAAATGACGTTGCTGTGAGGCCTCGCTGGTCGTACAATCAAGTTATAACATGCTGTGTTTGACCTGCGCGCTTAAAACCTCTCAGAAAATAATTTGTCAACTGCTCACGGCGCATAGGACATTTCTGTTTGCCTAATCCAAGTGTCACATCTCATTATCCGCTCGCCTCTTAAGAGACGACAGGAACAAAAATAGAAAGAAACGGTTGCAGCCAGTACGAGGACGGCAGCAGTGAAAGAGGTTCCACCCCTCAGCAGACGAGCACCAACGAACCCCTACCGCGCATACCAACTGCGCATACTACAGCGCTAAAGTTCACCACTCTACCACCACGATAGCCGCCAGCGAAACGTATCCAACTCGTGGCCGTCACCTCAAAAGCACTGGCAGAGCCGTTTATCCGAATACAGTACCTGCTCACCCTTCTAGCCCTGTCGGCATAATTATCATTATTATTCCTATCATCTCTTTGGACCTTTTGCAGCCGCGTATCCCGCCATGTCTTCTGGTGGCCACAACGTTAGTATACTACTCGAGTTCCTGCGCGTCATATATTGCGACCCCCTCCTTGGGACCCGCCATGCTGCTGCTGCTGCTATATTGTGCTGTGCTGTGCTGACACTCTTCTTCTTCTGCTGCTGAAGGAACCCAGGCTGTTGTACGCCTTCCAGGGCGTGTCCGCCTACCACTTGCACAATGGGCGAGAGGAGTCCCTGACGCCTGCTGGACCCCAAACTTTGTCCCTTCTCATGGTGCCGACTTCTTCGAGTTATGCAGACCCAGCATCCGTCGGCAGTGAAGAGGCCAGCCCCCAGGACTTTTACCTGCATATGCATCTTGTATGAAATTCCCTTCTTGGTCGATATGACTATTGTCCACAGACGGACCTTGTATACTAATCCTACGTCCCATGATCTTCTCAGCCTCCTGAGCTAGATATTCCTCTGCCAGCAACTACGCAGATATACCATCAACCACCAACAAGCTATCTGATTCCGCGATGGGATCTGGGCCCAGAAAGCGGTGCCTTCACGCGTCTGGCATTCCCTGCGCCGGGAAGCCGCAAGGACTTGCAAGAAGACGTGGACACGTTTGAGACCATCCTGGCGCAATGTACAGCTTTCCTGGAGCGGGCGCCCGTGCCCAAGTCGGCCAAGGCCAAGACCGCCACTGGACTTTCGTCGTCTTCTGGCTCTTCTCCTACCGCGTCCAAGTCCAAGTCGGCGCTCCAGGACGAGCAGCTCCCCGCGTACAACCCGGGGGACTTTGCCCCGGGCCAGGGATACGCCGAGGGCGCCCAGAGTAAAAACCAAGGCGGAAAGATTGTCCTCATCGACGAGGAGGACGGCAGCGTGATCGGAGAGCTTGGGGAAGGGTACCAGGTGCTCGAGGACTCCGCCTTGAGGCCCGGCTCGAAAGGTATGTGGAGTCGGGAACGAGAATCGCTTGATTTCGCTGTATTGACTTTGGCACAGATCCGGTAGAAATCACACTTCCCTCGGAGGGGCAGGAGACGCTTGCGGTCGCGCCAGCCCCCAAGGAGTTCCTGGAAATGGAGCTTCACCCTGCCTACCAGAAGTCGTTTCTGGTCTCCAAGGCTGTCTATGCCTCGCGCCTGATCGTCACCACGTCCGACTTTTTGACCAAGGGCATGCAGACCGGCGCTGATAGCTTCAAGGCCAAGACCAAGCCCAACGAAAAGGCCGTCACGTTCACGCCCACGACTCACGAGCACGCCCGCCGCATCGGAAAGTTCTCGGGCAATGTGGCGGAGCTCTCTGCCAAGACGGTTGGCCAGGTCACGAAAGTGGCACAGAACCTGGGCGCCAGTCTCGCCGGGCGAAAGCAGAAGGAGGGTTCGGCCAGAGGGTTCGGCTCAGACGGCCAGCCGATCGATAAGTTCAAGCCTGGCTTGCTGAACAAGAGCTTGATGGCCTTTTCGACGGTAGCCGACGGCATAGAATACGCCGGCCGGAGCCTCATGACCACCACCTCCTCGGCGGCCACCGATATGGTCACGCACCGCTGGGGCGAGGAGGCCGGACACCTGTCGAGTCATTTGGGCGGCAGCGTCAAGAATGTGGGCCTGGTCTACATTGACGTTACGGGCGTGTCGCGGCGGGCCATCATCAAGGCGGTCGGCAAGGGCATGGTTGTCGGGAGAGTCAAGGGCGGGGGCCAGGTCATTGTCGGCGAGGACACGACGGAAATGATCAGCGGCGCCCCAGGGCGAGACGATGCCAGCACTGGAGGGTTTTCCAAGGGAAAGCAGACATATCAATGATAGAGCAGAGTATTCTCAAGTAGGAGCAACATACAAGGAGAGCTTAAGTATTGGGAGTCAGGCTGTAACGACCGGACGTGTTTTCACTAATTGATCAGCATGAATTATTTATGTCAACGTGTTAAGCGTGTGATTCGAATTACACAAACGACCATCTTATAACTTTTATATCCATCACGTGATTCGAGTTCCTTATTCAAGTGTAACATTAAGCAGTCGACTCCAACGCGCCTAGCGGACCGCTAGCCAGTTTTTACAGGCGAAAGCGCGATTCGTCTCAGTGAGGCGGGTGCGTTTGACAGACAAGACGGAACTACAGACAGCCGCTTGAGCCGGGGGCATCAACCGTCAGGCACCTCCAGCAACTGTTTACTTGTTTCTTTTCCCAACTTGACCTTGAAAAAAGTATTGTCACAGGCCAAGATCTTGATTCTTTCGTTCTCGTTTTCTCCCTCCCCTTTCACGCTGCCTGATCTTGTGCCATCTGCTACATTTGCCTGCCGCAAACAGTACCTACAAACCACGACGAACTCTGAGCCCGACTGTAGTGGAGAAAGCTGTTCGCAATCACGGGAGGGGAGCAACTTTGGGTCTCAAACTCAAACTCAACTACAGCACCGTCTTGTCCCGAGTTGTGTGCGTTGTCTTGTGTGTATGTGCGCGCGCGCGCTTGAGGTTTGCGGCTTTTCCGACTGGACTCAATGTGTCGGCTCGAGATCCTCGGTTGCATCATACTCTTCTTCTACGACATCAGCGACAAGCTCTCGCAGAAGAAGCGGTCGCATGTCGCAGGCTGCCACTCCACACCAACCTTGCGACGGTAGAGTTCACTGGAAGGGAAGGGCCCACGTCCAGTCGGGTGCTGTCCTGCTGCTCCGCCCTGAGCAGTAAGAGAGGGGCCCTGGGTTAACCTCCCACTACCGTACGTACTTTCGCCCGGCAGGCAAAGAGAGACAATGTTGCACGAGATCTTGCTCTCCCTGTCCGGCCACCCGTCGCCGCTGCTCAGGAATGAGTACTCCGACGCCGGCCCCGGCGCTCTCCTCTCCGCCCCGGAGCGGGACCTTCTCAAGACGGCTGGCCACCTAAGCGATTTGCACTGCAATCTCATCAAGTACACGACCCATATCAGCGCGTCGCACACTTCCGTCATATGCAGAGCCGTGGCCACGGCCGTCAGCGCCACTCACCTCGCAGCATTCCAACAAAAGATTCTCGACGTCGAGGCCGGGATCTTGTGCAAGGATGCCGGCCTTGTTGGGGCCTACAACATTGTGCCCTTGACGGCCGTCATTGGCGAATTCTCGGGCTGGACGCGAAGGCTCGAGTGGCTATGGGATCTGGCGCAGTTCATGTCTAGGAAGAGAGATGGCGCCCTGTGTACTGGGGCTTCGCTGATGAACAAGCTGCGCAGCGAACTGCAGACAGGATATGCCGATGTCGAGGAGACTGCCTCGTCTCTTGTCAAGGTCGCCGAGACCGCCTGGCTCAAGCAAGTCTCTGCGTGGGTGCTCTACGGCCGTTTGCCGAGTTTCGGCGCTCAAGACTTCTTCGTCCAGCGTGACGAACACGATGAACAGGTGAGTCGGCCAGGTCTTGTTATCTAGATTCACCAGACTCACTATTCTTATAGGGCTTCAAAGTAGACTCATCCCTGTTGCCCTCTTTCGTCACAGCCCATACCGCTTCATCCATGCTCTTCATCGGCACCTCTCTCAACAGAGTGCGCACCAAGAGCGTAGGTCAGTCTTCTGCTGTAGGGACACTTGGTCATCTTTCGTCACAGCTACAGGAGCTCTCAAACCTCAGCTTTCCTCTTAGCTCTGCAGCACTATCAAAGGCAATCCATGCTATACGCTTGAATTATTCCCGGACGGTGTTGCAGAAGCTGCTGCCTCTCGAAAAGGTCCTTGAGATGCTACAGCTCCTGCGGCAGTTCATGCTGTTGGGTCGTGGAGAGTTTGCCATGGCTCTTACGCAACAGGCAGACGACAGGACGCGCAGCCGTTGGCGCCGTGCAGACAACCTCGCGTACCAGAAGCAAGATAGTCTGAGTACCGTCGTTGTGAAGGAGGGCGAAGTCGCTGCCGTCCTTGCCCGGACCTGGGCTGCCCTAGGCATGATGCAGAGCCAGCACGCTGACGAAGACGAAGAGCTCGAGCTTGCTAGAGATGTCCTTCGGCTGACAATGTCGAGCTCTCAATCCACGCCAAAAGAAGCACTCGAGGGTCTAGTGGAGATTCCCTTTCGAAACCTTCTCTTGTCCGCACCAGTTGAGATGACGGTCCACATTCCCTCGCCTTTGGACCTCTTTCTTAGCACATCCGACTCCCAAATCTATAGCTGCATAAACTCATACCTGCTGTCAATACGCCGTGCACATCTCCGACTTACGGACCTCTGGAAGATCACTCGGCTCCGCCGCCATCACCTGGCACCCCCGAGAGCGCCTTTCAGCATGACAAGAGGAGGACTGGCCAAGACCAGGACGCTAAGAGAGCGCTGGTCGGCTCGATCCACGTATTTGAGAAGTGCTTGGACGACGAGCAGTGCTGCAATCTTCTTCCTAGCGGAGACAGAAGCCTACTTGCAAATCGAGGTCGTTGAGGAATTGTGGTCGGATTTTCATGCCTGGCTAGCCGACAAGGGTGACTCGGCAAATCCCAGCAGTGACAGAACGAAAAGGGCTACACCTAGGCAACCCTCGAGAAATGTTGGCCCGCTAAGCGACAGCCTTTGGGTGCCCTCGGCGCAGTCAAGACAGCGGCAGTCCGCGGCTGACCAAACCAACGCAACGTCCAGGGTTGCGCACCATGACCCCGAGACTTTGTCAGTGGCACACAGGCTGTATCTAAGGTGCTTGACGCGGCGGCTGTTGCTGACACAGCAAGTCTTTACGGCGCCAATGTACAACCTGCTCATACATACGGATCATCTCGTGGCATTGGTGCACCGTCTAGACGGCATCTGGACCTCGATGGATCTTGAGAGCGACGAAGGCGTTGTCGACGCGTTTTCAAACCTCGAAGCGGAGGAAGTTGACGTGAAGACGAACCTGGCCAGACTAGAGGTCAAGATCAAGAAGTCGGTGGAAGAGGTGATAAAGGTCCTGCGGAATCTGAGCGTAGACCCGGCGTTCCTCGCCGAGATCGAGAATGACGGCCTCGTGGACGATGAAGACTACATGACAGACGACGACCAAAAGAAGTATATACCCAGGAGGACCGGTGGCATCGACCGCCTACTGATGAAACTTGACTTTGGCGGCTGGTTTGGCAGCGGCTAGCCGTTGCAAGTAAACGTGAAATACTCCTAGATGACGAGGACTAAACCACGCGGAATAATATCATGATAAAACCAATAGCATAATTATTTCAGATGATATCAATAGAGTATGATATTTGACCAGCTCCAAGCACTTTCAACTCGCTACTTAGGTCTGGGGCATCATGTAGAAGACGTTGAACTTGCATGTTCAACTCCGGCAGCATATGCCCCTTCGAACGTTGCCCCGGACGTCACTATCACAGTTTCTCGTCCCAACACTAGATCGTGATTCCCGTCCCCGAAAAGATCAAACCAATCGAGCCAATGGAGATCAAAGACCCCTGAGCAAGTTCTCGACCTAGCCAGCATCGAGACATGGTTGCCCCAAACCAACGCATCGTCGGGCCGCACTGCATTTGATTATTAAACCTACCTTCTTCGTACCTACCTAGGTAGTCAGTCTATCGTCCACGCTATACTCGACCCTGGGAAGCAGGAGGTTTGATCGCCACGTGGTTGCCGGGGGGAGTCCTCTTTTCTTTCCCGGCGTGCGTCCTTGTCCCATGATCAGCTTTCCTTTTTTTCGCCTTCGTGTCAAGAGGGTCGTTGTGATAGTCTTGAATTTTACTCTCGTATGTCTAATACTAGTTGACGCGTACGAGAAAGAAGAAAGTTCAAGTGGCAAGTGCGCTTCGATTTGAGAAACTGCTTGAATTATATATACACGATACGGTGTTTGTATCCCCCAACCTGCCCTTTCATGCGCTCATGTCGTATTATGTTTACACTTCAATTTTGCTCATGCTCGCTGTATTCAGAATCCTCCTAATAGATGTCAATGGCTAGATCTTGAAAAAAAAAAAAAAGAAGAAGAAGAAGAAGAAGAAAGCGAAATATTGCGCTTCGCCCCGAAGTCGACGAAGCGAATGCTGATATAAGCAGGCTTTCCTCGCAGCCGGGTATATAGTGGTAGTAATAATGGTAGCGAATGTGAAACATAATATATAACAACAAGGAGAAGGAAAAGTTCGTTAATTCGTCAATAATTCGTTCAATCGCTCGCTGCCCATGGATAATCTTTCTGGATCAATGTCCACCGTCTGGAGGTGTTCCGTTGGCCTAATCCCGAACATGTATATATGCATGTGTCATCCTTTTGCGCCTGGTTGTGTTTCCTATGCAGTTTCAGATGCTTTGCTGTCGTATTTCGTTGCTGACAATGCGGGATTGCATTGCGTATAGATTCCTGGGTATCACCGGTTGATGAGTCAGTCTGACTGACCCTTTCGATTGGCCCCCCACCCCCGTTCATGTACTGCTGATTGTCGATGCTGACAGTATGCTCAGGGGCGTGAGATCCTTCCCATATTTCCGTCATGTAACCCCAAATCTGACGGCTCCTTACGGGCCATCAGTAAGGAATGAATTGGCGTTGCGTGTGGCTTTGGGGTCTTGCATGATCTGAGTTCCGACGTGAGAAGAGCTGTTGCACAAAGGATCTGGGTCCGTTATGGTCAAACTCCAATGTCTTTGATCTCGCCGGCACACCGATGCGTTGAGTCTGCGTGCCCTTGGCACCCCATCGCTGCTTGATGCAGTCGTCAACAAGAGCCATGAGCCCAGTCGCAACGACGACACTAGATTGGTAGTCAGTATTTGAATGTAGTACTCAGGGATAGAAATCAATTGTTGACTTACTCGGCAACATCAGTCATGGCTGTGACAAGCTCCTCGTCACTCAACCACATGTGACACGGCGGTACCCATCCGCCGGCTCTCTCGTCCTCCATGACCTGAATCGGGGATCGGGTTTCGGGCACTATGTGAGCAACCGGGACAGAGCTGAGGCTATCGCGGAAGAGGTGGAAGGACACGACTCCCGTCAACTTGTCTGTGACTCTCTTCCATGTGTACTTGTGTCCCCACCAGTTGAACTCATAACGCTTTGATCCTTTGCTTCCACAGCGTTCGACGTCGACACGGGCGTAGTTGGAGAACTCGAGCTTGATGGAATTCGTGGCACGCTGCAGGACCCTGTGTTGCTTCTCGGGCGAGAGGTCCGCATCAAACATGCCATCGTAGTCTTCACCGGCCGTTGAGTTGGAATAGCTCGTCCCGGGTCTGCTCAGATTGGAGAGCATCGAGCCTGTTGTAGGGATGCGCTTGGGCTGAGGCCGACCAAAGGACTTCATGGCGCTGGATACCGACCGCTGCAGGTTGGGTCGGCTCTGCATGGCTGGTTCAGTGTATTTCCTTTTCGAGTTGCAGACCTCACGCCCAGAGTCTCGGCAGTATCTTCGTAGCGAAAAGTCGCGCCTGTTGAGGTCATACATGCGGAGATGGAAAAGCTGGACGGTCCGCCTCCTCCTGCCTGGTGCCACTGTGTCCACACGCAGGTTCATGTTTCCATCCGTGGTGAAGTCGTCGTGCCTGATGGAGAGCCGGTTCATGCTCGGGAAGAGCTCTGCAAAGTATTCCGGCGAAGAAGGCCGCACATTGACGTCTGCAATCTCATGCGTATATGGGCGTAGGGGTGGTATGGTTGCATCGTCCTCCACATTGTTCAGACCCAGGTCATCCACTTCTTCTGTTGAGTTCAGCGAGGAGTATGTCTCTACTGAAGACCGTGGATGTACATTGGTTGACGGTGAAAGATCCTCGGTGTAACGCTCCTGGTATTGTTTGGGCCTGGGACTGAAGGCCTTGGTTGAGCCCTGGGCACCACTGAGTGAGCTGGGAGCAGTACTCCTCGAGCCATAAGAGTCACGGTCTTCGTATGAGTCATCGCTGCTGCGAGAATACCGTGTGCTCATGGTGTGATTTGATGAATTGGTGGCGTATTGTCTATGCGACATTGTGCTAGTTGTGGTGAAGTGTGAACTTGCAACCGAGTGCTATAAGTCCTTCATACAGGCTTGAGTCCTACTAGCGCTGAGAGGGATGTGACCTCCTTATATATATATTGTATATACACAAACGCCCAGCGGGCTGGTGCCTTGTCGGAAGCAGGGTCCTGAGAAGTTGGGCAACGGCCACGGATGGGAGATAGTTCACGATGCTGTGATTTGGTACGTGAATCAGGGCCCGAAGGTAGGCAGGGTGGATCTATGAGTCGACTGCCGGGAGCTATATGTACGGGGAATATGTGCCCGGTGGACGACTGTAGATAAGCGGCAGGGCGAATTAAGTCTAATTGATGCTGAAATAAAGATACAGTGCAAATGTCGAGGGGTGAATGTGTCGACACGAGAGAGGATAATAAGAACGGAAGGCAAGAAAGAATTGGTTGGTCGCGACGACAGCCGTAGGCGATGGATGAATCTTCTGTTATAGGCTGTGTGGCTGACAGACGAGCAGCAGGATGGCGTGGCGTGACCAGGAATCTTTTAGACGATGGACGACGGCGGGAGGGCCAGATCAGATCAGCGGCCTTCTGGTTAAAGCATTGGTAGTCAGATCGGACGACGAGGCGATCGGCGAGTGTGAAGGAAGCCGTTGCTGGCGCTTCGGAGCGGCCTCTAACCTCGCTGGCCTATAATAGCTTGGACAGGTAGACCCTGGCAGGTCAGCTCTTTGGCTCTCTCTGTCTTGTGCTGGTGGTGACGGAGGTAGGAGTGGGTTTGGCTGGGCTGGTGAGAGGGGGGCGCCCCGGTGCCGCCTGAAGTCGGAATGAATGTGATGGGATGGTTGGACGATAGAGTGTGTGCAAGGTACAATGACTGAGACCCGAGAAGACGAAGTTGGGACAGATCCTGTTGGTGGAACGATCACGTCTTGGTCTGTTTCGAGATCGTGACTGGTTGCACTGGGCCTGGAGGTGATGACTGAGTTGGTACTCAGTTGGGGGGAGACTACATTGTAGGGGGGCCTTGTTAGGACGAGAAGTGACCGCTGTCTTGGTGGGGGGCAGGAAGAGAGAGAGAGGCCGGGCTGAGACGGGATGCTGGATGGATTATAGAAAAGTTACATATCGTATGTACATACTTACATACAGTATGTATGCGTAGGCAGTGGAAGGCGTCACTTTTCCCTGCACACCGGACAATACTCTGTACTCTGCTGGGCAACGCTACCTGAAGATCAGTATCCTTTCCATTCTATTTTAATATATGGGCTTGTGAGTTTGAACCTGCTACGAGAGCTTCTGCTTGACTTTGCCGCGTCAGTTAGGTACAAATAGACGCCAACACAGCCTATGTATCTGCCTCCGAGGTACCGACTTACATAGTATACGACTGCCTGCCAACCCCGGGCATTTGATCTTGTCCATCAGTTAATCACCTTGTTCTGCCTGCTGTTAGTTTCCAATATGTCCATGCCCTTTCTCACAAGTCGTACAGCATGACTGGAGGCCTGCAGTCGCAAGCAGATGAGCGCAGCAGCAATAGTGCAGTCGTTAGTAGTGGGAAACGTGACCTCCTAGGCGAGCACCGGTCGCTTTTCACGGGGGCGTTGGGTGGCACGACGTGGGCAGTCTTCCAGTGCTCCCAGTGCTGGTCCATCTTGGCGGGGGACGCGGCCTCTTTTAGCGCTCGCCATGCGTACTCCGGCGGTCAAAGGGACTCTGTATAGTCCCCGAGTTCCCTGTGAGTGTGTGGCCGAGGCGCTAGAATAATCCACGGAACACCACGTATATTCAAAATATGCTCATCAAGGTACTCGCACTGGCACTCTGCAGCTTCTTACTTTGGCAGTGGTAGGTATGGAAGTACATCGCCCACCTAAATTATACATACCATTAAACCTTTCGCCCAGCCAATCTCGGGCTGAGCCGCGAGCCATCAGCAGGCTTGACAGGGCAGTCCCAGGGCATACTTTGCCTACTAATGTAGACTGAGGTTAAGGTAGGTTGGTAGCGCCAGGCGCTTGCCATAGTCCGGATTTCCCCCCCACCTGTCAACGCTCTACCTAGATCCCGCCCGGGGGATGCGCAAGGTATCTAGGTATGACTGGGCGATCGTAAAATAGAAATCGGGCATCGGGCCCAGGCTAGGATGAATCTTACATCTTTCCCATTTGTAGACCACTCAATTCATGCGTGGCGTGGATGACGAGAGTTACCGCAAACAGTGTGCACATCGCCAGTTGAAATCTCACTCATTTCTTCCATTACGGAAATGAACAGTTCTGAAGATGTGTCTGCAATCAACTCCACGAGTGACATCATCTGGCATAGATTCCATCCCCCATTGTGGAAAGTGCCCCCTAGGTAGGTACGACAGGTGGTAGGTGGTAGGCAGCAAGTATGTAGGTTTGCTATTGTACATTATCTGCACTTGCACTTGCTTGCCCACCAACTCCACGCCTGCCTATACGTACAGTTTGCTTCTGTTCAACCCAACCTAAGCATTACATATCGCTGCGATTCACCATCAGAGAGAAAGATGGAAACACTGAATGGCTGAGAACCTTGTCTTGAACCGACCTCGCCAAGCGCTCCAGTGCAAAGGACTCGTCGCAACAGGGCGCGGTGCCCAACACAGCAGGGCTGAGGATGCTTCAATGGGTCGAACTGACCGCAGACCAACCTCTCTCCCTCCATCCCTCCCTCCCTAGCATCGATGGATGCCCTTGAATGAGGCAGTCACTACGGCCAGTAGCACCGAGCCGCTGCCCTCTCGGTTCGCCAACGGCTCCGTCAAGTTACCACACACCGACCGGCTGGTCTTGTTTAGCCTCCGCGCCCCGTCCACTGTTGCAGCGACTTCGTATTTCTTTTCTCATCTGTCAAACCGAAAAAAAAGAACTGGCACGGGCGCGTGACACATGGGGGTCGCAGGTCGAGCATCAGCATTTTCGGTGTCCGTCCTCCATTGGCGCCTGGAATGACGTTGATGTCTGACGTGAACCCGACAGTCTCAGCAACGAGTCTTGTGCAGCAGCAGCAGCAGAATCGAACCTTTTGTTTCCGTCATGTACTGCTTATTGGCCAATTCCCAAAAGCTTCCAGTGTATCCGCGAACACCTTCGTCTCCACCGTGCGCGAGTTCCGAAATATCTGCTGCAAGATGGTACCAATAGTTATGGTGAGTGGCTACTTACTGTAAGTACCAATGCCGCGGCCACTGGCTTCTATAGCATGCTTGCTTCACCAGGTAATGTACGTACGTGGCAGTCCGCGATCGCTAAGCCTCCCAACCTAGGTAGTCGTCCTGTATGTACCTTGGGTGCCATGATGCCCAACTGCGAGGTTGCGAGGATGAGGACAATGGAGGAAAAGTGAACCGAATTTTCCGAGCGCCTCGAACTCGGTTGTACCTCCAGAAGGGGCTTGATTTCATACACGCCCACCACATCTACGCTGCGACCTTCTTTTCGGATATGAACTCTGTTGGAGCATTCCCGTCATATGCACCCATAGAGGGTCATGGAGATGCGCAATCATGTGTGGCTGCAACACACTCACCTCTTCAAGAGTATCTTCCCGAGTCTGTCTAACCCAGGAACCAGTCTCCTGAAACGAGCACATCATGATATTCCCGTACATTTTCCGCGCTACACTTGTCATCTGGTCTGACAATTTCCGTGGAATCATTACACACAGAATGGTTCAACAGGAGACACTCACTTTCTTGTTTGTTCCACTTGTTTGTTCCACTTGTTGGTTCTATCTCGTCCTCCACCGCCGCTCAACCCCGAAACAACACAAAAAGCTGCCCCACGTCACTAGGAGGAGACGGCATGTTATACTTATCATGTTGTGCACCCGCGCATAGATCCAACTAATTCCCATCAAAGCCTCACTTGTAGGACGAACTGGGAAAGCAAAGCATGCACATTGCCGCGCTCTTCATGTCTCGCGCATGGTGTCCCACTGTGCGACGTTCACAGCAGGTCCCCGCTTGAAGGCCCCTGCTCTACTACCGAGTATACTAAGGTTAGATATGCTTGCTCGCAATTTGGGCAGTATACTCCAGAAACTCCACGATGATTGTGTTGCGTTCCCAGCAAAGTCTGTGGTATCTTGTTCCACTAACGTCAGATCGGCCTCCACTGACGCAAATGGATTTCTTACATGACAACCTCCCGCATCATTGTATCGACTTCTGCAGGTCGGCCAATGCGGCAGTACATTGTGTGGCAGCCTCTCATTCGCCCAGCATCAGCTCTTCCATGTCTAACCCCCGGACTGGACCTATCACACTATCGCCAGGCACATGGACGCCGTTGAGCACGTGTCTTGCGTGTCTCGCGGGCTGGCGGCTTGGCTCCATCCCATATTGCTTTTGGAAGGCCCAGACCGGGTCGCAACGACGCATTTCGCTCACAAATATTGCGAATGTTTACCATCGTGGTATAGTCGTGACGTGCCCCTGAGGCACCCAGGTCTGTTTGGGCCGCTATCAATTCTGCTTGGCGCTCGAAGATGCGGAAATCGCGATGAGAATCGCTTATTCAACCACCTCAGAGCCGTCAGATCGAAGACCTAAATGATATTGACTGTATCTTTTGCGACCAATCGTACTATATGCCACTCGGGCGCGGGTGTATACGAGCGCTTCTTTCAGAGGGGCATGACGAGTCGCCATTCAGGCAGAAACGAGTCCGGCTACGCAGCCAATCCATATGCTTTCCAAAATGCCGATATATTAGGAACGAGACTCATATTCGCCCGGTCGGCACTGTATTGGCCAGAAGCGAGTACGCTTTACCACCAGCTGCTTGGGAGTTGACTCCTTCACGTGCCTCGTCGTGCGTTGCACCAAGACAGACAGATGAACTACGGAGCTCGTTCAGAGATGCCCAAGCAAGCCGCTGTTCCAAGAGACGAATGGATATCAATGAAGAATGTAGATCACCAGGAGGATGCCCACAGATCGACCAGACCGACCGACCACGGCAGACAAGCATGGCAAGCAAGCCATTTCCTCAGATGCATGCTTCACGCACCCCACAATGCTGTCAACCGGCATCGGACCCGTACGACATGCGTACTGATTTCCAAGCACACTGTGATATTACACTTGTGTTGCTTGCTTCTGCCACTGTTGCTTTCTCTTGTTCAACGAATGAGAGGAGGCCGATGTTGCCTCTGCACTTCTCTACAGCCCATTCGTCATTGTTGGACAATGTCAAGCTTCTAGCTTGTGTGGCATCACATTCGGTAAGTTCCAGAATATTGAAGCTTAATACATCCATATGAGGTAGGACGTTGCAATGCACCGCAGTCTGCTCTGACACTGGATGACGGGGTTTCGCAAGCTTTGACAGGATGGAAAACAAACAATGACGAAGATCGATCACGGCTGCTCATCCAAGACCCAATCAGCGCGACGCGCAGCTGATATCGTAGATCAACTGGAGCAGTTGTGCACATTATTTCGTCCGATGTCATCAAGATATTCGATATTCGCCTCATGGCTATCTGGCGTATGACAGTGTACAGGCCGCTCACGACGGAATTCTACTCGACAACTCGAAAACACGGCTTTCTCAGCATTGATAAGAGACTTTCTGACCGATGCAGATAATACAATGACTGACTACCATCTAGTGCAATTCCAGAAGTTGGGCAGATCATAAAAAACGTATTGTAGCGAGCAATACGACAAATACGAGGTACTGTTGGCCTGACTGCGTGCCAACCAAATTTTGTATTGCCCACAATGCCCAACAAGTCGACTCGCAGAAAAACATTGCGAGAAAAACTATGCTGCCAAAATGAATAGAAACCCGGTCGTGATGTATGGACGACTGATGACTGGTCATATCTATTCGAAATTCCTAATGTCTCTTCTAGATCTTCAAATAATACTCGCCCGAGGCCATATATTGCGAGCGAAACGGAAGCCCATTGGCCGAGTGGACACATACACACATAGGCTATACGAAGCCGTCAAGTCTAGAAACAGCAGATCAGAGGGGCAAAGCTACCTACTGTAAAGCACTCACCATATGACTTGCAGCTGACGAGCTTCCAGAAGCTTGTTTCCTTCTCGCTTCGTCCAACCAGCGAAGTCTCATCTCCTCATTGGTCATAAAGGCATTGGCTTTGCTGCTGTGTCACCACACGAGGAGGTCCCCAAATCGAACTTATTGAGAGAGCGATGACTGCAATCTTGCCGCTTGCCCACCCTCCTCGCCCGCCCCCATCCCTTCTCCAAGCTGTCAGAAATGCGACCTCTCATGCAGCCCACATGGGGAACTTGACGGGAATGCTAGATTCGGCGAGCTGCCTTGCAGGAAAACCGCGTCTCCTCGAACCGAGCGAGGCCCTTTCCCCCTCCACCCTCTTCTCCAGGAAGAAGGATTACTCGCCTATCGGCTGTATTCAAACATGCCCGTTCGGGGATTCTGACTGGGAAATACGTGCCCCTTGTTCGCCGAGGCGGTCGTAGGAACCGTTGGCTCCCCGTGCTTTTCTTCGGAGCAAAAGCGGCGATTGGCCGCGGGACATTCGTAGGACTGATGATAGGCTTCAGGCAGGAGAGCGAGATCGGTGGGCAATTCGAGGCCCCATTGACTCGCGGAGATGATCAGCGTTGAGCGTCGCCCCCAGCGGAAGCCTGACGGGACCATCGATCCTTGTGATGGGGAGAGGAAGCTTCAATAGGGGATACTGGGAAGAACCCAGTGGGGACCCAAGCCATTTCCTCCTTGGCCATTGTTGGCAAATGAGGGCACAGAGATACGAGTACCACAGATTTCAGTGTGCTTACACACGTACCAAGAGAGATGGGCGTACCTAGATCTGTTATTGGAGAAGCTATAGTGTCCCCATGACCATATCTCAGGTATCACAACCTGTTCCGTCTACCTAATCAATGCCCGCCCTTGACAAGCTTGAGCCGCCGCTGTCTTACGATGGACAACATATGACAAAGTCCTACGCAGGGAGATGAAAGAGCACAGGAGATATGAACTGGAAAAAATGAGATGGGTCCAGAAGAAAAAAATGACGAGAGTCAAGACGCTGACGTAAAGATCGATTCACGATAAAACTCGATCCCTCATAGTCTGTGCTTATTCGAAAGCGAATAGTGGTCATGAATGATACAATCTGTGTGTAACGTTTTCCCTGCTCTGCGGATGATGTGGCACGATATCTTCTCAAGTATGTCCAGACAATCTTGTGTGTCTCGGAAGCCTCCAAAGCCAGAGTCAAGGCACAGCTGTGTTTTTGCCTCCTTTCCCATAAGATTCCGCGTCAAGGTAAGGCTAGAGTATACCTGTGCCTTATCGTAGCCAGGCGGCCAGGGCCTGAAAAGTCTCAACTGGGAGGCGACATGGACACATACACAGGATGAGACCAGGAGTCCAGCCTGATACGGAGACTCCGAGGCAGACCTTCAGCCTGATCGAGACCGTCTGTCCATCCATCCCCTGGGCGCTCATCATGAGCACCACCACGGCCGCCGCCTCTCCCCTGTTCTCTACGATTACGTGAGCACGAGTTCCCATTACAGAGAAGAACATTTTAAGAAGAAAACTGCTAATGTTGAGCCGCATGCCGCGACAGGACAATAGACAAGAAACAAAAATGGCGCTCCCGAAGCCTGCCTGCCAGATTCGCTAGGCCAATGCTACCCTACCCTATCAGAAACAGGAATGTCTACGCGAGCGGCATCAGATATCGAAAGCAGGCTGACCAACTGCCCTGTCCTATGGCATGTTACATACATTCGAAGAAGCGCACCGGAAATGTGTTTTGGCTTACTAACATCTTCATGAAAAAAAAGCGCAATCTGGGGCATAATCAGATCGGTTCTATTTTATTCCAAAGTAAAGGAAAGGAACGGTAGTCTGCTGCGGCAATTCGCATCCTTCGAGTACCAGTGGAGTGGCATGTCCATGGCGTGATCTCGGTTGATGCTCCAGGGTCACATTTCCCCTTTCCGCGGACGTCGCCGTTCCTCGGCAACGGCTGCCTGGGTAATATCACGATACTATGAACAGCAATTGCGAATTGAACGTTGGCCGGCAGGGTCAGGAAACAATGTTCTCATGTAGAGCCCAATGCTGGCGCTGTAAGCCGCCTGTATGTTCTGTTGGCATCTTTCACGACATCCTCCATTCACGTGATATCCTGTGAGGAAAGGGTACGATTCAGGCCTTGGCTCAGATGATATAGACTTGCAAAGGTTTCTATTTGCTTGTACAGCATTAATGGCAATAAAACTATGAATGCGAGAAGATGATGGACTTGTTGGCCGCCCCTGGGCGAACCAAAGTATGCAAAGAGTACAATACAAGTGCAAACTATTAACGACGCCTCCGAGATAGCTTCGAGAAAACAATCGTAAAGCACCTCATCGCCAGGTCTCTTCTTCTTGATCTGCTTTCCAGTCCGCGCTTGTCTGCTCAAGAGTGCCAAGAATGAAAATCTCGCTCGTATCTTGGACTTCCGTAATTACTACTTGACCGTGATAATATCTCTTCGCTGACCCGTGATGCAAAAAATGGCTCATACCTCATACTGATACCCGGCGAGCGCTGTGAGCTCACTCGCATCAGCATGGGCAGATAGTAGTCGAAAGGACCGCCCTCAGACCTCTAATTCTGAGAGTCCCAGCCGACCCAGCTGCGTGGCATGACGCGCCATACCTTGACCTCTCCCGATCTCAAATCATCGAGCTTGAACGACTCTTGCTTGACCTTCTTGTTCTCGCGCCCCTGCTCCCAGGCTCGCACCTTCTTCTTGGTGCCGTCCCATTCCGCAACTACGGCGACATGGTCGGGTTTGCCGACTTCCATCGAGTATTTTGCGTGCATGGGACCGTGCTTGCCCTGGAACTTGGCGTTGCGGATCGAGATGATGTCGCCAGGTCTGATCTCGTCTGTCATGTGTGTCGAGGCATTGGCCATGTTGGCGTACACGAGAGCACCGTAGGCACGGGTTCCTACAGGCAGCAAGACATCCTTGAATGGTTTCAACAATTCAAAGACCAGGGCCTGGGGCGTACCGTCGCCAACCACGGAATCCTTCTTGGAGGAAACACTGTTGGAGATTTGAAGACCGAAACGCTCATACGCTTGCTCCAACTGATCCTGACGCAGACTGCGCGGGGGAGGTTCATGTCTCTGATCCAAATTTGTATCAGAGGGGTTCTGCGGATCGAACCGGGCCGTGATGATTGTCTGCGAGTAGTCCTGAAACAAGACATAGACATCCTTGGTGACTACAGTCCTACCACCGGGTGCCGAGGTAGTGGATTCGTCCGACTCAAAGAAAATATCCCGTCGGCCTTGGAAGACTGGAGGCAACCCATTGGGCTGTAGCCACCAGCTTGTGTGCTGGGCCAGGTCAACGTCGTTTGCGACAAATCCCGACTCCGCAGAGATGGATGGACGGCCGACGTCCATCGATCTGCGCCCTCCAATTGGTCTCTGGGCATCCATCGATTGTCGCGGCGGAGCCCTGCTTGAGGCAGCTTGGGGAGGAGCCGGAGGCAGAGATCGGTTAGCAGGCGCCGACGGCGACTGATAAGAGGGCGCCGCGTCTGGCGACCTCACGTCATCGTCAGCCGCTGGGATGCTGTAAGATACGGTGGTAGCACCAGGCTGCGCTCCCGAGTACCGGAACGGGTCATACTCGTCATCGTCTCCTTGTGCCGAAGACTCTGGCACTGTGGGAGCTGGGGCCGGAGGCGGCGGTGGGGGAGCTCCTCGGGGCATGTCTGCTGAAGGTCGTCCTGCTGGCGGCGGCGGTGGCTGGCTAGGAACTGGCGGTGGGATTGCTCTGGGGGCCGAAGCTGGAATAGGTGGGGGAAGAGATGGCGGAGGGGCCTCGGTCACGGGTGAGCGAAGAGACGTGGTCTCATCTAGACTTGAATCCCGAGCATGCGATTTCAGTGCATCTTTGTGAGGAACCGACGAGGCAATATCTGTATCATAGTCCCCGTCGTAGTCGGTGATTTCTCCCTCCTCTCCGTTATCAAGGCGACCTGGCTTCATAGGAGGAGCACGTTCATCCGAGGTTGAAGTTCTCGCCAGTCCAGCTCCAGGAGGAGGAGGCGGCGGCGGACGCGTTTGCGATGGGGCAGGGGGAGCCGCGCCGGGGATTGGCGGCGGTGGTCGGCTATCACGCTTGTTTGGGCGTCCTGGTGAGATGGGCGATAGTTCGTCTCCTCCAAAGGAACTCCTGTTGCCGGTGGATCGGGGCGACATCGGTGCCATAGTGGGCGATGCTACAGGAATGGGAGGCGGAGGGGCACGGGCAGCAGGCGGTGCCTCTGCTCTTGGTGTTTCGATTGACTTGATTTGACTCTCAGAGAGTTCATCATCTGATTCCGACCCAACACTTGGCTCAGAGATCGCAGCCGTGGGTGGTGGAGGTACCGGTCGAGCTGCATGCAATGTCAGTAAAAGGGCCATCTTGTCCATGATATTATGAAACTTACACTCAGCAGGAACGGGAGGTGGCGCTGGTCGACCGCCCGGAACGGGAGGAGGAGCCATGGGACTCTTCAAAGCTGGCTTGGAGTGAACAACTTGTTACGGTCATGCAAAGGTCAAGACAAAAAAACTTACGTTCAGCTGCCGCAGCTCGAGGACTAGTCGTGGCGACTGGGGTGATATCTTCGCCCACGGGCGAATCTTGCTCCTCGCCCTCCTCGATATCTTCCTGGTGGCTTTCACGGCCCATCCCCGGAAGCGCCATTGCAGTAGGCACTGGAGGTGCTGGACGTGGTGAGACAACTTCTTCACGAGCGTGCTCGCTTGAACGACGTCCGGCAGGCGCCGGCTTCTTCTTTTTGGCCGGAGCAGCAGAACCAAGAGGAGCTGCAAACGGGTTGTGCATGCCCATCATGCCCATGCCTCCCATTCCGCCCATGCCGGCGCTCATCTTGGCCATTCTAGCGCGGAGTTCCTCCTTGCGTCTGACTTCAGGATCTTCCTCATCCTCTTCCTCGTCCTCGCCCTCTTCTGCTTCATCCTCGTATCCCTCCTTTTCCTCGGCGGCTTCGACCTTGGGCGCTTGGGAAAGACGTCTTGGCTGTGTATCACTGTCGTCGCGTTCAGTCAGTTCTTCGGGGCCCTCTGTGGTATCACCGGCCCCGGACATATCTGCCTCATTGCCATCCTCGGGTACGCTCTTGGACTTTCTCCGCACGGGCAGCGGTTGTCTGGGAGGAGGCACTGGCTGCGCCTCGTCCAACGAGTCCGTCGCGCTTCGTTCCACTGAAGGCGTTTCCGGAGCTTCGAGGGAGGCTTGTTCGACGGCCTCCTGACTTTCCGTACGCTTCTTGGGTGGAGGGCGCTTCGGCTTCTCCTTCTTTGCGGCGGCATCGGCGTGACGCTGGGCAGCCTCCGTCTGCTGTTTCTGGAGGAGCGCCATGCGCTCCTTCAAGCTCATCGGCTTTGGCTGATCCTCGTCTTCACCCTCCTGGGATGAGCCGGCGACCAAACCCGCCCTGGCGGCGTTTTCGGTATTCTCGGCCTCCTTCTCCTTGATCTCGGGATCCTCATCCCTTCTGTATACCTTGGGGGCAGGCTTTTCGCGCGGTGGCGGGACGTAAGCATTTCTACTTGGAGGAGGAGCAACGAATGGCTTCTTGACGAAACTAGAGCCGCCTCCGGAGCTGAGACCACCCGGCTTGAAGGGCGCAATAGGTGGGGCGGCAGACTTGTTGAATGCAGCGATGCGGTCTTTGAATGAGCTGCTGGCCGGCTTCTCCGACGCTGGAGGGGGGCCGCCGCGGGCAGGTCCGGAAACCTTTCGAACATCACTGGGCGCGTCGCCCGTCGGAGCTTCGGATGCGGATGCAGCGGGAGCGAAGGGCTCGACGGCTTTTGGAGCCGGGATGGCCGGGGCCTTCGGCGACCGCGGCTCGGCGGCCACCGGGGGCAGCGGAGGCGGCGAAGCCATGGGGGTCTCCCCGTCAGACTCATCGAGCACCGGCTTGGTATGCTCTGGCACCGGCTCAGGTACCGGCTCGTTCTCGGGCTCTAGTTCTGGTTCGGGCTCCGGAACGGCGGGAGGTGAAGCGGGGGTAGGAGGTGCTGGCTCTGCTTCCTTCTTCTTTGTTCTTGTTGGCCGGGGTGGCGCGACTGGTTCGTACTTCTCGACAAAGTTGCGAGGGAAGATACCCTCCCGCTTCTCGCCGGAAGCATCAACATATTCGCCGCCATACCAGTCTGGGTCGTCAACATCAGTTACGGTGATGATCTGGTCGACATCGAAAGGCAGGTCATCGTCGTGTCCCGAGGTGTACTCGAAGAGAGCCTTCACCTTGAACGGTGCAGCAGCCATGTTGCCTCGGGCGTCGACAGCAGACTGCACCTGTGTAGCTTAAAGAAGTGCTTGGGAAGCTGTGGTTGCAGGTAGTCTGCAAGGCCGGGGTATTTCGGGCGGATGCGATGTGACGGAGTCGACGAACAATTGTCGTTGGGACCGATGTGTGATAAAACGACCAGGTACTGGTATTGTAATTTCAGACACGCCCTTGAATGCGCGTAATTCGAAAGTGGAGAGCGTAGGTAGCGCTGGGATCGTCGAGAGTCTGGGACAGAGAAGATGGAGTTGGTGAAAGACTCCTGTCCTCTGATCAACCTAGGCTTGTAGGAACTCCTCTAGTAATACCCTGGTGGAGGTCGAGGCTGAGCAGCTGCACCTTGCGCAAGGAGCGAGCAAGCAGCCTGTTGGAGCTGTGCAAGTCAGCGCATGCTGCATGAAATCCAATTGGGGACGGCGTACTCCAGATAAAAAGAGCTGGCGTACGCATGGACTGGCTGGCGGACGGCTGTGGGATGCGACAAAAGCAAGCAGAACGAACCTGGGCAAGTGAATGGACAAACAGTCCGTCTTGGGGGTGGTGCCTGTATCAGGAACTCGAAGTATCAAACAGTGTCTCAACTTAAGCATGAATAGCCGTCAGGTGTCAGCTATTCGGAGGGGTGGGAAAAAAGGATGTTGCTGTTCGTGTCCCAGAATCTGGCTGGACTGGAGTGTGAGTGCCTGGGACGGACCCTTTGGGATGAGAGAGGGCGACTCGGACAAGGGTTGCTCGGCCTGAAATGCTAAACCACCCCCCGAGCTCTGCCCACATTGAGATGGGAAGCTGGGCAGCGGGCAGGTGGGAGCCTAATTGGTACCCAGAGAACGACGACCTCCATGACGCCACATGGGAAATACTATGTCATTGCTTGTGGCTTCTGCTCCCTGCTACTACCTACCGTGATCTAGCCTACCGCAACCTAGCTTGATATCTTGAGGTACCGTTCGCATTCCCGGTGCGCCACGGGTCTGGTATTCTTCAAGTGCAAGCATCCATCGTAGCGGGGTGGCCTTGGCTCGCATTGTCCCACATGCCGATCCCGACTCAGCGAACATCTGAAAGCTCAGGCGCATTTTCCGCGGACTGCTCACCACTCCTCCCGTGCTCAGATTGCACATCATTTTGATATACTGTCAATTATTTCCCTGCGACAGCAGCATGGCCACCAAGGCCCCCAAGTCAATCCTCAAGAAGCCCTCGACTCCCGGTGCGCTCGCCGCGGATCAAGCCGCCGCCGCCAAGGCCCGCGAAGTCGCCGTCACGCACGCAAAGATTATTCACCAGCAGCGCGACCACGAAGACCGAATCGGCGACTCCATCATCGAGCTCTCCAAGCTCCCTCTGGTGCGCGATTCGTCCTGCTCCGCCAGCAACCCTGCGCAGTCCGATGCCGACGCCTTCCGGTCTGGCATTCGCCTGTTCCAGCCCGGAGATTACGATGACCTGATCGAGGAGCGCAACGCTGAGGGGCGCTGTGGATACACCTTATGTCCCAAGCCGCGCAGACGTTTCGCGGGCGGCGAGTGGAAGATCGTGGGCTCCAGCATTCTTCCCAAGAAGGAGGTCGAGAAGTGGTGCTCACAAGCATGTGCCAAACGGGCCTTGTATGTCAAGGTGCAGCTCAACGAGACAGCCGCATGGGAGCGGGCCGGCATCGAAAGCATTCAGATCGAACTTTACGAAGACCCAGACCAGAAGTTGGCTCAGGACATGAGTAATTTGCAGCTCGAGAAGGAGCGAGAGGCTGTCAAGATTTCTCGAGACTTGGCACTTGAGAGAGGTGACATCAACCGGGAGACGCAGCAAGCAGTGCCCATCGATGTCAAGGAAAAGACGACCGTCAAGGCCGCAGAAGAGCCGACTTTAGAAAACCACCCCGGCAATGATGGACATCTCATTCTTGAAGGATATAAGGTCAAGTCGAGAGAAAGGGAGCCGACCCCCATGGACACGGAGAGTACTTGATGATACCTAGACGGAAGTTCTTCATGTCACAGCATACATAGGCGTTCAAAAGGGTTGCAGCATATATGAATTCGAGATACCCCATTGCAGCAGATTTGGTTGTCAAAGTTCACAGATGGATGTTGTGTTCATCGTATTGCTTGTCGAATCAGACGAGGCATGTCCTGGCCAGGAATGAGGTCGTATCGTCAACCCATCATAGATATCGATCCAGTCATGGAACCATGTGTCCGAGGATACAGGCTCGTCTTGGAAAGTCACGTTCTCGAGCATGAAGAAAGAGAATTGGCAATCAACCGTCGTCTTCGGAATTAACCAAAGAGTCAGGGACACCTTGTGTGGGGTAGATCTTGTCTTTTTTTGCAGATCTAGAAAGCACTCACTATGGTCCGTATTGACGCCATGAAGTCGTAAGACCGTAAATGCCAGTTGCCCAATGCAACCATTCGTAAACCCTTTGCGTGATCCTTTTCTCCTGCGCTAGAAAGACTTTTATGAGCGGGGAGCACGGTCGCCGAAGCGGCGGGGGCGCTCGGTGCCCTGGGACTGAGTGACGGGGACAACGTTGACGGGGATGGAGTCGAACTGTGAATAGTCATGTTAGCATTGACAGTCTGGGTGGTGGGTGCAGACAATATGGGTGTACGTACGCCAAGGTGCTTGAGGAGGTCCTTGGTCTCGGTGTCGATGTCGAGCTGACCGTTGTCGGAGTTCTGGGCGAAGTCCAGAGCAGAGACCTCGGGAACGTACTGGTCCTTGCGCTCTCTCTCCTCCTCCTGGAGCTTGAAGGAGATACCACGGACGGGACCGCGCTGGATACGCTTCATCAAGTGGGTGGTGTAGCCGGCTGTAGGGAAAAGTCCATGTCAGTAACCGTTCCTTCCATGTCGAGATGTGCCGCTGCGATCCAAGTCGGGGTCCTTACCAATCTTGTTGCGGAGGCGCTTGGAAGCAATGATGGCGATCTCATCGCAGACACGCTTGTTGGTCTCGAAGTCCAGGGTGAGCTTGGGGTAGTATCGCTCAATGATGACCTTGGCGGACTTCTTGACAGTCTTGGTACGAACGCGACCCATTTTGGCGGTATTGCTGGCTGTCGAAGGGCGATGGGTGTTGGTGTTGGGCGTTGGGTGTTGAGCGTTCGAACAAGTCGCAATCGGGTGACTTTCTTAAGATGCAGCTTTTCGGTGATTTTGCGATTGTGCTTGTGGACAGTGAGCCCCACAATCTTATCTAGGGCAGACGGTATCTGACAGATCTGATTGGCAGATTTGAAGAGCTCCACCAGCTGCAGCCAGCTGAGGCTCAGCTTTGCATAATCGCAATTGAATTCATGAACGACTATGCAATAAGACGACCGCAACAAGCCCAATTCATGTCACGGCGTATTACAACGCAGTAAATGGATTTGCCTCGATGACATGATGAATTTGGGTGACTTATGATATAGTATGCTGCTTGGTTGATGCAAATCAGCCCATGATTATCTGATATGGTAACAAGCGGATACATGATCGAAAATCTAATCCTCAGGTGTAGAAGCAATCGCGAAATCAGCAGCTTCTGCTCTGCTGCAATTGTCAAGATGTAAACTCGAAAGAAGATGCAACTCGTGACGAATGAAGGCGCTTCTAAACGCGGATTTGATTTCTTAGGCTCAGTATTGATACAAAATTTACAGTACACATTTTCGCGAGTGTACATGTGACAGACCTCCGATGTTGCTAACATATATACGTTGTCTAGTAGCGTCGATGTCTCCTTGTCAAACATAGTCGACTGCCGCTGAACGTGGTATCCCCAACTTAGTGTCTACCTTCTCCGTGACTCCCGGTCTACTTGATTAATCCCTGAGACCATAGCCGGTAGTGTTGTTGGCAATTTCTCGTCTTCTCTGCTGGCGGATGGATCCACGAGCACCCATGGGCCTCTCGACTCTGCGGATCTCCAGTTTCTCCTTCGCGGCATCGTCAAAGACGGCAGCTTCACCAACCATCTCCTTGTGCACAACCGATGCATTTGGGTCGGTGGGATTAAATTGCAGGATCATCCTGCCGCTTGACTCGATGGAAGCCTTGGCAGGGTGGACGTAGACCTTGGAGCCGCCCTCAACGTCAGGCAGGTATTGATTGAGACCAGGAATCGGCTCCCTAGTTCCCCTGCCGACCGTGCTCACGTAGTTGAAGGATGTGTGGCCCTCGGGAATCTTGGTGATGAAGCCTCCCACACCGATCTTGGCAATGTAATTAGTTGAGCTTTGTCTCGGTTGCACGATTCTGGCCTTGACTGGTGCGTGGGACTGTTGCGGGCCGTATATCGGGTGGTTCTCGAGGTAGTTGCTGGTGCGCAAGTATGAAAGTCCGGCGGACGGGTGAGTGATCGGTGGGCCCATCCGAGCATAGGGGCTCAGGCTGATCTCATATTTCTTGTTCGGCGCCAATACGCCCAAGGATTTCAACACGGTCGCTTCAGGAGTCAACGGAGCGAGGTCCAGGAATCTGCTGACATGCTGGAAGAGCAGAATGCGATCGCCGCGCAGTTTCCGCAGATACTCAGTCAACGCCTCCTCGGTGATGTCGCTGGCCAGGGTGGGCGCGGGCGCCGCCTCCGCCTTCTCGCTCGCGAGTGCCTTTTGCTCCGCAGTCAACTCAGAAGCAAGCTGCTCCTTCAAATAGCCGCGGAATTCTTGACGTCTCTCCCGTACGGTGCTTGAGAGGTATTGATCGAACTCGCCATCCGTCATACCGGCCAACCACGGCCCGCTAAACTTCCAGCGCACGTTTTCCATCTTCACCTTGTCTTCGGCACTGAGTGCAGTCACATCGCTGTGATCTTCGAAGACGGACTTGGCAGGCTTTTCGTCGCCGGCCTCCTGAGGCACCGTGATGCTCATGTTCATCTCTTGCCATTTCTTCAGAGTAATGGCGTGATCTGAGGAAGATTGGAAGTCCGTGACTTGTTCGATGGAGTCGACCTTCTTGACGCGGACCAGCGGCAAGGTCGACTTTGTGGTCGTCCTCAGGGGAAGCGGCCGCTTGAAGCCCCAATCTCCGAGCGCGCGTGATGATTCGGGAGTCGTCACCGTCAGGTGAGTAGGAAACGGCGTCGTCGCGGTCGGGGACTTGTGCCTTGTCGCCGATGAAATGTCGACTGGGGCTGGTATGGGTGCTGGCATGGAGAACATGCGAGACGACCTGAGCAGAGCAGCTCCAGGAGCCACGCTCCGAGAAGCATTGGCGCTGGCCATCTCGAGAGCTGCCACTCGTGCCTTTTCTGCTGCGATACACAGAGTTTGCGCTCGTAGCCGAGCTCGTTGTTAATTGCAATGGCGCTGGCGAATGCTTTGCGATGATGCTAAACTTCCTCGAAAGCTCCCTGCAGAATTTCCTGGAGCACGGGCCCCAATTGGCTGTCTGGTCCCAGACGTCCCAGATCGGCGGTACCCGCAATTGCAGTTGAGCCGGAACGCGTTGGGATGACGAAGACCCGCCAGCTGGCAATACTAACGTCTACGTCTTGCATTCTTGTATACCAACTTGTAAGTATGCTGACCCTACAACTTTCACGGCTTCGAATATTTTTGAATATTTATTGAGAGAGCTGGACATTCCAGTTGACTGTTATCTGGAAAATGATCACAACAGGAAGCTCACTTGAAATTGATGATCAAATCTGAAAGTTTTCCACGTACATTGCGTACATTGCGCCTACCGCCTAGAACTCACTTCTCCCATATGCTGCTAGCTGAATGTCCCTAAATCTTCACACGAACATCTCAACAAACACGAAAACATACAGTATCTGCGTTCACTTTCGAGGGACCTTCGCTGCCCTCGCAGCTCTCGCAGCCCTCCTTCGTCCCCTCCGCCACTCTCGCCAATATGACTCTGCCGTTCCGTAGCCGAGTCCTGCCACCATCGAAAAGTGTCGCAAAGCCGCCAATGCCTCTGCACGGAGCGCTTCGACTCCCCATCGCAGTCGTTGTCCTCGAGTTGGGGACGGCGTCGGCGGCGGCGTCGGCGGCCTTCTTTGACAGGCAGAGCATTGGTGTTTGTTCTTGCGCGACGGCAAGTACACCTCGCCGTAATCATAGTCCGGCGCTCGCGGTCGGGGGTATCCGCATGAACTAAACTCCCCCTTTGCTGCTTTGACTATTTTACATTTGCGTTTTGTTACTTTCTGCGGCATGAAACCTGTGCACCGCGGGCAGTGCCTTTGCTGAATTTCTATTCGGCACATCGTTCTTTTGTGATCAATGATGAATGCTTTTAAGCGTCGCAAGCTGGAGCTCCATTTTGACGCTGTTGTTGACCGCTTGCGGAATCGACTGTCTTGATATATGTTTTTGGGTCAGCGGTGTCGAATCAAATATATGATTCATCACGACTCAGAGAACACCACAAACCAGGGGAGCTGCGTGGTGCAGAGAATGATCACATAAAATCGCTTCATTGGATCGGACTTCTATTTTGAATGACCATGATTCAGCTCTTTGCGTGATATTATGATTTCACTACCGGTTTATCGCCGTCGATGAGTATGTATGAATCATCCCACTCGCATTTCAAGCAGTTCCAGTCTTCTCGGCTTCCTCATATTCCTGAAAATGATTGACATGCCGACCAAGGTCCATGGGCAAGTGTCGTGATTCTCAAGACCTTGATTCTCGATGCTCTTTCAGATATGCTGACCAACCTGTTGGTTTGCCTGGCTCTCCATTCAAACCATCGCCCTCTTGCCAGAGTGAGTCATTCCAAGCACCAAGCCCGCAGAGATGTCTCATGGTCGGACGGCCATGCGGACAGTTCCAGGGTTTATCGAGTTCGCCCATGTGTCTGACAAGCTTTTCCATCTGCTTGTTGGAGAGTGATTTGCCTATCATTACGCTGCTGCGACAAGCACGCATGGCAAACATCTTACGTACTTTCGATGGACGAGGTATGGTACTCGCTGATGTAGATTGGTGATCCGTGAGAAGAGAGACCAACTCTTCAAGATCCGCCAGCGTAAATGTTGTCTCTCGGCTCAGAGGCAAACTAAGCAACTGACAACGAGAACCAACAGGCTGGTAGCCACTTTCGTCGATACTGACTTGAAACCCATTGTTTTCCAACGCCTCCATGTTCTCCTTGATGACCTCTTCTTCGATGGCTGTAAGCTCGAGACTTTTGGGTTGCACAAGTCTCTGTGACTGCACCACTGTGGTTTCTTGCAAACGTTCAAAGTTATATTTTTCGTCGGTCGCATGTTGGTCAATGATGAATAACTCGTCATCCAAGGCGTGCTGGTCTCCCGCATCGTCGGGGCTTTTGCTTGCATGGCGGATCGCCAAGATGAAGCCTAGGTTGAATTGGCCGACGATTTTCATCTTGCCAAAATCTGATTTTGAGATGGTCAAAGAGAGCTTCTCCTCGGCGTCTTCGCTTGCGATGTCGTCACTCGAAAAGTCTGTGCCGGCACCAAGTCTGGGATCTGACAAGAACCCGTCTAGCGAGTCGAGAGCGGCACCGATCGTATCCGGAGTAGTGCGAACATTCAGCATAAGCTGGCACGTAGCATCCTTGCGTCTCGTCGTGCCTTTGATAAATGTCTGCTGACGCTTCTGAGACTCTTCAGCGTTGACTCTTGCCACGTCCTCTGCGCTGTCAATAATGTCACGAACTCTGCTTTGCTCGCGTGCTTTCTCTTCCTTTTCATCCACATGATCTAGCTCGATTTCGGGAGACTCCGGTCTGGACAACCTGTGCTCACTCGCGTCGGCACTTTCAAGCCGGTGGTCTGAGGAGACTGGCGAGTCTGCCACGTCAGCGCCTACTGCACCCGAATCATCGTGCGCTGGTTCTGCTTCAAGCGCGGGAGACCCAATTGCGTCTGCTTCTTGGTCACTCTCATCTCGATCACTCTCAACAAAGAGTCGCTCGCTGGCCACACTAGCATTGCTTGGAGACCTGGACCTCCTCGAACTCTCCTCGACGTTAGGCACCAATTCGATGCCCTCAGAGCGAGCCTTGGAGCTCGTGGCCGAGAACATTTGTGTCAAACGTCCTTGAAAAGAAGGAATTGGCGCGGCCGGTTTCGAGGCGTTCCAGCGCTCTTGCGACTTCGCTCCACCGAACTTCTCAGTCCGCACCTTCTTCGTGGGGGAACCTATCATACTTGTGACAGTTTCGCCGTCTATCGTTATAGTGGCGATTTCTGGCGCAGGACGTTTGGTCCTGGGTGGGCTCCACCTCACGTTTTTGATGTCTGATGTCCGAGAGGTCTGTTGAATGCTTGGAATGGGAGGCTCAGGGGTCCGTCGATTCTCGAGATCAATGTTCACAGTTTCGGTGGTTGCCTCGTATCGAGTAGAAGCTCCCTCACACGAGTCGTAGCTTTCAGTTGATTGCTCATGTTGACCAATATAGGAGGCTCCAGACTTTTTACTCTCCAAGGGAATTTCATCAGACTTATAATGTGTCTTTGGCTGTACCACTGAGCCAGGAGCCTGTGGTCGCTCTTTAGATCCTCGATCAAGCCACCGGTCGATTAAGTTTGGAACTTGATCCATTTGCATCGGAGACGGGTTAGAGGCTTCGTGGTCCTGCTGCTGTATCCCTGTTTCATCATCGTCCGGGACCTGGCGACTTGATCTGATAGACTGCTCCTGAGCATTGTCTGAGATATCATCCTTTGGGATTTCCGAAGAAGTCATGGTGCTCCTGGCGTCACTCTCCACTGTGTTCTGGCGGCTCACTGTTGACTTTTTGGAAGCCGACTGCTTCGGGCCGTTGAGTTGGGACATCGGCACCGAGTAATCTTGAACCTCGAATAGGGCGATAAGCGACTCTCTAAGGTTATCGAGCAATCGAGATTGATCATGCAGCAATATTGTTCGTTTGTCCGGGCTGACGTTGACATCGTACATGTGTGTGTCTAGCTGTATGTCTGCGAAAATGAAGGGTGACTGTGATGAGTTGTAAGACTTGTAGACCTCGTTGAAAACCTTGGCGAGCTGAGGCAGGCCACACGGTCGCCCATTCACGAAGAACATCTGCCGATCCGGTGTCTGCCGGCCTTCGCCGTGAGCAGGCCTGGATACATGACCGCGGATTTTGACTTGTTTCGTGGTCGAAGCCTCTTGTGCAGTCCATCGTTGGGTGGGGGCAGCAGTAGGTTCTAGCTCGAGGTCCAGCTCAAGAGGTATGAGAACAGTTAGGGTCTTGGCTCCGAAAACGTTGACGATATTGTCTCGTGTCGTTGTGTTGGCTTTGGTTGAGAACAGCACAATCTTTTTGCCCTTGTTGGGCTGCTGCGAGACGGAGAATTTCACTCCAGTCAAGATGCAGGCATACTGGTTGAGCAAGGTGATGACCTTGTTCCACTCTCTCTTGATATTTCTTTGCAGCTCCCGGCGCCTGACAGGTAAGTTGTTGAAAAGGTCTTCCACGATGACAGTGGTGCCCTTTTGAGCTGCAACTACTCCCGTCCCTCGGAGCTTCCCCGAGGTCTCGAATTCCAACCGGGTGCCCTTGGGAGCATCCGAGGCCATGCAGGTAAGGACGGAGAACTTGGACAGTGCGCAAAGTGACGATAGAGCCTCGCCTCGGAATCCAAACGTCTCGAGCGAGGTGAGGTCCTCATAGGTTGACAATTTTGAAGTGTAGTGCTTCAAGGCCAATGTCTCGTAATTGTCGGGGGTGATGCCACCGCCATTATCCTGAACCTCTATGCAATCCAACCCTTGGTTCTTGAAGCGCACCTCTGGGACATTAGCTGGTCAGTGTGATTGATTGGTCCGTATATCAAGAGACATACCAATGTTGGTAGCACCGGCATCGACACTATTTTCCACGAGCTCTTTCACGACCGAGCAGAGATCAACGATGACCTGGCCCGATTGTATTTGATGTACCTGCGCATCTTTGAGTCAGCGATGATGCTTCACACGGGATGTTGCGGGATGGAGCTTACGGTGCGGGCCTCGATGGCCTTGATCGTTGCCATTGGTGCGTCAAGTTTCACCTGCAGTGTTTGTCCATTGCTTGCAATAGTTTCATGGGTTCCCAGTTTGGCATGCCAGCCAGAATGAAAATAAAATAAAAATGGAAAGAAACCTCAGCTGCAGAAACCAACGTCAGAATGTTGTAAATGCTTCTTACGGGATTGCCCTTACCCACCAAGCAGATAGATTGATACCAGGCAGGTACATAGGTGGGTAGCTCATTGCTGCCTCAACGCGTCTTTCCTAAATTGAAACGCGTCAGAGGTGGTGTGGGGCAGTCGTGGCTTGACCAGCCGTATTGTGCACGCAGATTTATGCATGCGCCACACCTGCGAGATATCTGTAGAAAGCCAATGCATCTCTTCATCCTGTGCGTGTTGAACTCGGAGAATCCGAACACTTGGAATACACCACAGACCATGTCTCAAAACTCGTTTCGACTCCGTAGTCACCTTGGGTGTCCATGCCTTACACTGACAATCGGGGTCCGAAAAGCCCAATGCAAACATCAGATGACAGACCTGTCGCTAAACGGTGCCGAGCTGTCAATGAACCACTCAGCGGCAAACTACGTGCATGACTATATCCCACTGGAGCAAACACAGATCAGACGAGAAGTATTTTATATCGCCATTTGTTTAGCAAAAAGCCCAGACATCAACTACTAGAAAATGGAAAAGATAAAACGATTGATGTGACCATTGAATCTCTGTCGGCTAATGGCTTCAACCGCATTCTTGTCTTGCACACCCAGGTACGCAAATATTATAGTAGCACTTGGCCTGTACCTAAGCACGAATTGATGATGCTGTGATTTGGCTTATTTACACGTCGCGATTCGAAACAGGACTTTGCCAGCCTCGAACCGCCCACTTGGGAATTTGGATTCAACACGAGTGACACGGTCACATGATGCTGTCTTTCTAGCCTTTCTCTCCTTCCTGGCGTCAACCTTCCAAGAGCCTCACGAGACCTGGCTTGCTAGTGTAGAGAGGTCAAAGTCAATTGTGCGTAGCCAAAAGTCAATATCTATTTATTGTTGACTATTGAAACATTGTGAGACTAGATAGCCGCGATCTTGGTGTTCGACCTTGAGATCTGAGATAGTTTAAAAGCCATATCGCAGACGCTCCGGAAGGGTTGAACTTTTATCTGTTGCCGGGCACTACTTTCATTAACTACAGATTACGTACCTGAAGAGATATAATTTAGTTAAGGTATTACTCGGTCCAGTTCCAACCGGCCAAGCCAAAAAGTACCCGCCCACGGAAATATCTCTTGGTAGATACAATGATTACAGTACAGTCTGGCATTTACCGGGCAAGTGTGGAAGGCTTGAAGTCTTGGAAGAGGAGAAGAATCTTTGTGGCGATCTTGTCTTTGATTTTCAATCAGTCATCAGGGGATCATCGCCACGCGAAACTCAGACAAGCACGGTTGGTTGATCGTAATTGGGGGTTGATGGTCAATCGCTCAATCAGTCAAGCCAACCACATCTCACGAAGCATTTTGCCCAGGTCGTCCCGGCAGCTTCGGGAATATCTCTCTGACCATCCCTGTCCGGTCACCGCGGCGTGCGGGCTTGGCTTGCATCGAGCTGTGATCCGAAGAACTTCCAGCGCTCGGAAGTTGGAGCCAGCGCTCAGATGACGTGCTATTTTCACCACATTTACTGCACTACTGAAACCCGATACCACTGCATCGCATATTGCTTCCATTCCATGCGCTATTTTCCACATGGCAGTCGAATGCACATTCAATGATTGGGATAACCGCCCTAGCTCTCTTGATTTGTTATGTTTGGACATTGGGCTGAGCGAAGCCAATTGCTAAAGGCATGCGACGACGCTCAATCGAGGAGCAGCAATGTACGTACGTACGAGTTAGTAGAGAACGGCATCCATCCTTGTTGAACTGCTGTGTTGGCTTGACTAGTTGACAAAATGTGATTTGGTGGATATGCATAGTGGGATAGGCATTACAGGTTTTTTGTCTGATCGGACTGTTCAAGTGATGCGAGGCCGCATTGACGGCCTCGTGTAAGCTGCCGCGGACACGAGCTGCAACTACTACTTTGGGTGCAGATACACGTACTGTACAATGTGTGTGACGAGCTGCATCCGTGAGAACAGTAAGGCTGAAAATGAGGAAGCCATGGGCAAATGAACGGGATTCACGTGGCGCCTCAATGGAAACTTTCATGAAAGGGGTTAAAAAGACTTGACTATAGTAGACGCTTCTTGGTGTCAAAGTTGCCCTACTACCTAGATACATTACAAGTCCGACAAAGTAAACATTTTTTGCAAAGTAGTGATGTTACATGTAGCAACTCCAACCGGTGCAGTCCCAGAGTCCAGACTTTCCCTCCTAGGTTGTTAGCGATTTGGTCAGATAACCCACTTGCATGAGTAGCAATATGGAGACTGCAAATTGCGAGTCCTATTAAAATACAAGCTTATATTCAATGCTGATCAAACGTGGCTGCCCCCGAGAACACGAGCCTCATTCTGTTGCATTACTACAGCGCCACGCTTCCAACGCCGTCAAGATGGAGACAATGCACAACGAAGCAGTATAATGCAATAATAGTAAGTGTGCTTTCTTGTAGTCCTAGCTCCTGAATCCCCGGACGGAGCATTGGGAAAAGGTAATGTAGGTGAAACATATCGGGATCGCCTACAGGCTCGAGCAGGCCCCGAAACATTATTCAGCATCGGCTTGGCCTGCCAAGCCAACCAAGTGACCCTTATTTTGCTCAATGAATAGGTAAAACTCTGTGGATTTTATCTAGTATATCACCTGTGAGATGGCTGGATCGAACTCTTTCCGCATGGTAAAATTGAAAACGTAGGTATTCTCTGAAGTACATTCTTGGAGACTCATCATCTGTGTACTGATAGCTATGTACCCATGTGTACTACGTACCGAACAGGCCGCAGAGGAATAATACGCCGAACGATAATACTCCGTACTGTGCGGTGTATTGCAGACAGCTCTCTGAGCTGCCAGTGTCCAAGGGAACATTTGAACTCGGGCACTTGCTTGACAGAGATCGAGGTGCTGCACGTATGTTCCTACGTACGGTAGCAGCGTACGTAGGTAGGCAGGTAGGATCCCAGCCAGTCCGACAAACAAACCCTGGCCAAGCTGCATCGAACATTGCAGCAGATGATAGTATGGGTATACGTACCTTGTATGTAAATAGTAGCCGCTGCAACCACCACCACCAACCCTTGCCGAAAGCCACTCTCGCTTCTGCCGGAGGTGGCAGCATTTGCAGAGGCACCAAAGTCACATCATTCGTTGCTCAAGTGATGTCGCAAGCCACGGCCTTGAAGATCATGCATCAATCCCGAGGATATCGCAGGATTTGCGACTTCGGCCAGGGTGGTGACTGGCTGGTTTATATCGAGAAAAAGTGGACTGCCGTAGCACACTTCGTGGTGAGATTAGTGGGTGGCAGTGAGTGGTAGTGGGTGGTTGCACCCCCAATTATTATTTTTCGGTTTGCGCCATCCTGTACCGAAGCCAGCCACTCTTCTCATAACATGGCAACAGCCCAAGCACTTTTTTAGTAGGCAAAGAAGAAGAAGCAAAAAATAACCTTGTGCACCGAAGGCTGCAGGACGGACGGGTTGCACGCGAAACATCCGTCGAATGAGCTCTTCGGACCATTTCCAAGCGCATGGGGCAACTAACGTTAGACGTGCTCGCGATTATTTGACGTTTCTCTCTCTATCACATCCATCCTGCCCAGCTGATTTCACTGCTATAACCTTTTCGCCAGCCTAGACAGAGGCACGAACAAGATCGACGCCTCACTGCACCAAGGCCCGCCTTGCAGCGTCGGTCCGCTTCGCTCGCTCTCTCTCTCGTTCGAGTCGAGAGCTCCCCTGCCTCCTTGCCTGGGATCTCTCGCGTTTTCGCTAGGCCCCCCCAAGCAAGCCGCTGCTACTTCGGTGCTTGGTCCTGTCGGGAGCCCACATTCGTTTCCACTGCCTTTTCCGCAACCCCATGACCGCTAGCTCTGGTCCTTGAACTTCTCCTTCTTTACCCAAGGGGATCGGCACCCCTTCAAATCCACTACCGGTAAATGGTTGCGCAAATCGACTTCTCGAGCGCCCGTCTGCTTGGTACTGCTGCACAATTATCACCGGCCGCCGACTTTCTTTCCATGTGCAACAGACGTCCTCGTGGTCCGTATACGCATCCGAGGTCGCAACGCTCTTCAAACACGGTTGCAACCGACGACAAAACAATTCACTTACGGTCCGGTGGGGTTTCGACCAAGTCCGCCCACCCATTGCTTGTTCAGTGGGCGCGCCCGCCTCTTGGCACATGGAGAGGCGCTCGTCGTCGTCAGGCTCGTCCGAGGATAGCATTGATGCGTCTGTCGAGACTTGCTCAGCCGGCACCGATGGCCAGCAGACGATACCGAGCGGGTTGCGCAGTGTAGGGCAGACCGTGCCTCTGGATCGGCAGTCCGAGAGACAGGAGAAACCCCAAAATACAAGCAGTAGACACTCGTTTGCAAGGATACGACGCCAGAGCAGTAACATCAATTGGAAGCCGGCCCACTCGAGGAACGGCTCGCGGACTGGTTTCTCGGAGAAGGAGGCGCTCGCGCAAGCACACACCACGGCAATTCTAGTCACAAACTCTCCAGACAGTGACACTGGCGAAGAGGAGGGAAAGATGGCAGACAAGAGACAGACGGGCCACCGGCCATGGGTGCGCAGTCCATGGCGCATGACCCTGGTGTCGTTTTTGACGGCAGTGCTGGGCATTTCGCTGCTGGTCGCTATCCTCAACTCGTCGTGGACGCGCCAGTTGGATCCTAAAGGATGCCGCATGTCCTATATGAGCCCGAATTATATTCATCTTAGTGACTTCGACACTGAGCATACGAGATTCGCCAGCAAGTACTCGTTATACCTTTATCGAGAGGGGGCTGTGTCTGCCGACACCACGGTACGTGTCAATCCGGCAAACATTGCAAAATTTCGGCCGATTTAATGTTTAGTATAGGTTACCGGCATTCCCGTTCTCTTCATTCCAGGCAATGCTGGGAGTTACAAGCAGGTCCGACCCATAGCAGCCGAAGCGGCCCGGTACTTTCACGATGTGCTGCAGCACGACCCGACAGCAGCCGAGGCTGGATTGCAGAACCTTGATTTCTTCACCGTGGATTTCAACGAAGATTTTACTGCCTTCCACGGCCAGACCATCCTGGATCAAGCCGAATATCTGAACGAGGTGATTCGGTATATATTGTCTCTCTACCTCGATCCCAAGATGTCCAGGGGTCGCAATCCGGATCTGCCAGACCCGGCTTCTGTGATGGTATTGGGTCATTCCATGGGAGGCATCGTGGCTCGCACCATGTTGATCATGCCAAACTACCAAACGAATTCCATCAACACCATCATCACCATGTCTGCTCCCCATGCTCGACCGCCAGTGAGCTTTGACTCCCAGATTGTCAGTATATATGACGATATCAACAACTTCTGGAGACAAGCCTACTCCCAAAAATGGGCCAACAACAATCCTTTGTGGCACGTTACCCTTGTGTCTATAGCCGGAGGTGGACTCGATACTGTTGTGCCATCTGACTACGCCAGCGTAGAGTCAATTGTGCCCGAGACACATGGCTTCACTGTCTTTACGACTTCAGTTCCCAATGTATGGACGAGCATGGACCACGCTGCTATTTTGTGGTGCGACCAGTTTCGTAAAGTCATCACTCGCATGCTTTACGATGTCGTCGACACGGGCAGGGCCTCCCAAACCAAGCCCCGCGCAGAGAGAATGAGACTCTTTAAAAAGTGGCTGCTCACGGGGATGGAAGATATTGCTGAGAAGACCATCTCACAGCCGGATCCACAGATTCTCTTGACTTTAGAGGACAATTCGAACACTGTTCTAAAACAAGGAGAGCGCCTCACGCTCCATCAGCTCGGCCAGACTGGCAAAGCGCGAGCACATCTGCTCCCAATTCCACCTCAATCGTCCTCGGAACGGAAGCGTTTCACTCTTCTTACTGACACCAAGCTGGATTATGCTGGAGAGAACGGCAAACTCGAAGTTCTATTTTGCACCGTCTTTCCACTACAGCCAGGAGCATCCAACATTTTATTCTCAATGAACATGGACTTGTCAGGCGATAGTACAGGTTCTACCCGCCTTGCATGCAAGAACGCCGCGCCCGACTTGATTGCGCTTCCCAGATCTACAGCACGCACGGAATTTCCCTTCTTCAAAGATGGGGAGCAGCCACTGGCACCTTTTTCCTACTTGCAATATGACCTGGAAGATGTTGTCGAGTATGAGTTTGTTGCCATTGTCGAGAAAGCCACATCGAGCACACCTGGCTGGGTCGTTGCCGAGTTCAGCGAGCAGAAGAATTTCCTGTTATCCAGCCAAGTCAGCCTGCAGCGATTATTATCGTTGGGGCTGAACCTGCAACTTCCCGCGAACCACCCGATGGTGACAGAGCTCAGCATACCTTCGATCAAAAGCAGCATGTTGGCATACAATCTGGAAGTTAGCAAACAGTCTTGCGGCAATCGCGAGCTGTTCGCTCCCCTGGTGAGACAATACTTGAGCGAACCCTACGAGTCCAAATTCTTCGTCAACGCTCGAGACGTCAAGGTCAGCTTGCACGGAGTCGCGCCGTACGTACCTCCGCCCATGAGAGCCAAGCGCTCTCAGGATGGTCTGAGTTTCCAGTTCTGGACGGACCCCACTTGCGACACAGGCTTGTCTCTCCGTCTACGCGTTGATCCTTTGGGCAGTCTTGGAAAACTGAACATGCGGTACCGGACTGTCTTTGCGGCTTTCCCCCTACTTGTGGTGACTCTGGTTCTTCGGAAGCAATTCCGAGTCTACGACAATACTGGCGTTTTCATTCCGTTCATGGATAGTCTCGATACTTGCATCCGCCAATCGCTGCCGCTTCTACTGTTGTCCTTGACACTTTTTGGACTGTCAGTTGGGCATTCCGGCTCCTCTGCTGGTTTCTCGTTATGGAAAAGCGTGGCCACCTCGGTGGACTTTCAGCAGAACGACCTCCTGATAGGCACTGCGGATCCATTCTTCTGGTTCATGGTGCCCATGATTGGAGTCGTGTGTACAGGCGTTTGCATTTGCTTCCATTATATGACACTCTTGCTGACATCCATCATCTGTACCATCTACGGCCTCGCGACGAGGAGCCGAGCGCGGGCGCCCACAGAAGATAAGAGACGTGCCTTGTCACCCATGTTCATGCCTTCTTCGCCAAGGCGTCGATTCATCACGACAAGCATTTTGCTGTTTCTGGTTTCCACATTCATACCCTACCAGTTTGCTTATGTGGTCGCTTGCTTGGTGCAGATTAGCACAACCGTCCGAGCGTTGCGCTTCTTTCGCGAAGCCCCTTGCGTTGGGAACTCAAATTTCTACAACTACGTCCACTCCATCTTGCTGCTCATGCTATGGGTTCTTCCCATAAATCTTCCTACCCTGGTGGTGTGGGTACGAAATCTGGCCGTCCAGTGGTTTACGCCCTTTTCATCGCACCACAATGTGTTATCGATCCTGCCGTTTATTCTCATGGTGGAGACCTTGACGACGGGCAAGATGGTGCCGCGGGTCACAAGTCGCTCAAGACACTTGACGAGCTTCCTCTTATTTGGCATAGCCATATATGCTGCTGTCTACGGCGTGTCGCACGCCTACATGTTGCACTATCTCGTCAACATCGTGGCAGCTTGGCTCGTGGCAATTCATTCGACGACTGATTCATTTACTGTCGCTGGTATGAGGGCTCTTTTTGATGGCGATCTCTCAGACGACCGGAAGCAGGGAAAGACTCCATGAATGATCGCCTCAGTATTGCTAGACAATCCGGCTTTCTAGTATCGCTGTTCACGAAGACATCCTAGAGATTTGTCTTCTTTCAGCTGACTATGTTGGTGTTGCCTCACATATGGCTCTGCACACAACCTATACACGAACGCATATACTGGCTCAAGCCATCTGTTGGTGCAGATATGTTTATACACCGAAGCCTTCCAGGTGCAGTCGGGCATCATCAGCTGGTCTGCTCACCTTGGTTTTGTCTTCTTGTTCTCTTCTTTCCGTGCCGTGTAGTGTATTGCATGGCACGCACGCACAAAGCCTTTTTCTCTTTCCGCATTATTCCCTCATGTTCCTGATTACATTGCATATGCATAGTTGGCTTGGTGTTTGGGTAGGGGACTCTTTTCATTTCTTGTCTACTTAATTTTGTGCTACCATGTATTGGGCACTCAGAGCCCTGTCTTCCGACACTGCATGCTTCTCAAGGTACTTGAAGTGGGGTTGGGGGATAAGACGAATGTCAGCGTCTTTTGATGAACGTTGAGACGAATTGGGAACGGATCGGGGCTTCATGGCGGCGATTTAGACAACTCGGGTTGATTATATAGAACTCGAGGCGCGCCTAGCTGCAGGTAGAAGGGAGGCCTCGCCAACGAGTGCGAGATAGATTCAGGCTTGGATGCGAAGTTCTGTTCCAGCAAGTCGAGAAATTTGCATCTAAGAGATGGCACGATCTTCGAGCCTCTCTCGAGGCTCGGTCTGTCTAGATGAGATACTCGGCCTGTCACAGTGGCCGAGTTAATGTTAATAAGTAACGCATCCAACTGGAGATCCATCGAGATATATTAAAGGCTTGCTGAATGTATGGTTTCTCGAGAACAAGTCGTACAGACCAGCCATGCGCCGCTGCTTCTCTCAAAACGTGAGATGATCCCCGATGGTATCGCTACTGCAGCCAAGGAAATCGAATTGCACACGGCACCCAAAGATCCCGCTCCTTGAGGTTGACATCTCGCCCCCTTCTTGCCCGTCATGTCAACTTGTATCATGCCACAAACCTTCCACATAAGCGATCTGAATCACCAGGATAGACAAGTAACCCACAAACGATGACGAGACCGGTCATTTTGCTCCGTCTTGTTCCGCCACGCTTCCCAAACCCTAAAAGTGAGCAGGATTCTCGCAGTCAGACCAGATCGAGCTCTCCTCGGACCGCGGCAGCGGCGGCGGCCCCGTCCGGCGCCGCCCATTCCAACGCAGCAGCACCTGCCCCAAGCCCCATCCGGCGCCGTCCCGGGCCCACGGCCAGACGTCCTCCCGGAGCCTCGGCCAGACCTTGAACTTCCAGAGCAACAAGCCCTTGTACTGAAACCACAGCATAAAGTAGTACAGCGACACGACGGCGACGACCATGGCGCCCCAGAGCGTCCAGAACAGCATGTTGGGGTCGACGAACGCGGCGAGCAGCGGGGAGTGGTAGGGGCCGGTGCTCAGGGCGCCCCGGTCTGCCAGGTATTCGGTGATGTGCACCGTGTACACGAAGGCCATGTACCACAGGACGAAGAGGCCGGCGGTGTCGATCATGGCTTGGAAGCGCAGCTAGAGCGTCGAGACCATTGCGGGCTGTCGTCGGTTTGGGAGAGGTTGGCTCTGGTGGGCGAGCGATCTGGGCGAATTTGCGTGCGAAGTGTTTCGCGGTATGTGGGAGAAAAGAGTGATGTAGATGGTTTGGGGTAGTTGTGTGTCATTTGATTTCCGGGTCTTATATGTGGATGCACTTTCCAAAGGTTTGTCCCGTGGTTGCAGGGAGAAGTCACGACTGGTAGTAGTGATACTTCAGATCGCAGCGCTTGAAAGGAAGTAAGCTGGCACGCAAGGGCTGCTGCTCTTGCCTTCAGAGGCAATTGCATCAAAGTTCATCGAGTCGCAGCTATTCATGTGCGGCGTGAAGTGGGATTTCAATAAGACAGGCAGTTGATAGCAGTCATCTTCTTTTTGTGCATACACGTTGGACACAGATAATTGATGTCATTGTAAGTACTTACCATTGATCGAGTAATAACTATGTCAGTTTCCAACTCCAACTGGTTCAAGGTAGCTCCTCAGGCTTGATTGCGATTTTCTCATCATGATCAGTCTCCTGTTCTAAGTTAGTAACCACACCAAGCATGATCTTTCCTTACCAGTGTGTAGGCAGATAGACTCCGGGCATAGAGGAAGATAACAGCGCCAAAGGCTTAGGAAGAAGCAGGCCCGCCGAACAAGCCACTCACCCCATCGAAAGCATTGGACACGTTCGCCTCCCTGTCGAGCTTCTCTTGCATGGCCCGATCGGATCTGGCCCGGTCCTCCTCGATCTCCAGTTTGCGTAGCCTATCCTTCTCCCATTGGTCGATGCTCTGGCGGTAGCGCAGGAAGAGCTCAACCTTGGTACCGGTCTCGGACAGGACTATGCTGCCCGTCCCGGCCAGGTCCTTGTTTCGGCCTCGGATCATCCTCTGGATGTCCGTCTTCGTGAGGTCGATGAACTCGTCCAGGAACTTGGCTGGGATGCGGTGCAGGTCCTTGGCGGGCGCTCCATTCTGTCGAGGCAGCTTGACCACCTTGTAGAAGGACTCGCGGGACGACGGCGCCGTGCCCCTTCTTCCCCTGGTGTTACTGGTGCCAGCCATGTCTATGTTTGTCTGTTTGTCTTTTGTGTTTCTTTTCTTTGCTGGCTTCCCTTCGTGGGAGAAGAGGTATTGCTTCTGAAGAATGAGGGATTGCTGTAGAATGGTCAACTGTTCGATGTGAATGTTGGTACTCCTATCTCTTCTGTGTTGAAGATGAAGATGAAGAAGTTCGGTTCTCTACCATGCCACGACTTGCCCATTTTATAGATTCTTGGGCATCGATATCCCATCCACGTAGGTACTCTTGAAACTCGTTAGGACAAAGCAAACTGCGCCATCGGTGTCGGTACTGACAAGTCATTGCTCAATGAATCAAGACTAACGTAAATATTTGAAATGACTTTGTTTAAACACATGACAAGTATTGTTTGAAGAGAACAAAGGAACATTCTATTTGTGGGAATATACTATGCTGATAGGCAGATTTACAGAGGCCTGGACCAAGTGCAGGCAAGGAAAACAAGTTGCAAATTCCAGAAGTGCGATTTCATACTGTAACAAGTAACCTCAAGAAAAGTCGAACCTATCGGGCAGAACAATAGGAGCGACAAGAGTCCAAATATACATGCCGTAGCAAACCCAAGCACTGACGATCTTGACCCAGCTGGCCCAGTATGTCCGACCTACTGATGCAAACTCGCCGTCGTTCTTAATATCCTGGCCTTGAGTGAGAAGAGTGGCGACCCAGCAAGTAGCCAAGAAGAAAATGATGTGGAAGACGGTATAGCTGTACTGCGTGCTGTTGCGCTCATCGTCGCCCGTCTTGCCACTGGACGAGTCGTCGTCCTCATCGTCGGAAAGAAGTGCATCGGCTGGGAGACTGCCCTCTTCGACAGCCCTGCGCAGCACTTCGGCTCGCATCTCTCTGCGACCTGGTTGTTGGGTGACGAGATCATGCTCGTCCTCATCGGGCAGCTTAATGCCTCCGCGGCTGTTACCCAGGCCGAGACTCTGCGTGGCTGCGCGCGTAGTGGTATAGGCAACCGTAAGCATGGTCACGATGGCACCCATTACGACCGAGGTAGTGCGAGTGCCCTGGGCGCGGATCAGGGGGTTGCACTGCTTGTCGTCGGGTTCCATGGATACGGCCGACATGGTCAAATATGTGCAGTAGATTGCTACCATGGCGGCCTGGGCAAGACCAGCCTTGGGGTTGTACTCTTGGACTGCAGGGTGAACAGAAATGAAGGATATGAGAACCCAGAAGATTAGGTTGATCGTAATGGCCGCTTGGTTCATGGCACAATCGCCTCTGGCAAAAAAGATGTACTGGACGATGGTCATGACGAGCGAGCCCAGGTACATGCCGAGAGTTGAGCCGATGAGAACAACGCGCCAGACGCGAGAGTCGGAATCCTCGATCTGCGCCAGGCAGTATTCGGCCCAGGTATGGGCGAGGTCGACCAGGAGGATGAGACCGAGAATCAGGAAGGCCATGGCGGCAAAGAATGAAATATAGTTGCCCCAGACCTTGAAGAATTCATCGGGGATCAGGAACGAGAGCACGATAAATGCCAGCCAGGCGATGACCTTGGGACCCCAGAAGCCATTTTGGAGCGCAGCGCGAGGGTTCTTCGAGTTGTTTACACCAAACAGCAGACCGGCAAAGACCAGATGGAACAAGCCGAGAGCGAAGTTGATGCGATGCACAGCCAGCCAGCCATAGCACTCGCCCGTCGGACAGTTGATCTTGACGTAGTCGAGTGTGAGGTGTTGAAGCTTCTCGATGGCCCACGGCGTGAGCATTATCCATGACAAGATGGAGTTGACGAGGAGGATGAGGGCGTAGGCGATACGAGTTGCGACACTTTCAAGATTGAGTCAGTCGAGTCCAACATGATCAGCAACAAGATGTATGATCTATCTTACCTGTTGCCGCACTTGCCGCAGGCACTGCAGACCATGGAACAGGTCGCAGCACCGCAACAGCTCGCGGCGAAAGACATCAGCTAGAATTGCGACAGCAGATTAGCAATTGAATTGAGGCTCGGTTGGGTCGCAACGGCAAGCACAGGCAAGACGCCGAACACTTACTGCACCCGCACTGGGGACTGCCAGAAGCGGAAGAGACAAGAGCGCGCCCATGGTGCTCTGCGCATAGGCTGCTTGATGCTGGATTCCGGGTTTGTTTTTTGTTGTTTATGGCGGAGAGGCAACGCTGAAGCCTCCAAGCTGCGATGGCGACGTCGAGACAAGCTTCCGACAGCGCCCGGCGGTGCGACAGCCAATGGATTGCACTTCGGTCATGTGGCACGTGCACGGACATTAACGATTACGTCGTTAGCGACGAATGTACCTAATTTAGGTGCCTGGGTGAGGTGAAAGGACCCCCAAACCCCCAAGACCCCCCACCAGAGCTCGACGGTTATGGCAGATGTGAAGATGCAGGAACTGTGGACCTCACCATCTTGGCACCTGTATTGGATGTTGACAATGCGGTATGCGATCCTTTCCGTGGTGGTAAACTTTCCCAGACAACATCGGTCAGAGTATATTTACAAGTGGGACGCCTGATCGTTCGAGAACCCGCCTTGTCTCAAAGATATTCGTACCTGGTCTCCAATGTTTGTACGGCAGTGCGTACATGCTTCATTGTGAATCATGCATCGCATGGGCATTGTATGTAGTTTGTACGTCCGAAAGTACTACGGATACGCTACCGAAGAGGTACGTACATGGCCATACGTGATGGTCCCCGCGTCAATTAAATGCTGGAAAGGGGATGGCGTCTTATTGCGAGTGCTAAAACCTCCCGCCCGGTTGGTTGCTTCAGGGCTGAACTGTTGTACGTACGTGTATCCGTACCGCTATCGCGCCCCTCCGAAACGTCAAAACTCCCTGCAACCACTTTCCCGATGAGCTCCGAGATAAGCCATCCTAGCTGGCACATTGCGACTCCGGTCTTTCTTCTCCACGGGCGCTGACAACACACCCGTGTTCTCTTGGTCTGATGCCGATTTCCCCGGATTGATTGAGTGATTGATCTCGCCCATACCCATACATGCCAGTTGCTCCATTCCTTTGCAACTCCTGTTTCCCTTCTTGTCACCATTCTTCCTACGTACAGTATCATGACCCATCTCCTGCTGTAGCGATAGCCAGTCCCTTTGCGCCGCCGGCCAGCGACTTCTGAAACCACGGTCACGACGGACCTGTATATCTCGAGCTACGTTACCTGAACCGATATCGCATACCGAATACGTATACATACATTCCTTATCATGACCTTGGACAAGCAGCTGCACAATGCGCGCATTGTGTCGAGTGTAGCAGCCACCGTCATCTCCCTGGCCTGTGGTACCAATGTAAGCAAGAAGCACTGTTGCAGCCTCTCTCTTTTGGTCGTTCTTGATTCCTGATTGTGATCAAATCCAGTATGTATACTCGGCATGGGCGCCCCAATTCGCCGACCGGCTGCTGCTGTCCGCGACCGAGTCCAATCTAGTTGGACTGTTTGGCAACCTTGGCATGTACTCGATGGGCGTGCCTGTTGGCATTTTGGTGGACAATAAAGGCCCCCGGCCCGCCGTGATAAGCGGCTCTGTACTGCTCCTCGTAGGATACTGGCCACTGCACTCGGCATACAACGCTGGACATGGCTCGGTGCCGTTGATGTGCTTCTTCTCTTACCTGACTGGCCTCGGAGGCTGCCTGGCCTTCGCTGCTGCCGTCAAGACTTCAGCACTGAACTGGCCGCACCATCGCGGGTCTGCCACGGCGTTTCCCATGGCCGCCTTTGGGCTCAGCGCATTCTTCTTTGCCCTGGTCGGCTCCATCTTCTTTCCGGGAGACCCAGGGCGCTTCCTGGAGTTGCTAGCTGCTGGTACCTTTGGCCTTACCTTTATTGGCTTCTTCTTCTTGCGTGTTTACCCCCATGGTCACTATCATCCTGTGGCCCATGCGGAGGAAAACTTGTCAGACTCACAAGAACTGCATAGGTCTATTTCGCATGACTCCAAGAGATCTCGCGCTGGCCGCGGACATTCTGTCGAACCCGGTATGTCTTCTAATGATAGCACAGTCCCAGAGACGAATGCCCCAGAAAGCGGCACGCCCGGAAGTTCGGACAGCCATGTCATCGATGTCGAGGCCGCCGGCAGTTCAAAAGGTCTACCAGCCGAAGTCGAGGAAGTGGCCGAGGCAGATGAGACCTCCTCTCTCATGTCTCGCTCTACCTCGGCCTCTTCACTACCAGGCGACCTGCTCCTGCAGAACAGTGTTGACCTCGATCGCTCTCATCGTGTAGATATCAGGGGTTGGGCCCTACTTAGGAACATCGAGTTCTGGCAGCTATTTTCCATCATGGGCATATTGTCGGGTATCGGCCTCATGACGATCAAGTAAGTCGAGCCGCGTACGTGTGAAAGGGAACCCCAGCTGATGATCTCCAGCAACATCGGAAATGATGCAACTGCTCTGTGGAAACACTGGGACGACTCGATAGACGACAAGACACTCGTCCTTCGACAACAGCTGCACGTTTCTATTCTATCCATTGGCAGTTTCACCGGAAGGCTGCTGAGCGGTAAGTCGGTAGCAAGATGATCTCCGAGCATGATACTAATACAATTCTAGGAACGGGTTCCGATTTTTTGGTCAAAGTTCTCCATGCTAGTCGGGTATGGTGTCTCGTCCTTGCAGCGGGTATTTTCTCGGTTGCGCAAATGTGAGTTCGAGACGATGAGACAGACGTTCTTATATGATGGTGAAAACGGGCAAAGCTGACATTAGCCTCTTGACAGATTCGCCCTCAATGTCGAGAACCCACATCTATTAGGCTTTGTTTCCGGATTCAGTGGTCTTGGATATGGTTTTCTGTTTGGTGTTTTCCCGTCAATTGTGGCCGAATCTTTTGGTATTCACGCCCTGAGTCAGAATTGGGGATACGTAAGTCCTCTCACCCTTAAAAGCGGCCTCATGACAAGCAATCGGAGCATGCTGACATTATTCTCTCGAAATAGATGACACTCTCCCCAGTTATCAGCAGCAATGTCTTCAACCTTTTCTATGGCTGGGTATTTGATGCTCACTCCATCGTCGAGCCCGATGGAAGTCGAGACTGTACCGAGGGTTTGTCGTGCTACAGAGCTGCATACCTTGTCACGATATGTGCCTGTGCCTTAGGGGTTGCAGTTACCCTGGCTGTCATTTGGGTTCAGAAGCAGGCAAGACTGAAGGAAACCACCAAGACTCGTCAAGAGGATTAGCTACATTTCTTATGCAGACATGGGATAAGATTTTTTTATTTATTGAATGTTAAGATAGTCATAAGCGGGATAGAATAGAGTCAATAGAATAGAGAACACTTACATACCCCTGTGGGCACAGCCCGTTGCGATCAAGCTCGATGACGTACGAGACTCATTTCCTTTGCGGTTGGTTTGTCATTGTCGAGATCCTTTGTCGCTCTCCTAGTGCCGTGCCAGACAATGGTTATGAATCCGTGACAAAGGTCTTCTTCAGACCAGAATAATCTTTGTTCCAGTACATACAAAAGCCAATGGATCGCACTGACAATCTGATCTACGTCTGGGCAAACGATCTCACACAAGTTTTCATCATATTCAGGAGAGGAACAGGACGAAAGAACCAAAAGCATAAAAAAGACTGCCATTGAGTGCCAACTACACTGTCAGGAACAAAAAAAAAGGGAGAGAAAAAAGAAGGAATCATCAGTCAGCCATGCAGCACTTCCTGTCCCGAAAGCGCACCGGCGACGGAAGCCTCATCGAGGCGTTCCGGTCTGCGCCGAAGCGCAGGGTCACAGTCGCCCGGCCCGACGAGCTGCGGACCCTGTTCGACCGCGTCCGGCTGTCGCACGGGCTCGGCGGCGGCAGAAGCCTCGCGGCGGTCGCCGAGGACGACGAGCCACCTAGGAGTCCGGGGCTGCCGAAGTATCGGAGGGTCGCTGCCCGGCGATCCAGGCGGCCGTTTTTCGCCGTGCTGGGCAGGATAGAGGAGGAGAGAGAGTATTTTTGTTTATAGTCTTGGGGTGTATTTGTTGGTCGGTCATGGCTGGATTCATGACGGGCTGCTGTAAGATAGGGACGTTCATTTCAAATTTGATACTTGTGCGGGATCGTTCTGTGTGCTGGCACGGTTACATATACAAATTGAAGGAAAAGGGGAAAATGAGGGTTTTCCACTAGTACATATCGCTTTTGATACCTAATTTGGAAATATATTCTTGGCTATTTTTATTTACAGAAAGGACACAGTGTTGCCACACGAGACCAAAGTCTATCTTGTGCAACGCGATGATTATTGGGTATTATAGACTTTTTGGAACTCCTAATCCTGTACCATAGAAAACAAATCCTCCTTTCTCCTATACAGATTCTTTACATCCCGTTCCTCCCCTCGGTAACCACAATCTGCGTCGTCTTGATAACAGCGCCCCTCGGTGGCAATATACCCTCCTCGCTGGACCCGTCGTCGCCGCGGCTGACGCCCGTGCCGTTCGTGCTCGTCACCCGGGCGTTGTACCCCGCGCCGCCGCCGCCGTCCTCGAGGTGCTTCCTGTGCTGCGACGAGAGGCTGTGGAGACCCATGGCGTCCTCGTCCTGCCGGTGGTAGTTGCTCCGCCGCGAGCCGTACTTGTGGCTGCCGTGGCCGTAGCGCGCCGCCAGCGACGAGTCGTAGGGCAGGTAGCCCGTCGCGCGCAGGCGCCGGCTCGTGTTCTCGAGGAGCGAGGAGAAGAGGGGCCGCAGCGCGGGCAGGCAGGCGGCTACGATGCCGGTGTGGAGTTCGGCGCTGCGAGAGGAGGAGAGACGGACGTCAGAAAACATGATTCTTTCTTCTTTAGGGAACAGCTGGGGAGGGGAGGTGTCTTACTAGTTCCATATGAAGAAGGCGTACGCCCAGGTATAGTCGAGGTCTTCAAACACGTGGGAGCCGACATAGACTCGAACGATCGAAGCTATGCATGCGCTTTTCGGAGAAAAAAAGAAATATTAGTTGATGCTCATTTTCAAAGACGAGGTTGTACCTATTGCTTAGCAAGACAAAACTCACAACAGTCCGAGGCTCAGAATAAAGAGTAGTGACAACTTCGTCCTCCTGTTGACCTGCAGTTTGACAATGATGGGCACCGGGAGCAGAACGAATACCGCGTCGGTCAGGATGTTCATGACTGTACTTCTGTTTCAGCCAACTGGTCCTCGAAATATCAGAGCAGGGGAATGAGAATACCTCCATTAAAAGTCGAGATGGCGAGAAACGTGTCGGCCGAGAAGCACTGGGCGTCAATTGGTCGCGGGAACGCGTATGCTGCCATGGGAGGGATACACTGAAGCGCCAGCGTCAAGTCGCACGAGAGGGTGAAGAGCACCAGAAATACTGTTCAGAAATTGTCAGCCCTCTTTTTCAAAGTCTCATGGTTCATCTCGTTGCGCGCCGGAAGGACCAGGTTCGGGAAGAGTCGGATGTGCACTGCTGAATACGTACCGATCATGAAGATGATGAATCGAGTATACCATAAGCCCTGTACAAATCGGAGGAGAAAGAATCCAAGCGAGATCTTCACTAGGCTGATACCAGTGACGAGCAATGGGCCGTGAACTGCGCGTAGAAGGAAAGTAAGCGACCATTTTTTTTTTTTTTTTTGAAGAAAACGCAGAGCGTTCGCCAGAGAGAAATGAGGGAGGACATGGTTCACCTCAGCATCGTGAAGCGGCGATACGTACTATACTGCCAGAAAGCCAGCTGGCCGAACTCGTCTAACCTGATATCCATAAAATGGCGGCCAGCGCCATACTTTGTCTCCTCCACGAGGCACACCATGGAACCAATGGCGGCAAGCTGCACGTCGAAAAGACTTTGGTATCAGTCATGTTCTCGTCCCGCCTGGGTAGGTGTACAAGGTGTTGTATTCTCAAAGGGGCGAACACACGTACAAAGGCCAACACGATGACGCCGTCATCGAGCCCAAAGGTCTTGATCATGACGCCGCGCACGTAGATGCGCAGCACGACGCATATCGTCGAGAGCGCCATCATGGCGCCGACGACGCCGTTGATCGTCGGGGCGTTGCTCGGCACCTCGCCTCCCATCCTCGGTCCTCCCCCCATCACCACCGGGCCGGTCGAGTTGTCCTGCTGCCTTGGCCATATCGTTTCCTGCGGCGGTTGGGTTATTGCCATCCTCTGCGAGACATCCACCACGCACGCGCTCTCTATTCCTGTTCTTTGCCGTTGTGGTCTTGTTCGCTTCTGCGTCCTTTCCTTGTCGTCTGCTGCATTAATTGAGGTCGGGCAAGCAAGCGGCCAAGGATCTCTCTCTATCTCTCTTCATATGAAATTGACATGTACAGGCAGGATACCCTTCGGCTATTATAGGGGGGAAGGGGAGGCTGCTTCGCTTGCGGGTAAAATCAATGCAACGCCCAGGACCTGGGTTTAGCTGGGCTGTCTCATCCGCACCTGTTTTGCGATCTCGTTTGACTAATCCTATCTTGCGACCGGGAACAGAAGGGGATTTTCCAATTCAAGACAGTCAAGTGAAGGAAAAGGTGTGTGTGTGTAGCATGGGGAAAGAATCATGTAAAAAGCCGTCCTGCACAGGAACCAGGCCGCTGTCTAGTCTGTACAGCACATCCAACGAAGCCCTTTGGCTTGCAATGTCCGGGGAAGCATTTTTCTTCTGTAGGGGTCTCTCCCTCTGGTTGAGCTGCCGGAGCTCGGATACGCGAGACAGGCAATATAATTAGGCTGCTTTGCGCATTAACGAGGCGCTGTACGCAATTGGCCCAGGCGGATGGGCAGACAGCAGCTGCATATAACAGCCCATGCCACTCTTCCGCGGTAGATTTTCATATGCGTGTGTGTGTATGTGTGTGTGTGACATTCTCTTCCGCCATCTGGAGACTTTCTTGGCTACAGTCCGTGCAAGAGAAGAGGTTCAAAATTTCGAGAACAAATTCATGACACTCACACTAATACCGGAACAAACTTACTTGACGCACGACGGAGCAGGAAACAGACCTCTGACATGTGCTTAACTTGACGTCAACTAAGACGTCGTACAAATCAGAATTGTTGGTTTACTCGGCCTAAGAAAGAAAAAGAGGGATTGTTGAACCGAGATCCATAAGCGAAGCAATATTATTTAAAAATGGCCATTGTAGCCGGGGCAAGACTCAAGGATGTGATCTGCTCAAAAGTTCCAACTCGGCCGAACATGAGACGAAGAAGGAGAGGAAGAAGGAGCAGATCCCAAAGAGACGGTGTGATCTTGGGTCTCGCTATCACACACTCAGCATGGGCAATGGGCCGAGCACGACTGTATGTTTGTGCTGCTGGACCGGGATCTGTTCTGTCACTGCATAGTACTCGAGGGTAAACATAGGTCAGGGCCAGGGACCAAGTGTCGGGGGAGTAAGAAAAGCCCATGTCCAAGGCCCGGTGAGAGATATAGCAAAAGCTTGTGTGCTTGCTTGTTGAGCGCGATCGTCTGGTTTGTAACAGAGAGCGAGAGAAATAGTGACGCCACAATACCTCAACGACGGATGATGGAAATTCCGATGTCAATGTCAATGGATAGGATATATGCATACATACATCAGTCATCCGCGGTGGCTGCTTCGTAATACATTACGGAATGTGAGTGCCGCAGCTCAGCACCACCTCCGGCAATTGCGAGGTGTGTGCTACGTGCAACTATATGAGCGCGCCGAGCAGCTTTGTATGTGCGTGGATGGCAGGACCCTCGGACGCGGATGATGGAGTGGCAACCACATCGCATATTGGGTCAAGGAACAGCCCGCCCGCTCTACATGATCCCGCGCGAGCTCCTTGGCAAGCTGGATCGATGAAGAGAGCAACGAGACTTGGCGAAATCTTGGGTTGCTTGGAGGTCACAGTGGGCGGCGGGAGGCTGCGCGTGATCGAGGCCAAGCACAAGTAGAGTAAACGAGGAGAGGAAATGAAAGAAAGAAGGGTGCCCCGGAAAATCGAACGTGGTGTAGCAGCAGGGAGCGAGTTCCGAGCAGAGTCGTACCTGGCTATCATGCTGGCACGCCTGGCTTTGCCTGCAGGACCGTCGTACAATGGCTTGAATGGTTACACAAGCGCGGTTTAGTAGACGTTTGAGCTGTATTAGCCGGATCTGCACGATGAAAGTCAATGAGAGCTGGACCAGGGGGAAATACTGTATACCCACCAATACCTTGATCCACCCAGCAGCCCGTTCATCTCGACTATAATCGGTTTCCGTCTCCCTTGCTTCGTTTCTCCAGCAGCGATCCAGTTGCCCATGCCCAGGTAGGTAGGTGGACAGATTGAACGTGAGCCGGGGTCCCGATCTCTGTCTCCGCTCGCCGGGCCGAAGTGCGAGAGCAACTCACGACGTTTTACCCCTGGAGAAAATCAAGAGCTTAAATCTTTTTCTTTCTTTCTGGCGGCACAATTCCTATTGGTTTCCGAGCGTTGCTTTCTCGATCCGAGATAGCAATCTCATCTTTTTTCAGACCAACACCTGCTCACCTGGGTATGTCGGGCATTGGATGAAACCGAGACCCGTCTTTCTTGTCATGGGAGACCATGTCGCCGAGACGAGGAAACATCGCCCTCTTTTTTGCTATTGTTGCCAGACTGGGAAGATCCTCTGCCGTGCCGTTTGGTTTTACTGTATGCGTACAAAGTACGAAGAACGCTTGAATGATTTTCCCGTCGCATGATGCGCAAGCCAGTGAAAATCTTGAAGTCCTGTCCTGGCGACGAGTGGCTGCGCCTCCACTGATCTCCTCAATATGGGCGCTTCCTCTTTTGGGTGAGTGACATTCTGTGCCGCTGTCGTATGCAGCGCGGCCAATATCCATTGGGGGCTGGTTGATTGGGCAATATATATTCCCCTACCTGCAGCAAGGGTTCGAGAAGTTCTGGGCGAAACAGCCACAGCAACAGAGGCCAGGGGACCACCAAGCATAAGAGGGTAACCTTGGAGGATATGTATGAGGTTATTTGCTCGTCCAGTTCGCATACACGCTTCGTATTTGCGAGGTAAATAGGTACAGTAGCAGACATGTGGGAGGCAATGAAATGCATGCATGTAGGGTGTGATCCGACGAAGCTGGAATGCCGGGGACCGCAAAGCTGTACGTAACCACCCACCGTCTTCCCACCATCTTCCTTCTGTCCCTCTGTCCCCACTTCCCCAGACTTTTCTCGACTATAGGCTAAATTCGAGGGGCTATAGTCCGAGCTGGAGGCTATAGTCAACGGAGGGTCGGCACTCGGAATTACGAATTACTACCAGCTGAGTATTTGCAGAGAACCATCGGTGAGTGCGTCGTTGTTGTACACGCGTCTTGGTGGGTTACCCAATCACATTTTCTGCGACGTCAACCAACATACGATATTCAAGCAAGTCGATATGTACGAGTAGGCATGTATGTATCCACGCCGAGATTTCTTTTTGAGGCTCCATTATTCCTCCGACCTCTCTGGTTCAGTGTGACGATAATCCGAGACCGGCGAATTGGTTCCATCTGTTGATGTCGCCTAGCGGGCCCCAATATCGCGCTGCAAGGATGCGCCAGGTCTGTTGGTTCTTGGCCGCAGAAGAGGCAAAGAAGAACAAGAACAAGACTCGAAAGAAGCCTCCAGCCCTGGCGAGCCTGGTTCCTTGGTTCCGGAAAGCCGTCCGTGTCGTGCCGTTAGCCTGATGCAAGATTGAGGCGCTCAAGTTTCGATCCTGGCCGTCCTGACAACCGAGCATGTGCTAGTATAACACCATGAACTAAGCGAGATTCTTCTTCGCTACCGATGTGCCAATGTCAGATCATAAAAAATGTCTCTCTTGTTAATTTGTACCAAATATCCTGTACCGATTGTCTGGGACGAGGCGCCTCTCGCATGCATCTTGCGCAATCGAACCTAGATTGTTTCTAACGCAATGTCGCCTTGACAAGGGCCGCGAGGATGCTTTTCTGCCTTCGTATCTTTCGTATCATGACACCGCCAATAGTGACACCACTATTGACACAGATTATTTTCTTCTTCTCGATGATCTGACCTCGGAATTCCCGCTCGCGTGGGATCCGAGCGGCCTCGTGGTCCATCTGGTGACAAGGCCGATAGACGAAGAGATTACCGCAACGGACATTTTCTCATGTGCTCGCTTTGCCGTTTCGTCCGCATGGCGATTTGTGTACTCTAGAGAAAGCTGCTCACCATTGCAAGGCAAGCTAGCAAGCCAGCTGCAAGTCTAACAAGGGTCGGTCATGTGCTCTGATGGATTAGGGAGTCATGGCCGCCTCAAGTCGAACCTGCCCATCATATCATGATTGCAACGTTCTACTCAGCAAGCACCGGGCGACGAATGACGAATCGCAGGCGCCCTCCCACATGGCAGAAATATTGCATGATGGACGAAGGACCCTGCAGTCGCAGGTCCCAAAGGCATCAGTTTATTCTCTCGGCCCTGTCCCAATAATCCCGCTCGGTCTGCCGGGGCCGATCACACGGGGCCTTGCGGGTCTCCTTCTCATGTGCGTTGGTTGTTTCCAGGTAGCATTCCGCCTGCTCGTCTGCGCCACGCTCGAGGTCATATATCTGAGCCATAAACCGTGGTTGGGTATGAACTTTCCTCTTTTCATGCATCCATACTGATTGGTCTCTGTCAAAGCGTTTTCCCATGTTTTAGCATTTTCCCGTCTGCCTCGAAGATATTTCCTGTGTGGTCTTTCTCTCTCTCATTGGCGCCCGCCATAATCACATAGCAGCCACCCCGTTCGAGATGAAGCCGTCTCCGTGGGCTCTGCTCGCACTGACATCAGTGGCTTCTTCTGCATACGTCCCGGAATCGACGCTGAGCACAGATATTCTTGCCATCTCGAGTCTTGCCAAGCTAGCGGCCACTCTTGCCGATGGCACTTTGGTAGATCTCCTCGCCGGTGAGGGCGTCTCGCAGGATTGTAACTTGCTCGAGGTGGGCATCAGGCGAGAGTAGTACGTAGATTAACAGACCAAGAAACGTATCTCTGGGGATTTGCTTATTGACTGACCTGCCCCTCAGCTCGACCTTGACCAACCAGGAGAAGCTCGCATACACGAGCGCTGTCAAGTGTCTCATGTCCAAGCCCGCTCAGACTCCGGCGGATCAGGCTCCGGGGGCCAAGTCCAGGTACGACGACTTCGTGACGACTCACGTCAACCAGACCATCAATATCCACGCCACCGGAAATTTTCTGTCGTGGCACAGATACTTCTCGTGGGCGTTTGAGCAGGCGCTCAGGGATGAATGTGGCTATAATGGCTATCTGCCATACTGGAACTGGGGAAAGTCGGCCCAGGACCCCATCAACTCCCCGTACTTTGACGGCAGCGAGTACTCACAAGGAGGCAACGGCGTCTACGCCGAGCACAACTGCACCGAGGCGCTGCCTTCTGGCCTCAACTGCATCCCGCCCGGCGAGGGCGGAGGCTGCGTCGAGACGGGCCCGTACGTCGGGATTGAGGCCAACGTCTCGGCCTCGGCCCCGACGCTGCGCCTGACCGAGACCAACCTCACCGCCGGGCCGTGGCTCGGCTACCAGCCGCGCTGCATCCGGCGCGACGTGTCGCCCTGGGTCTCGAGCCAGTGGTCCACGGATGAGCAGTCGTTCGACCTGCTGACCAACCCGCTGTACCAGACGGACATTGGCGCCTTCCAGAACCGGTTGCAGGGCGACTTCGACGCGGGCTTCTTTGGCCTGCACTCGGGCGGCCACTACACCATCGGCGGCGACCCGGGCGGCGACTTCTTCAACTCGCCCAACGATCCCATGTTCTGGCTGCACCACTCGCAAATCGACCGCACGTGGTGGATCTGGCAGAACCAGTTCCCCCTGAACCGCACGCTCCAGATCTCGGGCACCAACACCGTCTTCAACACCCCGCCGAGCGCCAACACGACGCTTGAGGATACCATTAACCTGGGCATCATCCGCGAGGCGTCGGCCATCAAGAACCACGTCAGCACGGTCACTGGGCCGTATTGTTACATTTATGTATAACATGGTTTATTCAAATGTCATCTCCAGGCTTGGTTTTCTTTTGGCTCAAGGGAATTGTCGCCAGTTAATTTTTTTCTCCTGTCATTTTTATTTCATAGACATTGACTTAATAGCAAGATACACGACATCGGAATAGATCTGATATGCTTTCACTTCTGTCATTTGCCCGAATGCTTCATCTTTTCAAATAATTTGCGCACAAGTCAATCTGTATATACTTGGAGATAAACGCACATATACCTAGTTATTGAGCCTTAGACTAGGTGAGGAGGTACAGTATCTAGCAGCACTATAGTGCCTATACTCCCAATTAGGTCTTACATCTTGGCATTTGATTAGTGCTATTCTCAAGCTGGGCGTCACCGATGAGCATCGCAATCATGATCGCCCTAATGTCATGATGTCATCTATCGAAACAAAAAGGGAAAGTAAGTGGTACACGACAGTTCATTTCATACCAGCGCATACGAGACTTTGCTTTCAGTCTGTACAGGACAATGGCCTCCATGCGGTGTAAATACTTCTTGGTTGCGGACTATCTTCCAGTTCATCATCGTACATTTAGAGTGATTGTGACAGGAACAGGAAAAACGGCTGCACTGCCAGGATAACTAAATCAGAAACTAGGCAGCAGAATTGAAAAAAGTCTATCAAGATGAGGTGCTTTGCGAATGTTCAGAATCCGATGCGAAGATGATGACCGATCCACAGGAATAGTGGCTTAGAGACGGGCAAAAAACAGGCCGTTTCTATATTCGGCTCTAGGCTTGGCAGGACGAGGAATGACAAAGCGTTCTATAATGAACCAACTCGGCCGTGGTAGTACAGAGCTAGCATCCGAGTGCGAACATTTAACGCCATTCTAACGCATCCCAACTAATGAAACAAACCAACTGATCATAGCCTTTAGCTTTCGATCTGCTTGGAAACCCAAAGCCATTTTCTGCCTAGCACCTTTCTTTACTTGCTTTGGGGCCTTGTGCGATGATCCTTCTCCGTATACTCACACACGACTCGCGGGCTATGCCAGCAGTATGGCGGCATGGAATGAATTGTCCCGAATCGCTCTCGCATTTTCGTAAACAAGCAGGGCTTGGATATATTGCGTTTGACGATGACTTTGAAGTTGTAGTCTTGGAAATGTTGACATGGTCGATATCTATAAACTCTGTTCCCATATCATAGAGAATGTATCTAGACACAAGCCCAACATCAAAGCCAATCGAGAACAACCAAAAAAAACCTATAGTCAACCCGAAAACCCTATCGTATCAGTCTTTTCGTACCGGAAACAAGTAATACAAATCGCACAAGATGGTTCAGTCCGACCGACCTGCAGCCAACGCCTTTGTGGCACGAGCCCGAAAGGTCTATAACCCCATCGGCTTCTCCAAGGGGTACAATTTTGTGCTGTGGTTCATCTTCTTCGGGGCCCTCCTGGGCTTCACCCTCGCCCGCCTGCAGTACCTCGACATCTGGGGCGTCTTCTGCGGCGACGGGGGGTCCTCGAGCGCCCTGCCGGGCGAGTGCTTCTACTACACGCGGCCGGGCCCCGACCGGATCGGCATTATCCTACACCTGGGCTGCATCCTGCCGGCCTCGCTGCTCGCGTGCCTCCAGTTCGTCCCCGCGGTGCGGCACCGGACTATTATGATCCACCGCGTCAACGGCTGGCTCGTCGTGCTGCTGAGCGTCGTCGCCACCGTGGGCGCCTTCCTGATGGCGCGCAACACGGTCGGCGGCGGCCTCGACGTGCAGATGGGCATCGGCGCCATCGGCATCATGTTCGTGGCGTCGCTCTTCCTGGCCGTCGTCAACGTCAAGCGCCTGCAGATCGAGCAGCACCGGGCCTGGATGTTGCGGGCCTGGTTCTACGCCGGTAAGTTTCTGGCCAAAAGTTTCGACTTGATGGTAACGCGATGTAAACGACTAACGACTTGTCTCTACTACACCAGGCACCATCATCACCATGCGCATCATCATGATCCTCGCCGCCACCATCATCTCCAGCATCGGCGGCTACTACCACGCCCAGCCCTGCGACAAGCTCGAGTACATGTTCAAGAGCGCCAACGCGACCGTGGGCCTGTACCCAGAGTGCGCCGGCTACTTCTCCGGCCAGAGCCCGGCGCAGCAGGCCGCCGTGGCGGCCAACCTCGGCGGCAACGTGGCCGAGGTGGCGTCCGTCTTCAGCGCAACCTTTGGGCCCGCGTTTTGGTTGGCGTTTGCACTCCACGCCGTGGGTATTGAGATATATGTGAGTTTTATTCCCATCCCCATGACGAAAAAGAGGATTTCTCGACTGCTGGAAATTTTGGAAGTGGGCTGACCTTGTGTGGAAAAATCAGTTGCACCTCACGCCAGCGGAAGCCGAACGTCTCAGGAACGTGTCTTACCAGCGCCAGGTCGAGGCCGGCATGAGACATCCGGGCCGGGCCGGCCTCACGGCTGATCGCCTGGGCGATGCGAAGACTTGGGTGCCAGAGCAGGAGGACAAGAGAGCAAATCTGTCTGGGGATTCCGAGTCTCGTCTCCAGAGACCCTCGCACTGAGTGCTGCTATTGGTTATCTTGAATTAGGAGTAGACGTATTTCGTTAGATCTCCTGTTGACGTTCTGGGATTTATGGTATAGAGAGGATATAGAGAGGGTCTGGGATTTCGAAGGCAATTGGTGGTAATTTACAAGACCTAGACAATAACATGATACTCAAGTATATACTTTCTGAGTTTCGATGCAATTATCTCGCTCGGCTTGAATTTCTCCTCCCCCTCTCATGTCAGCAGGCGGCTGTCATGATCTGCGTAGCCATCTCATAAGCTTACAAGAGTCGGGATATATGTTACATGTTGTGTACAAGTATTTTGATTTGTTACAAAGAGGCATCCTGGCAAATACGGACGCCCACTTTATCCGATGACCTCCTTGACAATCTTGGCCAGCTCGGCCTTCTCGACGTTCTTGCCGTCGAGGGGCCCGGCCGGGGCGAGGAGCTGCTTCATGACGTCGCCAAACCTGACCTTGCCGCCCTGCAGGGCGCCCTCGCTGGTGAGCGCCGTGACGACGCCGGCGACGGCGGTCCGCAGCTCGTCCTCGCCGAGGGTCTGGACGCCGCTGCCGGCGACGTACTCGTCGAGGATGGCGATCTGGGCGCGCTCCTTGTCGACGAGGTCGGCGCGGCCGGCGCCCTCGAACTCGGCGGCGGCGTCCTCGGAGGCCTTGGCCGTCTTGCGCAGCAGGGCGACCAGCTGGGCGTCGGTCTGGATCGGGCTCGCCGTCTTGGAGGCGTTGAGCGTCGCGGCCAGGATCGACCGGAGCACCGCCAGCCGCGGGGCGTCCTTGGCCCGCATCGCCGTCTTGAGGTCACCCTTGAGCTTGGCCAGCAGCGGCGGCGGCGGCGGGTCCGACGAGTAGAAGCGCACCATGCCGCGGGAGGCAGCGGGGCACGGTGTTACCGGCCGGGCGCGCATGAAGCTCGTGGCGAGCCGTCTCGACATGAAAGCGGCCATTATGTGTGTATTTGTTTTGGTGGATGTGGTGAGCTGGACAGCCGATTGCGGTTCGCGAAAGAGGGTAGCTCCAAAGCTAGGTATCGACTGAGCTGAGGGTTCGCTGAAAGAGCGCACAGTCGGTTCTGAGAGGCGGTTTGTATATTCGAGGTAGTGATTTGGAAGTGAATAGTAACGTGGCTGAATTGACTTTTGGATCGATTCTCGGCGCAATCAAGCCAGCAGACGATGAGCTTCAAGACGAGGAAAATTTAGGCCGGCTCTTTGATTGGTCAATGACGTCTCCGGCCTGGGGATGCATGGGGGAGCTTGGAGCTTAGGCCTGGGCTATGGGCTACTTAAGTGGCCCGGGGCGTGGCGGGACAGGTGCCGGAACCAAACGCTAAGGGATCTTGCACACATTAATATAGGCGATTATGTATCATGACTTGTAGGTTACAACTACCATGGATATTCATGGAGAACACAAATCAACGTGGCCTTTTATTCAGCCTTCTGCATTTCAACAAGTTTATACACGTATCGGGTGTCCACTGGAGTACAAGGCGAAAAAGCAAATATAGCTAGGCAATAAGGGGGGAAGAGGTAACAAGAAGAAGGTCCCAAATTCGAACAAACCACTTAACTGCGGCTTGAAGGTGGACGTTGGAACTCGGGACCTCAAAGACTGGTTGCAAAGCAATCATTTTGCAACCCAACCAACCGAGCCGATCGACCGGAGCTGAGTGCTGACTATCCATCCGAGGCCAGCGAATGCTACAATTGCCTGGTTGCTGAAAACACTCGTGAATTGGAACTCAGCAGCTACCACCACAGGATCTCAGGTTCTGCGTAGCATTAAAACTAAAAACAAAAGAAGGCATATTCGTCCAGACAAACCTTAGTCACAGTCTGAATTTTTGGTTGGCATTCTGTATGATATTTGTCATAAAGTCTCCAGCTTGTACGCCTCCTCACGCAGGAACTTCAGGTTGACTGGGTGTCCTCAATTTGCTTGAGAAACGTTCCCAAAGATCGGGCGAGATCAAAAACGAAAGGCCACTTGTTTCTTCAATCTGGCGTCAGTTCTGGGAGACACATGTCCAATATAAGTCTGCAGGAAATAGGTCAAATGGAGCCTACGGGGGTATTGCTTCTGATTCCCTTTTACTCAATGACTGTTGGTTGGATGTGCTTCATTCTCCTGGGTTCATGGTCCCTGGAAACATTGAAATTGAGCCTGGAGTCCATCGTGGGGGCGAATTTGGGTAACATTGTGTGCAACGCAGGACAGGGAAACCACGGGCCTAGATTAGAGCTTTGAATATTGCAAGAAACTCTAAATCAACCACTTCTTATTGGTAGCACCTTCCATGTTCCTGGTATCATCCCCCAACCTAAAGTGCAGCAAGAACTACCAATGTTCCCAAGACATCTGCAATTGCCAAGTCCAAATATCATTAATTGCCATCCAGCAATTTTCTCCCTCTTCTGAACCGAACGGTTCCATGTCTCGTTTCAGCGCTTATCAAAGACAACCGCAATAGCAGCCTGCATGTTCGTCGGACTGTATTCTCGTCTCTGACGAGCTGCTTATTGTGACACATACCTTATTTGCAGCTCCGGGGCGAAGACGACACACCAATCTCTGCATCATGCCTTCAACGCTTTCGACCTACCGCGACGTATCTTGGAAAGTCAGCCATGAACCGAGCAGCATCTCGAGTTCTGAGCGGGATACTTACACGGAGAAGTATGGCTATTCATTTCAGAGCGTTGTCAGTCTCGGCTGAGGAGGAAGATCTCGGCAATTGCTTACCTTGAACGCTGGGTTATTGGCATCGGCTCTGGCATTCTCCACGAGCTCATGGAAACTCTCAATAGGCATTCTGGATCGCTGTGAGCATCACCATGCCACGCGGACCCCCCAAGAATCGACGGGTGTATCATACCTGAGTCCACGTCGCGATGTCATTGGCCATAAAGCAAGCGAGTACAACAGCTCGTACGCGTTCGCCTTGTTCCACGCGCCAAGTTGACGTTCTAGGTCATCTGTTCGGAACCGCCTTTAGCTGCGAGGGCCACTTTCGGTTTCCATGGAGGGGCTTACCTGTAGGCCATTCACACAAGGGCAGCTCGAATGATGTCTCCTCGACGTCGACAAAGCCGCCGGCTCGAAGGAGTGCCCCGAGACGCATACCCACACGAGGGTCTTTACCTAGTCGAGTCATCGCCTCCATATATCTGCTGCTCCACTGCCGCAGAGCTCCGTCTACAGCATATCTTCAGCTTGTGTTACGTCGGCGGTCTATCATGTACAAGACTCACCATCGGGATAGTCGCCGCTTGGGCACTGAACATTCAGGTATATCTCCATGCATTGGACACATCCATTGCGAACCAGTACCCTTCTCATCTCCCGAATGTAATTGTTCCATCGATCCGCGTTGATGCCGCCGTTGACCATTCTGCTTTGTACTAGGTCGAAGTAGCCATTATCGTATGGGATACTATCTCAGGATATGTCAGAATCCATGTGTCAGAATTCAACGCTCGGTATGTAGGCTTTACTCACGATTCGTTCAAATCGCACTGATATTGATACAAGTTGCTGGGAGTCCCGAATGGCATCATCAATGTGGAAACATCGACAGCATGAACCTGCCCAGCGTACGTCAGCCGAATGTCAAAGATCAGCGTGCCACCCCAATGCTGACATTGATCGCCAACGATGGAGCCTTCTTTTTGGCACGTCATGAATCGGCTCTCGTCCGAGTATCATCATCTGCTACTGAATCGACATGCATATTGATGAAACAGAACAGGTGAAGAAAAGACTCGGATCGAGGCTTCTTGCTCGCGCGTCGAACAGTCACGAATAGGGGCATCACGTACCTCACAGTTTGGATGATTTTGGGCAACGTCGATAGCCCAACTTCCATTTCCTGTCCCGCAGTCCAGAGCTCTGCGCAGAGCTGGCGGAGTAGGCAAAACAAGTCGATTCGTCTTCATCAGTATTATCTGATGCATCCACGTCAGACGTTGGCTCTCTTGCTGTCTCCAGGTTAGCATCATCTGCCCGGGGCATAAACAGGTCAGCGGTACCTCGTCGACGGGAGCAAAGTATGCTCGATTATCAACGGATAGGCAATGGTAATACCGGCCATGGTACTCGAATGTTTCGTCGTGTTCCTCGGGTAGGTCGTCGATGTCGCTGCTGCAGAACGATGAGTAAGTTAGACTATCCGAACCCTCCAAGCGTCTTACTCTGCCATTTTGCTAACCAGGAGCTGCTTAGCGAGTGTACTTCAGTACGCGAACTACGACACGTATGCATGCGATGAAATCTTGGAGACAAATTTGACGCACTTTATTCACGAGCTGAAATGCTGAGGGTTATATGAGGCCACAATACTCTTGAAAAGAGAGGAGCCGGCACATGATTCACTTCGGAGTATTTCAGTATGGTTGGCCACGGCCAGCAGCAGACCATTGCGACTTATTCTGCTTCCTGGAGGCCATGTACAGAGATTGCCGACGGAGGCGTAGCTGCAGAGGCCCCTGGGGAACACGTTGCCTACGCTAAGCGACTGCTGCTTCCACCCCAGGCTTGCTGCCGATCTCTGGTGGTACAAACACAAGGCGACCCATTGCCCTTTTAGGAGTGCCTGTCAGGATGGAGTCGCTATCGGCCGGGTGCTCACATGGAACATTTCCAGAATGTTGCTCCTGCTTGAAGAGCTCTGAGCTGTTGCGGGGACGTGTCACGATGTCATGTCAGATCCTGCAATCAGTCGGACAATTTATTTTTGGCTCGGCTATTCTGACTGGCTTAGCAACTTGGCAGTAACCCGCTAACAGCCATGGCCATATATACCGTACACGAGAGATACCAAGAGACGTACCTTTTAGTTGTTCTCACAGGTGTCACCTAACTCACGAGGATAGTTGGCAAGACGTTCAAGTATACCGGAATACACGTCTCTCGGACTTGAGCTTGTCACACTCATCTCGCGTACGTCCCTAGAGACGGAGACAACGGAGAGCAGACCGCAGTAACCATTCTGCGCCCGCACTCTCCCATACATATGCGGCCGATATCATAAATGAAGCCCACAGTCTTTTCTCATGTCTAAGGACCTCCATCATTCAAAGAGCACATGCTGAGTAAAGGGTTGCAATAAGATATCAACCTCGGATAGGATCGCACGGTTCCCAACCCATGCCTCCAAGGAAAAGGGATAATCATGCATGATGCGAAGAAGGGCTCTCGTCTCGTTGCAATCACACCGCACGGCCTTGGAGACGTTTGAAAAGGACACGGGCAAACCGAGAATCGTGTGCACTAAGGGTTTGCCTGCTGCTCCCACACGACTGCGGTCTGAGGCTACGTAATCTTCCTTTGCCAATTTGGTTTGCCCAAGGCAATGCGACCAGAACCCTTCCCAGCTGCGATGGTTCCCAGGCCAAGCGGTTTATGATTATTGATCATGATGAAGGACCAATGTCCACTCAATTCATCTCTATTGGAAAACGAGAAGGTCGTGTCATCTCATAGTTCCTCCACCAGATGGACTGTCGAATGACAAACATATCAGAGCAAAGGCTTTGAAAAGATCAACGAAGGAACTTTCAAGCCGTCGAAGTGATCAGTGGATACCGCGTGGAATATTCTTCGAAACAAGGATGCCGTTTAGAATCCATGCCCCTGCACTCTACACCACACTATAGTCATGGCAACAAGGGTTGGGGGCACTTTCGGAATGTTTAATCAGCCTGAAAGTCCCAGAAAGCCGGGTCGAGGTCTGCGCCTTGGAGTACTGATTGTCGCCATTCATGCGATATCTGCGCTTGCTGCACGCACCGGAGCGCCTATTCGAGCCGTACGAACAACGGCTTTCCTCCTTTCTTCGCCGACCGAACGACAGCACATTCGAGACTATTACGCAGCTCAAGCGAGACGTGCCTCCACCACAAAAGAGGCGAGACTGTAGGTGAAGCATGATCAAGAGTCACATCATTGCAAGTCAGCACATGTCCTATGGTACAGAGTCATAACAGCTACTGTTGCCGTTTGTGCGCAAAAGCAAGACCGTAAAAGACTACTTTGGAGGCAGTCAACGCTTTAGGGATCGGCATGACGACCCCCGCCACCGAGCATACTACCCAATAGCCGTACGGCCATGACTACTGGTGGAGTTCTTGGCCTTCGGATACCAGGTGTTTCCAATGCTTGATACGCTACCGTTATGGAATTCTGGAGCACTGCGGGCTTAATAACATATTAGAGGCGGTGTACTACCCAGCCTGGAAAATGTTCGAGGCATGAATACGGACTGGCCGAATTCAATCTGATTTATGAACACGATGGCCTCAGCCACGAGCATCTGAATATCAACGGGATACGTACTATATCTCAGGGCCGAAGAAGTAATACCCACGGACACACCGGCCGAGGCCGAGGGAAGCGAATATTCCCTTCTTTACCAACCACGAGCCGAATCGCTTCCACGGTCTTCCAGATCTCGGGCCACTGGACTGTTTGGGAATGGCCTGCCCAGGAATTCGGCTGACGAGAGCAACAAGTACAGATTTCCCACTGACCAAGAAGGACGCAAGTTCGCAACTGGCCACGTCCAATTGCCATATGTGGACGAAGTGCTGCGTATCTGGCATGTCCCTTGGTCACCTCGACGTCGACCCTGCAGGCTCAGAAAGTACGATACACTAGCGCCAAACGCTTGACAGAGAGACATCTCGACTCCTTCGGACCTTGTACTATTTTCGGCGAGTCTCGCTGACAAGTAATGAAAGAGCCGCATGGCCTTGCAGGAAGAAGTGGAATCCCATGAATCCCCCTTACGGATGTTACCCCTGTCCCGTGGAGTCGCAAGTCCTCGTCTCTTTTGCGATATATCGAGCATAAACCGCCTTGAAGCAAGATACTCTCAATGCAGTGGGATCGTCCCCTCCGTCCACCAAGAGAGCGTTTCCAAGGGGAAGGGGGAGAAATGAACAAAGTACCTAACGCGGCAAAAAAGAACATTGGCTTACGGCTGTGGTGATATCCACATCACGGCAAGGACAGGGGACGCGTCCATGGTATCGTCTATGATTGGACATTCCCGAACCTCGAACCCGGATGGAGAAGGACCCTGGCTGCTGGTTGCTGCTCGGATTGGAGATTTGGCAGATCGCATGCAGTGTGGGCAGCACTGACAGCGTTGTTTCGGACGTTCATGCATGCGATGACGGCAGCAGACGATCCAGGTTCCAGTTTGTCGGGCCACGCTAACAGACCAGTGGATGCGCCGCCCCCATGGATAACCCATTCTATCTCTCACTAGGTAGGTACGTCCGTTCTTTGTACATATCGTTACAGTACAGTTGACCATCCAGTCGGGTACGGAGGTAGTGTACACTCCGTCGGTATACGAATCGAATACACAAGTGTGTATAGCTCTGCTACACTTACAGGTTTCCTGCATGTCTTACTACAACACCTCTTGGAGTCAGGAGCCAAGTAAGTAGGTAAGTAACCCCCATCAACACTCCCTCTTCGCTACGTGTACTACTATATATAAATTGCTGCTAGTATTCCAAAAGAGCCCTGGTGGATACTTGAATCATATCCGAGTTGGACGCAGGTGGCGTCGGCTCAGCATCACAAACATTTGAAGTTCTCTGGACGCCCTAGGTAGGTATTGTACCACGGGTGATCACCCTTGGCCGTAACGCGTCCGGCCCAGCTCTCCGGACCCGCGAAACTCATATGATTGTCCGTATCAAGACCACATGTCAGCAGGCTCCCTGTCCATTCTACCACTAGGTACATGTACTATACCACAGCGCGCTGTGCGGAGGGGCCGGCCGATGGGATTCTTTTCGTCTAATCAGAATTCGGTCATCTGCGGAGGGAGCGGGGGTCTTGTCTCCGAAAGCGATCCTCCTGTTCGGATTTCTCATAAAACCCAGGGTTCGCAAAACGTGGGCCTTGTTTATTTTACGCGGGGGGTCGTAATCAACGTCGGTTCGAACCAATACTAGCAGCCAGGTATACATACGGCAAGTAAGTAGCTGCTGCCACTACTATTCAGGAGAGCTGCTACGTTACATTTGTCCTACTTATAGATCTCTATCAGTATTCACGAGAACTGCTCAGAACCGCGAGCTACGGCACCTGATTTTGGCGCGTTAAACATTTTATATATCTGCAGACTTGACATGGCCGCATCCAGGGCAACATTGCTGCTCTCTATCGTTGCCAGAAACGGTCTTCACTCATGGCATGATGAAAGAGCACAATTGGATTATAATGCTTGAGGAGCGAAAATATATGTATATTTGTCCTTTTCATCATCTCTAATTCTGTGAGCACGCCCAAGCTATGCTTTGTCACAAGTATGCAAATGCATGTCGTGTCCATGACCACAACAAAGAAGTGGAAAAACAACAACCTGATAAACTCCGCCAACCAATACTGGGTGGTCCAAGATCTGAAGACCGCGAGGACTTGTCTCTGTCTCGCCAAACTCGGCCTTGCCCCATCTGATGCGCCATTTTTGTTTGACCAAACCAATTTGTACTCCTGTATGCAGGTACGAGTGAAAAGTCATATCATCGCACGCCGATGAAATCAATCCTGAGAGCCGTCTACCAACAAGTAAACACTGGATTCCTTGCTTTGACCGTCTCCAGACGCTCAACAATGACCTTTCTCCTGTTACCTTCCATGCCCTCCGCGGCCGCGTAGCCAAGATCGCCTTCCATATCGTCGTCGTCTGCGGCAAAGTCGCCATACATTTGCTGAGCAATGGAGCTGCTGTTGCGCCTTCCGGCGGCCGTGGCAAAGCTGAATCGCCTCTCGCGACGTGGCGTGTACATGTTGGCAGCTGCTCGCGAGGGACCCTGATAGCTGGACCTGGGAGCGGCCCGCGAAAACTTGGGTCTCGGCGGTGAGGTTGGCGATGACAATGGGTTGCCTTCGTCCCACTGATTTGACGTCTTTCCATTCGGCGAGACTGTTTCCTCGTCAGGAGACTGTGCCCTCGGCGTGTTAAGCTCAAAACGCCCCGGGTTGGGCAAGGGACTGGCAAAACCCAGCAGGTCGTCAGTCTGGACAGCTGGTGCACTGGACGAGTTGGCAGCACCAATGTCCATCTCCTCTTCGATTGCATCGTGCAGTTCGGGCTCGGCCTTGCGACGCATCTCGGCGCTAGCAGCGCGCATGGGAACGGCCACTGGCACATCTACAAGATCGTCCCAGACGCAGACTCTGGCACGCCGTGTGAGCTCCAATGGACCGTGGTCCGGTGTTTTGAGCGTCTCAACCACGTTCCATGCTTGGCCTTTCATGACGGCCATTTGCCGTGAGAACATCTTTTCTTGGAAGTCCGGATCGAGCCTAAAGACTTTCCGGAGCGCCAGCTGAGTTTGGCTCCACCATTCGGTAGAGGTCAAGAGCGGGAGGAAGTGGTCGCGTGTCTTCTGCGAGAACGGTCTTCCGATCAAGTCAACTGGTAGGAATAGCCAGCCAAACGGAAAGCTGAGAAACGGTTAGTGGTCTTCATTGCAGGCAAATTTTCCGTGTCACTCACCTCCGCCAAGCGTCCGGGTGCTTCCAGGGCCACGACAATGAGTTGTCAATGGCACCAATGGACATCTTGGGCTCACGCACATCAGCGGTGCCTTGAGCGTTCATCGGCTTTTGAGCTTTGTAAGGGTTTCGGCTCGAGTTCTTGGGTCTGCTCCCATCGGCGATGTTGACTGGACGCGCTGGCTGGTCTTCATCCTCGTCGTCTGCTGCGTCCATGTTGAATTGAGGTGGCTCCGAAGCAATGGATACTGCCTGTGTCTCCCAATCTACCTTTACCATCCAGTTGTCGAGGCCTCTATCCGTGTTGCGCATGATGTAATCCAGAATTACCAGTTTCTCTAGTTCTTCGCGGAAAGCTTGCTTCAGACCCTCGGTCCAGACGAAGTTATCCGGGCCCAGCGGTGGAGGAGTCGGCGCATCATATTCGTCGTCACTTTCGTTGCCACCATTGACCTTCCTGCTCGTTGGGCGGCAGTTGTCGGCCCACCGCTTTTGCTTGTGGCGATGCGTGTCGTTATTGCGGAAGCCGGACCAATACTGGTCTGGCCAAGGGTGCTGCTTCAGAAAGACATTGGCATCCTTGAAGCCTTTCAAGAAGACTTGGAAACTACCGGCCTTGGCAGGAAGCGGCTTCTTCTTCCTATAGAAGTTCCTGCGGTCCCAGTAGGGGTAGTGGAAAGATTTGGATGACAGCCACACGACGTCCGTGTAAGGCACCATGTTTGTGCGCAATTGGCAGTCTAGGGTGTATGCTGCCGCTTCACTGACATATGAGAGGTTAGGAATCAGACATGCTCGACCAAAACAACAAGGGAACAAGTTGCGGTGGATCCATTTGTTCCACTTGGGGTTGCCGGCAGCATATGGTTCCTCATCCTTGGGCTTGAATACTCCGACAATCTTGCCGTCGAGGTTGCGGGCAAAATAGCTTCCGGAGCTGCCCTGTGTGATCATGCTCGGGTGCATTCCCTGGTCTATAGCGGTCCGTACACTGCCAACGATCTCCTCGAACTCGTCTCTGGACATGGCCGTTTCGTGCGACGAGGCGGCCAAGGTTTCGGCCGTGGCCGGGCGTACGCCATCGGGCGCATGGAAGACGCTGTAGTGAATCTCGAGCTGCTCCTCATCACCATGCCTCCCTTTCCCCTTTCCCCGCTTGAACTTGGACGCGATCTCGTCGGCCCATCGCTCGAGCCGCGCGTTGATGGCCTTGAGGTCTACACCGGAATTAGTCCTCGCCCTCCTGGGTCGGTGCTTGTGTTTGGCCCCGTCGGGGGAGGCCATGCCCGAATGCGGGCGTGGTTGCGAGGCTCCGGCATATCTCGGGGCGGTCTGTGGTTGCAGAGAAGCAAAGCTCTGGCCGAGAACCTCTTCGTCGGACTCGTCGCTGAACTGGTCTGCCTGGGCCAGGCGCTCGTAGCCGGTGGTGGCCGGCCGATTGCGAGGCATGGCGAGAGATGATCAAAGGTAGAGCAGAGTACAGTCTCAGAGATATCTCATGTTGATGATGATGATACAGCTAGCTCGCGATGGTGGTCTCGAGTGGGTGGGAGCAGAGCAAGGTCGCTATCGCCGTCGCCGTTGTTTTTTTGTTGTTGTCGTATCGCTGTTCGTTGTAATCGGAAAGGGGTCAGTGCTTCCTTTGCCTTGTTCCAAGGCCGGCGCCGAGTCAAGGAGAAAGAGCCAGGGGCAGGAAAGTTTAAAGAAGAATAGGTAAAATACACCACAGAATAGAAATGCCACCGCTGCCCCAAGCAAAAAAGCTATCCTCTGTTTTGGGAAGTGCTTGAGAACGAGCTTCTCCTGTGTAAAATGGCATGTAGTCAGATAAGTGACCACCTCACTTGGATGTTGAAAGACCTCTGACACGTCACGTCACGTCAGTGGATTTCGCAGGCCGAATAATAATTTGGGTCCCCCATCCCTTGTACGTAAGGTAAGGTGGTGAGCGGCAGCTGCCTACAGCTAAAGAGCCCGGGGCCATTTGCTTCATTCTCCACACTGATAGCCAAATGCCCAGGTAGCCAAGTATTCTAGAATTCTACAACGAACAAGTGACTGCACACGACATGTGCCCTTGCTTCATTTCACCACCAGGTGCGGAGTACGAGTAGTACTACCACATCTCGGCGTCTTTGGATGATCTTCAACGATATCTACCTACCTACCTACTGCTGCGTTCCTGGGTGCTTATTTTTGCTGGCTAGCAACGCTGTCCTACTTGCAATCATGCGACTGAGTTACAAGGTTTGTGTTTTCGGGACGAACAACGGCACCGCGCCCATGTATGTCCGTACGTTTTCCAAGCATACAAACCGACATGCACAAGCGAACCAAGCAGGGCAAACATGAACGCCGGTCTGCTTTGTTGGAGCTGCCTGCGAAATCCCCATATGTTTTCACATCACCGACCTAACTATGCCTTGCCTAGTTTCTCCCCCGCATTCTCTAGGTATAACTGAGCAAAAAGTCCCGTCGAAATCGATCGAGATAGGACGATAATCTAGGACAGCGTGACCATGACTTTCAAACGACATGGCGCCGCCAACTAGACACCAGATGCACATGCTACCACCGTGGGTAGAAACGGAGTTGAAAGTATAAATGTATAGTTTCCACACACAACCCCTCTCATTCCAGTTGTCTCACGTCGTTTTTACTTCACCAATTCAACTGGCAAGCAATGAGCGTTCTGGGCGAGCTTTAGAGTTTGGTGTCCAGCTTCACATCAAACACACACCACAGTCTATCAATCTTCCACTCTGTCCGCCCGCGCCCTTCAAGGTGGTGCAACAACGCTTCTTCGGGAGGCAGCATGGCTGGGCGTTGCGACCCGAGCTGCCAAGTAGGAATAAAAAACCATAACACGTCCAATGCCAAGTAGGATCGGAGATGACAGCACATGGGCTCTCCAACCAAGAATATCGTCTTGTCTCCTAATACCGGTAGGTAATGAACCGTCATCAGGCCATCACGCATGCAGTGCAGTCAGTCCACACTGCACCCAGACGCTTGCCCGGGCTCTCTCGTCCGCTCGCTCCCTACCTAACGCTCACTTTCTTTGTCTCGCACAGCTGAGCTTCGGGTCGTGGACAGAAAGGGAGGTATAGCCAGCAGGTTTGAGTTGCACCCGAGGCTGAATAGCACCACTGGGATCAGCCGTCATTGGTGCCACCTCCCACCCACCCATCCATACCTGTTGTCTTAGCATCTTATATGCACTTGGGAACCGGCATCAATGCTCCATCAGCCAGCAGCCCCAAGCCCTGCGAGGATGGAAGTAGGGGCAATGCCAGCGGTAGTGCCCCAGCAAGCAACCGCAGGCATCTATCTAGGTTTTGTTCTCAGATCCTCCGGGCTCTCTCTCTCTCTTCAGTCTTGCCCGTAGGGATAATGGGTAGAAAAGTCGAGTCGCCGTGGGTCGATTTAGACTTCTGGCCCGGTCATTATTCTACTGTAGTGAGAGGCATGAGAGTTCATGCTACCCAAGCTGACCAATCGCGTCGGGTCGACCGGCGCAGAAGGACCATACCCGGTCATAATCTAAAGGATTCCCGAGAGTCGACGCCAACTAGTTTGTAAGTAGGTAGGTACTAGGTAGGCAGGCATAATGCCTAAGGTAGCTTGCCTTGCCTTGCTTGCTTACCCAGCAATGATTTCCCCAGAAGCACATGGCTCTCTCATGGCTATCGGCTATGCGATCGACACCTCGCATCATTTTGGTTTCCCTTGGCTGTCTTATGCTAGGTGGTTTCACCTTTCAATCCTCTCCCTGCTGAGTGATCAATCCATTTAATTCATCCCTGCCCAGGGGTGGCTCGTTCGCCAATCCATAAAGGAGCAAACACCCTTCCTCTTGAGCTTCCATCAATCCGTCACCCAGACGAATTTACATCATTCTCCTTCCCACGGACCTGGGCAACACTTGATGAAGGTCTATATTTGTCACATATCATCTCCGAGTCTCTTCTTTATTGTGTCTTCTTTGACTGTACGACCACAGCACTAGTGACCAGGCATTGCAATACCCTTGACTTTTGCTGTTCCACCCAACTCCACAAGACACCGCAGGCCTCCACTCTATATGAGGCTGTCGACGCGGTCTGGAGTCTCCCTCGCGCTGCTACCGGCGGATATAGGAGTATTAGTATAAGAGCCTGCTCCTCAACCATACAAATCGCCTTCCTTCTCCCCAATCACATCCATTGCCACATCCCCCGAACCAGTCTTGCACATCGACCAAAGATGGACGCTCAAGCTCTGGGACGTGAGAGGCTGACCGAGGTCTTTCTGACGACCATGTCGCCGGCCGAGGCGGATCAGCGAGGTCGCAAACGGCGCCGAAGCCCCGCACCCTTCCTGACTGTCACTACGAGACAGGTGCCCTCTGGCGAGTCTACCACTTTTCGAGGTCGCTCCCGTTTCCGGTCGACATCTCGTCTGGACGGCTCCAGGAACGTCTCCCGTATGCGGGACGCGTCCTTGTCTCCCACAAGACGCAAGATAATGCGGATCGCCCGGCTTATTGCCCGGCATAGAAGCCAGAGCCCTTCGAGATCTCGCTCGCCCAACTCACAGGAACAGTCCAAGAAGAGGCGGCAGAGGACACGAAGCCGCGGCCGAGAGCACCATCACCACGAGCACCCTACTGCTGTAGCCGAGCACTTTTCCGGCCTTCGGCATGAGATCGTTATCAAGACGGAGGCAGTCGACTACAAGCAGCATGGTTGATGGCGCCAGAACAAAATAAAAGTGGACTTGGCATTGACGAAGAAGGAAAAAATGGAGACCGAAGCACGAAAAAGGGATAGAGTACCTAGTCCCCGTCCGGGGGCTCCGTCACGCATAGTGTACAATATGGAGGAGGCAAGCGCACTATTGCATCTACTCATACTACCACCACCACAACGGCTCACGCATCGTGCAGCCAATAGAGCATCCGCGGTGCACCTCGAGACAGAACTCAAGGCGCGGGTGTCACATACCTCCCCTGGCACAGGGACTTGAGGTCTACCAGTCCGACGGCAAACAAACAGCATTTGGGAAAAGTTGGAGTTATCACGGCGGTCACTGTTTGTTAACTTTAGCTGGAAACTGGCGCTATCATCTTTCCACGATGGCTTCCGCAATGGGTCACTTGCCCGCGAAGCTGGAGGCAGCGCAATCTTTGCGGTCACGGACGTTTGGGGCTGCCATGCCGCTCACTGGAGTTCAGCGAGAGCCATGGCGCGCATGGTCCAGAAAAAATCAATATTTGGGGCAGGGTCGTTGGCGTTCAAACTGTAAAATGTCTTAGCACTTTATGAAAAGCAGGGTCAATACTGTACCTGCTACTGACTATACATACCATCTACCACGTATTCTGTACCTAATTTGGAGTGATCCCTGTGATGCGGTGCAATAATTGTAGGCAGACATGAATCAAGCATATAAATGTATGGTTACGGCGATCATCTTCACGGCATTCAGTATACTCAGGTAAATCGCCGAATCGGCGGCAATGTTGATGGCCCGACTCGAAAACCTTGGATTGTACAACAAAAGTGCCCAGCAATACTATTGCCTGCCTACGATGATCGCCAAGCAGAAAGACGTTGCATGACTGGACAACCCCACACCAAATGCGAAAGACGACCTCGACAAATCGTAGACATCTGCGCAGACTCTCCGTATTCGACGCCTCCGGACGTCCTCATCGGCATGATCCGCAGGGCCTATACATTCTCTGACCCTATCCTTTCATGTACGTACATCCCGCAGTGCGTACATACGTATGCAGGTTGGCAGGCCCGTCCGTACACCACCTCCTACCTGCTACATAAAACACATACTGGCCAAGACGTTCCACTTGCAGAAACCTGACTTACTCATTCTGTGCCTAGTCGTAGTCCCCCAAAAAGGCAAAAATGGGGTTTCTGTTTCTTTGCGGGCTTGCCATGGGGGCACGTGGGCACCCCAGCTAATCAATATGAGGTTAGGGAAGACGCCGCCCATGCTTCGTCATTGATCATGGGATCGGTAGAGCCTGCGACTCTCGCCGGGAAGAGTTGCTCCATCGACTATTTTCTCTCTCTTTTCCTTTGCAGTGACTTGTGTACACACTTGTATTGTCCTGGCCTAGAGATCGACTACTAGGAATATCCCCAATGGGAAGTGTAGGGGTCATACAATCGACCAACTTGGGGCAGACAATTCTGTCTTATTCTCTGCCGCATGGGACGAAGAAGACAGGCTACCTCCCTGCCTATAGCCCAAGGAGGAGGCCCGACCAGCGTATAATGTATTTGTCGAGTAGTAGTATATGGTAAGCATACCTACATATCACCAACGGACGAGCGGACAGCCTCCACGCCTACCTAGCCGCCTAGTTACAGGCTCATCACCAACACGGCCAAAGCTTGAGACACCTTTTAGTTCTAGGCCGGGGCCGCGGCAGTGCGTCGAAGGAAGTATCACCAGAGGTGCATGAGCGCAGTCAGTCTTATACAACCTGCGCATGTACAAGATCTATATATTTGATGCGCAGGGTAGGACGAGAAGACAACCCCCAAAAAGCCAACGGCCTATGGATTGTTCCCTTCCAGTCCCCTAATCCATGATGACAATCGAATAGCCTCGTAGCGGATGCAACCTTGAGCCGACGTGGTTTGATCATCTGAAAGACTTGAAAGCCTTCCCTCCCGACAGCTACGGGTGCGATACCCACATCTCTCTGCTCTATGAAGGCGCGCGTGACTCGAACAATTTTCCACACCAACAAGAGTGGCCGCCGCGGTTTGAGCTCGATTGTGCGGAACATGATGGATGACTGATATTTTTGGGCAATCTGAATATTTTCTCTCTCTCTCGTCCGTATCTTTGCCAACGTCTTTTTTTTTTTTTTTATTCGGGCGAATTTTCAAGTTGACAGTGTGGCGTCCTTTCCTTTTGTTTCTTATCTATTCCAACCAGGCCAGGTTATTGCACATTGATTGATACCTTGAGAGACGAACGGCGCGTACGTACCTCAGGTACAGATTACTGCATACAGGTCGCCCTCCAAAGTAACCAGTTGACCACCACCGACAGCTTACCCAAAGGTACAAACCGCATCTCACACAAATTCACTCGCTTGATGCGGCTACTGCCTTGAGCCCGAGGCGAGAAAGCAAAAAAAGCTAAAATAGAATAATCGTCCCCCTTCTTTCTGCCTTGCCAATACATTTTCCCACCATTTTTTGCCTCCTACCAAGAGAGACAGACAACAGTCGCTGCTATTGATTGATTCCTGGTCAACTACCGAAGAAGCGCCCTGGCTTCGGAGTTTACCTAGGCTCTCAATCCCACTTTCACCTCTGGTTGCAGTTGCGCTGTTGCTGCTGCCCCACCACCCGAACTCGTGCAATCACTCGGTCCGTTCATCAACGTCCGTCAACTCAATCACCTGCGCTTCCATCCGGCACCTTCTTTCGTTGGGCGCCGCCACCTTGGGGGATGAGCAGGGCCGTCGCCAGGCAATAAGGCAATCATACAGCGAGGCAGTTCAAAGGAGGGCTACTTGAGCAGTCCCAAAGCCTCACCCACTCGACTCGTCGCACAAACGCGCCTACCGCAACATACTCGACTGGGAAGCTCCGGGGCGCACGCGCAGATTCCAACCCGCCCGCGCGCATTGATGATACAGCTCCCTTGACAGCACAAACCAAACCGCCCGCTTGGCCCTTTGTAATGAGGGCCTGCTTCGACATTGCAACTGCTATCAAGGACAACGACTGCGCGCAGCCGTGCCCACGACCGTTAGTCGGCGCACTACTACAAGGCAGCCATCATGGCTTCAGGGAACCACGCATACGGTAAAGCCCACCTTCCCTCGGCCTCCAACACAACTGCACCCGGCAAGCGCCGGTACCGTTCCGAGTCCCCCCAGCACCAGGACGACATGGCCTCGCGCGAGCAGTTCACGCGTGAGGACAGCCATGTCGATCATGCTGCGCAACATGACGAGGGCTCTATTGACACGAACCAAGGCTTCCCTGCCCAGTACCCGTTCGCGAACTCCCCGCCCGCCCCGAGCGGCCCCTCCGCCTCGAATAGCATGCCCATCAATCCAGCCATGCTGCTGAATCCCAGAGGCTATCAACCGTCGCCGAACTCGGCGCCCACCTTTCAATCAGAGGAGACAAATGGACATGCGAACCCGAACGACGCAGGTTATCTAGACTTCCAGTTCTCGACCCCCAACGACGGCACAGGTTCGAGCGCAAGCACCCCATCCGCATTTTTCCCGCAGGACTCGGGCAGCGCCATTCACAGCCATGCGCATACGCCGGTCAACGGCTACGGCAATATGGTCGAGCGCCTGAACAATGTGCAAGCGCGGTCCTCCGTGCCTCAGCCCAAGCGCCGCAAGGTAGATGCGGATGGCAATGATGCGACTTCCTCGGGCTTTGGCGGCGGAGGCGGCAGTGGCATGTTGGGCCAGTACATCATGGACAGACGAGAGGAGGCCGCCAAGGATCCCACACTTCAGCGTGCCGACACCGTCGATCTCAGCAGTAAGTTTGACCCCAACGCCGATGTTGCCGCGCGCAGGGATCGCGATGCTAACCATGTGCCTAGTCGAGGACGATTCCGACATAGTGGAGGTCATCGATGCAAAGGAGCAGGAGGTCTGCTTTGGCCAGCTTCAGAATGCCAGAATTAACTTTGATGTCGTTCCTGCCCCAAAGCCAGGCCAGCGGGCCTTGAACGACACATGGTGGCCTCACGTCAAGATAATGCTGAGTCGAAGACAGGGCGACCCGACCAATATCATCTTGGCCAAGGATCACACGCGCCGTGTAGTTGGCAGAGTGGACGGGCAAACAGCCCTTGGCCTTTCACCACTCCTCGACTCCTCTCGCCTCACGCTTCGTACCGAGAACAAGCTGTCCAGCCGGCCTAGAAAGCCCGGCGAGCAGGTTGGTCAGCAGGTGTCTCAATCTCTTGCCTTCAACTGCATATTGTATGGCCCGCGGAAGTCGTCACGAATCGTAGCAAAGCATCTCCAATCTAGGGGCCTGACGCTGGTCCATCCCACCTTGGTGGAGAAGGGTATCAAGTACGAGAACCCCATGGCGGGAGACATGCGACAGCAGCAGACCCCTGCCCCTCGCGCGCAGTTCATGCCAGCTCCAGCAACAATGTCAGTCCCAACAGTCGCCAGAACCGTCGAGGAGATTCGCAACGAGGTCATGGGCGTCTTTGACTCCCTCACCAGAAGCGAGGATCTGCCTCAGATGGAACCCGATGCCAGAATTACATCTGAGCTACTGCCGCATCAGAAACAAGGACTGCATTTCATGACTATGAGAGAGCAGCCTTGTGATCTGACCAGCAATGACGCCAGTACGTTCTGGAGAGTTCGAATCGGCAATAATGGACAGAAGGCCTATCACAATGTCATCACCGGCCAGACACACTCCCGAGCGCCGCCCGAGACGTTTGGCGGGATCCTCGCAGATATGATGGGTTTGGGTAAAACACTCAGCATCCTGTCTCTGATCATGAGCTCACTTGAGGCTGGCCAAGAATGGTCTCAGCGCGAACCGGAACAGCCGCCTCCACCTCCTGCTCCTAAGAAGAAAGGACACAGTCGCGGTTTTGACCTGCCTGCTCCCACGCCTCTTGCGCTCACAACACCGATCCTGAATTCGAGAGCAACTCTGCTTGTCTGTCCCCTGAGTACTGTTGCGAACTGGGAGATACAGATGAAGGAGCACATCAAGCCCGGAACGTTCAAGTACTACATATATCATGGACCGAATCGTATCAAGGATGCCAAGAAGCTTGCCGACTTTGATCTTGTCATCACGACGTACGGATCAGTGTCGAGCGAGCTGCGAGCACGCGTCAAGGGCGCCAAGGGGCCTCATCCCCTAGAAGAAATCAGTTGGTTCAGAATAGCACTCGATGAGGCCCATATGATACGGGAGCAATCTACGCTGCTCTTCAAAGCCATCTGCCGCCTTCAGGCCAACCGCCGCTGGGCTGTCACCGGAACACCGGTACAAAACAAGCTGGACGATCTCGCCGCGCTACTTGCCTTCATTCGACTGAAGCCTTTTGACAACAAGGCCACATTTTCGCAGTATATTGTTCAGCCGTTCAAGGCCTGCGATGAAGACATTGTCCCCAAGATCCGAGTCCTAGTCGATAGTGTCACACTACGCCGTCTCAAGGACAAGATCCATTTACCGCCTAGAACGGATCAGATTGTCAAACTGCAGTTCTCTCCGGCGGAGGCGAAACTGTATCGACTTTTTGAACAGCAGGCCCAGGATAAGGTTGAAGTCATCAGCCGTGGACAAGACAAACTAGTGGGTGGTAGGACATACATTCACATTCTTCAGTCGATTCTCAGACTTCGTCTCATTTCGGCACACGGCAAAGAACTCCTGAACAATGATGACCTTCGGGCAGTCCAAGGGATGTCGCAGGAGTCGGCTATTGACCTCGACAGCGACGACGACAACGATGCTCAGAAAGCTGCACTCTCCGATGCCCGGGCCTATCAGAACTGGGATCTCATGGTGCAGACCAACAGTGACGGCTGTGCCGCTTGCGGCAAGTCCTTGAGCGCGGCTGCTGAAGATCAAGCCGTTGATAACGAGCGCGAGGAGAATCTGCTCGGATACATTTCGTCTTCCTGCTTTCACCTTTTCTGTCCCACTTGCAAGCCTTCGTGGGACCAGTGGACGGGCAAGCAGCCATTGGGCACCTGCCCAGTATGTCAGAAAGAAAATGCCAACCTAAAGCTGGTGGAGTTGCGTAAAGACAAGGCTGAAGCCGCACATGAGTCTCATCATGCAACAGGCTCATCGAAAGAGAAGTCCATGAATACAGACGGCTACAGCGGACCTCACACCAAGACACGAGCGCTCATCGAAGATCTCTTGAAGTTGCAAGAGAGGAGCAATGCTTCTCCGGAAGAGCCCCGTCTCAAATCCGTGATCTTTTCTGGCTGGACGTCTCATCTGGATCTGATCCAGATTGCTTTGGAGAACGCGGGCATTGTCTACACCCGTCTGGATGGCAAGATGACCCGCATAGCCCGCACAGCTGCCATGGACAGATTCCGCGATGATCCTGACTTGGATGTGATTCTCGTCTCCATCACGGCTGGTGGTCTCGGTCTCAATCTGACTGCAGGCAACAACGTCTACGTCATGGAGCCGCAGTACAACCCGGCTGCCGAGGCGCAGGCAGTCGACCGTGTCCATCGAATTGGCCAGAAGCGCGAGGTAAACATTGTTCGCTACGTCATGGAGAACAGTATAGAGGAGAAGATGTTGGATCTTCAGGACAAGAAGAACAAGCTTGCCAACCTGTCCATGAATCGTGGACAGGCGCTAGACAAGGGCGAGGCTGCGAGACAAAAGCTCTTCTCTCTGCGCAGTCTGTTCAGATAAGTGGGCTATTGGCCATGCCAGCCAAGTAGGGAACAACTTTTCCGTGAATGTCATGGTCATGTTTGAGACCATACATTTCGTCAAGGGTTGAAAAATAGGCCATGGCTGGCATGGCGCTTGATCATTTTCGTGGTTTGTACTCTGACAGCGATGTGCTTGGTCGGAGAAAGGGTTTTGGCGTTTCGTGTTTGCTTATAAACGAAGACTACGAAGAATATTCTCACACGAGTTGCATCGGAAGGAGTTGGTGGTTGGCATCGCCTTGGCTGGGATTCCAAAGGACAAGACTCGAGGGAGCCTGATATCATCCCAGCGAAGGTGCGGCGTTGATCCTTTTTCATGGGAGTAGGGAAGAGACTCAAACCAAGGAGTACCGGCACAGTTCAGCTCAACGACGGCCATTTACTTGTGCTGGTCTCTTGTGGTTGTTTTCTAAGGAGAGCTTCCCGCGGTTCCACTTGTCTACTACTCGAGATACCATTTGATGCTTTTGGCCCCGCGTAAAGGATATAGGTACGAGGGGATGCTGTCTTTTTTTGTTCTTTCATGGTAATTGCAAAATTGTGTAGGCGGCTTCGCCCATCGCAACATAGATCGATAGGAATAATACAAAATAATAAAAAAATTAAAAAAAAATTATGTCTGTCTGTCCAGTGCATGCTTGCCTCTTATTCCTACGGATGCGCCCGCTGTACATCCTACTTGCCGAGTTCTCTAACCAGGTAACAACATATGATTCACCTATCTAGACACCCATATCATAGATAGATGACGTATCTCTCAAGTTCACCATCATGGTTCGGTACAGGCAAAAAGCAACAAGTCATCACCAAAACGTGTGTACCTACATGGACTAATAACCCAAAGATAGCACGTCTGTAGGGCTGATCATAATGGTCAACAACGTTCCGTTGGGGGGATGGGGAATGGGGGAGAGAAAGAAGACTATTTTACTGACATGTGACATGTGAGACCGAAAAACGCCGTCCCTCGCTCCAATTGCCGCGAGATCCACTTTCCCGGACTGCCGATAATGTTGGGGCACCGTTTTGGGGACATCTGTTTGAGGAGAGACGAAATGATACCGCAGAATGAATGGGTGAATGCGTTTCCTGCGCTTTCGCAGAGATTACAGTTCTTGGCGCGAGTTTGATAGTACAGGTTTGGATTACACTGAAAGGGATTATGGTCACGATATAGCAGAAAGAGATAATGGTAGGAGTAGTAACAAATCTTTGGTTGTAAATAAAATTCAATCCTATTTGATCAATTTTGATCGTACGCCGCCGTTGAACCAAAAGTCTCCTGAACTCCAATTGTGGAAACCATATCTCGTTTCGTCACGCAACGAAATGGATGTTCTATGTACAGAGAAGGGCCTAATAAGCGTGGTTGGTCGGGCCGCCGTCGTCACATGACATGCTCGACGTGGCACCTCCACCATCAACTTGGCCCATCATCGAATCTAATCTTTTTGTATTCCCTTGTAATGCATGCGCAATCTTTGTGACGCTGCTCGTTCAAATGCCTGATTCCATTAACCGTCGTTATTTCATGCTGCCTCAGCGCTTGAGATGGGCTGCGTAAGGCGAGTGACCTGGTCACCAGCGCGGACGATGCGCTGGCCCGTCGAGTCGTTGACGACAATGGTGTCCTTGTTCTCGGACTGTGCTCGCTTCCAGATCTCGACCTCACATCCACCTCGGAGAACACCAACACGCATGGTCGACAACAAGTTGTGGGCGGCGTTGGAGTGCAGGTAAACACCACCGTTGAAGATGGCGGTGGCGTCCTTGCCAATGGCAGAAGAGATGAGGGCCTTGCCACCGGGGTGGTCCTTGATGAAGTCGGTCACGTCGTGGATGACACCAGCAATGGCAACGAGAGCCTTGCCGTTCTTAGACTCGGCAACAAAGTCGTCCCAGTGAATGACGGGGAGCTGGTCGAGAGGGGTACCCCAGTCGAGGGTGGCACGCTTGCGGTCGAGCTTCTTCTGTAGCTGCTGGACGCGACCCTTCTCAATCTCGTTGGAGCGGAACTGCTTCAGGTCGTAGGCGAGGCCAAGCTTCTTCCAGGTCCAGATGGACCACTTGGTGGGGTCGTACTGCCACCACTCAATGGCGTTGCGGTAATCGGAGGGGAACTCGTGGTGGAAGTTGTGGTATCCCTCACCCAAGGTGACGAGAGCAGTGATGACGTGGTCACGGGGCGAGTTGCGGTCGTCAAAGGGCTGGTCACCGAGCCAGTGGGCCAGGGAGTTGACGCAGAAGGTGGCCTGCTGGACGAAGAAGATGCGGAGGATACCGGCGTAGATGAAACCGCCAGCCCAGTCATTCCAGCCGAGGCCACAGACGAGCATGGGGAAGACGAGGCCCATGGCAATAACGCACTTGATGAAGTGGGTGTGCTGGAAGACGACGACGGGGTCATCGTTGAGATCGGTGATGTCAGTGCGGCCAATGCGCTTGGGGTTCTGCTTCATGACCATCCATCCCAGGTGAGAGTACAGGAGACCCTTGCGGACGGAGTAGGGATCCTTCTCGGTATCGGTGTAGCGGTGGTGAGCGCGGTGGTCTCGGGACCACCATCTGATAGAACCCTCCACAGCACCAGCACCGACGGCGGCGAGGTAGATCTTGAGAGGGGTGGATGCCTTGTAGGAAGTGTGTGCCCAAAGACGATGGTAGCCTTGATTCAAATGTCAGTGATGGAATCTTGGGGATGAAAGTCCAGACCGTTGCGGCAACTCACCAGCTGTGATACCGAGACCGGTGTTGAAGTAGTAGATGACGGAGAAGATGGCCGTGTACAGGTGGAGGGGGGTCCAGTAAGCAGCCACGCAACCGGCCAGAGGCACGCCAATGATGAAGGTGACGTTGAGCCAGTTGACGTGCTTGTACCAGTTGCCCCAAGTGATGGGGGTCTCGGTGATGTGCGGCTTCTTCAAGTCATAGGCCTTGCCTCGCAGAGGCTTGTAGTCCTTGGTGCCGTCCGTGAGAGACGCAGTCCCGGTTGGGGCCTTGGGGTCCGACATGATGGGGAAGATTCCGGTCCGTCGAACAACAACAAAAAGAAGAGAAGATGTGAAGAACCGATAAGACGAGGATGTTATCGGGCCTCGAGATTGGATATCGAGGACTTTGTGGTGTTTGACGAAGGGCGTGAAGGGGAGGGAATACAAAAGAGGAATGCGTGGGCGGGTTGAGGGAAGAATATTTATCGAGAAAAAGGCGGAAGTACCGATGTACTATGCGGTGGGTACGGGCACCTTAGAGTCTGGCTTTGGTGGGACAGAAGGGCGAGATGGCGGGGGCCTGGGACTTGGTTGACTGGGACAGAGCGAGCGAATAGCAGCGGGTGGCCCCCTATGCCTGTCAGTAATGGCGAGGTTTTTGCCTCAAGAGTATAACCCTGCGCTCTCTGGAATCCCTTGAGTCCAGTCCAGTCCAGCTGCGTCCAGTTCCTCCTCGGGCGTGCGGCGGAGCAGGTGTCAAGGTGTAGGTCGTCTCTTTGCACGGCCTCTGGCTCGCTTGCTTTCTCGCTCCTGCGTGAGATGCAGCAGCAGCAGATCAAGGTTCAGACACTATTCTCCCAATGTCTGACTGTGTGCTTTTAGTCGACGTGGCAGCCAAGGTACACTGTACGTGTTGTGTGTTTTAATTATACAACAGCAAACGTCTTGTTTGCCTTTGGAGAATCCTACTTTCTACGGGTTATATATCAAATGGGCTGTTGTCCTCGGGAGACTTGTTTCCTCAAAGTGAATGTGCAAATCACAAGCATGTGAAATGGATGATATCAGATCATCCATCACTCGCCGCGGATACTTATCAAAACGAGAGTGACAGCCGAGGTGAGGACATCAAAGTTGATGATGATGACCCGGGCAATCACAAAACGTGGGGGAATGGGGAGCCAGGGGTGGGTGTGTGATCCGCAATTGAACAGCATGGCCACTGCCCGATTTCAATTGTCAGCACGCGCTGCACAGTGGTTCGGCTCCTCCAGGTTTTTGGCATTGCCGCTGCCCTTTTTCCTGGGTTGCCATGCTGCTTTGCCGCGCCTGGAAACAGGTGATTGTGAATTTGCACTGACTGTTCCAGACATCCGTTGTTGTTGGGGGAAATTGTTGGGAGTATGGTTATCGCTGATTGGCCAGAAAATTGAGATACCTGGGGACGGCGGAACCAGGGTCCTTCCTTATTCGGGTGGGTATCGACTTCATCGGCAACCCGGGACTGGCGCGCCTCTTTTTGGTGCGCATGGAGCTTGTACTTTGTACTTTCTGTACCTGACGTCTGGTCGTCTGATGAGCTGGCTTGCCTGGCATTCACATGCGCAGTGAAGCACACAACACCAAGAGGCTCTGAATTATTACTTCAATGTCAACATCGTCAACCGTCTTTTGTGATCATCGGCCTGTCGTCGTCATTCACAGGAATGCTTATCCTAGCTGACTGCATGGCTTGCATGGACTGCGCCAGGCCCCAAAAGCGGATCTTTTCAACAACAGTTACCGCTAGCTAGCTTTCATAGTGGTGGCGGCGGCTACCCAAGAGTCCAAGACTTGACAACCTCGATTGCTTTAAACTGTCGGGAACTGTAAACTTTGTTACCATCAACCAGCAACAGGGGCGATGCATATTCCGGGAACTCTGAAAAGTGAAGCTTGCTTGCTACCTAATGTCATGCATTGCCAAAGAAAAGCTGGATGAATGAATGATGATCCCTTTTCTTTCTCATTATTGGAAGCTCTTCTGAATGCAGTTGGCGATACGAATGGCGATCTTGCCCACTATCATTCCTGGTTACAGTAATTTCACAAGTCCAACCATCGGGTGCAGCTTGTTCATATTATGACAGCGAGGCATTGCGTGAGACTGAGCCAGTGAGAAATCTCAAAAGACGATTCTCCTGGCCGATGTGTACTATCTCCCTCTGATCTCAAGTCCCGCGATAACGATCATCGAAACGATCATCGAAACAAGACGGTCCCTACCTATGGTCCAAGTGGCCCAGAGTTTTCCATCACTCTTTAGTTTTCGCCGGCTGACCCGCGGCTGTGGCAAAAACAGCCATTTTTTTTTTTGCTGGGAATGTCCGCTTTCCCGTCCGCCAACGTCAAAGCTTCCTTGAGACCGCAAGCTTGGGCCCCGGGGTCGACTTTTATTCCCATCGGGCTAGAGCCGCCCGAAGCCGTTGGGAGCACGTGCCACCTGCGATCTCTTTTCTTTTCTACTACGTAGAAGCTTTCTGTGATCTGCGAGCTTAAGCTTGAAACAGATTAGCGCGAGGAGAAGCCCGCCACCATATCGCCCAGGGGTCTTTTGAATCCAAATCGATATTCTTAAGTTCGCCACCCGTCAGGTACGCTGCGTACCACTTTCAGGCACACCGCGAAGAACAGATGATGTGCTGTGATCGAGAATCTACCAGTCAATGCTAATACAGTACGTATCGAGTGCCGTCCGTCTTGACCTCTCCGGATCTTGAAATGTTCGTCCCCACTGAGACTGCAACGTAACTGAATTGTATCAACTCGTTACTTGCTGTCCTCATCTTTAAATGAATGACATAGTGTACACCGTACCCGCCTCTAGGTGCGCCCTGGCTCGCCTGGGCCTGGGTTGAACCATTTTGCTACCGATACGTTCATTCTCTTTATACCAGATCTAGGCCATCGATCGAATACAAAAATGACTAGTCATCGGACACTAGCAGACGGTGGATATGGTTTTTAATGTTCTAGGGGCTCTCGTCTCATCAGGTTAGCATACGAAACTTTCACTATCATTTCACTTCTAGTTCTTTACTGTAAGCAGACAAATCTCAGTATGAGGCAAGTGATTTGAATGGTTTTGTTATTGAGCGTTGCTGTAAAACCTTACTACTGGGCACACACTGAGCGCAGCCCCTACCAAACTCGGATATATATGAGTTACACATAAATCTGAAATGAGAACAAGAAGAAAAGGTCATTAAGTAACAAGTGTACAGGTCGTCCATTACGTGAAATTCATAACATGTGCAGGAGGATATTGCCTCCTGCCTTCTGCGCCGGTCAGAGAGACCTCATGCGCCGTGTGTCTGATGCTGTGCTGTGTTCACCAGCTCTGTGTTCTTTCTTATTTTACTGTCGTTTGTCATATCGCGTCATCTCCGCATTCACGCTTGTGATGTCACGTCGGGAGCTGGCGCCGCCGAGGGCCCAAGCCCCAGGTCCTCATCTGAGCAGATGGATTTCCGAATATCCTCAGTCTCATATCCAGTACCGATACCCGTCAAGTCGGCCGCGGCATCGTATACGGGCCTGTCGCTCGCCGGGAATTGCAGAGTGGTTGGTATCTCCTGGGCAATAGACGGTCGAGATGTTCCACTTCCGCCGTGTGTATAATTGCCCGCATAATTATCATCACGCGGGTCATGCTCTTGGTGAAGCAACGGAGCTTCTCGTTCTTTGAGATGTCCCGCTTGTTCAGTCTGGCGAGCTACACCAGTTGAAGTGGCATCAATTGCGTCTAATCCGTCTGGTGGATTGGTGGAAGTGGCGTCCTCGGCAGGTAGCATGGGCAGAGCCGCCTCAGTCCCGGTGACCATCTCGCTGCTACCAACTGTGCTCACAGGGCCCGGCACTTCTCGCGCTGCCTCACGGGCATGCTGGTCCATTGCCCCATCAATGATAATCTGGGGTGGGGCCAAGGGTTCGCATAGTCCGTCGAGGTCGATCGATTGTGTTTCCTCGCGAGCAGAGCCATGTTCATCAGTAGAGACTGGGCGGCTTTGCGAGCCAATTGTCCTGAGGCTTCCCTCCAGCTGCCTCGTGATTTCACTCATTCTCGCGTCGTCGACGACCCTGGGGACCGCATCTTCATTCTGCTCGCACTCGCCTGGGGCCCGCCTCTCCATCCAACTGCCGTTTTGTCGGAGAAACGACGAATCACCATCGTCGAGATTGCTGGGTAGAGGGCTAGGCGGTGACCGGCCCCTCGGAGGGTAGTAGAAAGCATCATCCGAAAGGCCAGGCGATGTCAGGCCAGACCGGTACCCTCTTCCTGGTGAATAAGCATCACTTTGTGGCGTCACCGTTCTGATGACTGGGTGACCATTGCCGGGTTCCTCGACCCGGTACTGCTGAATCGACCGCCCATCGTCCACAGAAATCGCCGGCAGTCCATACTTGTTGTATTCGTCGTATGCGGGATCCGGAAACATGTCGAGAAGCGCCGTCGCCTGCTTACGCACTCGAGGATTGTCGCTAAGACAATTGTCCACCACCCTGCGATACCACCTCGGCACGTCGAGATCCGGATCCAGCCGCAGCGGCCGCCGGTGAGCCTCGGGCTCATCTTCCAGCATGGCCAAAGCCCAAAGTACCATTCCCAGCTGGTATAAATCCGACTTGACTCCGATGTACATGGAAATCCTCTGGTTGTTGCTGATCAGTGGAGTTGCCTCCGGTGGCTCCCAGCCTACTGGGCAGCCTCGTCTGTTGATATCTATGATCTTGGCGTTATCATCCTCATCAATAACAATATTAGAAAGTGTAAAATCGCCCTGCACAAATCCGGCTTCATGGATGTCCGAAAGACCCTGGACGATTTGCCGCGCCCACTTCTCCCGCATCGCCCAGTGCAGATCCGGGCCGTGCTCTTGCGCGTCATAGATGATGTCGATGAGAGCACCCTTTTCGGCAAAGTCGATCAGAAGGCCTTTGACGTGCCCATCTTCGTCATCTACCACCACTCCATAGAAAGAAATGGTGTTGGCGGAGAATTTCAGAGAGTTTAGTGCGTTCACTTCGTAAAGAAACTCTTCTATGGTATCAGGGCCAGGGATCTCCTTCTTGATCAGAGTCCGACCTTCGACCTGGACTTTGTAGACGAACCCTGACATGTGAGAGTCGAACACTATGTCCTTCTCGCGAACTCGGCGACATCCCAGGTGCTGCACCATCCGGACTGCAGGAAAGTGAATAATTTCCTGACAATTCATCCTCGTCAGTAGAGCTCCGATGCATTTGATATGTCTTTTGTTTCAAACTTACATTGACGTCTTCGACCACATGAACGTGCAGTCTGCCATTCGTAGTCTGCAACTTGAGATTCGTCACGGTGTCATAGAACTGGATGTCTTGCAGGCTCTCGCGAATGGCTTCGTAGATCTTTGCGCTCTTCTCACGTTGGAACTTGGTTTCCTGAAGATCGCCCTCCAGAGAGTCGGACGGGGCATTGCGATAATCTAAGGAGATGGTCACGCGCCGCCATGACAGCTCATTCTCTCTGTATGTTACAAAGAACTTCTCCCGTCTAGACTTGTCTCTGAAATGCATGGACAGGTTTAATATCCACTTGTTTTCTAGTTCGTCGCGGATTTGGGTATCGTATGCCGATGTGGTGACGGACCGCGCGTCTGCTGCAGAAGGCTCTCGCGAAGGAAACTGGACGGTCGATGGTGCCGTCTCCTCCGCCGCCGCCGAGTCAACATGATACGTTATATCTGGCACATTCAGAAATTGCTTCTCCTCCACAGGACTATGCGTTACTGAATGGTCGTTCCCGGCCGTAGTGGTTGAGCCGGTGTCATCAAATAATTCGGGTGCACTTGCGCGAGGAAACTGCTGGCTTCGATTCGCGGATACATTACGAAGCGGGTGGGTGCCCCTCCTGTCCATGGACACTGCCCTTCGCTCAGCCTGTGTAGGCTTGTTCAGCTCTAGCCTCTCTCTCAGCTCTGACTGTTGTCTCTTGAATGTTTTGGCCCGGGGAAGGCCAGGAACGACCCTCCTGGCCGAGGTTCGCGACCCAGCACCTTCATCTCCAGATACGTCGGATGGCGGGGCTTGTGATGCTTCAGCTGAGCTCTCTGGTGCCAGTGGGCCATGGTTCCTGCCCAAGAATCGCCTGAAGATAGTTGATAGCCTCCTATGACTCTCCGAGGTCGGCTCGTGCGAGGCAGGATCCGCTTGTGCTGCCATTTCGGAGGCTGTGGAGTATATCCGGGGGCGGCTCGTCGGAGACCATAGATGGGTATGTCAAGCCGGACGTCAATGCTTTGCAGAAGAGTTCGAAGGTGAGCACGAGGCGGGAGGCAAAGGATTGGGCAGGACAACGAGCGTTATGTCATGTCGTCTTCGAGCTGTTGCTTGGTTGGTCTTTTGGTTTTAAACGAGAATCACAGCAGGTGGTGCTAGTCGTATCCCGTGTTCTTGCGGTCTGACTCTTGGACCATGTGCGATCGCTAACGGATTGGTGCTTGGGCTGGCGGCTATCTGGGGGGCGAAGTGAAATCGTCAAATGTGGCAGAGTAGAGGAAGAAGCAAGATGTGATTCCCCCCTGTGAAGCGCGACTTGTATGCAGGCAACCGACCACCAATATGTGTGTTCACCGAAAGATCAGATGCTAGGTGGGGGGCTGGGTCCTGGTTCTCACGGTCCATCCAGTAGAGAGTATAGGTAGGTAGGTGAGGGGCAGTGGTATGTATATGAGGATTTCTTTTCAACAAAGGTAGCAACAGGTCGGGTAGGAATAGTAGTATACACCAAAGAATAGGGAACGGAGAGAAGTGCCAATTGAGAAATAGGAGTGAGGCGTTTTTTGAGGGCATTGGTTAATAATAGAAGGGAGAGTCGACGTTGTGGTTGTCGGTGTGTTGTCATTCGGGCGCGTCCGTCATATCCCGGGGTACTGTACACTCGTGGAAGTGCTCCAGTGTCCGAGGGTACGAGACGTCAGTCCAGGATGAAAAGTTGACTAACTCTTCTTCCGGAACAGCTGCGAGGTCGCGCAGAACTGCAGCGGCATTCGGATCTTGGCGGGTCAGAGAGCACGACTCCTGTTGGGGTCTTGAAAGGTCCCATTGCAGCAGAGAAGCAGCACGCAAAGAAAATGCAGACGGGAAGGGATTCGCGCGGTGGAAAAAGAGCTCTGTCTACTTTTTTCGGGCCACTGCCTCCTACCTGGTAAAGGTAGTAGCTTATTATTGGCAAGGAAGGTTGCTTACTTTTTTTTCTTTCAACCTCTTTTTCTCTTGACTCCTGCCCACGCTACGGTACATAGCGGTAGCTTGCCTAAGGTTAGCGTGCTAGGTACCTAACCTTTGGGCTCCGAGCACAGGCACATCGCATACATTCCTACCACACACCAGAAACACGCGCCAGGACGCAACCACACAAACCACCAAACCCCTCTATGAACTAGACCCAGCCTGATGCTAGTTCGGCGGGCAGACGCGGGGCGCGGTTTCCAAGTGCTTCAATGATCCCCATCTCTCCCCCTGCCACCGGGGATCAAGGGCTCAGCGTATCGTCGAGCTAAGCTGGGGTTCAACATGGCCGACAAGGATGCAGTCAGTCATGTCATAACGGGAAGCAAGCACATTGAAGGGACATCGATATCACGCCGAGTACAGGCTGTAGTGTATGTACAAATGAATATCGTGGGCAGTGACTGACCGTACAGCCTACGATCGAGTGCCATCATTTGGATAGTATCACCTGAAATTGGCTTGCAGCCCAGAAGCCATATCTGCCTACCCAAGGTGCACTGCACCGACGATACATGTACGAGTTAGATAGTGTTCAATAGTCATCTTGCTCGTGGTAAGTGGGTGCGAGCGTCGCCTGCGCCTCCCTTACCCTCGCTAGGTACTGTGTATACTATACTCCTCCAGGCTGGACAGACGAAGCGGCCCCTGTGGTGTCAGGCTCTGGCGCTGGGTAATTGTGACGAACGAACCATATCAATTCGCAGCCGTGATTGATCAATGAACTGATGCGTTGTACAACTCTTGTGGTATGTAGGTGTGGGCATGTTTATGGTTGGAGAGAGTCAGGGACTTACATTGCAAGATCCTCGAAGGAAAAGTCACTGCCACCCCTGGCACCTTGCCTCGATGCCGGGTGCATGGTTTGCATAGGAACATCAATCCGGGTTGCCTTTTGGGTGTCTGTTGGGTGCCTTTTTCGAATCAAAATCAAACTCGGCCCTCAGCTGATTGCGTACCTACCTATTAGTCGTCTAGCCATGACAACCCTCTTTTTCTTCATACTGCTACTCTCGCTCTCAAACGAGGGCCTCCATGCTGATCGTGGCTGCAAAGTCTGCTGGGGACATCCCGCGAGAAGAAAGCAAAACGGCGCCGAAGACGTTTTAACCATCCAACCATACATACTTTGGAGTAACTTCAGAATGTGATCAATCACTTGTTAGGCGCCATAACTCTTTTTGAGTTACTCTTCTTCTTCATGTCCGTGTGCTTCGATTGCGTGTAATCTGTCTAAGTACGGCATGTACCTTAAGAGAGTGATGTACTTAGCCGAACGACATCTATTATTTGAGCAATCTTCCAAACCTCCTCGTCCTGCGGTTACAGCAGGCATTTCTATCGTATCGGAACACATATCAATCACGCACCGCACGTCGGCGGAGAATGTTTCCGCTTCGTATTATTTCCCTCGTACTCAGCCAAATCTACGAGTGATTTCGCGATTCCCATCATGGCCATCGGCTATCGATATGAATAGAGAGTATGATCGGTTGGCAGGACCATGCACGGGGGGTACTATGGGTACCTACTATAGGTACATGGGATGATGCATTAGTTGGAAGTAAAGCACGATTGACAGTCGCCAGTACCTTTGAAAAGTTCCTCGAATGCATCCGAAAACTTTGACACAGTTGAGTGTGCAATATGTACCTAACCTAGTAACTTCCTCAACAATGTCGTCTTTTGACTGGCGAGCTCCTTCCGCCAGCAGCGAACAATGAAACAAATCAACGGCCCGTGCCCACACATGGAGGGATTGATGTCAGGTACCTACACTTGATATTCCTTTTCCCGTCACCGCCAAATGTTCATCAACAATTTACATGCCGCGTCGAAACACGGAGAAGGACAAAAAACAACTTGAAAAGACTCCGGTATCCGTCTCGACTTTCCCCTCAATCTGGATCTGCGCGCTTACCATGCCATGCGTTCATATGAACCCGCCGACGGCCGTGGTCAGCTGGATCGTGTGATCTGCGTATTCTGCGTAGCCTGCGTATTGACATAGTTTTCTTGTGCCGTGCAACGAGACATTGAATTCGACCTGGCTAGAGCAACAATGACGTACAGCCGACATGCTCTATGCCTGATACATCAACGGTCGAGCAGCAACAAATTTGTTTTTCCGGTGCAATGCCCTCGTCTTTTCGCATGCAGACATCTCCAACGGCGGCACATGACAACCGACTACGAAGAACAACAACTCCATATGAGCCTCAAATATACTGTTGGGTCATGACGCTCATCGGAATAAAGGCCTCGAAATCGGCGGGATCTGTACTTCTGTGGGATTCTGACCAAATCGCACACAAACGAGCACACATCTCAGGGGGGCTCGGTGCGCGAATGCCCAACCCGTCCCTCCAAGGTGCTTCGTAATAGAAGGCACCAACTCATATCGTCAACGTCGCCGAACAAGTCGATGGCACGATGGCCGGCGCGGGAGTGCCGACCCTACCGATTGCCCACCTAGGTAGGAGTTCCGGCCGGTCCTGAAGTCCTTGCCTGGCTACATACTTCACCACCCATTTTCCCGTTCCGGTAGCTTGGGCAGCGATACATGCATGCGCCATCGCAAGCGCACCCGCTCAGTAGCCCCAGCTAATGGGCAACCCAAACTTTAAAGTACCAAACTGGCCTACGATACCAACTCAGCATCTATTCATATCCATCATACATGGTACTATTTACTCCCTAGGTAAACATGTGGTGTACTAATCTACTGCACATTGCTACTGAGAGAAGTCATCGTGTCCGCTGTCCATCCAGCTGATCGCTAGTAGTGCCCAACGACTGAAGCAAGACATGCTCCGATGCGGAGAGGATGCATCCATCCATTCATTGCCCATAGGCCGACAATCAACGAAAGACAACGATGCGATGAACTTTCCTCCAACAAGAGGACATCCAGTATGTACGCATACTTTGCAAGTCTTGCCTAGAAGGATCTCGGGTTTCTCACCGGCTCTGAGAAACAGCGAGATGCGAAACCACTGTACAACACCCGTGTGATGAGACAAAAAGTCGTGACACATCTCTTTCACCACCGACAGGCCAAGCAATCCGATTTGGGAACCGTGAGATCGCCGGGTACTACACAGTAGTGTTCTGTAGATCCGCCCACAGCGCTAGGTCGCGAATCGGTGCTCCTTCGTCCGATCTTCTTTGATTGTTCCAGTCTAACCTCGAAACTACCAGGTATACTGCATCACTATAGTAAATACTATACAGTACAGATTACCTACCACCAAGCTACTGCGGGTGGCCCTGACTACTAAGCGAACTGGAGCATCTTTCTTTGACAGCCATGCTCTTCCCTGTGTAGTGCACATGCACGCCTGTCAATCGCCATCTCGAATCCCCAAACATTAGATCATGTGGCGTCAGGGCTGGTGGCTTGCCCTTGTAGCACCGGAGCTGGCGTTCATGAGAGTTAATAATCTTGATGAGTTGTACAACCAGAATCTCACCCATGCAGTCGCATCCTGCAGAATCCACCCCCCGCGTCATATTACTTACATACCACTGAAACAGGCGTCAGGCGTTGGGTACTTCAAAAAAGAGTTGGGCACCTATAGGGAGTGAGGGAGGAGTAAGCCCTACTACGTGCGTACGTCAATCACACTGCGTGTCCATGTTCGAGGGCATGTTGGTACGATGCATTGGCCTACCCAAGTACATCAGCAGAGATGAGCAAGTCCGAAATCGGTGTTCTGGCCGACTTGCCTTGCTGTTCATAATCCATACACACGAGCATACCAAGATGGTATTTGAGGTTGCTTCTACTCACTGTCAAACAAGCGATAGCATATACAAACCATGATATATATACAAACGATAATCTATACAACTCATATCAAATAGTAAATCGGCCAGATCAAGCGATTCTAAAGCTTCTTGCAGGTGGAAAGAAAGCTGATCAATCCGTGCTGATGCTCAGTAACCTCTTGTCTCCGCCTTCTTTCCACTCCTGCTTCTCCCAGCCCGCCAGCGCTCAATACGGAACGAGGCGAAGCAAACACGACCGGAGCGCCATGCAAGGCCGGCGCTGGTCATGCGAGTTAGCTGCAGACATGCATGCAGGAGGAGGAGTGCAGTAGACGGGATGGGCATGGATGGGCGCTGACAGCTTTCAACACTTTTTGTCCTTGCATTTCCTTGCGCGCCTCTCTTCTCTACTCGGGCCAATAGGCCCAACCACTCAATACGCTCCTCGTTCGAGAAGGGGAAGAGAAAGCATCATTCAATCACTGAGAATTATGTGCTCGATGCCCAAGGCCGCAACTCTGAGTGATTGGGCCACCAGCTTGACTGAGGTAATGGAGAGAGGCTTTCTGCATCTGAACTATCGACACATGACCATGTATAGTGAGTGCTCAGCCCAACCACCCAGTCCAATATGTGCATATAACCATCAATCGCTTCGATACTCCCGCCTCCTGTATCCCATACAAAACGCTCTTGTTGTATGTATATTGGTATGTATGATGCAATATTACAAGGGATTTATATGTAGTAGAGAGAGAAGAGAGGGTTGCTTCCAGGTTTTCCTTTTTTGATGAAGAACCAGTTCCGTCAAAAACAAAAATCATGGCATTCCACACCCCATCGCCTAGAACGCCTCTTGGGATAGTCGCCCTGTCCTTTGCCGCAAATGCTGTAATAAACCAATGTAAATCTCTATGCTTTATGCAGGCCCGTGGCTGTGAACGACACCTGGCGAGTGTGCAAATCCAACCCTAGCTCCGCCGCCGCCGTGCGAAGCATCCTATTTGTCGTCGTCGTCTTTCTTCTTCTTTGCATCATGCTCCTTCTTGTACTCGCAGATCTTGCATTTGCTTGCTGCCTCCTTGTCCAAATCGGGGAAGACGAGGTCAAAAACGTCGCTGTACCACCTGGCTGGTCGGCCTTCAATGCCTTCCTTGATATTCTACATATGCAATGATTAGTATGACGAGGATATTTGTAGTATAATGCCAAGGGAAATACGTACCTCTGGAAGTTCTAGCCAATCGGACGTGTTGTCCTCCGGGAAAATGATCAGCTTGCAGCCTGCCCGGCGTGCTGCCACAGTCTTCTCTCTCAGACCTCCTATCCGCAGCACCTTTCCGGTAAGCGTCAGCTCGCCCGTCATGGCCACAGTGGGGTTGACGGCAGTGTCCAATGCCAGTGACAGCAGAGATGTTGCCATTGTGATGCCAGCTGAGGGCCCATCCTTCTGCACTGCGCCTTCCGGAACGTGCAGGTGGATCTTCGCCTTGTCAAAGTAGTGGTTGTCGGTAAACTCCTTGGCCATGAAAGCCTTGGCAAACGAGTAGGCGATGGTCGATGATTCCTTCATGACCGATTTGAGGTTTCCGGTGATCTCCAAACCTGGGTTGCTGCTGGGCCTCAAGGCAGACTGCAAGATGGACTCGATGTACATGGCAGAGCCTCCCATCTGGGTCCAGGCAAGACCCATGGTCACGCCAGGCGGCGTCACATCGTACAAGCGGTCCGACGTGAAGACTGGAGGGCCTACATAGTCCTTCAGGTTGTCCTTGTCAATGGTCACCTCGACGGAGTCGGGGACGCTGAGGGCTACCCGAGGCTTCTCTGTAGTCTCTTGTTCACTGGCCTCGGAGGACACTGGATCTTTCTTGTCCTTTTCCTTTTCCGACTGCTCCAACGCGGCTTTGCCATCTGCGGTAAGTGCTTCGGATTCGGGAAGAACTTCTTCGCCCAAATCTTGAACAATCTTCAGTGCCGACTTTCGGAAGACCTTTTCAATTTGCTTCTTCAGATTGCGGACACCCGATTCGCGACAATACGACTTGATGAGCTCGTCGATTGCCTCATCGGACAGTGTCACGTTCGCCTCTTTCAAGCCAGCCAATTCCTTGGCTGCCGGGGCGAGATAGCGGTCCGCAATCGCCTTCTTCTCATCCGACACGTACCCAGATAGCCTGATGACTTCCATGCGATCGAGGAGGGGTCTCGGAATGGTATCAGTCATGTTGGCCGTGCAGACGAACAGCACCTTGGATAGATCAACCGGCACATCCATGTAGTGGTCCAAGAATGAACCGTTTTGTTCTGGGTCTAGGAGTTCGAGCAAAGCTGAAGAGGGATCTCCTTGGTATCCTCGTCCAATTTTGTCAACCTCATCGATCAGAATGAGTGGGTTTTCTGTCTGGCATTTCTTCAATGCCTGAATCACTCGACCTGGCAATGCGCCGACGTATGTCCGCCTGTGACCCTTGATTTCTGCGACATCCGTCAGGCCGCCAACACTGAAGCGGTAGTACTGGCGGTTCAGAGCCTTGGCAATGGATTTACCAATGCTAGTCTTTCCGACACCAGGAGGTCCAACGAAGCAAAGAATCTTGCCTTCCACAGTTCCTCGGAGCTTGCCGACAGCAATGAATTCCAAGATTCTGTCCTTGACATCCTTGAGACCGTAGTGATCCTCGTCCAAGACCTTCATGGCATTTTGAATGCCAAAGTTCTCGGCGCTTCGCTGTCCCCAGGGGATCTGTGTCAACCAGTCCAAGTAGTTTCGCGTGACGTTGAACTCGGATGCAGCGGGTTCCAGGTGAGCAAGCTTGTTGATCTCGTCGTCAAAGACCTTGCGAACGGCCTCGGGCATTGCCAGCTTGTCAGCCTTCTCCTTGAACTTCTCGACAAGCTTGTCCTTGCCATCCGATTCGATGCCAAGCTCTCTGCGAATTCCCTTCATCTGTTCCATGAGCCAGTACTCCCTCTGTCGCTTCGTAATCTTTTGCTCGACATCCTTGGTGATCTTGGACTGAAGCTGGGCATTCATGAGCTCCTTCTTAAGCACAACAAGAGCCTTTTGCATTCTCTCCTCGACATTCAAGCTTGCGAGCACCTCTTGCAGCTCAGCCGGTTCTCCAGCAGACACGGCAGCGGCAAAATCTGCCAGCTTGGCTGGTTCGGCGCTGACATTACCGGTAGATGAGCTCATGCTGAATGTTGAGATTTGGTCTCGGAACAGGCTGTTCATAGTGGCAACCTCTTTGAAGACGTTGACGATTTCGTTCGTGACGGCGCGGATTACCGAGCTCTTCGGATCAAAAGGCTCCTCGGCAAGGTTTTCAACATTAACCAGGCTGACGTTGTACTTCCTCAAGAAAGATGTCGGCTCATATTTCTCTGCTTGCGTGTCAGACTTTGAGCCAACAGCGCCTTCTTCAAAGCTCGCCACGACATCTCCCTTCTTCTCTACTTGAGCTTCCTCTTCGGCCTTGGGAGGGATCGGCTCGGGTTCAGGAGTGGTCTCGGTTGGCGCATCCATCGGCTTGGAGTCTTGGGCTCCGGGCGGGATCAAGGTGGAGAGCTTGATACGTCGGTGGGGGTACAAGATTGCAGTCAAGCTGGTCGTCTCTCCGTGCACTGGAAAAGCGCTTGTGATCTGTGCAAACACACCGGTATCGTACACATCATCCGGGTTCCGAATGACATCCTCGTCGGCATTCTCGTCCTTGAACAAGAAAGCTCCAATGTATGGCTGGCCCCTCTTGATCATGTCCATGATTGCTTGGGAGACCTGAGGGTCCTTGATGGTGATTGCCTTGTAGAATCCAGGGAACAGTGGTCTTTTCGCAATGGGAATGGCCATGACCTGGGGGTAGACTTCCGGGACCACCGGCTTCTGGAGGGCCTTGTCGGTTCCAGACTTGCGACCCTTCCGTCCACCGTCGCCACCATCATTATTGCCGGAGCCAGACGACGCACCACCACCAGCACTGCTTCCTTTTCCATCTGCCGCCTCTCCTTGCTCGTTGGCGCCAGATGATGGCGCGACAGTAGACTTGGCTTCGCTCGTTTCGGCGGCAAGCTCTCCAGACTTGTTTTGCTCCTTCAAGTTGGCCTTGACCTCCTCTTCCGACAACGGCTCAATCTTCTGGTCGAAGAAGTCATTGTCCTTCTCTTTGGTCCTGACGGCGGATGTCGAGAAACTGGCCGAGGAGGGTGTGCTATGTCTGGTGGTGGCGGCAAATGCTGAGCACGCGACGTGTCTTTCAGAAGAGGCCCGGGGCGCAATCGTATGTATGGAATATAACCGCGAAACGGACGAGGGATTTAACCTGTGAGCGTATCTCGAGGTGCCTCTCACAGCAAGCTGCCGAGACAGACGCTGGCGGCAGAGCATGGTGGCGGGATTTCTCGAAGTCGGAAAAAAATTGGGCCAAAAGACGTGATGCGCGGGCGGATCGAAGGGTATGTTGGTAGAGGAGTGAGGGCGGCGCAGTGAGGTGCCCTGCGGCTTCCGTTCTGCGAGGACGACGGGGGAAAAAGAAATCAAATCTTTCGATGTAATAGTAAAGGAATAGACAGGTGAACTGAGAAGGAAAGAAGTGTCCCCTCGGCGAGCGATCGTCGAAATTGCTGCCGCGACCTCGGACGGATCATGGAATACTATTTGACTATTATTATTAAGCCTGGGAGCTTGAGCAATGACGAGTGCTTTACTGCCTTTTTGCGCCGGGGCCGGTGTTAGATCAATCTCCACCCGCGGCTACCTAGGTAGGTGCTCACCCAGTCCAGTCCAGCGCTGTGAGGGAAGCCCAGCGCGCCCCTCGTCGGCGTTACCATCTTCCGACTGTTCAAGGTGGACCCTGACCTCCAGCTGTTGGAACGCCCGTCCAGCACTCACTGGGGGCGGAATGAATCCGACCTCTTGTGCACTCACTTACAATCACGACCCACTACAGCTTAGCTGGACCCCTAATTGTAGCTGTAGCGTACCTTGCCTGTACCCATCATTCACTGAAACTCTGATCCACCTACCCTACCTAAATACCGCGACTATTTGACACCCCTCTTCTGCCGTACGTGTATCACTTCGACTATACCCAACCCACCTCGATCAGGAAAAAGCATCTTCAACCGTATATAAAGGGATCCCATCGTGGAATTCCATTGGCTGCTCACCGGGGTTGGAAAGTCTATTTTTCTATTTGAACTACTTCTCACGAGCACTATTCTTGTCCTCACTATGGACACTCTGGATCCCTCTACTGGACGGCCCCTGCCGGCGGACTCTATCCAGCGAGTCCTGTTCATCACCAACCAGGTACATGTCTACAACATTCCACCCATGGTTCCCGGCAAGGGTCATGTCGCCGCAACATGGACGGCCGACGGCAACAAGCGCCAGATATTTACCGCGCGGTTGCGCGTCATTGAGACCTCCATCCCCCAGCCGGATGGCGGTGAGACGGTCAAGACGGACATTGTCCTCGAGGACGGCAAGACTGGCCAGCTCTTCGCCGCCGCCCCCTACACATCCCAGGCCGTAGTGGAGTCCGTTTCTGACAGCTCGCGCTTCTTCGCCCTGCGAGTTCAGGATGAGGCCGGGCGAAAGGCTTCCCTGGGTGTCGGATTCGAGGAGAGAACAGAGTCCTTTGACTTTGGTGTGTCCTTGCAGGAGGCGGGCAAGGGCCTGGGATGGGAGCAGGGCGGATCGGTAGGCAAGCAGCCGGCGGTGGAACGGAAGCACAGCGAAGACAAGCGCGACTACAGCTTAAAGGAGGGAGAGACCATCACAGTCAACCTGCCTGGCAGGTTTCAGCGTAAGAGACCTGATCCGGAGCCACAGTCCAACGCTCCTCTATCATCATTCTCGTTGGCGCCTCCTCCGTCAGCTTCACAAACCAAGGGAGGGCCCGGCATTCTTCCGCCGCCACCTAGTGCGCCGACTGTCCGAGTACAACAGCCTGCTCAAAGTCAGAGCACACAAGGCTCGAATCAGCCGTCAGCAGCGGAGTTGGGTTTTGACGATGGAAAGTTTGGTGAATTTGCCTAAGATATGCGCCAGAACGTAGATTCATTCATGTAAAGACTTCCCGCTCAATAACCGGAGCAGGCCAGACTCTTTTCCCATTTCCTCATGTTTCCCAGTGCTTTTAACCCAAATCAAAACTCTCCAATGCCGGATCCTCTACCGTTGGAGCTCTTCTCGAAGCGCTGACGCTGGAGCCTAGAGCAAAATCAAACTCATATCGGGGCAGCCTAAATGTCTGATTCTTCGCAGTTGGAACTCTTCTCAACGTGCTGGCGCTGGATCCCATGGCAAAATCACTGCCTCGTCTATGATCCGCGACTGGTGGGCCTCGACCACTCGGCCGGCGCCTCCCATCCCCATCGCGAACAGCCGCCCCGGCCCTCTACGATTCTGTCGCCCCAGACGGCGCCCCAGCGTTCGCGACTCTGGATCTCGATGTAAACCTCGCTCAGTCTTGCGAGGATGGCCCTCTGGGCCTCGATGCTTTCTTCCACTGTTGAACAAGAGAAGACGAAAATTAGCCTGGAATGTGTCTACCATTTTGGGATGTACGAGAATAGGGCAAGATACTCGACGATATCGTGCTGGCCAACGGACGGTCGTGACGAGGCATGGGGAATTCAAAATGACCACTTACTTCTTCTTCGAACCCACTGCTGTTCTCTCTTGGTACCGTCTCGACGATGGTTGCGCTTGAAAGCTTTTTGAAACGTTAGCAATTTTGCAACGAAATTTTTTTGGCGATACCCACACTTGATTTTATCGTCGCAGTACACCAGCCTCTGGTACAGCGCCAATGCCCGGTCGTCCTCGGCGTTCAGGGCGCAGAGGAGCTCTTCTCTCTCCTGGTGGAGTTCTTGAAACGGACGGGGTTCGAGGGTGATCTGGGTGGTGCGATTGGATCGCCGTCGTGGTGGATTTCTCATGGGCCGTGGACCATTGTGGAAAGTGCGGAAAGATCGGGTGTGACCTCTGTCGGCGACCGGGTGACGATACATCGATCCTGAAGTAGTGGTGATTTTGAGGTTTATTGTTTGTTGGGTGCGGTTGTGCGGGTTGGATTCTTGAGCTGGAACGGCAGCAACGTGTGTGGGTTGGAGATTTGACCTAAAATGGCATCGACGAGTACAGGTTTGATATTTAACCTAAAACGGCATCGACGTGAAGAAGTTGGGTCTCTGCTTAAAGAATGGCATCGGCGTGAAAAGGTCGGATTGTTGAACTGAAACGGAATCGACGAGAACAAGTTAGGTCTTTGATCTAAAATGGCATCGACGTGAAGAGGTTGGATCTTTGGTTCAAAGTGGCATCGACGTGAATAGGTCGAATCTTTGATCTAAAATGGCAGCGACGTGAACCGACGTGCTGTCTGCCTTTGACGTGGTCCATGCATTAGATTCGAGGAAGAACAAATGAAGAACAGGCGATAGACAGTCTAACACATCTAGTCTTGAAAGAGAAGAAGCCTGCATGAAAGACGTCGCAGAATACGCAAAAGTAGAAAGAGGAGCAGTGATCCAATGGAAATCTCAGTACACGGGGATATTTGCGATGGTGGGGTTCTTTCTTTTTCTCTTTTTGCTCAAGGTATTCTATCGGAAATTAGATGAGTATTTTCTTCAGGGAACCATCGGAAACGTGCTGGGAAACATATTAAATGTACGATGAAAATCAAGTTACCAGGTTTGTATGAAAGCAAGGTATGTATATACAAAGAGTTCTGCCGGCATAGTCTATTCAAATGCTCTCTCGTGTTTCTTGACTAACTATTTGGAGTATCATCAGCCAGCAAGGAAGATTCGATCAGCTTTGACTATATTCAGACGATATGGATATTTATATTCTGGCTTCGATCTCCTATAATTTTCATATTCTATTGTGACGATCTTTGGCGGTTTAAGATGGAACTCAATGTTATATAAGCACCAAATTCGTACTTCATTATGAACATATTTATACGCTGGAGTCCCAGGCAAGATGTCATATATACCATTGTAGTCAAACCTCAGCGAAGAAAAAGATGTATACGGGTCCAACGCAACTTATATAAAACTACTTGCGGAAGGTTCTGATATAGGCCTTCTATGGTGGTCTGCCTAACATTACAGTCTGATCAGCTTGGGCAAGCATACAAGGCCAATAAACCCAAATACACGATGCTGATAAGCCATCTTTTGTTCTACTTACTCCTGCCTGGAAATAATGGATGTGATAATAATGACAACAAATTAAATCAAATTTTGACCTCTATGACTCGACTATAGGAGAAACAGACGAAGTTGATTGCTTATTGCATCAAATAGCAAAGCCAGCATGCCTCGGCGGATCATTGAATCGCCACAAACCAGCTTGCTCCGCCGCCTTTCTCACACTGCTGACCTCCTCCTCCGTCACGGCCCGGTTGATCTCGGCATACCGGACATCATCTTTTACTTTGGCGTCCGCCTCGAGGCCGCCGGGCTCCGTGACCTTCCTCCGCCTCGCCGGCTTGCCCACGTGCGCCGCGGGCCGGTACTGCTCCATGATGTTGACAAAGACGTCGCGGCCCAGCTCCTCGGCCAGGAACCGCATGATCCGCCGGCCCTCCTCCTCCTTGCCGGGCATGACGAGGTGGCGAACGAGGACGCCGCGCTTGGCAAGGCCGTCGGGCGTGAAACACAAGTCCCCGACCTGGTCGTGCATCCTCCGGACGCTCTCGCGCGCCGTCTGCGCATAGTCGTCGGCCTTGAGCAGGCGCCGGCTCGCGGCCGGGCTCCAGACCTTGAAGTCGGGCAGGTAGATGTCCACCAGCCCGTCCATGAGCTCGAGCGACGCCGGCGAGTCAAAGGCCGACGTGTTGTAGACGATGGGGATCCGCAGGCCCAGGTCGCGCGCCGCGAGAATGGATAGCGCGACCTGTGGCACTACGTGCTCGGGCGTGATGAGGTTGATGTTGTGAACGCCCCCCGTGTCCTGCAGCTTCATGTACCACTGTGCGAGATCCTCGGGCGTGAGATCCATCCCGTTCCGCTGGTGAGCGATGTCGTGGTTTTGACAAAACGTGCACCGTAAATTACAACCGGAGAAGAAGACCGACCCAGAACCTGTAGGAATATTAGTCCAACTATATTCATACATAAAGCTGTACACGAGCCGGGACTGCAAGTTCATGTGGAAAAGTAAAAGAGCATACCATTGTGGCCCTGAATACATGGTTCTAGCGATTCATAGAGTTAGCACGAGCCTCGCAAATCACAAGACTTCACTGAAAACTACTCACCCTCTCCAAAGTGCGGCGCAATCACGTTGACCTTGACATCGGCTCCGATGAGACACATGCCGGTCGTCTCATATCTGTTGACGCCGCAAAGCCTGGGGCAGAGGTTGCAATCCCGCAAGTGCGCGTACGCCTTGGAGCGCTTCTTGGCAGCATCGACGGAGCTGAGAAGCTGATAGCGAGGTATATAGTCGTCCAGCAGGAAGGGCGGCGCGAGGTGAAGCGATCGTCGGATGGCCCCCGGGGATGACGGTGGTGGTAATGATGACGGCATAGGCCGATGGCTGTTCCGCATCACGGCTGCCCGGGTGGGGAGCTGCAGCTTACTGAGAGGCATACTGACTGTGACGTTCACGGGTGCATTGCTAGGGAAACAATGAATTGTGATACATCTAGCCGCGTACTCGAGATATCGATGCAGTCATACGACAGTCGATTGTCTGGTTTGATGTGCCGCCTCCGGAGGTATCTAGTATAGACCGGGATGGTTGGCAGCAGTTATCGCCGAAGCGAAGCAACCTTGCTCATTTTCGCCTCGCAAGCCGAGTGAAATGCGAGGTTTCCAATGCTTATGGGAATAAGATAATCGTCGGCGTTAATGGAGTTGTAGTGGTTTGAAGAACTCGATTTGCAACTGTGTGGACCCAACCACGGAGTGTCACTTGATGATGCTGCATTGGCCGGCTGCACGTTGAAATCTGGATCTAGGGTGAGCTCGGGTCGGTGTTTCCAGGGACTGGGGAAGATTCCGGCTCTTGGGAAGCTCTGGATTGGAGTCTGAGAGGTCTCACATTCATTCGATGGGCGATGACTAAACGCCGACGACTGCCTACCTTACCTTTCTTTCCCTTACCCCCACCTACTCCCGGCTTGGCAAGGTGCAGTATAGAATTGTCGTGTCGTGGACGCCAAACGGCGTTGCGGAGAATAGCCAGGGGAAACTATTGCCCAACGTGACGGAGGTTGCCAACTGCATCATTTTGGTATCTCCATACATGGAAACTGCAGATATAAAGACACTTCGACTCATCATCTAGATTGTGTTTTCTCTCTCCATCATCTTCACCATCTACAACAAGCACAGCCAGCGGCAACAGCTTGAACAGAATACACAGAGTACACAAACCATACGTTTATACTGTCCATAAAATCAACAAATCCCAGCATAATGGCTCCTCAGATTTTCTTCCTCGGACTCGGCAACATGGGTCGTGTAAGTCCATTGTCCTTCTCGTTCGTACAGACAGGATCGCAGTCCTAGGTTATTAGTGCTAACGAGCTCCCAGGCCATGGCCAAGAACATTGCCGAAAAGGGCAAGCTGGACAAGCCGCTGCTCATCCACAACCGCACGCAAAAGCGTGCCGACGATCTCGCTGCTAAGATCGGAGGCAACAAGACCGAGGTCGTGAGCGATGCTCTGCAGGGCGTCAAGCGATCAGACATTATCTTCACCATGCTCAGCAACGACCAGGCCGTCGAGGAGAACTATGACGCTTTCCTCAAGTCGGGTGACGTCAAGGGCAAGCTCTTGGTCGACTGCAGTACGATCCACCCGGATACTAGCGATCGTGTGGGCAAGAAGGTGACGGATGCGGGCGCCGAGTTTGTCGCATGCCCCGTCTTCGGAGCGCCAGCTGCGGCGGAGGCGGGTGCGCTGATCTGCGTCCCCGCCGGCCCCAAGGTAGCCGTGGACAAGCTGAGGCCCTACCTCGTCGGCGTCATGGGCAAGGCCGAAATTAACATGGCCGACCGACCTTACGGAACGGCGTCCACGATGAAGCTGATCGGCAACACCTTTATCCTGAATCTGGTCACGCAGCTGTCTGAAGCATTTACGGTTGCGGAAAAGTCCGGAGTCGGCGTCGAGCCCCTCAAGGAGTTCATCGACAGCCTCCTCGGCGGCATCGCCTCGGCCTACGGTGACCGCATGATCCAGGGAACCTACTGGAAGATGGAGGAGCCTCTGTTCAGCGCGGACAACGCCATCAAGGATGCCACACATGCGCAGAGCATCGCCAAGTCTGTCGGGAGCGAGTTCAAGAACGCGGCCACGGCCCAGGATTACTTGGAAGATGTCAAGAAGCACGCCGGAGGTGCCAAGGGCGATATAGCTGGAATCTATGGAGCCGCACGCGCCAGGGCCGGGCTCAAATATGAGAACGATGCTTAAGGAAATTGGACAAACTACCTATGGATTCTGGGAACACCAATGTAAACAAAGGGTAATACAGCATGGACGCCAAAGGGGAAGGCTAGTTTCCAAAAATTCTGGTCATGGTGAAGATATAAGAAGAAGGAGAAAAAAAAAGAGGCAAGGTTACTTTTTGAGGACGTTCGCTAAAGGAATAAAAAGGATTGAATAAGAAGTGGTTTACAAAGTGAAGGATGTGACTTCCATGCTCGATCAATTAATTCACATGAGTGCATCAACAGCTGTCTAAGCAATCTACTTGGCGCCTGCGCCATTGGAACCAGCTGGCCGGCAGCCCACTGTAACAACAACCACCCAGCGCCAATCCCCAGCACGTTCCGTTACGTCGACCTGCTTGCAAGCTCCAGAGGTCCCCAGCCAAACAGCTTCCAGCGTCATTTGACAGGCAGCTTTCTTTTGAGTACCCGTAGAGTACGTAGCTCCAACCATTTCGCCCATTTCTCTCAAGATATATCCGACTCGCACTCGCTCGACGCCACACGATCTCTTTTCGACCCTCGATACGATACCCCTCTCGCGAAAAGAATCGATCATCTTGAAATCATGGCTGGCGGGTACGTTCCGATTCCTGGGGCATGTCGCAGCGACCGTTGCTGTTCCTGCCCCAAAGGTCCACCGACCACACAAGCCAAAGACCATTCATAGCTAACCAACGACGTCTTGCGACTTTGTAGTGGCAGTATCTTCCTCGGCCTCGTCATCTCGGCGGCCCTGTGCGTCGGCGCATGGTTCTTTGCGCCCAAGGGAGAGAACCAGACGTGAGTGGCCTCATATACCGCGTTGCCCATGCTTCTTCCAGCATCGACAAGACCCCCCGTCTCCCTGTTGCGCTGTCGCGCTCTGCTTGCGTGCCTACCTACGTGCCTGTCTGCCTGGAGATGCAGACTGTCTCTCTAGACGTATCCAGGTCATCCTGGTCGGGTCCATCATCGGTCGAGAGGGTCCATTGCTAACGCCGAGGCCTCGATATGTAGCACGTGGCGCTCGTCTCTGATCATCGCATTCATCGCCTGCTATCTCATGTGGTTCATCACCTTTATGGCGCAACTGAACCCCCTCATCGCCCCGAAAAGTCCCACGGTCCGAGCAGGCTTCGAGCACGAGTAAAGGCAAGCGGTGCTGGGCGGAGGGAAGAAGACGAAGAAACGGAAGAAAGAAATCGACTTTCGGGGACAGCATTCGAGGGAGCGAAAGAGGGTGTCGGTTGTTCGACAGACATGATCGCTCGATCCCTCTGGACGCTCGGCATCATCAATGTCTGATGCAGGCGACCCTGGTTGTATCATGTACACACTATCGTATTGACTTTGTCTGTCTACATCACTTGGCGTTCTGGGAAGAATGGCATTGGCTTGATTTTTTTTTTTTTTTTTAAATTGACTTGATTGAACAGGGCGAGCTGTGTTTGATGAGTCGTTATATACACTGGGACAAGATAAACGGAAGCATTATCGACTATTCAACGAGTGTCTTCTCTTTTCCGCTGTGAGAGTGCCGTGGGGTTGGTCACTTGAGCTGCTGGTTTGATGATATGACTTTGACATGTAACTCTCCTTATCCTGTTAAGCGGGCGATGTAATCATATGCATACCTGTCTGATGGAGATTCTGGGTCCTGGCGAGTCCTGGCCCGGAATTATGAAATATAAGCAGTTTTGCATCGAGAAATGAGCACCGTCACATGTCGCAGAGACCTGCTATTATCTGCTTATCGAAATAGGTAGAAAGGGGGTTCAAACATGATATCATTGCAATTCGTAAATACTCTTGTCGCTCTAGCCGTCAGTCGGCATGTAAACTTCATCAGCCAACCGCAAGACTACTGGCCCAATCCCTAATATACAGCACCGCAGCCAGGAGCGCCCGACCGTCGGCCGCGACGCCGCTCTCGCCGACGCCGTCGACGCCCTCGAGCCCGACGACCCAGAGGATCATGCGGCCGACGACCCAGCGGCTCACGGCGCCGGCGGCGGCGAGCAGCAGGGCGGCGGGGTAGCCGCAGTCGAGCAGGATCTTGAGGGCCTCGACGTTGTTGAGCACGACGGCCCAGCCCAGGCTGCGCGCGGCGGCCGGCACGTCGTAGTCCCATATCACCATGAGGATCGGGAACAGCTTGGTCGACGAGCTGACGAGCAGCGCCGTCGAGACCGAGTTGGGCCGCGAGTACGTCCGCATCAGGCCCAGGTGGTTCAGGGGCGAGAAGGGCGACGACGTCAGGAACCGGATCGAGAGGTGGAAGGCGAGGGTCGAAAAGGTACACAGGATTACTATGGAAAGACTCGAATTAGAGCTAGGCACCATGACGAAAAGAGGAAGAAAAACCCACGGAAGAACATGTACTGCAGCACAATGGGCTGCCGCGCCAGGCTGCCCAGGTTGCCCTGGGCGCCGGGGGCCGGGGCCGACTGCTTCTCGATGCGGGCCCAGGTGAGGTAGACGTCGAAGAGGAGCAGGAGGGTGCCGAGGCGCAGGATGGACGGGTCGAAGCGGTCGCGGTCGCGCATCAGCGTGTTGTGCAGCAGGTGGCGGTAGACCTGGGGCTTGATCAGGACCAGGTCAATGAAGAGCACGACAAAGTCGTGCTCGACGTACTTGTCGCAGAACCGCCCGCAGTTCTTGCACACCGTAAGCCGGATGTTGTGCCCGCTCGACGGGTCGCCCGCCCCCGAGTACTGCGTCCATAGCGTCTTGACCGGGTGTCGACACTCGATGCAAATCGGCATGGTGTTTTCTTGTTCCAGCTCCTCCTCCGGTCGAACGATTTGATGTGCCTTTTCCCCCTTTTCTTCTTGGCTTCCGGATCACCGCAAAAGGTCGTCGAGCCACTACCTGGGGCGCATCCTCCTGTCTTGTTGTAAGGGCAAAAGACGGTTGTGGCGGGAAATGTTTACAGTCGCAACATCAAGCAGGTTGGATGTCTACTTGGGTAGATGTAGATACATACTGTAGCTGTAAGTGAGCAGGGATCTCAATGGCGCGAGCTCTGCTCCTGCGTGCGCGTTGAACCGCGTTAAACACTTGCACTTTAGCGGGCTTCCTAATCTCATACAAGCTTATTGAAACAGAATATACCATCCGCTTGCATATGCCTTGTACAAGGTACTTACTACATATGATATACCAACCAGTGTCCTGTAGCAATATATAGAACATCATGATTTGCATTTAAAAATGTTTGGCTTTTGTAAACTGCAAACTCGGATCTTCATTAGGTCAGGTAAGGAATCATCGTCATTTGTCTACTACAGATATCCGAGAAATTGACAACAACGATGGCTATATGAATATCTGTTGAATAGTGCATGCTAGGTTGGGTTCAGAAAACCACCGTGTTCTGCCATCTCGGTTCCCAATAACAAACAACTGTTGAATAGTCATCCTTGGAATTCCAGGATCATAACTCCCGCCTTCCCCAAACGCCAATAATGCAAAGCAGCAAGGCACTGCTTTCAAAAGTATCGAAATCTTGGTCTATCCAGTGATAAAGAAGCCAGGCCGATTGTACTTGCAAATCGAGCCATTGTCTAAGTAAGTGTAGTCCCATCAGTCAGCCTTTTTCCCTTTTGGCCCTGACGACCGTCCGCGTACACTGCCATCTCCCTCATCGCGAGCTGTAGTGCCAAAGTAGCCCGCGTTCAGTGGGTTCGCTTCTGGCATGCGCAGCGGTGTCCGCAGTCTCCCATCGTCACTGTTAGTGTCCGTAAGCTCAATGAGATCGAGCTCATCTGTAGGCTTTTTGGAACCCAGCACTGGTGTCACGGGTCGTTTGGACCACGCGCTGCGGAGCCATGTTTCCACTGTGGCGGCGGCTTGCTCCAGCCCGAGGCCTTGCGTATTGTTGACTATTGTCGCATCCCGACCGTCTTCGAAAGGGCTCTCCACGATTCCGACTGGCCCATCGTCTTCGGGTTTGTCGGCGAAACCCCAGTGCGCTGACTCGGACCCCATAACGGACATTGACGGCAAGGAATCGATAGAGAAGCCCTTGGGAAGACGCTTGTTGACCCACGTGTTGAGGGAGTCCTTAGCCGGCCCAGGGGCCTTGATGCTTCTGCTCATGGACCCTACTCCTCCGGGCCGCCTCATCCACGCAGGCACATTGTCATTCTGACCAACACTGCTTCCCCGACTTCTGGCGGCGGAGGGCGAAGTCCCTAGACTACCAATGTTTGGCCGGCTGCTCAGCGAGCTTTGCCGGCGATCCTTTATGCGCGCAGGACTCTCCAGGATCCGCTCATTCGATACGGCAGATGCTCCTCGTGACATGTCGATAGATTGCCGAGGACTAGAGAAGGCAGAAACGGTATGAATGCTCTTCTTCCTTCTTGGCGGAAAGAATCCCATCGACTTCCTCGACACCCTCACAATCTCGACCGGGTGTTCGTTCGAGTCGAGCTTGACCCATCTCACATGCGTCCAAGGCTGTTCTTCCTCGCCAAGCGACTGAGTCTGGCTGTTGCGCGATTCAAAGAAGTCATCATGTAAGGCCTGCGGCTGTGACGACTCACCCGGGCTTCGCTGCAGGAAGCTGTCGGGTTGAGGCGTCGTTGCCAAGTGGTCCACATTCTGATTGTTGTAGAAATTGGGAGGGTCGCATGGCCGCCCCTTGACTTCGCATGCGTCGACAGGTATCATGAGCTGCTTGCGCACCTGTATACCATCTCTGGACCAAAGCCCATTGGTCTTCCTGAACGCGTGCTCCTGGCATCTGTATCGGAGCACCACGCCGGCGTATGTATCGGTTGGCAGGACGTGATGCAAATAAACCAATTGCTCCTCGGCCGGGGGCTCGCTAACGCTCCTCAATGCACCCTCATCCGAGTTCCTCCGTTTATGTTTCCCTGCCACGTCGAGCCCTCCATTAACACCATCGTAGCTTTCAAGCACGCTGGCAGTCCTCATTGCCTTGAGTTTTGCCTCCCTCTGCTCGACCGACCCCGCGGCGATATCCTCGGCCTTTGGTCTTGGTGCGGGACCCCAGCTGTCTGGTAGCTGTCTTCCGTTTGCGCCGCTGCTGCTTCCACCACCAAAAGTCTTCCACACGGAAGACTTTTGGCGTGCCTTGCTCGCACTCCTGCTGCCGGGCTGCGAGGCATCGCTATTGTAGCCACTTTCTCCACCAGACAGCAGCGACGACGCAAAGTATTGTACCGACGTCCAACTTGGAGTCCAGGTGCCTTCCAGTAACCCCTTTCCAAAAGAAGCATTACTGGGGCTTGAGCGTCCGCTGTTTGCCAGCTTCGAGCTGCTTAAGCGAGCAGACGGCAGTGGGCTGGCGCCGCGACTTTGGGCGGGCGAGGCGGTTGCGCTCAGATGGGATGCTGAGGCGGTCTTATCCACGGCGCTACTAGGGGCTCTTCGGTTGCGGGGCCTGGAAGTTGCACTCGTCTCGACGCCGGGGGGCATCAGTGCGGTCGAAGACATGGAAGCGGCATTGTTGTTATTGTTTGACGATGTCCTGCTGAGGTTGGACATCGTCAGAGCAGGTGTAGAGTTCGTCGCCTTGCAGGACCAAGGTTGGCGTTCCGCGCGAAGCGGCTGGAATGCGTTGCTAGCATCAATGCTCACTCAAAGACGGCGAGGCATGCAGGAGACGGCGACATGCGTTGTAAGCGTGTGACAAGCAGACAAGTAGTATCAGACGAGAGCCAACAACAATTGCTACTACAATCCTGTAGGATTGCTTCGGGCCAGGTTCGCTCCTGAATAGGGAGCTTTGTAGTGAGGTCGAACAAGTCGCTTATCGTTGGCGAGGGTCGAATCAGGAGACGTGGTTTCTGGTGACGTCCAGGTGGATGAATGTAGCTTAGGTCGGTTGGTTTAAATGTGGACGATGCTGAACGGTGGATTGCCGAAACTGGGGGGACAGGTAGAAATGTATGTAGGTACCCAGAGTACGGAGAAAGGTAAAATGTACGGAGTAACGGCAAAGTAAAGCACAGAGTACGCAGTGTGGCACGCCCACTCAAACCCTCAAGACACGGCCAAGGAAAAAAGTTATGTTGGTCAGGACGCCAAAGAAAAAGCAAGAGACTCGGAGCGTCGCCGAAAGTATACCGACAAGGAAACGATTGAAAAAGGGAGAGGGCAAGGTGAAAATTAACTCAAGCCGTCGGGGGCTCTCGAGTCGTCTACACGGGGGAATTGTGATCTCTTCATGTTGATTGCTGCTGATGGAGATCGCACCTCTGGCACCTCTGGTTACGGGGTCTTTCGGGGGCGCTGCGGTACCACTCTCCATTCTAGGGGCTCCCTGGGTCCCGCAGATGTCAAAGTTCCAGCCTGCAAATGGCTGGAACGCCTTTAGACAATTAAATGCCCATGGGCAACCGGCGCTGTGCTACCCGTCTGCTAAGCAGTCCCCGCTTGGCAGTGTTGAGCTAATTTTAGTGCTCTGTCTCCTGGTCAATCGTACCTGGAAAGGTAAGAACCTTCTTCAACACCACAAATATATCCCAAAGTCTGTTTGTTATATACCTATGTACGTATATCCTCTGGCAAGTGCTTGCTCTCATACCTTAATTGATGGTCACGGCCTGCTGGTCGTGGACACTTCTTGGTTGACCACATTGATATTGAGCCACATTCGTCAAACATGTGACAAGAAGCTCTCGCTCACTGGCCCATTGTGAGACAATAGACGTTCTCAGCTGGCTCAAAAAGGACGAAATCGTCACGATATGACCACGAATAGCAAGACATGCAAAGATCCTCTAGAGGACTACAGACCGTTACCAATTAGATTCTAACGAGTCCAAATGAATCTATCCCAAGTATGTACATCCACGATAACATCCCAGAACGCCGTACCGTTACCTTGAACACGATCCAAAACGCCAGTTTGAGCTCAGTTATGTTGTTCTTACTGCGTCATGAATTTCTTCCTCTTCCACATCCTCGTACTCATCGCTGGATGACTTGGACTGCGTGGCTTGAGCGTGGTTCCTCATCAAGATCTGACCTCCTCCCTTACGACCGAAGAAGTCTTCTGTCCGCAAACCACGTACCCGCTTGGGGTCGACGCTCGAGATTGCGTGGCCGCCGGCCTTGTGCTCGCGAATGTACTCTCTAACAGGCACCATGGCAGCATCTCTGCAGGCTTCCTTGATATCGCTTCCCGACATCCCCTGGGTGATCCGGGCAAGGTAATCGACATTGAAGTAGCTCGAGTCGGTCTTGGTGTCCTTGAGAATCAATTGCAGTATCCGTAGTCGCTGGCTTTTATCCGGCAATGAGACGGGGAACTTCTTTGGCATTCTTCGTAGAATGGCTTCGTCAATGTCGTGGATGCGGTTCGTCGCGCCCAAAACACATATTCTGGCCGGTGTGCCGCGCTCATTGGCAGAAGTGAGACCGTCCCATAGAGTCATGAATTCCGCCTTGACCATGCCACTTGCTTCGTGCTCGCCGCTTCTTCGCGTGCCAAGTACTGCATCGATTTCATCAATGAAGATGATAGCGGGCTGTAGCTTCCTAGCAAGAGAGAACACGGCGCGGACAAGCTTGTTGGAATCTCCGTACCACTTCTCCGTCAAGGTGGATATATGCAAGTTGATGAAAGAGGCACCGCTCTCGTGAGCGACAGCCTTGGCGAGCATGGTCTTGCCGCATCCCGGAGGTCCGTAGAGCAGAACGCCAGATGGTGCCGAGAGTAGTGATCCTCCTTGCGAATACAGGTGCGGCATTGTTAACGGGTAAATGACCGACTCCTTGACTTCCTCGATGATGTCCTCCAGGCCGCCAATATCTTGAACAGGTCAGTTTCTGGACAGGTCAATGTTGCCTTGCGACAAAGGGACGGTCCTTACCGTCAAATCCGACAGGGATATCCTCTGGTGCGACCACCTCGAGGGCGACCATGTTTTCGTATTCATTCAGCTGTAAGTCTTCGATGCGCGGCCCCGTCTTCGTGCGGTGTCCGGCATCGTCATATTCGTCGCCATCTTCGAGCTGCCGCGACTTCTGCAACCTCTGTAGGTTGGCCTTGGCCCTGAGCCTAGCCTGCTCATGTTTTTCTTTTTCCGGATCGGCGAGGGTGGACTGGAGGCTTGACACGATGTTCTTGGTGAGGAACCATGCGGTGCCGGTCTGTAGTCGGGAGTTAGCACGTCTTTGCCTCTCTGCATCTCCGCGCGATGCTCTGGGGGATTGCGCACCATGCCCAGGAATACTATGATGTCCCAGATGTAGTCGGAGCCGCCTCGGCGTCGGTCACCTCCTCCCATGTTGTAGAACTTCACCAACCAGCTGGGAAGCATTTGCTCGCTAGTTTGGGCGTTGAAGAGCCACGACAAATGCAGAAAAAGTAAAAAGAAACCGGTTCAGGTAGATGGTCGCTACCTCAGCAGTGCAGGTAAGGTGCGCTCACTGATTGGGCTGCTGGATAGACCGAGACCAGGCGTGGACTGGGACCAATGAGTGTCGACACAGACTTTCTTCGGGAACGCCACCTGCTCCGACACCTTACTCAGTGGCCACAGGTTAGACAAGATGCGACTTTTAGTGGTTGTTTGCGGCGAGCATGCCAAGACTTTGGTCATTATGCCCGAGCTCAGGTGTCAGGCCGCAGCTGCTCCAGCTCGGCCAAAGACCCAAGCCCTTCTAGCGCGGGGATCCGACTGGGGCCGTTTCCCACCCCTGGCCACTACCATAGGTAGAAATTGCGCTGCTTTGTTTACATTTCGAGACATCCCACCATTCAGAGCAAGCTGTCCGTCGCGTTTCTACCGCTGCACAACACCTTGCTGTATCCCTACAGACTAAATTACACGATATTCTCGACTGCTGCAAATTGGATACGCGCTCATTTACGCGAATAATTAGACGAACACACCCAGCGCGAATCTGATACACTTTATTCAGATGCCAAAGGTCCGGGCTACCGCGTTGCTGGGCCTGGTAGATTCCGACGACGAGGACACATCACAGATACTCAACACCGTCGCGAAGGGAAAATCTAGTGCGAAAATGCCTCCAGGAAAGAGAGGCAGGCCTGCCCTGGTGGACAAGTCCACGAATTCGCAGCTAGGGACTGCTCAGGGGCGAGGCAAAAAGCGCGCGGCGACCGACGACATCAGTAAAATGGACGAAAGCGAACTACAACCCGGCGCGAAACCGAAGGGCGTGCGCGGTCGCCCTCCCAAGGCTGCAAAGCTCTCTGTAATGACAGAGGAATCTTCGACGATCGAGGCACCAGCAAAGTCCGCAGCCCAGCCCGCCAAGAGAGGAAGAAAGCCAAAAGCGCAAGTCGCGACGCCTCCCATGGATGTTGAGATACCAGAGACACAACAAGCGTTCCCCGAGGACCCCACAGAGCCCGAGGTTGAGATACCCGAGACCCAGCCTGCTGCGGCGTACGATGGCCTCGACGATAGCCTCGACGAGGAGCAGGTCGAAGATTTGCCAGCATACGCTCGCACCTCTGTCTCGTCGGTACAACGAGGACCTCAGTACATGTACCCGCCAAGTGCACTCCGGGCACAACCTCTTGTGCCAATGAGCACGAGTCGAATGCAGTATCAAAAGCTTCCCTTTCATACCAGCGGTCGCACTATGACTGCATCTGACGGCTCCTCTGCCGACCCTGCGATACGTAGGCAACTTGGAGACCTGACCCGGAAGTACGAAAATCTGGATGCCAAGTATCGGGATTTGCGGGACATCGGCGTCAAGGAAGCAGAGATCAACTATGACAGGCTGAAGAAACAGGGCGAGGAAAGGGCCAATAGTCAGTTGACCAACCTGGACTTTCCATATCGGAGTGTTAGCTAACTTATTGCACAGCTGCGAATCAGCTTATCGAGACATTAAAGGCACAGCTTGCTGCTCAGACAGAATTGGCCAAAGAGGGGCATCGACTCAAGCAACAGATAGAGGCTGCCGAGGCTAGAGCCTCCAAGATTGAGGACGACCTTGCGGAGAGAACCAAGTCTCTAGCAGATTCGCGGACAGAGGTCAAGACCTTGACAACAAGACTGGCAGCGGCTCGCTCCGCCGAGGCCGCAGCTGTCAAGATTCCTGGCAGTGCCATGAAGGGCAACGTGGCAGACAAACGCCTACTCGCTAATGCCGAGGCGGCCGTTCAGTCCGCTCAGATGAAGGAGGATCTCTATGCCGACCTGACCGGACTGATCGTCCGAGGCATCAAGCGCGAGAAAGATGAGGAGATATACGACTGTATCCAGACGGGTCGGAATGGCAGTGAGTTGCCCCTGTTGCACATCATTCTTTGGCGAGAGTTACTGACAAAGTGGATAGCTCTTCATTTCAAGCTGTCTGTCACCCCAGATGACCAATCAGAGGATTTGGACGACGTGCAATTCATGTATATGCCCCAGCTGGATTCCAACAGAGACAGCGACCTGCTGGAATTCCTGCCCGACTATCTGACGGAGGAAATCACGTTTCCCCGAGCGCACGCAGCCAAGTTCTATTCCCGTGTGATGAAGTTCCTTACAGAGAAGCTGGAATGAGCTGGCAATTCTGCCCGTGTGTGCTGTTTGGAGTGCGCGACGCACTATATGTAGGAGAGATACCCTTTGCTTTTGAGTTCGAGCCTTTTCTTGAAACGAAGCATGAGCGAACGATTTCATATTTTCACCTCTTGATAGCTCTTACCACTTGCTGTGTTTACGGAGTAAATACTATGATGATAGGTATTTGAAAATGTAAACAATTTGCAGTATTCGGTTTAAGCCTTTCAGCTGCAGCACTGGAATTCGTGACCCCCTATTGGCTCCAGCCCATCAAGGTTCTCGAACAGACGCCAACGGCAGCGAGCGCGCCAAGCAGGTCCCCAAAGCTCACCTCTTCCCCCTGCAGCGATCCTTGTAGCACAATAAGCCTTGGGCTGAATTAGCTGCTGTTAGCAGCACTGAATTGCTTCATTGCCCTGTCCGACTGGAGCCTCCCTTGCCTCCGGATGCCGCGGGCGCTCCACGCGCGCGGAGTACTTGGTACAGCTGCTGACGTGAATAATTTCCGGCGCCAGCCTTTCTGGACAAGAACGTATGCCGTGTCAACACGTTTTGTATTTTTACATCTTACTGGCTTCTGTGCATCGTGTCTTCTTTTTTTCTTCGCAACGTCCACTCCTTTACTCCCCTTTTGTCCACAGAGATCATTCTCATTTATATGGACGCCCAACTTTCTTGACGGAGCCGCACCGCCTCAGCTTGACTGACGCCCACCTTGTGGTGACGATAGGGCCCTTCCAACCGCGGAGCTCCTCAAGAGCAGCACTGCTTGCGCCATGGCGACCATGAACCGCTTCACCTTTCTGGCCATTGCCATGGTCTTTCACCTTGTATATATTTACTCCATCTTTGACATATACTTTGTCAGTCCTATCGTTTCTGGCATGAACCTCTTTCAAATAAGCAGGCCTGAAGGAACCAAAGCACCTGCAGACCGTCTCGTCCTCTTCGTTGGTAAGCACAAGCCTAGCCTCCGTATACACGCAGCCTCTCGATTCCCACAAACTGACACACACCGACTCTAGGCGACGGACTTCGCGCCGACAAGGCCTTTCAATCATTTCCCGACCCCTCGCCCAAGTCGCCGGACGATGATCTGACCCCCAAGCCTCTTGCGCCATTCCTACGATCGCGCGTCCTCGAGCACGGCACGTTCGGTGTATCGCACACCCGAGTCCCTACGGAATCACGACCGGGCCATGTCGCACTCATTGCTGGCTTGTACGAAGACGTGTCGGCTGTTGCGACTGGCTGGAAGTTGAATCCTGTCAACTTCGACAGTGTCTTCAACCGCAGCAGGCACACATGGAGTTGGGGCAGTCCGGATATTTTGCCCATGTTCGAGAAAGGCGCCACGCCCGGGACGATTGACGCATACTGTTATGACGCCGAGTTCGAAGACTTCACCTCGGACGCGGTTCACCTTGACCACTGGGTATTCGACCACGTGAAGGAGCTTTTTGCCGAAGCCGAGAAGAACAAGACTTTGAATGACGCCTTGAGGCAGGACAAGATTGTATTCTTCCTACATCTTCTTGGATTGGACACTACTGGTCACGGCTTCAGGCCATACTCGAAAGAGTACTTGAACAATATCAAGGTTGTGGACCAAGGTGTCAAGGAGGTCTCGGAACTCATCAATGCCTTTTACGGAGATGACAGGACTGCCTTTGTATTCACAGCCGACCATGGCATGAGTGATTGGGGCAGCCACGGAGACGGTCATCCCGACAATACTAGGACACCCTTGATTACTTGGGGTTCTGGAGTGGCACGACCCGTCGTCCAAGCAGATTCAGTTGCTCCAGGCCACGATGCCTATTCCTCCGATTGGAACCTCGACCATATCAAGAGACATGACGTGGCGCAGGCCGATGTGGCAGCATTAATGGCCTACTTGGTTGGTGTGGAATTCCCTGCCAATTCCGTCGGAGAGCTGCCCCTGTCATATCTGTCTGCCAGCATTCAGGACAAGTCAGAGGCCCTGTTGGTCAACGCCCAGGAGATACTGGAGATGTATCGAGTGAAGGAGAATGCAAAGAAGGCAACTCAGCTGAGATACAAGCCCTTTGCGCCGCTGAGCATGGGCCCCGAAGGCCGCCTACAGATTATCCGAGATCTGATCGAGGCTGGCAGTCACGAGGAGGCTATCGAGGAGACGGCAGTCCTGATCAAATCTGGCCTTGACGGCTTAAGATACCTTCAGACATACGACTGGCTTTTCCTGCGGGCCGTCATCACTGTCGGCTACCTAGGATGGATGGCTTTTGCTCTCACAACAGTCATTGACTTACATGTGTTGCAAGGCTCAACCCAAGCCCAGCGTAGTGTCGCCAGCGTGGTATCATTCTCATCGGTGCTCGTCATTATGTATGCCTCCTTTATCGCCTCGCACTCCCCCATCACATATTATGCCTATGCCTTCTTTCCAGTTTTCTTCTGGGAAGAAGTATTTGCCCGGAGGCACAGCTTGATCAGAGGCCGCCAAGCCTTGTTTGGACACGTTCAGTCGGGGCCCAATATGGCGAACTTGATTCTTGGCTCTATTTCTTACCTTGGAATCATAGAGTCTCTGGTAAGTACCCTCGAGAATGCTTTTTGTTTTTGGTCCCAAGCTGATTCTTGACCCTTTTAGGCACTTGGATACATTCATCGCGAGATTCTGACCGTCCTATTCTGCGTGGGCGCCCTTTATCCAGCTGTCCTTGGCGTATCGTTCTTACAGAACCACGCCGTACTCTCTGCGACATGGTCACTGTCTTGTATTGTAATGAGTACATTTACTTTGTTGCCTGCAATGAAGACTGAAAATATTCCTTTGATGTAGGTTGTTCCCGTCCCGAATGAATGCAGCTATTGATCGTATCCCCAGTTTGCTTGGCGGCATCCTCATGGTGGCCGTTGGTATTACCTATCTGGCCTTCGAGAAGCGAATTCTTGCGGATTTCTCGAATGCATCAACACCCAAAGCACAAAGACAGGAAAACACATTATCGAGAGCCCTGATTGGTGCCCAGGTACGCCGCAAAAGATGTTCATTGGATGATGCCAACGCTGACTTGACGATAGATCGGGCTCATTCTGCTTGCCATGTACGTGACGCGCTCAAGCGCCCTCTCGTTGCAAGCCAAGGACGGCATACCTCGTGGTAATCTTGTCATTGGATGGATTACATTGATAGCCTCCTTCCTGATGCCGCTGGCCCACCGACTCCAGCCCAACAGGCACTATCTTCACAGATTGCTGGTCATATTCCTAACATTCGCACCAACCTTCGTGATCCTTACGATTTCCTACGAAGGACTGTTCTACTTCTTTTACTGCGTGACGCTTCTCACGTGGGTGCGACTGGAACACTACAGTCAAAAGTTTTTGGCCCCGCCGCCAAAGAAGGAAGAACCGAACGGCAATGGCAATGGCAAGCCCTCGACAGAGAGCTTCATCTCCAGGTTCCGGCCGCTCAAGCTCTCAGATGCCCGTGTCGCATTGTTCTTCTTCGTGCTACTCCAGTCAGCATTCTTCAGCACAGGCAACGTCGCATCCGTGTCATCTTTCAGTCTGGAGAGTGTCTGTAGGCTCGTGCCAGTCTTTGATCCATTCTCCCAGGGCGCACTCCTGATTGTCAAGATCATGATCCCGTTCGCTCTGATATCGGCGAATCTAGGAATCCTGAACAAACGACTGGGGGTCGCACCGTCTGCTCTGTTCATGGTTGCTATGGCACTCAGCGACGTGCTGACGCTTCACTTCTTCTGGGTTGTCAAAGACGAGGGCTCGTGGCTCGAGATAGGATCTACAATAAGCCATTTTGCGATCGCGAGTATGCTATGCGTATTTGTAGCCGCACTCGAGGGCATCAGTGCTATTTTCATCTCGGGCATAGAGGTGGAGAAAGACGGCAACACAAAGACCACGGCCAAGAAGCTTGGGGAGAAGCTTGGAGAGGGGACCGCAATGGACGCTGTTGCCGATCTGGTCGTGGGAGACAAGGTTGAGGCGCCAACAGAAAAGATAGAGAGCAACGGCGAGACATGAAGAATGAGCCATGTATAAGGCCATGAAATGAATCAGAGATATTGCAAAGTCCATTACTTGATCCCATCTCAGGTGTCATTTTACTCAAACTAAAAGTATACTTTGACTGCGCGACTGAGACGGCCTGCGCACATACAGTAGCCATCTCATGTCCATGTCTGTACTTGAAGGCCACGCGAGCTGTCTCGTGTCCAAGCACATTTTTACCGAGGCTTCTTCCCCGGATCTTCACGTTCCTGCCCCTCCCCCGCCATGATCTCCAACCGTCGTGGCCTGGGCAGAGGTTGGGCCATCAATAAGAAATGATCAGCAGACTCTCGGGAGTCGCAGGGGAAATTGAGAACCATGCCTAGTCAGCTACATGACACTTGATTTGAATCCCTCTGTACGCCACGGTCAGAGTCGAACGAAAGCAGACGAATCGCATTCGCGGAAGAAAACAACGGTCCGGCTTACAGCCAATTGCGTTCAGACGTGGCGCCCAGGACGAAAGAAAACGGTGAACGCGGCATATCACCAAGTGTGCATGAGCGGCCGATGCCTGTAATTAATTGTATACACAACTGGTGGTTGATTATGGCCTCTTTGCATTGGCAATGATGAGCCTCATCTCCGAAATTAATTTATTTCCCCAGAGAAGTCATGATTGAATCGGGACGTATCATGAAGTATGGCAATGGTCATGGTTCCTGTCACACATGATCACTTGCATGAGAATACAAGTATACATTCTCCATCTGAGTTTCCCGGAGCTAGCGCTGAACCTCTTGTCATCTAAGATTCCACATTCGTAACAGTAGTCTGTCAACGACTTGCTCTTCAAAGCAGTATAGTATACTCGACCGGGCGGGCGGATGCCCAGCGTCACACGGACTGTTGTGAACGCCCGAACACGAGCCTGCATGTGTAGGGCAGGAATCCGCCGCTCCCTCGTAGTGGTGTGCCAGCTCTCCCCAGATTCTCGGAGAAAAGAGGTTCTCCCCGTCGAGATTCGAGAAACAGACGAGCACAAACGGGGCATGCTTCCCGAAGGAGGTCGACTACCCCATACTCTCAGCCTTCAAATGCCTCTCAGGTGCCTGGGCAAAAAGGCCGGGGTCTGCACCCCTCAGCACGAGTTTGGTGTCTGCCAGGCTGCAGCTAGACGAACAAACGGGATCGACGAGACCTATCGGCTGGCTAGGTGGGCACTCGGCCGGCCGGTGGGCTAAGGGGAGAGACGCGGTGCGTGCGTCGACGGCAAGATCCGTGGCCCATCACATGTCAGATGTTGCCAAAAGGTCGAAAGGAGCTCTTTTTGCTCAGTAGCAGTGGTACTACGACTACTAGCAGCTGGCGATACATACCTGGAATCAATGGCCTGTGAAGGAGCATTGCCGTGAACCTGACCATGTTCACTCCACGAGCAGAAGATATATAGAATCATGACCATCCACGTACCTGGCGGACCCGGCGTGTTTTGAGTTAAGCTAGATTGAGATCTGCAGCAGACATCGGACGGGCGACGCATGTAGAGACAATAATTCCTGCAAAGTCGCTTTGCCTGCCTATATCCCCGGCGATCGACGTCCGCAACTCGCATCGTGGAGGCTCTCCCAGCTGTCGTATGATACGATACATACATACCTGGTTGGAAACGCTTTCTGGGGGAAACGGCACAGCCACCTTTCTACACATCTGACGAAGCTGGAGCCTGAGACGGCCTTGACGCTCTAATAATCCTACCTGCCACACGGGGGCATATCAATCCAGCAAATTTTGCGAACAGTCGGGTAGGTCGAGGTCGGTATGTGGGCAACAGGGCAAAACTGACTGGAACCTTGTTGGTTGGTAGCTTTCAATATTGAGAAAACCCGGCTATGGCTGGTATCGCGATTTTGACAGCTTGCGAGGCCAATCAGAACTCGCACGTATACAAGACTACCGTACCGACCTACTTTCACTACCGTACTTGCATACGGAGCACTACCGACGATCTATTCTAGCTGAAGATGATCTTGGAGAGACGTCAACGAGTGCTCGTCTAAACGAAGAGTACTTGCTATATACACAAACTAGGCACCGTACGTTTGAGGCCCCACTCGGACATCTTTTTCCCCTATTCATTGGCGTCACTTTTCCTTCTTTTTTCTTCTTCTTCCTGCCGACAAGGGGAGAACTCGAAGCAGCAGAACGCCCCCATGTCAAACGGCGGGTTTCGCATTGGTCAGCAGAAGAATTTCAAAAAAGATCAGACAGAGGCTAGGCGCGACGGCGCGCGGGAGTCTAAATTTCCAAGGAGCGACAGTGCTTTCATGGGCCGGAAACCAGGTCCAATTGTTCAACGCCGAGACCCAGCCCGGCCCAGTCACCAGTCAGAGCACCACCTCAGGACTCAGCACATTTTCCCTGCTTACCTGCTGCCAGGGGCGCCGGGCGGCCCATATTGCCCGGGATCCAGCACGAAAAAAGCACCTACTCTGTACTAACACCGGGGTACTAAACACGCTTGCCCCCTACCGTACACCGTACCAGGCCAGCACTCTGATCACTGTATTTCAGAGTACGGAATACTGTACCGCACCCTAAAGTAGCAGAGGGAACGAGGTACGACGGCCGGTTCGTGCGGTAGGTTGCAGGCATTCATTCGTAGAAGCTTCGACACCAGTCCGCGCGCGCCGTTCTCCTACTCCAAAAACTTTACTCACACTCTTGCAATCCGACCGCATCTCAAGAGAAAACCTCTCCCGCTCAGGAAGAACGTCACCCAAGATGGAGGTCGAACCGTCGACGGCGAAGGGCAACCAGCAGTACACGTCGAACTCGCCGGCTCAGCAGCAACAGCAGCAGCCGCCGGCTGGTGGAGGGGAACCGAACGCTTCTCAATCGGCCGACGCCGCGGCATCTGCGCAGAACGCTCCAAGCTTTCGAAGGTGGGCGGCAATGCGATTCTGCCACTTTTGATGCCATCCCTTGCTGACTTTTGGGGCAAACAATAGGCAGCGTGCATCTAGGGCATGTGAGGTAAGTTCGAGTCCTGCAAATCTTTTTATAGAGCTCGGTATCTCTGGTTTTTTATTCTGGGGCGCCCAGCTGCCTCTATGTAGAGATCCCGCTGCCTTTCCCTCTTGCTTGTGCCTCGGCACCTCGGTTCCCTCCACTGTCGTTTTCTGCTTGCTTCGGTCGCATCGCGATCGCATCATTCCTGCATAGCCAAGCTGACTTGTAAATGTCCTCATAGACTTGCCATGCCAGGAAGGTATGAAACATTCCATCGCATTGCCTTTTGCTTCAAAAGTCGTGCCCGAGACTCCCCCAAACGATGCCATCTCTGCCCCCCGCGTCCGTCCGTGACCCGCGACGCCAGCTTGCGCACGTGCAGCTGTGGCCGATCTTCACGAGCAACTTTGGGTCAACCTCGATAATGGTGTCTCGAGTGGTGTGGTGTGATTCGATCCCATCGTATTCGGATCTCTATATAACGAAATATATGCGATGGAGACGGTCCACTGCATGCAAGAGCACATCATTGTCGCCAGGCCCAAAGCATTGGCTGAAGGCATATTTGTGCTGCACTTCACGCAATGACGGGGGAGAGACTCAACAGCTTCTGTGTCGTGTCAACAAAGTGCTTGCGATCAGCTTCGTCTGCTGATCAAGCATTCTGCTATACAAATGCACATACCCTCGGGTTCACACACTGGGCCGAGAAATGCGGACCACCACTTAGATGCCATTCACGCTTGCTGCCTTGGGAGAATGGTCATGTTAACACGATCGCCGTGACAGGTTAGATGCGATGCTGCAAGTCTGGGTGTACCATGTGAGTAAACCCAATTGATCCGCGTTCTCATAGCCCAGGCCATCTTCGCCAAATTCGCAAGTGGGCCAGCTGGCTAAGACGACACCTGTAGGCACAAACTGCGTCGCTTTCCAGATAGAATGCAAGATTCCCGCCCCCAAGAGGAAAAAGCCCAGCGGGCCTGGTGGCAGAGACTCGGATAGGTGCGTCTATCTAGGTTAATCCAATCCGGTCATGTATGCAGCTAATCCAAGCGACTCAGTGAACGCGGCGATGTCACCGAAGATCGATCACCCGTGACTGGCGGCCAGTCGACGACTTTTCAAGCCAGACCGACTGTATATCACTCTTCGGAAGGGACCCCAGCAACCACATTAACAGAAGCCCAGGCTAGGAAAGAAGAAGTTGATAATAGCACTTTCGTCGACCTTGTTATGAAACCGAAATTCACGAGAGCACCAATTACCGAAGCTGGTCGGGTTGCCTTTCTCGGAGAGTCATCCAATCTGACCTTGTTGGTTCACGATCGCCAAGGATCCTCGGACGTTGTCCATTACCCACTACCAGATAATGTGAGAGGGTCGAGAGCACGTCTCACTGAGCTGGACAATATCGAAATCGATATTCTCCATCAAAGGGGAGCCTTCCTGCTCCCGCCCAGGGCGCTGTGCGACGAGCTGATCGAGGCATATTTTCGCTGGGTCCATCCCATAGTGCCTGTGGTCAATAGGACTCGGTTCATGAAGCAGTACAGAGATTCGAAGAACCCGCCCTCGCTGCTACTACTACAAGCTATACTCCTGGCCGGGTCGCGAGTCTGCACCAACCCTCAGCTTATGGATGCTAATGGCTCGACCACTCCGGCGGCTTTGACCTTCTACAAGAGGGCAAAGGCACTATACGATGCCAATTACGAGGACGACAGAGTCACTATTGTCCAGTCTTTGATCTTGATGGGCTGGTACTGGGAAGGTCCTGAAGATGTCACCAAAAACGTATTTTACTGGAGTCGTGTCGCAACTATTGTTGCTCAGGGCTCTGGCATGCATAGGACCGTGGAGGAGTCTCAACTCAGCAAGACTGACAAGCGGCTCTGGAAGCGCATCTGGTGGGTGCTGTTCACTCGTGATCGGTCTGTTGCTGTCGCTCTAGGTCGTCCAGTGCATATAAATCTCGACGACGCAGACGTGGAGATGCTTACGGAGGACGACTTCATTGAGGACGAAGGCGACTACCCCAGCCCATACCCACCAGATCCAATTCACGTACAATTCTTCCTGCAGTACGTCAAACTGTGCGAGATCATGGGCTTGGTGCTCTCGCAGCAGTACTCTGTCGCGTCCAAAGGCCGGCAACGCAACGCCATTGATCTCACACACAGCGACATGACCTTGGCAGACTGGCTGCAAAACTGTCCGAAGAACGTGTATTGGGAGATGCCGCGGCATCACTTCTGGAGTGCACTCCTCCATGCCAACTACTACACGACGCTCTGTCTCCTGCACCGGGCTCACATGCCGCCCAACACCCACTATGCCAGCAAATTCCCAGACGATTCATCGTACCCGTCGAGGAATATTGCGTTCCAGGCTGCTGGAATGATCACATCAATCATCGAGAATCTTTCTGCCCATGATGAGCTCCGATACTGCCCGGCTTTTATCAACTACAGTCTGTTTTCGGCCCTGATCATGCACGTCTATCAGATGCGATCGCCGGTTCCTTCGATACAGCAAGTCACGCATGATAGAATCCGCACCTGTATGGCTGCTCTCAAGGATGTCTCAAAGGTTTGGCTCGTCGGCAAAATGGTATACACCTTGTTTGAAGCTATTCTTGGCAACAGGACCTACGAAGAGAGGCTGCAAAAGGCTGCTGGAAAGAGGCATCACAAGAAGGTGCAACAGACCATGGCTCAGTTGGAACAACACCAGCAAGCACAGCTGAGGGAGCAGAGGGAGCAGCAGAGACCACAAGAGGCCGCTAAGAGGAAATACGACGAGATGGCGATCGACTTTAGTGTCAACACCCCAACGCCGCAAGAATCATACGAAAGATCACGGCCGCAGACGCCCGCTCACACGAGGAGCGAGCACAGCCATCCACAGATGGGCCCGCCTGGCGTGACGTCGCCACACGCTCGGGCTGGTGATACTTTCATGGGTGGCAGCAATAGCCGGCCACACACGAGACCAGCAACGCCATTCAACCCATCATTCTCGGTCCCAGCGACGCCCCCTGACCTATATCTAGTCACCAGAAACTCGCCAAACTTGTCACAGGCAATCTGGGAGAATTTCCAGCCAGATCAGTTGTTCCCGGAAAATACAATCGTCCCACAGTTTCCTCAAATGTCGCCATCCCAAGGCAACCAGGGTCTGGATCCGAACCTGATGGCACAGTTCCAGAACATGCCTCCCGGAAATGCGCAGATGCAGAACCCGGCTGCTCAACATTTCCAACAGCAACGTGCTCCGCCCGGTTCCAACCAAAACAACAGAGGACAGAGTGGAAGCCCACATCAACAGCACAATAACAATCTACTCAATCCTAACATGGTTCATTTTGGAGCTCCAGGGAGTAATTTGTGGCAAGGGCAGGGTGTCGATGGTATGCCGGACGGGTTGAGTCCCAGTGATAGCTGGAGTACCGGTTCCGCGGCTGGTCAGCCAGTACCCGCTACACTGAACGTCGAGGATTGGTATGTGATCCGTGGCCATCTTTTTATGACTTGCTCATTCTGACTCTTGCAGGTTCCAATTCTTTGGTATAAACGGAAATGATGTAAACTTGGCGAACCTGGACATGGGCTTGGGGACAAATGCATGAACCAACAACACGAACGGGGCTTCATCAGTTCGGCACGGAAAATACTATATGCATCAGTGATGGTTTGGCTAGGCGCAAGGCTGGTTTGATTCAGGAAGCATTTCAACTGCGTTTGTGGTCGATTATCCAGTGGCTATCAATCTGAGCTGATGGGTGACCTAGTGCAGAGCAGATCACCCGACAAGAAGCCTTTGGCGTCGCCTTGGAGTCGACTGAACCATCTCATGGTCCTGTGGATGGCAGCGCAATAATTGAGATTGGGATTCCAGACACTCTGTCGCTGTGGATGACGTGAGATTTGTTGGCCTCGTCTGCAACCCTTGATTCTTGCAAACGAGGACAACGATAACTCGAAAGGCTGCAGGGCTACCTGAATATGATCATACATGCATACATGCGAGTTACATGATTGCCAAATTGTGGGCCTGATGCATGTACAAGGCCTTTCGTGGCATTTTTGTGAATTTCTTATTTCTGTATGTGTTGTTGATCGGACCATGATCATGTACAACCGGACACGACCGGTATGTACAATACACCTTGTACAATACACCTTGTACAATACACCTTGTACAATACACCTTGTACAATACACCTTGTAGGGAACTCGGGTGAACAGCAGCTACCGCGTAGAGAGATATGCAATCATACAAGATCAATCGTTGTGATCATAATCTCTTGCCAAAGTCGGGTTCAAGACCGGGTCTCGAGTATTGAACACTACGGATAGAAGTGTATAGGTAGTATTGGTCATCCAGCCGCTAATGATGGAATCTAACGGAATCTGGGCGGCAAAGAGAGGATTGGTTCCTGGGTCCCATCCCCATCTCCATCCCCATCCATTGATTCCGGGGGACCTTTTTCGAGCCAGGTCCAGCCTCCAGCGTCCAGCCTCTCCCGGCGCTGATGCAGGATACCTACATAGGAAGATAGAGTTAGCGTCTACAGGGGACCCTCCCCTGTGATTCTGGTACTCTCCCTGTCACCGGTGACCACTACCTGACGATTTGCCCCGCACCAAACGCAAAACGTCCCCCAAAGCTGGTGGGGCGGCGGGCACTTGGGAGCTTAGGAGCCTTGAGCCCAGGTGGTTACGTACCTCTTCTACGCATTGCCTCAGCCAAAATAGTAACACCCCTTCATGCTTTCATCGTTTGTCCTTCCAACAACTTATCGCCGTGGCTAAAACCCGCGACGATAATTTTTCTTGACGCCTTCCACGACCAATAGTCGTTTCCCTAATACTTCTTCAAGCCGGTACAGATATCGGCGACAGAGGACAAGCAACACTTCGACAAACAACCTCCAAACCTCCCAGGCAGCTGTAGCGCATAATCGCCAAAATGTAAGCCTCCCGAAGCTCCGACAGGCAGCCTTAAGATTTTGTATCATGTCACGGGCTCACACATGTCATCTTCTCTCCAAACAGGCGTATCACACTCACTGTGTCCAACCCCGAGCTCGAGGGAGAGGACCTCCGCCTCGTCACCCTCGAGGTGTTCCCCGAGATGACCATTGAGGCCCTGCGCAGCTCCATCGAGGCCGAGGGCATCCCCGAGCCCACACAGCACATTTACCACAACGGTCAGCTTGTCACAGACAAGTCCAAGACCATCCAGCAGCTGGGCATCACGGACGGCGACATGCTCGCACTACATATCCGCGACATGCGGGGTAGCGCAGGTCTCGCCGGCGCGCAGGACACCCAGAGACAGCAACAGTCGAACCCTGTCGACATAAGCCAGGACCCCGAGCTCATCCGCTTGCAAGTTCTGGGCGACCCGAACCTGCGCTCCGAACTCCAGCGTACCACGCCTGGCCTGGCTGCTGTGCTAGATGACCCGCGCCGGTTCAACCAGCTGTTCCGCGAGCTTAGTGAGCAACAGGAGCAGGCACGCCTCTCCAGAATGCGTGAGATTGAGCAGCTCAACAACGATGAGTTCAACCCCGAGGCTCAGTCACGGATCGAGGAGATCATCCGCCAGCAGAATGTCACCGAGAACCTCCAGAACGCTATGGAGTACAACCCAGAGTGTAAGTGGCCCAGGAGTAGTGAGGTTTCGCTACCAGATGAAAGACATGAAAGACACTGACATAGGGAAACAGCATTTGGTCGCGTGCACATGCTCTACGTTGATGTTAAGGTCAATGGCGTCAAGGTAAAGGCACTCGTTGATTCAGGTGCCCAGGCCACTATAATGTCCCCGTCCTGTGCCGAGTCCTGCCACATAATGCACCTGGTTGATAAGCGCTTCGCCGGTGTAGCACGAGGAGTGGGCACGGCTGCAATCATTGGAAGAGTGCACTACACCACGCTCCAACTAGGCTCGATACACCTGCCCGCAGCTTTCACCGTCATGGAGGGCAAGTCCGTCGACCTGCTGCTGGGACTGGACATTCTCAAGGGCCACCAGGCAACAATCGATCTTGCCCGTAACAAGCTCATCATCCAGGGTCAGGAGGTGGACTTCTTGGGTGAGGCAGATGTCCCCAAGGAAACCGAGGAGGCCGTCAATGAGGAGCCCACCGTCCAAGGTCCCGGCGGTACCACCATTGGTACTCGTTCTGGTGCCGTCACAGCATCTGGCGCATCGGCACCCGCCCACCCGGTTCCAGCAGCAAACCAGAGCCATGCTTCAATCATGTCTCCGCAAGCTACCGCAAGATCCGGTGCTGGTGTTGCTTCGCGTCCTGCGCCCCAACAGGCCGCTACTACATTCCCCGAGCCTGACATCCAGACATTGATGGATCTGGGTGCCACTCGAGAGCGAGCCATCCAAGCTTTGCAATTCACCGGCGGCAATGTTGAGTTTGCTGCCAATGTCATTTTCCAGGAGATGTGATTCTTGTCTACCAGCGGCATGTGTTTACGACGCATAAGCTCGTGCTATAGGATGGGAATCGGAGACCAAGTCCATGGTCCATGGTTGACGCCAAGAGGGTACAATATGGCGGAGTTTCTGGCATCAAACTGGGCTGAGCTATAAATGGGGTGTCTTACTCGCTGCACATACATGCGTGATGTTACAAAGATCTTTCAGAAGGGAAGATTCGGCACGATGTAAGTCAAGATGCAAGAAGGCACTGGCTTGGAATATGGTCAAGTTTTGTGCATTGTTGGTTGGAGCGCTAAGGAATTGACACGGCGTTTCAAGATCAATTAGATAGCGAGACCGCGTCCCAAAAATACATTGGACTGTACATTACTTGTGTCTTTTTCATCTGTTCACACTTTTGTTTGCCCCGTATACCACGACCTCGCAACACCATAAACGCCAAGAAATGTGTCAAGTATCCCCTTTCCAGCCAGAGGGTTACCTGATCTTGTACACACAGGGCTTCAAAATGCTGCTCTCGTCCACCGCGCTGGAATCTTTCGCGTCAATGAACTTGGCGGAGCCCTTTTTGGCTCCGCCGCGGGCCGGTTGCTCCTTGTCAGCGACCACGTTCTTGCCCACGACTGGGGCGGCGGCCTTGATAAAGTTCATCTTGACAAACATCTTGTTGCTCATGTCGACGGCGTCCCGGCCGCCCTGGGCTTGCAGCAGGAACCCGCGCTTCCGGAGGGCCTCGATAAAGGCCGAGACGTCGGTCTCCTGCCTCCTGGCCTCGGCGCCGTCGACCTCGACGGCCAGGGCCTCGTCGTGGTCCTCGGCGTCGACCTTGCCGCCCTTCTTGCCGGCCTGCTGCTTCTTGCGCAGGTTGCCGACGCTGTGGACGACGGGCTTGCCCTTTTTGGCAGCGGCTGAGGCGGGCACGGTGAAGCGCGACTTGATCTCGGCGATCCACAGCTCGCCCTTCCAGTGCAGGATGCGGTACGCCTCGTCGATGAAGGCCGGCCAGTTGGTGCCCATGAGGGCGAGGCAGAAGATGACGACGTTGACGCTGCCGTCCTCGAGCGGCAGGTTGGCGATATCGGCGCGCGTCACCAGCGGGCTCGGGCTCTGCAGGTCGTACGACAGGATCTTGAGGTTGAGCTTCTTGCTGTCGGCCTGCAGCGTCTCGGCCAGCTTGGCGTCGCCGCAGCCCAGGTCGGCGATGGTGCAGGTGCGCTCGGTCCGCAGCAGGGGGCCCAGCGCGGAGGACGAGGACGTAGAGGAGGGCTTGCCCTTGCTGTCGCGGGGCGCCTGGCGCTGCCGGCCCCGCGCCTTGATGTCGGCAATGTACCCGTCGACCGGGTTCTCGGGCCACACGTTGACCTGGCGCCGGAAGCCCTCGTGGTACTCCTGGAACATCTCGGGCGACTCCTCGAACAGGTCAAAGGCCTCGGCCGACGGCCGCGTGTACAGCGTCTCGTTGAGGTGGCGGAACCGCGCCGATATCAGCTTCTCCCGCATCGAGGCCTGCAAGGGCGTGAGCTTGGGCGGCGCCGGCACTGGAGCCGCGGCCGCGACGACCGGTGCCGCCGGCTTGCTGGCGTCCTTTTTCGTGTCTGACGGTTGTTGCTCATCGTGATCTTCGGTTTGGTCTCCCTTGGACTTTCTCTTCTTCTTCTTGTCCTTCTTGCTCTCCTTCACGTCATCCTTGGGGGCAGAGTCAGACGCCGCGGCAGCAGTATCCTTTGCGCTCTTGGCTGCCCCGTCCTTTGGTGCCTTTGCCGCGTCCTCGACGGCCTGCTGAGCACCACCCTCGGCCTGCTGCTTCTCCAGGGCGGCCGCCTTGTTGGCCCGCTTCTTCTCCTTCCGGGACATGGCCGGGGGGCCGGACTCCAGCCTGGGCTTCTTCCCCGACTTGCCCTCGATGACGCTCTCCCACAGGCCGGCGACGTTGTCCGCGGTCACGTTGGACGGGCCGGACTGCCTCTTCCTCTTGTTGTTGTTGTTCTGGTCCGAGGACGACGACTTGTCTCCTCCTCCTCCTGCTGCTCCGCCCTTCTTGCCGTCCTTGGCCCCTTCGGCCTGCAGGCTGGCCGCCGAGACGGACCACCCAGGTACGGAGAACATTTTTATCTCGTCTCTTTTGTTTTCAAGACTTGATTGACGATGTAAATGCCTATGAGACCCAAATCGGTGATACGATAGCGGTGAGATTACCAGCGAACACAAGCTGGTCGAGAGTAATTAAAGCTTCCCTTGGCTTTCAGTGATGTTGATATCTTGGTGAAAAAGAATATCATCAGAAAAAAAGGCACTGGCAATTTGAATTTTTTAGTGGGTCCTTTCTGAAATCCAGCTGCTGGGATGCGGCTTTCAGCAGTCGCAATGTGGGGTTGGTCCCAAGCTCCATTGATCTGCCCCTCCATGAAGAGGATATACTCCTTCGCCTACTAAACTCCAGTTACCTTCTAACTTCTAACAACATGTCGATCTTGACGATAGGTTTTTTCTATACCTGCCTTCAAGTTACATGTCTCGCATACATCAGTCCGACACTTACATCGGTTTGAGAAAGGCAACGTGCAGAAATAATATTTGGGCACGAGGAATATCGGTAGCCAAAATTTGCAGGCAGTTTCGATGCAGCTAGCCACTGTATGAGACATGACTCTTCCGAAATCGAGGATCTTATCAAGCCACGAGTGTTGACCAGTGAAGACCGGGACCAAGTGGCTCTGAAACACGAGGTCTTGGTTGATGGATTCTCCATGAGTATGACGAGCAACGAGAGAGGGAGTAAAAAGCTCCCAGGAGGTACAGATTTCTACCCAAGGGTCGGTAGGGTACGAATGCCTTGGTAGGCAACTGGATAAGTACTGCAAATTATAAATTTATCGCAAAACTCATGTAAAAGGTGATCTTGTCAAAACCTCCCAATATGAGAAACTCTGGCTTCGTGCATGCTCGGCAAGCATAGAATTGTTCCATACCTACCTACTCATGTGGCTCTCCAGGACTTGGTGTGATGCGAAGTGCGTCCTACAACAGTGTTGTAAGCGTGGCACAATTCCCATCACCTCGCCACTCTGTTGCGTCTCATGAGATGGATTTGAGCTTCGGCTATTTCTACTATCGTGGCCGGCTCTCTCGAGAACCGATTCCAATGTAAAGGAGCCCTATGCTCTACCAAAGTCAATTCTTATGATTCTTCCATGCGTACAAAGGTGGGACCAGAGCAAAGCATTCTTCTATCCAATTTATCGATCATCAAGATGGAATGCTACACATGCAGACACCCACCTGCCCGCTCATCAGCATATTGTGTAAGAGTCGGTACTCTGTACGCTGGGGACATTCTACTGATGGCCCAACAACAGTCCAAATCCGCATCGGACAGGTATCCACACAAAGCTGCGGGTAGTCTGGCAAGCCGCAAGTCCGAAGATTGATTGATTTCTCTCACAGAAAGACAAGATCCTGCAGCCGTACAGTACCTCGAGAGAGGCATGATCAAAGGGAGGACGCCCAAGAATGATGTCCTGGGCCGGGTTGAAAAACGACCATTACCACCCTACTATTATTATAACTTTCCATCATCACGTAGGCAAGTCGCTTGACTTGGTACCTTGTCTCGCTTGTAATCATCTACCGAACCACAGACGTCAACGCCCGGTAGTCGCAGAACGTTGAGCGACAAGTGTGCGCCGCCAGCTCCTAATGCACCGCCTAGACTACGCCAATGCTACCGGCAGGCATGGGGCCGAAATATAGCTTAACTTAGTATTTATATATACCCAAGGTATTGGTGGTGAATTTTTCTTACTACAAGCTGTATATCTACGCACTGCGAGGTACTAGACTAACCTAGGTACAAAATTACCATCCTGACTTGACCCTCAGCTTGCGAGCTGAAAAACGCGACAACGGACCCCTGATCCGCTGACAAACCTTAATGCCCCTCCGAGACTCCGAATTCGTTCTTAAAAAAGAACCCCCCAGTTCAACACATGGTCGCCGGGGGGGGAGTATCGTCAGGGTACATGTGTGCAAATCTGCCTGCTTGGGTCCAGTAGGGTAAATGAGTCAATGGATGTATTCCTCCAATTCATCGAGTCGTCGATGACGGCCGCTAAGGTAACGAGCCGAACATGATCCAAGCCATCTTTCAGCAGCGCTCCCGAAATCCCTGACAGATGATTGCAACCCTCTCAAGGCCATTCGCCCATCGCCATATCTAGGTATTTAGTATACACTGCTGGGGAGCAGGCCACTTGCCTTCCTGCATACATACTCCGTACTGTATGTACGCAGCCAGGTGGTAGATTGAGTGTCGATCACGACCGCAAGGAGGCTCAACATCTTTGATTCACATCAGGATTCCACATTACCATCAGCACTACCACTCAAGACTCCTCGATACAGAGTGTGTCTATAGCATCTTCCGTCGCTACCTACATCGCCCACACCTTCCGACGAGAACAAGACCAGGACACTGCTTCACTTATCTCAATAATTGGTAATATTCCCACGCACACTGCCGACTTGGGTAAGGCCCCCGCCGGTGGTGCTAGGCAGGCTAATCCTCCATGGGTGCGTATCCCCGGCACAGTACAAGGAACATCCGGCCGTATCTTCAACTCCTCCATTGCTCTGGTCTGCATGGGGAAAACTAAACGTCCTCTGCTGCCAACTGAGCCCCTTGCTTGTCAATCTTGAGCACGCAGAAAGCTGTCTTTCTGATCCAAACTCCCAACTTCTTGTCGGACAACGGAGAGCTAAAGAGGTACCGCGCAGTCCAGTGACACCAGCTTGTTTCAAGAAGCCGGAGACACCAGTATACTATCGATTGGTGCATATTCATCTTGCTCTGATCGTCTTTCGGTATTTTGGCCGACCTTCCGTGTCTCTCTAAAGCTGTACAATAGTACGACGACGGAGATTATTCCTCTGTCTCGCTTCGTTGCGCCTGCCCGAGCACCGAGCATCCATCGAGTGAGCACTGAATCACGCACCATCGTCCGTTGTCACTGTTGTTCTGACAGTCCTCGAGGCGTGGCTACACTGATCTCAGCAACTTGCCAGCAGTAAGCGAGGTTCGAGTTTCTCATCTCGACAGGAACCACCCTCCTGGTGCGCCTGTACGTGGGCTTGGCAGTTATCCAATCTGCAATAGGCCTATGGCCCAGGGCCGTTCGGCGGGAGATAGGTGAGGCCTGAAGTCTTTGATCAGGCCAGGCCGAAACCTGGCGTCGAGATCACGAGGATGGACGACTCCCCAGACTCACCGCCACAGCTCCCTTCGTCCTCGTCAAATAATCACCCCGAGGATACTTCGCCGACTAGGGACAAGCCTGAAGATGACCCAGCGGCCAAGAAATCAAACAAGGCAAAGAAGAGAACCAAGACGGGCTGTCTAAGTACGTATAAAGTGTTCTCTCCATTCCCAGCTTGCATCCATCCGCTCTTGTTGCGACTGAGAGAGTCTGACCCCGTTCATCATCAGCTTGCCGAAAGCGGCGAATCAAATGTGATGAAGCGAGGCCGACTTGCGGCAACTGCCAGAAGTCCAAGAGGCACTGCGAGGGCTACAACCAACGGGTCATATTCAAAGATCCCCTCGGTGCCTTTGGTGCCTTTGGACCTCTCGCCTACCCCCAGCCTTCCCCTGAAGCCCTCATCAGGGAGCAGCAGCTATCGGCAGCACAGCAGAAGTCTTCGTCTCAGTCTCTCCAGATAATAGCACCGAAGCCCCCTTCGCCCTCATACTACCCTGGGGTCGTGCCGCAATTTGGTACAGCTTACCATAACCAGTTTCCAACCGGCGCTCCACCCTCTTTGAATCCGACCACGGCTCCGGGTGGACTACAACCACCTCCGGGTGGACTACAACCACCTCCGGGATCCATATACAATTTCTACGCGCCGGGCACTGTTGGCCATTTCCCCGAAACCCAATGGAGACAGGAGCAACCGCAACAGCAGCATCAGCAGCCTCCTCCTCCTACCCAGCCGCTGCCGCCGCCACAACCACCGCTGGCGAATATAATACCTGCTGATCCGCAGCTCATTCTGCAACACTATCAGCCAAGCAACGACCGGTTCATCGGTCAAGGTACTAGTCAAGAAGTTCCTCAACAGCCGCAAGGTTATGGATTGGAGCCTGCCGAGAATCTCTACAGACATGATGGCGCCGGGTTGCAGCAGCCGGTGGCAGCCGTTTGGGCAGACATGGATGCTGAAGAATATGAAGATGAGAGCGACATGGAAGAGTCCGATGACGATGACATGATTGTTGAAACCCGCCAGGTTCAGCTCAACTCGATAGTCTCGCAAAAGCTCAACGACCGCTTCGGCTACCCCGGAATTCAACCTAGGACATTTGCAGTCCATCCGAACCACGCCATGGCGACCTATGAGCCATCGCCAGCCAACTCTCCTCTGAACGACAAACAGATCGCTGCCGTGTTCTGGCACTTTGTCAATGTGACCGGGCCTGCCATATCCATGTACGAGAGGCATCCCTCTGATGGGACTTCGTACCTCGCGGGTCCTGCCGTCAAGGCCCGGCAACATATATGGACATGTAAGTATCGACACCTCTGGATCGTACTGCTATAGTACGTACTGATTTGTCTTCTAGACACACTTCCCGTCTTATCTTTGACACACCCAGCTTTACTGCAGGCCATATTAGCCATAGGAAGTCTGCAGATTGCCAAGTTGAAGCTTGTGCCGCCGACTGCCTCGCTCAAGCACTACCATTTGTCTCTGCGACGAATTGCTCGTAATGTGGGCCGCGTCTCCAAGAAGACACAACCGTCCAACCTGGCAGCCATTCTTCTATTGGCGTTCTACGAAGTTTGGAGCTCAGATCACGGCAAGTGGTGCAAGCATCTTCTCGGCGGCCGCTGGATTATCAAGGATATCCCGTACCCAGACATGAGCAGGAAGGTCATGGACATCAAGCGACGGCTTCGCAAGCAGAAGATCATAGCTGCGCAGTCCAGATCGCAACAGGCACAGCTTGTAGACGATCAGGGCCCGTTCAGCACCTTCGGCGTATATGATCATCTCTTTGATCAACAACCTGACCCTTTGCAAGGCCAGATGGACCCCCTCTACCATGATTGGGATCTCATCGATGTGCCGCTGCTCAACGCCATCACTGGCAAAAGCATCGATATCGACGCGCTTGGTTTTGTCCCGCCGGAGCAAAGCAGATACCCGCGAAGCCCTGGCAAGCTCACCGAGAAGGACATCGACCACTACGAGACGCTGAGCGATCTGTACTGGTGGTACTGCAAAATGGACGTCTACCAGAGCGTTCTTGGTGGAACGAGATTATTGTAAGTGATTATATTCCCAAAGAGGTATTGCTCGAAATGTTTGCTGATACGATAGTAGCATGAACTACGATCTCTGGACCCAATGTCCACCCAGAGCTCCGATAGGCCGCGTTGATGCAATGTGAGGCACACATGTTTCCAGACAGATGAGCTTCTAGCTAACATGATGTAGCTACGGTACTTACGATCATCTGATACTGGTGCTTGGTCGCTTGACCGAATACCAGTCTCGCGACCTTGGTCGAAAGAGGCGCTTCTTCAAGGCCAGAGGCACATTCGGTCCAACGGGAGCGCCGCCGGGCACTTTCCCGGGCATGATGCCGGCTTCTGAAAAGGTACAACATCCTATGGGCTTCAGCCCTCCGAGGGACGATCCCAACTCTCCCGGATCCAGCTCAGACGAGGAAGACCTGGACCAGCTCACCGGCAAGGCCCATCAAGACTGGGCCGGCATCCAGGCGGCCTTCGAGGCCTTCCGCAGCCATCTCGGCCCCGACTTTGAGCCTCTGGACTCGGACCTGCACCCCCTCTCCATGACGCCCTTTGGCCCGGCTCTGCGGTACCGCACTTTCAGCATCGCGGGCATCTGGCTGAACTACTACATGGGCATGATCATCCTGCACCGGTCGCACCCGCAGATGCCCCCGGTCGCCATGATGGCCGGGCCGATGAGCGCGCAGCAGACCATGGGCTACGCCCTCAAGATTGCCCAGATCGCCCATGGCCTGGAGGAGAACGTCGGCGCCCTGAGCGAGGTCAGCACCGTCGTGAGTGCGGCCTTTATCGAGAGCGCGTTCTGTCTGTTTGTCGCCGGTATTCAGGTACGTGTGAAAACAAATCTCCTATGCCCATTCCATACCCCCTAGGACTCCTGTGATGTTCTCCAGAATGAATGTTCCTCAGTTGCTGACTCTGTCCGATCAAACACAGTACCAATCCACCGAGCAGCGCGTCTGGCTCATCCGCTACCTCAACGACATCACGCGTCTGACGGGCTGGGAGTCGGGGCGCGAGATCGCCAACGGCCTGGAGAACGCGTGGTGGCGCGCGGCGTCGGCCGGCCGGGGCCCGCCGTGGACGCGCACGTTTGACATCGAGGCCGACCTGCTGTTGAGCGCCGAAGGCGAGAGCGGCGGCAGCAGCAGGCGCCCGCGCGCCCGGTCCCCGCGCCGCCTGGCCAAGCGCATCCAGGAAATCGACGACGAGCAGACGTGGGTCGTGGCCAAGGAGGACAAGGCGACGTATGCTCTGGGCCTACTCGGTGTACAGGAGGATCTCGAGAAGCTCGACCTGGACAGCGCCGAGAAGGAGGGTAGCTAGTGAGGATAGATAGACAACTTGACACGAAGGTTTGACCTACGGAGCAGACAGTCCCTGTAAGACGACCAGGTTTGGATATCGAGCAAAGTAGTACGGCAGCTGGGGAAAAAGGAGTCTCCGAGAGATGTTGAAACGAAAAACTGATTTTGATCACTTATACTTCATTGTTCGGGTATTTGTTTCTATGGCACCAAAACGGGGCTCTGTGGCCGCAGCGTATACAACGAAGGGAGGCGAATTTGATAGCACTGATTTCAGAGCATCATAGAGCAACATGTCCTCCTCGGTGTTGAAACTACCTTGGCTACTTGTCGTGCAGGTCAGTACGTGAATGACAGTCGCCTCGAACGAATGGCCGTTCTGGCTCAACAGATCCGCGCAGGCAGGGCATCAAAAAAAGTCTTTACATTTCTCATGTCGCAGCTCTATCATCTGGCGTACCTACCAGTCTGTACGGCAAAGGTCATGAAGCCGGTCGTGAAATGATGCTTAAGTCATAGGCATTGCAGTTGATTTAGTTTGCGGGGAGCCTCTCGACCACAGCGGCCATTTCCTCGTCCGTGTATATTCTGAAGCCCTTCTCCTTGGTAACGCTCGCCAGCTGTACGTTCTTCGAATCCAGCTTCTCCTCCATGACTTGCTTCAGTGTCTTGAGAACCAACGTCTCGGCGTCTGTGATGGTGAGGGACTAAGGGTTGTTCGGATTAGTTTATGCTCTTCGTAGACATGTGCACACCGTATGGCAATTTCCAATTCGGGCAGAGAACTCACCTTGTGGTACTCGTTCTGCAGCTCTGCCTGGGCACCCTCGCTTCCGCTGCCAATGGCCTTTGCGTCGTAGCGGTAAAAGGTACCGCTGGGCTCGGCGTGGTAGAGCTGGGGGCCGTCCTCGTCGTAGCCGGCGATGAGCAGGGCGACGCCAAAGGGCCTGCTCATGATGCTCTCCTCGCCGTCGGCGCTCTCGCCGAAGCGCAGGGCCAGGTCGCAGATGGCCTGGGTGCAGCTCTCGACGCGCAGGGGCTCGTTGAAGTTGAAGGCGTGGGACTGGGACTCGACGCGGGCGTGCTCGACCATGCTGCGGGCGTCGGCCTGCAGGCCCGACATGGCGCAGCCAATGTGGCGGTCGATCTCGACAATCTTCTCGACCGACGACGTCTCGAGCAGCGTCGACGTCACGCGCTTCTCGACGCCCAGCACGACGCCCTCCGACGTTGCGACGCCGATGGCCGTCGAGCCCAGCTTGATGGCCTCGAGACTGTATTCGACCTGGAAGAGACGGCCTTCGGGGGAGAAGGTGCTGAGAGGAAGGGACAATGGTCAGTTCACATTGTTTCGTCAAGACGAGGGAGAGGAGAGCTCGGAAAGCCGTGGACGTACTTGATACCCCGATCTGTTTGCCAATTGTGTTAGCCAGCTGTACCGAGCATACCATGATGGCTTGTCAACGTACCGTATTCAGATCTTGCCATAAACATCTTGGCGGTGTTGTGGGGGTTGTTTTCTAGAAAACTAGTTGTAACGGAGGAATGTCGAAGCTGGAAATGAGCGTCGTGGTTGGTTTGGTCGTGGTTTGTTCTCGTCCCCAGGTAGTAAGAGCGGAAGGCTGAGGTCGGATGTGCTTGGAGCTATGATGATGGTACGTACAATTGGCCAAGCTCAAGGCTGCTGCAGCGTTGACGAAGCTCCTTGCTTGGAGGGCGCTGGACTGGCGTTGTCAGGCACTTGGAGCATGGACCATGCAATGAGCTCAGCTCCGCTTACTTCAGGCGTCTTAGGTACAAAGTACTACGTAATTCGTGCAGGGTAGGTACATTACTGACTGCCTGAGGGGTGTTCGTTCTTACTGCCAATAGCGCTGGCGGCCCCCGACTTTGTAGCGGATCTAGGGGGGTCGAGCTGGCAGCTCCAGTACCTAACCTTTCACTACAGCGCTGCCTTCTTTACCTGACTTGGGGAACCGGCCATGGATTGGACTGGTTAGACGCGACTCACCCACCCACTTCGACGCGCTTCACATGCAGGTCCCATCAATGCGACTGGTGTGAGGCGGCCCAATTCTGGTCAAGAAGAAAAAAAGGGCGACAAAACAGAGGAATTGGCTCAGGTTTTATGCTCCCGCCGCGACTGTAGTCATCCTCGCCCCGGCTAGACATTTCCAATGTCGCCGCACCGTCGCCATGTCGTCCAGGCTCTTCAACAACCCAGAACGACGCACCAATGGAACCGCCGATAATGCAACGGACGCTCCCACCTCCAAGCCCCGCATGACGTCCGGACAGAGCTTCAAGGGGGAATTCCACGGTTCGCGGAGCATCGACTCGCCCCAGTCCGGCTACAGCAGCAATGCCACGAACACGGCGCACAAGCGAAGTGCCTCGGGGAACCCTCGCTCGCGGAGCAGGGCCGCTACCAACACGGAAGAGCGCAGGACCGAGAAGGTGACCGTCACGACCAGGGAGAAGCTGGTCTCGCGCAACAGGAGCCCCGAGAGGCGCGCCGCCAGGGACAACGCGCCGCCTGAGAAATGGAGGCCCAAGGAGTCTGTCCGGCCCAAGACGGCCGACGGCAAGCAGAAGGAGCCTTCGTTCGAGTCGCCCACGAAACCATGGGATCCCACCGCCTCCCTGGCACCGCACACGTCGGCCCCCTTGGCAAACCGCATCGTGATCCCTCCTCTGGCCTCGGATATGCCCGCCTCCTTGCAGCCGCAACCTCTGCACGAGATGTCTTTGGAGGCTCAGGAGGCCGCCATCATCGAGGATATGTTGTTCGTCTTCATGGGCTACGAGGGGCAGTACATACGTTTCTCCTACACCTATAAGCCAACCGAGGAACGCGATCAGCTCACTGGGCCATCTTACAAGATATTGCCCGGTCTGGACCCGAGTCTGGAAGATTTGACTCAGGGCATGTTGAAGATGGCCTCTCACTACTCTGCCTTGGAGTATTTCGTGGATGTCCAGAGCCGGGAGGAGTTTGGCGCCGTCAATCACGCACTCTGTGCAGCGATACGCAAACTTCTACAAGAATACCTCGTCATGGTCGCGCAACTGGAAACGCAATTCCTCACAAACGACACTTTTACACTGCACGTGCTCAATATTCACACGTTGCCGACAAGCCAAATCATGTCACAGCTCTACTCGTTGGCTCACGAGTTCCTGAAGCGCAATGCTCTGCTTGATGAGGAAAGCGAGGAGGATTCAGACCCAGATGACATAGAGAATATTCTGGAGAACCTTAGAAAGGGCGGCGACATAGTCCCCGGGAACGTGACGGGCAAGAAGGTGTGCAAAGGAGGTGTTGTGATTGGCCTCATCACGAAAAGATTGGAAACCATGTCTGGAGATCCGGCGGCTAGATCGTTGCTCATATCCTTGCTGCGCGACGCGACCCGGCCCTACATGTCCATGTTGAACGAGTGGCTCCATCGCGGTGGCATCAACGATCCACACTCTGAATTTCTCATCAAGGAGCAGAAGAGCATCAAGCGCGAAATACTCGACAAAGACTATACTGACGACTACTGGGAAAGGCGATATACCCTCCGCGAGCATGACATACCCCCGCAACTCCAGGGTGTCAAGGATAAGGTGCTACTTGCCGGAAAGTATCTCAACGTGGTGCGCGAGTGTGGTGGAGTCGACGTTAGCAAAGTCGCTCAAGATCTTCCGCTTACCTTCGATGATCCTCGATTCTTGGACAACGTCAACAATGCTTATGCGTATGCGAACGAATCGCTCATGAAGCTTCTCCTCACGACGCACTCTCTCCCGGATCGACTGCGGTCTCTCAAGCACTACTTCTTCCTCGACCCATCGGACTACTTTACGTACTTCCTTGAGCTAGGAGCATCCGAGTTACGAAAGCCAGTCAAGTCAGTTAACACCGTCAAGCTGCAATCTCTGCTCGACATCGTCCTGCGCCAGCCGGGTACCATTGTGTCGATGGACGCATTCAAGGAAGATGTACACATAGAAATGAATGAGGTCAGCCTCATCAAGATGTTACAGAGGGTTGTCAACATCACTGGTATGGAGCAAGGCGAGGCTCTTCAGCCCCTGAGCAACCAGCCGGTCGAAAACGACAAGAACGCCAACGGCTTCACGTCTCTACAGCTCAATTACTCCGTACCATTCCCGGTATCTCTGGTCATTAGCCGCAAGACGATTTGGCGGTACCAGGCACTCTTCAGATACCTCTTATCATTGCGGCATCTCGAATCACAACTCTCTGCCACATGGCAAACCCATAATAGCGGCGTGGCGTGGTGCCACAAATCCTCCTCAAGAAGTCTCGAGATATGGAAACGACGTGTCTGGACTCTGCGAGCACGAATGATTGTCTTTGTGCAACAGCTACTCTACTTTTGCACGCTTGAAGTGATTGAACCCAATTGGCAGTCACTGATGTCGAGGTTAAAGGCCAAGGACGGCAGTATCGATGGATCGGGTCAGCCAGACCGTACCGTGGACGAGTTGATGCAGGATCATGTAGACTTTCTGGATACTTGTCTCAAGGGCTGCATGCTCACCAACGGCAAGCTCATCAGGGTACGTGACCATCATATGCGACGTAATCCTGAGCGATATGTGCTGACCGAGACAGATTCACTCCAAACTGATGCAAACCTGCACCGTCTTTGCCACTTACACCAACTGGCTTTCCCGTGAACTTGAAAAGGCAGACCCGGATCTATCGGGCACTGTCAAGCCATCCAACATGAGTGAAAAGGAATGGACCCGGTTCCAGCAGGCCAAGTCGCAAAAGACAGCCTCTCACAATGATAGCATGTCCAACAGCCAACTACACGATGAGGAGACGAGGATTAACAATCTCTTTGAGATCATCAAGAAGTGGGAGACCAACTTTAGTAGGCACCTGCAGATTTTGCTTGACGCGCTGAACCACTACGCGGCTACGGAAACCGTGGTTCTCTTGAGCTTGTGTGCACGACTGGCGACAGCAAACCAAGGCACCGAGTATGCTGGACTGAGGCATGAGGAGGACATTGTGGCGTGATGAAGAGATACTGGCTAGAATATTGTTAAAAGGCGTTCAGGCCGGAAAGGGCGGGATGACTGGCTTGGCTTCCCTAGGCCGCGAAGATACCACGACTGAATTAAAGTGCAACACATTGAAACCCATCAAAAGTGCTGAATCTGATTCAATACAGGACCAATGCTATTGGCTCTGGTCTGTAAAGTCTCATCGTACGATGTAGCCACAGAGAGACCTGGTCCTCATGCCTCGGTCATGCATACTGTGGTGCACGGGCGTACTTGAATATATATTGTCTCCCACCACAATACTATCACATACGACCATAGGTACTAGAGAACTCGGCATCCCGTCCGCTCTGCCCTAGATAAACTAGTAACCGCTGGATTAGTACTCAGGTGGGTGACCACTGGGGAATACCTGGTGTTGTATGTTTTTGCTATCTTCACTTTGTTCATGTTTTTTTGTTATGGCAGGCATTTTGGCAGGGCATTATCATATCGAGACATTTCTAGTCTCCGCAGGTGCTGTTGTTCCTGACGACGTCTTCGGCTTCAGTACTATATTTTATGAATAGTGACTCTTTTACGCTTGTAGATTATTCCGCACCCGCTGTCTGTTGGACTGAAGCTCTTGATTTGAAGACCAGAAATGGGCCATCGTGACTCGAGTTAAAACAGTCATGTATGGCAAACTCATCTGGTCTGCCTCTGTCATTTCCCTCTCCAATAGAACCCAAGGGGCCTGGCGCGGCTTCAAAATCGAAGTACCAAAGTGTCTTAGCTAGGACGAGAGAGATCTCTAGATAAGCCAATGGCTTACCAACACAGTTTCTTGGGCCGATGGAAAAACTAGCAAATGCGTCGCTCATCGTCTTTCTCGTGCTGATATCATACTTGGCCTCCTTCGATCCACCGGTACCAGCAGAGAGCCAACGATCAGGTTTGTACGCAAAAGGGTCGGGGAAGATTGTGGCGTTGTGGCTCAAGGCATAGACATTCACGCCGAATAACGTGCCCCGGGGGATAAATTGCCCGTCGATGAATAAAGGCTGTTTATCTGTAGCCACTTGTTGTCTCCAGAGATTGGCCGATATTGGAGGCGACATTCGCAAAGCCTCGTCGATGCAGGCGCGGAGGTAATGGCAGCTTGCCAACCGCGGACCATTCTGAATCTCGTCGCCATGGGAAAACGTGGATCGGATTTCATTGGCGAGGCGCGAGTAGCAGGCCGGATTCCGAGACAGGTACCAAAAAGCAGCCGTCATACCTGTTGCCACAGTATCGCCCCCGGCCGCCAGAAACACCATTGCCTCTTTCCAAACAGCGCTATCGCGTGTCTTGGCCGCTTCGCTAGGTAGCTCATGAGCAACAAAGGAGTAGAAGTCGGGCTTTTCATGTGTATCTAGCGCCAGGCGGGATTTTACCATTTTCTCCAGAAGACGTATAAATTTCTCCCGAACCGCGTAGAAGAGGTGGTCAAATATGGTATTTGTGTGCACTTTGTGGAAAGCCGGGAAATGGTGTGAGATGTTCCCGACGAAGAAACTCAGGCTTATAGATCGTGCGAAAAACTGATTTTCGTCGCTGACCTGCGTTCCAAGATCGTACCCCAGAGCAAGCTCGCCTACAATATCGATGGCGAGGTGACTCATCTTTGTCGTCATATTGACAGGCTCTTGTTTTGATCTGGAAAGTTGTCCGATAAAGACGTCGATGTGAGACTGAACAGTTGGTGCAAATAATCGAATCGACCGCTCTGAAAAGGCATGGCCAACGAGCTTTCGCTTCGCGCGATGAAGGTCTCTGTCAAGAGTATTGAACACACTATAGACTCCATTGCGCGTCAGGAGTTCGTATGTAAAAGCTTTAGTGATTCGTTCGTCATTCTCATATATGCCTATTGATGACATGTCAGCACGCGCATGAGAAGAAGCAGTAAATTCCTGACTACTTACTACTAAAAGCGGAGGCACTGTTGAAAAGGAGCCTATTCGGCGCCAGTCGTACTACAGGTCCTGCAGATGTCGTCAGTCTCATATGTCAACGGCAAGAGTGGAACGATCGGGGATTTAACCATATTTCTCATGTAGTCGAAAGACCACCAAGGGCACTTGCTTCCGAGCAGCAAGTAGACCAGCATAAGCATCAGTCAATTTTGCTGCAAGGGGCCCTGGGTAATTGCGCAGTGGATGCAATAAAAGTCGATATGAGACCACGAGAAGAATCTAGGTTAAGAATGATTAGAAGAGTCTTTTTCAATTTTTATGCACGTAACATGTCCACAGACTAATGAACTTACAATCAAAGGTAGGAAGTATGCCGCATACTGGGCTGCAATGACGAGAAATTCGACAACTGCCATATTATAAAGGTGAGTTAATGATGACGGAGCAAATCTGGACGCCCGTGATTACTTTGTCAGACGTTGGTGAGAATAGGAATATCGGAAATGATATTTCTCTCGTCGCTAGAAGCAGTGGCGGCGGGTGCTCTGTCACAGTACCAACAGTAGGACTGCAGCTCGGTTGGCAGCGGAACGGTCGTGTTTTCACTTTTCGGTACTCCAAACAATTCCAAGGTTACTGCGCAATACATCTAGGTGTACCTCGTAGTATCGAGAACATTGTATTGATAATAAAAGGCTATTATAACTCTTGAACTGTTTACTTTGTCTAGGTTGGCAAAAAAAAAAAAAAAAATGCGTTTAACAGAATACTACAGACATAGAATATATATGTAATGATGTTCCCAGACTGAAAAAAAAGTAAAAAAAAATGAGCGGGGTTCTGGTGATCCCCCTACTCGAACCCGAAGGCTCGAGATTCTACACCCTAACGTCTGGCCATGTAGGCGGGGGGTATATACCGGTCAGGCCACTCGACCAGAGAGAGAGCATCCTGCGTCAGGCGTGCCCAATCCCTGGCCTTGGAATATTAGTATAGTATTGGATATTATATGGCCTCCCTCGGGCCCTACCTAGGTAGCCATCAGTACTCGCCTGAGCTAGGCAACTACGAGCTACAGCAAAGCTCCCTGATGTCCCTCTCTGTTTCTTGCTTTAATAGCTGTCTGTAGCTACTATTCGCGCTGTACTTCCAAGAGAGCCCCCGTTTGCTTCAGAAATACCTGGTGTTGTATGTTTTTTTTTTATGTGCCATACTCCTTCAGATTCCCCCCCTTCCCCTTTTCTAAGCAGATCGTTGCAGCCAGTGTCTCTTCGATAATACAGAGTAATGAAAGAGGCTAAATTAAGGACCTACTCAGAACGATGCGAAAAAGGCGAGGCGTTCGACCTATGATTCAATCAAACGGCTTCTCGTACTAGATCTTGTGTTACGCTCAGTGTAGTTGAATATTCTCGATGCGAATCTTCTTGAGATCCATCCAGCTTTGAATAGATTGTGCATTTGTCAATCCGTGGACATGACATGCTCCAACAAATATGAAATGATCTCCTCTTTTTCTAATCACCGAAGGTTGTCGAGATCCTTGGAGGATGCACACCACATCTCCTTGGAACACCCGATTTGGGCACACTCCGAACAGACCCCCTGCTGTCACCATGAGGCGTTGCCCTGGTTCTTGACAATAGCGATGTAATTCAAAGTATCCCTCAATGGCTGAAGCTTTGTCTATCTTTTAGTTGCTTGTCAGCTTGCTTATCAAGGACCGTGTCGACGAAAATGGCGGTTTCACCTACCTTTTTCATTTCCAAAAGCGGATCTAGATATAATGCCCATCGGACCAATGTCGACAGACGGATACATACAACATGTTCCCCATTGACTCTATAGCAACAATACCTCAGAAACGCAATAAATTTCATGGCTTCTCGCAACGAAACGCGATTTACCTCGGCGAGTGTGCGATGGTTGGACCTGATGTCAGTGGCCCATTTCTTGTAGTGAAGGGCGCAGTATATCGCGATTAGTGGATGACCTCCCAACACGTACTGCGGAAATTCCATCGCAAGATTCAGAGTCCATGATATTGGCGCGCCTGATGCAGAAAGCCCTGAAGCGCTGACATAGTCCTCCAGTAGTGGCCCAGTTCTCTCAACAACGTCTAGCATGATCGCGGCCACGTGCATTTTATAGCCCTCGATTTGTGCTGAATGGGAGCTTTTGAAAATTCCAGACTCGAAATCTTCATCATTGCGGATCCAGACTGGGGAATCTGGTTCCTCCGTGTGACTTATGCCGGCAAAGTTTGGTGCCCAGGATGGTAGTCCCGGAAATGATGACCAATTGTTCCCAACGCCGGCAAAACGAAGCATGGCCAACTCGCCCATGGTCATCGCATTCCTCCGAGAACCGTCGCGGTGCCCTCTGAGGTACTCGACGAAAAAGTCGACGCATGTTTCAGTAACTGAAGTGTCCTGGCTGTAGTTTGGTGTAATATTCAGATGGCTGAGACCCAATAAGCCGTAGATATGATCTCGTGGATCAGTAGCACAAAGTCCTGCAGAAACCGACCAATCGAATTCCATGTTGGAGTTGAGAGGTAAATGCGCCTTACGAGCATTGATCATGTGGGATATGGCCATGAACCGGCTGGTGAATAGCCTTCTGACAATAATCCAATCGAGGTCTGGAATAAAATCTGGCTTCCTTATCGTCGGTTTTCCGAGATGAGCCAGTCAGTTGTTTAGAACAGATAAAGAATCCATGGTTATCGAGCGGTTGCCACAAGCGAATAAGGGTTTTCGTGAGAGAACAACCTCTTGAAAAATCCATACTCGCTGCCAGTAGGGGGAGAAGAACAGGTTCCAAATCTGATACCATCCTGACTGTTCACAGGAATCAATTGAAGCACCTTTGCTGAAAAGGCCAGGATGATTTTGGCACCAACCAATCAAGTGTTCATGCTCGATCTTTTGCACCAGAGCTTGTAAGTCTTCCATCTTCGAATCGAGCTCGGATGTTGCTTTGAGCAAGACCTGGCCCATGATTCTGTAGCGTTTCCCCATGGCCGCTAATTCCCGGGCTCTTTCTGCGAGCTCTGGGTTATCTAGACCACTGCCCGTGGGAAGATTACCTCCAGTGCAGGTCTTCGAGCCAAATTTCACCTTTCCCAGATCCCGGGAGATGTCCCGCAGTGGAGGTATCAGGGACTTCATTGAAATAATGTTCAGCCATCCTGCTAAGGAGGTTGGCTCAGAGCTCAAAGTCCGCAATAGATAAATGATGAGCTTGTCTGCATCTCCAATAGCATTTAGTAGTGGATCTGTCGAAACAAATCCATGAAGCTCCTTGAGTAAGAACATTGGAATGTTTGGGGTGCTTTCAGTCTTCTCTTCGCAGAGCTTGAACGCACTCAGCAGGGCCTTCATGTTTGATGCGATCGCGTATCTCGCGTCCTCGAATCTTGTCAATATAGTTTGTTCCTCATCGCTGAGTTCTCCCATTTTACACTCGCGAGCCACCGTCTCGATCCAATCCATCGCATCGAAGATGTCTTTTTGCGGTGGGCCCAGCCAGCAGAAAACGGTACCGGCCTGTGCGTAGATGTTCCTCATCAAGGGGACCTGTTGATTCTTCTCAGGAATGTCGGTTTGGTTTATGCACACGGCGTCAGCCCAGACCCATAGATCCTGATTCGCTGGTTGTAAATGCTTGCTGGCATATTCCAGTGCAGTTGACAGATTTTTGGTCACGGATACTCGTGCTCCGTTTACGAATATGTCCGTGGTAACATCTGGATCGCCCCAGACGTAGGACAAGGCGTCGAATGGGATCCCATTGTCCAAATCAGCTGCTCGGAGGTTGCATACGATATGAGGTACAGTCGAAACGATCTGTAGAAGCCTGATTTGGCCCTCTTTGATCTTTACCGCTTCGTAAATTGAAGACATTGATGACTCAACATGTATCAAAAGCCCGAATGAGAGGAGAAATGTGCGACTCAGAATAAAGGCACGCGCATCGTTGTATAGTCTCCAGCGGGTACAAGGTTTGGTGCTCTCGAATTGTCGGTATGAGGTCGAAAGCAAGAAGGTTCACTGAACATGCACAATTGAAAAGACTGTTCTGTTTTCGCTGCGCAGTATCCTGATGGGTCGGTGAAGTTTCTTCTCTCATGACTTGGAACAACATAGGCCCTTTGCCCGGCCAGTATGAAGCAGTCTGCCAGGCAGATCGCAAGGCATTTTGACGCAGCTGCAGGTGCGTTCAGTAGATTGCCTAACAATCATGGGCGTGGCCGGGCGAAGCCCCCCTGTATCATGTTTTTGCCAACAGACCCCCTTGTCCCAAGAAGCAAATAATGACACCGCCCCAGAAGGCGGTCAGACGTTGCTCTTATCGGCGGATAGAGGCGCTCAATAAAATATTTATAACATTGGATGGCATAGTGAAATATCGTCCTAAACAACCACTGCAGCCTTTTCCTAAGACCGTTGCTGAGCTACGTGCTTGGTCGGAGCCGACCATACAGAGCTGAATCAGATAACTCCGACTTTTATGCCTTGTTATATATTTTTTTTGTGGTTGTGTGACAGTCAGTCACAGAATCATGGAACACATGGGACGCGCTTACACACTTGATAGAGTCTAACACATGCTTGAAGTTCTTCAAAAGAGTTTAATACGATCCGATCCAGAACAAATGCTATTGACTCTGGTCTGTAAAGTCTCATCGCACAATGTAGCCACAATGACTACATTCCCATGCCCCGGTCATTGCAAACTATGATGCGCATAGCTGAATATAAATCGTCTCCCACCACGTGCCTTTGGCGAACGTGTTACCATAACATGCTTAATTTAGCATCTTCTTCGGCGATATAACTGCAACTGGCATCTCAGGAGGGCCGTCTTTACACCCGACACACAGTGTTCGGTGTATGTGTTCAAAGCCCCTCTATGCCCAACCATGGGTGTCGTAAGAGATCCATAGTAGACAGACGATCTTGCGGGTCAATCTTCATGAGCGCACGCAGGAATGAGGCGAAGTTTTTTCGGTCTTCTTGGTCGAGATCATCCATGTAATCATCCGATTCGAGACTTGGCAACTCCAGTGCAGGAGAGCCCCGAATATGACCAGAATCGTCAAAATACGTCGCCACCAGCTCAGCGTCTCCCTTTCGCAGCAGTCCTTCCGGGAACGGACCAAAATACGCAACTATTTCACGCAGGTGTTGCTTGAGCTCGTAGTGGCCATCAGACGGGCTTCTGCCATCGAACATGCGCACGCAACGAAATACCTCGAGAATCACGGCGCCGAGGTTCCACCAATCAGTAGTTGCATCCCAGTTAGCCTTGATAAGAACTTCGGGTGCGCGGAGTGTGACGGGTTGGATGAGTTCAGCCAAATGATTGTTAGCCCACGAGGAGACGCCCCAGTCGCCAATGGCCAGCTCAAAGTCCAGAATGGACTGGTTGGGTGTGAAGTAAAACCGCTTGAGAGGTTGTGACGCGATCGGCTGGTACTGATCTGCAAGCTTGTCCTGGACAGGAGCCGGGACCTGCTTCAGATAATGAGACTCAATGAGCGAGCTGTCTTGGACCTTGACAAAAATATTGTCGGGCTTGATGTCTTTCCCCCAAAGCTTTTAGTAACTTGTCCAAATAAATCTTGAGGGCTGTTGGTTCATAATTACCTGTGTGGATTACATTGCTATCATGGGCATAATCGAGTGCAGCAAGGAGGTAAAAGGCGAATCTTCTCATGAGTGGATTTGGTATCATGGTCTTGTTGAACACGGTCCCGAATGTCTTCAGGGTTTCTCCCATCAGCTCCAACACGAGACATACGTGGGTCCCGTTCGGGCCGCTGTGCTCAAAGTCGTCGACAAGATGGCAGATGTACTTGTAACCAAGATGCGTCCTGTCGGCATCACGAAGGTGTCGCAGGATCTCTCGCTCGAATATGTCCTTGTCGGTGCCGTAGCAATCGGCGCTCAATACCTTCATGGCATAATAGATTTGGCCTTGGCCCTGCCTAGCGAGGACGAACTTTTTCAGTCTGCGAACATTTTCAAGGAATGAGGACGACTCACGGCAAAGATATATCTTTCACCAGCCACACGGTGGAGTAGACACCGTAGCCCAGCTTGTTCAAGACAAGATACTTCTCATTGTAAATATCGCCAATGTACACCGGGTGGAAACGGCCGGGTCTGTATCTTTCTGAGCCCTCTTCTACCACCACATCGCCAGGCAGACCTGAAGATGGTCTCCCAGTGTGTTGCGACTCTGTTGGTTCTGTTGTTTCAGCTGGTTGTTCTGCTTCTCCAAGTGTCTCGGCAGCAAGCGGGCTCGCCGAGCTTTGACTGTCTGGCGCTTGAGCTTCCATCTCATGAGATCCGGAGTTGAGCATCTTGACTGCTGCGAAATGATGTTGTTTGTTTGCAATGTTTTGACCGAGAGATGTGGAGAGCCAGGAGAGGTCTGGGATGGCGGAGTTGTTGGAGATGGAAGTAGCCCGTGCGCCCCTGGGGCGAGTGCGTTCCTGAGAGCAAAGTCTCTGGATAAAGGCCGCCTAGGAACAAAGCACCTTATTTTGTAAAGGACATTCTCTTGAGACTCAGCGACGCCAAAGTCATCAACTTTTATCGACTGAACGGGCCTGTGCTCTTTTTCGCGTGTAGTGTGTGATTTGCCACAGCACTATACCCCGCCCGCAAACCCCATTTCCTGTGCAGGCCAGCCAGCCTCTGCTATCTAGCCGCCGAATGTTCTTATCCCACTTGACGAAGCCTTGCTCGGCGCGTAATCGCGCATAACTCACAAGCGCTGCAAAGAGTCCACGGGTCAAGCTCTGTACAGAATACGCAAGGTACGTTCGCAGACGTGATTTATCCCCCTGCACTTATCGAGCCTGGGGCCAGGGCTCCCGGGGATCAGCCCGGGTCACCCGATAAGGCGGCAAAGTGTGGAAGTTGGTAGTTACAGAACATGCACCAACACATCGCTGATTCACACTCTGTCAATAAACAATAAGGTATTGTGAAAACAGAAAAACTGGTAGCTAATGTTGTCTGAGACCCATCCGGATACTGCGTAGGTATGTACAGAGGTCACTACCATTAATCCTGCCTGCCCCCATTTGCATCAAGGCTCTCGCAGCTGCGGGCCTAGCACTCATCGCCATATGCAGTTTCACTGCCGCTTAGAAAGAAGTGCTGAAAGACTGCTGACAAAAGCCCTGTAGGGAGCAAGGATTCCCGCGGCTAATATAGGCAGAATCCGGCCGGACAGGTCTGTATGTGATTGGTCAATTGGCTACTGCAAATTCCATCGCCAGCGTGTAACATTTGCGGCGCAGCGCGATCACAAATTATATCTTTGATAAACTTATAATTCCACATTTTTTAGACAGTTCCGACTAGGTATATAGCGCCAATAGGAGATTCCTAGATGGTAGACTGCTGGAACTTGGTTCAACACTTGGTCTATAATACCTTGTCGCATTCTATTACACCAGTCATAACCCAAATATGGAATCTACGACAGCAGCGGGCCTGTTTCGAGTGGATACTTTGTGAGGCTATCACAAACCAACACTTAACCTGCATGATGTTAGATAATGTCCGAATACTCCAATCAAAGTTGTTGATGCCGTGAATTTGAGCAGCGCCAATACCGCCCATGAGACTCCGTTGGCCGCCGCACTTGTCAGCTTCTGAGTCGGGCCAATCCAATTCATCTAGAGACATTATTCGGGTGGTCCTCATGTTGGCACGATTTGCACCCTGAATGTGTACGGGGCCAAAAATGAATCTTTACTGCTGCAGCCGCGCGCTAGATTCGAGACCATCGGGGTGGTCAGCCTCCGGGCAATTCAAACAGCTTTCTCAGTCTCTTTTAGGTAACGGCAATACAGATAACGAATAGATGGAGAGAACTTACACATGAGTATAAAGGGAAGACGACCCGGAGCAAAGCAATATATTAAAACAACACTCACAAAACATATGATCTATTATATACAGCTATTCTCTTGTCCGACCAATTGTTTCGTTCTTAGATCTCTCTTGGTCTTTTACCCTTTGATCATTCGCAATATGCCCATCACGAACAATTCTTCAATCAGCTTCACAAATGAGTTGAAGCGGACTAAGTCGGCAGAGGAGGCCATCATAGCATCCGCAGCATCACAATTGGCTGGTCGTGCTGCCGACCAAGCCTTAGTGAAGTGCACTCCTAAAAGCGTGTAAGGAACTATAATAATATCCAGGCCACCCACACATCATTATTATACTTCACAAGTTTTGGATATAACTTGGGCTAATCACACAACAGTGGTGCGGAGAGCTGGCATAAGAATGCGAATGACAACAAGGAGCACTTGACTGTGGAGTATACAAATAATGGTCAACATGTCACTACGAGACATGTTTATCGGTAATGTCTGGGCTTGTGACGCGGCCTCAATAGAAACCATTGATGCGCTGGCTGAGGCACGGGCGAGTTGTTGCCAACGAGAAGCATGGCTCTTTGGTGTGTGTTAGGACCTTGCAGGATAACGTCAAGGTTAAAGGACTTTTAAATTTGTTTATAAGCACCGGTGTATCGCTGTATAAAAAATCATAACACTATAATCCAGTTTGTTCTATTATATAACAATGTCTATCGCTTTATGTAAGCCGGCAAAAACGTTGTCAACGATAACCTTTTATGATAACTTAACGATATCAGTCATCCAGCATATCCAGTGCCGCCACCAACGCCACTCAATCAAGTGTTCTTGTCAAGAGACTTGATAGCACTTCCGTTCTTGGCGAACATAGTTTGCAGGTCGCCTGCGAGGGCTTCTGGCTGCTCCCAAGCTGCGAAATGCCCCCCTCGTTCGTGTTCCCGTTCAAAGACAACATCGCCCATTTGGGTGTTCCAGAATCTGGGTGTACGAAACATTTCTTTCGGAAAGTATGAAAACCCCTAGTTGGTTTGATCAGTATATGAAAGCACTTCCAGATTCATAGCCTGCCTGACACTTACCATTTTGGTGCCAGGAGTGAAACGATCCGCGCTGGCCCGGATGTCTCCCCGGAATGCCTCGTGATAGATGACAACACTGGCAGCTGGTCCAGCTCTGCTGAACCAGTATAAACTGACCCACTCGCAAACCTCAGAGTCGGTCCATGGGTAGTCGTCGGTCCAGGCTACGAGTTTATCGTATATCCAGGCGAGCAAGGCAACCGGACTATCCGCCAGGGCAAATCCGATTGTCCCTGGCCTCTGCTTTTGGATCTCAAAGTAGCCATTGCCATCTCCTTGTTGATAGGCCTGAGCTTTTTGCAGCCCTATAGCCTCCTGTGGAGTATACCAATTCAGGAAGTGTGTAGCAAGAAATCTGATGAAGGATACTGGCGCTTTCAGCGGTGGCGGCGTGGAAACGATGAGGTTCAAGTGAATGGCACGAAGTGACTGTGGATACAAGGACCCCAAAATGCGAGTAATGGTACTTCCCTAGGATGAAAGCAAGAAAACCAACTTAGCAATGACTCCCCAAAATTTTTCAATGGTGTCTCTTACCCAATCACCACCCTGTGATGCATATTGAGTGTACCCAAGGCTTTGCATGATTTGATGGCAGGTTTCGGCATACTGCTTGATCCCAAACCCAGCTTGGTTGTAAATTCCGTCCGAAAACCCAAAGTTTGGGAGTGATGGTGCAACTACATGAAAAGCAGGGCTATTGCCTTTTGCCTTTGCCAGGATAGGAAGGATTTTCGACACCTCATAAAAGCTACCAGGCCCTGTATGATAATCATTATTGTGCTGGTGGATATGGAACCCAAGGGAGGGGAGAACAGCCAGCCTTACACCCGTGAACGAACAGCAGAGGTACTGCATCCACCTCGGAGCTCTTCTGATGAACAAAATGAACTTTGAAAGGCTTGAAGCCGTCGAGAGCTATCGCGGCCTCGTAATTGGGAAGCTTGTTTAATCGGGACTGGAATGCCGGCCAGTCAAACTTTTCTTCCCAGTGCTTCGCAATGCGTCGAATTGTTTGGACTGGCGGGCCTCTGGTCGAGTCGTCTTCTTCTCCCTCTGGCAGCCGAGTATCTGAGAGCTTTTGTTTTAGTCTCTGCACATCGGCTGCTGGGACTGCAATCTTGTAGGGACGGATATTTGTTGCCATTTTGTCTTGCGACGGATTACAGATATGATGGGAATAAGTTTCGGAACGAAAGCTATGAAGAAGCTCTTTTGAAGTGCAAAATTGAATGTCTTGTAGTACTGCTGCTCCGTGCTCAGGTTGTACCTAGGTAATCGTGCAACGCACACACGATAGAACACCTCGCAAGCCTCCTACACGATACATCATCTCCCTGTTGTGTAAAGAAGTAGGGTAGCCGCCTGGGAATGAATCTTGGCGCATGCAGTTTGCTGCATCAAACCTCGACTGTACATACCAACGGAGCCTACATAACGGCACATTCCGCAGTTGTGTAGCATAAGCAAATTGGCCTCTTTGGGACTCTTTGAGACGCATGCTCGAAATGGAGGCTATATTGTCATAATGTCAGTGTTTTCCCGATCGCTCAGTGATACCATTGACTTGATGCGTCCAGCCTCGCTCAATTCCATGAAGTATTCTCATTCTCGATCCCATTCGAAAGCGCATAGTTTGAGACGCCTAATCTGTGAATAATCATCAATCCCGACCCGCGACGAAAACGGTAGAACTCAACGCAGACTCGCACCTTGTGCTCAGAACCTACATTACTATGGAAGGTATTGTGACCCTCAGTGTACTGGCCAGGTTCTGGGCTCGCTTCATTACACGATTACCGATTCTTTGGGATGACCTGTGGATGCTAGCCTCATGGGCATTCTACACGAGGGTCATCGTAGTTGTCATGATCTCAAGTAATTTTGCACTTCTATCCATGATGTCCAATCATGCATATGAGGCCATGCTTATGCATAGTTAAAAACTTGTCTACCCAGTCTACCTCGGAGCGGAGCAAATATACACCTCACCCCTGGGAGTGGCTGATTTAATACCGATACTTAAGGTCCGTGTGACTATCGTCTTGACCTTCCAGTAGTACGGTAGATTGTCATTAACATTGGTACAGCTTAGCTATGTTGGAGGTATCGTGTTTAAAAAGACCAACATCTTGCCCAAAATCTAGCTCATCAAACTATATTATCGTATATTCACAGCAAATGGATTTTACCATTGGAGTCACGGGGCTCTATCATACCCTATCAGAAAGCGTCGCTAAATGTTGTTTCATGAGCAGACGGGTTTGAATACGGCGAGTCGTGTTGTTTGTCTGCGCTGGAAAGGCGTTCCACCATCTCATCTACCTTTATGGAAACATGGCATCAGTAAAATTGCTGTGCTGCATTGCCTCGGCCAGCGCCTACAAGAGACCGTGATGTTCATTTTTCGCTCATACTGTCTTTTAGCCATAAGCGCCGGGCAAGTTGGTAGGTTGACACTTCCGACTTTTTGTTTATTTGGCCAGCTGACCAACGCATGTTATCACTTTTATTGTTTTACTGCAAGTTATGTGGATAGGTGTTGTCCTACCCTGCCAGGTTAGATTAGTTCAATGCACTTTGCCTCGGTGATGCATGCATCTACCAAGTAGCAACAGTATAGCTGCATTGTGGAGAACATTTTCGCGCGGCCAACACCTTGCAAAATATTTGCCTGATGATCCTGAACAGCGGAGCTTTGGACCATCTCCCAACCGTCTTTCTGCGTTCTGATTTTTTCTCTTCCCTTACTTGCTTTGCATTTTTCACCAACACCCACTCATGGCACATGATCGCCTGAGACACCGAAGATCCCAATTCTGCAACAATGTATTGGCTCGCAATACTGGCAGCGCCCATCCTGCTTTTTGGGACCATCCTCGGCAGCTGGGCTGTGGCTCTAGTGAAGAACTACGCTGCCGCTCGTACTATTGGCATCCCCATTCGCATTCTTCCCTTCAGCCCCTTCAACCCATTCTGGTCCCTCGTCGACCGGAAGGTTGTCACGTTCTTGCGCCGCCTGCCTCTGATTGGCGATAATGCTCTTACTCGTTACAACTGGCGAGGCTGGGACCTGGAAGACAGGTGGCAGTGCCATTACGAGATGGGAGATATCTTTATATTCGTCACACCTCAGTACAACATGATCCAGCTCAGCGACCCAGATGCTACAAACAATGTCTTCAAGAGGAGCGCAGACTTTCCCAGGCCTGTCTGGGTCAACGACGTCCTCGGGGTTTTCGGTCCAAACATTTCTTGTGCCGAGGGCCAGTCATGGAAGACACAGCGAAGAGTCGCTACGCGTTGCTTCAATGATGCAAACAATCAAATCGTATGGTCCGAAACTCTGGGCTTGACCAATGATATGCTTCGCTACTGGTCTTCCAAGCCTTCAGTTCAGTCGAGCGCCGATGATATACGCACACTTACCTTGAACGTCCTGGCTCGGGCTGGTTTTGGCAAGTCGTTCAAGTTTCAGGGCCATGACGAGAAGAAACCCGCTGATGAGACTCAGGCAATGAGCTACAGGGAGTCACTGGGCCTGATCCTGGAGAACTGCATCGTTATCCTGGCCCTTGGGCCCAAGACTTTGGCAACTGTGGCTCAGTATTGGCTTCCGTCCAAGTCGAGGACAATCAACGAGGCGGTGATTTCGTTTCAGACACACATGACGACCATGTATGAAGAGCAGAAGCGTGCTTTCGCGTCTGGCCAAAAGGTCTCAGACAACAGCCTGATGACGCTTCTAGTGCGCGCATCTCAAGAAGCCGCGAGTGAAAAGAGCTCAGAAGGACTTACCGAAAGCGAGATATATGGCAACATGTTCACCTTCAACTTCGCCGGTCACGATACTACGGCCCATAGTACGACATTTGCTCTTTACTTCCTTGCCGCCAACCTGGACGTCCAGGAGTGGGTATCTGAAGAGATCCAAGCTGTTCTCGGTGACCGCGAGCCGCACGAACTCGATTACCGTGCTGATTTTCCACGTTTCAAGCGCTGTTTGTCTGTCCTGTACGAAACTCTGCGGCTTTATACGATTGTGCCGGCGATCAAGTGGACTGGCGACGAAGCGACAACGCTGACTGTCGGCGAAAGAACGTTGGCCCTTCCACCAAAGACCATCCTCCTCCCCAGTTATTGTTCATTGCAAGCAGATCCCAAGTACTGGGGCTCTGACTCCCTGGATTGGCGGCCCTCCCGATTCATCAAGCCGAGCGCTGGTTCGGTACAACAACCAGGAAATGAAGAAATGGACATGAATCAGCGAGGCCTCTTCTTGGGATGGTCTGAAGGCACGCGCGATTGCCCTGGGAAGAAGTTTTCTCAGGTAGAGTTTGTGGCCCTCATGGTTGGACTATTCCGGAATTGGCGAGTGCATCCGGTCAAAAAGCATCCGGGAGAAAAAATCGAGGATGCGCGGCAGCGAGTCTTGGATCTGATCAGAAATGATTCCGGCTGGGTCTTGCTGCTCCAAATGCTTCATCCTGAGAAGGCACCTTTGGTATGGCGAAAGGTCGAGTGAAGGATGATTCCCATAAGGGCAAGCTGTATGAAGATGTCGCATATCGCTGAGTCAATCGTATCCGTCCTTGAGGCACCCTGTCAGTATGAACATCAGTCGAATAGGGCGATAGTAGGCAGCACTGATGCAAGGAATTTCATTATGAAACTAACCATGGGTTGGTGAGCTTGCGAAGTGTTTTATAGTGTGTGTTATCATTCCTTTGACTGGCTTCTGGTTTGGATTCCGACCGCATGCTTCCTGCACTGCCGTCGATGCTACGAGCACCGAATGCACGTCTTACCGGCTCCCAGCGCCTGGCCTTGAATTCGGTCTCTATGAATTCCTGCAGCCGTCCCATATTTGCCAATTCCCTTTGGGCCAGATCCCTGCCAGTCGCCCATTTGACTGCCAGAAGGACCATAACATAAAGTGTATATGTGGAATCATTACCGGAGTTGTGAAGTTTGTAGGAGTTGTAAGGGCATTGTAAGCGGGTTAGAATGTCCGAAAGTGAGAAGCCAGCCGCATCTTTGATGATATAACGGCTCAATGAATGCGTGTCAATCACTGCTATGATGGGAGCGACGCGATTGATATCAATACCCAGTCGCTGAATAATGTTGCAGTCCTGTTTTACCGAGTGGCCGGTAATGACAATCTTGCGAAAGGTATTAAGATGTGTTGAGTCTTGGATCCTCAGGTACCGAATAATAGTGGCAGCTGGGTCGTGCTGGTGAACATGAAACGTGTCGGCAAATACACATTCTTTAAAGTCGGTTATATCACAGTCTTCAAAGTCCTTTGAAGAGTGAGACGTTGAGAACTGATGTGTCGTAATAGAATGTGTTTCCGTGGTACAGTTCAAGCCCAGCCGCGAGTCCTCGCAAGACGGATTGTTGACAGCGAAGACATTCCGAGTGTCCAGGCATGCGATACAAAGCTCTTTCACATGTGGTACGTAACTCTTGTCGTGTAAAGCAGCAGTTCTCTCTTGTCTCGAAACCTCCAAGTCGATTGAGACAAAGATGGCATCTTGCGTGGAAGGGAGATGCGCGTCAGAAAGTCGCAATACGCGGGTCAGATGTTGAAGGCCCCCATGGCGGACGATTTTGAGTTTAACCATCCCGGTAGAAAATAATGGTGTGGAAGAATTACAGCCGACCTTGAGCTGAGGTTTAAGACTGAGAACCTCGATGCGCTGCCCCTCAACTGCGCCAACCCGCCGGTCGATTGATTGTTGAAGACTGTTCTTTATTATTTTTGACTTATATGTGCGCTGGTGACTGTCTGCCGGTTTAGTTATGTCAGCGTGGATTATGACGTCTTAAAGCAAAGAGAAAGTGATAAAAAAACGAAATTTTAAACTTTTGGTTGCGGAAGGCAGTCATTTATATATAATTTAAGGAAGGCGAGGCGTTCGGGGCGCAACACATGATCTTATCCCGCCGCCACGGAAGTCTGCTAGGTCAAGTCAATCGCCGGAATCGGACTCAAAATAAATTTTGAACTAAAATATCCAGAATGTGAATGAGATCGTAGCACTGCTGCGACCTTCTCAAATTAAATATGCATGGTAATAAATAAAATGGTCTTAGCGAAGCAGTGAACTGTGGGTGGCGCAACGCCATGAAGTGGCAATGCGGCCTATCGAGTGCGTTCCTGTTGCCTGTCGTGGCGAACTAAAGCTGGAGTTTATATCGTCGGCGGTGCTCACAGTTGGAGCATGGCCTGTGAGCCCATCATATTTGCTCATGTCGAGGCTGAGATTTTCTGGTATCTCGCATCCGACTTGTCCTGTAGCAATCCTGAGCCAGGATATCCAGAGACCAGACGCCGTGTTTGGACTTCGTCAAACTAGCAACATTGAGAATCTCCTCAACGACATAAGAAAAAGGGAGCTTGGGGTTATGAAGCCCGGTGAGACCCAACAGCTCCACGAATTCTTGGATCCTTCACCTCTGGAAAAACCCGTGAATCGACAAGGTGACAAGATATTGTTTTCCACTCTTGTTGTTGGGATTCAGATCAAGTAGCCTGGACCCCCCTCACTTGAGCGGTTGAGGACAGTCAAGGACAGGCGCACAGGACACTGAGAAGGACAAACGGGAATAGAATCAATCTGTCGTGTGTCATCCAGTATCTAGTGCAGTCCATGAAGAAGATGGAGAAAGGAGGGGACGGGCAAAGCTACTGTGCTCGCATAGGAAGCCTTAAAGTGAGTGGGGTTCCCACCCCATGGGGAAGTTCAGGGTATAGTACGCTCGGCAACATTCACAAGTGGATTCCATCGCGGGAGCCCCTTGTCATTTCGGAGAATGATTTGTTTGCGCGTGCAAAGTGCTCGTAAATCCGAGCTGAGAAAGGCAAATTTTGAAGGACAGGGAAATACTCTGTACCACCCTACACAAGTTATTTTGATTAGCGTATATGCTTGATGCTTTCACCACCATGTGATTGACGGTCGACGCGCGTTTTCTTGTGAGTAATCAGTGATGATCGGCGAAAAAGAATGCCCGCAGCTGGTGTATGTCTGCCGTCCAGGAACACTTGACCTATAGCCGGCGCCAAGATTGTGATCGCCCTGAGCTTATATAAGAAGCAGCGTAACGGGATAAGATGAACATGAACGCATCAGTTGAGCTCGCCCAGTGAGATAAGCCGGTAACAGCCTCCTCGCCTCCCTTGCCGCTCATCTGCCTTTTGGGTAGCGAGCCAGCCTCACCCAGCATGTCGTCTTCATTGGCCTCCTTGTGCACGGTGTCCAACATCGCCAAACTCGTGTCGCAATTTTCTGCCCTGTCGACTGTCACGTACCATAACAGCAGCATCACTGCCGCCGTCATCTCCAATTACACCAGCACCCCGAGCGCTAACGGAGCCTTCTATCCAACCGCTTCCGGGGCCATCTGCAACGTGACGCTGTCCTTGAACCACATCAATCTCGACGACAATGTAAGTGCTGGCAGGATTATGAATCTGAGCCCTCTCCCTCCAACCAGCTATTGTTGCTAACAAATCACACAGGTTCAGCAACAGTTCTGGCTACCAGACCTGTCTCTTTTCCAGAATCGGTACTTGAGCAATGGCGGTGGCGGCTGGTCGGTCAGTGGTGCCAACTCGCTCGGCTCCGGTCTGCCCTACGGAGCCGTTTCTGGTGCAACTGACGGAGGCTTTGGTAGCTTCAACTCTGGGTTGACAGCACAGATCCTTGCCTCTGGAGGAAATGGCACGGTTCAGTGGTCAAGCTTGGAGAGTTTCGCATACCAGGCCATCCACGAGATGACGGTGACTGGCAAAGAGCTCACGAAAGCCTTTTACAACATCACCGACGATGAGCTCAAGTCATACTACCTGGGCTGCTCAGAAGGCGGTCGCGAGGGCCACATGTCGACTCAGCGCTTCCCAGACGACTTTGACGGTGTGGCTGCCGGTGCCCCGGCCATGTACTTTCCCGTTCATCAGCTTGGTCAGGGATGGCCCAACATGGCCATGGCTCAGCTCAACCACTGGCCCAGCCCGTGTGCTTTCATTGCCATCGAGAAAGACTACATCGCAGCCTGTGACCCCCTCGACGGCCTCACGGACGGAATCATTTCCAGAAGCGACCTTTGCAAGTACAACGCCACAGCCAGTGTTGGCAAGACCTGGTCCAACTGCACAAGCGGAGGCACCGGCGTCCCCACCAATGGCACTGTCAGTGAGCTGGATGCCGAGGTGGTCAACCTCATCTATCGTGGAGGTCTCGACAGTAATGGCAACCTGTTCTTCTGGCCCTACCAACCCGGTACAACGCTGACTGTCGAGGCCGGTGTCAAGTACAATAGCACGACGGGTACATTCGGGCCTGGCACGAACAATTTCTTCGGAACGTACTACCAGAATTTGGTGCTGAGAACAACCGTCGCCCCTACTATTGACTACAGCAAATTCACGGTGGACGACGTCTATCAGCTTATGCTGCAAGGCATTCAAGATTATGGATCTTGGACCGAGACGACCTGGCCCGACCTCAGCGACTTCCAGGCCAACGGAGGCAAGCTGATTCATTTCCATGGCGAACAGGATACCAACTTGTTCCCGCAGGCGTCCGCTCATTTCTACGAGAAGGTCCGGGCTGCCATGTTCCCAGATGACACAGGCTACGATAACATCCAGGAGTTCTACCAGTTCTACCGCATCCCCGGCGCTGCGCACTGTGGCATCAACAGCTACCAGCCCAACGGCCCCTTCCCCCAATACGTGCTACAGCAGCTCATCGATTGGGTCGAGAATGGCGTTGCGCCTGAATACTTGAATGGAAGCACCGAGACTGGTTCCAGCACGCAGCCCAAGATCTGCATGTGGCCGACGGTACCCCAGTGGTCCGAGTCGGGTACCTTTTCCTGCGCCGAAAGCAACGACACTGCCAGCTTGTTCATCAGGCCCCTCGATGGGTGGAAGGTGGGAGATCTATTGTAAGCTGCGTGAGACGGGAAACTGCCGCTCGTATTACCAGATATGAGTGGCCACATGGTGATTAGCTAGGCTATAATAAATCCAGTCCATAGCATGAGAAGAGATCCTACTATCAACCCAACTTGAGTTTTCGTGAAGCCCTTCAGCTACAACAGCGTATTCTACCATGCTGCCACCATGTCAGCTGCCCACCGTAGCTTGAGCCACTATTTTTTAATTCTCCGGGGCCGGACGGGAGGAGTATTTACATTTAGAAAAAGCAAACATGTATGAAGGAATAGAGAATATATTCATCGAGAACGACTTTGTGATGTTTCTACATGGCCTCGTTACCCAAACCAATCTAGGCCGCTTCTTTTCTCCATCATAATGTTTTCCATAACCGAAGCTGTCTTGAGACAGCGTAATAAAACTTGGATAAACTCTTTCAATGCCGGATCATCCTCATTTTTAAGTTGCGTACCCCTTTTCAAAACTTCCATTGGCATTTGACTTTGCGTTCCGCCGACATCTACACGACCAGAAAGATCCTGACAAGCTTCAACATTAGCCAAAAGAACGACACACCGGGCCATCGTTTAGGAGTTCAAGACCTACTTGCTCGCCTGGGTCACCAGCATTTGATGCGCTGTCCAAGGCAGTGTAAAACACGCGCCGTTGTGAATATGGCTTCTCGAGGAGGACTTTGAACTGAGCATCAATCTGTCGTCGCGTCTCGCGAGTTGCCACTTGGGACGCCGCCACTTCTGTTTGGTTGCTATCGATAGCCATTGATGGAATTTCCCAGGTCGAACTGTCAAAAGCCAGTAAATGCCATTGGATGTCGCGCAGCTCTTCTCTCGTATCCGCCAAGATGCAAGCATATTGCGCAAGGAGACCCCCGAGGCCGCGTGCGATCAGAATCACGCTGACGCCACTCTTTTCATTGCTCACTATCTCGGCGATGGCATCAGCAAGTCGTTCTGCGTGGGTGCGAAAAGAGCTCGCTCCCTCGGGTGTGGCTAACGAGGCTTGGTGGTTGTATGACCAGAGCTGAGCCCGGGGGCAATGGTGCCTCGACAGCCACAGAGGCCAAAAGGCTCCCGACTCTGAAAAGCCCCAAGCTGAGGCTGTATCTTCGTCGAAGCCATGGATGAAAATGAGGCTGGTTCACGTTAGCTCTGGGTAAGGAAGTCTGCGGTTGCACGGACTTGGCTCTTTTCTGCCCACTGCCAGACGCTATACGCTGCATACCCATACTTGTTGCTGATTTCGGTAAAGACATGAGATTGCGATGGTATAAGGAGATACTATTGAGCAGATGCAGAGCAAGAATCAAGTTTAGGTCGAAGAATAGTCTATATAGCAATTGTCGGTCCGGGTTTAGGCAACTCCGGCCCAAAGTGCCTGATCACAGCTGTACATGAGCTGGATAGCCCCATGCCACCAGATCAGCGACAGCATCGTGTCAGCACATAAGCCCCGCATGGGATCCCTGAACGAGCAACCAAACACATACAGGTCGGGCGCATGCTTGCTTACAACACCTTTCTCTGTATTACAGCGCAGCTTTTTATACTTCCAAATGTCAAAATTAAGATTCTTTCCCAGAATGGCAAGCCCAACCTGCGAGCTTCTGAGGGGTCACTTGGATTATTGGAAAACGCCATTTCTCGGCAGCGATACTTTATGAAGGACGACTATCGTCCCGAAACAGATCTTCCCTTGATTTTTGCTCAAAGCTGAGTTGTGACTGTGAAGCTCATGCTGCTAATGGATGAATTCCCCTCCTCAACGAGGTTCGCGCAAGACAAATCGGCACCGGGGAAGATCGACCATATTTCGATCAAATAGAAAATGCCTGAGAAGGTCAAGCCCGACCCAAAAGGCTACGTACAATACCAATCAACCAAATCTGAGGTATCATTAGAAGGAGGCCGTCTGATGTCAGGTTTGAGATGCATCCACGTTCATATTATGGAGTTTCTTAGCAAGTTATGTCTTACTTTATATCTAGTAATTATGCTTTAAATAATTGTGACTGTTTCTTTAGTGCCTGCCTGTAAACACTTAGCAATGTACTCAAACTTCTCATTATGAGGATGTAATTCGAGATACAAAATGCCAACTCGTTCGTAAGCACCCTGGCAAGCTTTCAAAACAAGTGCTTGGAGAGAATCATGATCGTGATGCATATAAAGAAGTGCAACATGCAGTCCTTGACGAAGGTCCATTTCGATGTCCCATTCCACTTTAGTCGTTTCTCCTTGGAGCTCGATCTCAGTCTCCATTGCGTGCTCATCCTGGGGTTCGATATCGAGCCGCGTCACGAGACCTTCAAGCTCAATGTCCCGCTTTTGACTTCCCCGGTTGAGTCTGCTCCCGCCGCGGTCACCCGTACGTCGCGCACCACACATTTCTTGACCTTATACGGTGAAATGAAGATGGGAATTAGCATTCTGCGGTGGCGGTACCGGTCTGCGTCTTCTATCGAGAATGGAGACCAGGAAGGCGCTCGGTACCTCCTAGAACGTTGTAGAGCTTTTTCGACATATAGACCATCTCGATCGTGCCACCGCTCCCATAAAATGCTCTCGACGATGTTATTCTCCCAGAATCCAGCCAGGTACTTGCCGGTCTCGGGTGACTGCCAGAATTTGGCTAATCCAGACAGTGCTGGCAGGACGTCGGAGCTTTTCGTTATGGCCAAACGGGAGTATTGGGTCAAAACGCCCAGCCAATGCTCCAGGCGGGTAGAATCTTTATCAAGATAGTCATCAGGATTCAGGTACCGGACCTTCCGCACTATGCCTCCGGTTCCAGTCCCATCAAGAAGAATATTTTGTCTCCAAGCACTCGCATTCGAGGTCTTCAACGCATTCCCAGAGGAGTTCGTTGGCGGTGAAGTGGACGATTCGCTTAGCAAGTAAGTATTCTTGGAACACCCAGGCCCTTTTGTTAAGCGGAGAATGAGTAAGGGGAACTCGGTGTCGTTGGGACCAGAAGGATTGGCTCAGTTTTTCTCGGTAAATACGAGAAGTGCTGGAATCTGGGTTGATGATGTTTCCAATATGTTTTCTTGAATGATGGGTAATAGTAGAACTGTTTCGCATAGAATCGAGAAAGCCTTGGGTCGGATCTTTGGCCTGGGACGCGGCAATCACCAAATAAGCATGGTTGTAATAGTCTGCCATTTTGGATGACTCTCTTTGCCAATCATATTTGTCGTCCTGCTGAATACACAAGGAATCGATCCAAAGATATCGAATGCCAAGATCGCGAGTAACGGTAACGGCATCCTGGAAGCTTTTTGGTAGCTCGTCGAAACTAATATGCCGTTTGTATTGTTCAATGTTCTCTGTGGTCGTCTTTGGCGGACTTGACTTTCCCCAGCAATGACTGAGAGCTGTGTATTGTCCAACCTGGTTTGAAGAGACGTGGAGAGAAAGGTGAGGGTTGTCTTGACTACCCACATCGAGAACGGTATGTGGCAATTCCGCATTGGTTTTTATGCAATCCGTATGTGATTTATTGCACTTGTCTATCCAGGAATGAAGTATTGGCTTATACTCGTCACGACGCTTTGTCGTAAGGATGCGCCTAGGCTTGATGTACTCCCAAGCTGGTTCTGGCGTACCAAGCTTAACGTAGATCTGCACTAATGCATGAGACCACAGCTTCCCTGGTCCTTTTAAAGAAATCCAGATCATACCAGGCCTGTAGGAAGCGCAGTCGACATCAAGCGTTGCGCCTGTCGATTCGAGATGTCGACAGCTGTGGTAAATGATCTGACATCTGGGACACCCACGCTCGCCATCCTGTCGAACTTGATCAGATAATATGGCTCCGTAGCCGATCCCCTCCGCGCGCTCGCACACGCCGTGGCATTCTGATAGTTTTTCAGGCCATGTGATGTGAAAAATATCGCTATGTCGGGGTTTGTCCAAGTCGACATGGGCATCGAGTCGGGCATCCATGGTAGAATTGGCCGGAAACGAGGGGGGCATGATCCCAGCGACCCGCGTGAGCTTGGCCGAAGGCGAAAGTAAGGTATCTGCCAGTAATACGATTGACCATGAGTGCTAATGGGCTAAGTTCTCTGCCTGGGTTCATATACCTGGCTTTTCGATATGCAAAGATGAAGATGTAGGAGGTGAGCACGCCCTCAGCTGCCTAGAATACCTGGAACGGATAACTTGCTGCCCCCACTTTCCCAGATCTGCCGCATCCTGTAGCGTGGTGAAAGAGCTAGCCACCACCTGTATAATTTGTACACATTACCATGTCACAGCCTCACAGGCTGTGCAGTAAATGGTCCACTTTCGCTAGGTAGGTACCTAGATAAACATTTCCTTTACTGTCATTTTATCTTTTTTTTTTCGCTCCTCGGAGTCTGTGTCATAGGGTTTTCGCCCTTTCATGATCAAATTTCGTTTTGCAAGTTGTATTGGTTACCAAAAGCTTGCGTCTGAAGTGCGAGTCTTCTTGGGATCAAATTACTTCAAATACAGCTTCTGAGTGTGTGACACCTGCAAACCATGATATAGTCGTTCAACCTCATGTCAATTACAATCCTGCATGCTTTTTTCCGGTCTGCGTGGTCCGGAATCACTTCATATCGATCAAGGTACTTTGGTGCTTATTATATCAAATACATATAAATAAGAATGAGCATTGGAATTGCCAATCAGCCGTCATGAATGTGATTGGATTCCGGCTCGTCCCGTTTGTAACCCGCCATGGCAAGACGTGGGAAACCCTTTAATTACACTTAACTTTCACAGTACCGTGTTGTAACATGAGTCTTTTTTTTATACTCAACGCCGAGTCTCAGTTCAGCTGGCACGGAACGCGGCGCCCCAAGTCAAACAATATAAGCATAGCGATGCATCCATCGATATTCTCTTGGTCGTCTTCCTACCATTGTGCATCATATTCCGGGCTTGTTACCTCCTATATTCAAAATGGTATTCAAAATTTGCCTATATCTGGTGGTATCTCTTTCGTCGATCATGACACAAGGGCGTCTAATTCCCGGCCGCAATCCTTCTTGCGAGTTGGACGCAATTGAATTCACTCCATTGCTGTCAGACTACAGACCAGCCTTGTATTATTGCTCCTCCATCTTTCCTATCACACACAGCTCTGTTGCCTCGATGTTCACTACAACAGTGATTGTTCCACCCAATGGCATAATCACGTTGTCTGGCGACGTTGACGGAGGGACGCAGACTATCTCAGGCCCGGATTCGACGGTATTCATAACTTCGACCGTGACGGTGAGTAGTTCAGTATCAATGGTTGAGTGATGGTTGCCGATATCTGACTATAAATAGAATACGAATCCTACTACGTTAGTTGCCACGGCCACGTCTGCCGTCCAAAGAAAGGAGGCCAGAGTCGTGCAGCCGGAGCATGGGAACTACCACCATGATCACGGCAAGATTAGCCATTCAAGCACCTACAAGGATAATTACCCGCCGACGAACCCCGAGTCAAGATATGGATCCGACGGTGACGAGACACAAGGCTATGGTGAAAGCGTCGATGGAACCTGGTATCCAGTCATGGACTCGAAATCCGCCTCCGCTGCTGCATTTTCGCGGCTTAGAGCTTTGCCCAATGCTTCTCAATCCTTCGTTTGCTCGTGTCTGAAGAACCACGCTGCTATATACTCCACAGCCACAGATCCTCGTGTCTTGACAAAAACAGCTACCGTCACATCGACCGATGAAGAGTACGTATCAAGCATTGTATTTAACATTTTACCCGAGTTAAGCTTCTTGTCAGTCTACCATTGGTTCCAACTGCCACAGTTGATGAAAGATGGACTCAGATTGCCGTTACAGTAAGTTTGTACTACTCTCGGCTAGAAGGGCTTCCTATGTTCAGGGCTGACAGAAATCCAAGGTGCAAGCCATCACTGTCACAAGTACAAAGGTCGATTTCTAGACGGCTCCGGCGTTGAGAACGGGATACTAATGGACTCTCAGACCACGGAAGTCTTTTCCGGACCAACCATCGCATGCATTGCCGATCCATCTTCGAACATTCTCGTCAACGGCGGGTTCGACGATGATCCTGGCAACAACGAGTGGCACGACATCGATCCGACACCGTGGGGTAATTCCGGAGAGGGCTGGGGCCCGATATTCTACGGTCCCGTAGACGATGCCCAGACGCCCTCAAATTATGTGTGAGTACCATGGAAATTCTAGAATGGGCTTGGATTGCCCTTTGGGAGCGTCACTAATGCTGCATCTCAGCCTTTTCCCTGGAGATGATGACGGCGCAACATGTCGCATATGGCAGGACTCGACAAATCTCGACGTTCGTCAAAACTATACAGTCTCATTCTGGTACAAGCTCTCCAGTCTTACCTCAATGCCATACAACCCTGATGGCCACGGGCCCTGCCCTTTCTCAGTAACGTGGGGCAACTATACCATCTTCGCCAAAGGCTTTGACCAGGGCGATGTGAGCAGCGAGTGGAAGCACGTCAACAGCCCGATTGATCTTTCGCCACCATCTTCAAGTGCCAGGCTTCAGTTTGACCTGTACTGTGACATGAGGTGGTTGGGCGAAGGTGGTGTGCTATTACGCATCGACAGTATCGCCATCTACCCATCCAGCGAACTGGTATGCGATGAGGTAAAATAGATGGTCCCATGTCGAGACCGAGGACGGTGACAATTCTGGTGATGAAAGGCACCCGAAAAGGGCGCAATTGCTAGGACTCTGCGCGAGATATTCGAGAAGCTTCGGGTGGAATTGGAGGAAAGACCTGGAGACGGTACTGTCATTCTTTATTACTTTAGCACCGCCCTGTCTGCAGAGCGTACCCCTAATGCTACAGATACGCTCAGCGTCGGAGATGGAACGCACAAAGTGAATGTCTATGAGCCGTCACGGAATGCTCGGGCTGAAATGTCTGGACCACGCCCTATAAGCAGAAGCTGACGTTCATATGCTATAATTCTACATACGCCGGCCTCTGATTCAACTTGATGTTCTCGGACAACTTTCTTGCGGTTCGGGTGTAAATCGAGACACTGGAAATTGAAAGAGTCTGTCAACCCGTAATCTAATACATTTCACCAGACCTGTTGACTAACTATCAGACTGAAAAAAGTAAAACCATGTCACACAACCATCTGCTACATCTACGACTTTGGAGACATGTTGGTCTCAGTGCGAAAATGGCCTCATTCTGTTGGCAACGTCCTCCTCAGGGCAGCCTGGCTGGGGCGCGTCTTGGAATATTGGGTCAATGTACCACGCAGGGTCGCCACCGGATGACTCGATTTGCGTACTGCTCCATCCATTCCCCAGCCAGCGCAGTTTGTTCTTCGAGCCCGCCGAGCTCTCCCAGTCAAAATCCTCCCACCGAGGTGCTCTTAGAACCTCCAGGGCATGCAACGTACTGCCAGGCCACAAGCCTATGATGTGATCTCCAGACCGCCTGAACCTTTATACCAAGACTTGCACTGGTCCGTGCAGACAGTGTTTTGGAAGTAGGTTTGACAGTACTCGACCCAGTCGGAAACTCGCTCCTTCTTCACCATCATGGTGCTGTAGTCTTCTTTTTGTAGTTTTCGGACACACTTGATGATGTAATCCCCTTCCGCCTCGATGATGGGTGTCAGAGCTCCGCTGCCAGCGCCCGCGTTGGGGCCCAACATGAAGAACAAGTTCGGGAAACCGTCGACGGCAAGCGATAGGTATGCTTCAGCGTTTGGTTCGAATCGTTGCGTGAGAGAAAGGCCATTAAATCCCCGAACTGGGAACTGTGGCACACCGCTGGTGTCGAATCCTGTGGCGCAGACGATGCAGTCAAGGTCGATCTGGCGGCCGGTATCCAGCAAGATTCCTTTCGGATTGACCTCCTTGATGGAATCCGTGATAAAGTCGACCTTTGGCCCGTTCAGAGCTTCCAGATATCCTGGCCCTGGTGTGGCGCGTCTACAGCCCACAGCGAAGGATGGAATCAGGAAGTCGGCGATATCTGGCTTGGATAGTAGACGCTGTCTCATGGTGTCTCTAGATATGCTAACAGCCATTCTCTGCAGATCAGAACCTCGAATGGAGACACCGTGAGCGAGGTTTCCGTAACGTTCGAGTGTTTTGCGGAAGGCCAGTAGCTTGTCAGGGTTGCCTGCAAGCTCTCTCTGCTGTTCCTCGGAGACTAGCAAACTACCATTAGTGATAATTTCGGGAGGGCTTTTTTTTCGTGTGAATCTTACTTTGTGGTACTGCAGGATCTATCCCCAGTGCCCGCATTGCCTCTGCATCCGTGTCAGCGTTCAGCACGCTGAGACCAAGTCCTCTCGGACTGACATAGTCTTCGGAAGTTCTAAAAGAAGCCAACTCACCGTCGCCAAAGGGGTTGGTGATCCATGTCTTACTCCTCACGAAGCACGAAAGCTGTACTCCCTGGATTTGTTCGAGTTTTGGGACAATCTGGATGGCACTCGAGCCATTCCCCACGACGCCGATCTTCTTGTCTCTAAAGTCGTATTGTGACTCCCACGCGGCAGAGTGCATGATTTGGCCTTCGAAACTTCCGAACCCGGGGATTTCAGGCCACGAGGGATTGGTGAAGAAGCCTCTGGCGGAGATCAATACATCGGCTTCATCCCTGAAGACAACTCCAGAAAGGAGGTTTCTGACATCAACAAGCCAACGTTGTGTGGGGGCATCCCACGTACAAGCTACAACCTCGTGCTGCAACTTGACAAATCGCATCACCCCGTATTTCTCCGCTACGCCCTGTAGATAAGCGCAGATTTCAGGCTGAGGAGCATACATGGAAGACCAATCTGGTTTGGGCTCGAATGTATACTGGTAGCTGTGGGATGGGACGTCGCACGCGCAGCCTGTATGGTCTCATATTAGTCCTTGTATTTCTGACGGTGGTGCTTCCCATCGGCACTAACCTGCGTATCTGTTCGCCAACCATGTACCTCCTACTCCGTCCATCCGCTCGTAGATTTGCAGATCGACATTGCGTAGCCGTTGGGGAATACGGATACCGAGATAGATTCCTGAGTACCCAGCGCCAATGACACGAACTTTCAGCTTGCGATGGTTTTCCACGACATCATCCTTCAAGTTCAAAGGTTCAGTGGTCCGTGAAGCCATTGCAGAAAGTGTAAAAACTCCCAGGGTGTATTAAACCCACCTGTATCATAGAGATTTTGGTTCTCACAGCCGGAGCTTTTATATTGCTCGACCGTATCCACAAGCTGCCCAATCCAGTTCCGCGGTGGTTGCCAGCCGGGGGGATAGGAGATACGGTTTCGGCCTCACCTACACGGAGTATACACTCTCTTTCCTATACTCCGTACTCTCACATCAAAATCGCTTCCCCGCTGATCTCCACGCTGCAATCCTATAATTTTCCCCTGCGATCCCCGCATTGTATAATACTCCCCACGCCACGATCCCCACGCTGTGATCCCTATACTACTATAACATGAGCGGCAATTGACGAGGTTCCATCGATGCATGAACGCTATCGGAACTCATGCCCGAGCTAGTTTTTGAGCTGTAAAATACATCCAGGTCCCTCAAAGCAAATCTAAAGGTAACCGGAGATTATTTTCAATCACCGTGACACCGCTGAATCAGCGGTTAAGATACATATGGAGACTCCGTCAAATCAGAGCATAATTGACTCTGCTACTGACAACTATTTGAAATATCGAGATAAAAGTTTTTAGTTGTAACACTCAAGCATTGACAATTATTAGTGCTGTATGTTGCAAAACTTCCCTCATTGAGGACCATCGCGTGTGCCCAAGATAGCAGCCAACGGCGCCGACTCATGACCGGCAACAGCAAATTTCGCAGCAGGAGATTGGGGTTTCGAGACCGAAATTGGGAACGATAGTTCAACTTTGCGCGTGCGGACAGAGGTCAAACAATATTCTTGCCTCCTGGAAACAAAATTGCAGCATGTGCTTTAGGCAAAATCGCTTCTCGACAAACAAAAGCTGGCCAGAATCGCAGCAGTTTATATAAGCCAATGCCCCTTACAGCCCCCCTCCCCTGCCAGGGGTCCGGTGGGACTCTGACTGCGCCGTAACAACAAGCATATGAATCCTTCGATAATTACTTGCTTATATTTGATCAAACACATGAAAACAAATTCAATAAAACTATCTGTCTTGTTTCCAGCACTGGCTCGTGGCCGTTTCTAGTACCACTTCGTTTCATCTTGTCTGGGCGGCGCCCGAAAGACTACATTACTCTTTGACCAAGCAGAGCTACATCCTATAGGACTGAGGTGTGAAAAATGTTGCTTGACCACCCGCTGCAACGAATGCTGGGCCGTTGGAGGCCGGCGCCGCTGCCCCCGGCCGGGACGTTCGACGGGCAGACGGTCCTCATCGTGGGCGGCACCAGCGGCCTCGGCCTCGCTGCCGCCGTGCACTTTGCGACCCTCGGCGCCAACGTCATCATCACGCATCGCCTGGCATCTCGCGGGGACGCCGCGAGGCGGCACATTGAGGAGGCGGCGGGGCCCTCCCGTAAGGGCGCCGTCTCCTCTCTGGAATTGGACCTGGAGAGCTACAGCTCGTGTACGAGTTTCATGGCCAGGCTCAAGAGCAGTCTACCCGGCCCCGCGGCGCTGGACATGGTGCTTATCAACGGCGGCATTGTCAACTCTCACTGGGAGGAGAGTGTTGAAGGATGGTGGGTATCAGAACTCGCATATCCCACTCTCCTGGGACGGTGTTTGGGCACGTCGGCGTCGCACGTATCATGTATGCTTTCTGACACGGCTCGATGAACTAGGGAGAAGACGATTCAAATCAACACCATCGGCTCGACACTCATCGGCCTGCTCCTGCTAGGATGGATGCGGACCGGTCGCCATCTCCGATCGTCACCGGCGCACATGACCTTTCTCTCCTCGCGCGAACATCTCTACCCCGACCTCGACGAGCTGACTAAATGGTCGGAGCGAGAGAATGGCATCTTGCGAGAGGTGTGCAGCAAGGATAACTGGCCGAGCCACTGGTGGGACGCAGAGCCCAATTATGCCATTAGCAAGCTCCTGATCATGTACACGATCGAGGAGATTACGAGACTGGCTCGAGGGCCAGACGGCGAGTAAGTAATAGAGAAATCCGACACCGATTTCTTCATAGGTATACAACAAGGCTGATCGGGCAAAACAGACCCCTCGTTATTGTCAACAGCGTGTGTCCCGGGATGGTCAGAACTGACATCGGGCGCCACATCGAGTCGAGATCCTGGTTTCACGCGCTATGTGTCTGGGCGACACTGGTTGTCACGGCCAAGACGGCCGACTCTGGCTCCAGGATCTGCGTCATGGCTGCACTGAAGCCGAAGGAAACTCACGTGAGTGGATGGATGTCAAGGATATAGTTTTTGCGCACGGGATTGCGGATTACAGACTGATGAAGTGCGCTATTAGGGCGAGTTTTTCAACTACTGGTTGACATCCGAGGAGTATCAACGGTAAGTTATGATACAACAGAGGCGGAGTCTCCCCCCATGCAGCAAGTACTTACCTACTGACGAAGCATGCTCCGACAGGAAAGCAGCCACGGTCATCGGCAGCGAAAAAGCGAGGAGCCTGCAAAGAGTGGTGTGGAAGGAGGTGGTTGGCGAGTTAAGAGCCAATGTACCGGGACTGGAGGAAGGCCTGGAAGCACTCTAATCAGGTAGCCATGTTGTTTCCAGTGCCAGTCGTCGGGAGTTTGACGAGAGTTGCAACTCCTGTGCATAGAACATTGTGATAGTATAATGTATGTACAAATAGTGTAAATTTTACAACAACGGTCAGGGATCCGTCAACTTTACTTGAACCAACGACTTTTGTGAACCCACTTCTATAGTAGTCATATGCGGTTGTATCCATTTCTTATCTATATCCACTCAACCTTTGTAACCAACTGCCATGCTGCATATGACCTGCGGGGCATCCCCGGTACAAGTTATGTTCAACGTGGCCGATATGGCTGTCCATCGTCGATCGTCGCCGTGTCCCGATAGTTCATGGAAGATAGCTCATGGCCAACTGACCCGACCTCGACATCAATCGATCCGTCACGATCCCAAGTCTTGGCCGTAGGCGTGCTTTGCGACTTGTTGGTCCCCTTGTTCCTGGACAGATGCGCGCTGATAGAGGTCAGTTTGGCCCACGAGTCCGTACCCAGCCGGGCGGCGCAGTGGACGAGGGGCCAGGAAGGAGGCAGGTTGGCGCACGCGATGCCCAGGTACAGGTGCACCGCCGTCCACAGGGCCGCCCTGGAGAAGTTGGGTTCGCGGCTGTCGGGCTGATAACTGAGGATGACCTTGGCGACGCCCGAGAACAGAACACTTTGTAGAGCCCTCATGTTAGCAATTGGAAAAGCGGCCGTTGGCGGCGGGCTAGGTGGGATTCCTACCAGACTCCGAGGATGAAAACACCGATCACGCCGAGTTTCTTGCTCCGGTCCAGGTGCAGACTGTTTACCACGCCGAATGGCAACGCTAAGATGCCCAGATCGATTACGTTCTCAAAGATGCCCGTGACCAGCCAAAACATATTGTAGTTGATGCAATACCTGGGATCGGCGTTGCCGTTCTTCCACATCCACTCCAGGGAGACGCAGTTCAGGCAGTCGGCGACCGTGGATGAGATCCAGAACGCGACGACCACCCCGAGCGCGATGTAGACCTGTAGCCTGAAGTTCCTGCGGATGAAGAAGCAGCGGTGAAGAGGAGCAGGAGCGAGACCTTGGTGGTGCTGGTGACGAGGAAGTACAGCAGCGACATGGGGAGCGTGATCTTGGTATAGATGACATCCTCTGGCGTGAAGACGTAGTCGGGGTCAAAGTTGCTGGCGGCGGCAGGCCCCGTCGAGGATACTGTACCGGCTACACCAGCGCCGCATCGGGCTTGTCAGTCTGGCGGCGGAAGAAGAAGACGGGGCGGAAAGAATACATACCATAGATGGTTAGAATTCCAGCCAGAAGACTGAGCAATAGAGCGATCAAGATGGTCCAGTCGTCCCATCCAAAGCCGGACTTGGTATACCATCTCGAATAGAAGCGCCCAACCACGGTCAAGACATCGAAGACGATGAGGACAACACCGACCACCGTGACTGTGTCCTCGCCGCCCATCCTGACAAACGGTGGAGTGTAAAGTGGTCGGTGGGAGAAGATATCACATTCGCCATTGCTTGTGCAGTAGATTTATGATGCAAGATTTGACAGACGCTGCAGATCGATACCGCAAGTGCTATTTCAATTCTCCAAACACAAACTACAAATAGATGCGATCCCCACTCCTCGGCCCCAGGATAACCTCCCCGCCAAGTGCAATTGCGTCACTTCTCAGCCAGTGAAGAATCCATGTCAGAGCACATAGACGTACAGTATGGTCCAGTCCGGGCATGGCGTCCTGCCTGTTATACCTAATCACAGGCGAGAAGCGCTTATATCCTGTAGCGGGTATGCATTAACTTCGTTGGCCTGCTCGTCGGCTTAGCCACTGCTCGGAGACCCAGATAATTTCCACAGCGCAGCCATTCCATATACGTAGCGCTACCGCACATTCCCTGGCCCGCGATGCTGGCCGGGTCCGACTCGTTATCTGCGCCATGTCGCGCTGGGGACAAGTTCTGCGGGCCCAGGCGGGAATCCCACCGGGATATCCCGCTATAGAGTATTTCATAACGCCTGCGGACAGAGCTGACCTATTTAAGCAAGTACACTCATGACCCCTGATAATGCAACAATAGCATCCAGAGGGGTCCGTAGCACTTAGAGGAAATCTTGCAGTACAAGGTGCATGACATAAGCCGGGTCATAAAGTCTGGTCCAAGCATAAAGCAATATTTTGGTGGCCAAAACCGTATTTTACCTTGTATAAAATGTTATACACAGTATACCCGTGGCTGCCGCCGTATAATAAGGAATCTTCCCACTAAAATCAGGCCCTTGTTGACTGCATATCGGCCAAAAGCACTTGCAATAAACAAATAGCATTTAGCCAGGGAAATAAAGGCATCTATCGGGGTTAGTTGCACTTGAGGGACATTGTGCAATATGGGGTGCTTGCATTATCAGGGATCATTACTGTAGGCGCCTTGGAACGATACGACACAAGCAGCTTCTTCAGCTTTGGTGAGAACTGTCGTACAACGGTAATATATCCATTTGTTCTCTTGTTACAAGATTAATCGACGGATTCCTAGATATAATTTGTCGGAGTCTTATTATATCGGATTTGTATTTCGAAATAAAACCTTTTCTTATTATTTTATATTTAGTGGCTTTTAGTTCATTCTTCTAACAGAGACTATGAATAGAACAAAAGAAGAGAGGGACGAATGAGTAGATGATGTCAGGCCAGTATCGGGAACCTTGACATTTCCCGTTATATTAGTACAAAATGGGAAATATCTGGATACTAAACAATTTGCCCTTTCGCATTTCTAGGAGCAAAAATGTATGTCGGCTAATCCAGACTGACTACTTGCATTATCATCTTGTGTCTGGATTCACCTGAGGTGCTTTATGCTCATAAGTTGGGTTGAAACTGTGCGTGTAATCCTTAAATGTTCCAATCCAAGTAATTCATCCCAAGCCCCTGTTTTGTGCCCGATATTGTCGAATCATTCCAAATATTTTATTTTCTCTCTCCCCTCCTGCAATTCATAATGATCACTCATTGGCCACACTTGCGCCGCCGTGCAACTGATGTAGCAAACATTCCAGTCACCCGCGAGCTTAAGCTGAAAGTTTGAAGATCAAGCAAGTATACTTGAAACCTCATGCGGGGGGCCTATATTCCGGACGAAAGGGTTGTGAGCATGGACTCGAGTACGCTTCCGTGGTGTTCGAGTAGCCTTTGATCCGAGATAGCGACAGCGTGTGAGAGAAAGGAAAGCTGAGTTGGGTGTCGGACCCGACGCATTCCTTTTCTCGCTCTTTCCCTTACCCAGCCTGGCCATGCAGCATTCCCTCGAACCAGATAGGGAATAAGCATGTTCCATGAGCAACGTGTTTCTGTCGATCTCGCGTGGCAATAGATGCAAGAGTCTCGTGACGTGCCCACCTCGCCCACGCTGTCAGGCAAGGTCATTGGGTGTCTTGATAGGCGTGCGAATGTCTTTTTTCGGAACAAGCTTGACCTTGCCCCCTTTCTTCCCGGTAGATCTTTTTTTCGGAAAACTCTGTTCTGAGAAATAAGCTCAGAAAGAGGCCGCTCAGCTGACCAAGGAGGGACAAGTCTTCATTATCTTTGCCCTTCCTGGAGAAAGAACGGGGGTCGACATATCTCGCGTAAGGAAGGAATACGCGCTTGGCTTGTATCCGGCTCGTGGGGCTCGGCTCGACCGGTGATAGCCACTATCCTGTCCGTGTACAGGTCTCGGCAATCAAGGGGTATCGATGGCTCACCCAGAGTAAACAAAATGAGGTATAGTAGCGAAAATGACGGTTGCCCGCAGGCCCTTTTCTCTTTCACCGAAAATACCAATGCCTCCTGGACACGGTGAATCGAATCGATTGAAAGAAAGAGGCCCCAGGGTGTGGGATACAAGCATGAGCATCGTCCCTCGTTAATCCCAAAGCTAAAGTAGCAGACGGGAGGCTACAGCGACGGGACAATGCAGGATCTGTGAAATCGTACGGGGTGGGGGAAATTCTTCTTCCCTCTGCTGTTTTGCCGGGAGATGGGCTTCTATGTGAGGACACCTGTCGTCCGATGATGATGATCCGTCGCGTGGTATCTGAAGGAGGCGGCAAAATCGGCAGAGAGAAGTTCATTGGTAAGCAAGCTACGACAAACTTTCAGCTGATTTGAGTCTTACGAAATCGTGCGCAGGCCAAGCGGAATCTTACATGAAAAGATTGTCGATGATCAGCGGCGGAGGAAAAGTCCCCAGGTTGTACCCTGATATTTGGTTACTAGATGAGATGGAACGTTGGATTCCACGACGTCAAATCTAGTTCGGGGACACTTGCGATACGGTAACGAGGTCAGTCGCCCTTGGTCGCTCACACATCGTGACAAGGCTGAGTTGGGTGACAATGCTGCGGTGTATGGCTCAACTTGACAATCTCAATCGTGAGATGATGCTGGGCGTCTGGGTTGAACATGATGTTTGACGGGTCTCCAAGAAGCACGATCTGGCATCTTCTTAAGTCTCCATACTTTCTTCAACAAGCGGCAGGGCTGAGGCAGTCGGGCAACCCTCCTGACCCCCATATCAGAGACCTGTCATCTCTCTAAACTCTAGTAAGAGGACCGTCTACCGGTCAACCTGCGAGATCCCTCTGGTAACCATCCATCTTCTTCCTTGGACCAGATACTTGACTAGTTCCAAATCCGACATGTCATAATCTCCTTCGGGCGCGCCTGACTTGAAGGCCGTCGCCGGGGTGATCAGTGACATCTCTTGTAGGCTGCCGGCATGAAGCGAGGACGGAAGCAGACAAGACTTGGGGGTGTTGAGGAAGGGGGTGTGGGCAATGCCGCTGTCCATCTTTTGCCTCCTCTCGCGTCTTTCGCTCTTTCGTGGGTAAGAGGTCCCAAAAGTGTTTGCTTGCTTCTTATTGCGCGATGCTCGAGGGAAAAAAGTTGGCCATCCTCGGTGTTGGACGTGTGTATGCGAGGACTTGCTTATCGACCGCCCCGATGAGTCCCAAGACCCGGAGCTCTCTCACCGCCTCCGTCATTGGGCTTTCTGCATCTCTGCCAAGGCCGAGGTCTCTTTGGAAGCATGAGCCCGGGCCAGATTGAGATACATGACAGATTGGCCCAGGAAAAGGGGGATTTCAGACCAATCGAATCCCAACGGGGAATGAGGCGAGCAGCGTCGGAACAATGTGAAGTTTTGACAGTATGCTTAACCCACGAGGCGCGGGCGACCAATGGTATTGCCGGATGTGCAGTCGAGCCATTCGCTTGTCACAGCCAATCCGTCCCGCCGCCAGGACGGCTCTCTGCGTCTCGAGCTGATGACTCCATGCCTGCTCCAAGTGGGAACGGACATAGCTGGCCTCATGGCGAGAGTCGTGGATTAAACGAGGGAGGACGGAATGGTGCAGTTCTATACATCCCAGCGAGGTAGGGAGCCTAAGAAGGAAAAGGGAGAAAGAAGTGACGGAGGTATGTAATTTTTTTTTTTCTGTAGCCCTTCTAGCGCTGTTATCAGCTTCATGCTTGTGTAACGATGTTCTCGACCCCCGCGGAATCTGGGGTATGTGGGAAATGTCTTGGAAAGAACGACCCGCATGAGCCTATCCACCACGGTCGAGACAGAATGGTATTTTATTTTATTTTCCTCCCCTCGCTTTAAAAGACCTGCTGCGTCGTCGTCCCTCTTCCAATTCTTCACCGGTCGGCGCGCCGCAAATTAAACGGAAACACATCGCGAATTGTAGCTGCGCAGGGGAACTGATCGATGTGGTATCTTGTTTCTTTTTGCCGTCTGTCTGTCTATTCTTCTCCAGCAATGTTTATGCATGTCACTTGACCGTGCCGACGATCGAGCGCACAAGGACGGACTGGGGTTATACTCGAGGGGCTGACAGACATACATGCCTTCCTCACATATGCTGGGACCAGGTAATCTAATGTATATCTCGACTGACCAACCACAGGGCCAAGCTGAAGCCGATACACCAAACGAGCCGGAGCGGTTAGTGCTCACGATCTTGATCGACTATCTTGCCCCCGTCTCCGGTGCCAGGTTTTCCTTTGTCTCACCCCAAGCACTGCTCGACATTGGTCCGCTCGGTATTGGCGTCTGTCCCAGGGCAATATTGCTAAATTAGCACAATCGAGTGTAATGTCTGCCCATCACTGCGGACCTTTTTTCCCAACGGGCAAACAAGATCGACAAGCACGTGGTAACACGGATCTGTACATCACATACAGAGAGAAGGAAAACCGCAAAGGCGGCCTTTGGGCTCGGCCGACATTTGGGTTGGGGTTGGAGGGGAGGGCGAGAGGGAAAGTCCCCGAGCTGGCAACGTCGTACCGACCCTGGCGCGCCGACCATCGTGACAATGAAGCGCTGGCTCGGCTTGCAGAAAAGCTAAGGCCCTTGCTCGAGAAAGCCAATCCGACGATGCCGCCCACACTGCCGTCCTCACTCGGGTTGCTGTATACGCTGCGACACCTCGTTGTTCCGGCCGAGGGCGCATGTTGGACGACACCGGTGACGATAATAAGCAATCCGCATGTCGTGTCGTGGCCGTTGGCTCCTTCATTCACCCAAGTCCCAGTCCATCCTCTGGCAAAGAAAAAGTACAAAAGGGTGCAATGCGACGATTTATTTCTCCCGAGGGTATATCGCCCATCTCTTCAAAAGACTCTCACAACTTATCTCTTGCTGCAAAAACTGTCAAGTGCATTTTTCATTTTTGTCTGTCACCTTTTTTTTGGAACTCCAATTGCGCCAATTCTCCCAGATTGATATCAAAACTTCCATCCCAATATAAGATCACCATGCCGCATAGTGTCCACAGCAACTCTAACACGATGCGGTCGTCTAAACGTGCCTCTGTCAACACGCAATCCACAGCTCACAGTGGCAGTATACACCAGGCCCTGCCATCCGTCGCAATAAATTCAGTTCCTGCAGCGCAAGCAACACCGCCGCAAAGGTCCCCAATGTTGGACAACTGGATGAATAGTAGATCAACTGATGTTTCCATCAGTGAGCGGTTGGCGCAGGCCGCCATGAGGTAAGCTGCGACTATATCCGCCCATTTTCAGGACGAGACTGACACCGCGCAGGGACTAGAAATGTCTGCCAATGATCACGGGAAGTCTTTTGGCAGAGTGGTTTTGTATTTTCCACTGTAATAGAGAGACCGCAGCGAGTATGAAGTACTCGACTGCTTGTCCGGGAGGTGTTAGGCACATGACTTCTTATGAGTCTTTTTGTTTTTCTCAATATAATGGCTCTTCCGCATGCCATTACGGCCGCTCTGCAATCCCGTGCCGCCATCAAGGCATCAGTGCCATGTATCAAATTGATGGTGCGAGCATTTGCCGACTGGTCAGAGACTTCAAGAGGCCGGGGCTCCTTCAGCTTGCACAGCTTCAGTAGCATGGAATCCATCGAGAGTGATCGTAACGGCTCCAGCTTGCGTGAGCTGTATTGCAGTATTAGTAAAGTGTCCTGTAACAAATTTGGGGATGTATACGTACCGAGCGCGAGAGGTCGTCGATGAGGTCATTTACGTCCTCAATTCCGACGCAAAGTCGGATGATATCTTCGGGCATCTGCCTCTCAGCCCTTGTCTTGGGGTCGATGCTTGCGTGGCTCATTCTGCAGGGCATGCTGATCAAGCTGTTTACACAGCCGAAACTCACGCTGATGCCGAAGATCTTGGCAGCCTCGACGATCCTCTCCGAGAGTTTGATATCACCCGTCTCGAACGACAAGACAGCACCAGCGCCGCGTGCCAATGACCAGTGGAGATCATACTGTGGGTGAGACTTGAGTCCAGGGTATCGCACCTTGAAGCCGTGCGACTCGAGGAACTCTGCGATGGCCTGCGCATTTGCTTGCTGCTTCTCCATGCGAATAGCAAGCGTCTTGACTCCCCTCATCAAGAGGAACGAGTCATTGGGAGAGAGACCGCAGCCGGTCGAGTTGATGGTGAAGTACATCTTATCGCCAAGAGCCGGGTCGTTGCATGCGATGATGCCAGCCATGATGTCGTGGTGGCCAGAAAGGTACTTGGTGCCCGACTCGTACACGATATCGGCGCCGAGCTCCAGAGGGTTGCAGAGCATGGGCGAGAGCATCGTGTTGTCCACGATCACGAGAGCCTTGGGGTTGGCCTGGTGGACGGCCTTGGCAATGGAGGTGATATCGACGATCTTGATCAGAGGGTTGGTCGGTGTCTCGAGGAGGACCATGGCCGTCTTGTCAGTAATGACGTCCTCAACCTTCTTGACGGTGGTGGTGTCAACGTGATGAACGACGATGCCCTGGTTGGTAGCAAGGTACGTCAGCAGACGGTTGGTACCTCCGTACAAGTCATCTCCGGTGACGACCTCGTCTCCGGGGCGCAGGATTCGGGTGATGACGTCCAGGGCACCCATTCCCGAACCGACGGCGAGCGCTCGTGTAGCGTTCATGATCTTGGCCATGTGTCGCTCGAGGTGCGTGCGCGTGGGGTTGCCGGATCGTGTGTAATCATACTCCTCGCCACCACCGGCCGACGTCTGTTTGAACGTGGCAGACTGGTAGATGGGGATGCTGGAGGCTCCATACTGATCTTTGGTCTCGGTATAGACCAGTTCGGTGGCAAGGGCGTATCGTCTACGGCCGGCCGAGGGGCTAGAAGGGGCGGGCGACGGAGGCAGATTGTGGCCGTCGAGGTCGACCTTGGCAACGGCCTTGTTCACGGGCTTTGTGCCGTCATTGCTGCCGGACGAGGAGCCGCCGTTGTTGTTTGGTGGCGACGAAGACATGTTCTCGTTGCGGATCGTCGGTCGGGGCGACGACTCGTGGTGGTAAACTACCTGGATAGATAACGTAGGAATTGACTTTGCTCCAACAAAGTCTGGACGATACGATCGATGGGCGAACTGCTAGTCGCTGCGGCCAGCACAGTTTCGCGGGGCACTTGGTGACAGGAAGACGGATGCCGAATTCGGACTGTTGGTGGTGGGATTTCAGGCCGCAGAAATCTCACGGTAGTCAATTGGTAATTGCAGAGTGATACAAGCAGCGCCTAGCAGAAAGGGTGAAATAAGTCGCTTCTGTTACCTTTTCTGTATGAGGTATCCAGAGTAAGAAGAAAGGAAGGAAAAATGCGTTTCAACGGGGATCATAAATTCCGAGGCATTCGAGCTTGGATCTGGCAGCGATAGGTACGGTCCCTGACAGCTTTCCCACCGTCTCCGATATCCGCTGTGCCGTGTAAACCTGGGGAAGCCGGCGAATGTTAGGGCGGTACACTGAATTGAAGTGTATCGTTGCTGTTGACTAAAGTACTCTCCTAATGCCGTCAGAAGAGCGGTATTGGAACTAAGAAAATGACGTGATCGCTCTAGGTGGAAATTGGAGTCACCTCATTCGCAGAAGGAATGGGGTGAGCCAACTGAGGTCGGTTTCCAGCGCCCGGTTACCGGTTCTCTCACCAATGACTGGCTGGCACTCGAGGCACTTCTGCTGGCGCTGCGTCAGAGTGTCAGTCACTCGGAGTCCTATGCTATGCTCTTTTTTTCTTTTCTTTTTCTTCCTCCATTCTCACCCTCTATCCAAAGTACACAATGGACACCCGATCGAAGTATCTGAGGCTCTTGGAAATTTCAAAGAAAGCAAACATGAAAGGAAGAAGAAAAAATGGTCAAAATTTTGTTGAGGTCGCAGATTTTTCCTCGTTTCTCACGGATACGGCATTTCGCAGCGAGCCAAGTTTGATATTTAGTGGGTTATTGTCGTACTTTTTCTATACTGACTTGCATATCAACACTATAAAGAACCACGCGGACTATATTGCCCCGGACCTACATGTCAGCAACAAGACATATCATGCACATCACTCTGCTGCAACTTCAACTGCCAGCCCAAAGGACAACGCCTCTTAACCTTCTACCACGCGAGAATTATATTGAGTCTCGCCGGAAAATGACGCCACGACCATGGCGCAACGAACTGCCCCCCATACCTCCCAGCGTCAATCGGCCATCATGTTGAAGAATAACAAACTTCCGTGACCCGCTCGGTGCCCTCCCATTGGGGCATCGAGGGGGAGGCTGAAAAATAGCCCGCATGTTTCAAGCCTCGTGTTGATGGTTTGAAAGCTTAATCTGCTTGTCGAGCCAATAATGCCATAAATGCCCAAAAGTACAGGCAGAGGCGAAGAATGCAAGAAGATGCTTCTTCTCGTTCGTGGTCTCCAGCCCAATCATTCCTCACCTCGCCATCTCCCCCATCGTCTCGAGAGCGGCCCGGGCTGAGCGATTGCAGCGATTGCAGCAAGGAAAGCAACGAATAGACTTTGGCAATCCTCGTGGATGCTGCACACGTGGTTGTGCAACCTGACAAAGTAAGAGTATTGCCCGTCGGCATCTGTGACTCGTTCAACCCGTCGGCGCCATCATGCCTAGATCAGATCCCGTACAACAAAGGGCTCCCGGAATTTCCGGTCGTGTACGAGCAGAGGCACGATGAAGCTTTTTTCAGCCAGAGGCCGCATGTTGTCCGCATCTTTGTGTATGTATGGCGGCAGAGTCTGGGCAACGGGATCCCGATCACCAACCAAGTGTGGTGGGACGCGTCCATGATGGGCTGATGGTCGTCCAAAATTCCCGGACCCTGCGTACCGTACCTAGAACTCTATCGATATCGTGCCGCGATGCCCTTATTTTCCATGTCTCAGAAGTCAGCACACTCGAATGCCGACACAGTCTCCATTCCCATTCATGTTCCACCAAGATACCGTGCTCTCGGCTCGACAGGGCTTACGAGGTGGAGGGGGTGGGAGTGACACTCCAACGGTTCTCCAATGGCTGCCTCCACGACATGATGTGATGCTTCGTGGTTCGCCCATGATATGATTTCCTGCCAGCAATTGATATCTGCATGTAAGCTTTGACAAAATACCACCCCATGGCCTTGTTAATTGCCTCTCCCAGTGGTGCATATCGCTTGAGAGCGGCAGAGGCGATTTATTCGGCTAACAGATACTGTCATGATGGGTAGGACAAAGACAGGTCAAAATCTAAAGTCATGATCAACACATGATATTGCTTTTTTATATCCTTGACAACTATACCCGCCCCTGGGAGAGAGCCGCGCTTGAAATATTTATTGCCCCAACATTTCCACTCATTTTTTCACTCTGCTGGTCTTTTCTCAAACACCTATACACTCTTCACAGACTAAACACCCAAAGATTGCGAAGATGGCTTCAGCAGAGGCACCACCACCGCCCTCCGAGGCACCTGTTCTGCCCGACTACATGACAAACCAGAACGCCGTCCTTGGCGATCTGGAGGCAACATGGCGTTTCGGCAAGCCTCCGGACTACACCAACACTCGGAAAGTATTTGCTCAGAGTGAGTGTCCGTCTCATTCCTCGTTCATACTTGAACAATTTCAACACAAAACCAGCCTTGTATTGCATAGTTTACTGATGATGTCTCAACAGCAAAGCAACAATCCCATGCTCCCGGTTCCCTCGAGGATCTGGTCCAGAACCTGGTCAAGAACTGGGAGATCGAGGCATCGTTCAAGACGGCCGTCTCCGACTGGCGGACCGTGGACCCCGAGACGTACACGTTTGCCATCAACGGCGGCCCGGCCCAGTCGGCCGAGTCCATGGTCCGGATCGGGACGTACAACGCCGTCATCGCCCCCAACGAGTACTACAGCCCCCGGCACTCGGACTTTGCCTCGAGCCACAAGACCTTCAAGCGCATGATGCCGACCTTTGCCTGGGAGGTCCTCGAGGTCTACAGCGGGCCGCCCGTCGTGGCGTTCCGCTGGAGGCACTGGGGTACTATGAAGGAGGACTATGTCGGTTGGAACCAGTATGTGTTTTTAAAAACGTTGTTAAGCATACAAAGCCACATTCGCTGACCATGTCATCCAATAGCGACGGAGAAAAGATCACGGCCAAGGCACACGGCGGACAGATCGACATCCAGGGCGTCACGGTGGCACACCTGAACCCCAAGTTCCAGATCACCAAGCTCGAGACCTGGTTCGACCCGGTCGAGATGTTCCGACAGGTCGCGCCCGAGGGCGTGGTGAAGAAGGAGCTGATGGCGGCCGCTGCGGCGGCCGGCTGTCCCGTAGCCCATCATGCCGAGTCGGCCGGTGACTCAAAAGCGCCCCTCAGCGACGCCCAGGCGCTGGACGCGGCCCGGGACGCAGACAAGGCCGTCGCCGATGGTCAGGCCAAACTAGGGGCCAACACGACTGCTTCCGAGGCCAACCCTGTTCATGGGGAAATTCCGAAGGCGAACGCCGAGTGATTGGCTGCCAGGTTTTGATAATGGAAACGAGGAAAATTTATGACACGTCCGTATAAATGAGATACAAAGAAATTATGATATGATTTTACATGCCTACCTAGTCTTATTACCATCCTCTTTGCTAAGTAAATGTTCCTTCATGAGCCATATCTTTCGATCATATTGTTTGATTCTGTACCAAGTGTAAACCTGTCCTGTTTATATTTGAGTGTCTGTCTTTACCAAGTTTTGTGAACCACAAATACATACACCTATCAATTGGCAAGTCAAAAATGAACAAATTTTGAATATCGAGCTCGGCAGCTTTTCTTACAAATCTTCTCTTGAACACACCAAACAAATGTACTGCGAAAAGACTTCAACAGCCGGTGTTCAACTTTCCCCTTGGCAGCGCTTAAAACAGGCCAACACTGCCACTTACAAACAGGTGGGAAGGGAAAACTTAACGCTGCGAAGTACATGTTATCTCTTCCGGTTCTTGGACAAGCCTTGAGGCAGCGCCTATCCGAGAACTACCGCGCCCGGGAATGCGCTGGGAAAGGTCATCCTTCTGGAATTACACCGGGAGAATAAATCGGCCGTCCGGACATTTACTTTTTTGAACAGGAAGATTTCTGACTCATCACAATCGCATCGTATAGCGGGGATGGTGTAGCATGTCATCTAACGAGTACCGGAGCTTCTCGGGCCTTGCCAGTTTATGTCTCTGAGCAGTGTTCCTAATGCTGAGAAATACTGGGGGCTTCTATTTCTTCATCTATTTGGATATTCGGAAATCAACAATATGACAACTGCCCCAGCCAATGATGGCAAGTCTAAGTCTTTTCAACGTGTAGCTTGCACTGGGACGACAGAACCGCCCACACGAGACTGTGTACAGACAATCATTAAGCTAAGGTAGGTGCGGGTTCATTCTCTTACCGAGATCACCACATAGTATAGTCGCACAGCAGATCCAGGGCTACGATTTCCAAAAATTCGGAAGTGAATCAAGTGATTGGGGGGCGACAAGCGTCTCCGCAATGCTCTGCATGTCCCTAACGATGGATTCATTTGTAGGTTTGTGATTATACATGCAGGTTAGGTTTCTACTCGTCCAAGCGACATGTCAGGTCCTTTGGAAACCGGATTGAGGAAAAAGCGCCACGATGAAGCATTGGGATTCCCGCATCCATAGTAGGTTCATGGGGGTTCATGGTTCGAACAGAACCGATCATTGGTGCGCCGACGATGGAAAGAACGGGTTGACATTTTCGATGCTAGCGCACCCCTTCGTCCTACTCCGGACACTAAGTTACCGAGACGTCACCCCTCGCGTGAACTTAGTGTCATGCTGAACAACATCATCTCAACATGCCCAAAGTCGCGATAAGGACAACATTATATATAACGCTTGTACAGTTTTCCAATACGCATATCGGATCACACATCACTGCGCAATCGAACAGACCTCTTACAGCGTGGATTGTCTGTATACTCACCAGCAGCTTGCGTCCACACGTGCGACTCATTGGCGATCATAGCAAGTTGAATACTACATCAACACCAGACGAAATCATTGCGCACACACCTCGAGAAAAGAACGATTTGCGCGCCGGAGTGTGCAACCAACACGAACAATTCAGCTATCGACCTGTCAGCCTAACCACAGCCAGCCCGTCCTGAGCAAACCAAACCCACGTCCAGCAGCACACAAGCAAGCAACACAAGCCGCGTCTGTCGCCCACGCACAACGACGCAATCAAGCGACCGCACCACCCTTGGAGCTTGCCTCTGCCCGACCGCCAGCTCTTTACCACTTCTCGCTCGTGCTCGTACATACTTGAGCTCGTGCCAGCTCCAGCTCCAGCTCCTGCCTCAGCTCCTGCGCAAGCCCGACCGTCGCGTATTTTCTCGCCAAGAGCGACGTGAGCAAGACACCTACTTTTGCCATGTACGCCGGCAACTATGGCTTCCCCAATGGCGCCCCACCTTCGCAGAACCCTCAGATGCAAGGCCAAGGTCCGAATCCCAATCAGTCGCCTCAGCAGCCCCAGCAGCAGCAACAGCAGCAGCAGCCGCAGCAACAACAGCCTCAACAGCAACAGCAGCAGCAACATATGATGTACAATCCTCAGCAGTTCCCCATGGGCGCTCCGGGCAGCGCGTTCCCAGGCGGCCCCAATGTCAATATGATGTCCGGCGCTGGCCCTGCAGCTGGAATGATGCAGAGCGCCGGCATGCCGCACATGGCTGCCGCCAATGGCCAAAGTAAGCTCGTTGTATATCCCTTACCACACCTCGAATGGCCTCGCATTGCAGCATGTCGACCCGTGCCGCTATGCTCCTTTCTTTCCTTCAGTGCCTGTCTGGTTTAATGCAGCCTCGGAGGCCTCTGCTCCTCTGAGGGTGTACTACTCGTCAGACTCGTGAGAGCTGCCTTGAGACACGAGCTCACTTGCTCGCAACCCCATCCTCGCTCTCCGTCTGGAAGCTGTTGGGACGATAGCACAAACACATGACACCGCTCATAATAACGTCTGATGTCTTATGCTAACCTATTGTCTGCTTCACAGTGCCCAACTACCAGGCCGGATATCCGAACAATCCCTACGGAGCTGGCGTACCAACGTCTGTCGCGCCCCAGATGAACATGCCCCCGAATTATGCCATGGGCGGCGGTATGCCCATGGGTGGCTTTCAGATGCATCCTGGACAAATGACTCCACAGCAGCAGCAGCAAATGATGCAGCGAATGCAGCATCAGCAACAGCAACAGCAGCAGCAGCAGCAGCAGCAACAGCAGCCCAATGCCGGAGGAATGCCCTCGAACACACCTCAACGCCAATTCCCCGGCCAAGGGCAGGCACCCGTCCCTCAGAGCACACCGACACCTAACAACTCGCTCCCCTCGCAACAGCCCCAGTTCTCAGCGCCCCAAGCACCTCACCCTTCTCACCAGAACCAGACACCGAACAGCGCGCACCAGCAGCAGCAGCACCAACCACAACATCAACCGCTGGGCAGCAATATTCAAACACCACAAACACCAACATTTCCCTCGAATGTACAAGGCGCGGTCCCCAACGGCAACAGCAACGCTGTGCCACTGAGTCCAGGTGCCGAGTCTAGAGAAAAGGAGAGAATAGCAGTCCTTCTGGAGATCAACAGTGAGCTTTTATGGGAAGCCACGCAGGTGCAGAACACAATGCTGGCCGTTAAGAACGAAAAACCTCCCCCGGCAAATGGAGCAGCCAATGATACCGAGAAAACAGAAGAGGAGAAGTTACTCATGCAGGATTTCACACAGTAAGCTCTCTAAACATGTACGACGATTTTGGGTCGCTAATGTATGTTCCAGCTGCATGCGCAGGTTACAAGGAAATCTTGCCTACTTGGCACATTTGGCAGACAACAAGAAGGCTGCTTCTGGGCAAGCGGCACCAGCACATCCCTCCTATATGAAGCCGCCGCCACTGAGTCCAAAAGTAAGGATAAGGGCAGCGCCGCCGACCGAGGGTGCAGAGGGCAAGGCTGTAGAGCCTGGCAACAGAGATGACACAATCAAGTACTTCAACGACTTGTACACAAGACTGCAACACCTCTATCCTGGAGTCGACTACAACAAAGAACCGGCGCTTCCACCGCCGGGTGCGCGGCCCGGACCACAAGGGCCCAATGCCCACAAACAGATGCCGTCTCAGTCGAATATATCGGTAGCAAGCCCAGTGCCTGGCAAGCAGGCAACGCCAAAGATGGCTGCATCGGGCCCACCGCAGATGCCACCACAAATGCAACAACAAATGCCACAACAAATGCCTCTTGGACAGCCGACCATGAACGGCCCTGCAGCTTAGGATCCAGCTTAGGATGCGGATCTATTGGCGGAAATAGACAGAGTGCCTGCAAGCGAGTTCAGTCCAATCGAGCCGTTCTAGACTGGCCTGAATCGCAACCTTTGGCGTTTGCGTTCACCAAGGTCATGGCCATGCTACTAGTTTCCTAACGAGGCATCGTTTGACTAAGGAAAGGCGTGGTCGACTTTGGAATTGTACATTGTTAAAATTGGGTATGAGCGCAGTCGTAATCGACCGGAGTCTCGAGGCGTTTAGATGAAAAGTGTCGTCGTGCCTATCGGCCGCGAGGCGCCAGGCGTTGGGGTTTCGGATCGATCATGGTAGACATTGGGTTTCGCTCGAGGTGGGATGTTCAGTATATAAATACTTGTCAAAATGGCCCGGCCCCTCTGTTGAGGTGTGGGCTTCTATAATACTAGATACCACTTCTGTTCATGTCCAGGACTTTGGAAATAGCTTGCAATGACAAACAAGCCTATCTGTGACGTGCACTATCAACTTTCATCTACAGGGGGGCTTGGTCGGCTTGCACTGTCGAAGAAAGATAAATGATTGTCGCAAGTAAGGTGTCTCGAATGTTCCTTGCCATACTTTTCTATGATTGGTAGGGCACAAGCTTCTATATTACATGGAGCACCCAAGACTCCGTGGCGATAGGGTTGCTTGCATGTGCCCCTGATGTATCCAGACCTGAACTTGAGGACTTGAGTGCCCTACTATGCCCATACGGCTCCGATGTAATAAAAAAAAGGCTTATGGGCCGGCCACTCATTCATGGAGGACAGAAATAAATTACGGACCGCGGTCGGGCAAAAGAAACAATCCTGTATGAGAGCTTATTCTGACATGCGGAAGCACACGACAACATGACATAATGCCTTTTCCACCTCGAAATTGCATGGGAATCTAAAATCGACGGTTCTGCAGCTGACGGACGCCACCGATCGAAATAGAACGCGGTGTTCATATAGGAGCCCCCCCCCCCACGGCGCGTGTAATCGGGTAATTAAGCGTGACGCTGGCAAGTGAACCGGACCAGCAGACAGCCAGCTAGCCTCTGGACTCGGCTCGTGACTTGTGCGTTACTTGAGACATGGCATGCGCCGCTCCGTGGCCCTGCCGCGACGCCAGACGGGAGTGGTTTTTCCAAGGCAGTGCAGGTCTCAGCTTGGTGGTGGATCGAGGATTCTCATGGAAAGACCAAGTGCTTCCTAGACGTGTAGAGAGTCTTGTCCAGGCTCTCTCTTTGCCAAAGACGGTGAGGATCGCAAGTGACAAATCAGAGATGCGTGGTAGTATACTTCTTCGAAAATGGATTCCCGTCCCACCTGCTAAAATGTTAATGCTTGCAAAAAATTGATGCGTTGTTTTGTTACTACCACTGTAGATATGGATATACATGTATGACAGTGCTGCCATGACCTATGGGACAAGAACGCTGGCCGAACGGTTCGAGACTACCAGACCGGGAGAGGGGCTTCATGCAGGACCAACGTGTTGGTTCCATGGGTTCCAGAAAACAATGCTAAAACATGCTCATCAGAGCGCTCCAAGCTTTCTTTCTCTTTCAACAAGCCGGTCCAGCGCGACAGTTTTCCAGAGAAAGCAACGGGTTCTGGGCGTGACGTCTACGAGCGCGGTTCATAATTATGCAACAAATTGGAGCTTGGCCGGATACAGCGAAGAGGACCCCTGAACTTGTCATTTTCGGGGAAGGTGGGAAGACAGGGGGGGCAGGCGCGTCTTTGGGAGATCCACCATGCCAACCGCGACTGCTGGTTGGAAGGAAAGGTGCGAATGTCGAGTGCTGCCGATCCTCCTTTGGGCGCCTTCCAATGCATCGAACAGTCCCGTCAGCGGTTCTGCAGGTCTTGAACATCGATCATCGATCAGCACAGGGCAGAAGGGTACGTACGTGAAGTACGTGGCGGGAATTGACTCAGCCATGCTAAGAATACTGGAATATTGATTGATGGAAATAAGGGTAGGGACGTAGGTAGCTCAAGATTTTGACAGGATACACAAGATCTGGATTAGTCACTACTGTGTTTTATGGCTTGATGGTTGACTTGCATGACTCCTGCATATGCTAACCTAGCACATCACGCTCTTGTGTTTTTGATAGGACGACATGAATCAATCTTATTGGGTGTCTCTAGTCCATCTAGTATCTACCTAGGTAGGCAGTCTTCTTTGAGATCATGCAAGAGCCAATGCTACCTTGCTTGGCCGCCCAATTCGAATATTGATTGACGCCGAAGGGAGATGGATCATGGGGTCCTGCAGGCAATACATAGGCCGACACGAACAGACGAGGGAGAACGACCCCCCATCATAGGGAAACACGAGTCACATATTACCGTTGCGTTTATGTGAACCGAGATTGGACGGGCTCGTTTCCAGCCCTTTGGTAAAAAGGAAGTGCCCCTCTCAGAACACCTGTTAAGAGACAGACAAAAAAAAAAAAAAGTCAGAGGCTTTGCCGCTACTGTTCTGCAGCCTTCCCACCTGTGACTTGAGGATCTGGGGTAATCAAAATCAAAAAAGGAATAAGGGTAATTGAAGCTAAAATCGAGCGCAACATCATTAGTGCCACGAGAGCCAATTATTATTCACTTGTTCGTTGGATTCTATTCAGCCAACTTGTATTATCCAAGGGCCCTTTTTCTTTCATAAAAAAACACGACCCAGACCAGACCAGCACTGAGAGCATCCCCCTGCCCTGCTTGTTGCTACCTATTCTACCTGCCAATCCACCTTGCCTCAAGCCCAGACCAACCACTCACTCCTTAACCTCTGACGATCCCGGGGGCCCGCCCAGTCGAGTCGCTCCAAGGACCCATTTGCTGCTTTCTTCCCAGTCGCATGCCTGTGACCGCCTCTCCCTCGCATTTATTGTTTGTCGACTACAAAGGTTTTTTGATCGACTCACTCACTGACCCGATTGACAACCTCTTATTTACCCGACATTGCTGATTGGCACGCCAATCTGTGTGTGCAGCCAACTACCAGCCGTCATCGCTGTTTGCATTATCGGCATACTGCACAGCAGCAGCTGGAGCTCGACATCTTGGGAAGGTCACTGACACACGGGTCTGCAGACCTGCGAGCGGTTGGAAATATCCCCACTCTCGTCACTCTTTCTTTCTACGGGATAATAGCTTGCTTGCTTGCTGGCGTCTGGGTGGATTCGCTCATTGTGTACCTGTGTTTCATTCATTTTTGACCCGCGCCCCCTCGAGACAACCCTCCGCCGAAACAAAGACACCAGACGAGACGCCCGCCACCCAGCATCTCACCTTGTCGACCATTCCTTCGCAGGAACCCGAACGCCTAGCTTGGAACATTGTCTTGGACCGCACATCCCAGCCTGGGCCCGCAATCGAAAGTCGTCTAGCCGAGTAGCGAACTATCACAGCCGAACCCCAACACAAGGTCACAACTCTTCAAGGCGACCACCACCGAACTGCTGCTTCAGCCCAGTGCTTTTTGCTGCGGCCTGCATTGCTCACATACGAGGCATCTGTTGCACCGGAAACCTGCTCGACCTCTGCCTGGGCTGTCCTTGTTCTACCCAGCCGGCTAATGCAGTAGTGGTTGCCACTGACTGCCGCGCAGCAAGGGAAGGAAGGACATCAGTCGGCGCTCGACATTCTTGCGCCCGCCGTAGATCTTTGCATTCCAGCCACACACGAGTCACGCAGTCACCCGGCTACGTTTGTTCCCCTTGCAGTCTAGGGTCTGCGCTTCGAGATGGAGCCGGACCCGCGGTCCCAAGAGAAGGGTGAGATGCCTTCTTCTCCCCCGGCCGACATCAAGTCGCCCGTCGAGAAAGAGCACCCTGCCATGGCGGGTCACGACTCCATGGTCACAGTACGTCTTTCAGAGCCGCCGAGCCTGTCGGTGAGAACGGATCTGCCTGTATGGCCTTCTAGGAGAAGTCTTTTCGGGCCCGAGTACACGCCTACACCTACGAGCGCGGCATCACCAAAGAAGTTCGACCTAGGAGAGAAGACAATGGACAAGACGGAACAGATCGGAGACAAGGGGGAGGAAAAGGAAGAGACCGCGACCGACCAACGGCATAGCGACGGCGACGCGTCGAAAAGTCTCTCCGAGGAGCTCGAGGAAGCAACCGGAAATGACACGCCACAGAGAGAAACCAGTAGCCCAAGAGAGTCCGAGGAGGATTCCGAAGACGACGATGAGGAGGTGGACTGGGAAAAGCTACAAAAGAGCGAGGATGAACAAGCTCAAAAAGACGACAACGTAAGTTTCACAGATCAGGCCGAAAGCGCTAGTGATCCGCCCGCCGTTACACATATAACTAACTTGAGGCTTGCATCACATACAGTCTACAGCCATGCTTCTGGCTCGCCTGGAGGAGGAGAACAGCAAACTGGCCTCGAACCCAAAGGGTGTCAAGGTCAAGGTGGTTGAGCAGCCGACTATTCGCCGCCCGAGACCGCCGTCGATGGCGCAGCTACGTGATATGGTCAATGGCCCGACGCCCGTTGCCCTGCGGTATTCGGTCTTGCCCCCTCCTCCGATGACTGACATGGAGTTTTATGTGGCACTGGTCAAGGATTACCAGCAGACTGCTGCCCGCCTGCCCACGCTGCTTTCTAGGAAGATCCGCAAGGGCATTCCACCGCCGCTCCGAGGTGTCGTATGGCAGAGCATGACGGGGGCACGTGATTCGCTCCTGTTGGAACAGTTCGAGGCGCTCAGCGGCGAGTCGAGTCCCTATGAGGGCATCATCGGCAAAGATCTGGGCAGGAGTTTCCCGGGCGTGGACATGTTTCGCGACTCGGACGGCGACGGTCAACGAATGCTGGCCAGAGTGCTCAAGTGCTTCAGCTTGTACGACCAGAAGATCGGGTATTGCCAGGGCCTCGCCTTTTTGGTCGGGCCTCTGCTCATGCACATGCCTGATAACCAAGCCTTCTGTGTCTTGGTTCGGTGAGTACATCATTTACCTTTACTGTGTGACGAGAGACAGGAACACGCATATGCCATATGCAGGCACCGGCGCAAAAGCACGCACCGACGGTTTGTCGTGCTGCTCTCTATCTCTCTCTATCTAAGATCGTCTGGTTTTTGGGTCGGGCTAATTAAAGCTAATTTCATTTTGACAGGCTGATGGATCATTACGATCTGCGCTCATGTTTCCTGCCGGACCTGTCAGGATTGCATGTCCGCATTTACCAATTCCGTGAGCTGTTGAGCCAAATGCTCCCCAGTTTATCGGCCCACTTGGAAGAGCACCAGGTCGATCCCGCCTACGTTTCACAATGGTTCCTGTCGTTCTTTGCCGTCACCTGCCCCCTACCCATGCTGTTTCGCATCTACGATGTCATCTTCGCCGAAGGTGCGTCGGAAACTATTATGCGGGTCGCGCTGTCGCTCATGCGCAAGAACGAGAGCCGCATACTGGCCTGTACTGAGCTCGAGGATGTGATGCAGCTTCTCCTTTCCCGCGGCCTCTGGGATTGTTACAACTACAACGCCGATGAGTTTGTCGACGACTTTGTCAGCCTTTCGCCCGTCGTATCGCGGGAGAAGTTAGCACAATTGGAGCTAAATTACCGAGAGGCCCAGGTTGCCACCGCACAAGCGGCCCGCGCCTCGGACGTTACCACGGCAGCCTCTCGATTCCTGGGCCGCCTCTGGGCCACCACAAACTCGGGCTCTTCCAAGTCCGCCTTCGGAGCCCTTTCCCCTGGTCTCATTGCGCCGTCGCGGCCCTTGAGTATGCTGCGTCGCAGCACCTCCAAGCAGAGCCTCGCCTCGACCCTCAACTCTATGGAGACAAGCTCCACCAGTGTTCTGAGTTCCGCCTCTACCGACGCCACCTCGCGCGCCTCTTCCAACGCCGATGCCTCATCGATCCGAGAGTCCACGCCAACCGGGCCGAAATCGAGCTTCATCGGATCCAGCGCCGCAACAGAAAGCAAGGCTCTGCACAGCCAAATCGAGGACCTTCTCACCGCGCTCAGCGAATTGCAGCGCAACCATGCATTGCTGGCGACGGAGCTGCAGAAGGAGCGGGAAGAGCGAGAGGAAGAGCGCAAGGCGGTTAAATCCTTGCTTCAAGGATTCAAGAAGACGCAAGAAGCCGAAGACAAGGATAACATAAACGAGGATCTCGCGAAACTTATCGAAGGCGTCGAGGATCGATTCGTCGAGGAGGAGAAGCAGAGCAACCCGGGGCCGATCAGTACGGAAACAAAACAAGAATTGAGAGACGATTTGGCGCGTGCCAAGGAGCATCTCATGATCGAGGTGTCCAAGTCCCAGGATTTCAACCGCCGCATCGACGATTTGGGACAAGAGGCAAACGTGTTGAAGGAGCAACTGCGCGAAAGCCACTTACACGTCAGGAACCTTCATCAGGACAAGCAACGTCTTGAAAGGCAGGTCCAGGACATGCGCGCAAGAGTTTCGGCCGCAGACACGCAGCTCAGCTCCTCCCCCGAGGCATCTGGATGGCTGACCTCGGCGGCAAACCTGGCTATGGGCACGGTTACGACCGCCACACCCGCCGCAAGTGCTCCGACCAAGGGCGGCCTCCGCGAACTAAAGCTTGGACGTAGCAAGTCCACGCCGAACTCGAGGGATGGCTTTGGCAGCCGAGCCTCTTCTTCGCTAGCCAGATCTCAGACCGAGATACCCAGTCAGCCGTCGGACGAGCACGAGACTTTGCTCATGGACCTTGTGCACGCCAAGACGTCGGAGGCTGTCGCAAGACAGGAGGCGGATGAGCTGAAGCAGAAGCTTGAGAATCTCAAGAAGGTGTATGGAATTCCACCGGGAGAGAACCCAGGCCTTGCAACCGGCGCAGCCAATGCTGCTAATGCCGCTATGGGCATGTTTGGCCGGTTGACGGGAGGTAACGCAGTAGACGCCGGAGCTAAGACCGCCGTTGCGCCAACGCCTGGCGTGCATAGGAGTGCATCATCGGCATCGACAAATGCTGCGGGATTCTGGGGCTGGCGAAAGTAGACGGTACTTTTTGACGACGATTAGACTACATCAATTTCCCTCTCACGGCTTGACATTACTTTTATTTTCATGGCATGGCCTCGACCACGTCCAATTTTTTTCTTCTATTTCGATAAGCCTCGCTCCAACGATGAGGGGGTCAGAATATACCATTAGGGAAGAAAGTGTTTAGATTTGGCTTTTTTGGAAGGGATCAGCAAGCGAAGCATAGTGTTTTTCGCGTCCAAGCATGAAAGAAACAGCAGCCAAGGACAGAAGTATGGATATGGACACAGCCCAGTGCAGTCGACATCGACTTGCAAGCAAGGCGTGGTAGCCGGCCAGCCAGATGGCACAGACTATGAGGCACCCCAGAAGATGGACGGCTCTATATAGTGCTATCCCGCAGATATAACGATTCCCCAAGGATAGCTCTGCAATGCGAGGTGAGAGGTGACACTACCTCTTTGAATTCCTCTTGAGTGGGAATCGGGATGGAATTGGGGGCTGAACTTAGACAAATAGAATCAACAGAAAGAAAGATCAATGCCCACCAACTTCTTATTATAAGCCCAAAAGGTACCGCACTCGGAATGTTTCAAAACAAGGCCAGGCAAGAAAGGGTGAATTACGTGTAGAAAGCGGAGACAAGTATACAAATTTCATATATACCAGTAGTTAGAGCCAAGTATAATCTTTCTCTTTCTTCGTCACTTATCACCGTTTCAAAACGCTTCGTTGATTGAGTATGCCGGGAATTTTCTCTCGGTATGCAAAGATGCTCAGCTGCGCGCGCCCTAGAGACAGACAAGACCACAGCTCAACGGCGGAACAAACTCGTAGACAAAAGGGTTGGTGGATCTATAGACTAACACCGGAAGTCCTCTTCCATGGCTATAGCCATGTGTGTTCCTGCTGACATGACAATAGTGACTGCGCATCAGCTTGGTGGAGGGGCCATCGGAGATGAAAACGAGATGTGACCGTATAGTCGTAGGCAAAACTGCATTGACATCTTTATACAACGCAAGTGTGCAGCTCTCTTTCGGCAAACTCGCGAAAGTTCATCGAAGACAGCGTACTGTCAGTCTTGATAAACAACGCCTGAAAGGAAGCAGGAATACACCGGGTAAGAAAGCAGTCCTGCCGCACCATATCGATCACAGAATAATAATAAGTAATCGCATTTGTCATGTAGTATTAAGAGTTTCAGCATATCCGCCTGTTCTCGAACTAGTACTGCTTATTGCACAAAAAAACAAGGCCGCAATCTTGGTCACACCTATCATACCACCTCAAATGTCAATCTGCTCTCGTTCAACTGCAACGCCAGGGCGGAGTGACCAGTTGTCTGCTCTCAATATAACCGTGAGAAACACCCGGTGTCGTGATCTTCTTATACCATCAGTCGTAACAATTGTCGTTCCATTGAGGGATGAGGGTTTTTTGTCGCCAGCCCAATAGGGGGAAGGCTATACTTCGGGGGGATGGAGGGAAGGAGGATGTCGTTAGGGAAAATGGGGGTTTGGAGGGAGTAATGTCGTCATTTTCTTGTCGCGTGCGAACACCACTTAAGCAGCAATAAGCGGCTCCTCCTCATCGGCCTTGTGAACAGGCTCAAGAGGCTCCTTCTCCTCCAGGACGGGCTCCTGCTTGAGGAAGTCGCCCTGAGGAGCGGAGGGGAAGTCGGTCTCCTGAGGAACGACCTGAGGAACCGGCTTGGAGGTGGTGGCCTCGGGGGAGGCAGTCTTGCCACGGATCATCTCCTGGGCCTTGGTGGTGTAGTCACCGGCGTACTGCTTGGCGATCTCGGTGGCATTGGCAGTGTGCTTGCTGGCAACGCTGCGCAGCTGCTCGGTCTGAGAGTTGACCACATCCGAGGCGTTCTTCAGGTGGTGGTCGATAAGCTCCTGGTTGGAGGTGTAGATGAGAGGAGCAAAGAAGGTGATGGTCGTGGCAATGAGAGCAAGTCCCCAGTAGGGAACAATCTTGACCAGGTAGTAAGACAGGAAAGCAGCAGCGGCAACCTGTAGTAGATCATAGTCAGTATTGGGAACTTCTCGATTTTCTCTCTATCGGCATAAAGAATGCGCCGCGGGAGGGATATGACTTACGGCAGTAGAAGCATAAACGTTCTCGGCGAAGAAGATGCGCTGAGCCTCAATGACAAAGAAGTTGACGAGCTCGTGGACATCTCCGATCAGAGCGTCGAGGGTCTCGCGGGGGATGGTGTAGTACTGGCGAGGACGCAGCTGGCTGGCCAAACCGTTGCTAAGGATGGTCTTACCAGCGACCTCAGCGAGGATGGTGACGCCCAGAGCCATCCAGGTGAGCTTGAATGAGTATCGGAGGACATCGAGGTATCTGACGGCGAAGATGAGGCCGACGACGGAGGCAAAGGCAATGCCCGAGGCACGGGGGTTGTTCCACGACAGCAGCTCCGAGAAGAAGCTGTGGTAGTGAGTCAAGGGCTGGCCAGTGGCAGCGGGTTGCGAGGGAGTCTGGCGGGCGGCTGCGAGGTTGCCAAACTCGGAGCTGGTCTTTGCGGACTGGTCCCGGACGTTCTGGGCAACGGGGCCTGATAAGGACGGTGTCAGCGCCAGACACGGCGGAGGAGGTATGAAATGCAGCAGACGGGGCAGGGACGAGTTCTTACCATTAGAGATCTGATCGTAGGCAGCCTGGGCGTCTGCGGGCGCGGGATTGTTAGCATCACGAGACAAGTCGCCGGAAGAAGCGGGAGGAGAAGTTCTGAAACCACATACTGCCTTTGAGGGTGTCGATGGAGCCGCCGTTGGCAGCAGGAGCAGTGTCAGCCATTTCGACGGGGGGTAGAAGATAGCTTTGCGATGAGATGTGTGGTTTTTGGAAAGCTGCAGCAGTGGGCGGCGCGCAGAGCAGGAAATGCTTTCGAGGGCGACGGTGAGTTTTGGAGTGTGATGGTTTTTTTGTTTTGAGTTGAGGAGTTGGAAGAGAGAAGTTGGTTTTGCGTTGCTTTCAGTCGGCAGCTTTTTGGTGGACCGGATAGCAGGTACACTACGTACCACTAGGTACTAAAGGTAGAGATAGCAGCACAGCACAGACGGCAGTGCGCTCAAGCTGGATTCCAGGCGCTGCTAAAACAAAAACCTGGAGCTGGAGCTTGGGTCCAGTCGCTGAACGATGGATTTTAGTTAGGTGGGAAAGGAGAATGACCTCACGCTGTGCCCTGTCACCAAGGCGAAAATGGGCTAGCTCCAGTTCGGGTCGGAACCTTGTGACGACACCGCTGAGGAATTGCCAAAAAAATAAAAAAGGGACAATCGAATGAAAAGACCACCAGCAGCCAGAGACACCCGACAGAACCTGTTTATTTGGAAGCTGGTCTCTATTAGTTACGGTCCATCCATCGAGTTGGTACATTAGGGAGTCAAGCCATTCTGTCTAGGTGGCCATCTCAATTCTAGCCTGCTACCAGACCTCGAGGTGCTACCTCCACGTGTGCACCATCAGATATCCAGACTGTCACGTTTCATGACAGCTATCTGTTACCTACCAGCAAAAGGAGCCGTCAAACTGTGTTCCTACCTAGTCGGACAGAGGACAACGGAGGTTTCCCCCCTTGTTCTAGTAAAAGGCGTGTTCTTGTATTGTCGGGTGCTCATGTAAACAAATCTGCGATCTATTATTCGTGCCTGACCGTTCTTTTTCTCCTTGGCTCTTTTTCTTCTGTAGCTATCAGCAAGCAGTTGCTTTTGTCTTCTCTTTGATTCCGTGTGTCCCGCCTAGCTATTTGCGAAGTACGAAGGACCCAGAGCTACCTAGATTAGAGCTGAGCTTGGGGGGCTCCATTTGCTTGCTTGCCTATTGTCGATGCTGCGCAGGTCCAAGATTGCATCATTGTTTGTCCGTTTTGACTCTCTCCCAGCCGCATACATATTGACTGGCTCACATTCATGCTGTGCTCTATGATCGCCCTGTTTCTCGCCGCCACTGCTGGTTTTTCATACCGTCTCCTCGCAAGAGTCTCTGCTTGGTTTATGCCGGTCCAGATTTCCGATTCTCTCCATGTCCCCGTTGAATTCGAGGCATAGCAGCTGGCTACTGAACCGGACTTTCGTCTCTCTCTTGAGCCCGAGAGTCCAGGCTAGGCAGTAACCGAGGTGACCTTACGATCAAGGTTGGCCTTCTGGGGTACTCCAACCTTGTCCCTCCGTGCATTTATTACCTGTCTGCTCTACCGCAGGTTCAGCAGGTATTATCTAGTAGTAAACTTCCATGTTTGCCGCCCGGAGGAAAAGATGGAGAGTTTGTGTTCCTGCTTATTACCTGGCAGTAACGCAGCCCTAGCAGACTCTCTCCCGTACCCGTTGTGTGTAGGCTGGATAGGTAGAGTTGATTTTGTCCTTGTTAGATATGTTCACGTCCGGACCTCCAGTTGTAGAGAGAGAATGCTTTCTTTCGTGACTGATATCTGCGTGGATCCCGAGATCCTAGCCCCAAATGCAAAGGATTCGAAAAGTCTCCATCCGCCAGACACATTCGTTTCAGCCGACCAGGTATGGTATGAACCAAGTGCCCCAGCCAAGGAGTGTTTGCGCCGTACCGTGCCTCTATGCGGACAGTGGGCAAGTCGAGTGGGCACGCGATCCTCGATCACTGATCAGTCAAATCGTTCCCAGTGCGCGCGCGGCGCCCAAGCCTCCCCCCACTTTGTACCTATATGGGCTCCGTGGCAGCCCAGGCTTCAATCGCCATCCCGCTATTACTGCTTACCTTGCGGTACTGCGCAATCTGTCTACCTATCTGGCATCATCGCATGTGCTGTTACTTCTCATAATTATATTTCCATTATACAGCTTTGCAAATCCGTTGCGTGCTCATGTACTTGACAGAAATCAAGAGAACTAATGGACAAGCTGATCGCAGGAGTTCTCTGTATATGAGTATCGGAGTCCGAACGGCCCCTTATTATTAGCTACCTCCCCAGCTCCAACCACGGCTTTTTTGGGGGGCCCCAGAGCCCAAAAAATGTCGTCTCATGTCGTCACACTTATGCATGTGATTCTCCGTCAGAAATCCGGGAGCCAAGCCAAAAGCCAGTTGATGAGCACACGACCACCCCCCAAGCATCCTCAATTATCGCATTCCCTCATTGGCTATCAGAAACACCCGCAACAGGGCGTTTCAAAACTACTCGACATGCCTTATCCTTACCTAGTCTAGTCTGTCTGCATCGAAACATATGCAAACACCCAAGATCTCTCTGGCAAACTAGGTACCCAGTATTTACTTGCCAGTCAGTATTGCATCCATCTTGCGCGACAATTGTCCGTATGACGCAACCTCTTCGAATTCGGGCTGGACCAGATCCAGTCAGCATACACAAGTCCGACCAATTGTTCTTTGTCTGGCAAAGGAAAAACATAATACTGTATTGTTCATGTAAACCTTGATCCGCACAAATGAGCACAAGAAAAAGGAGCGGCCAAGTTAGATGGACATGACACCTGAGAAGGTGCTCGTACGGAAAAAAAAAAAAAAAAAAAAAACAATACCAACCATTCCATTCTGCACCAACAGCCCTCATTATCATACTGCGGCATACGAACCAGAAAAAGGTACTATACCACGAGCCGTAGAAATCAGAGAAATATGACACGCAAGTTCCTAGAAGCCCAGACTGTCGCCTTCTCTTGTTCCTATTGTCCATGCTCCCAAAATATGTATTACGCACGAGCAATCCAGCCTGTCCAGCTTATTCCGAGTCGTCCATAGCAAAGGCATCGCTCTCTTCATCGTCGTCATCCTGACCACCATTGTCCTCCTCATCGTCCACGTCCATCTGATCCTCATCCTCCTCACTGTCGTCATCGTCAACCACGTAGACCGGCTGCTTCTTGGCAGCAGCGGCACGGCCCGGGCGTCCACGACCAGCTGCTCGGGGCGGAGGTGACTCGGCCATGTCCTCGTCCTCGTCTTCATCATCCATGTCGAATGCGTCCTTCTTGGCCTTCGCCTTCTCCGCCGTCTTCTTGGCATACAGCTTGGCCGCCGGGGAAAGCTGAACCGGCTTCGTGACGGCAGCGGCCTTCTTCTTGGCCGCCGGCGCCTCCTCCTTATCCTTGTTCTTGGCGCCAGCGGGACGGCCGCGAGCTTTCTTGACGGCCGGCTTGGGATCCTCACTCGGCGAAGCCGATTTCTTTGCCTTGGACGCACCGGCCTTGACCGCAGGCTTGGCCACGGGCAAGTCATCGTCGCTCAAGAATGAATCCACTTCATTTCGAGCAAACGGCGACTTATGGGGGCTGGGCTTCGCAAGCATCTCATAATTAGTGTCGTCATGTGAGTCCAAGTCGAGGTGCTTGTTGTTGAGTTTGGATTTGGGCTTGAGGCTTGACGCCTCATGGGCATTGTCAGGTCGCGACATGGCAAAGAGACTAACGCGGCCAGTCTTGTTGTCGCCCGAGTCTCCCGTCGCGCCTGGTATTCCCTTGACAAGAGCTCCGACGTCGCCGAGCATGTTGTCATCATCGTCAGAGCTCTTGAAGTCGTCGTCGTCGTCGATGATCCAGGTCTTTGCCTTGGCAGCGGCAGCACGCTTTCCGCGAGCAGGCACAGGCGCCATGCTTTCATCTTCCTCTTGCTCCGATTCTTCAACAACTGGCTTCGCGGCAGCGGCACGCTTTCCGCGAGCAGGCACAGGCGCCACGCTTTCTTCTTCCTCTTCCTCTGCCTCTTCGTCTTCGTCAGACTCTTCAATCACGGGCTTGGCGGCCTTAGCAGCAGCGCGCTTTCCACGCGAAGGCGCTACAACTTCGTCGTCGGAATCGTCCAGCGCGGGCTTCGCTGCAGCAGCCTTCTTGGCGGGCTTGCTCTTGGTCTTGGTCTCGAGTATATCAAACTCATCATCTGATACGTCAACTACAGGCTTGGGAGCCGCAGCCTTCTTGGCGGGCTTGCCCTTGAGCGCCTCATAGTCATCATCGATGCCATCAGAGTCATCGCCGGCACCGTCCAGACTCTTCTTCGTGCCCTTGAATCTCTCTTCGAAAGACTTGTGAGTCTTGAGAGGCACAGTCTTGGTGACAACCTCCTTTGTCTTTGCCTTTGCGGCAGCCTTGGACATGGCCGCGGGGTTGTAGTCATCATCGTCGCCCTTTGCCTTACGGCCACGGCCAGCGCCAATCTTCTTGGATACACGACGACCTAGACGGCGAATGTTTGTGGTGATCTCGGCGTCGAGCTTGATTTGGTTTTCCCATTCCAACTCAAACTCATCGAGATCAGCACACCACAAGTCCTTCTCGCTCTTGGCCTCAAGTTCATCGTACTCGCCCTTCTTCCTCAAGAGCTGATCCTTGAGTCTGTCCAGGCGTTCCTGAGTGAAGGACCAGATTGGCATCTAGTTTAATGTTAGCTGTGGGCACTAAGCGGAGGTGGGCAGGCAGGAACAACTCACAGAGAGAAGATAGTCGAAATCTCGAGCATCACCGTCAGTCTCAGTCTCGACCTCTTCGGCGCCTTCGGCCTCAATCTCATCCTCGTCATCCTTGGCCTTCTTGGTGTCAGAGCCCTTCGGGAAGGGATCGTATTTGCGCTCGCGCAACTCATCAACAACCACTTGCTTCTTCTTGCGGTTGACAACGAGCTTATTGTCCATGATCTCCTTGATGAAACGAGCCTGATTGGACAACTTTCGGTGTTCTGCATCGAGAACGCCGAGCCAGTGGGACTTTGCGCTGTTAGTATCAATGATATCATTCATGTTTGGTGAAACATACCTTGCGTTCCTTGTACAACTTGTAACGGAAGATGTAGTATTCTTCCATGATGTCCTCGATTTTCTCGTACTTGCGGATCATGCCGCGAGTGTCGAAAGCCACCAGGTTGGATGTGGGAATCTGCTTCTGGAGCTTGAGTTTGTCCAAAATTTGCTCTGGTTGGACGAGCTGGCCGGCGGTTTTCTCATCTACCTGGATCTCGAAATGGACATTCTTGTGGTCGTTGAACTCTTTGTAGTCCTTGATCCAGGACGGACCCTTCTCGGCCTTGATAACATCTTCAAGTTTGGCTTTGAAGTCGTCAGTCCACATGCGGATCGGCAACTCCGTAACCAGGATCTCGTTGGACTTCTTCTCATCCTTGTAAGCCACACCATCGAACTGGTATCGGTTGGGACCGGCCTCGCTCGCTGTGCCCTTCCATCCTCGGAACCAAGGCATCATGGGCTCAAATGGCAGTTCGCTGGAGTCATCGTCCAGGCGTCCCATGCGACGTCTGAGGTTCTTGACAATGTCCATCGGGTGGTGGTTAGGGATGCTGGTACTCCAACCTGTACCGATACCCTCACCACCATTGATGAGAACCATTGGCACAATCGGGGCATATACCTTGGGCTCAATTCTTTTGCCATCTTCGACGTTGTTCTCCAGGTTAGGCTCGTCCAGTGCGGAGAAGATCTTCCGGGCAAAGGGAGACAATCTTGTGTGGATATAACGAGCGCTGGCAGCATCGGATCCTCCAGCAAGTCTGGAACCAAAGTTACCGCTGGGTTCGAGGACATTGACATTGTTGGATCCAACAAAGTTCTGGGCCAAACCAATGATGGTCTGTTGCAGTGACACTTCACCGTGGTGGTAGGCCGTCTGTTCAGAGACATAACCAGCCAACTCGACCACCTTCTTGTCCTTGATCAGGTTGCGCTTCAGGCAAGCAAAGAGGACCTTTCGTTGACCGGGCTTGAGACCGTCAATCATGGACGGAATGGATCTCATGTTGTCCGCCATACTGAACAAAATCAACTCCTTGTTGACAAAGTCATCGTATGTGATGCGCCGAGACGAATGATCGAGGAACGTTCCCGGTACAAATTGACCGAGCCACTCCTTTCGCGCGTCTGCCTTCTTCTTGGAAAATGCAAGCTCGAACAAGTCGGCTTCCGTCGGCTGCATGACGTTGAATTCCTTCAAGTGATCGTCAAGATTGGTGAAGTAAACCTGGGCGTCCTCGTTTGAACTTGTACCCAGACCCTTGTAGTACTTGTAGTGCCATTTCTTGACCTCTGCTGCGTGTGACTCTTTCCACTGTTCGTATTGAGGTTGTGTGAAAAAGGACATGAGCTTCAGCGGCTTCTTGGGGTTCGGGCCCTGCCAGACCTTCACAATGGGGGTGATGAATTCTCTGAAGAACTCTGGAATTTGGAGCAGGGATGGATACTGCACTTGAAGGAAATTGATCAAAAGACCCTTGATATGACTTCCATCGTGATCTTGATCGGCCATGATCATCAAATGGCCGTACCGGAGAGTTTTGGTGTCTGTATAGTGCGTCTTGTGCTTCAGACCCAGGAACTGCTTGATGTTCTGAATTTCCTGGTTCTTGGTGATCTGGTCAATCGAGGCGTCACGGACGTTCAACATCTTACCTCGGAGAGGAAAGACACCGATACGATCCGGATCCAAGATGGCACGACCTGCAACAGCCAAACTCTTGGCAGAGTCACCTTCCGTCAAGATCAAGGTGCACTCGTGGCCGTGCTTGGTTCCTGCCAAATTGGCATCGACAAGCTTTGCATTGTTGATTCTCGAGCGCTTGTTTCCGTCACTCTTTGCCATCAACTTGTCTGCCTTGCGCTCAGCAAAGTCAATGATGTTGGTGATGGCCTCCGTCTTGGCGATGGCCTTCAAAAAGTTATCCGTCAGCTCGCACTTGCTACCGAACTGGCTGGCTTTGGTGGTCAATTGTTCCTTGGTCTGGGATGTAAAAGCTGGGTTCTGGACGAGACAGTTGACGAAGATGAAGATGTGGTTCTTGACGTGGTTGGCTTTCAAAGCGTGGCCCTTCTTCTTCTTGTTCAAGTGCGCCAGAAGCGATGTGCAAATCTTGTCGGCAATGTAGTTGACATGGGTACCTCCCTGAGTTGTTGCGATCGAGTTGACAAACGAGACCTGCTGGAATGAGCCGTCTGACACAGCGAATGCAATCTCCCATCTCGGGTGGCCCTTTGAATCCTCGAGGATAACAGTGGCCTTGGGCTCTGCTCCCTCCTCAACTCCACGTTCTTCCGCGATGGCTTTGGCATACATTTCGCAGTACTTGGTGAAGGTCATCTTCAAGAGGGTATCGTTCAGGTAGACCTTGACGCCACGGACGGTACCAGCCATGTCGTAGACGCGGCGCTTGATAAGGGCCTCCAGATCATCGTCGATACCATCAGGCATGCCGAATCGGGCGAAATCAGGCTTGAAAGTGATTCGAACGAAATCGGCCGACTTGTTGGATGTGACCTTTGCCTTTTCCATTTTGCCCATGTTGTCGCGCCATGTCTGCTTGTAGCGCTTGCCGTTCTTGGAATCCTGACACTCGAGGGTGAACTCTGTACTGAAAATGTTACAGAGCTTGGCACCGAAACCGTTTCGACCACCGACAGTCTTTTTCTCGTCATCGTCGAAGTTGGAACCGGCGAGCAAGTGTCCAAAAACAAGTTCGGGGATGAGGACTCCCTCCTTTTCGTGCATCTCAACGGGAATACCCTTACCGTTGTTCTCAACGGTAATTTGGCCAGCTTCGCGGTCCACAGTCACCTTCATGAAGCTCATGTTGGGGTCACGCTGCTTGTTGTCGGCAGCGTTGACGAGGATTTCGTCGAAGATTTTGTAAAGACCTGGCACAAACTTGACATCTCGGAACTTCATACGATTCAGCTCTGTGTCAAAGATCCACATCTTTTGCTCTGTTCGCTCGACGGAACCGATGTATGTGTCGGGTCGCTTGATGATGTGCTCGAGCTGAGTCAATTTCTGATACGTCTCGGTTGCCGTCTTCTTCTTGGCTGGTGGGGAGTCCGCAGGGCCATCGAGCATCATACTATCGTTCTCGATCTCCTCCAGCGGCTTTCCAGCTGCTTTCTTGGCTGCCGGCGCCTTCTTCTGCTTCTTGGCATTGGGAGGCGTCTGATCGAAGTCCGAGTTGCCGTCTCCCTCATCGCCGCTTGTAGGTTTTGCGCGCTTTTTGGGCGCGGCTTTGGTCGTCTTCAGCGTGGTCTGAACCATCTTCTTAGGGGCGGCTTTGACTGCAGCCTTTTTCACGGCAGGCTTTGCTTTCGCCTTTGGCTTCTGCGAGGTCGTGTGGTTAGTTTTGTGTCCCAAGACAGAGGAACCAGGGGCAAAATCGCTTGATTTCGACCACAGATTGGCATTTGCGCTTGGGAATTTGTAAACCTACTGGCTCGGGTGAGAATGCATCCGAGTCATTCTCAACGTCTTCGTCGAAGACGGAATCATCCATGATATCTGAATCCATGGTGTTTTGATGGCGAGCACGCACGCACGCACGCGCTGGCTAATAGTATATGGTGGACGGTAGATGACAGCAGGGCTGATGCCCAAAGTTGTTGCGTCGGCGGATAATTGAACCTTGTTTGACCTGACCAGCCAAGTCAACGACAGCTAATCACCAGTATGTAAGGTGGCACCTGGGCATGCGCAAAATGCGATACCAAACAGGAGGACGAATATGGATATGCGTGTGTTGTTGAGGGTTTGATGAGTGAATGTATCGGGTCGGTGGTTGTTGGTGGCCGCTCGAGTATGCGACTGAGTTTGAGACCCGTCGTCTGACGGTTGACCTTGGAGACGCGAGGGACAAAGTAAACAATCAACGCGCCTGATTGGACCCTTAAAATGCCAGATTAGGATGGTCGATTGTTTTGGGCACAATCGGTGAGTTGCAGCTTTTCCATAGCGCGCAAATCAGCTGTGGCTTAGCGTGGACAATCCAGAACTGTGGCTTGTTCAGAGGTCTGGACAGCGCGATCCGGGGAGGTGCAAGGGTGTTGCATGACTCGCCCTCTAGTACGGTCTGGTGTACCTTGTGGCTGCTAAATTGCTAATGTACTATTCCGCACCTAGACGCCGCCGCGGCAGTCACGAAATCACGTTGACTGTATCTCGACTTGCAGTCAACCTTTACACCTGTAATCCGTTTCGACGATGCGTACATTATCTGGAATGACAGGATGCATGTGTTCATCTATCCCCTCCAGTGAAGAGATGAACCCTCAACCAACCGAGACCACCCTGTGAACAGGTCTGCTTGCCAAGGTGGAGGAGATGAGCGATAGGTTGACTGCCAAATACATCTTGGGCGACCTGAGAGCTCGCATCTTCTACGTCTGACGACGCCTTGAAAATGGGCGCAACTGACGATCTCATTCAACATCGTTCTGACCATCAGTAAAGAACAACCGTACGGATATCATGGATGTGCAGGCGTCGAAGCTCGTGGGACTGCAGATGTATGGACCCTAGTTTTGTGCGCGGTCTCTCACCAACGGACCTCAGCATCAAGCTATTTGGGCCTTGCCGCGCACCTGCCTTGGGATTTCATTCCATTACCATGGGGAAATAAATGGCAAGAACGTGGGGCCACTTGAGTCAAGGCATCAGCCTCGCAAAAGTTTGCCTGGGACTGATCAATTCATTTCTGCCGGAATGCCAAAGCATCTGCCTATAGCCCAGCTCCTTTGGCAACGACATGTCCACGGTTTGATCTTGTCACCACCTGGACTTTGGTCGAATCTCGGCTCGCCAGCCAGCTTCTCCGACGACATCATATCCTGCCAGACGATCCGTGCTTGCTTGAATCGCAACACCAAGACCCATTGGCATTATATTGATTCCCCTGGTCTTATTCACCTGTGGCCCTTGCACCAGCCTCGCACTACCTAACTAGGCCTCATGTATACTGACGCGTTGTAATACATCAACACATGGCCATCTGGGGCCGACACGGAAATCATTGGTCTCTCTATTCTCCGTCCCTTTTCCCCGTACGACCTGGGGACTTAGGCTCCCGCTCTTGACAAAAAAGCTAAAGAAATTTCCCGAAGTCGACTGCGCACAACCGGTTCTGTCAGAGGTAGCACCGCACGTCAATATCCATCAGTCCATGCGCTCCTGTCATCCTATGCAGTGCCACAAGCAGCCCACTGTGCACTCATCTGAAACCTCTCTTCTACCGCCGCAGGTCTGGGGAAGTTGGGAAGACGTACCTTGAGCTTGGCCCGAAGCGGGAGCCAGAGAGGCGAAGACGCCGGGCATGGGCCGATCGCCTATGCGGATGGATGCCATCTGCCTCTGGTGCAGCCAAATTCTCAAGTGATCGATCCTGGATCGCCAGCTACTCCAGTTTGCATGCCATGGACGATCGGCCCAGTTCGTATCTTATTTCCTTCTCCCTTCCCCTCGGCTCACCTGCGCGAGAACTGGTGGGGTTGCGCTGCGTCCTCCCACCAGCCCCCAGAGTCGCGTTCCCGCCGCCGCCGGGTACGAGCAATTACACGCGATATTAAGCTTAGTCCAAGGGCGCTCGCGGGTTCGACACGCACGTTGCCATGTACTTCATTATCCGTGCTTCCTTCTTTCCAGCGGGACTGCTCTCCACTTTCCACATCCGTTTGTAAACATCCGCTGCCAGCATTGTGATTTGCTCTGCCATCGCGAGGAGCATGGCCTCCCTACGGGCTGCTGCAGAAGTAGTGGTACTCCGACATGGCGTGTTTATGGAAAGCCACCAGGGGCTGAGAGACTCGAGAGTACCCAGCTGCTCCCCTTCGGTAGCTTACCTGACTACAGGCGTGCCTGGTTTTTCCAAGTCCTGGAATGGGATGATCAAAGTGCTTGGACATGCTATCGGGTCCTTCCGCGTATCGATCGAATCGACCAATGACATCGGCCCTGCTTGAGCGGCCAGGAAACCATTCATGTCACGCAATCACGGTTTCCATATACGGCACCAGCGGACATACTATTGACTGAAACTTTGCTTCTACCCGATCTCGGTATCTGAAGCCATGCCGGCGCGCTTCTGCAACAGGTCATATGATTTCTTCCCCGGCTGACGATCGATTTGTTACCTCTGGGTTAGCTAATTGGAGCCACTCTACTAGCGAATTTGCGGCTGGTCTCCGTCGCCTTTCTGTGGCCCGCCTATAACTTTCCCTTTATTTGCACTTATGAGATGAATCTGCCAAGAGAAACACGGATCGACGGAGCGACGACTTTGTGCTCCGTGTCCGCGTCGGTGAAGAGCAGATGACAGACGTGAGATTTGCTCGACTTGATGTCTCTGCGGTCCGTTCTCGATGGGTCTTGAAGCAAGCAAGAACTAAGCAGCAGCAGTAACTGGCCGGATATGCGCAGACACTCTCCACCGGATCAGACGCCCTTTCGGCGGTCAGAACCAAGACAAAAGGGCTCGTAGAGTCTCCTTGGATCGAGCCCGATTCGCAGGGTAGCCTCGTCACGAGAAATGATCTGTTGTTTTCCCCCTCCCACTGGAGAGGAAGTCATGGGTACACGTGTGTCGAGTCAAGTAATCTTTGTCTAGGATCTCATCTACTCTGGAAGCAGTTTCTTTGTTCTACCCTCCTCAGAAAGCCGCCTAGCCTGGTATCTGGCCCGTCACCACATGCAGCCATCCGACGCTTGATTTCTGTCAAAACTTGCTATGCATTATCAAACAGGGGCCTGGCCTGTTTGGGCTCTTGACTGCCCAACATTTGTGGTGTCAAACTCATTTGTTGTCTCCAGCTACAGATCTGCTGCGTCATGTAGTCGCCTGTGATCGCCCCTTTCGGGCCAGGACTTTGATGGTGGAATGTACTGAAACTTGCCTAACCTCGACGCTGCCTAGGAGCTTCACACAGCTAACCCAGCTATATCACTTTGCTCGATCATGCCCGTGGCCATGGGATGGAGCTTTCGGTGATATCTGGCATCTCTTGTGGTCTCTTGGTCTCAGGAACGTCAGGCTCGGCCAGAAGTTCATTGCACCAGCTAGGATTGTTCCCCGGGGTTACTGCTCTTTGACTTCGGCCTCTCCGTCTCTGTGTGTATGAGACTACTGGATTGTGTAAACGTACAGGTCTCTCATTGCCTCGCTGCCTCTAGTCAGCTATCACTTGGTGGCTCCAAACTCGATCTCTCTCAAAGAGCGGTGGGCGTACACAAACGCACACCTCTTGCTCAGAGGTCGATTCCAGACATATTCGACAAAGGAAGCTGTGTCGAATACAGCTCATGACAAGACCGTCGTCGTCACCGCCAAGTGGTCTGCATACAGCTGCATGACTGGACACAGTCAAGAAAGAAGCAATCTCGGCACCCTTGTGCAAGCACCGGCGCTGTCTGTCGCGTGGGGTGGCATAGACTATTGACCTGTTTGTTTAGTTCAAAAGGACTTGAGGGGAACTTCCCTTCCGGTCTCTCTTGACTCTGCTACTGCAAGCGCTGTCTGACTTCTCTTGCTTCCTCCCCTCGACTCGTTCGTGATAGGCGCCGTAAACCTCACACTCGCAGCGGTTCTTTCTATATTCGGTTTCGAGACACGCTCGGCACTGACAAACCGCCCAACATGCTGTCCGTGGCATCTCTTCTTAACCCAGCCCCGTCAGGGCCTTCGGTTCATCGACTGCCGCCAAGTCCAGTATCGTCTGGGTCGCCCACAGCTTCCTATTCTGACGAGTCGGCTTTCTGCGACCGGTCAATGATGCCCAAGAGCAAGATGCCCAAGGACGCTGCCGTCTTCACGAAAGCCAAACCCAAAGGGATAATCAATTTCCGCCCCTTTGAGCAACTCGACGAGTCCTCGATGCGAGAAGTCCAAAAGTATCAGGTCTTTCCACTTGGAAGCATTCAGGAATATTGCCGGCACATCCCGTACAACAGTGGCAAGAAGGACTTCTTTGAGAAGACTGGCCGAGAGAGCTTTGAAGGTGGGCACTTTACTCTCGAAAGCTTCCAAGGTTTTTGCCATGATGTACTGACTTTGATTCTAGTTTTCCAGTACGTTTTCAGGCTCCCCAGGGATAATACCGAGTATGCCGTCATGTGGGACTACAATGTTGGCCTCGTCCGAATGACGCCTTTCTTCAAGTGCTGCAAATACTCCAAGGCAAGTGAAGAATGCTTTGCTGGACCATATGACTCGATGGGCTAACATAGTATAGACGACGCCAGCCAAGATGCTGAACCTAAATCCTGGTCTCAAAGAGATCACACACAGCATCACCGGCGGTTCTATCATGGCACAAGGTAAGCACATGAAGTCGCTGGCGATACTAGGAAACGTACTAATAAAGTCTCCAAGGTTACTGGATGCCATATCATTGTGCCAAGGCTGTTTGTGCCACATTCTGTCATCACATCGCCGGGGCTTTGATCCCCATCTTTGGACCAGACTTCCCCATGAGGTGTATACCACCCGAGTCCCCCGAACACGGGCGCATGATCATCGATCCTGCCATCATTCTAGAGTCCACCAGAGAGGCTGGGCATTTTCGGCGAATGTACAACAATACGGTGACATCTACAGACAGCCCAAGTCCAAAGAGAGACCGCAAGGTCTTCAAGAGCGTCTACGATGAGAGCCGGCACCATCCGCGCCACCGTCTGCGTCGACCTTATCTCAGCTACGAGAGCCCGTACGGCACCGACACTGAAGGCGAGCATTCGCCGGTGACTGTCCGAGGGATTTCAAATCGGTTTCACTACGCATCGATTCCTCCCATGAACTCGCATCGAGCCGCCAGCGGCTGGGCGCCAGTCGGCCTACCTCCATATGACCAGGAAGCATCGGCTCCAAGCCCATGGTTGAGTGCCGTGCCACGAATCACGAGCACACCATCTTATCCTCCGAATAATCTGCCGCACGCACGAGGATATTCCAGCCACCCCCAACCCTCGCATCTACGAATCCACCCACATCATCAGCACCCTTATCCTCACCCGCACCACCACCGCCATCATCACCACCACCACCACGGAAGCTCGTCGCCAGTCGCCCAAGGCTACGATAAGCCAGCAAGTCATCAGCACCACCACCACTGGCGGCACGCCAAGCGACCCGCGGACCACATCGACCCGGACCGTGGCTACGACGGGGACGAGAGCAGGAACACGACGGCGCCCAGCACGGCCGCCACGAGCCCCCTGGACGACCGACCTGCCGAGTCCACCACCCTAGGGTCGGACAAGAACGCTGCCCTGCTGCTGATGAACCTGAGCGTGCGCGACACGGGCTCGAGGCGGGGCGGTCGCGAGGGGTCGGGCACGGCGTCCGAGACCACGACGCCGGTGGACGCGGCGTTTCCGAGGATCAAGCGGTCGAGGGCTAGCTCCATGTAACAAGCACGTGAAAAGGGATGAGGATGGCTGGCCATATTGTACTCGTAAGTAGCCGGGCAAAGGATTTAAGTATGCCGTGGGTACAAGACAGAGGGAGCATTGGAATGGGATGGAAAGGGATGTGAAATATGTTTTGTTGGCCACACCATAAGTTGTAGCCGTGTTTAGGGCGTAGGGGATATGGAAAAGCCATGCTGTGCGCAGCTGTAATTTGTAGTATTTATTTGTCTCGTACTTTTATGACTTTCGGGTGACTGTGGCATGGTGAGCTTCACCATTTGCTCTGATGCGCCATGAGTGATCGTAGCCTAATCCTCATGACCATCACATGTAAGCCTCCGCTCTATGAATTGTTTCCCCCTCGGTCGCCAAGTTGTATGTTTTCCACTTCCGTACCGAGGCCCACTGAGATGGATGCAATCATGCACTCCTTGTCGCCGCCTTTTTCGACTTGTACTCCTGCACCCAGGCCTCGGCCTTGGCCTTGGGCAGCACGAATATCCTCACGACCTCGTCGACGACCTCGACCTTGTCCGACGACAGGACCTTGAGCAGGGGCGCCTTCTTGCCGACCTTGATGAGGCCGCCGCTCACCGTGTCCATGTAGCACTCGACGCCGGCGGCCGTGTACTCGCCCTTGGTATCCCAGGGCAGCGGGAACACGTAGGCGAGGTGGTCGGCCAGGGCCTCGCGCTCGCTGAACGCCTTGATGAAGTCCGTCTCGAGGTCCGCCGGGTACAGCAGCACCGTCGGGAAGGCGAGCGCGCTCGCCGGGTCGTCCTCGTCCGGCACCAGCCGCAGCCGCGCGTCCTCCATCTCGGGCGGCTTGTCCGTGGTCCGGGTGCGGATGCCCCGCGCCCGCACGGCCGCCTGCAGCAGCGCGGCGCGGCGCTGCTCTTTCGCCAGGCGCTCCGCCTCGCGCCGCCGCTGCGCGTCCACGGCTTGCGCCCGCGCGATGATGTCGCGCGCCACGGCCTGCAGCGCCGTGTTGGACTCGTCGAGCGCCAGGCCCCGCGCGCACGCGTCGTCGGCCTCCTCGATCCGGTCCACGGCCAGCAGGGCCCGGGCGCTGCGGTACAGGGCCTTGACGTTGGCCGGGTTGAGCTTGAGCGCGGCGGCGCCGTCGAGCCAGCAGCTGCGGTAGTTCTTGGCCTCGAGGTGGCAGGCGGCGCGGTTGACGTACAGGCTCTCGAGGAGGGCGCGCTGTTCCCCGATCAGCTCCTCCGTGTCGGGCTCCTGGCCGCCCTCCTCGGCGGCCTTGGCCGGGTCGACCCGGCGGCCCTGGATGTCGTAGCCGCGGCGCCGGCGCTCCTCGGCCGCGAGCACCAGGGCGCCCTTGGTGTAGAACTCGCGGGCGTCGGCCCACTTGCGCTGCTTGAAGCAGGCGTTGCCCTGCTCCTTGAACTCGGCGGCGACCTCGAGGGGCGTGCCCTCGTACGCCAGGGCCCGCAGCGCCTCCGTGTCGTCGTTCTCCTCGAGCTCCGTCATGAACAGCGGCGACTTCTTGAGCTCGGCCACGACGTCGTCGACCGACTTGCCCTGGGTCCACGCGCGCGCCGGGCTCATCGCCGGGCCAGCCGGGCCGGGCCCCTCCTCGGCGAGCCCTCGGAGCTTGGTCAGAATCGGGTTCTCGGGCAGCGAGTCGACCACATTTTGAGATGCGGGAATGTTGGCGCCCTTTGGTGCTTGTGAAGAGGCAGCAGCTGGTGTTGGTGGCGATGATGACGAGGTGTTGTTCTCTGACACACGCAGCTTCTCGGCCACCTCGTCGCTGATCTCCTCGAGCTGTACCATTTCCGAGTGTTTGTAGTGAAAGTTGCTTTTGGGGGAAGTTAGAATCAAATTTCAAGCTTAAGGAATAGAGTGGATTTTTGTCTTACACAATACGAGTGTTTGGTATCAGATTCGCCGAGTGAGTCAACAAGTTGAATTAATTATTTATTGCAAAAGGTAGATACCTGACGTTAGGCAGTGGTGAGAAAGTTTGAATGCGTGCACAATTTGGTCCCACTTTTCCATAAAAATTCAAGTAGGCGGGGTTTGAAGTACTATACACTCGATCGGAGATGTACTTAAAAGTTATTATGCAAGTACTCGGTATAATATACTAAATGCCCGTCTTTTCCCTCGCCGTTTCTGATAAATATATTTTTCTCCGTGCCCTTTACTAAAGAAAGTTTGCTAAGGTTTTTGAAGTTCCCCCCCCGAGCCTGAAATACACGGAAGAGCACTGCACATGTAAACAAACCACCAAAAAGCAAGGCTTCTTTCTCACAGGAAGCCGTCAGAAGGCGGCAGGTGGTTCACTGGATCACAACGTCACATTTGGAATGCTTCCATCTACAGAGATCAATGTCTAAAATGTTGTCACAGTCTTCATTTTTGTTCTTTACGGTCCAAGTACAAGAATCTATTGCCTTGTGATGGAGCGATACTTCTAGTATATCGGCCTCGACAAAGTCAAGACAGAGCTTACTTACTATCCTGCATGGACGTACGCTAGGGAGATGATGCTAGCTGCCGATGTGTTCTATGAACCCCTCGCTCTAAGGAAGAGAAAGGAACAGATCCAACATCTTCGGGTAGTTTGGCGTTCCCAGACCAGTGACAGGATCCCATCTACAAAGGAGAATCAATATCAGCACATGTCGCAATGGTCAAAATAGGCAAAAAGCACTTACCCAGGAACAGCTTGGAAGCCGTTACTACCACAGCCGAGGTTGGTGCCGTTGGTAATATCAGTCAGAACGTCTGGATTCTCGTACAAGACGGGATTAACAAAGCCAACCGTGCTCTTGTTGGCAGCAGCGCGCTCCTCATTGATCTGTACATGGTCAGCAAAAGATTTTCATCTCACCCATTCTCGCCGCTTCTGTTGTTCTTACCAGGGCAATGACCGAAGCAAAGACCGGCGCTGCCAGACTCGTGCCGTAGAAGTGGTAAAACTCCGCATTGGTGTATACTGCCAAGTTCGCGCCGTTGGCCGACACATCGGGACCGCCTCTACCGATTCTGTTGTACAGGCCCTGGACCGTGTCAAAGTCGGGATCGATCTCCTCAAAGTAGGGGTACTCTGGGTCGTAGTTGTCAAAGTAGAACTGCACGGCGTCCTTTTGGTAGTCGGCGGTCTCGAAGAAGATGGAGAAACCGCCGGCAGAGCTAAAGTTCGGCGCGCTCGACAGAGCGACCTGCATGACGCTCTCTGGGTCAAGCACGGTCTGGTCGGGGTAGAGCATGGTACCTCCGACCGAGGTGAGATACGGGCAGCCGTTGGGGTACTGCGAGTTGAAGATGGTAGAGTCGGGACCGAGGCAGCCATTGTCGGAACCGTCGCCGGGGAACGAGGCAACGCCATAGTCTCCCGAGGAGACGAAGATGGAAACACCCTGGAGACCGAGCTTGAGGAACTCGTCGCATTGACGCTTGGTATAGTTGATCGGCAAATCAGCTTCAGCTTGGCCGTACGAGACGCTGATCACCGGGGTGGGCTCGTAGATGCCGCATTGTCGTTCGCCTGAGAAAACGCGGTGAGAAGTGGCTACTTAGATGGTCTTGAGCTTACATACCTTGGTATCCAGCGGGATCTGGGTTGGGGTAGACGGGGTCAATGTCTGGATTATCTCCCGTTTCACCATAAGCCGAATAGTTGCAGTATGACTGCCGTCACATTAGTCTCGCTATTTACAACGTCGACAAAATATGCTTACTCCATCGAGAGCGTCCAGGAATGTGTTGAAAAGGTTTGTCGTCGCAACTTCTTCAGGCTCGTAGATCTGGTCATCGACTTGGTAAAGCGTGACATTTTGAGGGTAGATCAAAGATTGGCTACACGGATGTCAACAGATATTTCGAAGTGTTCGAAGAATTCCACTTACGTGATGAAGATGTCGAGGTTGGCCTCTCCGCCAACCAAGTCGGTGGCATTCTGAGGAAAGTCATACTGAGCTCCATCAATAAGGGCTGGGATGGGGTATGTTCCCTCGGGCACCCAGGGAGCAAAAGCGGCATAGGACTCATCCAGATCGCCCTCTGCAAAGTAGTCGCCCTGCTCATATACGCCAAGACCCAAACCAGGCACCGCACCATCGGGGATCGGAATGTTGTAGAGGGCTCGGTAGCAAGGCGGAGTGATATTCTGTGCACAACCCTGTAGGTCGTCTGGGAGTGCCTGTGCGGCCGCCGTCTTGAAGCTCCAATCGTAACCCTTGTTCTCCTTGAGAGACACGCGGCCAGCTGGCTTCTTAGGCCCACGGCTGTATCTCTTCTTGAGTGCTGGGCCGGAAACGTCCCTCTTGGTGACAGGCATCATCTTTACTCCGGGCTTGATAAAATCAATGTGCTCGAGTAGATGCTCGGGAACAGAGTACCTGACGAAATTTAAGCTGATGGCAACTCTTCACCAGGTTCGATAAAACATACTCGTCACATCCTACACGAAGCTTTCCACTCTCACCGTGGCTGTATTCATAAAACTCAGTGTCGAACATGGCCTCGGCCTCACTAGCCGAGGCATCAAATGCGAGCCATCCCTTGTTGTCCGAATGAATGATACGGGAAGGGTCGATACCAAAGGATGCTACCCATTCCCTGACCGAGTTTACGGCCTCTTCGGCCGGCGCGAACAGTTCGTGAACCTCGCTCGCGGTCAGGTATTGGCCGTACTTGGACGAGCTGGGGTGCGACACCTCCCTCAGAATCTCGGGTCCTTTCTCGAGGTTGCTCTGGGTCAGACCAATTCGAATGGGAAGAACCGCGGAGCTGTCCAGTCGGCTGGATCTCTTCCAGTTCCGATCGTGGGATCTCCGCTGCTCGTGGAGAACATGACTTGAAGTCGTAGGCGCCGCGACGCACAGTGGGACGGCGGCCACAGCGGCGATCAGATGCTTAAAGGCGACCATGATGAGTCCTCAGGTAGAAGCACAGTAGGCACAGAGTCCTCTGTCCCTGAAATTCTTTGAATAGGTCTTGGCCTGCCATGTTTATATACCGGCCCGCAGGATGCTTGTCGCTTTGGTCGTCGCAGCGGAGATGCTTGCAGTATAAACACAACAACCCCGGTCTTGGCCGTCATCGATTGATGAGCTGCCTGCAAGGACCTGCCAATAAACCACGATTCCAGGAATTCTCTCATGGCAGGGATCCGAGTTCGCCATGGCATGATAACCTGGGAGTCCAAAATGTACAGTACCACCATACGTAAACACTTGCAGATATGCAACCCTGCCATCCAGACGGGTAATGCGGTGTGACGATAGCCAGGGGGTCGGCGTGGCCATGCCTGAAGAGGAAGGAGAGTCCACTTGGACATGCAAGGCAACGCTGCCGCCTCCGTTCGCATGCTGGTGATCTTGGAGATAAGCTGCCGAGCTGCCCCACGGTTTATCATATGAGGAAAGGTCACGTAACCTCGATGCCGTCGTGCCTGGACACTCGCGTGGCCAAGCAATGCCACTCACCCATCCCGTCGATTGATCTTCCCGCTCTTTCCAACCAGGGATCTTGAGACTTGGGATGGTCATGTAGTATCATGCAGGACTGCTGGCAGAGAAAAAAGTGGTCGAGCGCAACCGTTCGCAATGCTCGTCATTAACGCCATGAACTTCAGATGAGATAATCTGTAAGTGCGCAGCATGGAATACCAGGCGTGTCCAACCATACTATCTAAGATGCTAACTCCGAGCCGATCAAGTCCTCCGGGGACTGGCCTGCTGCCAATACTTCCATGTTGTGCTCTTGTCGCTGTTCAAATCGCAGAGACAGCCGGTGACTATCGATTCTCTTGCTTGGGCTGGCATGCAGCATGTCTGCAATGAGCGGGTTGCTCTCCAATAGTCCAAGGCGCAATGTCTCAACCATTGTTAGCCACGCCAACATGTCCTTGCGATGTTTGCTTCTCTCCTCATTCAAGGCGTAGGGCAGAATCCACTCGCCGTCGGGAAGGGGCACATATCCAAGTGCGAAGATCATGGTGATGCCGAGGCCCCAGACGTCACTCTTTTCGCTCTTCCTGCGGTCCAGGTATTCGGGCGCCGCGTAGTTTGGGGTCCCCGAGAGATTGAAATAGGAACCAAGAGGCAGCACGATTGCCGCCCCGAAATCGATCAGAACGCCGCTTTGGGTGTCGCGGCACCACATGATGTTGTCTGGCTTAACGTCGTCGTGGATGATGTTCAATGCGTGGAGGTATGCCAGCGCGCTAGACATCTGTTTCCATAGCATGGCACATTCCGATGTCGACAAGGTCGATTTCGATTCGGCGTCGCGCCACTCGTCCAAGCTCTTGCCAGCCTCCAGTCGAAGTGTGATCCACAGATTCGAGGGATCGAACGCGAGAATCTTTGCTATATGGTTCTATCACAGCCAAGAATGAGCAGAGTGCACACAGCAATGACCCCCACAATATCACTTACATGCTCACTCACGACCTTGAGCGCAAGAACCTCGTTGCGAAATCTGCCTGATACTCGCTCGTCCTTAGATTCGATCGAGATGTCGCAGGGTTTCTTGATCACAACCTTCTTGCCATATTGCTGGTGCAATTCTATAATGGAATGGCCTGTTTTCGCTATGACGGAGCAGGCTTTCCCACCAGGACCCTCGCCAGTGGCCTGCGCGAGCTGGTCTTGTGTGTCCATGATCATGGATTGTTGTCAGATGCGTGGTACTCCGCGAGAAGACCAGACAGCTCAGCTGGATGCTAGATTTTCCACGTCGACGAGGGTAGTTACTTCTTTTGATTCAGGATCAGCTGACAAAGTGAGGATATACTTAACACGCGAAGGACCTAGCCGCCTCGGAAATGGCTAAGCCCAATTCGTGTATTCATGCAGTATGGTCGCCGGACTGACTCACACTTACATCTAGCAAAAAGGACATCCTGTAATACTTGTCCAAGCACAGTAGTATATTTGTTTTCACAGTTTACGACAGCATATATGTATAGAATGCGGGCTCTGAGGCCATAAGTATTTTGAATCTAATCGTCTCGATGAAGTTTTCACTTACATCATGCTACAGCGTCCGAGGGAGGCCAATGAGTTTTGAACACAGAGGAGCCACACGCATATCACGACAATCCCAACGTCAGCATCGCCAGCCGTCACAATAAACGATAACGATATAATCAAAGTCATTCATGGTTGAGGAATATGGTAAAAAGTTAGAGATCTCCAGGCAAACGCAGTAAGATCATATCGTCGCCATGTTTTTAGACCATGTATTTAAGCATATGATTCATCAATTGAAGTTTTCCCTCCCGCTCCACGGCGCCGCATTCGGGCCCCGTTAATTGTTGTGGAACCAAGAGGTGACGGCACACTCATCGACCGTCTGGGCATTTGATGACTGGTTTCATGAAAAGGTGACTCAGGAAAAAACACAGTATAAGTCGAGAGATATCATTCTTTTTGAGTATTTGGTATTTCTTATTCCAGGGCAGGAAATAGCAGAGACCACTGGTTCAGATTTACAGCAGCATGGCACCCTTCAACCTCCAGACGTGCGCGCGTCCTAATATCCTGGCGCTGGAGCCGTACCGGTGCGCAAGAGAGTATGTCATCATATTACATCCCCCCCATATCCGCATGCCGTACTAACAACATGGACAGCGACTACAAGGATGACGGCACCAACGTGCTCCTAGACGCCAACGAGAACGCCTACGGGCCCTCGATACCGCCCGTGGCGGCGCAGGCCGTATCGTCGTCGCTGTCGTCCTCGTCCGGGCCGCAGATCGACCTCCTGGGCCTGCACCGGTACCCGGACCCGCACCAGCACGACCTCAAGCGGCTGCTGTGCGACCTGCGCAACACGCACCACCACACCGCCAAGGCCATCGGCCCGGAGCACTGCTTCGTCGGCGTCGGCAGCGACGAGGCCATCGACGCCCTGCTGCGCTGCTTCTGCCAGCCGGGGCGCGACCGCGTCCTCGTCTGCCCGCCCACCTACGGCATGTACTCGGTGTCGGCGCAGGTCAACGACGTCGGCCTCGCGAAAGTGCCGCTGCTCCCCGCGCCCTCGTTCCAGCTCGACGTCCCCGCCGTGTCCGCGGCCCTGGCCGACGACGCCCAGAACATCAAGCTCGCCTACTTCTGCTCGCCCGGCAACCCGACGGGCTCGGTGCTGTCCAAGGACGACATCCGCGCCGTGCTGGAGCACCCGACGTGGAACGGCATCGTGGTCGTCGACGAGGCGTACGTCGACTTCTCGCCCGACGGCGCCTCGCTGGCCGAGTGGGTGGCCGAGTGGCCGAACCTGGTCGTCATGCAGACGCTCTCCAAGGCCTTTGGCCTGGCCGGCATCCGGCTGGGCGCCGCGTTCGCCGCGCCCGAGGTCGCCACCCTCATGAACAGCCTCAAGGCCCCCTACAACATCTCGAGCCCCACCAGCGCCCTCGCCTCGTACGCCGTCTCGCCCGACGGCCTTGCCACCATGCGCGCCAACCGCGAGAGGATCGTCGCCCAACGCGAGAGACTGATCGCCGAGCTGCCCAAGATCAAGGGCGTCGGCCGCCTGCGCGGCGGTGTCGAGAGCAACTTTTTGCTATACGAGATGCTCAACCCCAAGGGTGAGCCCGACAACACCGTCGCCCTGGCCGTCTACGAGAAGCTGGCCGAGCAGAAGGGTGTCGTCGTGCGTTTCAGGGGCAAGGAGCACGGCTGCTTGGGATGTCTCAGAATTACCGTCGGCACGGAAAGCGAGGTGACCCGGTTCCTGGCTGCAATCGAGCAGGCCATCGCGGAGATCTATGGCGAACAAAAGATCTTTGGAGCAGAGGCAATTGTACCGGACAACGAGGCCGAGCTTCTGAAGGAGGCCAATGGCGTTGTGGCATAGACATTTAAAAGAAATACGCAATAGAAATAGACATCTTCTTCACAGTTCGTCAAAATGAGTGTGGTGTGGAATATTCCAAATTATGTCTATTGTAGGGATTACGATCTAATGATACTCCAATGAATTCCGGGGACATGATTTTGCGGCCCCATTACCGATTTTGCTGTTCCGTACGCCGTTCCCATGCTTCCATGTTCTATCGTAATTGCGAATGTGTGCTGAATCCAATTTGTACTGTACAACTTCCAAGACAACCTGACCTAATATCCCTAGGACAGCCCCCAGAGACTGACGAGAACCAAAGCAAATACCGACCATGTTGTACAAAGTTTTCCGACGCCATTCTCTTTTATGATTTCCGGTGATGCTGTTGGCGTCGATGTTAGCAGGGAGGTGGACGATGGCTGAATGATAGAGATAGTAGAAGACGCCTGGACGATAGAGAGAGTGGCAGAGGCAGTGTAAGAGGCAGTCAACAGGCCATCTGTTGTAGATTCGGGCTGGTCATCGGCAGATGATTCAGACTGGCCGCTGGTAGTAGATGGGATTGTGGCAGTGGACGGGCTGGAGGCAGTAGACTGACCCTTGGCAGTGGACTGAATGGAGGCAGAAGACTGGATCACAGTCGACTGTCCAGACACCGTCCCTGGTGAGATAGACGCCGTGGCTCCAGTTGTTGACTGGCCTACCACGGGCTGAATCTCACCAGCTTTCAGTGGCGGAGCAGCTTGCTGAACCAAGAGACCTTGGATCGTCTCTAAAGCATCAAGCTGCTGGCCAAGGCCAGCGTTGCCGTCGAATCCGCCCACGTACCACTTGAAGCCACAAGTCGTGCCCGACTCTCCTCCAGAGCAAGCGTTTCCTGCTGCGATTGCGCTCGCCGACAACTTTTCCGATATGGTGTCGTAGGTCGAGGGCACCATTTGTGTCGTCGCCCACATGAAACGTGACATGTATGCCTTGAAGCTGAGCATGTCTGTCTTGCACAGTTCGACCGTTTCGCAGGCATGTTCGAACATGATGTTTGTCGCGTTATCATAGGGGGTGAAGTATGTTTCAGTCCCTTGGAGAAGTCTGGAGACTCGGTCGTCCCAGGTTGAATCGCCATTCGTGTAGTTGTACAGGACTGCTGCTCCGTACAGATAAATGCCTTGAGAATACGAGAAGGACAGCTGGTTGGTAGTGTTGCAGTCGTCGGAGATATCTGCACCATCAAGTACATCAAGCGCTCCAGTCCCATAGGCATCTGTCACAAAGCCAACCGACTCGGACCAGTCCCAAACCTTCTGCGCCCAGTCCAGGTATGTCTGGTTCCCCGTTGCTCGTGCGAGTCGAGCTGAGAGTTGAAAAAAGCCGCCGTTGCTGACGGAATTTTTGTAGTGCAGACCATTGTAATTGCTCGCAAAGATCTGCCAGTAAAGCCCGCCACCGCAATGGGCCGTGTCCCATCGAACCACCATTGAGTTCCAGACGTTGATTGCTATGTCGAGCCATGATGGAGTATCACCGCTGGGTTGTGGAAAATTTCGTTCGGCTGCCTCCAGTATCGTAAAAGACCAGAATGCCTGATCATCGTTGCCTTCGTCTCCTTCGTGTTGAGGGACCATGAGGTCGAAATTTGGACCAAGTTGCGACATGATCGCCTGTGTCGCCACCTCATTGTAGGTGTCATCTCCAGTATAATGGTAGTAGTCCAGGATCGCTCCCCAAGCGGCACCAGACTCCCACCAGTAGATTGGCGCAGGCCATACTGCGATTGTCTGTGTAATTTTTTAGCAGTGATTATCATGGACGAGATCGTGATGACAGCTCACATCGTCGGTATTGGTGATGTTACCGCTATATAGCGACATGGCCCCGTGAGCAATGGTGCCTGCAACATTTTTTATGGACACTGTAAACCTGAATCAGATTTTGTTCGCCATGATCGCTGACTTTGAGCATACCTGCGTCGTTGACATCGAGCTGCCCAGGGGCAGTAGCAAATGCGCGTGCCACCAGAGCGGCAGCACAAGCTATTCTGAGAGGCATTCTGACTCTTGTTCTCCCTCTGAAATCAATGCAAAAGCTGGTGTAAACAAGGCCGTAGTTGGTGATGTAGAAAACTGCCGATAGACGTTTAGAAAGATTGTGCGAGTTCCGAGGTGAAGCAGAATTCAAGATATTGGCAGCAGCAGAGGACGCTGTGTCGGTAATTTTCAAGATGACCAGTACTTTACTTTCTGTGCAATAGTTCCAGCATAGGTGTGGTACGAAAACAAATGTTCTGTGGGACTCTGTTGTTGAAACAATAGAGGACGAATGGGCCGGGTGATGAGGATCGTTGTATACAAGTGATTCTGTCTATATGCTGGTACGAGGGGCGAGTGAATAGGAGACGAATCAGGAGATAGGACTTTGGGTATTGCAAAGAGCCGAGAAGGAAAAGAAAGAAAAAGAAAGACGCCGCCAACAAGCGTGTGACATGTGACGGGCGACGCGGATCCTTTTCTTCGCTCGACACAAACACAAGAGGGAAACGTATATAGGTGCACATGAACACAGGCGTTTAATGTAGGGACCAACCACTTTTGGGGTCGAGCCGAAGCAGCATCATAGGGGAGGTCTCAGCCATTTGCGGAGGGAAACGTAGACCGGCGCCAAAGTCCAAACCCAACAAGCCATTCCAGTTCAGGAACGCACGACCCGGCCATGCAGGCAGGCGAATGAGAGTTTCCTCTTGTCTTTGTTTGCGTATGGTGAATCTTATTTAGACAACCGCTACCTTCCATGGTTTACGTACTTGGCTCGATCTGGTGGGAGTTATTCCCCAAGGTTGCCCCAAGGTTGGGGTGAGCAAGTCCAGTCCGGGGGGTCCTACAAGCGACAAGCCGAGGCCCCTTGTGGTGATACAGCCATGTCAGGCTAAGAGGGGATCATTGACGCCTTCCGTAACATGGATGATGATTATGACCAGTCAAGTATGTCAGGTCGTGGCTGCGCTTGATGTCGATGGCGGCAATACATGGCAGATCTGAGTTGCACCTGGGCGGGAGATCAAACGTTGGGCTCGTGGGACTAGAACAGCTGGCGCTTGGACGACATGGAAGTTTGTTCAGCGGGCAGCGAATTATGCTCCGAAAGGTAAGCTTGTCATGAGTATTGGCCGTATTCGGTCATGGCATTCGATTTGTACAAACCTACAGACCGAGGCATGATGTTACTTGGTCTACCTACATGAACATACCCAAGGTAGACATGTGAGTAGCAGTGTAGACAGCGAGCGGGGTTCGACGATGTCTGCCTCCATCGTTCGTAAGAGCCAGTCAGCTCTTCACTGCTTGTTCCATAGTGACCTTACCTGTACGTATGTGTTGATTGTATTGTCGTGTCTGACGATCACCAGGTCAATCGCAGATTAGGTCAGGAAAGGCATTTGCAAAATGAGTGGCCTGAAGCGGCCCGTCATCTTTTCGGGAGTTAAAAGGGGAATAAAAAAGATCCCGATTGGGATGAAGGCGTGTTCCAGGGTGCCCAAGGTGCTCTCTAATGGGATAGAGACCTGAAATTCACCGCTAAGCCCCGCTACCCGCCCAGATCCATTGCCCTGATCTAGGAGCGCGGAGGGCCAACGATTGGCTGCCATGGTTCGCCGATCGCCACAGGGGTATATAAGTTGAAACATCCAAGCATGATGACCACCTGGGCTTTAATTTTAGTCAGGGGCACTGACCAGTTTCTCTGCTTTCTTTTGCTCTTCTTTCCAGTGCAAAGCCCAGCGCCATTCACTGCTTCTAGGGTCATGCCCAATGCAGAATCGATTGAGGGCTCCCATCTAGAATACCGACAGAAAGGCAGACATAGGGCGGCGCAGAATCTAGATTACATCACGGCACTCTCTTGTCTCATCGCCCCTTAAGCCTCACGCTTCGACGGTAATTATCAAACTCTATTAGGGTATACCTGTACCGAACCTAGGAGAATGTAGGTATGTATGTACGTATGTAGCCTCTCTAGGCAGGAAAGATGCAATGTAATGTAAGAAGTAAGGGTATCTTGAAAGCAGCACAACAAGATGCAAGTGAACCAAAGTAAAAAATCCGCCTGTGTCGCATTACATGGCCAGCAGACCCGCAACAAGAACACAGGCCGCCGCGAGTCCCCCAATATCCCGTCTCGCCCCGATCGCACCCGCGCTGACCATTTCATTGTCCGTTTCTGTTGGGCTCGTCGTCTTGGTCTTTGATGCTGATGAGCCTGCTGTCGCTACACCAGTAGCAGTGCCCGTCGCCGTGGCCAGAACATCGGCTGTCTTGGCTGCGGCCTCAGCCGCCAGAGCACTCGAGACCGAGGCAACCGAAGAGACCGAAGCAACTGATGCGACTGATGCCGCCGAGGCTGCAGATATGCTTGATGACAGCGAAGCGATAGCCTCGAGTCCGGCAGTGATGGTAAGGTCCACATAGAGGGACTGAAGGCCGGTCCCGATCTCCGAGGCCGGCACTCCGCCAGGCGTGCTGTATGTGCAGAGTGCAGTATCCGCCTCCAGCTGGCAGGCCTCGCTTATTGTCAGATCAGTGCTGTTCATAATGACCTGGAAGGTAGAAGGTCCCTCTGTCACGGTCATGCCTGTTGGGAAGGGTTTGGGTCAGTCTTTGAATACGTGCATACATCCAAAAAGAAGCTTTCTACTAACCACCTCCCAGCCCGCAGTCCACCACCGCAGTTGGGTTGCATTGCACGAAATACTCGGTCGCAGTCGGCGCAGCTGTGATGACAGAGGCAACGAGGCCTTGCTGGTCGAAACCCGGGAGAAATATGCTCGTGGCCGACGTTGTGGCTGACGTTGTCGGCGTCGCTGCAAGCGCGGCGCCGAAGAAGCTTAGAGCAATAAACTTTGATCTCGAAGCCATTTTGAATACTGAATCGTCCCTTTTTCCCCCTGTATTGAAAGACCGAAATTGTGCTGTTTCGAAGAAAAGAACGCTCCTGGCGCTTTTGGTCTGACACTTTTGATTTGAGCTGTGTGTCTTCAGCAAACGAATGTCGTCGATATTTCGAGAAAAGAAGCTGCCAGGAGTCGACTACTCTTGAGAAATCATGGCGGGCAGCGCGAGAAAAATAAAAAGGGCTGAATGGATAGACTGCAGATTGACAACGTTTTTTCTTTTGGGATGCCCACCGTAATAGATCTCCATATATTTGGCGTGTTTCATACCCAAGCTTTGCCTGGCTGCCAAATCACTGGGCGGAGTTCAACTGTCAACCCCGGTACCCACTGAAGTTTGATTAGACTTCTCTCGTCCATCAATGCGAGCAGGGAGTTAGCATGTGCGCATCTTTAGTGATCAATCACCTTCCGCCAATGGACGTTATTGTTTCTGAATATTGTCGCTTCGTTATTGGAATAGTGCATATAAATCTGCTGAATGTCCGCTGCTGGCATCTCCTCAGAGACTTTGCAACATTGCCAAACACCAAGCCCTCCTGCATCGAATGCACCTTTGACCATGAACTGGAACACCGCCCGAGCGCAGTCACCCGGCGAGGAGGCTGCCGAAAAGCTGAGCATTTTAAAGATCGGATGAACTGCCTTATATGATCGGCAATCGTATATTGCAGATTCCCTAGCAATAGCAGGGCAAACAGACCTATGCGCACCGTACTCCCAGAGACCCCACGGTCGGCCATCTTCGCTTCCTTCGCCGATCGTGTAGCAAATACCTTACTGGACCAGAGATGCGCATCTACCGACTGCATCCCCGGATCGATCTCGATTGTATTAATTGAGGGTCAACCAAGATCATCGCTATGCTACACTATGCTAACCAAATCTCTATACTCTTTTTTCCTATTCCAGTATGCAGGACTTTTCCCACACTTTGGGGCTTTTCTAAGTGCGCAGTCTCCCCATACCACCAATCCTGATGTCTCTATCAGTATTCAGGACTCGTCGATTGACCAACATTGGATTTGCACGAGACTTTTATAAAACATGAGCCTGATTATGTCTATTCGTGGAGTTGACGAAGAGCATAAGATCTCAATTTGTGAACAGACAATAGGCTCTTCTTCGCGATTTTCTAAATCGCAGATGCCTAGGCCGAGATGGGTCCTTCGAACATACGGCCCTTATGACTGACATGGAAGGTCTACTATGAGTCAAACATCCATCTCGTCCAAGCCTGATCGTGGCTTTGTTCTTCTTTCGTGGCGATCTGAATAAAAGAAGGAGAGTGTATTTGAGCTAAAAAAAAAAAAAAAAAAAAACAAATAGGAAATCCTACATTTTTGCAATATGTTGCGTATGTGAGTCACTGTGCTGACTTTTTACATACCATAGTAACTAATTTCTGTTCCTAGCGCCCGTTGCGTGGAAATAAAATCAGACAACTTGCCGAGATCTATCAATAGGCAGTCGCGAACGACCCACATATTACCTACTTGCACTTGCCTACCAGACCTCTGGTGGGGCAAGTGACGATGACTCGATGCAACCTAACAAGCTCGCACACAGCTCAAGACTTCACTTCATCATACCAATATATTCACAATAAAAGTCCTGGCTCCTCATCACAACAAAATCTTGAAGTATACTTTGCCCTGCAGCTATACTTGCAAGAAATTACATAGTATCGAGCATCGATAACTGGCAGGTATGCCGAAGAAAAGGCATCAGACCTTGTATACGAAACCGCCATCGATAGCTTCGCCGACCCTTCGTATCACGTCTTCGCGGGAGACGAACGGTATGCGCCGAATGGCCTCAGAGCACGAATCATCATACTGAGCTCCCAGAAACAGAGCAGAATGAGCGCTCCGTCAACGATATCCTCGCGGACATGCGCCGGTCCGGCCAAAGCTCGACTGCGCGAAGCGATGTCCCGACGCACCCGACCCCGAGTCTGCCCCCGACGATAAGTCGCATACTTCAACTTCCCGAGACGCCTACACCCCGCCCACGGACGAGGCTACAGCAACGGCGCGCCTTGAATGGCCGACGCCTCCCGCCTGGGCCTCCGCCGCCGCGGTCGTGGTTCCACAACTCCGTATCGACACAGTTCTCGGTTATCGAGACCATCTCGGGACATGCAGACAGAATAAAGCTTTATCCTCTGCCCGATGCATTCACTCCTAGACATGGCAGTCTTATCGACATGAGTCTACATCAACTCATCGCCAATTGGGGCGTTCAAAAGGAATGGAATAGATACTATCTCTACGACCTGCCGGACAGGCTCCGGACAGCGCTTATTTACTATGTGTCCAAGTATCACGAAGAGGGTGTCAGCATTGACGACTTACGGACCATCCTGTCTGGACCCACGGACAAGGAGCTGGCTGAATATCAGCTAGAGAAGCCCGATACAAGTCTGCTCAACGCCGACATTCGTCATCTGGATCTCACTGGCTGCGTTGGATCAACGATTTCCGTAAAAATGCTGATCGATCTGCTGTTTCCTCCAGTTCATGCCATGTCCCATGAGGTTGCAGACTCATGGGATGCCCCGGAGCCCTCGCCAGCACCTACGAGTCTCCTTCCAAACTTGACACATTTGTCACTAGCTATAGACAGTTCACCGACAACGAGCCCTAGTTGGAAACAGCTTTTGTCTCTTTCAACCAAGCTGCCAGGCTTGACTCACTTGAACCTATCCGGGTGGCCGGCGCCCTCGATGACGCCAAACTCGACCTTTACGACAATGCGTACAAGTACTGGTCAGTCAGTACCGTACGGTGGGACACATTTATACAGCCACGCCTTGGACAACGACTGGTCGGAGGCGGTCTCGGTACTGAAGCGTCTCAGTAAAGCTCTGTACAATCTCGAATATCTGGATCTGACTGGTTGTAGTGGCTGGTACCCTGCGCTACATGAGGAGGTTGATGCCGAATTGACAATCGACTTCGTAGACTGGAGCCGTGAATGGGGAAAAATCACTTTTCTCAGACTTTGCTCCGGGTATCAAAACCCCGAGACTGTTGAAGCCACTGCTGAATCTGGTGCTGGAAATAGATTTATGCCATTGCTGGAATGCAAACGGCAGGCGTCAGTCATTGAGAAGCGCATTATAGCCCAAAGAGCCGGCCAAGGACGATTTATCACTGTCGAGAGTGATCAGCTAAAAGACTCTTCCTGGATCGGATCTTTGAATAGACTTGACATACATTAAGCACAATGATCTATCATAAATCTCCGTACCGATATGGCAAGGGCTGCGAAATCACGCCGAAAACGAAATAAAACTGCAGTGCTGGAGCACCAAAAAAAAAATCAAATAATTGTTCTAGATCATGAAAATCATGTAAGCATAATGTTTTTGTGCGGTGAATCTGCGAAGTTTGAATCAGGGAGAGTATACCCTGTTCGGGAAACACGTGGACCTTTCTTTGTAAGTTCAGTCAAGGGCAATACACGAATACTATGGCGATTGATGAAGCTATATGTTGCGAAATGAAGGCGTGCCATTGATCGTGCTCGCCCACGCCTGACCGACCCGGGGAAAATGGCTAACCAGACATATAAGGACAGCAAGACAGCCCGATGACATATTCCGAGTTCCTGGGTACCCACTTCAGCCTTTCATACTCAACTTTGTAAGTTAATTGCCAAGACATCTCTAGTGTCATGATGCCTATATCAGGTTATCACATGATCACGACGAGATTATGAAAAGTTTGGAATGAAACTGCTTGTATCGAGCAGAGACATCCAGTCGAATGAGACATGAGAGCTAATCTTGTTGGGATCGTGTGATGGATCATATTGACATGAGAAGCTAAAGTTGTTTGCTCATGCCGTCATATTCTGGAGATTTGCAGAAAATTTTCGAGCTCTTGGGTGCAAGCAGCGGATCTTCTCTGTCAAGGACGCGCAAACCTTTCTGATGGTTGGGAAATAATTATCGTCTGGAAATAGTACTTTGCGTACCTATGAGCCGGTCGGCAGTCGGCTCCGGCGCCGGGTCTTGCGAAGGGACAGGCACAGACCGGATCGGCAAGCCGCCTGCACGCTACTGGTACTGACAGGGCTACGTACTGGCTATCAATGGCAGCCTGAGCCTGATCTGATGCTGGAAAGAGGCAAGCCAATCCACCTTTACAGGTGAGTCTCTGTTGGTGACAAGGTGCGTAAGCAGTGAGGTCCTGATGGGGCTGAGTCATGTTCGTTCTAGACGTGTATATCCTGTGGGCGGCAGTTGACAGTTTCAAGATGATGGAGTGCTGATCAGCCGTGTGGCCAGCGATGATTTGGCGGTTTTGCTTAGCGCCCCAGCCCTCTGGACAGGGGGGGTTGGGTTGGGTTTCTAGCACTGTTCTGCGAGACTCAAAGCGGACGAATAAGGACCTAACCGTAGCAGCTAAGTAGGCCCTACAGCCAGTCAACGGCCAGTCGCTGGCGGTCGCGAAAACCTGGTTTACCACTCATTTTACCCACTGAGACCCTATGACGCAAGGTTCCAGGGCCTTTCAACAGCTAGCGCGAGACCCTGCAGCCCGGCGGCTTCCAATCATACTACGTCGACCCACCCCTTTTTCACTCAACCGCCCCGGCGAGACCTTCGTCATATGGCGCAACGGCCGGACAGACTTCAGACTTCAACTTCTTGGAGTGTCAATCACCGAGCCCATGCGCCAAGACGGCGGGCAGACTCTAGGTAGCAATAGTAAGTAGCATCAGAGATGACTTGTCCGCTACTGTACTTTATTGCTACTGCTATTTACCGGTATGGTTCGACTGGCCAGGGGTAGCCATGTCACCCTCTCAACCCGAACCTGGTTTTTTTGTTGTTCTCGAACCGTGATGAAGGTCTGCCGGCGGTGACGCCTATCCTATTGCTGTTCGCGGCCAGTTGGTTGCATCATGCCCTCTCCCAGCCCTGTAAGGTGATACAGAGTGTCTTTCGTATGTTACATATACGCAGTGGTTTTCTCTCTCGCTTTCTCTTTGGCTTTCCCTCCCTCACTCCATCTTGTCTACTTGTTGCTTCTGGCAAATCAAACATTCCTCGGGCGACATTTATAGCGTCTTTGTTGAGTGTACAGCACTCGACAAGCCTCTGACCCATTTCGTCTACACGGTATATCCACCTAACCTAGACGCGTCTCATATGACCACAGCCTATTGAATTGCCCATCTTCCCTACTGAGAACGACACACACTACCGCCAAGATGAATCGCTTTACGATAATTCTACCGATTATCCTGTCCATTGCAGGCTTCGTGCTTGCAATGATCTCGCTCTTCGCCGGCCACAAGCCTGGTCAACTCGAGGACTACCACATTCTTGCTGTAAGTGATATCGCCCACCTTGGGCTCTGGAGCACGTTTCTAAACGAACCCAGCTCAACATGTCCAACTTTGGTCACGACCTGGTGCCTACGCCGACATCTGGTAGCTCGGAGCCAACCTCTACCGACGACAGCTGGGGCAGCTTCTTCACCTCGGTCGTGGAGACCCTGGCCTCTGAGATCAGCGACGAGCTCAGCGACATTGAGAACGACATTGCCGATAAGCTGTCGGCCGAGCTTGGAATCTCCCAGTGGTACTCGCTTCACGTCATGACCGCCTGCGAGGGCAACTTTGCCCCAAACGCGACTTCGGCCGGCGCATGGTACAACACCACCAACTGTACTGCCCAGGCGGCGGGTACTCAGTTCAACCTGACCGAGGTGCTCGATCGCGAGATCTCGGTTGGACCGCTCGACCTGAACCCCGCTGACCTTCCCATCCCCGACGACATTACGGACGCGATCAACTATCTCAATGGATTTCTCCTTGCCATCTTCATTCTGTTCTGCATCGGTGCCGGCTTTGCGGGTCTCTCTTTCCTCGGTGGTATCGCCGCCATATCCTTGAGCGGCACATCAAAGACGGGCAAGACGGGACCGTCCAGACTTGTATCTCTGGTGAATGTCATACTCACGGGCTTGGCATCCCTCGCACTCCTGATCGGAGCCGCGATTACGACTGCCGTGGCCAAGAAGGGCCAGGAGAAGATCAACGACAAGGGCAGCGAGGTCGGCATCTCGGCCAATGCCGGAACCAAGTTCATCATCATCACCTGGGTGTCGTTTGCCGTCATGTTTGTGGCCGCCCTCTACTGGATCGTGGCCGGCATCAGGGGACGCAGCTCAGCTACCACGGGCCGACGCCGAGGTCCCCCGGGCAAGTTCTGGTACCGGGAGAAGAAGACCCGCCACAGCTCCGAGTCCTCGGTGTAGAGGACCATGCCAGTTGACGGCCGGGATGAATTACTTGGCGGGCATTTTCCTTGGAATTCAATGTCACGAGATACGATGACATTTGGAAACTGCTAAGATGTAAACGTTGTTACGATATGTCAAGCGTTGACGTTTGGAATGAGAATGACGAATCTGTAGCGCTTTTTGTGTTTATGTTTTGTGTTTACCATTATACTCCCTTAGACTAGACTGCCACCACCTTACTTCGCTTCTTCGAATATGGCTGGCCCTAATTAGTTTTCTAGATCCCCAAAGATCTGAGACGATAATCACGAAGATTGTATTTTGCCAAAGCACCGGAACATGACCCAATTCTTCCTGTGAACTTATGGTATCTTGTACTTGAAGCGTCGATCGCCAGCAACAAACTAACAACTCTCGGCCAGCTGTCGTTGTTGCACATCTACCTAAAAAGAGAAAGAAGCCCCACAGAAGACCGCAACTCCCCTCCCTTCAGTGCTATCTAGATTTCTAGAAACTGTTTTTTAGTACAGCGCGCCAGCCCCCTGGGTTAGCGGAGTGCTCCGTGCGCCTTTTCCCTATCACCTCACTTTCTCTTCGCTTCGCCTCACCTATGCCTTTTTGCATTGAAACCCGACCGTTTCTCTGGATCCTCTTGAGACCATTTATAGATTTTCTGCTCCTTTCTTCTTTTTTTCTCTTCTTTTTCCTTTTTCTCGTATACTTATGTAAATGGCGTCTGCGGCATAGGAAGCCATTGAATCCGTCATGCCTCGCCTACCCGACGACGAGGAGTTCCAGGAGGACGCCGAGGAGTTCATGCAGACGGGCGAGAGGCACGCCAAGCGGCTGTTCTCGGGCTTCAAGGATTTTGCCTTTTCGGGCAACATTCTCGAGATTGCTTTCGGTCTGATGTGAGTTTTTTGAAAGAAGGAAATACATGTCATTGGCTTTCGTCTTCCCTCGGGAAACCAGGTGGAGATGGTGGAGATGGCATTGTATACTGAGTGAACAAAAACGCTGACACCGCTGCCATAGTCTCGCCTCGGCCTTTACGGCCCTCACCACTTCTTTCGTCTCCGACATCATCCTGCCGCCGCTCTCGGTGATCTTGCCCCTCAACAGGAACCTGGACGAGAAGTTCGCCGTCCTGCAGGCAGGTCCCAACTTTGCCGAGCTCGACGGCTACACGACGCTCGCGCAGGCCCAGGAGGACGGCGCCGTCGTCCTGGCTTATGGGTAAGTTGATTCCCTTGTTCAGTCATCATCTGGCGCGGCAAAACTCTACCCTGAACATTGCATGATGAAAAAAAAGGTCATTACACTGACTTTTCTCTCAAGTCTGTTCTTGAACCACGTGTTCGAGTTTCTGGGCATGGGTCTCGCCTTGTACGGACTGGCCATTCTGTACGAGTCCCTGTCCCACGACCCCATCATCAAGCACACCGTTAAATGCCGGTATTGCAAGAAGCCGGTCAACGTCAGGGTATGTTCCAGTCCCTCATCTGTTTCCTCTGTATGAAGTCCGAAAAACTGACCGTCGACTGTGCTTTTGCCAGTCCCTCCGCTGCGTCAGCTGCACCAGCTGGCTGGACGGCCGCGAGGAGAAGAGCAGAGCCCAGCAGGAGTACGTGGCGCGTCAGTAGGAAGACCTGCAGCCTCGAGATGACTGAGCCGTGGCTTGTTCTCGTGGTGCCAGAATAGGTGTGAATGAGATGGCCAGTGCAGTATGATGGATCGTGGGACGTACTCGGATCCAACCAGAGACGTCCTACCAAGGCCGAGTCAGAGCTATACAGGCTGCTATCATGCATAGAATCAATACCTTGAGCTCTCCCATGGCAGCCATCCGGTGGTCATGGATGTGTTGCTATAGTTACTGCACTCGATTCCTTTTTCCATCGCGTCTAGCAGCACTGCGGTTGCTCGGCCGGGAAAGTAATCTGTAGAAACAGACTTATAAAGAATGATAAGCAAGCTACCTTCGCCTTCGGGCAATCGAAAAAAACACGGTGGTCGAATGGTAGAAAGTCAAAGATAACCTCTTCAAGCTTGAAGACCCAGTGTTCAAATCTCAAAAAGACGTCGAAGTCAAAACCTCAAAAAAAATATTGCCCTCTCTATCTCCCTTGACTGCAATGACCAATATTCCCCTGTCTTGCCTGCCGTTATTTTCGTGGGCTAAAACACGATAGCCCTCCCCAGTAATCAGCGAAACATGATTAGGGAGCGATCAATGGGAAGACATCGTTATAGGTAAGAATTATACTATCACTTAAATTATTCTAGCAAAATGATTCGCTGGTGTGGAGCTGAGAGGTGAACTTATTTTTAATAAAGTTCTTGGCAGCATACTGGGGAAGCCTGGCCAGTGGGTTAAGCCAAGCCCGGGGATATCCCAGACATGTCGATACGCATTGCTCGTTTTTACCATCAATACGGTCTGACTTCTCACAGTGGATCCATGTCTATTCGGGTTGAACTCACGATGGCTGCTTGTCCGCATTGTGCCATGTCAAGATTGGTCGTCCTTGGTAGTCATCATTGGGAAACTACTTTACACCTCTGGCTATGCTTTTTCAGGTGCCCTGACTCCAGTTCCTTCTTGTGTTTTTCTTTTTGAATTCCAACACACCAAAACGCCATGCTATAACTCATGTTCAAGGTTGTGTCGCCGGGTGTACGTCATGTTTAACGACCAGCAACAATGTTGAGGACACCGCCATCTACAGCAATGATCTCTCCATTGACATCTAATTTCAAGAAATGTTAGCATGTTTAACTCCTCAGGTTGAAATGACGTAGTCTAGAAATGTCCGAAGAGTACTTTCTGAAGTATAACAAAGATGCTAGAGGTTTGTTGTACTCACAGTGGTTGTTCGCCAGGTACAAGGCCGTCATGCCCATCTCCTCGTCGCGGCCGGGCCGCTGAAGAGGAACGTGTCCCTTCTCCTGGATCTTCTCGGCGGGGACGTGGCTCTTGTTGTGCTCGTTGCTCTCCTTGGCCGTCATCTCCGAGGGGAAGTAGCCGGGGGCGATCGAGTTGACGCGGATGCCGGCCTTCTGGAACTCGGCCGACATGAGCTTGGTCAGGTGGACGGTGGCGCCCTTGGCCGTGTTGTAGCTAAAGTGGCCCTGGGCGTGGCGCATGATGCCCGACATGGACGAGATGACGATGACGGAGGCGCCGAAGCGCTCGCGGTCGCCCTTGGGCTCCACGGCCGCCTGCAGCAGGGGCAGGAACGCCACCGTCGTGAAGTAGACGCTCGTCACGTCCGTCAGGTGCGTCGACTGCCACTCCTCGACGCTCTCGCTCTCCCACAGCCGCGCCTTGAGGTCGTCGGCCTCCTCGTGCTCGGGCTCCGCCTTGGGCCCCGACACGCCCGCGTTGCACACGAGCAGGTCGATGCTCTTCTCCTTCTTGCGCAGGTCCACCACCAGCTGCTCCAGGTCCTCCTTCTTGGTCACGTCGCAGGGCCCGATCGGGATGATGGCGCCGCCCGACGACGCGGCCGGGGCGTGCGACTTGGCCGAGTTCTCCAGCACCTCCATGCGCCGGCCCGTGATGTAGACCTTGGCACCGTTGGCGGCCAGCGCCTGGGTGATCATGAGGCCGATACCAGTTCCTCCGCCAGTGACCATGGCAACTTTGCCCTTCATGCCAAACAGCCTGGCGGCGTCAAAATGGTGTGTCTCGGCCATGATGATTATGAATTGTGGACCTAAAAGTCGTTGGTTTCGATGTGATGCTGCTTTTTCTCGCTTTCTCGCTTTCTCGCGGTAACAAGAGGTCAATGATTGATGTCCAATTGAGAAACAGCAATCAGCTTTTCGGGAATTGTGTGTTTGTTTTATTGTCGCCGAATTTCCCACAGAAATCTGCAGAACAAACATATGTCATAAGTGCGCCCACAAGAAAGGAGCGATCAATGACGTATGGTATACCTCACACCAGGTGTGGGCCGCATATGTAGTTTTGATCGTCAGGAACATTTGCTCCTAAAAATTACGGTAAGCACGCCACTGCATTTCTAAAAGCAAAAAGTAATTATTCAAAATCATAAAATGGCGGGGTATTTATCCGTTCCTTACATAAGGAACCCAGCCTACAGGAAGCCTTTCATTGTATTTGTAGACTGTATAGAAGGTAAATCACATAATGCAGTTGCTGGTCAGCACCTGGTGAGTAATGGCTTTGATTTCCATAAAATATGGCGTCCTCGTACATCGCATTTCATGTCTCGTATCCACATCCACGCATGTATATACATATATACTAGGTCAGCAGGTCAAGTTCCAATCTACAGCTTGGCGAGTTGTTGAGATCCCTTCTTCAGCGCAGCCGTGGCATCAGTGATAAACTCGTCCACAATTTCCTTGGCGCTCTTCTCATCTTTCACCAAGGCGGCGCACTTGCCCATCAGGAAGGGCCGGAACTGGTCCAGGATATCATCGAGGTCATCATCTTCGCTGGCGGAGGCCGAGTCAGTGCCCGGAATCTTGTCGCCGTCTCCCTTCATCACCTTCTCAAGATCGGCTTCATATGGAAGTATTCCCTTGGACGTAAGCTCCTTGAGCTCCTCTCGTCTGTCCTCTTCCCAGCTCTCAATGTATGAGTTTGTCCGTACGCGCAGAGGACGGCCCGTGAAGATGAGTGTGCGAATCGTGTCGTCGAAGCTGGCAGTCCGGACCGAGTCCTTGTGTGCTTGGGGAGCGCCGGCCTCGGTGGCGAGGATGAATCTGGTGCCTACCCAAACGGCTTCGGCTCCCATCATCAGGGAGGCAGCAAGCATGCTGCCGTCGTGAATACCACCGGCGGCAACGACCTGGACTGGCTTGCCGGTCAAGGGGCTCTTGGAGTTCTTGCAGGCCTGGACACATGCCGGGATCAGGACCGTGGTGGGGACGTCTCCCGTGTGTCCACCGCCCTCACCACCCTGTGCGCAAATGATATCACATCCAATATCGATACACTTCTGTACATGCTTGGGGTGGCCAACCATGTTCATGTAGAAGATGCCGTGCTTGTGCAGCTTGTCGACGACTTCTTTCGGGGGGACACCGACAGCCGAGACGAATAGCTTTGCGCCGGACTCGATAATTACGTCAATCAATTGGTTCAACTTGCCCTTGGTGTAGTCGTAGCTTTAAAGGCAGAAGTCAGCACACGGAAGCTTGTAGTGTGTTTGGTGCTGCCTTGTGACAGATAGTTGGCTGTGTCACGTACTTGGTCTTTCTAGCGGATCCTCCAACCTGGGGTAGCAACAGGTCAATGCCGAAGGGGGCGTTCTTGTCGACAAAGTCCTTCTTCATCTCGTCGATCTGTTCTCGCAACATGTCGGGCGAGTAACTCATGCCGCCAATGACTCCGAGACCTCCAGCGTTGGTCACGGCAGCGGCCAACTTGGGACCGGCAGCAACGTTCATGCCGGCGAGCAGGATCGGGTGCTTGATACCGAAGAGCTCGGTGATGCCCGTCTTGATTTTCTCTACACAGCGAGTGACTGGTCAGCATGACAGCGCTCTTCGAGGCCATGGTTTGTAAGCCAATACGGGAGTACTAACGAGGAGATGCCATCTTGGCTGTGACGAGTCGCAAATACTACAGAGTCTGGTAGGCGTGCGATTTGGGGTAGGCGGTCGGTCGGTCAGAACGAAAATGCCAGTCGCTCTGCAAATGATGTAGAAGACGGAGAAGAGAGATAGAACGGAGCGAAGCAGGTGCCCGCAAAGAGGAGACGGTTATTCCTATATAACAAGGACAGGGAAGGCAAGAGATCAGACCTCTTTTCCCCAGCCAAACCGAAAGCTATTCCCGTTTGCCGTGAGAGTCTGGGGAAGTTCGCCGAGGGTCGATGCAGCGTGATGGGGTAGGTGGCACTATCCATGTCGGGGCTAATCTGATCCGGGTATGGTTGTATGGTTATGGAGACCCGCCGCAAAAGTTGCCGAGGCACTTTCTCAGGCAGGGGCATCTTGAACATGCGATTCGTCTCGCTTCACAATGCTGAGCAGACATGTTAGTTTGGGAATTCGAGAGGCCGCTCCTCATTGGTGATTCATTACTATAGCGAGTGCAGCAAGGGATATACTGCTAACTCGCAAGCTATACTGTTACGGGTCTTCTCTCTCTTTATTTCATAAATGCTCGTGTCTATCAAGAATGGACGGATTACCTATGGGCTCATGGATACCATCTCCAAAGACCCCACACGAGCTTCAATCGATGCGGGCCGCCCTCCAACGATGGCACGGTTAACGTGCCAGGCTAAGATAGCGCCCTGCCTACAGGCTAGAACCCCTGGAAGGCAAGTTTGGATTTTTATCTTGACGCGCTTATGTCATCCGCAAAGGATTCGACACTTCAAAGAGTCGAAGACGACAGCGCCGGTCGGGATTGACGGGGATCGGTGCCAGTCGGCTGTGAAAAGGAACAGTCTCGTCAATGAGCTTTACTTTACTGCCTCGAGCATGGAGCTCTCATACCGCTAAACTGCCCCGAACCTTGATCAACAACACTGCTGCAGCTTCGAGGACAAGTCTCTCACACCGTTGGAACATGGCGCAGCCGAGCAGGACAGCTTGCGGCTGTGCCCCGGCGAAGCGCTCCGGCAAGCGCTCTGCTTACATCGCGCTCGGCAGCAATCTGGGAGACCGGGTCACGGAGATCGAAAAGGCCTGCCATGAGATGGACGCCCGTGGCATCAAGGTCAAGAGGACCAGCAATCTGTGGGAGACCGAGCCCATGTACGTCCTGGAGCAGGATAGATTTGTCAACGGGGCATGTGAGGTGCGTCGGCCTTGTATGGAATCCTTCACCCTCTGCGGTCCGCTAAAATCTGGAGCAGGTCGAGACGGAGCTTGAGCCGCTGGCACTGTTGGATCAACTACAGGATATCGAACGGTCGATGGGCAGGAAAAAGCTCATCGACAAGGGCCCTCGCAACATTGACCTCGATGTGCTGCTGTACGGCGACGAGGAGGTGAACCACGACAGGCTTCAAGTGCCTCACATTGGCATCCCCGAGAGGGAATTCGTCCTCCGGCCGCTCGCCGAGCTGATCCCGACCAGGGCAATCTACCCGTCAAAGCCGTGGAAGCTCGTTCAGGACTTCCTGAACGAGCTGCCGCCGTCGGCCGAGCCTCTCTCTACCATGACGCCGATTTCTCCCTCGGTCGGGCCGCTGAACGCGCTCAAGGCCACCAGGAAGACGCACGTCATGGCGATCCTGAACACCACGCCCGACTCCTTCTCCGACGGGGGCGTGCACACGTTCGACTCCATGCGGGACACGATCCTGACCTTCATCCGGGGCGGCGCCACCATGATCGACGTCGGGGGCCAGTCCAGCGCCCCGGGGACCCCGGACGTCAGCGCGCAGGAGGAGATCCGCCGCGTGGTGCCCGCCATCGAGCTGATCCGCAGCCTGCCCGAGTCGCGGGACGTGGCCATCAGCGTCGACACGTACCGGGCGCCCGTCGCCGAGGCGGCCGTCCGGGCCGGCGCCGACATCATCAACGACATCTCGGCCGGCCAGCTGGACCCGGCCATGCTCGCGACCATGGCCCGCCTCGGCAGCACCGTCTGCCTCATGCACATGCGCGGCACCCCGGCCACCATGAGCCGGCTCAACGAGTACCCGGACGGGCTGATCCCGACCATCGCGCGGGAGCTGCTGCAGCGCGTCGCCGAGGCCGAGGCCGCCGGCGTCCGCCGCTGGCGCATCGTCCTCGACCCCGGCCTGGGCTTCGCCAAGGTCGGCGAGCAGAACCTCCACGTGCTCCGCCACTTTGACGAGCTGCGCGCCTGGCCCGGCCTCGAGGGCTTCCCCTGGCTGCTGGGCTCGAGCCGCAAGAGCTTCATCGGCAAGGTCACGGGCGTGCCCAAGCCCATGGATCGCATCTTCGGCACCGCCACCACGGTGGCCGCCGCCGTGCAGATGGGCGCCGACATCGTCAGGGTCCACGACGTCGTCGAGATGGGCCAGGTTGTCAAGATGGCCGACGCCATTTGGAGGTACTAAGGCTGCTGGTCGCAACAATCATGTATATGAAACCACGTCGTAACCTTCAAGTAAAAAATGCACGAGCGAATTGGATACGCCGAGGCTGAGAAATACGGTGACGATGCTGCTCATTGAATGCAAAACGTGCTTTTTCTGGCTTAAGTATTATTGCATATGCAATATACGAACGAAGCATGAACCAGAACCTGATTTGGCAGCATAAATTACCCAAGGCTCCCAACTCCAAAACATCCACGGACTCATGTGTCCTTTCCTCGACTCGCGCCAAAGTCAAGATGATTAAGTTGGCGAGTCCTGCATGCCTTCTCAAGTCGCGCTATATACGAGCATCGTGCCCATGTACACTCTGACGTTTTTGTCTCATAGGAAGTAGTCAGCTACCGGCTTCTTTGCCGGCATACCCCTCGAGTCCTGTGGTGCCGCTTGAAAGACCCTGTACCTCCTAGCTGGGCCACTCTTGACCATGTCACTGTCTGCCAAGATGCCCCTCATGTCCTGCGACCGGCCGATGTCGCCGTTGCTTCGTGTCATGATACTTTCGCCACCCCCATCCTCTGAAAGCTCGAGGACAGCCGCGACATTTCCACATCTGTAGCAATAGTTCGGTGCGGACCAAACCGTCACTATGCTGGCGTCGAACATCTCCTTGAATCCCTCCATGACGAGCTGATGTGCTCGTGCAATCAGTGAGAGGTCGTTCTTGTGGTTGAAGACCTTGACAATATCGGCTCCAAACAGAAAGCCCGCACCTCGAGGCGAGAGACCCCAGCCATCGATTTCGTCGGGGTCTGACCACAGAAGATCGCACATTGCGCCTTCGTGAGGCACCTCTTGTTTCCGGTCCAGTAGACGGATCTTGTCAACCGTTTCAATCAAGGGCGAGAGACCACCGTGGACGCATAGCACAGCACCGGTTGGGTTGCCATTGCTACCGCCACTGGATCCTGAAGCGCCAGAACCGGGAGGACCCGTATTGGCAGGAATGCCGTTTGGACTCCTTGCCTCGGGTGGTTGCCTTCCAAACCTACTCATGACTTCCCCCTCGGCATTGCAGACCTCGATCTCAATTTCCTCCTCCTCGTATGCTTCGCTGGACACTCTGTCGTTGGGCGGAGATAGGGTGTTGGATGCGCCGAGCACGATGGCGCCGAGAGCAAGATAGTCGAATACATCACAGCAGTATCGCCATACATTAGCGCTGCCATACTTTCGTAAGCATTCGTCGTAGAAGCCGTACACGGTCGTTATCTGTCGTGATTCGTGATTGCCCCGAATGAGGGTCATGCGATCCGGGTATCGGACCTTGAGGCAGAGCAAGAGAAGGAAGGACTCTAGGGAGTAGAAACCTCTGTCGACAAAATCGCCTGTAATTTTAGGACACACTTATTAGCGAGAGAACGGAAGAGAAGGTGCGCGCGCATGATCGTTTGGGTGCTTACCCATGAAGAGGTAATTGGTGTCCGGCGGGTCGCCTCCAACCCGGAACAGCTCCATCAAATCATGAAATTGGCCGTGTATGTCACCACATATCTATCGAGAGTGTGAGCGCAAAGTGTCTACTCGTAGCTTGGGACTGGGGCGCATACTGTGACGGGTGCTGCGACTGTGACGACGTTGCCCTCCTCGATCAATAGCTCGCGGGCCTTGTGGCATAGTTCTCGGACCTGCGCCTCCGGAATGGGGCGACATGCCCGAAGTTGGGCGATCGCACTGGGGATGTGTCAACGAAGAAGTCCAGCCAGAGGAGCGCGAAAGAATACAACGCACTTATCGAGATCACTCATGCCCGCGACCGGATGTTGAGCTCGGAGATGCTAGGGCGCCGCCCGGGCGCAGTTTGCGTTGAGCCTGTTGGAAAGCTTGCAAGTAACCTTTTCTTGTTATCACTACCTAGGCCAAGATGTCGAAAATTTCGTCGCGAAGGAGTAATGGCGATATGACTGGTTTGCTGCGAGAACGCTATTATGTACGCTGATCGCCGTTTGAGGGTCGGGACCGGCTCACGATGCTCTTTAGATTCGTCGCGTGTGCATCCGTGTCGCGGGTCAAATTTAGATAAATGGATGTGGCTGGGATGGGCAGGGAATGACGACAATTGGCGGCTCGTCTCCGATTTCCTCCAGCTCAGCGGTGCAGGAAGGCGCCTGAGTCTCGCCAGTCAGTTGGTAAAAGTTGCGGCCTGGGGCTGTCCTGGTTGTGGCTGAAATCCACTATGCAGGCTAAAGCTTTGGCGCCTGTGGGGTCGATGGTCCCTCCCTATGGGGCGCCTTTGGCCTCTAAAAGTTTGGCCTGTGGCGGAGGCCCTTCTGGCAAGAATCCAATTGGTCAATCCGGCGTCGGTCAATGAGAAGCTGGGGATTTGAAGCTCACTTGCATGAATTCGAATCAAAATCGTAGCATCGCACCCATCATACGACGAGCAACGCGGGATCACTTCAACCACCCCCGAGCTACCTAGGTCATCAGCATCTCCGAACCCGGCAACGTCGTCTTGGGTTTCTCCCCGTCATGGTTTGGCTATAGGGACATCTCAGTAGGTAGTAGCCGTTGCCCGCGACACGCCTCCCTCTGATGCGGCACCAAAATAACCGCTCACCGATCCAGGCGCATCGCTTTCCCCGAGCAGACCCGCGACGATGCCTCCCCACCTGCATCCCCGGTCGCGAATGACCTCCTCCCTCTTCGGCATCACGGTCGCCGCCAGCTTCTTCGTCGTGGGACTACCTCACGTCCTGCCCTGTCCCGCACCCCGGGTCAAACTCGCCGACTCAGAAACCACAGCCGACGGCACGAGGCGGAGGAGGAGGAGGAGACCGGAAACGGCAGAGGTGCAGGACGGAATCGCTCAGTTTAAGAGCAGCAGCGAAGATTTTGAGAGGTCGGCAAACAAGGGCTCCGTCAAGAGGGAGTGCCCGGTGCCCAAGCCGGCAGGCGTTCTTGGTGGGCTCATGGGATTCAACCGATCAACGACAGACGGCGAACAATCCAGAGGCGACAGGTGATACGACTTAAACACATTGCATTGGGAACCGGAAATCAAAGAAGGAATCGGACATTAAAGAAAAATAGAATGTACATCACGATACAATGTAACACCAAGATCAGAGAAGAACCTTGCATATACGATGCATTATTCAGAAGGGGGTGCCAAACGATCTTCGACGCTTTTCGGCACTTACACAAGGCGAACCTTTCAGCCGCGTGATATGAAATCATCGCTTCGCCTACGATCCCCCGGAAATCGCTGCTCGGCTTCTTTGGCTTCTCACCATATCCCCAGCATTTGCAAACATGTTTATATCGCTGAAAACACAACTTGTTCATGAGGTTGAAAGGACGGTTTTGGAGAACCTCACAAGAACCCGGGACCATTATATCATGGTGACTGCCACCAGCAAAGACTGGAGGTCGTTCGGATATCAGGTTTGGGATGAGCATGTGAACGTGCAAGACAGCATATATGGGTGCGTGTCAAGAAGGATCGTTGATTAGTAGAACTCGAGAGTTGCGGAGGCAAAAGCGAGCTCGTCCATGGAAAAGGATATGCTGGGGAAATGTAGTATTTTCTTGGCGCTGAACATGAGACAGATGAACTTACCCAGTGCTTAAGAATTCTGATCGGCAAAAAGGGAATATTATGCCGGACGTTTATTCGTCGCGCGCTGTTTGGAACGAGTTCATGAGTCTTGTAAAGACACTTCGAAACACTAAAGCAGACCCCTGATCGGCCGAGAATTAAGGAAACAACTTCAAGCTTGAATCTACTTATTTTCCCGGCGAGTTATACCGGTCTGCTGTGATGATCAGGCTCCAACAATGGTGATTGAGCATTTATCACTGCTAACTTCATGTTGTGTAAGCTGAGTATATGATCATGGTTCGTGCGCCATATTTCGAATCGCGACCCACGGCCCATACCACAGACTACCTATCTCATCGCATCTAGGAACGACAGCAGCTTTCATCCCAAGATGAGATGAGTCAATCTCCATTTGACACTCTCGTGACAAGATATCCGCACATGCAAGACTCAATGATCCCAAAACTTGACAAATGATGCATGATGCCATTGCATGAGACGGCAGCACGGCTCATGATCAGTCCGGATGGGGGGGACTGGCAAGGAATCGTATGTACTCCGGGTAGAACGGCTCCGCGGAGGCTCGCATTCAATCTCTGCTCATGGTCGGCAGTGGATTTTGATGGCCTGCGATCAGGTACAGAGCTCAAATCTGGTAACACTCAAACACCATTGCATTCCGTGCGGCCCCTGAGCGTGTGCGATCGCCGTGGATTCCGCTCCGTGATTGGGCGATGTAACCCCGGCATCTTGAGTTGACAGCTCGGTCGCTGCAGCAAAACCTTCTTTCTCACCCCAGACTTTGCGGCTCTTTTTGCTCACTTGGCACCACAGGAGCCAAACTGGCACTTTGATCTGACTGTGCCAAGGCGTTTCTGATTTTGGACAGCCGTGACTGCCTGCCTGACTGCCCTGTCGTTCATCTGGACTTCCGTTGGGACTCCGTGGAATTTTGGCCAATCAGAAGGCTGGCTCGACTATAGAACACCATGGCGAAATATTGTCCCCTCGTGGTGACGGACCCTGGAGTCGTTGTTTGTGTACTTTTCTGCGCCTGGGCGCCGAGTCTGAGGAGAGAACGGCACGAAACAGGCTATTATGCCCATTGCTGATCAAGCAAGTCAAGATCACGGTATTTCCCCTTTGCCTCCAAGAAGACCCTGTCCGGAATTTCGATTGCCTTTGCAGCCGGATGCCAAGTCTTGCCAGGATGGCTCGATCGATTTTCTTGCTGGACATAACACAGCGAGCAGTTGTTCTTCACTGTATACCCTATGGCCTGGCCAAGGACAATCCGCCACTGCCGGGTAGGATGATGCCACGTTTTCCCATTGCCCAACCTGGCATCCGGCGGTCTTTGCTCCCAGTCCATAGGCTGGGTACCCGCCAAACAAGCTCATATGCATAGAAGCTTGATCAGACTCCCTTGTCCCTTGCCTCTCGTCCTCCTCCCGTTCGATGCCGGGTCCCGTCCACCGAGCAACTCAGGCCACCTGATACCACCGGATCCCTCCTTCAAGTTGTATCCGGATGGATGTGAACATGAGGAAGGCCTTGGCAATGTTTCCAGTGCTCATGCAATCACGGCTTGTAAGTCGACTCAACTGGTATATAACATGAGCTCTACTTCGAAGATGGTGTTGGTTTTTTGTTTCCTCATCCCAACTCAGTCTGCAAGATCTCCAGTATACTCAGCCTACTCTTTCATTCATTCCTTCAGAGGTATGTCGACTGTTCTACATGTTCTCACAAAGCCTCGAACTATCACTGACACCATCATTCTAGCTGTGCTCGTTGTTCGTTTCACTCTTTATATACCTTCGTTTGAACATTAGAGGTATGTACCAAGTCGCTTCCAACATCTTACACCCAATGACTAACAGGCCTTCTCAGCTGTGCTCCATTATCGATTTAACTTTTAATACTTTCAACAAATTCAACCCCATCGTCAAAATGAAGTTCTCCGCTGTCCTCGTTTCCGCCCTCGCGGCCGTCGTCTCTGCTGCCCCTGCCACCAAGAAGGCCGAGCCTCGCGCCTCCGTCGACGCCGCTCTGTTCAACAACTTTGCCTTCAACAGCCAGGACCTGCAGTACCTGAGCGCCATCAACTCGCTCGACTTCAACGTGCTCCAGCAGCTCGCCACGGTCAACGGGCTGAACCTCAACAACTTCTCGGGCCTGTTCTCCAACAACGCCTTTGACATCAACAGCCTGATCCAGCTGCAGCAGGTGCAGAACCTCATCCAGCTCCAGCAGCTCGGCGTCCTGGGCGGGTTCGACCTGAGCTCCTTTGCCCTGAACCAGGTCAACCTCGGCCTCATCAACAACATTGGCGGCGTCGACCTCGGCCAGTTCGTCGACGCGGCCCTGATCCCTCAGATCCAGACCATCATCCAGCAGCAAAGTAAGTGCAACAACCGAACAGTACGACGCACTCCTGCGAAGAGGTTTTAATCCGAGTGATCAGCTGTCGCCGTCGTCAAGGAATAGATACACCGTGTATAAGAAAAGACCATCCGGAGGAGGCTGGACAACCACAGGCAACCCCCGGCAACCGAATCTGGGCATGGGCGCTGCAAAACCCAAGACACCGCAGCAGCGCTGACACTCGATGAGACCTTGGATTTCTCTCTTTCTTTTTCTCTACATGTTGGATCAAACAATTTCATCGTCGGATACCATAATCCCATCTTCATAAATATAGCCAATGCGTTGAGGGCATTTGTTGGGGTAGTAGAATAAATGACATACTTGTTGGATACCTGCTTTGCCACTTGTGAATTTCCTCCCTCGATGTGCTAAATGTGCAAATGCAAGGCACATGTGCTTAAAATCTCCATGCATGTGCATTTCATGCAATATGAATCCAAATCGTCCGAGGCAACACGAACCTTAATCGTGGAATAGAGCCAAGGCTGCTGTGATGTGTAGTGACTGAAACTGATTAATTCAATACAATTATTGGACCGACTTATATGCCGAAATGCAAGACCTGCTACTTCGGACGAAAATCAAGACATTTGTCTTGGGTCAATGTTCGTGCTCAGGTCAATAATGAATACGATCAAGAGACATTTTCATCAAGATAAATTCAGCTCATTTCAGCACCATGGATGGCAACGGTATTGCCCGCCAAACCTCGTACAACCCCCAGACCTGAGAGCCAAATAAGTCAACTTGCCTTATCCGTGACCCCCGCAAAAGCGAAACGAGGAAACGGCAGCGCCTGCATACAAGTACCTGAATGATTGCCAGATGATAGAGTTGCCTTCTATTCCCGTATCACGAGAGGACCAACTGAGCCCAAAGGACTTACTAGCTCGACCAACGATTCCATTGCTGGTAACAATCATTGATTCCTCTAGAGCCTAGCCACCATCGGACGGCAGCGGTTACATACCTTCATGTTTACAAGTGGCCAATAGAGGGACGGCGCCCAAGAAAAATCGCTTGGAATCGTGGTTAGCAAACATGACTCGTCTTACAGCTGCATATGATACGTCTGTCCACCCACTCAGTATCGATGAAAGGTAACCAATCTGCAAAAAGATACGAGAATGATGGATTCCTGTCATTGACCAGCTTTTGTAGCGACCATGGCCAACTAGAGGCCATTGCTGGTCAGCCATCTCCTCTCTCTCAGGCTGTCATGCATGTAACATTGCCATGATCTGCTCTCAACACGGATTTCCCACGTGAGACATTGCTTGTCCTACATTCTTTAGCAACCCTGGGCAATCCGGTGATTGATCGATTGGCGCTCAAACCCTCTCGCGCGGCTCCGACTCTGGTGTGGGACATTGATGGACGGGACTGTCTGTCCAAGACACCAGTGACTAGAAGGAGAGAGAGGGGCCCTATTTGGGGGTCGCAGGGCCTGGCAGGGGTCCTGGTTGGAGAGCGCCGACCAACCACTGGACAGTGCCTACGATCTGATGTACAGCACTATATTGTTAGTGGCGCGGGGGCCTGACCATCACGCACATCAGCGCGGCCTGCGCCCATCTGCCCCTCCTCCCGCGTGCGTTACACTCCAGCCGACAGGCAGAGCACGAGTCGCTATCATCCGAACTCGAAACGAGGCCCTCTCCGCATAGGTAGGAAGAGAGGAAAGCAAGCAGACTGGAGAGGCCCTTCTTGTTCCTGAACCTGACGAATCGAAAAGGTCACATGTTCACGGTGAGGCCACGGTGAAGAGACGGATGTCAACTGCATCTCTCTCTTCGCGTCGTCATCTGCCACTTACCTACACTCTCTTCGTGCGTGCTGCAACTGTCATTTAATCACCAATTGGCACTTCCCCAGCTTTGGGCGGCAATCTGATATACATCGCGGCCATATCTCAGGCTCTCTCAATCTGTCTGGCATTCATTCATTCAATCACTCACTCGCTGGTTGATCCCTCCGCGGCTTGTTGCCCTGTCTTGCTGCAGCTCTGTCTCTCCCGGGAACTTCTCCCGCCCAGCAGCTGTACAATCCTACATGCATTTCGGCCCCCATACCCAATCAGCTCAGAGGGAGGGGTTGCAGCTTCACCCGCATATAGCCATTCACAGGCAACCAGCTGTTCAAGCTCCGCACTTCGCACCGTCGTTGGTCCTATCTGGCTGCTTGCGCTGGTCTTTCTGAGGCGGAAACCAACCCGGGCAGCTTATGGGTTGCCCACCTACAGCGTATCCGACAGCCTGCTAGCAGCAGTATACAGCCAGCCTACCTTACTTACACCATCCGGGCTGTCTCGAGACTGACTGAGCCCACGACCCCAAAAGGCCAGGACGAATGGCATACTCTCAGGATGGAGGAGGCAAGCAGCGGCACAGGCGTCGAAGGGATACACGTTCCCCCTCGCTCTCCGACGCCCTCGATTGGGAGCCAGAGGCGTATCCAGCTCACCATTCGCTGCCCTACCGAACCCGATCCCGCACTGCGGAAGTCGATATACAGATGCCCGACAGCGCTAGCAGGAGGACGAGACAGTCCATCTCCTCTTCGTCCCATCGAGGCCGTCGGGCATCTGAAGACCTGTACGAGATCATGCCTTCTCCGACGACGACCAATTCCTACCGAGCACGAGCCGTTCCCCATCGGAGGGCCAGGGAGCCACGGTCGTACGAGGACGATGAGGAAGTTTATAGTCTCCACGAACGTCGTCCGAGGCCTCAAGTGCGAGGTAGGGCGCGGCCGCCATCACGAACAGAGTCTGAATCGGAGAGGAGTAGTAGCAGTAGAGGCGAGCCCGTGATGACGCCGTCGACGCCCTCCAGATCCACTCGCATCAACAATTTGACTCCCGACTCGAAGCGCTCCCTAGGGAGTCCTTCGAGAGCCAGACACCGCAGTGCAGGGTCCGAATCTTCACTGTCTACACAAGGAGAAGTCACAGAGATACTGCGACACGAGCCTGACGACGAAATTGAAGTCACAGTAGATTCCAGGACGCCTAGCCGTCATCGCCGCCGCAGAAGGCGCGAGGAGAGAGAACCGCCAATATACGAAGAACTCCCGCCTATCGCACGCCATGTTGTACCTGTTGAGAGAATAGAACCAAGACACCATCGTTCCCGACGACATTCCGAGTCCAGGAGTGGTTCTCGTAGACGTCCTCGCCACCACCGCGATCACCATGATGACATTCCAAAGTCATCCAGCTCTAAGCGGTGCGTAATTGTGGTCATGCCATGTTCGATTGGCTCACTAATTCGGGAACAGAAGCCATCACAAGAAGTATCATGACTCCGACGATGTCTACGTGGAAAGGCCCAAGATCGCTAGATCATCTAGTTCCCAGATTACGCAGACGCCCAGTGTGGCTTCTTCCAGGCGATCATCTGCAGCACTTGCTGCATTCGTCCGGGGCAAAACACCTCAGCAATCTAAACAGTCCAGAACGTGAGGCGCTCTTTCTTTGCTTGGGATGCGAGCTTATACTGACTTGACCTAAATGAAGTGTTGAATGTGTTGCCTGTCTGGATGAAGAGACTCCACGAGCCAAGGCGGCGAAGCTGAAGTGTAAGCACTACATGTGTCACTCCTGCATGAGGCGAGTCTTCAAGGTATCCATCAAAGACCCTCAGCATATGCCGCCAAAGTGCTGTACAGAAGAACCGATTCCAGTCAAGCATGTCGATAAACTCTTCGAGACCAGTTTTAAGAAGACCTGGAACAAGAAGTTCGCCGAGTACTCCACGCAAAACCGCATCTATTGTCCATCCAGGAGATGTGGGAATTGGATCAAGCCAGAACTGGTACATAAACTGCGGGATGGCCGAAAACAAGCCACTTGCGACACCTGCGAAACAAAGGTGTGCTGCGCCTGCAACGGAAAATGGCATAAGGGCAAAGATTGCCCGAGGGACGATGCAACGGTCAAGTTACTCGAGCAAGGAAGAGAGCTTGGCTGGCAGAGTTGTTATAGCTGTTCACATATGGTTGAGCTGAAAGAGGGATGCAACCATATGACATGGTGAGTCAAGTTGTATTCTGTGTGACATGACCTTGCTAACATTTGTAGCCGCTGTGGTGCCGAGTTCTGCATGATATGCGGGCTGAAATGGAAGGGCTGTGAATGCCCTTGGTTTAACTATGATCCGGCTGACCTTGAACACCCCGAGCACCTGGACTTTCCAATGACGTCCAGCTCGGAGCGCGATGGGTCAATAACTCGGGCGAGTCGCCGACGCGGCAGCCGGTACCGTGCCTCGCAGACCTATGAGGCTGAAATGCCTCTTCGCCGCAGACAAGAGCGACCAGACGAGGAATACGCGCGACGCTTACAATACGACGATAACGTTAATGACGATCATGACGATGACGATGATGACGACGACGAAGAGGATGATTACATTCACAAATATGGTGATATCGTTGGCATTGGGAACTCGGCGGGCCATTTCATGAATGATGACTATAGAAGAGCACCACGGAACATGCCGCCGGCTCCTTCTCCTCCAATGCAGGCCATCGACAGAGCCGGTAACGGCGATTATGTTACGGGCGTCAACAAAGCACGAGGGGTCCGGGCCACCTCCATGGAAAGGCGGCTGGCTGATAGATTTTCAGAGTCACGACACGGGTCCAGTCCAACACATCGACCATACGCCATGCCGCCTCACCCGCCTCCACTACCATCTCATGGTATGGCGATGGGCATGGGGATGCCAATGGCTGGCATGAATGGCATGGGCAACATGCATGGTCCGCCTCCTGGGATGCCTATGATGAGGCGGGCACATACCATGGATGAAGACATGTCACACACGAGGCTCTCTGAGCGAATCATGGGGCATAGTCCGGCTGAGTACGAAGACGATCTAGCTTTTGAAAGCCCTCTCAGCCGGAGACGACCTAGAGAGCCCAGAGTGTCCAGAGAGCCCAGAGAGCCAGAGAGGGAATCACAGAGGGGATCCATGCTCGCCGGGCTTACAGGACCAGGCAGCGGGATGAACCGCGTCGACGAATGGAGATACTATGTCACTCCTGATGATACAGAGAGGCCGACCGTTCAGGCTCGCTGAGATATGCAATGCCTAGAACAATTCGCATCTCTATGAGAGAGATCTACAGGCTATTTTATTGTTCTTGATTTTTGTCTTTCGTTTACACTTGAAGACGACCTCGGGGTTGACTGTAAGATTAACTGATTTAGGGCACGCGCATCTATTGTATTTATCATATGGCATTTGGGAATGGGCGTTGGGAATTTTGGTCTGCATGGTGTGCAGATTTATGATTATAGCAAATGCATGAAACATTGTAGCTTTGATTGTTCAATTATAACGAATTCTTCGCATGATATGTCAAAGGTGTCTACATCATGTACTGACATGCAGGACTGCAGTCACCTATCATACTGGTGGATATTTACTCATGATGCTGGCGTGTAGTCTCAGTGACCATGTCCAATTCCCAAGATTGATATAATTGAAATAGAACCTATCGACCCTGTTAGCTTGTTTTCTTTTATCCTTTGTTGTTCATTCGCTTTGGTGATCAAGCAATTGACTGAAATCGTGACAGCACTGTTACTGACAGCAAATAAGGGGTACCTACCTAATGTTTCAACAACTTTGCATGTTACCACACCGACTGAATTGGCATGTGGAGACGGGCCACTGGTGACCATACTGCTGGACCCTCCTAAAGCAGGTGGCTTCCCTTACTATTATGACCCTTGCCCCCTGCCTGCCCGCCGCTATCGCCCAGAGAAATGCGCTGTGGATCATTTGACATCAGCGACACGTCTAGCGGGCTAGCGGGCTGAAGTGCGAGGCCGCCCCCCGAATCTCACATCCCCCATCGCTGAAATGCCATGGGCTCGTGATCAATCATGTCCGGACGTCACGGAGCGAAAGCGAGCCTTTGTTTGGTAGGATTTCTTCCTACTACGTAATCTTGCCCTTCTTCTTCTTCTTGACCCCGTTGAACTATTATAGACTTGTTGTTTCTTTCTGCTAGTAGAATTTCCCCGTGTCTGCACCGAGAGAAGGCATTTTCGCGGTCTCTTATTATCAACCGGGTTACCTCCTTATCGTGAGACGTCTGCCGCTCTTATATTCGTGGTGCTCAAGATGATGTTATAGGAGAGACGTCATTAGCTTTTTCAGCCTCGCCCCAACCAACCCAAACAAACACCCGAACAAACGGTCATTTGTGCTGCAGTCTCTGCAACACGGCTAGGTTTTCGCCCCTACTTGAACTCGTCGGGCTTGCGGCGCCAGACTGAGACCACGACGAGCGCGACATAGCCAATACACACACCACCACTATGCTGCTCCTCCAACAGGTCGGATCCGTCAAGATTGGCGAGGTGGTGCGCTACACGGTCACCTACACCCCGTCGCACGACCGCATCCTCCCGTCGCCCTCGGTCTTGCACCTGCGCATCAAGAACACCTCGGCCATCGCCCTGCGCGCCGCCTTCGTACACGGGCCCTACAGCCTCGACGTCGCCGCCTACCCGGCCAGCTTCGACCCCAACGTCAAGTTCGAGAACCCGCACAAGTATGGCGTGCCCGAGTTCGAGCCCATGCTCAAGGCCGGCGGGTCGTGGCAGTGCGAGCTGGTCGTGCCCGAGGACATACGGGAGAGCGCCGGCCTGGGCGCCGCGCGGGGCCACTTTGGCAGCGGCAAGGAGTGGGAGGACTGCTGCAGCGTCACCTGGGTCGTCGAGGTCGCCAGCCAGGTCGTCTTCTCCAGCTCCGCCGCCGTCGGCTACGAGGTCCTGCTCGCCCGCGATGAGAAGAGCCTGCACCTCGGCGGCGGCGGCAGCACCCCCGTCCTCGGCGGCAACCAGGCCCAGGTGCCCCAGCCCGGCCGCGTGAGCGACTTCCAGCAGAGCGCCGGCGCCAAGGACGGCCACCACCCGGCGCAGATGCGGGGCGTCTTCTCGCGCGCCGTGACGCTCAAGGTCGAGGACACGGCGAGCCTGTGGAACACGCCGGGGCTGCCCGGCTGGGACGAGTGGACGCAGGGGCACCTGCACAAGAACTACGGCATGGGCCACGACGTGGCGACCGAGGCCGTCGGCCCCCCGAAGAACGCAGACGAGGATCAGGTCAAGAAGACCAAGGACGAGGGCGACGTCGCCAAGGGCAAGAAGAAGCCCAAGAAGGTCCATCTCGTGGTTGTCACCCACGGGCTGCACAGCAATCTGGGCGCCGACATGTTGTATCTGAAGGAGAGCATCGATGCCACGGCCAAGCAAGCCAAGATTGACGCAAGAGAACGGAGGAGAAAAGAAAAGGCAGAACGAGCGGCGGAGTTCGGGGACACCAAGAACGGCGAGGATTTGAAACCGGAGATCTCCCGAGAAGAAGAGGAGGAATACGACGATGAAGAGGTGGTGGTGAGGGGATTCTCTGGAAACGCGACCCGTACAGAAAGGGGCATCAAGTTCCTCGGCAAGAGGCTGGCTCGATTTGTTCTCTCCATGACATACCCAGACCAACCCTTCCTGCCCACAGTCAAAACAGCTGCTGAGAGTATAGCTGGCGCGCTCAAGCCCGAGGACAAGGCAGACAAGGGCGACAAGCCGGCACACAAGCACAGCACAATACACACGTCAAAACATCACGGGCCCCACCGAGCCTTTCAGATCACCAGCATCAGCTTCGTTGGACACTCGCTTGGCGGTCTGGTGCAAACATATGCAATAGCATATATACAAAAGCACTCGCCCCAATTCTTTGACTTGATCAGGCCGATCAACTTCATCACATTAGCCTCTCCATTGCTCGGTCTGAGCAATGAGAACCCCATGTACGTCAAGTTTGCTCTGGATTTCGGCCTTGTCGGCAGGACGGGACAAGATCTCGGCCTCACGTGGAGGGCCCCCACCATTGCTAGGAGTGGATGGGGAGCCATTGTCAGCACGCTGGGCGAGAGTGCGCACAAGAAAGTCATGGGCGAGGTCCAGCCCGAGTCGAAACCTCTACTGCGGATATTGCCAACTGGGCCAGCACACGTGGCACTGAAGAAGTTCAGGAACCGAACGGTATACTCAAACGTGGTCAACGACGGAATCGTGCCTCTTCGTACAAGTTGCCTGCTCTTCCTGGACTGGCAGGGCCTCGGCCGCGTAGAGAAGGCTCGAAGGGAAGCCGGTCTGATGGAGTCCGTCCTGGGCTTTGGATGGGCCGAGCTTACAGGCGCAAATGTGACTTCACCGCGGAGAGGGCCATGGTCACCGTCGGCTGGCGAGTTGACGGTACCTCAGCAGGATGCTCAGCCCCCGTCGAATATATCGTCCGAGCCGGGAACGCCGCCTGAGCACGCCCGAGAGGTACCGCAACCGGCGGAGAACGCGACTATGGACGACGACAGGCAGAGTCTCAACCTTTCGAGTCCCTATCAAGAGCACCCCCCGGATCTTACTACATCCCGGACGACCAACAATGAGGGACCTCTGAGCAGTTTCTTGAACTATTTCAAAACCAATAAGGAAACCCAACCTTCCACCCCAGCGGCAAAGCCAGCCAAGCCCAGCTCGTCCAAGGATACCAAGGTCATCAAGCGGAGTCAAACACTCAAGGTGATGGAGAACGACTCGGCGAGTTCTAGTACTTCCAAGGTATCAACGGGCCACGAGCTGGAGGGAAATCAGCAGAGCAGCGTCTCCGCCCCTCCCAAAACGAGCTTCTTCGAATCTGCCGGAGACATACTGAACCCCAAGATCCCGCCGATGGAGTATCTTCTTGATCCATCAAAGCGCCAGCGTACCATTTTCCACGACAGAGTCTATCATCCCTCGGACATACCATCACCACCACTAAAGAAGCGGCCCACTGGAACGCTTTCGATGCGCAGAAAGTCCAACCAGCGCACCCCGTCAGCGTCATCCAAGGCCAAATCGGTAGAGCGGCACGACAGCTCGGCCTCCTCCGCATACCTGACACCCACTCCCGGGGTCGCCCATCAAGATTCTGGTCTGTCGACGCAGGACTACGACGACCTTCTGCACACGAGTCCCGATCATGACCCTAACGAGGTCATCGATAGCTCCAGCATGAGCGTCGAGGAGAAGATTGCGCGTGCTTACCACAAAGGTCTGAGCTGGCGCAAGGTGCTCGTCAAGCTAGAGCCAGACGCTCACAACAACATCATTGTCCGGCGCATGTTTGCCAATGCTCACGGTTGGCCCGTAGTAAAGCATTTGGTAGACGCACATTTCAGCGATTCAGCAGCTGCCAGGATTCCAGACAAGAAAGAGGAGAACCAGGAGCGTGCCAAACCGATGAGTCAACATCCCGACAAGACTGGCGCCGAGACGTCGACACAAGATCAGCCACAGAATGAGCCCAAGGCCCAGACACCTGAACCCGGTGAGGGCAAAGATATCCCCCAGAATGACGGTGCAGATCTGCCACAGGTGTCTTCCCCAGAACGACCTCGTGGGGCAACTCATACGCTGTCCGAGAGACGCGAGGCAGAAGATGCTGTTCCCGACCTGCCAAATCCAAGTGCTTCCATGCACAGTGCGAGATCTCAGGATTTCCAGGCCTCCCCAAATGCCACCTCCCGTCCGAGCTTCGATAGGCTCGACTCGATGACATGGAGCGACAGAGACTGGGCAGACAGCGGCGACGAGAGCGAAGACATGGAGCAGCATCTTGCGTATGGCGGAAAGAAGGCCGCGACCGAGGACAAGACCAAGCCCCCCGAGAGGACGGGGAGCCCGGTGTGGAACTGGACCGAGAAGATCGTGGGCAAAGCAGGAAGCAAAAACAAGCAAGACCCTGCGCAGAAAGATCCCCCGAGTCCCAACGATGGCGACCAGACGCCGCGGCCGTAGATTATGAGTTGCAAGATGTAGAACGGTATGACTTAGAATATATATATATATATGCACTATAATACCCAAATACACTGTCTAATCATGGCCTTCACCGTGGCTCAGGGACTCGATGAGTCCCGTGGTTGAGTTCAGTTGGATTGGATTGACGTGATAACCTCGAGATTGAGTTGAGTTGATATTGAGTTAATTTCCGACGAGTTGGTCGGATCCCTGCCGTGTCTCCATCGAACACAGTGGCTTCAAGGACTAAAACATATAATCCAAAGCCATGTTCTCTCCTTCTCCCACAGTCGTCGCTTTCATAGCAGCTATTGACCGCGTTGCAGGATATGTGTCGAGCAGCTCAAGGCACGTTGGTGCATGGCCATGAACCGAGGGATAATAGCCACTCCTCTCTGGTGTTAACGCCCCGAGTCGAGAGGCCATCCATCTACCCAAGTGAACTCGTACCAGTCAGTGAAGCACTGAAGTTCTATAGCCGTCTATTCATTCGGCCTGTGAGTACCGGCCTCCCTTGGAACTGAATCCCGTCATCACGTACAACCAGCCCATGCCTGGGATTTGGACAGTGACCACGTCCAAATCCTTGGCCACAAGTGTATACTAGTGATGAATTGTCCATCTAGGACAACTCGGGGGGTGTAAATCGTATCAACATGTCCCTCGATGACCAAGTAAAGTTTATGCTGGGATCAAATACAATTGCAGATGTACCAAACAAGGCAAGAATAATATCTTGCTGTCACCAATTACCGCTGAGAATTCAGCCACATGGGTACATGACAGAGTATAATCTGTAAGTCATTCACAGCCAGAGCACAACCGACGTGCTGAATGACATGTGAAATCGCAAGTAGCATCGAGAAGAGAGAAAAACAGTCAATGCTACTAGCTTTCCCGCGTTCTCGTTCTTTTACTTCTACACTCCACGTCAGAGGTATGTCCAAAACGCTGCTGCTTTAGTCGCCAAATTCCCTTCCAACACGCCCACCGCAGCCTAGAACTACCGGGCGAGAACGGCCGCTCTCATCGGCGTCGCACTCGAGATGCGAGAGAAGTTTCATGCCGGGTTTGCTTCGCTATAGGAGCGCATTTTACCACCGGGACGGGGCGCCAGTCGCGTCCCAGTGACACCGCGTATCGTCCGAGATGAGCCCAACCAATAACTCGGTCAAAGATTTGACTTGTACACAACGCAGGGACAAGCGTTGCGAGCAAGTTGCCCGCGTCCTTATCGTACGCACGTTTGTTCTTGGCTTGCCAAGCCAAGACGACAACACGCATATCCCCGATCCCTTTCCACTATCAGGAGAGACGCAGCCACCATGCGCCCCGGACGCCTCGCCCGCCCTGGAGGAAGCATCGTTTTGCATAGCCGAGACTCCGGCGGAGATTATCACGAAAAGCCCTGCGTAGTGCTCTCTCTCCCCTCCCTCTCTCTCAATCCGGCGGGAGCTGCAGGACCAGAGCGGCCGTACGAGTACAGCTGTCGAGTAACCCGAAGACACAACGCCTCCGGGCAAGGGCAGGGGGTTAGCTCAATGCCATACGAGTTACTTTCCATCTGTGTGAGGTTTAGGCGATCGGCCGAAGTAACGGGCCGATGTCCCAGCAACGAAAAAGCAGCGATCGGGATATCTCAGTCTCAAGAAAGAGAAGAGCATATAAAGAAAAAGCAAATGGAGGTGTATAGTTAAAAGGCTGTGCACATATATGCAGCGAACTTTATGCGCCTCGAGGTCGGTCTGCAGGGACGACCGGAGTAAAAGGTCGTCTTTTCCCATCCTTGGCTCGGCTTGTTTTTTACCCCAAGCCCGACATTGTATCTTGACACGGATTTGTTGCAATGTCGTGCGCCTGGTTTGAGGGGAAATTGAACATCTTCAGAGACGGAGTGCGGAGGAAGGGGAACGGAGTGCAGGGTGTGAATGCAGGTGGTGTCCAGGGATGGATGAGATGTCAAGTTCTCGTAGTTTATGCAACCAAACACACGGTGAGGTCGGAGATCGGGTCACATTCGAGGATGGTGGGTGGTGGTATTGAACCGTATGGTGGGAGGGACGGGGGATTTTCGAAGCTTGTCGCTCCCTTGACCGAGTCGCACCTCGTCAACCTCGTGGGCCGCGGATGTCAAGGCCCTTGCTTCCTCCCCCTGGGTTGTTGGGTTACTTTGTGGAATGAAACCATGAGAAGGTTCAGGGCAGCCATCGAACGAGTGCCGCTCGCTTGTTGGACACAAAGTCCGGGGTAGGGAGGCATATTACCTATCTCCTCGGCGGCGGGCGGCTGAAGCAGGAAGTTGGACCCTCGATGCTGCATCAGCACGATGTAACGGATGTGCAGATATGGCAGCATTCCTCCGGCCATTTTCTAGACCAATCTATTTTTTTAATTCTACCCGAGTCCTCGACTTGTAGATTTGTTGAGTTTGACCAAGGACCCAGGATTCCGAACATTTTTCATCATGTATTGCCGAAAAACCGCCAAATTCAGCATGTGAGTGAGTTATAGCCAGCTTGTATTTCGGGACTAGGCGAGATTACGTCGGGGAGTCAGCAAAAATGCCCCTCTGAATCTTGCTCTGATGAATACCACTTGGCATATGGAATCATCCAACGGATCTAGACCCATGTGGATCTCCATTGCGGCTCTTATTGACGTTTAATGAGTGCTCGGATATTTTTGACAATGTTACGATGGTGGTTGTAGGCGTTGGTCGCGCGCCGGTGAAAAGTGTATCGCGCGTCCTTGGACGCGCATTTGCACCAATAAACGTTATCCTGAGGAACACATGGCCGCGATATCAAGACTCAAGCTCATTGGTGTCAAGACGGCCTCGTCGTAAGCCCTAGTCGAATAGTCAAAGTCTCGTTGGCGTATAAGCACCAAGATATGACTATATCAAGCCCAGGTGGCCTGTCCAAATACTCGTCAGACAGCGGATTATATCTGTCCTCTTCCTGGCGCAGACTGTGCAAACAACACCTCGGCGTGAGTCGAAAGAGATCAACCTCCGCTAGGCGCATTCGACATGGACCGATTGAGCATCATTTGATTCTCGTCAAATGACTATCGTGGGTAATCTATACTCCGTACACTGTCTCGCAAGCGAGCCTCTGTGTGGAGATGATAGTCGCAATTAATTTGGTCGCGACATTGATTGTATAGTCTGGTATAATTGTGGATGACTTGGCCGGCTCGTGACACCACCATCTGAGAATATCATATGCGCCCATCCGAGATAGATCTTGTGTGGTTGCTCAGCGATCAGCCCTGCCGGATCGCTGCGAACCATGGTTCACGATGGTGATTTGTGGAAAGTCTTGGGTCGTTCGGGCGGTGCCGTATTCTGCCCCTGGGTGAGCCAGGGCATGAACATACTAATTGGGGAAACTGGTAGCAAGCCTCCAACGTCTATGGGGCTGATGTCATTACCATGTCGTCGGTTACCTGGCTGGAGCTAAAAGCCTATGGAGTTGACATGTCTAGCCCGTGGAATTTTTGGAGTATCCCGGTCGACTTCACGATAAGGCCAGCGAGTTCCGACCGGATCATGCTCCGGTGGGGGGTCATCATCCGGGCCTCCAAAACATGGTGGCGTCTATAATACTCCTGTATATCTTGGTTTTCGTGAAAGCTTGCGTTGTAGATGGTGGGCATCGGCAACATACCAGAATACAACGACCTCGAATTATGCTCCCATGATTGTTGCACCGTCCCCGAGGACTCCTCAGTGTCCGTAATGTTGTCCGTGTCGAAGACATGCGCTCACTTGCACCGTCTGCTTCTCGCAACACAACTTGCAGCAAAGTGAAACATGCTTTTACTACGACCCGACAGGAACTGCAGGTGATGGAAGCACATCATTCGGCCTCCTCTTCGGAAGCCGCTGAGGATCCCGCCCCAGTCGACCAGTATTTGCACCGGGAAAGCCGTCGATACGCAGGCTGTCTGGATAATTGATGAGACTTCGGAACGTAATCCTGTCGTATCGCTGTAGGACGCGGTCATGGTGTGAAGGACAAGAAGGCAAATTTTCTTTTTCGTTTTGTCGATGGTTTGACAAATCTATCTTGCAGAAGACGGCTGAGATGTCCGCCCGATCTGATATGCAGGAAATGCCGCGAAGTCAATGTATTCCGCTGCACCGCATGCTGTTCCGTACACTCACTCGGCGTACGGCCTCTCCGGGAGTAGAAGAAATAACAAAAGGAAATTGTTAGTACAGGGATTTTGTCTACACTGTCAAGCAGATCAATCGCTTTACTGCAAGACGTGAGATAATCCGAGTCTCTCAGACCTTGGTAGCTTGGTCAAGCATGAGTACGGAAGCAGTGTTCGACGCTCATACGTGTGAATAGGAGCATGTCAGCCGAGCCATCTGACCGGTGTACCACCTATATGCCACGTTGCGGGCTGCGGTCTCCCTTTTGCCGGCATTTTGGCTGGGGAACTGTACGTAAGCGAAGTAATGCGGCTTCTAGGATGATGGTAATATGCGGCGAAAATTCGACGACTTGGTGATCCGCCGTGCCTGTGTACAGTCTTGCTGTTAATATCAAGATTACCCGTCTGATACGATGTTCTATAAGCGAACATGGTTCCCGTAGTGCAAATGTGATGCTGGAAGATGCCGCCGACAGAGGCTGAAACCGATCATGCTCATTGATGGACGAATTGTGGAAGCCAAGGTAAGAGGCGTTCGCAGATCCTTCGGACCGTTGGCACAGGAGTCGATTCAGACTTGGAGCGTTACGTGAGAGCACAGAGGGCGCCAATCCCACCCAGATGGCATGAGTTCTAGGCCCACGAGCCCGAAGCGATCGGACCCTGAGACCGAAATGCCGACAGGGTACACCTCAGCACGACTGTCACTATTGGTCGAATATGCGAGCCTGTCCGTATCTACAGACACCTACTGTGTAGGGGGATGCTGCGGCGGAGTCAGCACAGTGCTTGAAGCTGGTTTTCTGGAGGCTACCTTGGGTACAGCATGGCAGATTGAAAACTGCAATTGGGTAGATTCAAGGGAAGATAAGGCTGTGTAATGCAAAGTGGTCCTTGGCTTGAAGATTGAGCCGATTAGCTCCATGTTTTGCAGCTGAGGAGGAGGAGGTTCAAGACAGTCGCCCGGAACAGCCAGGTAGCTAGCTGCTTTAGATGGAGCCGCCCAGGCCCGAGACTCAATCCGTCGTATTTCGGAATGTCTGGGGCATTGGAACTGAAGCTGATGAGCCTATCCCATCCCATCTGGCGCATTCGGGAAGGTTCGGAAGGCTTTTCGGGGGGAGATTTGAAGGGACCAAGTGTCAAGAGGAAGGTCTCACTTGGCACAAGAGGAATGTGGAAATTGCCCCATGGGGGTGGCCCATGAAGCTGGAAGAAGGCGCTCCCTTGACTTTGTGGGGTAAATGTAGGTACCTACATTGAATCTTCTGCATGCTTCCTTCCAGCACATACAATCCCACAACCAAACATTGAACCCTCACATTCAGGCGCGGCTACTGAACTGTTTACCGCAATTGGCAGCCGCCGCCCCAGTGGATAATCTATTCTACACAGCCCCGAATCCCGCCAGGTCACTGCGCTGGATGAGAAAACTCCCCCTGGAAAACACAAATCGGCGTTGGCTGGTTCGGCGTGGGGGAGATGACAGTGGACGGCAACTAAACCCTGTAGCACATCCTCCTGCCCGGAGCCGTACCAATCAGTCTCCGGCTTTCAACACCAACGCCATGGTACACTTGCCAGGGTCTCCCGCTTCGTCAGTCTAGTCGTCGTCGTTGAGGCGAAGCTGTGACAGCTCATTCGCGGCCCCCAGTTTTTGAGACGGCACGCCAGAAAACCAGTCATTCCTCGTCCTTCCCGGCGCCCGGTCTGAACTGACTGTCCAGTCACCGTACGACTTGGCAAACAAACAACGCCCAATCCCGCGTCCAATTCGATTCTGCTGCTGCTAATTTGACCAGCAGTATTTCTTTATCACACTTGTTAGATGCGATAAGTGTACTACCGTCTTTCCAACAGCCGCCCCCCACAAGCAGAAAGAGGCCCTTCTCACGTGTGTAACAGCTGCCTAGACACGAGACAGCATCACGCGGCGAAAATAACCCTGGATTGCGCCCACCAACAAACAGCCACTTTGCCAACTTTGACGACCCTCTGTGATTTGCTCCCATCTTTTTCTTCTTCTTATCTATCAATGGTTCATGATTTGGGAAAGGCGTGGAAAGAAAAGAGGCAAGCACACTGGACTGCTGTCAGCATGACACCAATATATCTAATTTGGATATAGCGTCGGTATGGGTAAACTCCCGGGCATCTCAAGAAAAGCAAACGGCTATCGTCTGGCAATTCGTCATGATCCATCAACACTTCATACGACGATTGCCTGGGCCGGAACTCCTTACAATGGGACTCCTCTCATCTCATCCCCACCGAGAGAATAATTCTGGCATTCTACAAGTTGAATGCCGCCCACATTAACTTGGCGCCATGGCTACCTACTGCAGCAATTTTCTCAAATGCCTGCAAGCGGAGCAATGGGATGTGCAGAAGCCCAAAAAGCCAAACAGTCACCCATCCCCCCATCCCAGGTGGCTGTGTGTACAAGTTGATCGACTATAGGCACCCACAGGAGAAACTTTCGGCCAACACCAGTGTGTCAAGTGTCGTCCGTCCCTGTATGACGAAAACAACATGGCCATCTTATCGTGACCATCGTCGTGTTGATCATGGAGTGGGTTTTCTGAACCTCTCTCTCCGGTACCACCCACCCCTGAATCGATGCAAACCGCAAGATCTGCATTTCATTTAGTTTCCGCCGTTCCCGACGAGCTTTCCGTCTCTGTCCTACTTGCTATGTTCCAAACCATGTACGCTATCGACCACCAGGACCGCGTCAATCGGATCGGGAATCGAATGAGGTCAGACCATATCAGATGTCCACACAGTTCCGCAAAACTAGACGAGAGAAAAATAAATACCAACCGAGCCCAAAGATCCCGCCGGCACAGAAAATACCTAGGCGCCCATGGCCAATGGCAATTATTCTCCCACGTATGCTTGGTGTTTTCGTGTTATGCACCATTGGAGAATATTATACCGAAATAAGAAGTCGTCAAAGCAGTGGCTTGCCAGCGTTGCTGCCACCTCTCCGCCGTGTATCCGCCCGCTGTAAGGCACACGAAAAACACCGGGAATCACAACCCTTGGATCCCGCAATTTGTGTTACCATGGTCCAAGAGATCTGCAGGTCTCGTCGTCTCGGACTCGCAAATTTGTAGGTCCGCCAACTGCTTCGAGGCTCGGCGTCGGGTGCCTTACATACGATAGACCCCAGAGGCAGGCAGGCAATGCGGTCATGGCAGAATTACTACTACAACCAGCTATTTTCCACGAGAAGGATTCAGCCGTGAAGAAAGGAGCCAAAAATAACCCCAATGGTACAAGCTTCGCTAAAAATCTCTCCGTTCTCGATCGCACCCAATCATCCTTGCCTACCCTGGAATGCTTCTGTCTTCTCTTTCCCGTAACCCATGATAAAGGTAAGGTAAGTACTGTATGTATAGGCGGCAGAATGACGGCGATGCCCCGCAATTTATGATACAATGCCTGCCCCCCAGACTTGTGGTATGTATCCGTACATTACTGCCGCCCGCTGCATACTCAAAGTCGACATGAACAAGAGGTCGGTCCTATGGGGAAGCACGTGGAGAGACTAGGCGAAACTCTGTTTTCGCCGTGGAAGGGTTCAAAGATGTTCTAGGCCTCTTGTTCTGGCAAACGGCATTGCTCGGCGGGATTGAAAAGGGGAAAGACATGTGCAAATGATGAGCGCGATGATGTCGAACCCTCTCTGCCTTGGAAGTTGTGTCGCGATACCTTGTCAGTTTTTGGGTGAGTGACAGGACGACCTTACTATTGTGGGGGACGATGGATGGGCAGCGATCGAATAAGTTTCGGTGGGATCGTACCCAGGGATACCCCAAGGTCTGGCTCCAGCGAATACCAGGCTCGTTTCGCACCGTCTGGGGGCAGAAGGAAGAAAAAAAGCTGGGGAGTGGGGAAAAAAGCCAGACCTATTTCGTATTTCTATTCGGTTTCTTTTTCTGCTTCCTGCTTCCACGTCAGGCGATCACGTCAGCCCTTTCAGCTCCGACGACATTCCTTCGCCACGGGTCAATGTAACCCCCAAACATTTCTGGGCTGGAAGTGTAAGCACATGGCAAAATGAAATAAAATAAAAATATAAAATAGAAAAACAACACGTAGACTCTCTCTCTCTCACCGACACCGACCATTCATTGATCGGTATTGGGCCATGAGGCGAGTTTCTGCACAATCGAACAGGATGGCTGAGCACATCAACACCTAACTTCTTTGCTTGGCTGCCGCGCTGAGCAGCAGCATCTCACAGGCGGTGGGGCTGTTCGACTTGACCACAGGAAAGAAAAAAAGAATTTTCACTTTTCACTCTCTGGATTGGATGCCCAACAAACAGGCAAAGCTGAGAGGTGCCCGAGGCTCACAGCCTCTCGCCTTTTTTTCTTTCTGCCCACCGCTTCTTTGAGACTTTCCTTCTTTTCCTGATTTTTTGAGCAGCTTGTCCGTGTTGAGATTGGACAGCATCCAAAGTGAGCTACGTACATGCATACACACACATATACACTGTAACACGGCTTTGTACTCTTCTTCATCAATGGCGGGGGGGATGGGGGGCCCTCCCCCATCCCTGGCTGGCTACAAGTAGTAAGTAAATCTAATAATATTACACAACGGTCTCCGGGGAAGTCCGGGGGGGCGGGGGGGGGGGGGGGGGGGGGGGGGGGGGGGGGGGGGGGGCCATAGGCGCAGTTCACGCTCACAAGTACAGGTTACCTGGGGCCTTTTTTTTATTCTCATCTTTTTCTTTATTGTCTCTTGGCATATGTCAGTCTTGAGAATCTATACTGTAGTATGTGGCTTCTACACCAAGAATATGGAGAGAAATACTGGCTCTCGCGAGTCATGAGATATATTCCATGACTGCCGATTTCTCGAATATGATCTCACTAGGTATCATTAGGCCCGCTGTTGACCTTACTTATAGAGTACTCACCAAATCGTCATGCATGGGGGGGGGGGGGGGGGGGGACGTAGTATACCTTTCCATTGTCTTTGTAGTGCTCTTCAACAAGATCGTATGTTGATGCAAGCATAAAAGAAAAAGTGATGAAGAGAAAAATAAAATCAATCAATTTCGGAAGCGGTCAAAACCTCAACCATTTCTCGCTCTCCCATTCCCATTAATTATTTCCTCCCCAAGCCGCTGTCCCTGGCCAGATCTAGTAACCGTAGGTATGCTTCTTTTTCTTTTCTTGCTAGTTTGTTTTCTTTTATTTGCCTTTGCGGGGTAGCAGGAAGTAACTTCGATACCCGAATCAGGGGTCAGGGGGAAAAGAAAATACAAGAATAATTAATTCTGCTGCTTGTCTCTCGTATCGTGTGTAACGACTGGTTCCCACCAGGAGATCTGGTGAGATCGGCCCATACCAGGAGGAGACTCCCAAAGTACTTTCTTTGCCAGCTCGGCCGTAAGGGGCAGACGACACGAGATGTCGTGAGAATCTTGTAGATATCTGCAAATTGTCAATATACGATGTGCTCATGGCTGAAGTATCTTGTGATGGATGCTCTCTAATCATGTCCACACTGCTCTTGACCAACGCATTGCGTCTAAGTAATCGTATGCAGTTCAATCATGGCAAACGAGAATAGTGTATCAGGAAAGAAATGGTATTGTCGCTTTTCGCAGTTCCTGATTCCAAAAGGAAAACCGAGGAAACTCGGAAAGTCCAACATAAGTGGAGAATCTATATAAACCCATAGTTGTCTGGGTGCTCAAGTCTATACATGGTTCCGCTGAGTTGTGTCCTAAACAAAGACCAAAACCCTTCACGCCTTCGCAGATCCCAAATTACTAGGTAGTGGTGGTTGTCTGAGCAATGCCCCTATGATATCCTGCCTGTGCAAAAACGCCTTCTCTTTCTATATGCCTTTCTATAACCATAATCATCATTCATGTCGTGAAATGAAATCTCTGGGATTCGGTCGGTACTACGTCCGGTCCATGAGATCTCCGCCGGCCAAGCTGGCTGTTGTTGAGCTTCGTCCGCTGCTGTTGTAGCCATCGTTGGGAGCTAATAAGTCCTGAACGGCGACTTTGGGCACCTGAGGCACCGGCAGCTTTCTGCTACCGTCCGGCCTGCTGATGATATCGGTCAGGCTAATACCACCGCGAGCAGCGGGGCTGGTAGTTTGCTGCGGCTGCTGGTACGGCGATGGGTTCTCGCCAAAGTGAGGCTCCATTGGAGCCAACGCAGGGGTGTGGCCCAGGGTCAGATTCCGCAGTGTGGGAAGCTCAATACCAGCGTAGGGTCGCAGCCTCGGGGAGTGAGCAGGCGTGGCGAGAGGCGTGTGGTCAGGAGTGGGAGAAAGGGAATCGTGCGAGAATGTGGGCGAAGAAGGCGCAGTAGAGTTAGGAGAGTTGGGCCTCGATTTCTTTGCGTGCCTCGAGTGATGGCTGTAGTGATCATCGTGCTCCTCGTGGGAGTGCGACCTCGACATGTGGTAGGATGCCAGGGAGGGGAGGTGGCCCCGAGAGCTGTGCATGCTGTGAGAATAGTAGGGGTGATGCCTGGCGCTGTGGTGGTGAGAGGCGAGGCTGTTGTCGCGCTCAACCTGCTTGGCGGCATTGGCCAGGACACCAAGTTCCACGGTGTGCCCAGAAAGAGGGCTGCCGTTCAGACCTCTTCCGTAGTGGAGAGGGCCCTGAGGGAGGGCATACTGAGAATACGAGTGAGGAGGAGACACATTTGGCGAGACCAGCGTCGAGTTGGGCGCGCTCTTGATCGATCTCGGGCCAGTAGGAGGCGGCATCATGGAGTCTGGAGCCAGAGCCGAGGCCATGTGGTGAGAAGCCTGCTGGGTCTTGTTGCCTCTCCTCGAGTTGGGGTTGTTGTGTATCCTCGAATGTCGAGTGAGCTCGTCAGAACGGGAGAACTTCTTGCTGCAGCCAGGGAACTGGCAAGCATGCGGCTTCTCGCCCGTGTGCGTCCTGATATGCCTCGTCTGGTGCTCGAGGCGGTGGAAAGCCTTATCGCACAGAGGGCACTTGTACGGCCGCGGCAGCTCACTCGGGTTCTCTTGAGGCTGGCCTGGGAGAGGCCCATTGGGGCGAATGACGCTGACTGTGGCCATGTCTACGTCTCCGTCCTGATCAACGACCTGAGCCGCTGGCGGGGTGACTGATGTTGGTGTAGATTCGGGGTTCAGCAGGTTGGAAAAATCCACCGCTGACTGTGAGCGTTGCATGTGATCGCCAGCCGGAGAGGCTCCCGTTTTCCTTCACCAAATATGTGGGAGGGATATTTTTCTAGAGTGACTAGATCCTCCAAGGTACTAGTCAAGGCGAGAGAAGCTTCTTTTTTTCCTCTAAACCTCCCGTTGTATTTTTTCCGAGTCGCCGATTTCCTGGTATATGCTCCAGCCAAATTCTTGAAATCCAGACCGAGAGAACAGATCCGGAGTTTGGCGTGGGAAGCGTTGTAGGTTGTTGTGGAGTGGTGTTCGTCGTCGGGTATTTTTATTTTTTGTTGTTGGAGTCGAGAGTCGGTGCTTTGCTAAGTCTACTGGTGACTTTGGGGTACGGCAGAATTCAGAAGGAAATCTCCTTGGGGGGAGGGGGGGATCGGTGCAGTGGTTTTAAATGAGTCGGGCGAGTCGGAAACGCTGTCCACAGTGGACTTGCAGGAAGCGAAGTACCACGCTGGAGGGAGGCACCCCGACCGAGCACGCCAGAGGCCCAGAAATGCCACTACTTCCAGGTAGCCTCGTACCTAGCAGCCCGCTGTAATGTAGGTAATATACCTAGGCTGGGGGGGAGGGGGGAAGGATGGGGTCCAGGTCGGGATGCTATGGCAGGTACCTACCGGAGCGCTCGCCGTGCAGAGGGTAAGAAAATGTGGGTGACCCCCAAAAAGATGTGAGATACCGACGGCACCGCAGACCTCAAGGGCCACCCCCCCTTGCAACATGAACCTCTCCGAGTCCGCCCCGTCTTCCAGGATCTGATCAGACCCCCTCCAGGGTGTTCGAAATGCGCGGGCGCGGGCGGGCACAAGCCTGGGGGAGCCACCACTGGGGCGCTCGCTGGGCCTGGGACCGACGTGGAGGGTCTCAGCAGAGGAGCCCTGACAGGGAACGTGGAGGAAAGGAGTGGGCACAGAAGGATGGAATTTGGCCGTGAGCACCAGAGTAGGACTAGCCTCTACAGACTTTTTTTCTTCCCTCTCACTCTCTGACTCTTTTTTTATTTTCGTTCCCTCCCCCTCCTTGGCGGGCGTGGGGGAGTGTGTCGAGCAGAGGGAGCGATTGGATTTCGTGGGGTGTGCCACTCACTCACTCACTCACTCACTCACTCGCTCGCTCTCTCTGCCAAGTGCGCGTGTCGGGGGTCATTGGATGTCTTTGATTTTGAACACATGCTCATTTCTCTGCTTTTCTTAGCAGTCTTGTGAGAGTGTAAGCTATACGAAGTGCCATCTTATCATTCATCATCCACACTCGCATCTAGTCAGTCAGTTCGCTTCGACATCCAAGGGGACTGAGAAAGAGAGAGAAAAGGAGGAGATTGCTGTACCTCAGGGAGAAGGAAAAAATACGACGAGACGACCCAGCCAGTATAAACTGCCCCCCGCTGCTATGCGCTCAAATCGGCCCTGCTCACTATTGCCTTTGAGCATATCGACTGGCCGAGAGCACGCCGAGTTGGATTATTATTACCACGTCCAAGCGTCTGGAATCAAACAAATCGATCGCATCGTCGTCGTCACGATAGCCGTGCTGCTAAATCATGACCGCTGATGGATATTTATTCATGCTGCATGGATGATTTGACGATTGTATTGTTTTTTTTTTTTTTTATGTTGGACCCAAGCCGGGTATAAGTCGTACACATACAGCTTAACCCAATGCATTGTTGTCTCTTACCAGTGAGACATGGCACGACATTTGGAGGGTTCAATATTCCAGCACAACACATAAGCGCTGCCTACGGCTGAATCAGTTCTTCCTCCTTGCCGTCTTCACCAAGGAGGAATGATGAGGGAGACTGTGTGTGACAGTGGGAAGAAATACGCACATGTCTCTATTTTAGCACTCCCTATGCTCTGTCATCTCCCGGCGGTTCTGTGGGGAAACAGGGGAGTTGAGACGAAGGACGAAAAAAAAAAACATCATTAGTTTTGGCCTGGCGGGGAAAGCCCGCCCCTGTGCTCGGCGAAATATCACGAGTCAGGCCACTGAGCGAGAAAAAAACCAGCGACAGACCTAAGGGGAGTCAAAACTTGCATTCTAGAATGGTGGTTCTAGAAAGATGCGAGCAGCGATCACGTCGAGAACAACAAGACTTGCTCACGATGCCAGGCCATCTGGTGTTTTTTATGAAACACGCACACGCTGCTTCTGCACTTGGATGGAGAGGGCTGTCCATTCTTTTTCTTCGCTTCATCCCGCATTCGGACAGTATAGGAAATAGATAGTCGTGCTCCCCTGGTTGGCTCGCCCTCAAACCTGGAGACCCCCCGAGCGCCGTCTCATTCCGACAATTCGCGATATGGGGAACGTGGGGCCCAAGTCTGGAGAGTGGTTGGACGGGCGTGCCTTTAGAAAGATAAGAGCCGTCAATGCCGAGTTGCGGCTTTCCCTTGAGGCCTCGATGGAAAAAAAGCCCACCGAGAAAAATAATCAACCGGCAGCCTAGACGGGCGCTGCTCTGGCCTGTACGAGTTAGAGCGCGGAATCGAGAGCGCACCGGACCAGGACTGTACAGGACTGGGCCCTTTTGTCCCGTATCAAGGACCAATCTCGACTGGGTAACACGGCGTCTTTGGTCTTTTGGTGCTAACTAGCATCTGATTACACCTCGCATAGCGCCAGATGTCGTGATCTATCTTATCGCGGGTTGCGGCTTTGGAATCTGGAGTTTTGGCGATCATTTGAGAATAGCCTTTCAGCTGTTTGGCCTGGGCAAAAGGGCTCGCTCATAAGACACTGGCAAGACTGACTGGCATAACCGGGGGACAACTGCGTTAGATGTCATGCAAACCCAATATGCGCCGCCCAGGTTCAAGTTCCAGCCATCGTCAGTCACAAAACTTTTTTTTTTGCCAGGGCCCGACGGCCAGCAGCCAGTCGGTGGTGATGAAAGGGCAAACGCAATATCTGGCCTGCTACTCTCGACTTCGATTCCCATGTCTGACCTCATCATCGATTGCGTCGCCTATCAATCAATGGGGAACGCAGACTCGCTCCGATCCCCCTTCGATGCAATGCCAATGATTCCCTAATCCGTCCTGAACCTGGGGTAGTGTAGAAGCTCGAAAACATCATCACTGCCGTTTTATCCTATCACGTCCAGTGAAAGCTTCCCCCACAGAACTTATCTGGCACGTTAGCGTTCCCCCATACTACTGTACACGCCCCCAGATTCGTCACATCATAGGTAATGCTAAGCGCTCAGCCTCAGGGGGGCTCGAAACTCACTCTGGAAGAAGAGTGTCCCGAAGGAGGTCGTTTGTATGCACACCTTTCTCTCTTCCAATCCCCCCTCGATCGACCTGAGTCAGCGTAGTCCCTATCAGGCTGAGATTGATGGGCAAGATGGGCAGCCCAGTGATGTCAAGCTGAGAAGTCTAAATGATTAATGACTGCTTGGCTATACTTTGGAAGACGGCCTTTAGTAAGCTATTCATTGTTTTCTTCCTGTTTCGGTCAGCCTGCGTCACGGGGTCACACACACGCCCAAAGTACGGAATACTCTTTTCGCCTTTCCAGACTATAGCCTCTACTACTGCGTATAGTTGGTCCCCGTTCGGCCCTCGGATCGTCGTCAATAGCATGCAAGCGGCAGGGGAAGAGGAGAAACGAGGCAAGACGACAAACACGATAACCTCATCATATGGAAATTGCAGGCTGAATAGATAGTCTCTCTTCGCTCGAACCTCGGGTACTTGGATTGGTGCGCATCGTAAGATTGTGGTTTTGCCGAAACCTTGCCTTGGACGCCAAGGGCCATTCCCGCTTCTGGAGCAAGCAGTAAAAACGTGGGGGGTTTCTCATGCTGGCCTGGGGTCGATCCAAAAATGGCTTTTTTCGTCATCTCCCGGGGGAAGGGCATTTGCATACTCCGTGCTATCCCAGGACATTTTCTAAACCATGTACAAGCTACAGCATACTACATGAATAATGGAACTATTTCGTTCCCCGGGCATCATACGGACATGCATAACACCACCAGCCTCAACCAAAGTCAAACCCCGCGGGGGAAATCAACAGAGAGGCAAGGAGGTGCAGAAGCCTCAACGGCACGTACAAGAATGCATCTCTCGGCGGCATCGTTCACATGTGAAAACGGCAATAAGAATTCCAGAGCCTTCTGGTCTGCCTCCGGGCAAAAAGCTTATTTGGACGGGCATGAACACGCACAAAAACAAACATACCTACCAAACATTGCCGGCAGTGGTCGGAACCATTCTTCCCAACATTTACACTGCCATTGTATTCCCGTAAGTCCGGGGAAAGTTTTATTACTAAGACTTCCGGTACCACGTTTGTGCGGAAGAGGGAAGATTCTGAGGGGGGTGCACAGAGGTTTTGTCTCAAACCGGCAAGTAGATCCTGAGAAGGGCAGATTCCTTCCTGCGTCTGGATACGACACGACAATTGTTCTGCCAAACGTGGACCCAGAGACAAAAGTGCTGAGTCGGTGCTGTTGGCCACTGCGCCTTTGTCGCCGCTGGAGAAAAAGAATTTTTCCTTCATTCTTTTCTCCGTAGTATTAGTAGTGGTATATTCTTGCATGGTGCGCAACTAGTGCCGGCATTACTCTGCAGTCTGGAGAACGGAGACCGCTGCTGGCGCCTTATTATGTATGACTATTCCATGTGTGAATCGTGGAGTTCTCCATCTTCTGAATCGTTTCTGCGTGAGCCCTATCGGCTGATCATCAGGCCATGAGGATACTGTTACACCGAGCTCCCACCTCTTCGACTTCGAGACGCCGCCTGCAAGTCACATCGACTACAGATGCTACACCAGCTCTCGTCAGATTCTGGCGCCATCGAGAAGCACTTCTCGTTCGAGACGAGGCAGGACGAAAGGGTGACCGACCTGCTGCAGTAGTAGTACCACAGACTGAGCGTCAATGATCAGAGATCTCCCATGCCCCCCACATAGTAACGAGTGACGATCGCCAACCATTAGATGCGCGCGGATGTGGCTCACGGGCTGGGGCTTTGGCCGGGCACGCGAAAGTACAGTACTCTTTACCATGATGCGCAATACTACTACTATGGATCAATATTTCCATTTCGGCAGTATGCAAACTCCAATTTTTGCATGGCCATTACCTTCCACAGCTACCAACTCCACCACTGGAACGAATAGTCCGTTCGCGACGCGGTCTCGACTTGCGGGGAAGAGAGATTATCCTGATCGATTATGTGATATTTTGTTGAATCTCTCTGTATTCTGTCGAGTAGTAGTCTGCATCAGGTGTGGCAGTGTGGATAGGCATCTGCGAAACGTGTCAGTAGATCTTGTTGATCTTCGTCGCCATGATTATTTAGTCGTCCTGCTCGCGGTCACGTTGAGTAGATGGAGGCGGACTAGGTGCTCCGTGGTCGGCCATGCCGCCCGCGAGGCGCTCCAACGACGGAGGATCTGCTCTATCAAGTGATAATTCATGGTGTTACAGCAGCATCTACAGTCAATATGTATGCCCGTGATGAATCATATCTCTATCATCCTTAAAGGCTGCCGATAAGAAATCAACTATACTAGAGAGTCAAGCCACTCTTGCCACCTCCTATGTCCCTCCGCATTCCCCAGGTTGCGCTGAGATATCTCTGCATGCACCAAGGGTCCAAAGGGCTCTTGGCTCTATACTGACCCTTGTTAGGCGATTTGAATACCATCCCCTCCTTGGCTGACGTGCGCTCATTCCTGGAAGCGGCCTAGACTCTCCATTCTCGCTGCCGATGTATGATTATTCTCAGGCTGACGCGGGCAAGATGATTTATTGCAAGATTTGGGGTTTATATGATATCACGTTGTACGGAAGGGATATCGCTGCCTGTCAGTGAAGGTTTAGATGGTCACGGGGATTGGAATTACGGGTGATCGCTGTAGTGATTGATATGATAAGTGACGACTGACAGTCATCAGTCACGGCACGTTGTGCTACCTGGAAAGATTTTTGCAATAGATACCACCAACATATCTGAGCAGCGAGCATTCACACAGATACACTATTTGCCGCTCTCACAAGGAAAATCCCTTCATGCATTTGATCTCCAGATACCAGTGGAGATCTCTAGGATATCGTGGGGACCACTTTGGCCCGGTTTTAGGATTCCAGACCTTGGCGTGTCGTCGGCCGGCCGGAAGTTTTGGGACAAGCTGGATCTGAGACCGTTATCGCGACATCTCTCTCTCTCAAAAAAAAAAAAAAAAAAAACTCACCGCACGCTCATACACAGTAGACAGTGTGTATAGGCGACCGGGATCGTGAGCTGAATAAGGGCTAAGCAGGCTTGCACACCCCTCCCCAGTCCGCCCAACCCAGCCCCCCGGGACCCCAGCTTTTCAGGCGTTGCTGGCAAACACAGCTCTGTTTTTAATCAATTCCTGCTTTCACAAGCGCTGCCGAGATCACCCGAAGGATAAGCCAAGATTGTGCGCGCTGCGATGGTCGGAGTCGTGCGGAGGTAGGCTGTGAGATCAGATCCCCGGAAGGAAGGCTCAGCGTCCAAGCTCTTTTCCCAATTTGCGAGGAGGAAGTGTACGAGCCATTCATTGTACATCCATCTCGCCCACGCAGATTCGCACCAAGGGAAGCAGTAAGCAGCAGAATAGGGACACGAGATGGTAATTGTTTACCCAACTAGACACAAAGCACTGACGGCGAACGGCCACCGGAGGCTTGGTTCTTGCGCTTCGGGGCCCCGGGATAAGCGAAAAAAGGTGCAGCCCGAGTCAGACAGCCCGAGAGCCAATTAGTCGACGATCAACATTCCCCAGATGGAGATAAACACCGCGGTTAGGTTAGGGGAGGTCCAAAGGGACCAAGGAGCCAGTCAGAGCAAAGCCACCACGGCAAGCCATAGCAATGTATGCCGGGCACCGCACTCTCATCAGTGTTGGGGCTTGATTAGACGAGACGGATCGAGAGACGAAGCGGTCCCTTCTCGCCGAAAAACTATCGATTCAAACCCAGGGAGAGAAGATGCCGACCAAGGCCCGTACCTACCTATCTAGACTCATGTCTTTTACCTGTAAATGACTAGACTCGCTGTATATTGCGAAAACCGGGGACCCTTTGAATAATCGACTGTCCAAAGTCTCATCGGTCGCTTTTCCTACCCTCGCAATCCTCCACTGCCCTCCACAAGCTATGTTCCCGTAAAGATCCCACGGTCCAAGCTTCCAGGCTGTACCTTGCAGGAAGGGAAAAGGTCCGCAGTGTGTTGGCACCTCACATATCCCATGGATGGTGAACAAGGTATAAGGTATGGTATGTATGAATGTGTATGCACTACGGGAGTGTCACTTTGCGGGAAGGGGAAGCTGAAGGCCACTCGTCTGCTTTGGTCCGTCGAGCTAGGATCTTGTATCGTATGTGCAAGTATTTTATTGCTCCCAGACTCTTATCCCGACCAATCACGATGCCCCGTTGCTCCTCCACGTTGCGGCGTCAGCCTTCTTTTGCTTGACACATCTGGAGCTGAGGAGAAATGCTGTACGTAAAGCTGGGGCTACCCGTACCCTCTCTTCAAACGATGCCGTGCGCAGAAACAATATGAAAGGGAAAAAGAGGATAAGCGTCAAGGTTCATTCCGCAATGCATTGACCAGAGCACACAAGATTCCTCTCCCTGATGCCATCCACGTCATACACCTTCTGGTCGACAAGTTCCTATTCTTGAAATGGAGATAAGTCATGTCGGTGCCACAAGGTGGTCCAATGTGACAATTCCAACAGACGGCAGCAATGCCAGCAGCAACTGTGAGGAAGTGCCTAGGTAGGTTGGTAGGTAAGCAGCAGGCCCTGGAAGCTGGAGCATCTTCGGCGAACTCCTGCCCCTTCTGCATAGATTTCGCCCATACAAATCCCCTGGGCTCGTCTTGGAGTCTCATCTGCCCCTCAGGTGGCCCGGTGGAGTCCATCGGCGTCTCTCTCGGTTAACGCCAGGCCATGGGCGACCTGAAGCAACTTTTCGGTTGGGGGGGCCTTGCGCCAGCAACAAGCACAAGCAGCGCAGCACGAACGAAAGAAGGGCGGAATTCCGTCGGCGGAACTATCGCACGAGATTGCCCGAAGCGCCCCCGGGAAGGAGGACAGCAGCTCGCGCCTGTTGCTATCCCCTACCTATACCTCATGTATGGATTGATACGAATGCCTACCTGTATGGAGTACGGAGTAGCATGCACTATTTCTCTGACTATCCAATCTCTGCCATGTAGCAATTTACCAGGTTGCAAACATTCGAGTATCTCATGACCTTTCCTGGCTTCTTGCATCTGTGGGGTAGATAGTACTATGTAGGTAGAAGTAGCAGTAGTATTCGTACTAGCAGCAATACTCTGTAGAGATAAGCAAAATGATCACCGATTTCCAAGCTGAACGAACAGCTTTCCCTCTTCCATCTGGTATCTGTTCTTTCACTCGCGCACTAGAGGCTCTAGATTCCTACTGGCCCTGCCCCCGTCTCCAGATGCGTAGGGGTGCAAATGCGGGGGCCGAAAAAAAAAAGATAATGATGCCCATATGATAGTTTGACGACTCGATAGAAAGAGGACTGGCATGGCAAGAAGGAAAGAAACGGTCTCCATATCGTCAACCCCGACGGCGCGAGATCTCGCGCCTTCGCCTCGTTAGTTGCTCTTCCCTCTCGGCGCTTCTCTGGCCGCCATTGGGTGTTCGGTTTACTCATGTTGTAACTTCTGGCCTTATGTTCTCCTCTACCTGCTGCCAGATACCCGCCCACGGGGTAAGTTTTCGCTCCAAGATTTTTTCCTTAGCTGGTGCGACCCACTGCGATCAGGGCCGATTCCGAAAAGCGCGATGCGGGTTCACCGAGCTTGACCTTGGCAAATACCCGATGCGGCAGGCTGAACCTTCAGAACAGAGCTTGCGTTCTGCCTTCTAAACACTAGCGGATGGCTACTGAGAATCTGCGCATCTCCCGTCGTTTTAAGGCTGAGGCTCTAGCGCTCTTGCCTACTGGATAATGCCGTGGACAGCAACGACGGGAGTCTGCAAGTCCCATAGACCTTGGCAGCGTTTCTGCACTCTGCCTTGACCAAGTCCATAATGCAGAATGTGATTATGATGTTCGGTGACAAGAGCCACATCTGAGCTTGAACCAACATGCGGACATATTGAGATTCCCCGGCCACGGGCGACCAACCCCGGATAAGGGGGGGTCTTGTCTGCATACTATTGACGATGATCGCTCTCTCGAGCATTGCAACCTCCCGCACTGGGAGACCAACTTGTGGCCCTGCTGTTATTGCTTTTCCCCCGCAAGAGGTGGCATACCTAGCTGCTTCGGTAGTTCACGATAGTTGTGATGTGCGTGGGCTCGAATGCGCATGACGTTGGAGGTCCAGGCGCTCATTTAGCTTCATGGGCGCTATAGACAGACCACATGCATTGCAAGTTGGGACTGGGCAACTGCCTACCGGGCATCAACTGTCCAAGGTCGGCGGGCAAAGGGCCCAGAGCGATCCAGAGCTTCAAGAGCAAGCCAACGAAACCCCGCCAACAGAAGCAGGCTGCACATTACCAAATGCTTCAACCATTTCTACGCCCAGACTACTGGAAGGTCTTCTTTTCTTCTCCTACCTGGTCGGGCCTCAAGCATTCTGGTGACGGGGCAGCGGTGACGTCTAAACAAAAATGTGAGGCTCCAAGGATCGAAAAGCTGGAGATCCGATCTATCTACCCCACCCGTGCCTCAGACCGGGCCACCGGGGCGATTATCCACCTCTACACATGCTACAACCTACTACTGATACGCACTACACACCACTAACGGTACTACCTACCCATTCAAACCTCCATGAGAGAACGCGACTCGAAAGTTACTATCACACGCGTTTGCGGCTCAGGTGAAGCAAAGCACAGGCGCCTGCCGCCCGCCATAGTCACAAAGCCCAGTCCACGATGGACTACCAGTCGATCCATGGTCAAGACATAGCCAGCTTTGACCTGCCCTCCACACGTATGTCTCGTGACATGTTTCCATTTCCTGCGACCTCTGGGCCCCGGACGAGCTCGGCCTGGCTGACCCAAATCGTGGAATAGATCGACTTCCGACGGTCTCGGCTGCAGATGCGCTCGAGGAGCTGGGCACCGACCCGAAACGCTTCTTCTCGACTGGCCTCGACGAGCTGGACAGGCTCCTCGCGCCCGAGGTTGAAGATGCCTCCTCCCAAGATGCAGTGAGGCCTGGCGGTTTTCAGAGAGGTCAAGTCGTAGAGATCTGGGGTCCCCCAGGCATAGGCAAGACTACTTTTGGGTAGGTCAACCACCCGGAGCGTGAACCTGCACGCAAGCAGATCTATACTGCTGCCAGTAAAGATGGTCACGATGCTGATGTAGTGTGCATATTCCAGCTTGCAGCTTGCGTCCGATGCTCTCAGAAAAGGAGGCAAGGCCGTATGGGTAGGTTAGTTCTTCTGCACGTTTTGTCTACATGCTTGGGCCAGCGAGCCAGCTCAATCTGTACACTGCCAATTTTCCCCCTTCCAACTAATCAATGGACAGACGGCTATCGGCCTGTGAGCGGGAAGCGTTTAAGCCAGATTCTTGACACCTCCACGTCGACCGAAGGTCCAGCGATAGAATCAGGAGCATCATCTGAACCGCACTTCTCAGATTTGACGCACATCACATGTCCGACCCTCGCCCATTTCGTTGCTCTGCTTTGCAGACCTACAGCGTCTTGCGTGGCGGATGGAACGTCGCTGATCATAGTCGACTCTTTTTCGGCTCTCGTGAACCAGGCTTTTCCCAAGACCCAAGAGCCACGCAACACGCCCAAGGGAGGTATGTATGAACATGAATGCCATGAATGCCACGATCACTCGCTAAAGTGACTCTCAACACAGTGCCTAGCACATCGACACGGCGACTGCAAATCCTGCAGTCAGTCATTTCGAGTTTGCAGAAACTCGCTGCCACTCGGGACATCACGATTGTCATACTCAGTCACTGTGCAACCCGCATACAGGCCGAGCGAGGCGCCGCGCTCATCCCAGCTATCAATGCCACGGCTTGGGAGCAGGGGATTTCCACACGGCTGGTTTTATTTCGCGACTGGTCATTTCAGAAGGAGCACATAACCGGTGTTCGGTGCGTGGGCATACAGAAACTAAATGGCAAGGCCTCTGCCGACAGCATCGGGCCAGTCCTTGCGTTCAGTGTGCACGAGGTAGGCAGTCGTCGTCAGCTTCTCATACAACTGATTTACTAACCAGACAGCAGAAGGGACTGGTTTCGGTAGAACATGACGCAACTCAGGCGTCGGCAATCCTATCATCTACCGCGCAGCCCAAGAGGAAGCTAGGGTCGACCGATTTCGAAGTTGCAGATAGCGAGGATGAGTACGGCTGGGACGATGAAGACTCGAATGAGCTTCCACCCAATCCATCACAGTGGCAGGGCAGCGAGGACATCCTCCTCGGCAACCACGACGAAGATGGAAATCGCAGAGATGATTATTCCGACGAGGGGTCTATACAGGACGGAGAATCCGAACTCGAGTCATGACAGGGGGCGCCTTTTCAGGGCGACGTGGATGAATAGACGAAACCAAGACTGATGAGCCGGCCAAAGTCGGAACATCACGCAAGACGGGCAGCATCACAGTAGCAAACAAGGAGCGCAACGATCACTGCTTCTAGATGGTGACTAAACATGGTTGAACGGGCTGGCGTCGGCATGACACAGACGAACGGAGACACCAGCGGCCTTCATGAGTCGTACCGAGGTCGTTGAGAGGAAATCGGCCCAATGTCGGCTCGTTCCATCTCAGCAGCCCCCAGTCCAACATACTCCACATCTCGGCCGTACCCGGCATTATTTTTTAACGAGAAGGACCGCCACAAGAAATGCGGGAAAAGCGGTTGAGACTGAGAGCCCGGCGACACCCGCGATTGAAAGCCCCGGAATTTGAAAAGAATTTTTCTGCTGTCGTCGTTTTTTTCCTTGATTTCCACACAAGGCGCCACATGGTCCGAGCAGGAATGAGGACGAGAAGTGCTCGCTTTCGTCCTTGGTCAGCGGCTCCGCGGTGCGAACTTGCTGGAAAGAGACCGGAGAGGATTTTTGATCAACGATAGAGACACACCTCGATATGATCTCTTACCTGTTGGTTTGTACACAGTTGCAACAATTGACATGCCGGACCCTGTCCAAACAACCAAGAATAACTCGACGATTCTGAAATGAGTTGATTCGATTGTTACAGTTGTCTTGCAGCTATGGCGATCGCTAAACTTTTGCTCAGGCTAGCCGTTCCAATGGGAAAGCCACGTACTGCATATAAACCACCAGATATGACCAGATATGATCTCGTCGTTGCGGTAAGTGACAGTGACCCACTTTCTATAGTCGCATCGCAGCCATCCATTGGAGTTTATTATACATTTCTACGTTGCTATGCACTTGACCAATCTTGCAAAGTTCAATAATACGTATCCTTAATTCTCCGCATGTAACTTATAGTCGCACTACCTGAATTACTTGATACTTCAAGTTCTAAGCAAATGGGATAGATACCCTTACACCCTCTGTGGCTTGCCATTCCACTTCTTTCAACAATCTGTCTCACCGACCGCCTCGACTTGGGTTGTCTTCTCCTAGGCTGACCTAGTACAGTATACTGCACTGCAAAAAAACTTGGCAGGTTGGGCTGTGAGAAATCCTCCACTCCATACCGGAGCACGCCGCAAAGTGGGCTTGGTATACTGCTACTACACGGTAGTTGGGCCGAGAAGAAGCCCGGGAAAAAAATAGTGACGTTATTACATCGTACTTGAGAGCTATAGAGAACAGGTGTCGAGACTTGTAAGAGTATCGAGAGGAAAAATTCATACACCCAAGTACACACCCCTCCCTCGGTTGAAACGTCGAGTTACACCCCGTTCACCATACAGGGGCCTTCCTTGAGGTTTTACGACGACGTCCTCTTCAGAGGAAGCGTTCTTTTTTAATTTGATTAAACGACTACTGCAAGCGCGGGATCGGTAGAGTCTACCGATCCCGCTCCCGGGAAGGACGTAAACGTGCATTTGGGAAAAACTTTGTGCTGCGGCACCTAGTGCAGGGCGGGGGCACGATAATGTGTGCACAAAAGGTCGAGTATCGATTGGTTTTGGATTGCTTTGCGTGTAGCGGGTATGTGCTTGGTTGGAGGGCTTGGAGGGCTTGGGGAGAATCGTATCATTCTCGTCCCATATGTTTCGTCGGCGAGGTATCGAGGGAGGGGGAGCTGGAGCTGGAGCTGAACCGAGCTGGTTTTACACCATGCAGCCTCTTTCATATCAGCACGTCGGTAGCTATAGCATGGGAGAGATAGGAATGCATACGGAGAGAGGGTCCGTTTTCTTTTCTATACAGTCGCCCAGTGTCCTTCTCATCGTCATGTCGTTCCACCATTTCTCCCCCTCTTGCTTTATTATGGTATCGTCATGTTTGTTGGCTTCCCAGAACCAGGGAACATCCCGGTAGTAGACTGCTACGGTATTTGATTCGACTTGATAGGTAGGTAGGTGTAGGCCTTCTTGTCTTTCTCGTCGTCAGAGTTTCGGGAAGTGCCACCAGGCACTTATGTTCTACAGACGTGCAAAGGCACGCAAAGGCGCATAAGAGAGCCTCGAAAGTGGAGCAATTTCTTGGTTATTCGTCTCGGCCATGCAATGCAGTATGTATGCAAGTATGAACGATTCTAATATCGAACAGAGCTGCCGACATATACTACCTGTCTGTGCTTAGGTGGTTGCACTGTCTCTGTCGCGTCATGTCGACTACTTCGATACGTGAATAGTTTTTTGCCTGCTCAGGCTGCCATGATACATCGACTTGGATAGATGCGCACTTGATACTTCCTGCTGATTCACCTCGAGTGGGTTCTGGGAAGGACGCCGCATTAATTTTATCCTTCTACTCATATCTTGAAGTGAAAGAGACATATATATTCGACGCACTAGTTCGTGTAGAAGGCAAAGTCATTTCCGTGTATACAGAATAGCTCGATCGAGGTTTCCCAACGTGGTTCATATAGCAGCGCTTCGTGTAGTTGCTGGTGAGTTCGACATGACAAGGCGTTGGTTGATGTTAGGAGAAAGCACGAGTCAGAGTGAAGAGTCCCAGTATATTCCGAAGCAGTTTGACTCCTGCCAAACAGATCTGCTCGTAGATGATTCAAGTATGTTATGATAGCCGTCAAAGGACAGCCTGCTGTCCTGTTCTCAAGCATTGCCACTCTTCATCCTAGTCATACCGGGCCAGTCCCCTTACCGCAGTTCAAAATATCCTATCAGTTGAGTTCAAACATGGTGTGATGTGAGTGTTCGTACCATTTAACAGGGCAAGGTGTGGCAAGCAGGTAAACGGCATGAATCGATCTTGAAGTTGAAAGCAACATCATCAATCATTGATAAGTGCCATAGTTTCTGTTTGTCAACAATGTTCTTGTGAGATGGTGAATTGACCATGTGCGACGCTTGCCACGATGAGCACATATAGGTATGAGTTGGGCCAAGGACTCCGCATCAATGCGTTATCCATACTTGATGGCCTCTGTCATATAAAAAAACCAGAATACCATTGGCTTTGGGTTCGCTAGAAATAACTGTGCCGAGTCACTTGAAGAGTTATTGATTTGAGTTTGCCCCTATCTCAAATGTCAAACTAAATGAATATATGACTAGTTCCCAAGTCTTGTGGCATATGGGAACACAGTCTTCATTTTACTCCCCGCCGGTGATCATTCTCTCTAGTTCTTCTTGTCCAGATTATCTCGTCATCTTGCCCTTTCCAGACCGCCGATAGTGGCTGCACGAATGTTCATCATCATGGGCAATTGGACTGTTTTGATGAGATTATGATTACTCGTCTCAAACGCAATGCACTGTCTGGAGATATACTTCATCTGATTAGCCTGAGTCAATGGCCTGGCGACTCTGGATATTCCGCGCCCATGGTCTTGTGATGCAGCATATAATTTGTAATGCGATGTCAAGAATTTCCCTTTGGAATACGGCATGATAACGTGTGGTTTGAACTTCGGGGCGAAAACATATTTAACAATGTCATTGCGAAATCTCGCTCCTCCCTTCGACTAATGCTTGATTTGGAGAGATCAAGTACAACATGTCATCATTCAATGGCATGTTTCTCCGGTTTACAATTTATTTGCTGGTTGGCCAATGGTTCAAGGGGGGGGACATTTCACTGATGCTAACAGCAGCTCGTTGGCATTCATTTTGAAAATACGACCGTGACAATACCGACCTAGAAAGAAAATGCGAGTAATCTCTGTTGAGATTTTGCCCGCAAATGAAGAAATATGTATGGCCCAATGCATAAACATGCACCAAGGAATGTACACATCAACGTTCTCTAGAAGTTGTTCATCATTCATGTTGAACGTCCCGGCGGAAGAAGTGGGGCTAAACCACTATGGGCCCGTGCACTCTGGGGGGACATGAAGCCAGCCATTATGTTGCAACCTTTTGCGCTAGCCCGCAGCATCCAATGTCCATCTGCTCACAACCAACTTCAGCAATTGTTGGCACTTTGTGAGAAAGGCGCTCATCACTATCCACAACCCACCAATTGTGTCACAGGTGGCCATCGCTGGCGATATTCGACGCGGTACGAGTGGGATCGACAATTGATGGCAATTTTGTTTCCATTGGCGATTTGATGATTTTTCACCATTGAGACCACCTCCACGTACCTACTACCTACTGGATTTTGCTGCCATCCATCGGGCGGCAGCAACCACTCACCACACCCCCAAAGCTAGCGCCAACTCGGACCTGGACCTGGCAGTGTGGTCCTTTTTCACACAGGTAAGAACACTCATCAGCCATTGCCATTCCCTTGCCATCATCATCTGAAGGAGAACTCGATTCACTTCATCTCATAGAAATGAGCCCTGGCCCTTCGGTCTACAACCTTCCATCGCAGCATTCTTCTTGACTGCCACTTGAGCGCGCTCCAAGAGCTCACCATCATCATCCCACCCACCCCCACATACTTTCTTTGCCTCTGGTTGAACTAGGAATTGTACGATTCATCGACACCCCATTCCTTGCTTCAACAAAACTTTCGAGGCGCTCACAAAACTTGGGTGCAATGCTAACTCTCTCATCAGGAACACATACAATGTCGGTGCAAGACATGGAGCAGGCCGCTGGCTTCTCCTGGCTGTGAGTGCATTCATCAAGCAACATGAGCCCAGCTGAAAACCCTTGTGCTGATTTGATGTCCCTCTAGCGATGCCCATCCCATCTTTGTCATCATTTTGGTCGGCCCCAACGAGAAGCCTTTTGGAGTCCAGAAAGACTTCTTGTGCGCCAAGTCATCGTACTTTCGCAGATACTTCATCGATAATCCCGAGGACAAGGTCGAATGTGTCGTCAAGCTACCCGACGCCTCTGAGGAAACCTTTGGTCATGCTCAGAACTTCATGTACACCGGTAGACTCTCAGACACCGCCACCATGCCCGGCTACGATATTCTCATAGACGCCTGGAAGCTCGGCAATCAGCTAGATGTCGAGGGCCTCTGTGACGCTGTGCTGGATGCCATGAATGAGTGTCGCCGTAACACCCGCACTATTCCGGCAACCCCCCTCCTCATCCAGGTCTGGAACGAGACGCCCGAGGGCTCCGAGATTCGCAAGCTGCTACTCACTTGGGCCGCCGAGTACATTCGCTCCTCCGAATCTCGCAGTGAGTTCAGCAAGTCCCTTCCGCAGGAGCTGCTAAGCGAGCTGGTCGTGGCCATGAGCCACTTGAACTCGGCCCCGGTCATCCAAGTCGGCAACCAGGAATCAGTCAATGGTGGCACACAGCGCAAGAACGTCCACTATCTGGAAGACGACCATGAACAGTCCGAGCACAAGGCAAAGATGTCCAAGCGGACTTCTTTGGATATTGGCTCACCCAACGAGTTGATGCCCAAGGACGAGCGCAAAGCTCCGCGCGCTCGATCTTCATTGCCCAACATCAAGCTCGTCAAGAGCCGCAAGAGCCACAACAAGAACAATGTCGAGCCCACCAACGAGGATCGACTCATCTTCTGTGCTGACCTCCTGAATCGCATGCTTAGTGGACCTGGTAAGTTCAATCAGTCACAGGAAAATATTTTGGAAATAAAATTAACATGCGGCAGGATTCTGGACACGTCTTGTTGGCCCTTTCCGCGAACCCGTTGATCCAGTCACAGACCTCGTTCCGGACTACCTCGAGAAGATCTCCAAGCCCATGGATCTCGGCACAATCAAGACCAAGATGGATAATAACGAATATGCAACTGCCGATGATTTCGCCGCCGATGTCCGTCAGATCTTCAAGAACTGTTACACGTACTGGGACAAGACCGCTCCCATGTGGGCAACGTGCGAGAAGTTAGAAAAGACTTTCGAGGATAAGTACTCGGGAATGAACAAGTGGATCGCCAAGTATGACGGAGAGGAAGCTGGCTAGGAGATGCTCCAGTCCCCTTCGAATTATCACAACGGGCCAAATGGCCACGACGACGAGATTCAGTCTACAGACTCGTCTGAACTTGAATTGGACTATGATTCATATTGGTTGAATCACTGGCGAAAGGCGTTTAGAGGTTTGCAGTTTTGATGGTATGGATAAAGAACGACGCCCACGAATGGATATACCCAACTTCGAGATCCCAGTGTTCACCATGAAGCATGTTTGCTTCGCGCACTACGTAATTTTCTCGAGTGGGCCCTTCAACCTTTGAAGGAAGAGAATCCGGCGTCAATTCGTGGACAGAATCAGAATCAAGAGGTAGGACACCTCGTACTAATTGTGTATCATAAACAAAGGGAGGGTCCTGCTCTACTAGGACTTCAGCGAAAGGGAAGAACGAAAACTCAGGTTTCTGTCTATAATATACTCTGTACAAGTTTCGCTTTTATGATCTAGACTGACTTATTGCTCGAATGTGTGGCATCATGAACCAGTCTCAGAGCTCAAGTCGAGCAATTGGGCTGATGACCGATGTCTTTACCATGTCAAAGCAAAAGCCGAGCTATTCGTGCCACTTCATTTCCATATAATATCTCGACTATCAACAGGTATAAGACTAAATCGTAGCGCGGTCAAGAGATGGCGTTGGGGGCGTCAGTGGGCACGTCCACAAACTCTATAATCCGTCGACTAATGCATGGCCATGAACTGACCCCTGTATTCAGATTATTGTAGCAATTGCTTGTCTCTTAATGGTCGTGTCAAAAGTGTCGTCGTCTGAAGTATCAGTATTGCTATTGATATGATTTAAAGAACCAATGACGTCACGCTCAACTTCTCCTTATTAGGTAGGGCCCGGGTATATTGATTTTCGTTTCCATCCACACAGTATGGTACATATTCATACACTTATCTGATCCCGTATCTTTTAACTCCAGTTCACGCCGAGGAACTTGTACTTTTTGGCACCCGAGGCAGTTTTGGCGTCGTTGTTCTCGAGATATATGCGCTGATGCCCGGGGATGTCGAGGAAAAGGTACCTGTACTCGAACTCGGAGGCGCCGGGCCGCTTGGTCAGGTGGACGTCGACCGTTCCGCTGTTGCGAGGGCCCTCCATCTGCAAAGTAGAATTTATCAGTTGAGACATTGTTTCGTGGCTGGAAATATGTGGATGGGAAATCATAGAGTGGGCACTTACGTAGAAATGCAACCTGATGTGCTCCGTACCCTGCTGGTCCGTCGTGTGCGTGGAGCTATAGCCAAGGACATCCGTCAGCTTTATATCACGCAGTCGAACCACGGCAACATGTATCTTTCTTACGCGATCGGTCGTGCGCGCCGCCACTTGTTGTACGTTTCGTCGCCGTGGGCTGTGAGCTTCTTTGCGTCGCCTAGCAGCGCGAGGCAGTCGGGATCCTTCTTGATGCGATCGACGGCACGGTTGAAGTAGGCGGTCTTGCTATCGGGAGAGAAGACATCCGTATACAGGAAGTATGCGACGCCGCCCTGGTAGGAGGAGTGCTTCGTCAGCACTTCTGATGCTTCTTATTATTGTTATAGAGTAGTAGTATGTAGTAGCTCTCTCACAGTCAGGACTGCGCCGACAGCGACCAGGCCAAAGTTGAAGGTCTGCTGCGTCGCCCTGGCCGTCTTCTCGGCGCCAGAGAGGTTGTGCCACGGGACATGGCCGTCGTCGTTGAACGGCGTCACTGCCCTCCTCTTGGATGCCGCCGCACTGGGATCATTCTGGGTCGCATAGCTCCTCTGGATGGGCGGCGGTCGCAGCCGGGGTAGAAAGGCAGCAGGACTGCTGATGGCCGTCGGGCGGAGTACGAGCTTCATGTTGGAGACTGAGTGTCCATCTGAATCATGATGCGATTCTAGACGGAGAGGTTGCGGGTTGGGGAGACGAGTATTTCTCTTCTCTCTGAACGCCGAAGCTTGTGCCAGGTTCCCCGTCTAAAAAGCTATTCCCTACTGTAATGCCAATCGGTGCCTCGCGCCTTGGTGGGCGATCGTCGCATTTTAATGTGGGGTGAATCCGGCTAGGCTTGTCTGGGGCTAGCCTAGCCTTTGGGCCTTGGGCTTTTGGGTGGGTATCAATTCTTTGAAGTGGGTGGCATCTGCGAGTGAATATCTGGCCGAACTCCTTAATCAACCACCAAGCTGCTGCTACCTTACTCACTACGTACCCTCCTTTCTCAGCAGCAACCACCACCGCATTCTTCTCGTCGCTGTCACCTATCTCCTCTATTCGACCAAGGAGAGCGCACCGGATTCACCATCAATCGCGACGTAGCGGCCCCTGTTGACAGTATACGCTTGCTGGGCACCACACCCGACAACACCTTTACAATGAGCGGACTCGCGACAAAGCAGCAGTCGCAAAAGCTGTTTGAGAAGCTGAAGACCAAGCAAGCAAATAAGGTATGCCCACGAGTCTCGTATATCCTCGATCCCGCCGTGCTGATGCCCGATCGCTTCAGATCTGCTTCGACTGCAATGCCAAGAACCCGACCTGGACATCAGTGCCCTTTGGCATCTACCTGTGCCTGGACTGTTCCTCCAACCACCGAAACCTTGGTGTTCACATCTCCTTTGTCCGATCTACCAACCTCGACCGTACGTGCTGCAAATATGCCCCCGAACTATCACGAACCCCCCGTGTACTGACCGGTCACAGAATGGCAATGGGACCAGCTCCGTATCATGAAGGTCGGTGGCAACGAGTCCGCTACCAAGTATTTCCGTGCCAATGGCGGTAGCGCCGCCCTCGCCAGCAAAGACCCCAAGACGAAATACCAGTCTCCCGCCGCCACCAAGTACAAGGACGAGCTCAAGAAGCGAGCTGCAAGAGACGCCCTCGAATTCCCCGAAGAGGTCGTCATCACCGATGCCGCTGATGCCGATGGCTCCGCTACGCCCGCCGGCGAGCCAAGCGACGACTTCTTCTCTTCCTGGGACAAGCCAGCCATCAAGAAGCCCACGCCCCCCGTGTCGAGGACTGCGACGCCACCGGTCGTCGGAAGGACGCCATCGCCTTTCCTCACTGCTGGATCAAATGGCAAGGACATCTCGCGATCGGCCTCGCCACTGTCCAAGACCGACACTGGCGATGCTAAGCCAGCTGCCAGCCGCATGACCACATCTGCCGCGCTCCGAAAGACGACTAGTACCGCCGGCGCCCGCAAGACCAACGTTCTAGGAGCCAAGAAGAACACAAAGTTGGGCGCCAAGAAGGTTACTGGCGATCTTATCGACTTTGATGAGGCCGAGAAGAAGGCAAAGGAGGAGGCTGACAGGATCGCGAAGCTGGGATACGACCCCGAGGCAGAGGAGGCCGAGACCAAGAAGACCACAGCCGCCAAGACAGAGGCCAGCAACGTAGCCTCGCCAGCTCCCGTCAGTCCCAGCTACGGATCTGGCCACACGAGGCAGAAGTCGGCTGCTGAGGTTGAGCGCCTGGGCATGGGTTTCGGCAGACTTGGTTTCGGCCAGGTCGGTGGTGCCAAGCCTGCCGCCGCCGCCGCTCCAGCGGCCAAGAAGAATGCTGGTGGTTTTGGATCTGTCGGCCCTGTCAAGGCTGCCGGTGAAGGTAATGCGCTCACTACCCTTCTGCTGCAGCAAGCATTTTGGAATATGATACTGACAAGAATATCACTAGACGACGGCGAGAAGTATGCTCGTCAAAAGTTTGGCACTCAGAAGGGCATTTCGTCGGACGAGTTCTTCGGCAGAGGTAGCTTCGACCCCAATGCACAGTCAGAGGCTAAGACGCGCCTGCAAGGCTTTGAGGGAGCCAGCGCCATCTCCTCGAATGCTTATTTCGGCCGACCAGAGGACGAGGAGAACGTAGAGGACTATGGCGACCTGGAAAGCGCAGCCAAGGACTTTGTGCGCAAGTTTGGCATCACCGCTGGTGATGACCTCGAAAACCTGACCAGTGCTTTGGGTGACGGAGCCACAAGGTTGCAAGGTGCTATCCGAAACTATCTCGGCAACTAGATGTTGCAGAACGAATCAAGAGATACCAATCCATGATTGTTTATTGTATACGGATTTGAAGCACAAACAGATAACATCCATAAAGATGGCCATGCTTATCGTATTCGCATAGTTTGTGGCACAGATTTTCTTTTTCTTTTTTCCGCCACATGAGAGGTTAGGGGGTAGCCATGGGCCATCGGAACGACGTCAACGAGAGTATGAGGCGGCCGGCAAAAGCGACGTGTGCAAAAATTGGCAGAGCCAAAAGAAAACAAACACCAAGGGTTGCTCTGCATTGAGTTTAGGGGAAATAGATAGAAATAGGCGTCTTCTAATAACAATTGATAACTTTGCGCAGAGCAGGATCCTTGAATTGTGACTCGTTGTGAGTAGGATACGTCAAAAAAACTTCGAGCTGATAGAAAAGTTCCTGTTCAATGTTGACTTGATGTCTGCTATATAAGACATACAAGCCCCTTGCTTTGTCTTTCAAGAATCATCTGCCGAGAAAGTGTGCAATATTCGATTTTGATTCGTGAATCCCACGCACATGATGAAATTGAGCGTATAGAATGCCCGAGTCAAGAACCTGCCATGACCGATCAAGAGTTGAGAGGACATGTATGGACTGTGAGAGTTTGCAAAAACAGATGATAAGGATTTACAAATGTCGTCTTGTATAGTATCTTTTTTCCAGCGCCTGCTGGTGGTATGGGAGTCTTTTCGAACAATCGTTCGCGGGAATCACTCACATCGATAGATGGTAGAGTATGGGTGGTGAAAGTTAGTCGACTACCTATGCACAATGAGACTCTTGTACCCGATCAAGTCGAATAGAAATAAAAGACCAACGATGGTTAAAATAATAGTAAAAAAAGAAATAAAGAAGAGGTCTACATGGCCGCCTGTTGGGAGGATTTCATGCCATCAGGACTTGCAAAGGCTACCACATAAACACAACAAGGACACCTCTGGCTCAAACCATGACGTTCGCGATACAAGAACCATCTCCCGAATATACCCTGGCAAAGTCCCGTCGTGGGTCGGTGAAAACAGCCTTACGGGTATGTCTGTCTCTCTCTATGCTCAAGACAGGGAAAGCAAGTAAGTATTTTATGCTGAGCCTACAGTGGTTCGTCCCCGTCCTCCTTCTACTAATTCTCGGATAATGCCGTCGTGATGACGGCGATGAATGATGATGACCTGCAGGGTCCATGTATGCAGAGTTCGTCGTGCAAAAGGGGGTTCCACCATCCCGATGCTGCTGGGCGATCCGGGAGGCGGTCGGGCAGAGTGAAATCTGCAAAGTCAGGGGGGCAAGGGCGCAGGTAGCTGTCACATCGAGGCCTCCATATGGACAATTGCAGGTGTATGTCAAAGCTTGGGGCGCCCATTCTCCTGGTGACTTTTGTCATCGACGAGAATGATCACTATAGAGTTCCTATTGGGGCAGCAGCAGCAGCCTCGTTCAGCTATCTCCACGGGAGGGGGCTCCGGGGCAAACTTGAATCGATAGAACAAACATGAAACCTCTGCAGCATGCGAGCCCAGCTATCAGCTTCTTTCCTGACGTGAACTACCTGGACCGTTTTCCCCAATTGGACCGTGAGCCTCAAAGAATGCGTTTCAGAAAAGAAGCAGCTCTTCAGGCTGTGAGACTAGATTCTATAAATACCCTATAAGCAGCCTCTCTATGTAGTGTTGTTCGTGATGGGGCTGCCTTAGAATATGAATATGCGACCCTTTCGGAGCCAAAAGGAGGGCGCGCGCACATTGGCTGCCCTTTTTCCTGATTCGAGAAGGACGAGGTGGCACACGAAAGCACAGGGCTCTCTCTCCCTCTCTGTCTAGTACTGTCAGTGCTCGTTCGTGATGACCTCGCAGGTCTTGGGGGCTGGAAAGGGCAGGGAGGGAGAGGAAAACAAAAAGTACGGCTCTCTCGTCCCCGTTTGGTCGGCAGCAAGCCTGACCCCCTCCCATCTGTACGTAGGCCCCACCGGATTAAGGTTCGTGCATACTCGATGTGCCGTCCTCCATTGGCTGCAAGGCGCATATGGTAGGACGTCAACTGACGCTGACTGGATGATGCCGACTGCAGAGCCCGGGGGGCTCCCAGTGAGTGGACAGGAGAGAGATAGGAGCAGATGGCGATGGCGTCCCCAGTCTCGTGATAGGAGCGTTGACTGTCAAGAGGCTCAAGAGACTATAGAAGTTGCACTTGCAAAGAGCGAAGGGCCGGAAGAGAGCAAAAGGGGCAGCGATACACAAATGCCCCTTTCTTGGCCCCAAGACAGACCGACCTTTCTCTGAGTTTCTGCCCTGAATCCTTGAAGAGAAGAAGGAGCGTATCCCAGCCGATATTCACATCTCCAACACGAGCCTGGGCACTGGTAATGGGCTTCACGATGTCTAGTTTCATGGCCAAAGCTTGTGCAGGAGGCTAGGAAGCCCGCTTCGTGTCTCCTGCACAGAGCATCTGCTTCGCAATCTGTTGCTTACATACAGCAGCGAGAATCTGATCCTGCCTGGCGATAGATGACCGTGCTTACCGGACTTGCAGACAGCGAATGTAGGAATGATTGGGGTTGATTCATTGTTGCAAGTTTGCAGCTGCTGAAACTTCGAAGTTGCTGCTCGATGACATGACCTCGACAGAAAGGCTGCCTCCTTCTCTGACCGATGCTGTCTCCTAGATAGAAGTGAGTCCTGACGTTACCCCATACAAGGATCAGGGACTGGATCAAGATTGCCTGCCACTAAAGTCGATGACTCCATCGGAAGGGCTCCCGATCTATCAGCGACACTATAGAGGTGAAAACAAGCGGACGCCACTGTCGTTATGACAAGTACTTGTACTAAATACCCGGTATCTAAGTGAGCAGAGGCACGCCAGTCCCAGCGTCCTATGAGGGTAGGTTTTTGAGTTTGCCCTCGAAGGTCTTTTCTTGTATCCTAGGGATTTTCGATGGAGTGATGGGCTGGCGAGACTTGCGTCTCGTCTTTGGCGGGCATCACAATTCTTGGGGCTGGTTCGGGTCCGAACATGAGAGACATGCCAAACAAGCGCCACTGGAACTTGAGTGACACTTCAGAATCTGTGCCGGCATGAATGTGTCAACTTTATCGTCTTGATAGTCTTGATAACATCTCCTTGAGGCTGCATGATCTTACAGCTCACTCGGCATCTATTGGCGAACAATACCATCTGGTTCATGGCCAGATAGTTCTCTATGACCGAATGCGGACAGTTCACGACATAGTCTCGTCGAAGCAATCGTATGATTCTGAAACCCGCGCTAGGAGATACATATATTGGGGGCTCCAGGTCCAAAGGTCAATACACACCACGTGCCATGGATCTCGGCAGCGGCTGCCCTCTAGGATGCTCATACATTTGATGACTGCCGGGGATCATCATATACTCCTGTAGGTATCAGCAGAGCTGTAATCAATGTTATTGCTCTCTGCAAGTCATCATTTGCAGCTCTGCCTAGCAGGATGCGCAAAGAGGCACAGCCATGCGCTCGAAAATGGTAGATTGGAGAATGTGGCGTGCGGCAGAGCGTGTATGCTTCGAGGGAGACTGGAGAATGCCGAGACGCTGAAGAGCGTAGCATCGTGAGACTATCGGCAACGCGCGTCTCTAGATGCCAAATGACGCAAATTTGTTGCTGATTGAGTGATGCGGACCGAATAGCATGACCGACTTCGCATCGATTTCTGTGATTGGTAGCTAGTTGTTATCCTCCAAGGTTTTCGCAGTGATAGATGACATCTAGGGACACTCGGCCTCTACGCGCTCCTTCTTACTGAAACACTGCCTTAGCGGCCTTGATCAGCATGGAAAGCCTGAAGTGGATATTGGAGGAGCGAGGGGACGTGTTCGTCCTACGTTACAAAGTCTGCGAGTAGTCATGTCAGATCGCGGGCCTTTCTCCGTAGGCTTCATGGCCAGCCATCGGCATTTGAAGCCTTGGGCAGCGAGTTTGCTTGGAGAGATGGTGAGATATGCCAGGAGTCCCTTGCTATAGCCAAGTGTTCATGGCATCCAACCAAAAATCCATACATCGCCGCGTATTTTCATGCGCGTCATGGGGCCGTGTGAACCATGAATGAATGTCGCACAGCGAGGCCGGGAAAACAAGCCCAGCATTGTCCTGCCCACCATCTCCATGAGGCGCTGGAACTGGCCGAACACTCGCATAGTATGAACCACTATGAACGGATGCCGTGATCACAACATAAGTCAGAGTGATCCAAAGAGTGATCAAGGTTCACGAGGCCGAGATTCCAGTAATTGAAAGAGCGATTTGGGATGATGGATGAACTGGATCACTCATGTGGCCCCAATCTGGAAGTAAGAAGCGAGCGAATCCGGCAAGTTCTTCGCTTCTAAGTGCATGAGTTGATGCAAGTAGAGGATCTTGAGAAACATCAGGTACTAATCCATCATGGCGTTTCGTGTGACGTCTGTAGGTTCCCAGGCTTCTACAAGTGAGTTGAAAGTTGGGAGGTCGAGCATTGATCGTAGCGTCCCTGTTGCAATAGCAGACCCGGGAATCTGGCTCGTGGCAATAACGCAGCTGCCGACGGGCAGGGCGCTTGAGTACCACAAGCAATACCAAGAGAATCACTTTGCAAATTAGTCAACTAAAGACTCTCAATGTAGAAAGGAATGCTTACCTGTCTCTCGCTCTTACTTTCGGCCAAAAACAAACAATCGCCCTTGATACTTCAAGAAGCGTAGAGGACACCACAGGCCACTTGTGCAAGTCCAGCGATGACAGCATATTCCTGGTAAAAACCCCGATCATTTTGCTACGCGGCCTGTCTGATTTGAGGGTGAATTGATAACATTATGGCTTCGGATAGCGCTCTGTTGGTTGTTGAAGGTGGGAGAACAATGTTCTTGGGCATCTTCCGAAGGTTGTTTACATATCTTCGGGTCTAGCCCGATTCGACGACGTACGTTTCTTGCGAATAGTCGAAGATTTGAAGGGGCCAAGGTCAGCGTTACAATGTTCTCAATGGATCTGAACGCGGGAGAACAAAAGTTGTTTGGAACACAGCCGGTTCCTGGAGCAGCCACTGAATGGTTCGCATGGCCCAGGGATGAGTATGGGCCAGGAGCCCCGGCGCTCACCACTTGAAGCGTTTCTGGAGGTTGAGATGGCCTCCTCTACAAGGCGAAAGTATACATTCGCCCTGTGCATACATTGCGCATATCGGGCTCTGTGTATGTGGCTGCCTCTCTGCGTGCTCAAATACACAATACACAAGCGATGCTTTTCCGCACAAATCACTCGCGCGGGATGAAAAATCAGCCATGGGTGCAGCTGTTCTGGGACCTCAGCCTCAGAATTCTTTCGACCATTTCCCTGTGTGTTCATAGTGACGATTTAAGAGGACTGGAAGCTTTGGGACGGAACCTGCGGGACAGCCCTGTCAGCGGTGCACGCGCAGCTAGTACACCGAGGGGATTGGGAGGCTGTGAGACTGAGGGATGATTGCATACCAAGTTGCCACTCGGGGCCGGAGCTGGGCGCCTAAAAGTTGCGAACCACTCAGCAGGCCTGGCTCGAGTTTGTGAACCAAGGCGGTGTTTCACTTCTTAGCATGATAGATAATCTATTATTGCTCCTGTAGCTTTCGAAATGGCCGCCTCGAAACGCCGGAGTGGTGTGCTTTTTTATTTGTTGGGGGCACGTATCAAGAGGAAGAACGAATAACTCTTGAGTCATTCTTGGGCATCGTGGTGCGAAGCGTTCGTTGTGTTGTAGGCGAAATGCTTCCTAGAGTCGTCAAGTTGGTTCTCTTTTCCCCTTTCGCTGTCGATTACGAGCCGCAGTGCCAAGGACTCATCTAGTGAAGTTGACAAACGACGATATATCCGGGTTGATTTGTTTGTCCGCCATGTGAGTTGGAGTTCTCGCATTTTCCCAAGGCGAGAAAGTCATATGGAGGCGCGTCATGATGGCAGGGCCAGAGAATCAGAAACCCAATCCTGCTATTCCGATTAGCAAACAAGACGTCAGATGAACCAAAGTCCCACAAGGCGGGCAGATCAGACTCACCGAGAGAGATTGAAAACATTACGACATGCAGAGTGGTAAGCTACCTACGAAGGGTAGACCGACATTATGATTTGTTGGGTATAAAAAGGGATAAAGCACAATCACGCGAGATTGAGGACCAGCCAATGACATCAGCCAGACAGAGGTGACCGGCACCACTTCTTTGGTTGCGTAAAATGAAATGTACATATAAAAATGATGATATTTTTTAAGGGAAAAAAAAACATAGAGAGACAATAGAAGAAGTAAAACGACCGAAAGGGGCAGGAGGCGAGATGAGTCGAGAGCTCGTCGCCCAGCCAGAGCCACAATCCATTTCCGCGGCTTTGCTTAGTATCCAGCATCCGACAGGCCTTTTTGAGGAAGGCACGAACCTGCTTCAACACACCACCTCTCTCAAACTGGTCTGGCCCCGTTCGTCACGAATCTGGGCTCTTGAAGGAAAGATCGACTTTGTGTTTCACCATCCTGTGTGCTTCTTTCCCATGTCATTTACCTTAAAGCTGGTGACCAACTATGTATTTACGGCGCACGCCTTCTCTACTTTATTGCCCGCATGCTTGCTTGCTTCCTTGTTGTTGATGGGCTGTATGTATCATAAAGCTCGGTGACCCGTGACCGTTCTATACATACGAGCGTGATGAGACTGGCAAAAGGGCCTGGCAGAGACTTGACGGGAGATGTGACTGGCCGCCTTGGGGACCGCCCTTTGGCTACGTATCCAGTCTCCAGGTTCAATCTTATGTAGGTGAGTGACATAAGACTGGGTACACAGGCCAAGTATGTACATCAAAGGCTGCACTTCAGGTATGTGGTGATGCTTCTACCTGTATTGCGCAACAGGATCTACTTCGTACAAGGCAGACAGGTCGCCCTCATCTCGAGTACATACATGACGGCCTATATCATACATAGCAACCTACATAACACCAATTATTTCCATGGTACTTCGTACAAATGATCAATTGACGAATCTTTTACAGACCCTATCCGACTTAGCGCAGGTACTATATGCATGCGCAGGGCACTTCTCGGCGACAATCCGTCTAGTACTCATTGGGCTATATTTAACTTTTCAGGGTCGATGGAGCACATGAGGTAGGTAAGGTACGTACCTACTCTGTCACTCAGGGCAGTCTGTGCCGCTGATGACCCCCAGCGAGGCGTGAGGGTTGCTAAACCCGGTTCGTTATCCGTTTTTCACGGCTGACGGATGGTAGATCAGGGATTGCCAGCAGGGGGGCCACTGATGCAGCAGCCGGTGAGAGCCAACAGGCAGACCAACAAGATGTTTTCTCCACTCACCTCAATACCTACCGATAGCACGTACATACTTTGTACATACATATGTACGTACATACTTCACATATCCGCGGGCAGGATACGTACTCGAATCATCTTCTGGGAACACTTGACGCATCCAAAGCTCGACGTTCTCATCTGCCTCCACGATACCCCCCCCCAAAGCCGCAGGCCTGCGATTCGACTGGCCAATGATGGGGCCATTTCAATCTACCATTTGTTCCAGGGCAGATCACTGTTTTCAGTCCCCCCTTTCCCGTCGGGGGCAGGCTGACATTCATGATCGGACCCGAATCGTACTTTAATCGCCGTGGGCACTACGAGATGCAGGAGCTTCCGCACTTTTGAATTCCCACCCAAGCCATGCTGTGAAAGGTATGGAATGCTGCCTGACACCGAGCCCGTGGGCAATAATGTCGAGACCTGTAAGGTACCGGCAGACAGACGGAATCCTTGATTAACCACTACTCAATCCGCGGTACTACGTCCATGTGATACCCCTGCTGCGGCATATAAACTGCATGCAATGCTGGCCGGCTTGCTGAATGCCCACAGGTATTCATGTCGCTATTCTCACAGAGCTGCTGATGTAGGACGTGGCTTGACCTGGCTCAAGCCGGAAGCTGCGGCAACGGAGAGCATAGAATCCACGAGCCATACTGACGGTTCTCGCTCTGAACATCAATAACATGTCATATCGCACAAGATCTCAGAGACTTGCGTGACAAGCACAATGGCTTCGATCTGTCGAAGCCTAAACAGTTGATGACAGTGGTGCTTCGGGCAGCCAAGTTCTGCGGCTCGTGGATGTGCCATACGTGACACATTTCTTGTCTGCCCGGGACACGGGCTTTCCAAGTGCTTTTAGCTGCCTAGGGAGCTGGCTACCCACCACTTCCAAGGGCGAGATTAAGGAGTGTGCCCAATGTAACGGCCCGATCCGATACGTGTTCACCATCATGAGGATGAAGGCCGCTCCATTCGACCCATCGGAGGCAGAAGTGTCTTGTTGTAGAGTGCACACATCGGATCGGGCATGGCACTCTCGGGGCGGTTCAGATGCACTGCTAGTGGACCACAGGGCACAGTAGCGAGACAGCGACGACGCTATATCGACAATTTCATGATTTGCGTTCCGAAATGACAGTTCCTGCAGTTGGTGAGCACAACCTCAAGCGATCAAACCCTCCGCCCAAACATGGATCACGGCATCACCACTGCTGTGAAGCATGAAACGGCCTAAACAGGTCGAGATCTGAAACATTGGGAGCATGGATCTACTCGGCCTGCGTGTAAAGACTCGTAGAGGTGGATGGCTGGAGACTGTGCAAGAAGTCCATGGCAAGACGGCAGCCTGCACAAGAGGGCTTGTGACTTTGAGCTAACAGAAGACGCTCGTGGAAACCCGAAAGACCAACACCATCTCTCTCTTGACTAGAACAGACCAGACCAGCCTCAGAAATGACCGATACGATCTCCAACTCGGGAGGCTCTTGCATCAACATGCCTCGCGGCAGCTGACCATCGTATGGAAAGGCCATGATCACCCCAAGGAGGCGACTCTTCGGAACCTAGTCCCAAGTCTCGGGTATGGATGACCCTCATTGGCTCAGGTAGCCCAATGCATGCAGCAGTGACTGCGAACTGACTGATGAGAAAGCTGCTGTTCTCCGTATCTTATTTGACCAGAAATAGAGTGCCGAAGTGAGTTGATTCGTCAAAGACTATGACACGGACGCTAGATAGCATCTCGGGTCTTTCTTTACGCGTGGTTTCGCTTGCTGGACAATGTGGTTCGACCGAGAACAAGACAGAAAATTAACGGTGCATATGCTGGAAGGGATCGGCGTATCCGCGTTGGTCCAATGGCAAGGCTCCCAAGTCTCCGGTATGATGCCCCGGCCGACGCCGTGGCGCTCGGCCGACCCAAACCTGACAGGAACTCTATCTCGCTCCTTAGGCGCCCATATACAGTACGAAGCGAGTATATACTAATACTACAGTACGAAGATCGCCCCCAGACCTGGTCCGGAACGACTTTCCAATGACCTATACCTTGGCTAAAGCGTCCCAGTTTACCCGGTTTGCCACGCTCAATCTGCCATGAGCAATTCAATTCTCACAAAAGCAGCCTTGTAGGCGCCGGTTGTTCGTTGACGAAAAGTTTGCCTGACCAGACACATTTAGACTTGCGTGACCAAAGATTCAGTCAGAGTGGACAGAATCAAATCAAAGACTTCGAACCGTTGGGAACTTGTAGTAAAGATAGGCCCGAAAGCTAAATCATACTTCCCAAACGGTACGAGGCGCAAGTGGACTACGGTACAGAAGAAGGTAAAATTCATGACTAGGCAGGTTCTCGGGTGATACATATTAACCCAAAGAAGTATTCAAGCTTCGAGCATGTGAACCTTGAGCCAGCAACTACGTGTGTAGATTACTAATTTTCTGACGACCAAGACGTTTCATTGTCGCTTTGCAATATAATCTACGTTGGACGTCTGAGAGACGGCAGCTCCTCGAGTAGACTACGGCAACGCCTCAAGAGGATGTTTCTGGAGCATTTTCTGAATTATGCCCAAACTTTTGATCTTGGCACTACGGCTTTGAAGAATTTGTGCTAGTGCAAGTTGATTTGTGCTATATTTTATGACGACTTGGGACAGACTAACAACCTCGATGTACAAGTCGTGCAACTGTCCGACAGAACATGGCGGTTCTCTATTTCGACAAAAGCAGAAAGAAGCAAGTAGGAGTACAATCTGAGCTAACATGCAGACTCACATACCAACTATTGAACTTGACTTGCCTGCTGGATCACTCCCGATGAACATGAAGAACATACTGAGCTGGACTGAAATGTTTTATTTTTCCCCTTGGAACGCTCGTCAGCGCGTGCTGCGGGCTGCCGTAGTTTGGACGCTGCCTCGACCAGGCGGATCCCTTCCCAAATACCAGCGTTGTTTGTGGCGTCTCGTAGAGCTCATTGACGGTAGGGTAGCTGCAGCTTCTGACGCATGGAAATCTGCGGAGTCTTTTTTTTTTCCTCAAGAGTCACAACGTACCCCGGGCCCAGTAGACAATTCTATCCAGATCAGTTTTTCCAACTCACGCCGCTGCCAGACTGAATAGACTTACTGACTCAATGATGCAGAGATACTCAACTTGACGAGGAGAGAAAAAGCCAAATCTGCCTAGAGGTCAAGACCATTGTGTATTGAGCAGAGTTCATTTGCCACCTCAGATACGCTTGCTTGGACCTGAAGGACACTCCGAGATGATGAGCTCAAGGGCGAAGGCCAGTGACAACAGCTGATATCTACCCTCATTGGCTGTTGGGACCCCCCGGCATATGCACCACAAGTCATCTCTCACCTCTGGGACAAGTAGAAGTGATACTAGATCCTCCGAGGATGTACGGAGTCGTGGCCGGGAATACCTTTCGATGAGTACCTGCTTTGACGTGTTCATTACATGAAATAGCCTGCCATTCAGAAAAGGGAATAGATCAAGTTGACCTCCAGACCAGGAAACGCACGCCAACAGGGCGATAGACGTAGAGTGCTGGTCGCGGCAGTCAATGGACTTGACTCGTGAGTCGTTTGGTACGATCCGGAACTAGACTTGGAAACAACTCCAACAACCTGATGCAAAAGGCCATGCATCGCGGCGGCTTCTTGCCTTGATTGCAAGAAACACTGGCTAGCATCTGCCCCATGCGCTCCGGTTCCAGAACAGAACGTACGTGATCCATCTCGAGGAGAAAATGATGCTTGTGCGCAGGCGGGTAGGTAGTAGGCACGTAGATAAGCAAGTACCTTACTCTCTCAGTCGTGCTTGCCTACATTACCTACCTACCTACCGGCCTGACTTGCCTTACCTCGACCTTGGCCACACAGCTTACAGGCACTGGCCCTTCACCTCAGCTCACCTCACATCCCCTCTCATCAATCACACTCGTCTTGTCTCGTTTGAGCACCCTCACCATCACAGCGTCCATTCGCCCACAACCTGATCGTGCGTCTTGAGCATTGACTTGTGGCCTAATCGATTTTTTTTTTCCGAGGCTAGGCTTTTCTAGAGATACTGCATCTCCTAGTGGAGAGCCACATGTTGTTTTTTTCTTCTTCCTCGTTTCCAGTGGTACTTTTCCACACGCCCGCATTTGTTTTATGACTTACCCTTTCCAGCAGTTGTGCATCTTCTACTTCTCGTCGTCGCCCATCTACCTCCGCCAACATCTCTGCGCTCATAAAGCTCAAACTCCAAAGACAATAATAAGACCGAGGCTACCTCTCCACACTTACTCGACTGTCAGATAACCGCCGCTGTCTCAGCGGCTTCAGCTTGCGCAACCATTTTCCTTCTGCACAGTCCCAACAAGGAATAGCATCTCTCGTCTCTTGCGCTCGGGGGGAGACCTGGCCAGACTGCTCTCCGGCCTCTTCATCTTGGTCTGGGTGATTTCTCTCTAGAGTACCTCACTCCGGTGCCATTTGGAGCTCTTGGTCGAGGGCCGTATTCCTCTTGTGGAACGAGTGTCCCAATTCTTGAACTTTGAACTTGTTTTCTTCCATTCCTATCTGATTCCTCTTCTTCACCAGGCCCCCCCTTTCACGCCACAACGTCTGTTGCAAATTCAAACCAATCTTTTCGGCTATATAGATGCCACTGGGTCCAGAATCTGCTGGCAGAGTTCCAACCGAATCACTTGACCTCCGAGCATTCTCCCCATCCATTCTACGAGTACATATGCTTGGTTTCGCCGAGCTTTGTCGACTCTAACCTGAGTATCTTCTCCAGCAGGCAGGGAAGTCTTGCCAAAACTGTTAACAGGATTCTATATTCTTCTTGCACGACGGAAGCACTCGCCCAGTATAGATTGTCACGATTTTGCATGGGACAGTCAGCACGAGTGATTATTCAAATCGCTGCGAGGTGAGTACAGAATACGAAAACAATTCATTTCTCCAACTCCGACTTCGCAGATAGCATTGAGGATTTGTTGCAGCAAGCGGTGACGTGCGGTGTTCCCTGCAGTTGGATTGTTGAATCACAGGGCGTTTTTTTTTTCTTACCTCGCCCATCTCATCAATACTGACTATCTCGCAGCAAATTTTCGGAGAGGATTCATAAGGGTTAGTGTGTAATCGTCTTCCCGAACACCTGCAGCTATCGGATCGCTCGCTGCAGCCACATGGCGTAACGAGAGGGACGCGGCGGCACACCATCAAGAGAGAGAGGAAGAGAGCGAGAGGGCGGAAGCCCCTCGGATGTCACGCCGGCGATGATCTCTACTGGAAAACTGCCAAGACGTCTGCAGAGGCAGCAGCAGCAAGGCTTTCGCAGCTTGATCCAGGCAGGATGTGGCTCGTATCAGGCCAGCGCAGAAGACTGTGCTGTTCAAACGCAGAGAGATCGGAGTCTGGACGGGACGGATCGAAAGTTTTTTTTTTATTGTTGTTTTCTTCTGCTCTCTCTCTCTCCTTCGCATCTCTTTTCTGAAATGCCTGTTTTTGCTTTCATGTTCTGCTCTTCATCTCATCGAAACTTTTCGATGGCCGCCCCCCATGTTTTGGATAATGGATCTGCTGACGACGGAAGTGCCCAGGAGGAACAAGCCTTCCGTTCTTATTCTCAAGCAGGAGGCACGCAATCCTGCATCGTGATTGGACAAGAAGGGTCGCAGGGGAGTCCGACGTCTCCAGCAAGGCGCAGTTCAGGGCAGATCCTAGGATTGATTATTACCATCCTTACCACCCTCTGCGGCGGCCCCCCCTCCCATGTGCGTGCCTTACCCGCGCTGCGTCGCTCATCCCCCAGCCCAGTCCAGCAGAAGACAGCAAGCACAGCGCAGGGCCCCAAGGCTGCTTGCTGGGTCTGGGTGCTTTGCTTTGCTGCTTGGGCTGGGGGGATGGATGATTTGCAGCATCCCTGCCCGGCTCGTCCAATGAAGCCCTGGTCTGTACATGCAAGTGCTGACCGTTCACAGAAACGGAACCTGACCGTTTGACCGACAACCAGAAGCCCTCGCAGTTTTCCCAAAGGCCGGTGACGCCTCCGAGTGAGGGACTGGCAAACTCGCTATTCATATGAATTCCTCACTCCCCAAGGTAATTGCACTCCTTCTTTTTGTTTTTTCTTCGTTTTCCTGTTGTTTTTGTTTGCGTACCACACACCACCTGCGTACGTCGTCGCCCCCGAGTCCTCATCGTCGTCGTCGTCGTCATCGTCGTGTCGACCATTCAGTTTCCCGTCCGCCCGCAAAGCCGGCTGGCTTCAGAAGAACTTCCGCCGCCGTGCCGGGTGCGTCAAAGAGTCCATCGTTTGCCCAGGACTCCCACCCGGCGCTAGTTTCACTCCCGTGCAGTACAGCGGATGAGGGCAGCCTCGAAAACTACATACAGTACTGCGCTCGCCCATCTCCGCCCTCCTGGAACGACCAGCAGGTCAGTATTTGCTTTTCTTTGTCACGATGCCCTCGGGAAGCACATCTTGCGATAAATCCTCTCTTCATACATTCTCGAGTTTCGTCGACGTTAAGTCTGTCGCGGATCCCAACTTTGTCCCTTCAAACATTGATGCAAGCCCAGTCGGGCACAATTCACCAATCACAATGGCGACAAAGGCCCAAATGAATGACCTCCCCCCCATCGCCCAGCTCACCTGCTTGTGTTACTCGAAGCAGAGTGCCTCTATGGAGTACATAGTACAGTAGCATAGTTCCGCTTCCCACATACTTGATTGTCTTCTGCGACCCTCCCGTTGCCTTCTAGCCCCAGGGCTTACCTGCTTCTCCCTCTTTGGCCATCTACTATATGTATGTACGGGTATATGTGTGTGTACATCATAGCGTGCGCGCAGCAAGAGATTCTCTTTCCTTCAGTCATTGAGTTCTTCCTAAGAAAGACCAATCACTAATATTAATTGCTTTCCTCCCTTTTAGGCATTCATTCGGTCAAACTTGATCCGTTCGGCCTCCGAGACATGACGGCAGCCTCATAACGCAGCTTATCCCGGGACTTTCGGCGCGCACATCGCACATTCAGTACAGGGCTGTGTCGATTCTTTCTCAGACTGCTAATATATATGGATGCTTGTAGCATACGTATGAGCCTCCGGCGGCCTCTTGCAATAGCCTGGAGTACATCAACATTCCTGATGCACCTGATATGAGGTAAGAAGTCACCCAATCATTCTAAGCACCACAGTCGCATCTCATGAGCAACCTACCTACTGCACGAGTCGGCGTAGACCACTTCACATTTTGTATGGATATAAAGGTCCTATCATCCCCCAAACTACTTGTGCTCGGGGAATGTGGGACTTGACGAACCCACGGCCCCCTCAGTCAGGTTGCCTAGAAAGTGGCCCCTGAGATGAAATTCCGCCACCCAATGCGCCGCCGCTGTGCATCTCTATAGGTGCGGGGGTCCCTGCGTGTTAGGGTGTGCGGCCTCAACAGCCTTGAAGGTGCTACATGCCCTCTTCACTGCATGATAGTGGTCCACGACTTGGCTCAATCCCCGCTGCCCCTGTCACACTCGAGCGTTGGCAGTGTCACCACTCGTGGTACTGTAGCAGAGTCTGGCACGGGAAGACAAGAGAAGGCTTGTCGTGCAAGCTTGTCTGACGAGCAATTCACGATCTTCCACTTGGCGGACTCTCTTGCTGATCTGTTTGATAGCTATAGCCAGGACTCAAATCCAACCTCGTTGACACTAGAAAACCAATCCTCGTCACAAGTCCTCTTCACGGCACCACTTTATGTTTCCCCCGACGCAAGCTCAATCTATTCCTCAGGTTTCCCCAGCATAGACCCGAGGCATCGCATAGGCTCAAGGTATGTTGCACCGTTCACGGGCGCCCTCGCGATGGGATGCCGCCCACCTCCTGCATTCACAGCAGTGCTCACCAGAGTAGCAGCAGTACATCGTCTACACCCATGGCACCGGGCCAACGCCCCATCTCGTTACCAAGCCCAGCATCGTACAGCACAAGGAGTATCTATCAACAAAATCCACCTTTATACACGAGGATAGATCCAAACCAAAGGTCGCCCCAGTTCCAGGGAGCCGTGCGGCGCAACCCGCTGTCACCCACACCCAGCCCCAGTATTGGATACTCGGCCTCGCTGGCGTCCATCAGAATGGAAACCAATCCCTACAACACTGGCAAAGGCCAGACAAACGTCCCACCACTACAGAACATTACAATGCATGGCCACTTGACCTACGTTAACCCTCACAGTCCACCTACTCCTGTTGACAAGATCGACATCCAGGGGACCATTGACAAGGGGTTTTTCCTGTCCGACGGGGAATGGACGTGTTACCGCCGGAACTACTTCTCATGTATCTGCTCATTCACTCTCGATCCTCCTAATCTACACAATGTTCCCATTCGATACACGCAAAACGGATCTGGCGCTACCTTCGATGTCTACGACTTTGCCATGACCATCACGGCTGTTGTTTCCGAGAGCGACGCGCACACAATTGATCTGGTCCAACACACGCCAAAGCGAGACAAGGGACCAACTTCGCAGCCAGAGAGGGTCAAGTTATCGCCCAAGCACATTGCGCCCAGTACACATCTCGGTGGTATGTATGGGAGCTACCGCATGGGCGGGAGTGGCGCCGTCGGTAGCGGGTATGGAGACTACTCACAGTCTCAAGGCACGCATCCAACTGAGCATACTTTTGAGCGCATACAATTCAAACAAGCCACTGCCAACAACGGCAAGAGGCGAGCGGCGCAACAGTACTACCACCTGGTGATTGAACTCCATGCCCACGTTGGCGAGATGGGCAGGGGAGTCGCCGACCAGTGGGTGAGAGTCGCACACCGAAAGTCGGCCAAGATGATTGTTCGGGGGCGTTCACCAGGCCACTACCAGTCTGAGCGGCGAGGCAGCACCAGCAGCGGTCCTGGTGGCTCCAGTGGCACGCTCGGAAGCTATGGACAACAAGTTACCGACTACGGCGGCGGATCATCCATCCTGAGTCCAAACTATGGAACCGGGGGGTATGAGACTCGGCCAACGCACCACTACGGCACGAATCACCGCCACCACGACATGCAAATAGATCAGATCATGTCGGCAGACCAGTGCAAGTCAATCGATAACACCAAGGGATACCAGTACTATCCTGGTGCAATCTACGAGGATCACGACCAGAGAGAGGGCATCTCGTGCTTCCCGCGCCACGACCAAGACACGATGATACCTTCGCTCAACAGCAGAACCGCAGACTTACCGGTGTCGAGGCTGAAGCACGAAAATGAAGGGACTCTGCCAAGTATCTGCTACCCGGGACCGAGTTATCTCGGTCCAGGCTGCAGTAGATTTGAGGGTAAATCGACTTCTGCTGGCTACTATCCAATTTCACAAACATCCTGAGCCACACGCAGCGGGAAGAGATTGTACATGTCCAAAAGCAGACAGCATTAGGCATGTTAGGTATTGAATGTGTCTTTTGTCTCTGCAGCATTTTGTTATCTTCTTTATTTCTTTGGCCTCTGTTCGTTTTCCTTGGGAGAAGACTGAAGCGGAGCAGCAACGGCTAGGACGGGACGGAAAATACATCAATTATTGCATGTCTAGGATTGGACGACTGGCACATGGGAAACATTTCAGGCGCGCGGATATGAGGCAATATGAACCTGCATGAGGACACGACATGGCAATGGTCCGAATCGGTTAGGGCACGGGAGTAAGGGTCAATCGATTTTCTTTTCCACTTATTTGGGACCGATCAGATGGGCAAAACTGTAAAAGAATTGAAATGGGAATGGGAACGGGCATTGGACTGGAGGTACAGGAGTACTACGGGCAGCCCAAATCATGTTCTCCGCTTTGGATGGGCCACGGCGGAGATATTCTTCTCCTTACTCGGCGAAAGCAAGGGGTGGAGGGAGGAACTGGGCCACATGTTTGGTGCATGGGGGACACGCACCGGCCTTGGAGGGGACGTTGTTTTGAAGCTCCTGGCGAGACTTCGTTCCCACGCTTGTGTTTCCTTTGCCGGGCAGGCTATGGTGTCTTGAGGGCGGAGCACTGTATTAAATCTCGTATGCCAAAATACCACCGTCGAGCACAGATGCCGCGCTTTTTTTTTTTTTCTTGATGCTTGGAGACTCGAGCAGTATGCTACCTGAGATACAAACGCGAGCTCGAATCTTTGGGTCCCATTTTCACCATGTACTGGAGAGACCCTGCGAGCCGCGGCCATCACAGTTTCACCCCGTGTGTTTTCCTTGTAAACTTAGTCGAAAATCATTCTATATGACATCAGCTATACAAGCTAGAGCGAGTGGATACGGTAGGAGAAAGATAGGCGAGAAGCAAGAGGGGGGACGATTATTTACGCCGACGGAAAAGAAGCAAAAGAAGGACGTTGATGATATCGCTACACACTCTGTCTGTACCTTGCAAACCAGACATACTACACAGTACATACATACATCGGTACCCTCCAAAGCAGCAGGACATCCATGAATCTAGCCAAATGGGGTGGTGATTTTCGCCTACCTAGCCTACACTAGCACTCGGAGGTGGAGTAGAAGGGATGACCCACAGCGGGCGCTAAAGTAGTGTGAGTATTAACCTGACATAGTATATGCATCTTTCTTTGGGTTTGGGATGTTGCGATTCGACGCTCGAGGATTTCGACTGGGCACATGTGCTTTTGTTTTCTGAAGATCTCTGCTGCAACCTGGAGCATGTAGAAAGACGTGGGCAGCCCAGACCATGGCCAGACATGAATGGGAAAGTCGTCCATCTGCATGTCATGAAGTATATACATTATGCACATCACTTACTCGGGACCCATGGAAGTCGCAAGCGATTCGCGGAAGCTACATACACTCCTTGCCTGGTCTACCTACCTTAGGTACCTGCCTGCCTATCTACAGACAGACGACCATCGTCGCTTCCATTGATCCCAGGAAGCTAGCTACCTACCTACGTACCTACCTACGATACGACCAAGCTCAATCAGCCCGTCGGGCATCCATTCGAACCACCTCAAGTATAATCATTTTGGAACAGTTTAACTGCAAAGTACAGATGGCGATCGTTTTGTGTCATCTTGTTTGTTTCCGACGAGCCACCCCGCGAGACCGTCCCCGGATGCCGCAAATTACGACTGCCAAGGATTTTTTCCCATTTCCAAACGATGGGCTGGTGGCAGCAAGCAGAACAAATATTGCGACGATCAAGGGCGAATTTGGGATATTGGACGTGACGCTGCGGGTCAATCATGCAGATATCCTTGCCTACCGCACTGCATCGGACATGGCTAACGCCATAGCGAATTTTAAAAATCCTGCCCGGCTCTGGCTCGTTCAATCATAGATCCGGTCAGTCCATGCTGGGCTGTGGATGGGCTGGCTGGCTGGCGGGCTGGGGCCGGGCAAATCGGCAACGTCACGACTTGCCAGCAGGTTTCGAGAAACTGCAGCGAATTGATGGGTCCTCGGACACGATGAATCCGCGCAACCTCGCCCAATGCCGTGTCAGAACAGCAGCCATGGTCTGACAGCGTTTGTGGTCCATCGCCAATCGAGTCGGCACTCAGCGGGAGAGGGACGCAGCTGTCGTCGACTAAGGATGTGCTAGGTCCTGACCTGTGCATGTAGGTAACCTAGGTATGTATATGCCTACTGTACCCTACCTGAGATAGGGGACTTGTCTTTTCGTCTCTGACCTAACGCAGACTTATACATGCGCTGCTCCTCATTTACCATTTGTACACCAGACACATCCAAATACTCGGTACCTGGCACGTTATACTTAAATTTCACTGACCGGCCCAAACCAAGCCTGATTCCACTGAATTGATTTCCATACACATTCCCAAATGGGAGCAGCCCAAATCCTCTCTTCCAGCTTCGCATCTTGACAATAGCCTGCTTCCATTTTCCTTACATGGCCCACAAGGACACTTCCTCCCGTCTTGACTGGGATCTTCGCGGTCTTCCCGGCAACGAGCAACTCGGTCCACTCACAAACCATGGATCCATCCCTCGATCCATTCACTTGACTGAACGACCCGCCAACCAACCAACAAGCGAAATACAAACAAGAACCACCAACCGTTCGAGTGCAGCAGCTGTCAATTCCCCCACGAACACTGACTCCTCCGCACAACAAACAACACACACCCCAGAGAAGGGAACGGGCTCATAAGGGAACCGCCCGCGCGGTCCGATTAAGGTTATGTGGAGCTGACTTCAGATGAATCGAAATCCCCTACCTCGGGGTTCTTTCCAGTACACAACGGTCTCCGATACAGCCCGCTTGCGTATGTAAGTCAGCTTACCTTGTGGTCGATCGGCAACCGTGGCAAGCCTCTTTGCTTGGAATGCATGGGACCTTGAACTGGGAGAAGGTATTGAGTAACTGCAGCAGTTCGCTTGAACCGGCACATATGCTGCAGTCATACGACGGGAGTAAGTTGACGCCTACAGCCAGCCTTGTAAGTAGCTGCTCAGCTCAGCGCAGCTTCCATCCCGTCCCACCTTATGGAACGTCTGTGTAGTAGATTGTGAGGGTACCTTATGTGTTCCCATGAATGGCTGACTACGTGCAGCCAGCACAGCCGCGCTCCGACCTATGTATTTCGGATCCTTGCGGACGCAGCATCAAGACTCGTCCGTTGATTGTGGAAAGTAGCACGTCAGATTATAGGCACGGGAATCTCATGGACCGGTGCTGGCTGGCCGCGGCTGCAGATTTCCCATGGAAGCAAAAACGGGTATCTTCACCAACGAACCACATTTGCGAGTTCCCTTCGATCGTGGATGAGGGCACGCTTCGGAGCCTAGACGTTCAATCAATCTGGCCCACAGTCACTTAGTTTGACACGTATATGGCCTTGCATTGACCGGTTTCCGAATTCTGAAATCGAAACCTAGGAAAGTGGCCCTCGGCATATTAGACACCAAAAGATGGATTCATTCCAAGCGGGGGAGCTGTTCCTGGTCAAAAACGTCAGTAAGCCTCGTGGTTCCGTTTACCTAGCGGTTGCACCCCTGTCCGACAGACGGTGCCTCTCGGTTTTTCTTTCCACGTTTGGACGCAAGTCATCCCTTCTCTGCCGTTTCTTCTCCTCACCTGGTAGCCATGTATCCATCCATACACCAGCAGGACCGTAATAACTCAGTCAGGTATCCGCACACTCTTCACACCTCACCTAAAAGGACCAGACGGCACGGTCAGCGACTCGAACCCGTCTTCAGCCACAACGCGTGTACCCAAGCGCACGTGCGGTAACGAACACCACGAGGCTCGGCATCTCGATCAATGATGATGGGGCCAAAGTTCCCAATTGAGCATGTCTGATATATGGATGGTGTTTAGAGGCTGCCGCAAACAAGTTCCTCCGCAAACAATAATGCGCTTCCACAGACGCATGCAAAGAGATGGCCTCTCCCTGCCGCGACTCTGCAGGTTGCCTTGCGTGAAGGGCTTTATTGCCAGACCAAGAAACCCTCTCATGCATCGTTGCATTGACTGCGGAAAGTTGTTGCAACGTAATGACACGCCACGAAGCGAACGTGCCGCTACAATGAACTGCTGTCGACGAGGCCGCAAAAGCCAGGCGACGATCAGTCTTCCTGCTCTCTCGAGATCATCGCAGAGCATCTACACGACCTTCGTCCTCTCGGCGACTCGAGGATCGCCGCGCAAATACTGAACGATGATGTGTGGTGTACCTTTTGCTGGGTACCAATGTGGCTGTGGAGTTCCGTTACACGATCGCCCCCCGTCAGCCCTACGAGATCACCGTGTCTGTGAGATGGCGACTGCGGGTACCTCGGGGAGCATCCGTCTCTTACATGCATCCTCCTATCTCTTCTTACTCAGCCTGTGACGTTATTTTTCTGGACGGTAAGCACACAGGAGCGTTGTGCATTCAGCTTGGAACCGTTTCTTTCTCTTGACAGTAGACCCAAGCTACGCAGTATGACTCGACCTGCCGTCCCGGAATGTGCCCAATTGAGCCTCCGTGCGACTACGCCTACATAGGCAGAGCTGCAGCCCGTTTGCCGCGAAGGATCTACGACCTACGTTTCACAGGGTATAAAGCAATCCAAGTTGTTCGAATAACATGACCTAAGAGCCTGCATTAGCAGTGGTAATAATAAGCCCCCTGCCACCCAATGCCGCATATACCAAGCGCTAATCAGACCTGAAGAGAGAGAAAAACAAAAGGCCAGCACTAATAACGTTGCAAGTAAGATCGCGAAATAGGGCCCCGTCTCATGGACCTATCTCTACTAATGCCGGGCGCTCCCTCACGCCAATGCGGACAGACATCAGGCCAAGGCGGCCGCCCATTTCTGTCGCACGCATAATATACTCTGTACTGTACCTCTTTCTTTCGCACGCACGCACACCACTTACACACCACACGCACCTCGAATAGGCTACGAGTCTCTGACCGGTTGGGCTAGCGTCGCAATTTAGAGCAAGGTACTTTTGCTACCGGTGTAACGTTCGATACTCGATACTCAAGCGCGTGTCACTCAGTATACAACCTATAGGTGCCAAAAGTTATCAAAGGTCGGCCGAGATGCAAGTACGGGACCATTTGCGCTCTGCACTCCCACAAAACGACGACCTCGCTTGCCTCCATGAGAACAACTTTCAATGCTCACAGAAATGGCTTGTATACTTGGCATCGCGTGTCCTTGTAAGCGGTGATGCCATTTCCAATCAGAGCGTCCGGGCTCACCGGTTTTCTCTCATGGTCGTTCTGATTCGTAGCCGCGTTCGTTGTTCATATCACAATCGTGGGACAATACGCAACGCATCAATTAAGCAAACAGCATACAAACGCGCTCAATACCTACGCACCTAGCCTACCAACACCGTCGTGAGAGAAAACATACTGGGCGACCATTTCATCCGCACCACTGCCTGCCAACTTGGTCGCAATTCAACAAGACACCGCAAATTCCGGCTGTCTGGCGGACGTCCTGTGCGCCCGCCGCTTAATCTTTCCGAACAGCTGGATCCGTGCGATCCCAGCTGGTGGTATTCCCGGCCCCGAAGTGGTCTTGACCGAGTCGATGTTCGGTCTGATTACTGGGGCTCACCCGTTGGAGCATTTCCTATTCGAACAACAAGTCGATTTGGATTTGGAAAAGAAAAGAGATGAGCGAAATTGGTTTTTTTTTTTTCCCTCCTTCGAACCAATGCAAGGAGGGGGTCTCCACCAGCAAAATGATCATCCTGCAGCAGGCTATCACATCCCTGCCAAGATCGACTCCTTGCTTGCTGTCAAATATTAGAGGGCGGCCAGAAAATCCTTTGCAAATTCGCCCATCGGCCAGTCTGCCAAGACACAAACGAAGGACTCGTAACGGGACGTGTAATTGGAATCGGCCTCGAGGAATAAGTACTCATCGACGACGAGCTGACATGGCGGATAAGGCTGGAGCTCACTGCCTTGGTGCATGGAGTCCGAGGAGTTACCCGCGAGCCAGCTTGATATCCTGGACCTGGTCATGACGCCTTGCGACTTGACTGCTCGTCGACGAGACCGCCTTCTGCGGGCCAGAGAGCCTCGCACACTCGTGGGGCCGGGCATGTTGCCAGTGGCGGCACACTTTGATCTCTGTCCAAGCATACATGCGCTTCACTACATCGTAAATGAAAGAGGTTTGATGATCGAGGCTCTGCGACTATAACGTCGCCTCCAATATGGCCCTTATACCCACACTTGATTAGCCGCTGTGGCTTTTTTTACTTTGACGTTCGGTACTTCTGGGTGGGCAACTCCAAAGACGGGGTAAATGCTAACTGACATTCGCTGTGTACGAGGTAGGTACACTAACATAGTGGTCAGTCAGAGCCTCGCCTATTTTAAGACGGGGGCAATGCGAGGCAGGCTGGGATGCACCTGAGCAGCAGACAAGAAAAAGCAATCCCGAGATCCACATATCACCAGTTCACGCGGTGCCTCAAACGGACGAGAGTGGAGACACAATACGTGAAAATGATATTGACCCAAAGCGCCCAACTGATGGGCGTCGTCGACTCCCGCCCCGCCTGCTGCAGAAACGGTATCCGTGGGAGAGAAACAGCAAGAGGGAAGTAGAGGGAGGGGCCGGACCAAGATGGCATGTGCCGTCGGTTGTACCCAGATGGGCCCAGATGTGCCTCAGAAACGGTCGCTCTTTAGCGATGCCTTGGAGCCAGTCATGCTGTAGACTTCGGCCCCCTCGTGCTGCGACCAACTAGCCGTGCTGGCTCAGCTCTGTCTGTCTGTCTCTCCCCTTCTCCCCACTCTGTATGTATTGCTTCATCGGTGCAATTTCTAACAAGAGCGTAGATGCGCCTAAGTGACAAGACCTTGTTTCATTCTTTTTTTGGTGGAAAAGATCGTAGCCAAAACCACCTATCCTATGGGGCACACATGATGGGCAAGACGCGACCCGCCTTGGGACCGAGTTTCGGAACCTCCATGAAGTCACCACGGTGCGGTGATGAGAGTCGACCCGATATGAGATGGATGGGCCCATCACTGACTGAGAAAAGAAACTCGCTCCTTTTCCTGGTCACCGTCCCGGTCAAACGATTTGGGGCCGGGTTCATAGGCCTCTCTAGGTTAGGTTAGTATAATCTCCTGTTTTGTTCCTCCTCTATCTCTTTCTCTCTCTCTTATCTGGCCCATTAGTTAATACCCAATACTGGACCTACATAATGTGCTGATGCCCGACTTCGCAACAAATAGCCTTTTTCTGAAATGAATTCCTCTTTTCTACATCTCGAGCAACATTTGTTATACTCCTGGGCCTTTGGCATATGCATACATTCGCACATGCATCGGCGCCGCCAGGGGCGACCAGAAGGGGTGGTAAGCTTTGTTTTCTTTCTCGGCGACCCAGCGTGCCGGTAGGCGGGTCGCCCATGTCTCTCCCATTTTCTTTTCCCTGTGTAATGTTGAATCGGGTGGTGTTATGTGTGCGCGTGTGTGTGTGTGTGTGTGTTACGGTAGCACTCGAAGCCCCGCGCTGCCGGGCTCTTTTCTTTGCTTGTTTCCCCCCTCCCTCTTCCCTTCCCCCCTCGTCAACGTCGTACACCGGTGTTATATAGCTGGGCATGTAGGGGTCTCTTATATAACTGCCAGGGTCTGTCCTATATGTTTGTAGTAGGAATCTTGTAGAGTTTCAAGATGAGGGCTACCTCGGATATGTTCTATTTGAATTTGGTTCTGTTTCGTTCCCTCCTGCAGGTCCTTCTGATCAATTCTTTTTCTTTCTCTTCCGTCGGAGGTTATGTAGGCCGGAAGTTTGGGATACCCATTGCACATCTGCAAATATGCCTGTGAATGAAATCCTTGATGGGGAAGAATGGATCATATTAAGAGGAAAAGAAGCAGGAAATCAGAGATACGAAAACAGCATTAGCGAACGGCCGACTAGAGAAATGAAGACACGTGTGTACGGCGTATTGGTCAAACAAGTCTGTTCGTGCTTTGGTCGCTACGACCTGTGGTAAAATCGTGGTCTCGAAGGGTTCTTGTTGGATATACTCGAGCTTGTCTGTAGCTTGTGACCCATGATCTTGTGAGTATAAAGGTTGGAACAATGTGTAATCGTTCTTCCAGAGAGAGTCTATTGTATTGGTATGAATGCTATTCGGAATTTGTGCTCAAGTTTGTATATGAATCAACTCTCGTCGAAAACTTCCATAGATCTTTGTCATCGGCAACTTCTTGTTTTTACGCTTGTGATCACAAATGGGGTCTTCAAAGTTCTATTAGGGACTCTCCTTTTGGTTCTTTACCCTGATAATTGTAATTCACAAGAAAATATAGAAAGTTTCGTTGCCGTGCTTTCCTTCGTAATAGTCCCATGATAGTCTTCCATTTCTGGGCCGCCCATGTCCCCGTTTATGTCTTGATTATATCTACCGTACGCAACCTGAATTTCTAATTATGCATTCAGTCGTAAGACATGCCTAGAACTGGAGTCCATCGGTTCTGCCCTTCTCTCTGCTCTGTGAGCCTGGGCAGCAGCCTTGCTGTGCGCTGTTCAACGTGTAGGGGAACTCGGTACAAGAAAGATACTATCCGTGGAGTATTGACCCTGAATCGTTGATATGCATATCTATTGCCGGTGTGCTTTTGTGTGTCATCGGCAAGTAACACCGGCCGTCGGCCTTTATCAGCCTTTCCTGAACTGAAAACATGTCTGTGGTGAAGAACTTTGGTGTGTCTAGGCTTCCGAGACTGATCTTGATTGTTGAAGATTGATAAACCGGTCCTACCCACTCATCAAAGGGAGTAGCCTGTACATCGGTCTCTTCTCCTTGTGCACGATGATCAACTCTGAGGTTATACGAACGAGGTATACGCGAAATTTAACAAATGATTGAGACGAAAACAACACTTCTCACGGGCGAGGTAGATGCGAAGTGATGAGTGGGCCAGTCCAGGATATTCACTAGGATATTGAGTGCCAGTTACGATTATATAAGGCGTGTTACAGGCGTTGCAATCTTCGACTGACTGATCACCCAGGAGCCGAGAGCTATCCCGTTGCGTGACTTTTTTTCTGTCTCTGCTTGAGCGCAGTGTTGCATCTATGGGCTTACCTACAGGTGTAATCTGCATTTTTTCTTGGAACAAGTCACAAGTTCAGTGTTTGTATCACAGTTCCTGGCATGACATGACCCACTGAGTCCAATGAATGTATCATACATATCGAGCGGATCCCCATGGACACGAAGGACGATCTGGTCAAGGGCCTTCGGGACTGAAGAAGCCAGATTTTCGATGTTACATGTACACTAGATCTTAACACGCGGTGGGAATCCACGAGTGAGTTGATCGTGGTAGACGTTGATCATGGAAGAACATCCACCGCCGTGAGTGGTCAGCGTTGCCAGTCAGTTGAACTCAATGTGGCCTTGTCAGATACGAAGTATTAAATGCGTACAATTCCATACATGAACTGAGTCTACCTCATGTGGTGGCATCGTAGCTGCCGCGGTGATCCGGTCACGGGACACGGTGATCCGCTTCTGCATCGCATCTTGCATCGCATTGCGGCCGTGTTAGTCAACTCACTGTTCGGCCGAGAGCGCTTCCTCGTGACCTTGCCCCGATTCCACTTGTTCGAGGCATGATCCCAGGGCTCAAATGCCGGCCATAGGAAATAACAGATATCTCGATACTTGCTTCTCTGGCAAAGTGAGTGAAAGAAAATAGAGATGCCTTGTTGCTGTGCTTCTGTTTGGGGATTGCGCCGCGTTAGGTATGACGTGCCTTTCCAAGTTCATCATGTTCCTATTGACAAGCTTGCGGTCGACCTCATCGCTAGTGGCTGCGATATAGAGTATAAGGGCGGTCACCCGGGCGGCAATATCTTATCAGCATTACTGAACTCATAGCAGCCGTCCGATTATGAAGAACAACCTCTCCTACAGTTTGTAGTTGGATCAACGAGATTACAACGAGACATTGACACTGTGCAAGAAATGGCTCTTGGCTTTTATTATCTTTTGCTTAATCTTCCTCTGTGATAATTGTCTCCTTGTTTAGAGAAACCCAAATTCTGGCTTGACAAAATGGCCTTTCTGTGTCTGATCCCAATCCTGCTTCGGGGATTCTCTATTCGCTGGAAACTGCTGCGATGCATCCGCCAATTCCGAATATCCGCTCTCCTGAATCTTGTCGCCATATCCACTTTGTTGGAGGCTTTCTTCTGACACCAGCGGTGTGTATCCACTGTTGATTATACCACTATTGTCCATGCTCGACCCGGATCCCAACTCTGCGGACCAAGCTGTAGAGTACGTGTGGGCGCGCCGCTGGGAAAGTTGTACTGGCCGTTCCAGGTACGAATGTGCTTGTGATCGGGAATCGGTGTTTGTGTGAAGTGAGTAGGACGAGATGGGCGACATCTGAGGCGGTTCCGACCACATGCCTGTTGGATCAGACACGGCGTGCCGTGATAGATGCAGAGTCGGACGATGACTTGCTGCACTTAGCGGCAAAGGCCTGACACCAAAGCCTTGTTTGGACCCCTCTGCGAATCCAGGCATGACATGACCTGGGAAATTCTGTGGATCATTATTCATGATCAAAGAGCCATAACTTTGTATGGTAGTCGACTGTTGTACCTCTGCCATCGATAAGCTGAGATGCGATCCGTGCGTAGATGGATTGCTGAGGCCACCGGAGACATACGATATACTACTCCGTCGTGATGAGTCCGGGTCCAGTCCTGCGGTATGAGGCAACGATGTGCCTGTTGAATCGAAGCTAGAGTGCCGCGACACCAGAAGATGATCGAGTACCTGGGTGGCACTTTCTCCCGCAGCAGATTGCCCAATTGACGGAGTGGCGGTGGGTGAATGGAGATAACTCTCAATGCTGCTTTCATCGATTCCTTGCTGTACCAGTAGAGCCCGTAGCTTTCGGTTCTCGTCTGCTACTTTGCGAGCAGCTTGTTGGATTTCTGTTGAAGCCTCGATACCTTGCTGTTCATAAGCTCGGATGCGTTGCTCAAGCTCTTGTAGATACTCCTTTCTCCGCGCCCGCGAACGTCTCTGATTCTCCCGTATTCTCGTCAAATTTGCCTTGTCCTGTGCGGCCTTGTCCTATGGTTAAGTTGTCAGTATACGAGAAATACTGTCGGTATCCTTTTGAGCCTTGTGATCTATTCCCGGTCTACTCACATCAGTCGTGGGCATGATTTAGTACATGAGCTTGAGTAATAAGATGTCAGTAGGTTGTAATCTAAAGCACAATTAGCATTGATCAAGACGTAAAGCTGTAGCGACGACTTACCCATGGATATGGTAGTGTAAAATTGATTAGCAAATATCGTCACGAACATTTTCTAGAATGGGAAGGAGAAAATATACAGTCGGAATGAGCGGTTATTGAGATCAAACGTAACATTAATAAAACCGAACAGCCAACATGTGCCCATGGAGAACCGCAGTAACACCATGGCAAAAAGAAATGCGTGGCTTTGGAGAAACGCAGGTGTGGCACCACTCTGTCGAGTCACGATCGAGAAAGTATCTTCACTCTTGGTGAAAATACGGTCTCTGATTGCTCGAGGCCAATCATTAATGATGAAGACTGTGAAAGCTGGTGTCTGAAAGCGGGTCAGCATGGGGCTCTCTGCTTAGGTTCATGCCTCGACAAAACATTGTCTCAGGGAACCCACAGATTTGTGGCCAATTTCTCGAGAAGACTATAGCGACGCTATCTGCTGCAGGATGTGAGCCACGATCGTCGCCAAGACTGGGGGTATAACCAACCATAGAGCAAGGTTAGAAGAGGCAGAAATTTTGTCCGCCCACTATCAGAACCTGAAGGAATTCTCGAGGGGAGGCTACACCGGTCCCCTTGACCGCCCTGATGCTTGGTGTGTAGCTCACAAGACTGTCAAATAGCGAGCCTAGGCGAGAGATTTGCAAGCAGATCAATGCTGCACAGAATGTCATGGAAAAGATAAGATTTTCTGGCATCTCGATGCTGGTACGGCGGTACATAGCACACGGAAATAGAGAGGAGCTAGTGACGTCGGTATGATTGTCTTCCCGCAGTGTCGAAGAGGCACGCCCGCGTTGTCAGACGGAAAAGCGAGCCAAGCGAGTTCAGTTGGTACAGTGGAGCGGCCACTCAAACGAGGACATTGAAAATGTGGCTGCAGGTGAGGTATCTGCTGCGTGCAGACGAATGCCTCGACGGACTGGAGAGGAGTGCGAGTCGAGTTCTTGGCACGCACGTCGTTGAATTTGCGTTCTCTTGCAGCGGCAGCTAACGGGCAGCCGGGTAGACGATCGATTAGCGGACAAGACCCTGGGCAAACCAGGAAATGATCCTGGCTCGCCTCGCGATCCATGACAGGCTCGCTTTGGAGACCAAGCCAGCCTGCCGCGAGGTAGCAAATCATATCGTGGATGGACGAGGGTACGGCATTCTGTGGCCGGCACTAGTGTTTACGCACGAGCTCCGAGTAGCTGTAAATGAGAAAGTGATAGTCTGATATGCACTCGTCCAATCCTGGCCGCGGGCTTGGCCTCGGAGGGCGGGAAATCCGTCGAGGGCCGTCCAGCAGATTCCAGCTTTTGATTGATCCTGGATAACTGGAAAGTTTTTTGCTCCGTCCACCAGATCGTCTGTATGCATAGATGTATCGGACTTTGGAAGCCGATCTGCAATAAGTGGGCTTGAGCTGTTTTGCTTGTATAGTTAATTATATCCGCAGATGATGTGAGGGGCAACTCACTATAGACATGTGGTAATCAATGCATTTCGGCAAACGGCTTTGGCTGGCATACGTTCACCGCTTAGCCATTTGCATCATGTACGAAGGGACAGCCCAACGAAAGGCCCCGGAGCTTGTCCAGACTCCAGACATCTTACAGATCATAACTGCGGCAGCGGGAAACCCGGTTCAAGGATGGCCAACCTTGTACCTTGAGCCATGCATAACCAGAGGACAATGCTCCAATAGCCCGCCAAGGGCCAGCCACGATCCCCCATCGGCGATCCCACCTGTTTCTCACCATGGCGGCAGGGTATAAATTTCTAGCGTGCATTTTTGGCGATTTCAGCTGCATTTCGAAGCGGAAGGCCCCGACGCCTTCATCAACAAGCAACTGCAAGTTGGGCTGTTTTTGGGTGGTGGTTGTATGTGTCCCCAATAGTTGCATCGTGGGACCCATGGTTGTCGATCTCGAGATCTCCTCCACTTGCTTTCCGCTCCCGCCATCAATCCACCACCCATCTATCCCGTCTAGCTTTTGTCTGCCGTCTCGACGGAGTTGGTCCAATCGCCGTGAGGGACACCGGAATACTGGAATTTAGTCTCAAATCAAAAGGCCCAATGCTCGGGTCGCATGCATATCGGAAAATCAGCCGTGCGCTATGCTGTACACCGATTGGCAATTTGGCCCTATAACGATATGCAGGGTCTGGAGGGACTGAAGGGTCCGAATGCGTTTTCCCGTGCAGATACACGCCTCGACGCAAGTACAGAAACCCTGCCCTGGACTCTGGACAGTCGTTGGTGATGTGACGTCTGCGGACGTCACTGGGCGATGGGTTAGGTGACAATCTGAGATCGACGTCCGAAGAGGAGGGGGAGTAAATATGAGTAATCATTAATTCCGATTACTCGGATTCTTCGCCAGCTTTGACAAATGTCAAGTGTTTTGTGGCTTGAAGAAGAAGATGTAGGTAAAATCTGGCACGGAAGGTGTGTGGTAGGGCAACTTTGGGGGGTGGTCGACGTGGCTTGGGTTGTTCCTTCCGGCTGGATGTTTCCGCCTATCGTACCAGCTGCCAGAAGCCTCAAGAGTTGATGTTACCTATTTTCTTGTCAGTCTGAACTGAAAATCTCCGTGAGACTTCCATGACACCAACTACGGGTTAAAGGGAAGGGCTGAGACATATGCATGGGAGACGAGTTGATTTTGGGGGTATTCCCTCAAGTGGAGGTTGTTTTATCACTCTATGGGATACATTGCTTCCTAGACAGGTACTAGGTGGGTATCTTCACTTTTCTGAGCGCCTTTTCTCTTATGTTTCCCTGATGCCACGAGGCTACAATCCGTACCAAAACCAGCAGAATCGACGTTGCTCACACTCTGGGACGGTCAGTCGAGAGTGAGAAACGACCGATGTGACTACTGTCCAGCCTTCTCAGAACCGTTGCTGCCACAGGTTCCGGCACTGACAGAGATGATGTACTTGTCATCACTGGTGGACTGGGAGCTGCCGCTGACAACCAGTCGGGTGGGGTCCGACTTGTCGGGAGTCTCGCAGTGGTTGACGACCAGGGAGATCTGGGCGCCGAGGGCGCGGCTGCCATAGGTGAGGGCCTTGCTGTCGGTGTTGCAGAACCAGACGACGGCGCCGTCGTTGCAGCCGAGATGGACGCACTCCTGGGGCTGGGCGGTCTGGGGGACGGTGGGCTGGTTGACCAGGGCGGTGATCAACTCCTCGACCAGGGCGACATCGGTCAGCTGGGCGTACGAGCAGGTGACGAGGGGCTTGGAAAGTGATGCTGCGTTAGTCATGCTTGCTGATGGGTGCGGGCAACCTCAATGGGCATGGAGTACTTACATCGTCGCTGAGCTTACGGGGGACCTCGGTGATGCCGACGGAAGGCAAGGCAGAACAAGCCTTCAAAAGACAGTCAGCAAAGAAGAGTGGTACATGGACGGCGACACTAACCTGCATGGCGATGGAGAGGGTGGCAAGAGCCAAAAGACGAGAGTTGACCTGCATCTTGAATGTTGTGTTGTCGATCGTGAACTGGATTGGAGTCTGTAAAGAAGGACCGGATGTTGTCTCGTTGGTGAGTGAGTGGATTGGAAACCTTCGAGAGTTGAATGTTGTTGTCCAAGATTGGAGTGGGAGTGAAGGGATGGACTTGGGAACAAATTTATAGCTTTCCAATAAATTCTGCACCTGCCTGCGTTTGCCTGCACTGAGCTCTTGCCCTCCGTTTGTAAATTTGGATTGTTTTGTCCGGCGCCGATTGTTAACATGAAGTCTGGGCCCGAACATGCGACTCACGCCCAGGCAGGAACGTTCACATTGTTCGGTACATTGTTTGGGGACGACAGCCATTCCAAAGTTAGGTGCATGTAGAGAGGGAAACGGTTCAATGCAGACGAGTTGAAACAGCTAGATTTGAACGCTCTTTGCTGGCTCCCTATTGTCCGTAGTAGTGATTATGACATGTTGTATGATTGTCCACAACTGCAACTGAGAAGCAGGAAGAATATTGTTCACAATGGATATGCTTGGACAGATTATATGCTTGAGAATTTTTTGGCGGAAGACCCATTTGGAGATCATGAAGGCTATTTGAAATCCATCTCTACTTGAGGAATGAAGGCAAGATACTTCAAGTGACTCGCTACATTGCACAGGTCTGGTCGCGTTCAAACATTGAGCATGGAGACAAAAGGTTGGTAAATAGGAACCTAGGACATCGACATTTCAATAAGCTATTCGTCAACTAAGGACTCAGTCTCTCCAAAGACCACTCATCCTTGCCTTCTCCCTTTCTCTCATAGACGAATCTATCGTGCAAGCGGCTCTCTCGTCCCTGCCAGAACTCTATCGATTCGGGGACGATCCTCAGACCACCCCAGAATTCGGGAACCGGAATCTTTTCCTGATCGCGGAACTTATCCTCTGTCTCTGCGACCCAGCCCTCAAGCTCCTTCCGTCCGTCGTCTCCCTCAGTCTCTGCCGGCTTCAGCACCTGGCTCTGGCGACTGGCCCAGGCGCCGATGCGGCTGCCGCGCACCCTGGTGTCGTAGTACTTCTGGCTCTCCTCGGCGCTCAGCCTGCTCGCCCTGCCCTCGACGCGGACCTGGCGCTCGAGGCCCTCCCACCAGAACGTCAGGCTGGCCCAGGGGTTCGTGGCCAGGTCGGCGGCCTTGCGGCTGGTGCCAAAGTTGCTGTACACGACGAACCCCTTGTCGTCGAGCTCCTTGAGGTACACCATGCGCGCGCTCACGCGGCCCGACGGCAGCGACGCCGTCGACAGCGTGCACGTCTCCGGGTGGGCGACGCCCGCCCCCTCGGACTGCGCCGCGCCAAACCAGCTGTGGAACTGGCGGACGGGCGATGAGGGGTCCAGATCTCCGCGTGTCAAATGTCCCTTCTTGAACTGATCTGCCTGGCCATGTGCTGATTGTCCAGCAGGGGCGACTATTGTGGTCGGCTCATGTCAGTGGTGCAATCTGGAAGAGGTTGACACGTTGAGGAGGGGAGTGCGGTACTTACAGATGAGTTTCGATTCCTCCTTTGCGGCGTGGAGGGCCATGTTGGTAGTCGACCTGAAAAATCTGGATATTGTTGCTTGCATTCAATCAGACGTCTTGGTTTTCTCCCGGGATATGGTTGAAGAATGTGAGAAAAATGAGTGGTGTGGTTGTCTTTGGCGGGTTCCATCCGTGTGTAAGTCGATGATCGAAAGTTCATGACGCATCCAGGAAATCGCTGGGATTTGTGGGGCACAGTAAGTGGTGACTAACAACACCTGAGCAAAGGTATTGACTTGGTTTTTACTCTTCCCTTGGGGAATACGAGAATGAAGAGACATATCTGCAACCTCGAGAATTGTCACAACTACTAGCCCTCAGACTAATTCTTAGAATACATCTTTCCCGCGGCTTCTTGGTATTTAGAAAACTGGTATGTCCTGTCAGAAATCGGTCTTGTTTTGCGCCCGCCGCATAGTGTGCAACAATAGCGCCTGGCATTTTAATTGTCTTGAAATGTATAATCAAATCATTCTCGTCGCAATTGCTTTGTATGAGCCCGCACTACTAATATGCCAGCATAGTACTTGGATAGCCGTTGGCCGACTAAAACACAAGAGTATAATGACATTAGCAAGTCAGCGAGAGTAAGTATATACAGCTTTATCCTCGGACACAGATATCCAACTAGGCTTAAAAAACACATAACAGCCTACCCACCTGCTCCAGCAAAACAAATGATTAAAACTTCGTAACGCAAAAAGTAGGAAGAAAAAAGATATGGGGTAAGATGTTGAGATCATGCAAAAAACAGGTCAATCGGGGATTCGAACCCCGGTTACCGGAAGGTAGATCTAATGATCAGAATCCGATGTGATAACCAACTACACTAATCGACCAGCTGTGATTGAGAGCAGAAGCACTAATGGGCTCTAAGAAACTGAAACCGTTGCATCCTCTTTGCGGCTTCGGAGCACGGCGATTAGATAAGTTACGCGCTGCTGAAGATTGCCCCTCCATCATGAAAAAAAGTTGTCGGTCCCACAGTGGGGGACTGGTTTTTATGCCACCCTGCGGGACGCTCAGGCACCACCACGGTGCCTCGCTTGCTGCTGTACTCGTCGCTGTATCGCACCACACTTGCACTTACAACCCGACTTGGATCAAGAGACGACTCTTGTAGATTTGCGGAGCAAGAGCGTATACACTAGTTCTGGAAGCATTTATTTCAACACGACTATCCTCTCCTAGCTACCCTCTGTGAACAACCTCGACGACAGCAAAAATGACCGCCGACGCCCCGGTCACCACCATTGCCAGCCTGCGCGAGTCCCTGTGCTCCGAGGCCACCCCACTTCCTCTGCGATTCCGCGCCCTCTTCTCGCTCAAGCATCTCGCCAGGCACGCCGAAACCCCGGCCGAGTCCCAGGAGGCCATTGATGCCATCGCCGCCGGCTTCGCCTCCCCCTCGGCCCTGCTCAAGCATGAGCTCGCCTACTGCCTGGGCCAGTCCGCCAACCTGGAGGCTGCCAAGCCCCTGCGCGCCGTCTTGTCCAATGTGCAGGAGGACCCCATGTGCCGCCATGAAGCTGCCGAGGCCCTCGGAGCGCTGGGCGACGTGGACAGCCTGGCCCTGTTGAAGCAGTTCAGAGACAGCAAGGACGAAAGCGACGTCATCACGGAGACTTGCGAGCTCGCGATCGATCGCATCGAGTGGGAGAACTCCGAGGAGAGGAAGCAGGAGAAGTTGCGCCAGAGGTTCGTTCATCAGCCCATTTATCATCTTTAAACACTGGTTCCTAGGATCTGCCAATATTCAATTTCTCCGCGTATAATCATAGCTAACGGCATACAGCGACTTTGCCTCGATAGATCCAGCCCCTCCCATGCCCGAGACGGCGCAAACAGTCGACACCCTTGAAAAGACTCTCATGGACACGAAGGCTCCTCTCTTCATGCGATACAGAGCCATGTTTGCTCTCCGCGACCTCGCTTCGCCCCCGGATCTGCCCACTGCCACTCCTGCCGTCCTTGCTCTCGCCAAGGGCTTCGCCGACTCGTCTGCCCTCTTCCGCCACGAGATCGCATTCGTCTTCGGACAACTGTCTCACCCTGCTTCGATACCCTCCCTGACCGAGGCCCTCGCCAACACGGAGGAAGCCAGCATGGTTCGTCACGAGGCGGCCGAGGCTCTGGGTAGCCTGGGAGAGGAAGAGGGTGTCGAAGAGATCCTCAAGCGCTTCCTCCACGACAAGGAGAAGGTCGTGCGCGAGTCTGTCATTGTCGCCCTGGACATGGTCGATTACGAACAGAGTGGCCAGGTGGAGTATGCTCTGATTCCAGAGTCAAATGGAGCCACCGCGGCGGCATAAAATTGGGACGGATATTTGGGCGATGAATTTCAGGCGTTTGAGCGTTTGTATTGATAACAAGGTGCGAAAAAAACATAGAACGCGGCGGTGATTTTGGGCCATGGGTATCTTGTTATTTCGTCGCATATGAGAAAGAGTAAAACTGCTGTTCTTGTCGCGCATAGTTGCTCAGTTGTTGTGACTCCATCTGTAGGAAATTTGGTTAGCAAGTCATGCATCTCATACAGAGTTGACGGAACATACTTGTGACCACACTCGCAGGTGTAAAAGTTCGTTGCACCTTCATCAGCACTGCGCAGTTGCACACTGGTAAACCTGACCTCCTTGCGACCACACTTTTCACATGTCTCTTGGATCAATGCCTCCGTCTGGACCTTGTGTCTCTCGACCGTCTGGGTAGTGGAAAGCTTCTGGCGGAGCAGGGAGGGAAAGTCGGTCGGCTTGCTTGTTGTGACAATGGTCTTGGAGGCCATATCTGCGAAATGGAAATGATTAAAACCAATGAGCCGAAGTTTGCTTAATTACGTGGGCATACCTTGGTTTTCGGCGCCGCAGCACTCGCATTTCAGGATGTTCTTTGCATTGCCTTTGGATGCAGGCAAGAGATTACCGCAATCGGTACAGAAAACCAGCGATCCAATAGTGGTCATATTGTCTGTATATGCGCGCGGGATTCAGGACTGAAATATGCGTATTGGAAAAGAGGTAGTGTATCGAAGTGGAAGGCGGCGCGAAAAGTACTGTTTCTGCGGCTTGTCTCTCGTCAATGGCAGGTAACTTGGCGGAAGATCCAAAAAGTTTTGTACCAGCAATCGCGACTCCAAAATTTCGAGCTTGAACCCACCTCGTTGACCTAGCCGATACCGAATCTATGGTTGTCTTATCGGTATCAATTGGCAGAGTGGCAGAGAGGTACAAAGTACAAAGTCTAGGTAGCGCCATGAGTCTGGTGCACTGACCATAGCTTAAGTCCGGGGCAGTCTCAGGCCATGCCAGGGGTCATTGGGCAGTCGAGTTGCGTTGCGATGCCAATCCATCAATCTGAGCTCCGTCCAATGTCACTCGCTAGCGTAAGGCTATCGTACTGTAACTTCCCGCAGCGTGAATGTTGTGAATCGCAAACCAGCAACATCGACCCTCGTTGGCAGCGAATCAAGAGATCCTTTTCGTTTCTTTCAGTAGACTCAGCCTAGACTATGCAGCTCGATTCACAGTGCTCCGCGGAACCCCAAACCTCCTAGACGCGCCCTTCGCGAACCCGCCGAAATCCCGTCGACGCGCATGGCAAACAACCTCAAAAGCATCGTGTCATTAGCAGGGGGGAGACGAGGGATCCATCACGGCAATGCGATTGATGACTGCAGTGGAATAAGACGCTTGGAATAAAAGGAGGACATGTGAGCTGGAGAGAGATACAACGAACGCGCAAGCATGGCAGACCCAAGGACTCTCGGCCAGAATGGCTTTGCGCCGCAGTATGAGCAGCAGCAGCAGTTCATCGATCCGAGTGCGCTGCAACACATCAACCCGAGTGCGTTGCAACAACCGCAACAAATACAGAGTCATGGTATGGGACAGGCCCAGAATAGCCCGAGGCCGTACACCTTGGACGAAGCGCTGCCTTATACACCTTTCACCACCGTCTTTCCCTTCGAATCTGGTAAGTGCGACTGCCTCCAGCGTGCCTTCCTTCCGGACCTCGCAAGCCCCGAAATTCTATCTGGATTTTCCAAGCCTCTTTGGATTCTTCAATCCGATCTATTGTTCTCCGTGATGATCCCATCTCCTGCGCCACGCCGACTTGTTTTCTGACCACTCTCTACGATTCAACAGATATCATCAATAATCCCACCATTGGTTCGGGTCTCATTGCGCCCTCCATCGTCGACCTCGCTGAGCGCGACGACTACGATGCCCTGAATAAGGAGGCAGAGAATCCCGGCAGCTCAAAACGACTCGAGGGAAGTCTGGAATATGTGCAAAATCTTTTGAAGCCTGAGAAGATTACATTGTTGTAAGTGTTCGGGATTTTCCTCATCCTGCGTTTGCGTCGCATTCGAGGAACAATCAAGTTGCATTGTTGTGTACGAAGATTGTTCGATCATGATGTATTGACCAATTTCCACCTCCAGTCAGTTCAAAACGGCGCCCGCCCTGAACACAACAAGCAACACTTCTCAGCCGAGTCTCGCCCAGGGCCTCTCTCCCCTCGCTCGCATGATCTACGAAAGCACCCACATCGAGTTCCGAGATCCTTCATCAGGTTCACTGAAGGCACAAAAACCGATCTCGAACGGCGCCAGTATGTCGCCAAAGCCTGTCAAGAAGTCGCCCAAGGCCCGCAAGCATGAGCCGGCCAAGGTTGTGAAGCATAACCCGTCATCGGTCAACGCGCACAATGCGGCCAAGAACCGCGCCTCGATCGAGGTACATTTGCCCTCCCGCAAAGACCATGAAGCTGCGGCATCGATGTACAACTCGCCCAAGCCCGGAAATCGTGATCTAGTGGTCCCGACACCAACTCCTACAGTCTCGCAAACGATATCTCCCTCGGACCTCGTGCTGGCTCCCCGAGCTGCACCAGCCCAACCTGCACCGGTCCAACCTGCACCAGTCCCAGTCAAACCAGCCGAGGTGGAACACAAGGACATCAAACCCGAGATTGATGCTTTTGATCAAAAGCCTATCCTGCCGGCTTCTAGAAGCTCATCAGAAGCCGTACCTCGGATTCCTACAGAGAGCAAGCCCGTGATTGGAGTGGCAGAATCGCCCAGTACTCAGGCCCAGAGAATGAGCGGTATTACAATCGAACTACCGCACTCAGCAATCAACAAAGCTGATTATATGGTCGTGAATGACTCTCCTGCTGCCCCAGCCGACTTGTCTACTAAGAAACGCAAGCGTGCTGAGATAGAAAACACCGAGTATCTTCTTGACGGCGGCCTCAACAATAGGGATCGTGCAAATACTCATCTGCGCGAGCTACAAAGGACTCTCCAAGAGATTCGTGACGCTGAGAATGCGGCAATCAGTACAAGAAATACAAACACCTGGATCACACTGACTCCGGACGAAGACGCCACCATGACCATCGCAGCCTACAACAAGGTCATGAAGATGGTCTCGAGGACTCTGGAGCTGCAGTGCTTCAACATGGTGCCATTCGAGGATTTGCATAATATTCAAGCCCTTTGTGATCCTTCGTTGAAGCGTGCCGACACCCTTGAGATCAAGGTCGACCAATCGTGGGGAGAAGTTGAAGTCAACATGTGGCTGCAACTGCTGCCAGATATTGAGGCGGCACTCAAAGCGGCACGCCTGGCCCTGACGATCATGACGGGGGGACGGCCAGAAAAACAGCTATACTCAGAAGGCTTGATCCAGCGAGGGCTCAGTGTCTTTCGATCGGTCTTGGACGGGATCATCGTGCCAATAGCGGAAATGCGTAGCTCGGGCCAAGATGGCTTGTTCAAACTTCTGTCTGCCCAGAAAAAAGCCATCAACGTCATTTTCATGGCTTGCCAGAAGCTTTTTGCCTTGATGACAAACTTGATCTCCAGCATCGACCTCTCGGAGGATGTTGTCAACGGTTTGGAAGTTGCATCTTCTCAGCTCATATTCGTCGATAACGCGCTCTCGGAGAGGGACTCCGTGGTTGGAGTCCAAAAATTCGATGGACTTCGTTTGGTTGCCATGGATATGCTTTCCCAGATCTTCCTGGTCAATCCTTCGCAAAGACGAGGAATCTTGACTGACATCCTCACGTCGCTGGAAAAGCTTCCAAAGGCCAAACAAAGCTCTCGGCAATTCAAGCTCTCTGATGGTGGAAGCATCCAGCCAGTGTCTGCGTTGATCATGCGTCTAGTGCAGGCGAGCGCCGGCAAGGTCGAGGATCGCGGATCGGCCAGTGGGCAGATCATGCAGTCCTTGGAAGACCGTGATGGCGAACAAAAGCCGGTGGCCAACGGCCGAGGCAAGCCGTCATATACCATCAGAACAGAGGATCATGCTGCCATCCAGCACCATGAGGCAATGCAGGAGCTTGGTGGCCTTGTGAATCCGCTATTTGACACAGCGCGGTTCAACAGTTCGTTTGTGATCAACTTCCTGGTCAAGCGAGCCGAAAAGTCCACCAAGACCGGCGACACACCTTATCGAAACCTCTTGGACAATTTCATCGAAGATTTCAACCTCTGTCTCGACTCGCCGGACTGGCCTGCCGCCGAACTCCTTCTCCGCACTTCAATGTCCATGATGCTTGAGCTCATGAAGGGCGAGAAGACGTCCGCTCCCGCCAAGAACATGGCTCTAGAGCTGCTTGGTAACATGGCTGCAGCCATCTCCAGATTGCGTTCTCATGTCCGAAAGATTGCCAGCGGTTTCGAAGGCAGCGACGCCGACGATCTTGGTCGCTGGCTTGCCGACCTGGCGTCAATGGTATTGGATCGCAAATTCTATCCCGAAAAATTGACCAGCTGGCTCGGCCCTTACCGAGTCGTTCTTGAATTCCTTGAGGACCGTGTCAAGGAAGATCCGCATTTGAGGAGTGCCGTTTCTTACCTAGCGACAGACTGGGCCGTGGGCCTTTGCAATGTCTACGGGGAGGAGCATCACGAGGATTCCGACGATCGGGACGCTGAGTACGGTCGATCGGCATTCCGATTGCGCAACATTGTTCATGATCGCATGTGGCTTTCGAATGAGTACAGCTTCAAGGCTGTTGTTGCCAATCATGCCCGACTTTCACATTCCTTGATTCTGCTGCGATCGCCGTTCTGCGACTCCTTCAAGGGAATTCTTAACATTCTCCTGCACTCAATGACCACGGATGCCGCAACGGTCCGAAGCAGGAGTTTGAAAAGTATCAACTCCGTACTGGAGACCGATCCCTCGATCCTCGATGGTGATAGCACCGTCATCGATATGATCCTTCAATGCTCGCATGATCCATCTCCACAAGTGCGCGATTCCGCCCTTAGTCTTGTCGGCAAATGCATCGGTATGCGCCCATCCCTGGAAGAGAGAATGACGCCAACAGTCATTGAACGTTTCCTGGACTCTGGTGTTGGTGTCCGAAAGAGGGCAATGAAACTTGCCAGAGACATTTATCTTGGCAACCAGAGCAAGCAAGTGCGAAGCGATGTATCGAATGGGCTCTTGGTTCGTTGTCAAGACCCAGATGAAGGCGTTCGTGAACTTGCACGGCAGATGGTTGAAGAGATTTGGATTTCTCCATTCTACAAGGCGGACGACTCGATGGCCTACAAGCAGTCCTTGACAGACCACATTGCCTTGATCGTTCAGACAGTTGCCCAAAACAACTCGGCTACGATTCTGGAGAAGGTCTTTGAAACCATCCTGTCACCACAATACAGACTGGCAGATGCCAACAACAAGGTCTGCGTCAGGCTCGTAGCAAACCTGTTCGACTTGATCCACAATCCCGACTCGGAGGACCCGTCGACCCCTTCAGGCAAGGATGCTCTCCAAGTCCTGATGATCTTTGCCAAAGCAGACCCGAAATTGTTCACGTTTGAGCAGATTCGAATGTTGCAACCCCGTATCTCCAATGTGGGGACAAGCGATGATTTAGCAAGTTCGAGGGCCGTGGTGGTCATTTACCGCCGTGTCCTGCCTCAAGTCACCACTGTTCACTCCCAGTTTTTGGGAGAGATACGGAGGGATCTGATGCCTGTAGTCTCCAAGGTGCGAAGAGCCCTTCTTGACGACGTCATTGCTTGCCTCTGGATCATAAGCGGTCTTTTGGGCACTTCCGAACACTTGGCTCGCCTCGGGTCTTCCAGTTTGTTTGGAATCCAGAAACTCAGGGCCATGGCGACGAAAGCACCCCTGGATGAGCAAAAGACTCGACAGTTTGATCGATACTCTCTGATCGTCGGCATGATCGGAAAGCACTGCGTACTCGATAGCTACGAACAAATATTCAAGGAAAAATTTCCAAAGTGGTCTGGTGGGCCGGTATCCAAACTCATGGTCGACACTATTTCTCCTCTAGCAAGTCCTTCACATCCTGCAGAGGTTCGCAAGTCGGCCCTCGATGCGATGGGTCTAGTCTGCCAGTCCAACCCGAGAAATTTCGTTTCCGTCAACGTATACACCACGTTCCAACAAGCCTTTGACGAGCAAGATCCATCTCTGGAGACAATGATCCTTCGCTCGATCAAGGAGTTCTTGTTCACCGAAGAACGACGTTCCGAGCAAGCCTCTGCTGCTGCTAAGGAAGGCAAGGAGGCTTCGAAGAAGGACTTGAAGGTCATGGGATCTACCAGCTTTGATGACGTTGCGAGCGCCACGACAGTTCGATTCCTCAAAGACATCACTCGTATCACTTTGGCCTCAAAAGACGAACACGCATTCTTGGCACTAGAGGTCTTGGCCAGTATCAATCGGCAGGGCTTGGTCCATCCCAAGGAGACCGGCACTACATTTATTACCCTCGAAACCTGCCCTACCCACCAGATCTCAGAGCTGGCGTATCACGAGCATCGTTCACTTCACGAGAAACACGAAACTGTTGTGGAGCGAGAATATGCCAAGGCCGTCCAGTCGGCTTTTCACTACCAACGCGACGTGATCAAGGACTCTCGTGGTGCTACAACTGACCCTTTCACATCGAAGCTTCATCTCCTTCTTGACGTACTGAAGATCAGCAAAGGCAAGAATCGAAAGCGTTTCTTTGAAAAGCTAGTCAGCCAGATTGAGTTTGAGCCGTCATCCATGGAAGCCAGCCAGACGATGCCAGAGCATGTTGAGTTCTCTCGTTTCCTTATCGAGAACATTGCATTCTTCGACTTCGTCGCAACAGACGAGCTGCAAGCACTGGTAACTAGCATGGAAAAGATGGTGACCAACATTGGAACTGGTCTTGCCCAGTCCATTGAATCAGACATCTTCCAGGTACGAGTCGACGCCATCCTGGCTGCGCAACCTGCAGCGCAAGGCGATGCAGCACCGGCGCCTCCACCTGAGCCCCCAGTCGATGTGGATCGCCTTCGTCAGCTCACATCCAGTTCCATGATACTCCTCGCTCTTTGGGAGGCGCGAACTTATCTTCGTCGGCTCTACAGCTTAAAGGCAGCTCGTGAGACGAAAGTCAAGGCTGGAGCCAAGGATCCCAACAAGACGCCGGTCAAAGCCCAGGGTGTGACTGGGGACAAGTTCTGGGAAAACATGGAGTATGTCATGTCAGGCCTGGAGTCCGAGGTGCGGATGAAGGAAACATGCCGATCTTTCGTCGAGCTCCTCAATGTCGACCACGAGGTGAAGGTTGCTGAAGAGGACGACGAAATGGACGGGGATATGGACCCTCAGACTCCAGAAGCCGAGGACGACGAAGAGGGAGACTCGTTCAACGGTGAGACACGCGGCCGCAAGAGGAAAGCATCGGGTACGCCCGGGGGCAAAAAGAAGCGGCCTCGTTCCAGCTCGAAACCACGCGGCCGCGGACGTCCGAGGAAGAACCCGTTACCGGAAGCCGGCGGCGGTGCTGAAGTGGACGCCGATTTCGACGAATTCTGATGTCCGCAACATGTCCTCTCAACATGTCTCATGGGCATCTCTGGCTTGCCAAGCATCCAGAGATATCACGGAATCGCAGCGGGTCACATTAACCATTAACTACGAGTGAAGTGGCCGCTTTTCGAGAACGAAAGGGGTACGGCGTTTGAAGAATCGGAGGGTTGGGAAGGGATGCCACCTGGGCTGAGAATGACTGGGTTTGCTATTTACGATGATACCTCTTGCTTTGACCAAAGTCTCGGTCTGCTCTATGGCCCAGACTGATTGTTGGCTCACGATAGCGTGGCAGCCGACTACCAAGTGAATAGAGCCAAAACATCCAACGAGACACTCCTATTTTGAAAGACAAGTTGTGATGTGACTTCTCGTGATACGAAAACGGAATTGTTCAACAGAAATCTCGATGCTCGTGTGATTGTGGTCTGCAAGTTGTGTGGAGGCAGCGGAAGTGGAAGTGAAAGTGATAGAGCGGACAAGGCAGAGTAGTGTTGCTTGTGGATTGATGTGTGCTATGCTTGGACTCCCCACTCGGTGCCACGCTGCCCATACGACAAATCGAATGATGCTGAACAATGTGTGACGGCAAGATGCTCATTATTCTTTCGCCGTGAGTTTCCCTGTAGGCATCAGCCCTCCCGACAAGTTCCGGCCAACCATGTCGCGTCACTTCCGGAGATTTTCGTGATCGAGCTTACCTTGGATCAACCAATAGCTGAGCTCATATTTCCTGCAGGCTTCTGTCTGGACCCTGGCCTTTGCCTTTTCCCCGCTGTGAGCTACCCCAGGGCCACGTCCCGTTGGTCGCGTGTTGCTTTTCCTGGACAGGCTTAGGCTTTGGACCGGGGCTGCTACATGCAGCATTAGGCCAAACTGTAGATATGGACGCCGCACAGATATGGAGAAGAAGGGGGGCAACAAAGTTGGGAGATCAACAGAAAACCGCCCTGAGGGGACCTGAAAGGTGACTAAATCATGTCCTTGTATGACATAAAGCGCGTGAGCTATTGGCGTGTGTGCCTCGGACGGCTGGAGCCCAGGTACGGATACGCATCATCTAATGATGACCTTGTTTTCCATCTGTCCGCGAGGAGGAAGTGTATAATAAAGCGTTCATCTCTCTCCTATCTACACTACATTGATGGATTGAGCCTTTCTCAATCTGAACCTCTATCTTGCTTGATCAGCTCACGCGGGTACCATTGTGCCACCAAAGCCCAAGCTACAATTAGTCTAGAGTGCCACTCAACTCTGGAAAGCCGAGGGTATCACGGGAACGAAAGGAACCCATTCCTTTTTCACCGCTTTTTAAGCCCAATCCAATTGCACGAGAAATCCTGACAGCGAGAAGCCATTCTGTTCAAGTCTTCTTATCTTCTTTTTCTCCCTGAAGTTAGGAAGAACTGAAAGAAAGAAATCGAGGTCGTCGGCTCGGTCTTCTCCGCCCACTTGTCCGACCCGCTACAGATCGAGTGAGCGAGCGAGCACGACTCTTCGCAGAGCTGAACCTCTTGCACCAGTTCCATCACACACCAAGATCACAAATAGTAGAAGAATGGATCCCATCAGACCAAACGTCGGCGGAAGCGGCGGCCGTCCTCTGCGTCCCGTATCATCGTAAGTTATCCGCCATTCCGTCACGCCTCGGAGGTGCACTTGAACGTCCAGCGGCCAGTCCGCCGTCCCCTCCCCCAAGACTTATCCATGTACATGGAACTGCAAGTCAATTTAAGCCGGACCGAAAGCTGACAATACATACTCCAAAGGCGCCGCCCCGGCCTGGCCATCCTGACCGCCGCCGTCGGCGGCATCGGCGTCGTCTTCTACGCCAAGAACAGCTCCATGCGCCGCAACGAGATGGCACAGAAGCGGGAGCAGGGCTACTACGTCAGTGTCGACCGGAGCGGCGGCGGCGTCTAGGAACGCCATCTTCAAAGAGAGAAGATTACAGAGAGGATACCCGGGGAGAAATTCTGGCACCGCCAGCGAAAAGGGTGCGCTTGCCGATAACTGCGGATCAGGACGGCGTCAAATGGGCCGACGGGGGGAAAGAAAGATTGCAATACCACGACTAGAGCAGACAATTGCCGGCTTTCACTTTACACGTTATGTAAGAGCTATCGGATAACATACAGATTGACAAGACGGACATTTTGGCAGCGGTTCCTCGCCAGGTTAGATTAGAAGAAGATACGAGCAGGGATGGCACAAGATATTGGGGATTTCAAGGATTCAAGAGAGCACCGACTGTACAGAAAAATCACGGATATCATCGTGGCGAACATGCCAGCGCTATTTCCCTTCCACGGAAATACTACTTCATTTTACTGCATTCGGATCTCTGTATTGCCACTCATGGCAAACGGCTACGCACTTGTGGTGAAACAATGGTGTACAAGCAATGCTGAGATTATATCGTTCAAACGCTCGATTGCGTTTCGCTTCGGCTCTATTAATACACAAATACGTTTCCGCGTATAGCTTCATCTCGTGAAGCGTAAACAAGATGACAATTCTCGAATCCAGAAACGCCGGCCAATGGTATATCGCGATGCTGGGAATGCAGAGATGAGGAGCAACTGAGGCCTGTCCAAGCCCCAAACCCTCCTCTGAAAGCTGTAACCCTCAGCTCATATGCAGTCTGATGATGAAAAATGTCGAGAGTATATCTACTCAACGCAAAAATCAAAACGAGCTTCCCCTTCTGCGAATTCTTCTCGTCTCCTGTTCGTCGTCACTACTTGACTCGGCTTGGTAGTTTGCTTTTCCCTTGCCCTTCTCCATCCTCACTTTTGTGCTCCTCCTGCTGGAAGTAGGTCGCTCCTCTCTGCCGTTGACTTGCAGGTTTTGCTGCCCTTTGAACCGCTTGTAAGCCGTGCCTGGTCGTCTCCGATCTCTGTTGGCGACCTCGACTGCAATGGTCCCTGTTGCACTACTCCCACCTTTAGAGCTCTTATCATCCGCCGAGTTTTGCGCAGTGGGGACCGCGGAGCGCATCACTTCTACGACATTGTCGAATCTCTCTTCCAATGCCTTCATCTTGGCCAACATGAGACGAGTCAGTCGGTCCGAATGCTCCTGGTCCTGGTTCTTTCGGGTGGCACCCTTAAGCTGGCCCGTGGCCCAGGCCATCTGAGTCTGGAATGACGCTGGTATGCCACTGAACACTTCGACGTTGCTCGTGTCCAGACCGAGGTCCGAGTTGATTTCGATGTCGTCATTGAGAGGACGACGACTTCTGGACGGGGCACTAACCAATGGCGGGCGCTCAGTGTTTGTCCTGGAAGGGATCGGACGTGGCCGTATAGCTGGCTGTACGTAGACTGCGCGGCGTGGAGAGCGTGGTCCGCTAGAGACGGGAGTAGCTGCCACCGCTGTGGTTTGACGACTGCTTCTTGGGCGGGACGAAGGTGCTGGAGTTCGCTCTGATTCCGAGCCCGATGCAGCAGCATTTGCCAAGGCGTTCCTGACTTCCTGAGGCGCATACAGGATCGTGTTGGTTGACATGGTGCGGCTATGCAAACCCTGCCGGCGAGGAGGACGAGGCGAAGCGATTGCTGCTGGCACGGAAGACCGAGTCGAGGTAAATGAAGCGGGAGCTAAGACCCCGAACCGCGTCGCCACGGGTGTCGTAAAGTAGTCTTCCTCTTCCTCTTCGAATCGGGACTTGGTAGCCCGCTGATCCTCGGTCGCGACTTCATCCTCATCATCATTCGTTACAAGCTCGTCGTCACCATCGGCATCGGTTTGATCCTTGTCCTCGGGCTGTTGTCCTGGGGAGAATCCCCGGTACGTTCCGAATGGACCGCCTGACGGGAACCCAGTGTTCGAAATGAGGTCTGCAGGGTCACTCGCAGCCGATCGCACATCAGATACGGTCCTGAATCTCCGAGTGAAGCGACTTCCTCCACTGCGTCGACTATCCATAGTTGGCCAATGTGACAAAGGCGGGCCCTGGTTATCATCATTCTGATCCATCCAGTTCCTGATAGCAGTCTGCGATTTTCTCCTCTCCTGCCTTCGCTGCTGCCGGAAAGTGCTGGCATCCGGGACGCGCCAAAAGACTTCGGCCAGAGCTTGGTCCTTCTGCTGGCCAGCGACGGATCCTTCGAATACTCCAATGTTGGGACTGAACAAGGCTGTCCTGGAAGCAGGATCGGCGAAGGAGATCGCCCTTGAGCGATGGCGTCCATGATTTTCAACCAAATCCGTTGGTTCGTAAATGTCCGAAGTCAGGAAGTATTTCTCGTAGCAGAAGATTCCGAGTAGCAGAGGCCAGTGGGTCAGTTTGATCGCGGTCCTGTTCATCCGAACAAAGTCGCGTATCGGCATGACGTACCCCAACGGCATCAAGAGCCAAGCAATAATATTGCCAGGGGCCACGTAGCTGAACAGAGCATCGTTCTTGACCATGGATATGGTATTGATGGCAAACAGGAACTGATGCTCCTGTTGGGCATTGGAAGCGATTGCTGTAAATGAGTTGGTCAAGACCGTGATGAGTATTGTTCTAGAAACGGTCAGTAAAGTCACCAGTAGGGCCACCGTGAAAGACGTACACAACAACAAAGTGACAAATGATTAGGAATGTGACCAGAAGACACCTGCCGAGGATATTGTACTCGGGCCAACTAAAAAAACATTTATTAGTCAATCAGCCAGTGATTCGAGGCTCAATATACTTACACATCCCAAGCAGCAGGCGTGAATCCCTAAAAGTTATCATGTCAGCGTCGATACTTCAAACTTTATCTGTTTGTTGGTGTAGACAGAATAAATCTTTGGGAATGTAGAGCTCACCATCAGAATCTGGAAGATCTTATAAGCCACCTCGCCGGCATCATTGTTGTTTCTCGACAGGGTGAAAAACACAAAGAATCCGGAACAGCTGATGAGGATCAAGATGAACACGGCCGCCAGATCAACAGCCATCAGTCGGAAGGCAATCAAAAGCTGCGAGAAGTACTGGTAATGATCGAGGACACTGAAGATGCGGGGCAAGAGCAAGATTGCATTTGCAGCCAGTACATCATACGCCATATCATTCCAGCTCTGTGCTTCTACCAGAAACACGCCATAGATCCTCATACAGTAGAAGATCACCAGGAGCATCAAGATACCAATATCAAAGATATTCCAAAAGCTCATGATGTAGAGAGAAAACCCCTGCTCATTGAAGCCGACCACCTCGTCAAGCATGAAGCCAGCGCTCCAAAACCAGAAGACCAACTCTAGCGAGGTGATCCGATTGGAGCGTTCCACGAGAACCGCTAGAAACAGGCATATCAGTATGAAGAGCGAGCAAGTCGAGAAGAACTGCCGATATCGTGGCACTCTCAACCTGGACAGCTTCATGGGCGAGGCATTGTGCGGGTTGTAGAGGGCTACAGTACGCCTAATGGGCACTTCGTAGATCGGTAACTGTTCTGTACGGACTGGGGCGTCGTTCTCTTTCAGGCTGGGCGCTTGGAATCTGAGAAGGGGCGTTCTCGCGTCCGCGGGCGGTCTGCTCGTCGGTGATCTGACTCCATTCTCGGCAGGCGATTTTGGTGTTGGCGGCTTCCGATGCAACTGGTCGGCCGAAGAATAGAAGCTGATCGATCCATTCCAAATTGCCTCAAGTTGCTGCACCACAAGGGGGTGCGATAGGAAGTGCTTGGCCGAGGCACGAATAGCAACCTCCAGAGTTGACGTTCTGGCGGCGGCTTGTCTAGCTGCACCCCGAATACCACTCTCCGGGGCACCCTGTAAGGGGTAAAAGTCGTAGGAGAGCGCATCGATCAATTCCCTCGTGTTGTATTCCTTCAAGAGTTTCAGAGCAAGGAGCTCGCAAACCTTGGCCCGTGTGCTGCTCGTTCCTGCGTTGGCTGGATAGAGTTCGCTCTCGGTCTTGAAGCCTAAACAGTTTGCCATCAAGGCATACAGTGTTGCTCGATTCATGTGGGCATTTCTGATCTGCTGTTGCATTGGCTTGACTAGAAACTGGGAGACCTGAGGGGATTTGAGCTGTTCCCACGAAAGACTGGTTTCGGTTCGCGTCTGGATAACGATTCGAATGGAATGGACGAGGCCGTAAATCGGTAGGGAGTCTACATAGGCATGTCGTTAGCTATAGCCATTCTTTTCCCACACGCCAACCCTAAATGTCTCAGACTCACCTAGATAGCTTGCAGAGAACAAGGGAATCATGGCATTGCCCGAATTTCTTCGTCCTTCGCCATCGTGCATCCCAACTCCGTCATATCTCTGGCGTTGGAAGCGAGGGAGCTCCTCGGCGACATCCTCCTCATCCTCGTTGGATTCTTCATCTTCTTCGTCCTCGGCCTCCGTAAAATCGGCCGTGGCATGCCGGGGCTCGAGATACTCGCGGCGGGTGGCAGGGCCTGGAGAAGGCGTGTTTGGGTTGGAGTGAAACATGGACGAGTCGACGCGTCGTCTCTTATCTGGAGCTGGCTTCTTGCTGGAGCGCAGCAGCGTCGACAACATCTCCCGCGCTTGAGTCGGCATGGCGAACTCAGTCCCGGGCGCCAGGGACAATGCGAGGGTTATAAGCGCATTAGGGTTTCGCAGGAACTGTCAGCTTGACTCGTCACGGCTCAATGGGTTGCGACAAGACGCACCGCGCAGTGCGGAAACTAGAGAAACCAAATTACAGCTGGGTTGCTTGGGGGAGGCGCTAGCAAGAAGAATAAGGGTGACGATCTCGGGTGGGTGCTGCAACGCTAAAAAAGAGCACTGGCCTTGAGGGGCCACGGACCGCTAAAGACCTTCACCAAAACAAGGATTTGGAGCTGCTATGGTGGGTCGATGGAGGCAACCCGTTGTGGTCAATCTATTCAATTTGACGTGCTTTATGCGCTGAAAAGCAGCCGGCATGCAGTGACTCGCCCGCAATGTTGCCGCTTGTAATACTGCTCATCAGTGGTCTCTGGTCGTGAACAGGTGGTGGTGAGAGGTGCATGTCACAAGGTCATATGATGCTTGAATGACTAGGTTTGCCGTTAAAACATTACGCCTCCTCGTACCTGTAATAGCAGTGAGTACGTACGAACCAGGCGGGAGAAACAATGGATCGAGGTGTAGTAACACGACCACAAACAAAGCAAGCCGGTCGGTCCATTCACTAGGCATCCAGGATCAATGGGGAAATAAATCACCTCTCTCTCTCAGCCTCATGGGCAAGAAAATTCATCTAGATCGCATCTTGACATGTTCGCACTACTTGCCAAGTCTGAATGCTAGTGGTCCACTTGCATCGATTATAGCAAAAGCCTGCTCTGGCATACATGGGGTGTTAGTAAAAACATTCCAGGGAATCCATTTCTACTGGTTCCCTTCTCGATCATCATCCGATCAGCTTCCAGAAAGTGTCTGAAAGTGCCTCTGCCCACGTAACATTGCCTCGGTACGCCCATCAAGTTAATATAATACCAAGCAAGCCGCTTCGTCTAATTCCTAGCAATGACCCACCTTCATGATTCATGGTGGTAGTTCTTTGGCTGCACAGAAGACTCGATCGCGTCCGTCGCGAGTTGAGCACAACGGCGGCCCGGCGCCTGAGAGATAAGAGCCTTTTTTCCTCACCTGGTGGTGTGCAATCCTGGTTCCCTAGTCTGTCACACCGCCTGCTGGGCTCCTCACCGGCTCGATGTTTTTTTTCCTCTTTCAGATGCGATCTCTTTGCTTTCCGGTAGTGGATGGCAAGGAGATTCCGGGCTACGCAGTGCTGTCGAATCACGACGTCCGGCCGCTGCACCTCCCATATGCAAGCAACTTCCCAAGACCCCTGTATCCCCCGTGGATGGCTAAGGAAAGCCACTGTCTCTGATTGGCAACCCCGTACGCCCCGGAGCCTTTTCTCAGAGACGGTGCATCGTGAACTTGGAAGAAACCCCACGACTCCGAACGGGATAGAATCCACAGTTTGGCCACCCTTTGCAGTTTCCAGAAGAGTTTCATCATGGCTGGGCGACGGCCTCCATGCTGCAACATGTCATGACGACACAGATTGCAGCACCGTTCGTGTAATCCCGATCATCGTAGGACCGGTGGCTCTTGTTTGGTTTGTTTGGTTTGTGTGTTTGGTTTGTGCTCTCAAGACATTGCAACGCCTATTGTCCAGTGGACACGACATGGCGCTTTTGGATACCCCGCTGCCACTCATAAGATGCCGTGCCATACTCCTACTGTCGCTTGCCATCATATGCAAATGCCTACCTATATTCGTTGGAGATTAGTCGGGTCCCCGGTCGGAACAGCCATGTCTTTGATGCCACCTTGTAAGTCGTGAAATCAAAGCTCCTACACGGTGCTTTCAAGCTGACAATACCGCGATCTTGTTGCTAGGCCTCTGACACACCGCCAACCACACCGAAGGAGTGCAGAGTATTGAATATTGTCAGCATCATATAGTGACTACATTCTCCAGCCGTCCCCCCAAAAGTGCTTATCTAAGGTTCGGCATGCCTCATGTGGCCATCGACCCTCCCTTTCGGAAATGTCAGAAGGTCTTGTCAGGTCATATGACTGGGCTTCATGCTCTAGCGTCGTGGTGATGCACCCCACGCGTCGGGATTGCGCACATATCCAGGTAGCGTCGCAATGGCATGCCTCCGGTGAAATCGTATTTATTTATACTATGATCCAGGCGAGTCCACGACTGGGAATAGCACTGGATTTTGTGGACAGCATCGTATCGTCACTTGTCAGCTTCTCAGATCGATCTACAAGCCAACCCTCATTCGTCACACCCAACTGCCAACCCTTATTTCCTGTCTAGACAATTTAAGCATAGCTGACAGGCGAGGCAGTTCTCGATCATCCTGATAGATGTCGGAGATAATATGAGCTGTGCACAATTGATATCGACAAGTCCTGCCGAGGAAGATCGGCAGGAAGATTCAAGTCCGCCAAATACGAAATATATGATGTCGGTGCCTTACAAGATTTCTTCTTCTCGGTAGCTGAAAGTTTCGCCAAGAGATGTAGACAACCATCGGCGTATATTCTATTATTGTCATCTATTATGCACCTGTACCTTTTGTTTGAGTCGTTCTCGTATCCCCGGCAGCATTCTTTTGAAGATGGAAATATATATGCACGCCTCAATTGAAAGATGAGAGTTAAAAAAAAATTGTCCTTCTTCTGTGTCGCGTTGTAAGACAAGCCACTGGATCTTTGCTCTTCTCAACGTTGCAAGATCAGACAAAAGCGATAGGCGTCAGTCATCAGCTGGACCCGGGCTGAAAACAAAACGATGCCACGAAAAAGTATGTATGGCCATCGGAACTTTGAATCTGAGATGAAGCTGACGGGCCTTGACAGGGACTCAGCAATACCGTAACCCTCACCACCAAAAACAGTATTGATCAGACCAAAAATTGGGAAACGCAAACAATAACCCAAGCTTCTAGTAAATTTTTCTTCTCTCTTAAAAGATAGCGTCGCCAGCAAGTCCCTGCTTTCACCCGAGCTACTGCACTCTGTAGCCATCAATTAGAGTCAACCCAGTGCTACGGGATACTGCAGTCCGAATCCGCACCCAGCCACTTTCGAAAAGAGCCAGCGAATTTTCCAAAGATCAGCCTCAACATTCCGCACCAAAATCGACGATCATTGTGTTGAGTTCATATTGTCTTGGCAAAGATTGACACTCATTATGAGATGGTAACTCCGTTCGGCCGGTTCAAACCAGTCATCACTCACTGAGGACGGAAATATTTGCCAAATAGCGCCCTTCGTGATGTGTAATAGCAACCTCGCCAGGTGCGGTGGATGGCCTTTATGCTTATCGATAAGACATCTCTACTATGGGAGGACGTCATTCTGCCCCGCGTTTCCCACATAAAATGTTGTCTGTCAGTGGTCTGGGGCAGGCCCTGCTGGTCAATTGAGTTGTCGTGTGCTGTATCCATCTCTTTTGCCTTCTTTCCAGCATCGATTGCAGATCTCCAGACCAGAGTGTCTAGTAGCCAGCGGTGCGATGACCGGCCAATAATTGACAAGTCCAGCCAGAGCGAAGAAAAAAAAATTGGTTAACACGTGCATCCGGCCAGGGAGATGATCTATTGAGAGATATCTGACTGGTAGGGCTTTCGCGGTCCTGAGCATGGTTGGCCAATGGGGCTAGCGAGTAATGCGCCAACATGCCGACCCTTACCTTTCTCGTCCAGGCTTGGGGTTAAGCAGCAGTCTCATTGGCCAAAGCTGTCGTAGATCGAGAAGATTTCTGGTTGGCTCGCCCCGCCCTTAGTGCTGTTGCGGGGACCGAAGCAGGAGAGGAAAAAAAAAAGTTTCACGACTTTGAAACCTCGACTGCGCCGAAAGCTCACCGAAGTTTTCTCTTCTTTCTTCTTTCTTTTCCAAACTTTTGGAATTCAATTCCTACCCACAAGAACCGCTCATCAGCTCAGCGGCGGAATGAGAACTTGAAGCCCCTGAAGAATCGCGGCAAGACGAGTGCTCAATTCCAAAGGGCGACTGAGCTGCAATCTTTTCTCCCCCCATTCCTCCCCGTCGGGGCCCTCTGTTCTCTGCCGAGAGTAACCGCAGGGTGAACCGTGTGTGTTTGAACCCATCCATCTTCGATCAAAATCCCTAGATACCCCTGATCATGGAGGTTGTTCACCACAGGCCCGCCACCGCGCGGGTTGAGACGAGCGACGACGGCCTCGTCTGCCTCGAGCTCGAAGATGGCTCAACCTATCAGGGTTACAGCTTCGGTGCTCAGAAGTCCGTTGCTGGAGAGCTCGTTTTCCAGACCGGTATGGTGGGATACCCTGAGTCCGTCACAGACCCCTCCTACCGTGGCCAGCTCCTGGTCATCACCTTCCCCCTCGTTGGCAACTATGGTGTGCCTAGCCGGGAAGCCGTCGACAAGCTCCTCGAGGACCTCCCCGAGTACTTCGAGTCCAACCAGATCCACATCGCCGGTCTCGTGGTTGCCTCATACGCCGGAGAGACCTACTCGCACCACCTTGCCACCTCGTCCCTGGGCGCGTGGCTCAAGGAGCAGGACGTTCCCGCCATCTACGGAGTCGACACAAGAGCCCTGACGAAGCGGATACGAGTCGAGGGAAGCATGCTTGGACGCCTGCTGCTGCAGAAGCCCAAGAGTGCTCCCAACGGAGTCAACGGCGCTACAAACTCTTCTCAACAGCTCACTCTGAGTGACTTTGAGACCATCGATTGGGTCAACCCCAACGAGAAAAACCTGGTTGCTGAGGGTAAGTCACAGCGCCTCTCAGGCGATCGAACATCAGCTTACCATTGATTAGTCTCCACCAAGGCCCCCAGGCTCTACAAGCCCAACCCGGAGATTGCCCTGAAGCACCCCTCGGGTCGCACCCTGCGCGTACTCTGCCTCGATGTTGGTATGAAGTACAACCAGCTCAGGTGCTTCCTGAAGCGAGGTGTCGAGGTCATGGTCTGCCCCTGGGACTATGATTTCTCTACCGAGGCTGGCAAGGCCTACGATGGTCTGTTCATCTCCAACGGACCCGGTGACCCTGCAGTCATGCAGGACACCGTCAAGCACATCGCTGCCACCATGGAGAAGAACCAGACCCCCGTGTTCGGTATCTGTCTGGGTCACCAGCTTCTCGCCAGAGCAGCCGGAGCCGATACCTTGAAGCTCAAGTTTGGTAACCGCGGCCACAACATTCCTTGCACCAGCATGGTCACTGGAAAGTGCCACATCACTTCTCAGAACCACGGATACGCCGTCGACGCCAAGACGCTGCCTACTGGCTGGCAGGAGCTCTTCGTCAACACCAACGATGGCAGCAACGAGGGTATCATGCACGACAGCAAGCCCTACTTCAGTGTGCAGTTCCACCCCGAGAGCACACCTGGTCCCCGGGACACTGAGTTCCTGTTCGATGTCTTCATCCAGACCATCGTCGACTGTACCAAGGACTCGAAGCTTTTGAACGCTCCCGTCAAGTTCCCTGGTGGCACCGTTGAGGAGAACAACGCGGCTCACCCCATTGTCCACGTCAAGAAGATCTTGGTCCTTGGCAGTGGAGGTCTGAGCATTGGTCAGGCTGGAGAGTTCGATTACTCCGGTAGTCAAGCTATCAAGGCTCTGAAGGAGGAAGGTATCTACACCGTCCTCATCAACCCCAACATTGCCACTATCCAGACTTCCAAGGGTCTGGCCGACAAGGTCTACTTCCTCCCCGTGACTGCCGACTTTGTCCGCAAGGTCATCCAGTACGAGCATCCCGATGCCATCTATGTCACCTTCGGTGGTCAGACCGCCCTGCAGGTCGGTATTCAGCTCAAGGACGAGTTTGAGGGACTCGGTGTCAAGGTTCTCGGAACCCCCATTGACACCATCATTACCACCGAGGACCGAGAGCTTTTTGCCCGCAGCATGGAGTCTATCGGAGAGAAGTGTGCCAAGTCCGCTTCTGCCTGCAACATTGACGAGGCCATGCACGTCGTCAAGGACATTGGCTTCCCCGTCATTGTGCGTGCCGCGTACGCACTTGGTGGTCTTGGCAGTGGTTTCGCCTACAACGAGGCCGAACTGCTTGATCTTTGCAACAAGGCATTTGCTGCCAGTCCTCAGGTCCTCATCGAGCGCAGTATGAAGGGCTGGAAGGAGATTGAGTACGAAGTCGTGCGTGATGCTCAGGACAACTGTATCACGGTCTGTAACATGGAGAACTTCGATCCCCTTGGTATCCACACCGGTGACTCCATTGTCGTCGCTCCCTCGCAGACTCTGTCTGACGAGGACTACAACATGCTCCGCACGACTGCCGTCAACGTCATTCGTCACCTCGGTGTTGTTGGAGAGTGTAACATTCAGTACGCTCTGAACCCTGACTCCAAAGAGTACTGTATCATCGAGGTCAACGCCAGATTGTCCAGATCTTCTGCTCTGGCCTCCAAGGCTACTGGTTACCCTCTTGCCTTCATTGCCGCCAAGCTCGGTCTCAACATTCCTCTTAAGGACATCAAGAACTCGGTCACCAAGAGCACCTGCGCATGCTTCGAGCCCTCGCTTGATTATGTCGTGGTCAAGATGCCCCGCTGGGATCTGAAGAAGTTCACTCGCGTGTCCACCCAGCTCGGCTCTTCCATGAAAAGTGTGGGTGAGGTCATGAGTATTGGCCGAAGCTTCGAGGAGGCCATCCAGAAGGCCATCCGCTCGGTCAACTACAGCAACCTTGGCTTCAGCGAGACCAAGGCACTCATGTCAATTGACGATGAGTTGCAGACTCCCTCTGATCAACGTCTTTTTGCCATTGCCAATGCCATGGCTCAGGGATACTCTGTTGAGAAGATCTGGGAACTGACCAAGATCGACAAGTGGTTCTTGCACAGGCTTAAGGGCCTCAACGACTTTGCCTCATCCTTGACCCAGTTCAAGGTGGAGGATGCTGCCCACCGCCCCGATGTCCTGCTCAGAGCTAAGCAGCTGGGTTTCAGTGATCAGCAGATCGCCAAGTACATGTCTTCCACAGAGCTCGAAATCCGCGAGCTGAGATTGGAAGCCGGTATCACGCCATTCGTGAAGCAGATCGATACTGTCGCAGCCGAATTTCCTGCCTTTACCAACTACCTTTACATGACCTACAATGCATCTGAGCATGACCTCGACTTCAGTGACCATGGTGTCATGGTTCTCGGCTCCGGTGTTTACCGTATCGGTTCCTCGGTAGAGTTCGATTGGTGCTCTGTTAGAGCTATCCGTACCCTACGTGAAACAGGATTCAAGACTGTCATGGTGAACTACAACCCCGAGACCGTCAGGTAAGAAATGACATTTTTTCTAGTCCTTTCGTTACGGAAAATTTCTCCGGAAGATCTTCCTATCTGATTCTTCGGATGATTTTCTTTTTGATATTTCGACCGAAGAATTTCTGCTTAAGCTCTTACTAATATCTCTATAGTACCGATTATGATGAAGCAGACCGCCTGTACTTTGAGAACATCTCACTCGAGACTATTCTCGATATCTACCAGGTTGAGGGCTCCACTGGTGTTCTGGGTGCCATGGGTGGACAAGTACCCAACAACATCGCTCTGCCGCTTCACCACGCTGGTGTGAAGGTGCTGGGAACATCGCCAGAGATGATCGACAACGCCGAGAACCGATTCAAGTTCTCGCGTACCCTCGACAGAATCGATGTTGATCAGCCAGCCTGGAAGGTCCTTACAAGCTTTGACGATGCCAAGTCGTTCTGCGACAAGGTCACTTACCCGGTGTTGGTTCGCCCTTCCTACGTTCTTTCCGGAGCGGCTATGAACACTGTGTACTCGGAGGCCGACTTGGCATCTTTCCTTGACCAGGCCGTCGAGGTCTCTCCAGCTCACCCCGTTGTCATCACCAAGTACATTGAGAACGCCAAGGAGATCGAGATGGACGCTGTTGCCAAGGATGGTAAGGTCATCGGCCACTTCATCTCAGAGCACGTCGAAAATGCCGGTGTCCATTCTGGTGATGCCACTCTGATCCTGCCCCCTCAGGACCTTGAGGCCACCACCATTGCGCGCATTGAGGATGCGACCAGGAAGATCGGTGCTGCTCTTAACGTCACTGGTCCTTTCAACATTCAGTTCATTGCCAAGGACAACGACATCAAGGTTATCGAGTGTAACGTCCGAGCCTCTCGATCGTTCCCATTCGTCTCCAAGGTTTCCGGCGTGGACTTAGTGTCTCTGGCAGTACGGGCTATCACAGACCAGCCATACACGGCTTACCCTCCCGAGACCATCGCACCCAACTGTGTTGGTGTCAAGGTTCCACAATTCAGTTTCTCTCGACTCTCAGGAGCCGACCCCGTGTTGGGTGTTGAGATGGCCTCGACTGGAGAAGTTGCTTGCTTCGGTGCTGACAAGTACGAGGCTTACTTGAAGGCATTGATCTCCACGGGTTTTAAGATTCCCAAGGCCAACGTTCTTCTGTCCATTGGTTCCTACGCGGACAAGAAGGAGATGTTGCCTTCTGTTGCGAAGCTGCAAAAGCTGGGCTACAAGCTGTTCTCCACTGCAGGAACTGCTGACTTCTTGCAGGAGAATGGTATCCCTGTGCAATACCTCGAGGTGCTTGGCAAGGATGAGGATGACCAGAGAACTGAGTACTCTCTCACTCAGCATCTTGCCAACAACAAGATTGATCTCTACATCAACCTTCCATCAAACAACAAGTACAGACGTCCTGCCAACTACATGAGCAAGGGTTACCAGACCAGACGTATGGCTGTCGACTACCAGATTCCTCTGGTCACCAACGTCAAGAACGCCAAGATTCTCATTGAGGCCATTGCCAGGCAGTTTGATCTTGAAGTCCAGAACCGCGACTACCAGACAAGCCACAAGACTGTTGTTCTGCCTGGTCTGATCAACATTGCTGCCTTCGTCCCTGGAATCATCTCTCAGGGTAGCCAGGACTTGCAGACTGTCACCAAGGCTTCTGTGGCCGCTGGCTTCACCATGGTCCGTTTGATGCCCCTCGGAGTTGAGGGCTCCATCACGGACGCCAAGAGTCTCAAGCTGGCTCAGCAGAACAGCAAGTCAGGTGGTTTCTGTGACTACAACTTCTCTGTTTCGGCCACCTCGGATAACGCCGACCAGATCAGCCACGTCACTAGCGAGGTTGGATCCTTGTTCGTGCCCTTCAACCATCTCTCGGACAACATCAACAAGGTTGCCGCAGTCATGGCTCACTTCGACTCATGGCCGACTCACAAGCCCATCTTGACCGATGCCAAGACGACGGACCTTGCCTCGATCCTGCTCCTCGCCAGCCTGCACAGCAGACGCATTCACATCAGTAGTGTCACCACCAAGGAGGACATTAGATTGATCGCTCTCAGCAAGGCCAAGGGTCTCAACGTCACTTGCGATGTCTCCATCTACTCGCTGTACCTGTCGCAGCAAGACTACCCTGCGTGCAAGGCCCTGCCCACTGTTGCCGACCAGAAGGCTCTCTGGGACCACCTGAGCACCATTGACGTCTTCTCGATTGGAAGTCTGCCTTACCAGGTCGCTCAAAGCGAAAATGTCAAGGCAGACCCTCTCATCGGTATTTCCGATGCTCTGCCGTTGCTCCTGACTTCCGTCACGGAGGGCAAACTGACCATTGACGACATCAAGGCTCGCTTGTATGACAACCCGAAGGAGATCTTCGAGCTCCACGAGCAAGTTTCCACATCCGTTGAGGTCGAGATTGATCGTCCCTACACCGTCGGTACTGGATCTGGATGGACTCCTTTCGCCGGCAAGACTATGCGTGGTGCTGTCCAGCGCGTCACATTCAATGGCAAGACAGTCTGCCTCGACGGCGATGTCCTCCCCCTCCAGCCCTTGGGACAAGACATGTCATCGCACGGCAGCATGCCGGCGCCCATGTCGCCCCCTATCAAGCCTACCACGCAGCCTCTCGGACTCGGTTTCGACAGCCCCCGGGGTAGAAGGTCATCTGTTCTCGCACAGAGACCCTTCCAGCCTCGTGGCCTGGATGGTGTCTTGGATGGTGAGCAAAGGCTGCACTCGTCTGGAGGAGAAGACTTTGGACTTTCTCCGGCGCTGCAGCCCTCTACGGATATTCTGAAGAACTTGCTGAGACAGCCGAACGCTTTCAAGAACTCCCACGTTCTGTCCGTCAAGCAGTACACGCGTGCCGATCTCCACCTGCTCTTCACAGTCGCACAGGAGATGCGCGTCGGTGTCCAGAGAGAGGGCGTCCTCAGCACCTTGAAGGGTCGTGTGTTGATGACCATGTTCTATGAGCCATCTACCCGCACTTCTGCATCCTTTGACGCAGCTATGCAGCGTCTTGGTGGTCGCACCATTGCCATCACGACGTCGCACTCTTCCGTCAAGAAGGGAGAGACTCTTCAAGACACTCTCAGGACCCTTGAGTGCTACGGTGACGCTGTCGTCCTCCGCCACCCCGAGGAATCGTCTGTCGACGTTGCCAAGAAGTTTGCTCACGTGCCTGTCATCAACGGCGGCAACGGCAGCAAGGAGCACCCCACTCAGGCCTTCCTTGACCTCTTCACCATCCGTGAGGAGCTTGGTACCGTGCAAGGCCTGACCATCACCTTTGTCGGTGATCTACTGTACGGTCGTACAGTCCACTCCCTGGTGTACCTGCTCCGCCACTACCAGGCTAGAGTGCAGCTCGTCTCGCCGAAGGCGCTCAAGCTGCCTGCCAAGGTCCGCGAGCAACTCGTCGCCTCTGGTCAGCTCCTCTGCGAGTCCGAGACTCTGACACCGGAGATCTTAGCCAAGAGCGATGTTCTGTACTGCACCAGGGTTCAGAAGGAGAGATTCCCCAGCGTGGAGGAGTACGAGGCTGTCAAGGACTCGTACCGCATTGACAACGCCACTCTCAAGCACGCCAAGAGCACCACGGCCGTGCTACACCCCCTCCCCAGGAATGAGGAGATTGCGGAGGAGGTTGACTTTGACTCGAGAGCTGCGTACTTCAGACAGGTGAGTCCCTACGCCGCCATACCGGCACCCCTACGTGAATGACAATTGCTGACTTGTTCTACAGATGAGATATGGTCTCTACTGCCGCATGGCACTGCTGGCTCTGGTCATGTCCCACTAGACTTGACCCGGGCGAGTATTGTCTGGCATTGTATATACTACAACCAACTTTGTGCATTTTTTAGACGAACGGGGCGTTTTTACCGAAAAGTTTTTAGATAGCTACCTACACTATCTACGTGTGTTTGTTTTGGGATTTTCTCAAGGTAGAAAAGGCAAACCGCATCCTTAGACACTGCAATGGCTCAAGCCACTCATGAGTGAAATGATATAAGACATAATGACGCATTATATGGCGTTATACGTACGTTCGGGTATGCGTACGTTTGGGTTGGGTATATCGTGCGTTGGATACGTACGTTTGGGTTTGGGTATATAGCATATAGGTGTATGTGGTGCGTATGGCGTACATTGTGTATATAGTTGTGTATTATTTTTGACCGTTCATTCATCTGTCTGTTCATCCGTGCGTTCAGTTCGTTTGCGTGTTGTGTATCGTGCGTTGCTTTCTTTGAGCCCCGCTAAAGATTCTGAGTTGGGCTAAAACCAAATGAGGGGCAAATAGATGGGCATGATCCTCCAAAGAACGTAAGATGATTGAACTGATGATGAGATAGTGGCACAGCAACTGATATTTTGGTAATTCTGGCGTTTTGAGTGATGAGATAATTATATTACCAGAAAGATCATTTCATTTTGTCGTCGAAAGTGACGTCACTGTTGCATTTGTTATACGACTTCTGATCGCGAATACCGTTCGTCTAAAACGTGGGTCAAGTGTTGAATCATCACCACAACTCATCGCCTCTACGCTCATCAAGCCAACGAATCGAGTCTTTCAATACCATTCAACAACATCTCACGCGGTAACTTTGACGTCTCAATTCCACGGATATACAGAAACACACACATGTTCCGCCGATCACCTGCTTCGCTACTACAGAGCAGGACCACATCACGTATTACACAGCTTGGTACACACATCGGCAGTACACGCAACAACCGACACACCATGTCCTCGTCTGCTGGATCTAGCCCGGCTGCCCCGTGGCGCAGTCTCTTCCTGGAACACATCGAGGCCATGAGATCGCCAGAATTCACCCTGTCTACGATCCGCAAAGTGCCGAGCTCATCGCCGCAGGCCCGGCTGGGCATCCAGGGCGGCGACGGTTTCGCCCACATCCCCCGGGCGCGCACCTGCATCTTCCGCGGCATGTGGGCGGGCCTGCCGGTCAACTCCAAGAACGACGCCCCGCTCAACCCGGAGCTGTACGACAGCGAGCTGCTGACCTTTACCACGGACGTCCGCATGGACAAGATGCCCGAGCTTTGGGACGGCGTTGAGGCATCGCCCAGCGCCGAAGACGGCAAGACGGGCGGCACCGGTGACGGTAGCAGCAAACTGGACAGAACCGGCGGCGGCGGACCCGTCGAGGCCGTCTTCTGGGCCGAGGACGCCATGGTGCAGTGGCGCGTCCGCGGCCGGGCGTACGTCCTAGGCCCCGACGTGGATGAGGACGGCGGCTCGGCGACGAGGAAGCTGCTCCAGGACCGGATGCGCAAGAGGGACTCGCAGCACGCGACGGGCCAGGAGGGCGACTGGAGCTGGGGCCGCGAGGTGACGGCGCACTTTGGCAACCTGAGCCCCGGCATGAGGGGCACGTTCCGGAACCCGCCGCCGGGCCGGCCGGTCAACCTGCCGGTGGGCGACGGCCTTGGGCTCGGGCAGAAGGTCACGGGGCTGGACGACGAGGTCGCGCGGCGCCACTTCCGGGTTGTGGTCATCGTGCCCGACGAGGTCGACCGCTGCGACCTGAGCGACCCGGCCCGCGGCCGCAGGTGGTTCTACAGGTTCGTGGGCGCCGGGGTAGAGCCCGAGTTTCCGGGCGGTCACCTCGAGGATGGGTGGGAGAAGGTCGAGACGTGGCCTTGAGCTCCTTGAGTTGGACTCGTGTAAATACTAAATGGCCACAGCATATCAAGCTATTCTATATTTGTGAGTTGCGTTACTGAGATACGAAATGTCACTCATCCTATTTCCTATTTCGATTGATCTATACGAACGAAGAGAAGCCAGTTAGTCACCTTGTGGGCAAAGAGGATAATATATTCGAGTGATTCACTCTAGCGTAGCACTTCGACTAGTTTCTGGTGGCAACGGCATGTTGCAAGTATGCTTTGTGAGATATACACGCTCTCTATTTATAGTCACACTGGTGGGGGCTGTGTTCATACATTACTCCTATTCTCGCGCCACTCGAGCGTAGGTACGTCTACCAAAGCTCTTACAACAAAAGTCCTTATCACTTACTGCTCATTCTTTCATGTAGCTGCGCGGTTATTATTCTCTCACGTTGTACAATATCCTGTCCTAGGAGATATCGGTTGCGCATGGCCTCTGGTTCGTTCGAGTCCCCTCCACTCGACCAGGAAAAGAGCCAGTTTCGGCTTCTCCAAATCCTGCCACAACCGTGTTCGACCTGGCATTACTCTCTATCGACATTCAATATTGCAGAATGCCCACCCTACGTGACCCTCTCATACGTCTGGGGAGACGATGAGCCTTCTCACAGCATCATTCTCAACGGGCAGCCATTTTTGATACGAAACAATCTGAGCGATGCGCTGCCACGATTGGCGCGGCTTGGGCGCTCCAAGAGTTCCACGTTCAGGCGAGAAGAGAAACACTTCTGGATAGACGCCATCTGCATCGACCAGGAGGACATCAGAGAGCGCGGCCACCAGGTGGAGAGGATGGCTGAGATATACACCAAATCCGCCCTCACATTCGCCTGGCTGGGCCAACCAATCGAGGACATCACATCAGACACAGTCCCTCCTTTGGCTGCTGCTTCCATGGGCGGGCATCTTTTCTATTTGTTCAAGTTCGCCGTCTATCCATACTTTCAGAGGATGTGGATCGTACAAGAGATTCTGCTCTCTCGCTGTGTCTGGGTCGCGTGCGGCGATAATATCTACGACCTGGACAAAATAGTACTGGGTGCCGACTTTGACCTACCACCCAAACGCATGTATACAACAATTCCTGGGAGAACGGAGTACCCGTATCTCTCCCTGTATCACCTCCTGCATCAGCGCCGGTCGAGGGCCAGCTTCCTGCGAGATTCCACGCACAAGCTCGAGCCCTTCCTGCCGTCGGTGGACTCTCTCATCCTCCTCTGCCACGACAAGCAGTGCCGCGACCCGCGGGACCGCGTATTCGCCCTGCGCGGGTTCTTCTCGCGCGAGGCCCTCGCGGCGTCACCGTATCCGGTGGACTACAACGTGGCGCTGGCGGATCTCTTCCGGCAGACGGTCGCGTTCTTCGCGCTGGACCGGTTGGAACTCGATACTCGCCAGGTCGGAGGTCCGCCGCGTACGTCTATCGCTACCTATCTGGCGAGTGCTCTCGAGTGCGAAGAATTGCTGCCAGAGGATCAACTCGATGTGTTTCGGTTCATACAGGATACAAAGCCACGGCGGGTCTGTGGGACGGGAAGCCGGGAATATTAGAAGTGGTTATGGCTCGAGCCCAGCGGTCGGAGACAAGAATCAACCTATTGGTAACTGTCGTATATTCTTCTTGTTTTCTTCTCTGTGGCTTGTGGCATGGACCTCGGATCGAATGATAACGGTGTACAATATCCAAGCTACTGGTCACTAGACACTTGCAACCGGTAATGTGATATCAACCCTTCGCAGTCAAAGATATCGATATCCCATCATGTATGGCGATATAGTACCAATTAAGCCTCGCTTAAATGAGATCATCGAGTTCATCGTCATGATTGCCTTTGACTGGGACACATGATATCCAGAAAGGATTCTTGAAATCTCATAACAAATGTCCAAGAAGAATGATCAACCGAATTCCTATTCGAGACATCGGAACGAAAGACGCCAAGTCCTGTGCCAGATGCATCAGAATCACGACTAGGATTGTTGACAAGTCAATTCTCCAAGGAGCGGCAGCAGGTGCGGAAGGTGTACGTGATAACCTAAATAATGTCTCGCATTTCCTCCCGCCTTGCGGACTGCCAAATGACAGCCACAAGGTAGCTTTCTTGTATATCTGTCAGTGTCGGCGTGTGGCTTATTGCGGAATCATGGGGGGCACCATTGGAGGTGTGTATGTCTTGCGTATGTGCCACAAGAGACATATCATCCCAACTACAGAGTACAGCTACGCCTCAGGATATGCAAATAAGAAAAGGGCCGTTCCGCAGGGTAAGCAGTTTTCCAACTGCCGCATCACAGCAAATTGTGCTATCATCAATCGCATACCTACTCAATAAGGAAGGGGGGGTGGTTGGTGGGTTGGTTCTGGGGAGGTTGATCATTCAGCTCGGGACCGAAGAAGAAGAAAGAAAATCCCACACCAGAAAAAGATATGCACGGGCGTTCGTCACTATGGCTGCTTTGTTTTGCTATGCGCTGCGGGCGGCAAAGTGCGTGCGTACACTGGCAATCACAGAATCCACACACATGCCTAGAAATGTAGCGCCGCGTCCATTCATACGTACATCGATCAAACGGTTCGTTCGGGGACCTAGAATTTCCACGTGCGTAGTCTCGGGGACCTGGGCAGGGGTGGGCCTTGTCTTTTTCTGATTCAAGTTCAACAGGGCCTCTTTTGTGCGCCAGCGCCCCGTTCATGAATTTCCGTCAAGTCCGCTGCAAATCACCAAAAGGTTATATCAAGACTACAGAGTATCATTGTAATGATAGACTACATATCTGCCATCTCCCTCCATGCGCCGAGGGGACCGAGCAAATGACAGCTCTGGCCGGGACTTTAAACAGACACACTCGGATGCAGGTTCGCTTGTTTTGTCCTCGAGGGGGACAGAGTCCGGACGAATCAAGGGCATGGGTAAGCGCTGCTTTGCTACTTCTTGTTGCTCTGTAATAATATGAATCGAACTCCAACATTGAGCTACAGAAAGCTCCGCAGGCACATCGTAGTTGTTACCGTAGTTGGAAAGGACAAGAGACGAAGAAGGAGAAGAAAAGCCGCGTCGAGCACTGCTAAAGAATGCTAGCTGGCTAGTAGCCACATACCCGTACACGATAGTACATAGCGCAAGTCAACGGGCTTCGGTAGCAGTTCCGAGACGATCGCGAGTTCCAGCCGCTAGCGCAAGCGGGAGCCGTCTGCCGTTCTAGGAGATATCATGTAAAAAAGAATGAGCGGCGTTGTTTGGTTATGGCTTGATTTGATCATTACTAGTGTATAGCGGTCCGGCCCAGTTCATTTTTTTTTCTCTTTGACGTGCCCTGGTGCTAGTGGCACAGACCGCACATACAAGACGATAATTCCGCTCCAAGAAGTAACAGTATGGCAGGCTGTCAGTCAGCGGGCTGAATGATGTTATTGAAAGTTGCTTGCATTGAGTTGCCGTTCCTTCGTTATGCGCATCACCGCATGGTATATCATTCAGGGCCCGGAGCTTGAACCGTTACACAATCGTACCCTGGCCAGTCAGAGCGCTTCCAAAGGTGACACAAGAAATCATTTCAGAGATCGGACGGGTTGGTTGTGACGACTGACGGTTGAGAGGGGGGGTTGCGGGCGCCTGTCTTTTTTTCTCTTCCAGAACCCGCAGCCGGCCACTTTACCGAAATTGGCTGTCGACGATCGTGGGCACGTTATGGCAGGAAAGTCAATGTGGAAATCTTACTGTATACTCGTCACAACCGCGAGAAGACCTAAATTGGACGCTCCATCACTCCTTACGCGAACTAGGCCATCCAAGTTGCAATGGTCGGGGAGCGTTTGGCAACTTGGCCTAGGTATTTGGCACTGTTTGCGGGCGTACTTTGCCTGAAGCAGATTGTCTCTGGGTCAAGTGCCGGCGTGTGGAGTTTGGCAGCGGATGAGTGGCATTCGGAGCTCGCTGGGCTGTTGGCTGTCGAGCGCGAGAGCCACGGACATATATGTCAGTGGATCGACACTAATGTCGATCCGGCAAGCTTCTCGAAGTCATGGTTCTCAATCTCCCTCGCTCCAGGCTCCTCCCCATTTATTTAGATGCCTGTCGTTGAATTGCCAAGGGCAGCGGCCAAGTGGGAAGGGAATGTTCATGTGCGTTGCTTGAGCGCGGTGTATCGAGTATGGAGTACAGACAAGCGGCCTTGTCGGCAATTCCAATCGGCCCCAGCCCTAAAGGACTGCTATTCCAGAAGCCCCCAGGGCAAAGCAGGGCAGAAAGAAAGAATATGTATGGCGCACCGGGACCGAGCCGCCCCAGAAGCAAAAAGCAAAGCTCCGGTCGTGCCGCCGCAGGGCCAGTGGCCTCGCAACCATAGACTCTTTGGGGATGAGCATTCGTCTCGTCTCCAGTGGTTATTTGCTTTATTTCGAATCTACTGCCCCCATAACGGCCCGAGCCCACTAGCCTCGCAACGTCTTCTTAAACCTTACAAAGAAAACGGGTACGTTGTTGTACCGCGATTTAACAAATAAAGAATTTTCAAGTCTCATGGCTTCTTGTTGCCTTCTTGGGTTGCAACGTTCAGCAGGCCGTTCGGCCGTAGCATGGATAATTCCGTCAACCGGGCAGCAACCGCCGAGACAGACAGGTTCTACCATCTGGATTCGGAGCAACTGACTGGCACAAATGAACGAAACAAACTTGCAACTCCACGTAGGTAGATAACCTGGGCAGCTTTTGCTGGTGTGGTACATTCGTAATGGAATGCTGCACAAGCACGGAACTTTCAACTGGATTCGCTGCCGCTGCTGGGGCTAAGTATTTTCTCCTCGCCGTGGCCGAAAGAGACAGCGGATCGGCCCTGACCAGAGGGCAGATTGGTTGGTGGCCGGGGGAAAAAGAGCTGTGGGTGATCCGCAATCCGAGCAACCGTTACAGTGCATGGGGGTTGTTCATGTCCTTCACTCCGTATGTTTTGGGGGATGGGGAATTGGGGATATATGCTTGGCTGGGGATGGGGGTCAGAAACGTTATGGCAGCGAGCGAGGTTGCTTGCTTCCGATAGAGATGGGAGCCGAGACAGCAACGTGTGTTTTTGTTCCCCTCTGCCATTGACGCGGCATCATCGTCATGATCAAGTTCTCATCCATCGTCATGCCCATCCAACAATTGATGCCTGCTCATATTGAATGTTACTTGCATGGGCGCAGGTAGATACGTACCAGAATAAGAATGACCGATCGAATGAACGAATGATTTTCCTAGCAAGTAGTAATTGTCAAGGGAGACAGCAAGAGAAAAAGAGTTGCATAGATTATGGAGCATTGGATCGAACCAAAAGAAAAGACAAGGGATAGAGCAAAAAGGTCCTCGCAGCTCAGATTCCCTGCATGTTGCAGTCCCACACTGCTCGGTTTGCCCAGGGTTCATGGGGGAGGTATCACGATGTATGTAGGTAGCCAGGCCAGAGGTGTGGAGGTACGTTAAAATGCGAGATGGGCACCTGGGCGAAACGATGAACCGACTCCACAGTACAAGCCTTGGCCCTGTCGTCGCTGGAGGCCCTCGCCCTAATAAGCGAAACGCACGACGGGCAAGCGGGAGCCAAGGAGCACTGAAGGGTTGGTGCCAACGGGATCGCGTGCTGTCCTTTACCAGACTGGCAAGGCTCCCTATGTTGTATGTGTGTATGAATGTCGGTAGGCAAAAAATAGCAAGTGACCGGGGGCATGGAGTGAGGAGAAGGGCAAGCCATTTCCCAGGGCTGGATTGGATTGGATTGGATTGGCAGGCTGCTTGGCGGGTAGTGTAGATGATGTGGCTTTTCTCTCTTGCTGTCTCTTGTTTTCACCGTTATTTTATGCGGTCAATTCTGTCAATTCTACTGGTCCTCTCTTGCTCTCCATATGCGAAGCTAACAAATTCTCCTATGGTCCAGGTTAGTACTGTACGTATGTACTTCCTTCTATACAACCCAATGCCATCATCTTCATACGTACATAGCTCACATGAACCAATTGCCAGCAGGTTGGCAGGGGAAGGCGGCCGAGACGTTACACCGATAGGATTTCTAGTCCGGGCGCGGCATTGGCTGCAAGAATTGCATTGGCAGATCATGTCCGTAGTGACGATCCAACAAGGTAACAAAACATGTAGTGGTGTGTGTGTGGCAACATGGAATGTCGTCGTGAACCCCCAAACACCCCCGACCCCTAGCAAGCCTGTCGGTAATGTAGCGACGAAATGCGGAACAAAAAACGTTGAACCGCAGCAATCGAGCAGAAAGCACGCCCTGTCCACATTTATTTTGGACTTGCCTGCCTACAGTACCCATATGTACGCATATTGCAGCAGTATAGCATTGCAGTGGTATTTTTGAATTACTGATCAGAACACGTAGACATGGATGAGCCCCTCATGCAATCAATCGTGTTGATGGGCACAGAGAAGGGCGTGTCGCGCAAATAGTACTACTGTCCACTCATCATCATCATCATCAATCTTGTTATCCCAAAGTACGGTACATGATGAATATGCCAATTGACATGGTGTATGCATACACAAGTCATTGCTGGCCTGGTGACGACAAAGGGCAATTGCTATCGTGTCTCAGCAGTGCAGTCAGTATGCGAACTGCTGTTGATCATTTAATCAATCTCACATATCAAGTCACCGACTGTGCAATTGGTTTGGCAGATGCTGCATATTCACCATACACGGGCCACAGTCCACACAGCAAGAAAGGAATTGCGCATGTACTTCATGCTTTGGACGCTCGCGTGGCCGAACGAGGCAAAACGCATTGTGAGAGAGCTCTTAAGCTCTTGCAAGGTTTCAACCAACTCGCACCCAAGCTAAAAAAACCCCTTCGGCTGCTAAAAAACACCCCAGCCGAGACTGACCTAAGTACCACCAGCACACAAACACAAGATCATATACCTGAAGACCCTGATCCTATGCCTTAACACCTAATCATAATTCGAACCCTACCGAACCCTAGCAAATCCTAACACCCTAACCGCTTACACGCATCTTTTAAACGACAATTCTAAGTGTTTTGGTTGCGATGCAGTGTGTTAAGTGCATTTTGGATGCGATGTATCTTTTGGCATGGCTTGAGTTAGAATTGGCTGTGGCTCGTCTGTGGCTTGGCTGTGGCTAGTGCAGTGCACAGACACTTTTTGTATGGGAAAGTCAGGTCGGACTCGGCTGGGGTGTTTTTTAGCAGCCGAAGGGGGGCTTTTTAGCTTGGGTGCCAACTCGGCCGCGGTCTTGCTTTGCTTCCCGCACTTGCAGCAGGCAGGGCCCTGGTCACATATAGTGAGTGTGTGGACACCGACGAGGCTGGAAGTTTCTTTTGGTTTGAACCACGTCTGCAGGCTGCCGTTATCTAGCTCAAGGTGGCCATGATAATAGCACCGGAGAATATAATCACCACTGAGCGCGAGCTGGGCGAAAACCCAGGTGTCAGACGCAGATCTCCAGGAGCAATCAAACAATAGGACGCCAGATCAGGTCACGGGGATGCAACAGGCAGGTCACGATGAGGGGGATTATCTGCCATCTAAACATGTAGGTTAGTACCTTGCTTTGGCAACTCATGGCAACTCTCCCAGGCAGCACCCATGATGCAGAACTCATAACCAGGACATGTACGGTACCTGTGCGGGATCGCATTCGGTGACGGTTCGAGGGCCGGGCAGGACAGGCCACTGAAACCAACACGATATGGAATGGACAGCATCATAACGATTGATGCGTCTAAGATGTACGAATAGTTAGACCAATCTCCTTCCCCACAATCCACCGCTCTCTCCCGCAGGAACTCTCTAGGTACCTAAACTCCTTCCTGCCCTACCCGGTAGTGGATTGTGCACTAATAACCCGTGCGCTATCTATCTGTATACTACCTACCTACTACATACTACATTCTCTACTATACCACATACTATTTACGTGCTTCCAATTCGCGACATGTACATACATGAGCTCTGAGATATGCTGCTCGACAAAAAAAAGGATAAAAGGTACGTTTCGCTAAACCGAACTGTATAGGGCAAAACGTCTTGATTTGTTGATTTCTCGGCAATACCGAATAAACCACGCACATGCACACACCTTCTTCGACGTCGCTCGGCCAGTCAGTGACCTACCACTACACCGTACGTACATATTGACAACACCACGCAGCCATTCGATTTCCCCATCCCCCCTTGGTTGAGGGAGACAGACCACGACCCCTTGCAATCCAAGTATGCAATTCCCTCTCATTCATGGGCAATCGGAAGACGAGAGGGTACTTTTCGACAGCAGTCCACTCGAGCCCTGCCGCATGCTACCCCACAGGGACCGACCTGCACTCCGCTGGGCTCAAGGGGTTCCCAAGAAGTCATCATATACACACATGCCAATGTCGCTCTCACTTACAGACCGCAACAACAAAACGATAGGAAATATCTAAATGCGGTAATAGCAAGTGTATTCTAAGTTTGCATGAACCTGGGTATGAAGGGCATTGTTTGTTTCACCTTTCGAGGCCCCAGATATATACACAAAAGAAAGAAGGCAGAAGAAGAAAGCAAGATGCGTCCTTCCAAGGGTTTTAGCAGTAAGAGCATGCGTCTCCGTCTTCAGCACCTGTCGCGGTGAAATGGTGGATCGTAGATACACCAGATCCGAGTGCAGATCATCGGGACGACAGCCGACAAGCTGTTCCTTTGGCCTGCTCGTCTGTTGCGGTAAGCATCAAAATCTACAAAGAGTGCTACGTACATGCAGACAAGCGACGATGTGACGAATACGTTGCTGATAACCGGCTTGCTGTCATGGCTCGACCGGTTTCCATGTTGCTTCCTGTTCCTATCTATCCCTTTCAGCAGCCGACAGGAGCTCGCACAACTGGCCGATCCGGTCGTGCCAGACCAGATACTAGATGCATGTGGGAGTGCGTGGAACGAGATATGGGCCAATCTCATGAATCACAGCAATCATCTATCTATCCGCATATCTGAATTGATTGCAACGGGGTCGGAGAAAGACGCGATCGCGCATCGTCGAGGATATTCCCCATCCCCATTATGGAACGTTCAACGAAGGGCAGGGAACTAACCTAGTCGAACGGCCTCCTCACGTCTCTAGAGTCTAGACTCTTGGGGGGCAGAACGTTTCTTAGTTTGCCGATCGAGAAACTCAATCTTTAGCACGCGGCAGTAGTGTAGCAGAAACGGGAAAAGCAAAAAGCAAAAGAAAAACAAGAGGGAAAATGGCAATGGTTCGTTCGCGGCCCGTTCTTGTGTCAGCTGCAGTATACTCACTCTGTCGACGTGACTGAACTCTTGACTCCTGAGCATGCCACTCGAATTGTTTTCTCGGTTGTTTCTACCAAGCTACATGCTGTTGATGCATTGTAATGATTTACCTTTCAAGTCCCTTGGTCAGCTAGGAATGAGTCTGTTCAGGTACCTTGACGATATTACAGTAAAGCATGTATATACTTTTGCATGTCACTGCTCAGGTATGTGCGCCTGGCAAAGCACTGGACTGACAGACTGACCTACCTAAATGTACCTAAGCCGGGGGGGGGACCAGAGCGGGAGCCAGGGCACCCATCCATCCATCCATCCCACGGCGACCAAGTACCCGAAGTACATGCTGAGAGCAGCCCGCTTTTTGCAAGAGAGGAGACATTTTAAGCACCCTGGTCGCCTGGCCGGGGAATTTGGCGCTACTGCAGGCTACTCGAAAAAGCCACCGTTGGTCTCCACACGGAAAGACGGGGGCTTGATTGACGGCTCAGACGGACCAAGCAGCCAAGAGACGAAAGACGAGGGTCCAGTCTGGTCCCCGTCCGTCCACTTGACTACCACCAGGTACTAATTGTTTTAGTGGCAGCTCGTAGTGGCAGCAGGTAGTTATTATCATTACATTTACTACTACTACTACTGCTTCCACCCGGCGCACTCCTCTACCTAAACTCCGCCTGGCCTCGCTTTTATCTCTCTGCCCGCTTATTCTGTCTGTCTGACTGCTTAGTATTCTTTTATTCTTACCGTTTTCCCGTCTGAACTTCCTGATTCATTTCCTGCCCGCCCCCCTCGAAACCTACACATGTACAACAACATACATTCTTGGGCCACATCCTGCATCCAACTGCTCGCTCTCAACCGTTGCCCACCGAGCCGAGTGAGATAGAAGAAGAAGACGGACATTGCGAAAAGAGGCATCGCCATGAACATCTAGCCACTGAAACCCTCCGACGACGCTCGGTACCCCGTCTCTCCTCGTACCACACCCACCCCGTGGTGAACCCTTACGAAACAGTAAAACGCAGCCCACCCCACCACCAACCCGGCTTCGCTTTCCGAGCGGCCAACCAATTTCTCCATCGACTTGTCCGGCAGCAGCAGTGTTGTACCATATTGTCGTTGTTGTCATTGCTATTGCTTGGTAGTGGCCCTGTCTCTTTCTCTTACACACGATGGAATCCCTGAGGTGTCTGTCATCAGTCGCTCCCGACTGGGTCAAGCGGCTGGACGACCTCACCGGCCAGATTGAACAACGCCAGCTGGATCTGGCAGCACTGGCAAAGAGCGAGGGCAGAAAGTCGGGGTCGCCCGCCCGCTCCCTTCGGAACAAGGGCTCGACCGAGTCGCTTAAACCTCAGAACGATGGCAACGCCTTCTTCAGCCCAGATGCTGGCCAGGACGCCCAGCCAGACCAGCGACACAATGGCGTAGCGGCGCACGATAGTAGCACACAGCAAAATAAACGCCAGTCGCGGCGGCGCTCAAGCCCAGATAGCGGCCCAAAGACGCCCTCCTTCATCCAGCGCCAGACCGAAGAGGTGGCCGCGACGGCGCAGCGGCGGGCGCGCGCCGTATTGCGAAAACGCCAGAAGACCGACTCCATGATCAGTGCCGAGGGCGCGGTGCCCACGTATAGGTCCAGGAGCATGATCATTGTATATTACGACAGCTTTGTCCAATCATTTTTCGAGGAACTCGTCAAGTTTGTGTCGGCGCAGAGAAATCACCTCCGGAGAGCCAAGATGGCCGCCAAGGTCGCCGAGATCAAACGACTTGCCGAGCTCGAAATGCCCGATGACGATGATGATGATGACGACGACGACGATAGCACTCTCCAGCCTGGCGATGGACTGATCGCAGCGGATCCCACGATAGCCGCCAAGCCACGGGGCAATAATGGTGTACGCGACGAGAGGCTGCACTATGTGAGCACGCGCATCATGGGACCAACCTACCGCAACCCAAACGCAAATTTCGGCCAAACTCGGGGACCCTTGGCGACCGGCGGTCCTGGCATGATGAACCGAGGAATGAATGCAGGCGAGAATGGTCCTACCGACGTCTTTGATGACCTGGACAGATCTCTAGAATTTGTTCAGAGCATGTGCGAGCGGGCAGCACATCAGTTTTTACGTGACGGCGACTGCTCCGAGGAGATCGACAAAGTCAAGAAACGGCTGGAAGACGCCAGGAGAAATGCCGTCCAGGAAATGGACCGACTGGAGAAGGAAAATCCCGATGCTCTAAAGACCGAGTCGCCAAACCCCCGCAGCTACCGTCCGTCGACCATGCGGAGGGATCATGGTGCCAGTGGTGCGTCACTCCCTGCTAAAAGGGTCTTAAAGGTGGACATTGACGAAGGCGTTGAAGACATGTGAGATTGACCCCTTTGATCTATTGAGAACCAAAAGTCGAGTCGGCAAGGGGCAAGCCACATTATTTTTTCACTATTCTCGTCATCACAAGACGACGACAATATCATCTACATCAAAATCAGCATATTCGAATTTCAATCGTTACCATTTGGTGTCATTTACATCCACGACATAAGATGACACCCGCGACATATCATTGTTTATATAGCTCATCTCATTTTGAGCATTGCGACGGAGTTGGCATCTACGAATCAAACATTTCACCGCACATAGAAAAGTGTATTTGCAAAATACCCCTTGGAACATTATCGGAGACGGTTTGACGGGTCGTCAACATACTCGGCCCCCAGCGAGCCAGGAAGGGAAAGAAAGAAAGAGGGGCAGGATAAGGGATGATGAGGCAAAGGCAACTACTACATACAGGACGCAAGGAAATAGCTCTGCAAAATCGGGCCATGCATTAGAAGGCTGGTACCAGCTGCCTTCGTTAGGAGCGTCCAAGACTAATGAGAACAAAGATTATGACTGATCATATCTGATCTGCCTTGTTTGTTGCTCTATTGAATATGGAATGTAATGATGACCACGAAGATGTCCGTGTCAGAAGTTATGGATGTCAAAACACTTGTACCCACGTCAAGTTGCATTCTGGTTCATGCTCAGCCAGGTAGGCCTGGAATGATGTGTACAGCTGTACCGAATTCATTCTTTGTGGGTATCCGTTGACGCCTCGTCCGTTCCGATCCTTCACTATCTTCTGCCTTGATAGAAATACCACGTGTTACACAAAAGTCAATGACCGCGAAGAAAGGTTAGGAAGATGAAAAGATGTGATCCGCCATATTACTACCCGGATCTCTCATCAGCCTGCCTGACAACCTCACTGGCCCACTCCACCGCGATCTCGTCTCCCCCAGGGTTTCCCATGTGTCCTCTGTCTTCCAGGAGGCGAACCTCCTTGGGCCGACCCCGGCTCGCCACAAGCCAGCTGTCCTCGATGGGAAACACCGAGTCCTCGAGGCCGTTGACGATGAGCAGCCTGCAGCTGTCGCCGTCGAGCATGCCGGCGTCCCTGCCGACCTCCAAGCTGAATATGCCCTTGGCCTCTCTTGCGTACGCTTCGACGTCGGCCTCTTCTTTTGCCGTGTCGTCTCCCGCCCGCCGGAACCCAAACTTCCACGCCAGCGCCTCGGCGAGCCCGAACGGGTACTCCATGTGGTCCTGCGCCGCGACCCAGCCCGGCTCAAACATGTAGTGACAGGCGCCCCCGTGGCAAATGACCGCCAGCAGGCGGCCGGCGTGGGTATGCGCCAGCCGGAGGGCGTGGTAGCCCCCGGTGCTACACCCGCGGGCCACGACGCGCGCGGGATCGAGGCCGAACTCGTCTTTCCCTTGGGCAGCGATCCAGTCCAGCACCGACGAAAACACCCGGTCCGACGCCCCCGGGTCCCGCGCCGCCGCCGGCGAGTCCGCCGTCCCGGGGATGTCGACGCATAGGACCGCGAGCCCCGAGGCGCAGTGCGCCGTCGTCCGCGCCGTGCTGTCCGTCCGGTACGAGTCCAGCCCCGAGATCAGCAGGAGCACCGGCCACCCGCGCCGCTTCGATGAGGACGACGACGACGACGGAAGCCGCAGGTTGGCCAGGACGGGCTTCTCGGGGTCGTCTATTCCTGGCGCTGCGTGCGCGAACGGAATGGCCACCTCGCGCACCGGCGGGTCCAGGTACGCGCCGCCGCGCAGGTACGCCGCGCGCCCCCGGGCCCAGGCCTCGTGGCCGAGCGGCGAGCGGTTTACCGGGAACCGGGCGATGCGGTAGACGGCCGCGGCGCGGAGGAACAGGTCCCTGGCCTCACTTATCCTCTGGGATTGTTCGGCCTGCTCGGCGCGGCGCACGAGGTCTTGGCCCGCCGGCAGAAAGTGCGCGGCGTACCCGTCTGGGTCGCGGACCAGGGCGCCCACGTCGTCGCGGAAGGCGGCGGCCAGCGAGGCGAAGATGGGGTCAAAGTCTGCGACTGAGGCCTCGCCGAAGGGATACTCGGCTCGGCTGCAGTGGTCTCGCCAGCGTAATGCCCATAGCTTGGTGATGGAGTCGTGGTGGGCGAACGTGTCGGCCTTGTCTACGGCGGACTGGACGTGGAAGGGGAGAGGGCGGTCAAAGGGGGCCATTGGGAAGTAAGTATTGGTGTTTGAGAAGCTTGACGTTTCCGGTCGTGAGTGTTTGAGAATGCGGCTCATCCGCAAACGTTTATCACTGTATATCAATATATAAACGGGGCCATTTGTCGAGTCTCATGCTCATTTTGTGTCAACTGTGCTCCCTCTTACGTGATGTTGCCTTTTATACACCCTCGCGGAGTATAAAGTAATACTCCGTTCCCCTTCTTTTTGGGGGCTTGTACGTTATAGAAGAAAGCATAATATGATATACCTCGTAATACGTCTCGGAGCTCGAATTTACGAATAGTCTTCTTTGTCTAGGGCTGACTCAGTCTCATTGCACAAACAGAACTCTTTTTTCTGAACCCAACTTGGTAGAAATGATAGGGTCACCCTAGGGATATATCGGCTGGTTCAAATCTCCAGACTTTCCGTGTCTGGCCGAAATGCCCCGAACTGATCTACTCCGGGACGCGACGGACGAGGTGCGAAATCGGTTTATGGGAATGTGACTTTGCCCGGAGACGGAACGGCGATCTTCGGATGGTCACTCGTCAAGATTTATACATGTTGACTGCGTGGTGACAATGCACAGCAATGTCAGCCTTCATCACTGGCAAGAGCAGGAAAAGTCGCACCGTATCATTCATTCGCTCCGCTGAGTTGTAATTTATCGACAATACTCTGTTTGTTTGCATTGAAAATATCATGTAGTAAGTAATAGTTTCCATAAAATTTGTTATATGATACACCGGCAAACATCTTGGAAGCAGTATCGTATCGTTTGATATCGCTCGATAGTCTTCATACATCTAAGCGAAGTGAATTCATGTGCACTCCTAGTATCTGGTTGCTTTATGAGCACTAGTAATAATGTTAGGTGATTGGCAGGATGTCTGTATGGCACTGCAAGTACAATGACAGCGGGAAGTTGAAATAGTAGGTCACGATGGTCGTTGTTTCGCTTCATACTATGAGGTTCTACGACCACATTTATGATAACGAGCTGCCCTGTAGAGCGAATGGCTTGGCTCTTGTGGACCCTCTGCCAAACAACAACAGACTGCCAAACTGCTGCCAAATAGTTGCCAGGTCTTAATAAACTCAACCACGCACTTGTGGTATCATATTAGTCATGCGCCTCGATCGTTTTGGACTTGTCCTCGAGATTGAGTTTGACATTTGACCGGATTGGTACGTAGGGCCGGAAACAACGCACTTGATCGTCCTCGGAACTTACCATTAGTATGTGCCATTGGTAATTACTGACTCGATTCACGATTACCGCCAGCACTTGTGACCATAGGTGACGTCACCATATGATTGGCTGTTCGCTGCCTGCTGTCTCTGCAATGCAATGCAGCAGAACAAGTTGATGGGGAGAATATCGCCGAGAAGACTTTGTCTCCTTTTGTTCGTGGGGGAAGGAGGGAGAAGGGCGGGATCGTGGGGTTCAGTCAGCTTGCAGCGCTGCTATCGGGGATAGATGTTTCGAGCTCGGAAGTAGCTGTGACGGGTGGGCCTGAAGCATCGGGGATATGTTGGTAAGCTGTCGCCACCCCGCTTGCCCGCCCGGTATGGTTACATTTCCTCAGCGGATACCGAGTCTGTGTGTGCCGCTGCCAAGTTGCGGTCGATATAATCCAAGGATGGGTTGGGGCCACTGATCACGGGACAGGCTGACAGTCGATCAATCGAACACGGAAATCCCATAACTTACAATCGAAGAATCAATCAATCGCCATACAGGGTAAAAAGCTCGTTGGGTGCCGCTTGCAACCCATGTCGCCATGTTTACTGAACCGAGCTGAGCTGAGCTGAGCTCGGGATACTAACCCAGCTAGCTTGTAGCGGCCGAGGGAAGCGAAGCGAAGCGCGACAACCACTTCAGCCAAGCCAGTATTGATTGAAATGCGGCTGCGGAGAGAGAGGGTAGGTCGTTGGTCAGTAGGTCGGTAGGTAGTACTGAAGAACGTGAGGGTCATGATCAAAATAGTATCATTTTTGCTTTCCTCGGCGCGCCCGGCAATAAAAACCTGTTCATCGACGCTGTCTCAAGCCTCGTGGAGCGCCCCAACTGCAAGCTACAACAGGTAGAGGTAGGATTCTAAGTTGACCTGCAGCTCTGGACTGGAATGAAGAGAGAGAGGCCCTGCAATACTCTGAACAAGCTCGATCGTGGAATGCCTGTCTGCCTCGTACCCTGGATGCATCTTCCTGCCTCCACCTGCCTGATACTTGGTCACCTTGATAGCTAGCTCTCGACTGGTCTTGTCTGGGTAGAAATCCGGGGTGATTTTTTGTATGGAGATCGAGAGAGAGTCCAGATCGCTCGTTCCAATTCTCGCAAATCGCACGAACTAACGAACGGCAGTCGCAGTCCTAGGTCGTGGGTTAGTTCCATTTCTCTCCCCTGGGCGCGGCCAAGCCAAGAAGCTTGCCCATTCCATTTTCTCAATAACTCGGCTCCTCCTTATCTCCAGCCCGTTTCCCCCCCAGTTTCTTTTTCAACATTTCCCTTCATTCCCGGCCCCAAACCCGTACGCGAGTGAAGAAAGACCCCCAAGAAAGAAGAAGCCGCTTCCCAAAATTCCCACAGCAGCGCCCAAAACGCCAGTGCCACGTCGCTGATCACGAACCGATCCCGTCGCCGTTAAGCATTTTCGTCTCACGCACGGCACTTTTCGGGCTTATTCCCGTAAAACCTGCAGCAGCAGCATTCAATCAAGCAGTCAATCAATCAATCAACCAAGCAATCCCCATACTCTTAATATTGCTCCGCACTCGCCACCAACTGCTCACTTCACTGCCGTCAAATCCCCGACAAGCTCGGGAGCCAGAGCTCGCCAAGGCGCTCATCGATCTGCCGCTCTCCTTGTCGCCCGCGCAAGCGGCTGCTTACGAGACGCACTGTAGCTCGGTCGCTGGTCCGTCGAGTGAGGAAGTGGTATACTGAGAGAATACCCACCCTCCTAATCCCCCCAGACCAAACGCGCGCGCTCCTTTGGCTCCGCTGTCTCTGGGAATAACAAGGCTTTATCTGGCCTGTTTTGACTGTTGTACCTACTCTATAATGTCTTACGCCTCAGGCAGGCCGCATCCTAATACTATTCTAACGCCTACCTCGCTCGACTCGACAGCCCATAATGTCGCCTATGGATCGCCTACTGCTCTAGCCGTCAAGTCGGAATGGGGTCCGGACAGCGGCCAGAGCACAGCTGCTACCCCGGAGGATTCGTCGGCCCATTCCAAGAAGAAGCAGAAGCGCAACAAGCCGACCTTGTCGTGCCACGAATGTGTCGAGCGGAAAACCAAGGTAAGGCTGTCCTCGTCTCGTTCGCTCGCCTCTTGCTTCAGATCTTCCCCAGCCTACTGCCTGCACCAATCGATTTGTACCGTGCTCATACCAATGAGCCCAATATGTACATTGCATCTCGGAAACTGGCATGGCGACTGCCTTGTTACCCTGTCATTTCTTGTACCTGTGACTAACTAGGGAATCATTTGCACCTTGCATTACATCAATACTATATGACTTGAGTTTTGGTTGGATGGCTGAGCGAGAATGTTTCCCGTTGTGCTATCTCATAACTTCCGCATGCAACCCATTTTTAATTCGCTGTGACACCCAAGGCTCACCCATTGCTAACAATGTCTACATCAGTGTGACAGAGGGCGGCCGAACTGTTTGGCATGCATAAAACGCCAAACTGAGTGCAAATATGCGCATGTTGCTGATCTGCTCGAGTAAGTAGAGGCGCCAGGCACGACTGCTGTGTTCGGCTGTGCTGACATTGTCACAGGCAAACTACACGGACAGCGGCCAACGGAACCAGGATGACCAAGCCGCCCAAGAGAAAGCTTTCTGATCCGGCGAAAGAGGCCACTTCACCAGTTCCCAACCTTGCCGACAAAGGGTTTTCGTCTGGTCCCATGTCACGGGGCACCGTGGCCTCGTCCACAGGCTTGCTGTCAAATATACCGTACTCGTTGCCAACAGCATCCAAAGTCTTTGGAGTGGGCGCGGAACATCCTTTTGCCAACTACTGGACGTTTGAAGGAAAGTTGGAACAGGTCATCAGTGTCATGCCCAAGGAGAAGTCCAATGCCGACATGCTGATCGCACAATACTTTGAGTGTGTGGATCCTGTATATCCAATGATCCATCGCCAGACATTCTACGCCGATTACGAGCACTTTTGGTCACTATTGCTCAGAAATCAGCAAGACAGTGCCGATGCGGCTTTTGTCGGGCTGGTGTTTGTCATGATGGCTTTAGGAACGCAATTTCAGACTGTCACAACCCCCGAGGACGGCAAAAAGAGCGCCGAGTTCTATGCATCCGCATCAAACCAGGCCCTGCGGATCGGGTGCTACCTGAGTTCTGCATCCATTCAGTCTATACAAGCAATGGTCCTGCTTACCTACTTTCTGATCAATGATAACCATGCGTCAGATGGTTGGTCATTCGCTGGAATCCTCATGAGACAAGCATATGCAATGGGGTTACATCGAGATCCGAACATTGGTAGGTACCATCAGCCTCGCACAGGCAGAGTCTATTTGTACTAATGATTTTTTTTCCAGTCGTACCTGACGCGAGCAAATTTGAAAAGCAACAGCGACGGAAGCTGTGGCAAGCCGTCCTGCATCAAGACACGTTCTTGACAATTTTGCTCTCTCTTCCGCCCAGCGCAACGCACACGGATGTCAATGTGGACGACCTTGTGGATGACCCCAATGACATTGTTAGCACGGATCCCAGAGATACAGCCTATATCCGAGGTTCTTGGTCGCTAGCAAATCTCGTGCAAGAAACCATATGCAGTCCTCGATCTCTCGATATACCCATATGTTCCACACAGCGTCAAAAGTCGAAGCTCATTTCTGATTTCCGGGCCGTCTATCGGTCTTTCCCCGACATATTCCGCTCCTGGGACCAAGAGTCCTTGACGCAGCTCGCCACCACCAACAAGCGCATCGTTCGGCAGACGTTGTTTCTCACAAGCAACTACTACCACAACCTAATGCTGGTGCATGCGTCAGAAAGCGCAGATGTTCCCGTGAATGTCCGGGCCACGCTCGAGGCAGCACATGAAGCCATCAATGCCTTCTTCATGCTATACAACCTCTTCGCCCACGAAGCGCGGGTATGGTGGGTCTTCAACCACCGTGCATTTCTCGAGGCGCTTTGCATTGGCAATGTCCTGCGCGAGACAGCTGGTGACGTCGAGCCTGACGAGCAAGAGAGGTTCGAGCGAGACCCATTGTTTGCGCGGGCCAGAGCAGACCTTAGTAAGTATACTCTCAACCCATTGATTTGAACCATTTACGTGGGCTCTGACAGCTGACATTTCTCTTCAGCCCGTATGATTCAAATCATGCAACTCATGGGTGAAGGTGACCAAGGGTCCGAGGTTGCCAGAACAAGGGTCACAGTACTCAGCGAATTCTTATAGACTGCAGACCAGAGTACCACTGACGTGAAATACTATGTAATTTGGCTTCGTATCTTGGAAGCTACATAATCCGCTTGCCCGACACATAATCAACCTCTTTTTACGACAGCGTCGGGCTACTATTGTATATATGACGAACCCGGACTGTTTTGTAAGTAGAACTTAATTATAATCAGACAGAGACTCAAAGAAAAGACCAGCACATATTGAGAGCGAGCAGTTGTCATGATCTCTCTCTAGAAGTGTTTCTCTCTGGGAGCAATGGGTGTTTCCTGCTTGTTTGTGCTTGCCGGATGGACTTGCAATACTACTTTGTCGGCGACAAGTGGTTAACTTCACAAAACGCATTTTTATTTCATTGTCTTGTTGAAGCATCACTCGCCGAAGACGAATTCGCGGTAGTTGCGAGCCAGCTGCTCCACTCCCTTTCTCAACTCCCAACCCTTGAGCTCGCACACCTCTCGGCAAATGGACTCCAAAGCGTCGTCCATTCTATCGCCAGCTGTGTGGAGGTCGCTCTCGACTAGTATTCTATCGTCGGGACATGTACGTATCGCCTCCTCAGTCTTTTGATTCTTATCCCCGCCCTCAGGATCAAAGTTGATGGCCGTCGAGAAGGAAAAGTAGACCTTGGACGGTACCGACTTGTGAATGTACTGATTCAAGATATTGACGGGCCCACTGTACGAGTGGAGGCATATCCGCGGCGGGAATGGTTTACTTGTCGTACCTTGTTTGCGATTCTTCCCCGGTCTCGTCTCGGCTGGAGAATCGTGGTCACTGCTACTGTCGTCGTCGTCGAGGTCATGGGCATGAGGAGCAATTTTCCTCTGCTCACGACGCGAGAGAACCTCTTTCTCATGGCCCTTCCAGCAGTCGGATATGGCATTATATAAACCGCCGTGCACCTGAACCCCATGAACACTGACAGCCCGGTTCAGCTCGCCGGCGAGGCGGAGCTGTGCCTTGAGAATGGTCGTCTGGTGCGCAATGTTGACGCGGTGCGGGCTCAGGCGACGCCCCTCACGGCCCCCGGGTGTCAAACTCTCATCTCGTTCGTCATCCCCTACTATTGTCCAGGACTCGGGGATGCGGAAAGCCTTGTCGAGACCTATTTCACCGACGAGCGCGTTTGGATGCCTTTCGAGGCGAGCCCGAGTCTCACTGATGAACTCGGACAGCGGCATTGGGTCTTGCAGTCGAGAGCTGAACTTGTCACCATGTGACGAAGGGGCAGGTGACAGAATCTTGTCATAATGTGCGATTTTGCCCGCTGCGGTTCCATCATAAGTCGGCTCCGGGGCTCCGTCATCGAATATCTGATATGAAAACCATGGATGCCAACCAAATGAAGGAAGCACCCGTCGCCGACTTGTGGTTTCCCCAGTCGAAAATATTGTCTCGAGGGTTTCCACGCCCTGCTCCAAGGCCAGATCGTGTACCAGATCTTGGTCTTGCGATCTCGTCGACATGACTGTGAGAGCACGGGCTTTCATGTCTGGTATCGACGAGACTAGTGTCATTGTGTCTGTAGGATGGCAATGGGCATCGAAGACTCCCGCATCCCAGGGGAAGGGCTCCTTCGGAAGTGTCTCGCCAGGCTGGCGAGAACCGGCAGCACTCACTGTTCCTGACTGCTCGTCGTCAACCAGGCCATGTTGCTGACACATGCTGAAAGCGATTGTCACTGGCCTTGCCCTGTCACGGAGAGTTACAGATCCACTATGTCGGATGTTTCCTGTCGTTGCTTGCCGCACAACCTTGGGCTTGATAGGGTTTGACAGGCGAGCTTGGAAGACTAGCCGCGACCGAGGCCCAGCCTTGCGTGCTCTCAAGTCGGTATGATGTAAGACCTCTGGCTATAGCACAATTCGTGTGTAGTACTGGGCAGCACTGGATTCCTACTGATTCCGACGTCCCCGAATGTACCCCGGGTCTTCCCAAGACCAAGGAATGTTTGGAGACGCGCAGGATAATAAAATGGGGCCAGGCTTCCGAATAGTGCGGTGTGCTTCTGGAACCCTGGAAATCCGCCTTATCAGGGTCTTGTCCATCTCGAATGCAAGTGAGATCGGGAGCGTGGCGACTTACCTCAGGCGAACCCGATTCTATTCTGGGCCGAGTGTGCCGACCTCTCGTTCTGACTTTTCGAAGGGACTGGGCAAATGAAGCAATTCTTCTGATTGAATTCTTGCAGACAGACAAGCCAAGTTTGACAGCGTTAATTACTTAGCATGGCCCTGCTAATGGCAGATGCAGGAAATATGGAGAGCGTGATGGTGTGTCTGTCAGTGTGGTGTGGTGTAGAGCAGAATAGAGGAATAGCACATGTGCCGACGTTATTAGTGTTGATGGCTGGGTCTTGCGTTTCGTCATTGTCCCCACCTCGATGTTGACCTCCTCTTGGCTGGAGAACAGTCAGCCAGTGACCACTGTAGTGCGTGTTGTATACTCGAGCAGGGTTATCATAGTCTTTCAAGGCCAAAACCCCTCTTGTTGTACTCTGTCATTAGTCGGTATAATGAGTTACATACTATGACTCGGCACAGAGGTATTGACGAGACATTGATGGCGACATCGGGAAATTGATGCTCTGTCGGAGCAAAAGGCGTCTTCTTCGTCCATGGGTCGGTCTGGGGAAAGGCAGTGCTTCTATCCATCGGCCATCCATCCATCCATCTTTCCTTCCCCAGATTTTGTGCTGTGTTGCCCCTTCCTTAGCCTTTCCAAAATATTCTTAGCAAACCACCAGAGGCTTTTCTCACCAATAGAACCGGGTGCCAATTGATTCTATCTGCACCAAAAGTGCAACTAAAACAAGGTGCATCATCTTAGTTGCTCCCTGTTTAGTTGCATTCATTGGCTTGAGGGGCCTGACGCTCTCCAGATTTCGTTCTGATTAGCTACATTGTGCGAGGACCTAGCCAGTCGCCAGCTAGTACGCTCATTATGTAAATGTAGTTTCCTCCATCATGTTCAAAATCAGTCTCATGGTTGGACGATGGATATACGATGATGGATGGATGGATGGAGGGGTCTTGTCTTGCAGGGCTGGTGGCGTGTGAAATGGTTCGAGACTCTTCTCTCTCCCTCCCCGGCCGCCTCCGGGGCTCCTCCCTTTCCCCCACAGATGGGAAGCGACAACCAATGCGAGTGCCTCGAACTCTAATAGACCGATTTCCACCTTCCCCGACCCGAGTCTCCAGGTTCTCCAGTCTCCAGTCTTTGTTTGGTTCTTCTCCAGAGTCCATGACTGGAATCTAATGCAGTACGTAGCTCGGGCATATGAGTGTCAGACTTCAGGCGCCTTCCCATACAGCCAAAGTCGGTAGGTAATGTAAGCAGTGATTCGCTCAACGGGCATGTGAAAGAGGCCGGGGGCCCCAAGTTGGAGCTTATCTACTGGTAACTGCTGCTGCAGGCTGCTGTAACCCACCTACAGCCTGGAAACCTTACGATGCTCGCTCGGCCCGGAGGATGGGTAAAGTACTTCCCAAGTGTACGAGGCAATCCCTGGATCGATATATGGTCGTCGTCAACTCCATCCCAACCCCATCCTCTCACCATATTCATCTTTCTTCCTTCATCCCCCTCTCATCAAAGGCTGGCCGTCGGAGGAGCATTATGTGCGAGAGGGGAAGATCGCACCGCTTATTACACTAATGTGTCTACGGTAGCTGGCTCTGTGACGACTTCTCCTAGTCGCCAGGAAAGCGTCAGTAACACGAAACACCGTCTGCCGAGTCTCCTTTTTTTTTTTTTTTTTTTTTTTTTTTTTTTTTCCCACCGGCCGCTGCTGCTACAACTTACTACTATCGCCCACTACTCACACTACCACCATACATACATTACATACATACTACCCCATACCTCCTTAACCACACCATTCTCCGCTCTTGTACGACCTCTCCGATATATGAGCAGATAACCGTTGTCGCCGCTGTCACAGATCCAAAAAAGAAATCACCACCTCTCCCCCCTTCTATGCTCTCTGGCTACACAAAGGCAGTCACTCGTCCCGCACCTGCTTACGACCCGCGCTTCACGGTTGCAGCGACTCCGTTGCTTCAAGGATGGGCTTGGTCCAGAGATAACCCACGCTTCTCCTGAGCCCGCAAAGCACGAACGGCATATACGCTTCTTCAACCCCCTTTCCAGAACTCGCGATCAAGCCAGAGCTGCTGCTGGAGGTGTCTTCACCACTTAGCCAGAAAATCATCAGCAATTCGTTCGAGGGTCGGTCTCCGTGCCGCCTCCACCACCAAGAGCTCGAAAGACCCACCCCCAATGTCTCACCCAATGGCCTTCTTCAATCCGATCCAGCTCATCGCCACGCTCTTCCTCGCCCTCGTGGCCCTGCCTCTAGCCTTTTTGGCTTGCATCACGACGTGGCTCGCCTGCTGGATCCTCGTCACTCGTCTCCTCTTCGTCTACGCAGAGCTGGCATGGGAGATTGTTCGATACACCCTCTACGACCGTTGGCGGCCGGGTCACTATATCGAGTCGCCCTCGGTCAGCCGGCGCTCTAGCAGGGCTGTCTCCCCCATCGGCTCGCCCCCGAGGTCGCCCGAGTTCTCGTCTTTCAAGGGCGCCCCGCGATCCCGGCGGCGCGCCGGCAGCATCAGCAGCAATGCCAGCGCCGTGCCCCGCGTCGCATTCTCCGGTGCCACCACCATCTTGGAGCCGAACCCCAATGCCCTGGAGAGGGACTTTGAGGGCCTTGGCGGCTGGGTGATCCGCGACGGCGCAGACGACTCCAATGAGCAGGCCTGGAATAGTCTCAATCCCAGGCTCGAGTCACGCGAGTCCCACCGTCATCACTCGCGCGCGCACACGGTCGCAACGCCCCTTTCGGGTAACTATACCTTTGGCTCGCCCGCCAGGTCAGGCATGACGTCGGTATCTCACAGCCCGGAGAGGCTGACAACGACAGGTTTGAGTCCTCGCAGCCCGGGCAGTCGGACGCCCACGCGGGTCAGAGTCGACGCCCTTACGCATCTGGAGAGGAGTGATTCGTACTTTCCACTCCAAGCTCAATTGAAAAAGATTGCGGCTTGATGAAAGTGCAACAACAGGGGTGCAACATTTTTACCTGAGAACCGGTTATGGGTATTTTTTCCGCAAAATATTCCAGCGGCGGATCATACTCGATAGTGCTTCATAACGCTTAAAGCGTGCCCAGAGTCGGCGGTCCTCGCACGACACGTCTAGTCTGGGCAGTTGGGCGAACTCTGCGACAGCGTCTTGGTAACCAAATCATGATTGATGACTTGTGTATGATATCCTAAAATTGGCATTCCAAGAGGGTTGGATTATCTTGGACTTTAGATCTCGGCTGGGCAATGGGTAAAAGGGGTTGGACGGTTTTCCAACAGGCGGATCGGATAGGAACCAGGTCGGCGTATTCTGTGTACGGCAAATGATATGATATCTGTTGCCAATTTTGTGTGTTCAATTGTTAGTACACTATAAATCAACTATTCACAAGCATGCTCAGGGCCCAGTGATCGTCAACATTTACTCTAGATATATCTGAGGAAGTTGGCCTCTCCTATCAAAAGTACAACCTAATTACGTAAAGGGCCCAGGAGACTATAATTTGCACATTCTGCTACGAGGAATCTGGTTGTGTCCATTTGTATTTTCATTCTTTTCTCTATCCTCGAATAGCATATACGCTCTCCACATGACTCTGTCCATCTGTGTGACATGAGGAGCTGCTGGAAAGAGAAGGTACCCGCTCGGTACAAGTAAAAGACGTGAAATCCGTCCACGTCCACGCACGATCAACTTGCAGGTACCATCAAAACAAGGACCCAGGAGGTCAATCGCCATCTGGAAGCTGGTCATGAGCATCCAGAAAGATCACCAAGCTTCTTTGGGGACCTTGTATCAGTTTCTCATGCCTCTGGGCACCGCTATGCAAGCATGTACCATAAAAAACAAGCTCTTTCTCGGGGCCCATGGCTATTCGGGCTCAAACAGGACGGTCATCGTCCCGGTAATTCTCAATCAACCGTGTCTTCCGTGAACTCCAACTCGCTTCGCCAAATGCAAGAAATCATCAAGAGTCAATGAGACGTGCTCTAGTTTCACTAGTTATTCGCTCTCCTATTGGCGATTTCTATCGCGAGTGAAGGAGCCTCTGATTCTGCTAAAGAGGCCACCTCCGCCGCCCGATGAGCCTTGGTCGCTACTCGAACCACTTCGGGATGACCGGCGACCAGTAGGAGAACCGTCCCTGACTCGTCTGTTTGCTGGTTGAAAATTGGCCGACGGGGGAGAGTCTGATGTCCGTCGGGAGGAGGCGTTCCTCCAGTTGATACCCGATGCATCGGCCGAGGTGGCCTCATCTCTAATGCTGGCAAGGCGCTCTGAACCGCGCTGGCGGAGGTTCGATCGCCGCTGTTCAGCAACTGGTCTGGGAGTAGTAGGAGGGTTGGGTGCAGATGCTCCTGCGGCTGACGGTCCAGCTCCAGAGGCATTCTGTGCACTGTCTGGTTGACCAGCTGCACTGCCCTCAATAGGGGCACGGCAGATGGGGCACGTATTGTGCTCCTTGAGCCAAAGGACGACACACTCCTCGTGGAACCAATGCTTGCAAGGCAGCACAACGGCCTCTTCGCCTAGCGACATCTCGTCAATACAGATGGTGCATTCACCCTTGAGCTCCGGTCCGAGCATCTGCTCGTCGAGTTTCTTTCTGGGGAGGTTGGCAATGGTCTCTTCGGAAGCAGGCGGCGGAGCATTTGATTGCGGGTTCTGTTCCATGAGCTGTGTAATGATGCGATCTAGTGCCTCTTGGGAATAAACTGCATCACCATGCGCACCGCCAGCGTTGAAGAAGTTGCTGAAGAGTTGTTGCAAGAGCAGGTGCATTGCTGGCTCGTTCTGGCCGCCTTCTCCAGGTGCACCGGGCTGGGCAGTTTCGTTTCCATCGGCATCCCGGCCTCGAGCACCACCTGGCGGAGGAGGGATCATGGCGCCGAGAATATTGCCAAAGACACTGGGCCAAGTATTAGTGATAAGTACAACAGAAGAATTTTGGGACGCGACATACGCTTGGAACGGGTCATCCTGGTTCATGCCACCACGTCCCGTCAACGGAGAGCTGCTTCTCATGGTAGTTCGCGTGACACCATTGTTACTTGTGCTAAAAGTGTAGGTTGTCACGCCACCAAAGCCAGGTCCCGAGAACTGAGTATACTGAATGCGGCCTCCGGAACCCGTATTCTCAGTGCGAGGCGGAAACAACTGCTCTGGGCCAGATCTTCCAACAGGAGATCTGGGGCCGCCGCTACCTCCAATACCCTCCAGCATTTCCTGGAATCGGCTCATGATCTGGTTGGCATCGGCGGGGTTGGTACGACCACGATTACCATAAGCCGGACCTTCGGGTTCGCGGAATATCATGCGACGGCCCATGAACGCAGGGTGTCCATCCATGAGGTGATTCTCAATGTCTTCCTCATCGGGGTCATCATCGCTGCCGTGTGCGTGGTGGTGATGCTGACCGTAATGGACTGGCATCTCCGGTTCGCGGGGGTCATTATCGGGAGTAACCTGCGTCACACGATACCAGTCAGTATGGCGAATATCAAGTCGTGTATTCGGCCAGCAAGGCGAAGATGTACTCACAATTTCGGTAGCCTCTGAACCACACTGAGGACAGACTAGACCATGTAGATCCCGATACCACTCGTCCCGACATGAATGGCAGTAGACAACCTCGCGATCACCGCTGGCATCGAGGCGCCCCTCTCCGGAGTCCCTGCCTGAAGACATTGGGCGCTGTCTCTCCCCTCTGTCGGCGAGAAGTGCCGTGAGTCCCAGGCCAAGTGCAAGGGCCCCGATGGATAACCCGCGGAAAGCCAGAGTGACGACGTTGAATGGTGATTTCACAAAATCGTATCTGTAGATCTGAGTCAAAGGCGACTCGTGGCGACTTGCCGTCTTCCTTCTCTAAAGATTGCTGTTTGGGGCGCAGCCTTGCGAGAAGAGCGTCGGGTTGCTTCCTTATTCCATGCGCAAAGCTTCTTAGTCGTGAGCCGTGATGACCGATGCCGCGCGCCTTCCGTTGGTCGAAGCAAAGGGTCCTGTATAAAGATAATGATCGAGACAAGAGACTGTAGGGAATTCGTGGGGGCCGATCTAGTGCAGAGCCTCGCAAGGTGGAAAAGTAGTCGTCGGTATGTCTCGAAGCGGGAGAAGGCTGTGCAGGTGGATGTAGGAGTGAGAATCGACTGATGGTGTGGACAAGGCCGACTCCGTCCGTTGTGGTTGCAGGTGCAGGTGCAGGTAGGTATGTATTGAATGGAGACGAGGTGCAGGTGCGGGTTGTGGAGGGGCGTTGTACGTAAGTTATTGTACTGTCAAATACAGTAGTACATGTAACTATTAAATAGTAGTGGTCGTCGGGCTACCTCCAAGCTTGAGGCGCTGGGTACAAGTAGCTTGATGTCAGTACGTTATGTACCTGTGTACCTGTGTAGGTATTGGTGCGCTGGAATTACACATGCAAACCTGTAAGATTCATGTTAGTTGCCAGCTGCGAAGTGCGCCAAATTGCTTCGTGATTCGTTCGATGTCTCACTCTGAAGATGCGACGGAGAGAGAGCGGCACAAAGATAAGTAGGCAAGTAGGAAGGCATTTACGGACGGAAGCGTTGTAGGTTGGTCCGGCTTTTTGGTTTGGTTGGTGGTCAGGGCATTGGGTAAAGGAGGATAGAGCTTTTTGTTTGTCCGCAACATACCTGGGCTGGGCTACTTATATATCGAATTTTTTGTGTTTGTGATGGTGTTCCTTGGGGGGAAAGGTCCAGAGTGTGCAGGAGCGATTGAAGGGTGCCGAATAGTGAACTGGCGCGCTTCAAGCAGTGAATGTGCGAAAGTCACAAGTGAGCGAATCGACCGACAGTCGACCGTGTGATGTAGTAGTAGTACTGCCGGCACCTGCCTGGGTATTGAAGCGCGTCACGATCGGTGTTGGCGCTATCGATAATGATACATCTTGACCCTAGTTGCCGTTGATGCGCATGCAGGGTCTCAATTGTAGTAGTATATGAACTTACGTCAACGCTCCCGGGGCCCGGGTCCGTACGTTGAACCTTGGAAGGTCGCTGCGCTGGCAGAGTGGTTGTAGGTGCTGGTGATCCACACAAAGTCGTGAGCTGGGAAATGGGACAAGATGACAGCAAAGATGCACCTTTGTCCGTCGCCCGTCTGATGGCAAGAGCTGGAGAGTAGACGGTAAGCGGAATGAATCACAATTCCCACCAAAAGTCGAACTGAGCCAATACGGCGTTCAGCTGCCATGGAACTCGAGCTGGGAAATGGTCTGATGGAAACGGCTTCCTCGGTCTTCGTCATGCTTCTCTGGCTGTCTGGCTTATGTGAGTACGTACCTTTTGGCCTTCACCTATCAGCTGCCTATCAGATGATCGCGGGGCATCACTTGCACAGCCACTTATTACATAACTTTGAATGTTGTCTTCTTGCAGTTCCCTCCCGATATCTTCTATCCAGAGGCAAATCATGGCTGTCGAAATGCTAAAGGAATATGGCCCATTTGCCTCCATGACAAAGTCCAGCGCTTATTTGGCAGCAGTACAAACATGGGTTTCGGGTGGTGGGATATGTGCATTCAGTATATATAGCACTGCCAGCACCAGTTCTTCGCATCCATGCCAGGAAATCAACATTCCCGTGTTATTTCACACGGGTAGTATTTGGAGAGGAACCTCAGGCACAGTGTAGAGGAGCCAGACAGCAGATCAATCGATGCCGCAAAACAGCTGTATTATATATACCCTTCAAAAATAACACTGAAGCGTGGAGATGTTCATAAAAAGCCGCCCCCTTTGAACGCCATTAATTGCACAGAGCTAATCCCTCAGAGGTGATCAGCTTCCTCATCTCCTCCGCCCCCTGAATAGGATGCCACCGACAACACCCGCGGCAATGGCAACTCCAGAGATGATGGCGACGCCCATGAGTCCCTCCTTGGCGACCTTGTCGTCGACCAGCCGCCTCAGGTCGGCCGCTTGCATGTTCATGGGCTCCTTGTCTAGGAGCAGGTCGTTGTACCGCCTGGCGTCGGCGTAGTTTCCCAGCTTGTAGTTGCCCAGAGCCAGATAGTATAGACACTCGCGACGGCGCTCAGGCGAGACGCGGAAAATCTCGGAAAGTAGGCGCACACCGGTCTGTTGGTCGTTTCGGTTGTTGGATTTGACGAGGCCCTGTCGAGAGAAGAGATCTGTCAGTTACGATCCTAAATGAGAGGCGAGTAGAACATGGTAGAGGGAAGTGAATAGAGGCAACAACATACCCAGGCGTAGTTGAACTTTGTCTGCACACCAACCATGTCGCCTTCCTTCTCATACTGGTTCCTCAGAACTTGAAGTTCCGAGGGCTTGAGCGGCGTCTCCGCATCGACGGCATCTGGCGTAGAACGATTAGCGATATGTGCTTCCTTGAGGTCTGAGACTGCAGAAGAGGGTAGGCATGGACACTCACGAGGTAGGGCTGTCATTGTGGCGTTGGTGTCGTTGTTGGGCTATGCGTTGGAAGAAGAGGTACTGAAGTACGAGTCGAATAAGGTGAGTGTACGGCCAAGTATTTTGAACAAGGCCTTTCTGTCAGTCGGTTTTAATTTCGAGTGCGTGTCGGGTACTCTGTAACGTCGCTCTACATGAAAAGTAAAAGTCAAGTTCAGGTCCAAGGCTTCGGTCTGGGGTAAAAGTGTGGCGGAAGCTTTCCATGGAAGCTCGGCTGGTCGCATGCTGGCTCGGCTCTGCCGCTGTGGTCCCTCCCGGGGGAGTACCTAGGTAAAGGTGGGTATGACGCAGCGTTGACGCGAATCAGGGCCTCTTCAATCTTGGGCCAGCCACGATAAGCGCTGATAGTTGGCCCTGGTGATGGGGCAGCGCTCTGTTTTCCTTCTTGCCTGTTTTGTACTAGCCCCGCACGAGAGGCTTCTGGAACTTTTTGGGCACTTTATGCGACAAGCGACAGCGGCTGTTTGGGTTATCTCAGGAATTTGTTTTGCGATTAAGACAAGCCATCATTAGAACCACCACGCGCATTTCAGAGCAATCATTGCAAACATACACGAACTGTGCTACAATCGCATCGAGACGAGAATACGACAAGGACTTTTCCCACTAGCTAAGCATCAACTTGGATCAGGATGATTCTCGAAGAAGATCCCGCAGCCGTACGCGACCCCTGAGGCGAACAGCCCATCTCCGTCTCCTCACATGGTCTGCTAACACATCTGCCAGCTCATCCGGCACACCATACACAACTTCAACACACAGCCAGACCGCGCCGCCATATCGCGGGTGCACGACTCCATCAGCACCCTCCAGTCGGCCCGCGACCTGCGCGTCAACGAGGCGAGCTCCCAGCTCAAGAAGCTGACGCGCGCCCTGTCGACGCTCAACTCGCAGCACGAGGAGCTCGTGTCCCAGCACTCGTCCACCGCGCACGCCTCCGAGATCGCCCGCCTCGACACGCAAAAGTTCCGCATCGCCAAGGCCTGCTCCGACCTGGAGATGGAGGAGGAGCGCCTCGCGTCCGCCGCCGCCGACCTGTCCGCCAGACTCGCCGAGCTCGAGGCCCAGGGAGTCGAGGGCGATGCCGCCGAGAACGCCCGGAGGAAGGACCCCGTCGAAGACGAAGTCTTGCTCCGTCTCAAGGTCTACCGGAGTCTGGGCATCGAGATCGAACGGGACGGCAAGGACGGCGACTTTGCGCGCGCCGTGATCCGGAACGACCGCAAGGGCGACGTGCACGTGGTCAACATTGACAAGAACTTTTCGCGTTTCTTCTACGCCAACTACTTTTGGAACACGCTATAGACTAGAGCCCCGCGAGGTTCCAGTCATGCCGGAGTTGGACTACGAAAACAACAAGATCAATGGTGCTGAATGACTTAAGGCATATACGAGCACTACGAAGATGATTCACGATTCATGGGCAGGCGTTTGGAGTTCTCACGGGTGGATCGATACCAAGCAATTTTACCATTGCAATTTATTTCAATTGGAAGAATTTCTTCTGGTACATACAACAATCATTTTTCGCAATAAACGATCAACAAACCAGTCGCAGCAATGCTGTTCAAGGTGAAATGCCCGAAAAGCCCCTGACAACAACAGACTAGAAGCGCTGCTTCTGGATGCAATACTCGCCCCTGACACGAATCTACCCTTGCATTTTCGGCAGTAGGTATTACAAGTCTTTGGTATCTGTGGCTGGCCACTCAGCTTGATCACCTGCACAAAGACAAGAGTTTCATCACAGATGAATATGATATGATAAATATTGTAGTGATATTGGTGTGTAAGGAATAAATCTATAGGTATTGAGCCCCCATCTTTGAAAACGCCATTGTAATGCAAAACTCCCGCTGACTCTATACCAGTCGACGTACCCGATCCCAAGCTCATACCAGCCGATTCATACTCCTCATTATTGTCGTTCCTTGTCCTATCATTGCTCCTCCTCCTCGCTCACAGCAAACTTGCTCATACTCCTGAGCCGAGCGCCAATGAAATACAGCACCCAGATGCCCACGATTCCAATGACGCTCAGGCCGGCGAGCAGCGTGGTGCCCCTCGCGACGCCCAGATTCGCAAACATGGGCCGGGCGAACAAGATACTCGCAAACGCCAGCGCGCTGCGGAAGAAGTCGTTGCCGGCGAACAGGCTGGCCGCGTACCCCGGGTACGACAGCGGCACGTAGACGAAGATGCACTGCATAATCACGAACACGGTCGCGCCGTACACGGTGATGCCGATCGTCGGCGCGATCCAGTGCACGTCGGGGCGCGCCGTCCAGGCGAAAATGAACAGCCCGACGGTCGGGCCAAAGGCCGCCAGCAGCGCGGGCCGCAGGCGCGACTCCTGCGACGGGAAGCCGTGGGCTCTGATGCGCGGGTTGAGGTAGAAATACAGGTACGCGATGTAGACGGCGACGCCGATGAGGCAGGCGACGAGGATACACAAGAAGACGAGGCCGATCTGCCCCGGCCCCATGCCGTAGTACACCGGGTACACGAGCGGGAAGACCTCGAAGAAGGAGTAGTAGATGCCGTAGATGATGGCGCTGTAGACCTGCACGAACAGGATGGCCGGGTCCTTGACGGTGATCTCGAGGGGCTTGATCAGCGCGTCGAGGACGACGGCGCGCTTGTCCAGGCTGCGCTGGTCGATCTCGGACTGCGACAGGAAGCGGTCGTCGCCGGTGATCTTCCGGAGGCGCTGCGCGCGCTGCCGCAGCAAGGTGGGAGTCGACGTCTCGGGCAGGAACAGGAACATGACGAGGAACACGGGCACCGAGGCCCAGAGCACTTCCAGCAGCGACCAGCGCCAGCCCATGACGGGCACCGAGAAGCCCGACAGCAGCGGGCCCAGGGCCGGGCCGCAGTACGCCGCCGACACCCAGGCGATCAGGGCGTACGGCACCGCCATCATCGAGTACATGTCGGCCAGCGAGGCGGCGCCGTTGGCCAGGCAGGGGGAGCCGAAGAGGCCCTGCAGGAATCGCAGGACCATCAGCCCGGGGTAGTTGGTCGCGACGGCCGCGGGGATAGACACGATGACGAACAGGAACATGGTCCAGGTGTACACGGGGTTGCGCCCGATCGACGGCAGCTCGCTCAGGGGCGAGAAGAGCAGCGGTCCGATGCCGTAGCCGAGCACGAAGAGGGCGAGGCCCAGGGCGGCCTGAGTCTCGTTGACGCCGAACTCGGCCATGACGCCCGCCTCCGAGGTGGTGTAGATGGCCGACGACGTGTACACGACAAAGGTGTAGATGCAGATGATGACCGTGACCATGGCGCGGCGGAGGTCGCTCCAGTTTTGCGGGTTCTCGGGGTCGTCGGTGTAATACCAGTCCACGAGGATGGCGCCGTCTTTGGTCTTCTTGGGGACGATCGGTATGCTCTTGGTCTTCTCGAGTCTGAGCTCACCATTCTCGTTCTTTTCGGGGTCGATCTGGTTCGGCTTTGGCAAGGGCACCGTCGCAGAAGGGTCGATAGTATCTGCAGTTTGTGTTTGTGCATCCTCATCGTCTTGTCTGATTGAAGAAGACGAAGAGGAAGTGCTGCTCTCGGATGCGCTGAGAGATCTGGGTGACTCGAATTTGGTCTCGTTGTTGACTTGTTGTTGCCATGTCTCGGGGAGTGAAAAGTCGGACTCTTCTTCAGCGTATTTGAAAAGACGATTTCTGGTGATGAGACGAATCAGTTGCCCTACAGGGGCATCGCGAATCAAGTTCGACATTGTCAAAACTAGTGATATGTGAAGCCAGGGGTGATTTGCACAAAGGATTGGAGTATTGTTTTTTGTAGTATAGAGTGTGCAAATGCTTTTCTTCGTTGGTACCACTGGATTCAGAATGTCATATCAATTCAGTATCATCCAAACCACTGGCGACGAGGCGCCTTATATGAACATGCTCGTGTCGTGCTTTGAGCATCTTGGATTACATATGTTCATGATAGATTCTGCATTTCCCAATTGCTAATAGCGGCTACTAGATCAATCTGACGGAAGCTAATCGAAATTCTCATGATGTTTCACAGCAGACGGAGAGAGAAACCAGCTAATGAGACTGCGATGCCATATGCGGCGATTACCAAGCGGTGATAGCAAACGAGCACATGGAAGAGTCATACCGTCCCAGTAGCCCGGAGCTAGCAGTGATAATTCCTTAAAAACGTGCGTGCTGCTTATAATTAAGAATCTGAAGTATTGCGTATTTTCGATGGAAAACACCCAGTCGGAGCAACTCAAAACTTGACCGTAAGCGCAATGGGCTTGGCATGGGAGACGGAAGCTAAAGGGAAAAGATAATCAGCGTTGATGCGAGACTCGTGTATTATGCATGAGTTGTGCCTGGAAGAAAGTATCTCACTATCTTGCCTTACTAGATGGTGCATTAGTCGGTATAGTTGATGTCACTGCATTTGTAAGCCTGGCAATTACTCAAAACGAGCGGCGCAGGAGCTAAAAGGAGGTATGGAGGGTATGGATATTGGGCCTTTGCTATATCCAGCGGACTATGGATTTATCAGCGGTTAAGTCCAGCTTGCAGGACAACTCATATGATTGGGCAAGAGCTCGAAAAATCTGTTACCAATTCAGGAACTTTGAGATCGCATCATCATGCTTGGCACTGCTTGGCGCGTCTAGGACGTAGCGGCAGAACCATACGTATGGAATACCCATGGAATCTTGTCGATCTTCGTAATATGATCTCCGTTCCCCTACAGACCAGCTATCTCAAGGCTCTAAACTGTGGAACAGTCACGGACAACCAATAGTCGTGCACTGAGACACGGCCACACCTAAAGTATGGACATAATCAAGCTCAAAATTTTACCTTGTGGGTTTGTGCCTTGATGGCAGCTGTTTTCATAGTCTGTTCTGTGCGGCCGCAGACTTGAGCTTTGCATGTCGACCATGGTAATGCGGATTACTAGGCGATCTCACCAAAGAACGCAATGGTGTCCGTCTGACTCTACTGTCGGAAACGTCCATACTATACACAGGTGTATGCGGTAGATATGAGAATATGTGTGGATACATCAATTATGTACATAGCCCAGCCTCTTGAAGCGCGTATAGCATTACGATGCTTCTGCCCTGGCTTCTACAGTTTCAGGTGCGCCGGATTCATATCCCTGCATCTGTTGCCCTTGGTCGGTTGTGTTTAACAGAAACTCAATGTCGGCTTGCTGGATCGTCCCTCGGTTCTTGCATGCCTCCATGAGACCCTGCGCTCGGCGGTCCTTTGCCTTTACGGCCCTCTTGAGCAGCGCAATCGCAGTAGGCCGGCTGATCCACCAACCGCTCGGCCGCCCGTCGACCTTGGTCGCTACCATCTGCTCCAAGTAGCGAAATGCCTGCTCATAGCTTGTTGGTTCCAACGTGCTGATGTAGATCATACGGTCCAGGGCGACCTCCTTGGGCTCGACAGAAAATGCGTCCATCTCCGCTACGAGGAAACGCATGAATTTGGGGACTTCACAGTGCTGGAAAAGTATCTCATATGTTTCCAAGCTAGGTTTGTCGGAACACAGCTGAGCCAGGGTGCGGTATAGGTCCAGTCCGGCCGGGAAACCGTGAACGAGCACAATTGCCTCCAAAACGACATTGAGGGCGGCGATGGGGACTTGCTGGCTCTTTTTCAAGTCGCGAAGCACCCTGACCGCTGTGTCTATGGAGCTGGGTGTGCCCAGTAGCTGGGCCAGGACTGGACGAGTGCTGGACCGATCAGGCAGGAGACCTGCCTTTGTCATGAGGCAAATAGTGGACATGGCCCTGTGAATATCATGATTCCAAGCCTGGACTTCGAGCAGGGGCTCAAAGTGATGCATGCCGAGTCTTGTGCCGCGGCGCAATAGTTGTTCTATGACTTGAGTGGCGATACTTGTATCATCGTTCCTCGCGGCGGTGTTGAGGACATTTATGGCTGTTCCGTCAGATACAACAACCTTGCCGAGCATGACCATGCGGTTCCACACAGTCTTCGTCCCCTCATAGAATGCATCCCGGCTGAATACGTCCAGAAGATGATGCCACAGGTTGTGTGTTGTAGGCGCACCAATCAACCTGGCTCTGTGCTGCAGAATCATGAGGGTCTCCTCGTGAATACCCAGGCCTCCAAAAGTGTATATAAATATGTCATAGAGCCAAGGGGGAATGGGGATTCCAGCCGTGTACAACTTTTCGAGCGAATCGAGAGCCATTTCGTATTGACCATCGCGAATAAGCCCGATAGTGATTGCAATTTTCCCATCGAAAGTGGGAGGCTTCCAGATTGCCTCCATTTTCTGGATTGCTCTGTTGCGGAGAACATAGTCTGGGTGGACTGCAAGCACTTCCAGAACACTATGGTACGTGGCTGGCGTCGGCTGTACATGGGTAGACTCCATCTCCGCTATGAGGTCGCCAACAGCTTTGGCAGACCCATATTCCGGATCGGCGTTTGCTCGAATGAGACAGTCATACAGAAAGACATCTGCCTTTTTGTTGCGTCTGGTGACCAGATATCGAACCGTATTGCATATGCCATGGTATTGGCCCTCGGCGCCGCATAATTCTCTTAGTCCTTCGACGATCGCGTCGGTACTGGCGGTCTCCAGCTCCTCTTCTGTTGAGCCCTGTCCAGTGAAGAACGAGCGAGGAAGTTCTTGATGCCGCTTCCATTTGCGGTATGCGTACCGTTCGTGATTTGTTCTGGCCATGGTCGATGAAAGTAGTGGCCCTTGTCTCGAAGACCCCTTCCACTCTCGACTCAGCCGCCGCTCCTTGTGACTCTTATGAGTAGGAAGCCCATTTTCTCGAATGCGTGGTTCGGCGTCGGTCTGCGCCTGCGTCTCAATCGCAGCGGTGCTTGTGCTTCTCTTCGTCGTTACAACAGGCTGGCGCCGAGTGACGATGGGCCGCCGCAGGGTCTGGTAGAATGCCGCAGCGTCGACTGATGGGCACAAGCAGCGCCAGAGACCATCAATCACGATGCGCCCGTGTGTCATTGCATCGGCCTCGTGATGTTGCAGACACGAGCTGTGTCGGCCGTGTGTCGAAAGGGATAATAAATTGGGTTACCAGTCCGGAGATTGGAGATAGCTTCGATCTCCTAATCAGCGATAAGAATCACGTGATGCATCTGGTTGAGCAAATGCAAAAAGTCATTGCAGTCGCCACAGAACGAAGATGTCCAGGACACTGTAGATGGCATGGGACCACGTTGAAAACATACAAAGTCCCGAAATGGTCGAGGTTCAATGCAAGGTACATGTCCTGATTGACCATATACCGTGTTCCATACCCCGCACACGCTGGGCCCTACGGTCCGAGGATGATTGCGCACGCAGCTGCTATGCGATATGTAGTCGCCTTGGGAGCAAATATTCTTTTCTTCTACTCATTGTCCAGGGGACTATTGTCGTGATCTGATCGCGTGTGATGCTGGAGCTGGCACCGCTGGATGAGACCCTATATTTCATGGCCCATCCGCGAAAATGTGGAATGCTACCTGATTCCTGGGCCTGCGTATCGCCTTTTTTGGAGCTGCTGAAGTGAGCAGGACTCAGACGGGGTATATGTATTCCCTGCGCCTGCGACGTGTCGAGCAAGCCTCCAGTTTGGCTTTCAGGGCTACGATCATGTTCGTTCCTGCTTGCAGATAATTCTGTACCGGCTTGCCCTCATTCTTTACCTTCCCTCGTTATGATGCAAAGAGACGGGTCCCTTTCTCAAGCGCCTGCGCCTCGGCCGCGACCTCTGCCTCGTCCCTGGCCACGACCACCACGTCCACCTCTTTCGCCGCCACGGCCGCCGTGGTCTCCTCTCGAGCCGCCTCGTCCGCCCCTGAATCCACTCTGTTGCGATTGCTGCTGCTCCTTGGCAATATCGATAATGTCGTCTGGTACTCGCAAGTATTTGATCTAAAGCTCCGTCAGCCAGTGGTTCGCAGCAACGGGCGCATTGCTTGCTGGGCGCCGTACGTTATTTCCCTTGATGTAGACCTCTGGCAGGCGGACAAACTTGTCGCCCTCGGGACTCGTCTGCACCACCTCTTTCAGGGTCAAGTTCATCCACGTGTCGCACTGTACTAAATGTCCGTTGAGGGTTTCGCCATTCTTGAGCTCGACCAGCATGGGGTGGCCTTGCGCCGCATTCAGAAGGCCCAGGGGTAACTGCGTAAGAGAAATCGTAAGCTCAAGTTTGTCTGATGTATGTATGAAATTCATAAAGACCTACCATGGTGCCTGGTTTGCACTACACGTTGGGTATGAATGAGCGTGGGTGTAAAGATTCGTGGGATGCGATGTGACTGGTGTCAGGCCGATGAGTGCAGACGAGGCTTGGATAGATGACGGAAGCTCCAATGGATGTTTTGGTGGGGCCTCTGGTTGGCGCAGCTCAATGACGGCCCAGCCTCGTTGGCAGATCGATTGCGAATGCCGACCTCTTCCTCAGCTTACCAAATCCATGGATAAAAACTTGAACAAATCAATGTACAGTTCATGCACGGCTCGGAGCTAAGATATCGGGTGTCGATAAGCCTCTGGTTAGTCTCAGCTGGGATGGAAAGGCCTGTCAGCTCTGCACAGACCAGTCCTTGTTTCTTAATTACTCGTCACCCTTGAAATACGACACCATAATTGGGGCGGGAGTCCCGACCCGCTGCTCTGCCCCCGGCCTGAAATGGGTTTTTCTTGTCATTAAACATTCGTCGTCCTTGCCGAATCCGCTGCTCCGCCGACTGCGCAAGATTGAAAAGATTGCTGCATCCAAGCATTTCCCAGGGTTTCCCATCGTGCCAGCGGCTACTGTACGGAGTAAGATAAGGTACGCGCAACCCATACATGTCGACATGGTGCCCGTATGATGAGGTTCCCGGCATTTCTGCAGCTACCGCACGATGTCGACCCAGGAGTCAGGACCACGGGTGTTCCCAGGCCTTGGCAAGATCTGACAATCTGTTACTGCTTACCACAGTCTTGAATCACGGCATATGCGCCTTGGTGTTTCGAGTCCGATAAGTCTTGATCCATGATCGCGCCCGGCATTGTCAATCAATCAGTTCGATGGCGAGTACCCAGCCGAGTGCCTCACTCAGCCTTGCTCTGGCTTCTTTTTAGATCCGGAAACAACAGACATAACGAGATGTCGGGCGTCGCGACATAGTATCGTGACACTGATTCAGAATCACTAGTCTGGGTCGGATTGAGCGTTGGTTCGCTGTGATCTACAATATTTTTTCGCGTCCTGTCCCGCAGTCCTCGTGGCTCTTATCCCTGGCCAATTCCATACTGGTTAGAGGACTCGTCAGCTCGTCGGCGCTGATTGGCCCAATAGTCACAGACCCCGGCCCACACTGGAAATAGGCTTGCGCAGCCTCAAGAGGCGTCTGGTCCCGCAGTGACAAGTCCTGGATCTGCTGCTGCTGCTGCACCTCTCGCACGTCTGACTTATCCATGTCTTGGCTGCCCGTTCTCTCTAGGCATCCTTTATTGTCCTTTCTCTCGTTTCATTTTCTTCTCTTTGCTTACTCCCATCCGGTATCACGAGGGGGTTTGATTCTTATTATATCGCCACGCTACTAACAATTTCCAAAACTTTTTCTACAACTACTGTCGAACCCCCGTATTTGGCTGCCTGGAACAGATCATGCGCGGCCTGTTCAAGGCCGCCGCGCTGCTGGCGCCGGCGCTCGCAACAAGCCGCTCTGTTAAGCGAGAGGACGATGCGCCCTCGGCCTTCATCCGTCTTGATGTGCCCCACGCCGAGGATGACTCGGTAAAACTTCAGACAACCCTCCGATTGAGCGTCATCGAGTCCGAGGAATCATGTGGTTACGGAAATGTTCTTTTGAACGGACAGGCCCTTTCCCAGGACGCGGACGGCCTCGGCTCCGGCTCCATCTCCACGGAACAGGGTAGCCTCCTGATCGCCAACTGGAAGTTCGCCTGTGTGGACCTCGATGATGTGCACAAGGAGCAGACACTTGCAGTGCACGTCGATTTCGTCGATGGCAAGGAGGTCAACGACATGGACTTTACCGTCCAGTTCCAGCAGAAGGGTCCGGTTTGGGTGACCTATATTGAGGGGGCCGACTCCATCATCACGGCGCCCAAGCTCGAATTCTTCCCCGAGGAGCACCAGGCTGCCGAGTTCAACACCGAGTTCCAGGCTGAGATCTCCGAGCTCGAGGCCATGAAGATGCAGCTCGTCGAGCTCGAGCAGGCCATCTTCATGAAGGAACTGTTCCTGGCCGAGGCTTTTGGTTTCCGCGGCAGCAAGGGCTCCAAGCTGACCGAATGCGACAGCCTCAAGTGCATTGCCAAGTCCATGTACGACAGCGTCAAGGGCGTTGCGAGCAAGTTCTACGGCCACGGTATGGGCGAGGACGGCTTGTTCGGTGGTCCACATCACGGCCACCACCGCGGCGAGCACGGCGATCACCACATGGGACCCCACGGCGGGCCGGGCAAGCACCACGGTCCCCCGGGTTTCCCTTTCCCTCACCACGGTAACCAGACGCACGGCAACCACACACACCCGCCGCCGCCGCCCCATGGCAGGCCTGATTTCCCTCCGCCTCCATTCTGCCATTGCCCACCACCGCCCCCTCCCCATGGTCACCATGGCCCGCCCGATGGTCCTCACGGACCTCCTCCGCACCACGGCCCCGAGGAACACCACGGTCCACCTCACGATGGCCCCCACCACGGTCCTGGAAAGGGTCCTGAGAAGGGTCCTGCCGGAAAGGACGGAGAAGACCGCCCGGACTTTGGTCACCACCACGGCCCGCCGCCTCCTCCTCCGCCGCCCCCGCCCTTTGACGATGTCGAGGATCACCCTCGCCATCCTAGCGGTGACTTCCCTCCTCCTCCTCCCCCTCCTCCCTTCCACGGACCCGAGGGCCACCACGGTGACCACGGTGACGATATGCCGCCACCGCCTCCACCCCACGGACACCCCGAGGACGGACCTCACGGCGACTCTCCCCCGCCCCCGCCCTTCGACCACCACGAAGACGGACCTCACGGCGACTTTCCTCCTCCGCCTCCGCCTTTTGAGGATGGCCCCGACGGCCCTGAGCACCCTTTGGCCGGCGAAGGAGATATGCCTCCCCCTCCCCCTGAGGGCCCTCACGGCCACGGTGGCCCCCACGGGCACCGTGGACCTCCTGTAAGTTTGCCATGACAATTCATAACTACACAAATACTAACTGCGTTTCAGCCCTTCCACGTGATGCCTTTCGTCCGCATCAGCGCGGTCGTTGTCACCCTGGGACTCCTCTTTGCCGCTTTGCACACTCGCTGTTTCACTGTCCGCCGCGGAGACCGTAGCAGCTCCTGCATGTCCCGCCGCCGCAACCACCGTGCCTCCAGACGCACTGGCTTCGCCGGCCTTGTTGACCGCATCATGGGCCGCAATGACGGCGATGATGAGGAGAAGGAGGCTATGATGCGCCACGTTGGAGAGGATGACAGCGAATCGGACGCCATGTCGACTACCATGGAGCAGGACATTGAGCAGTTCAGGAACGCGGCCAACGTTGTCAGCGACATGGTCGCCGCCGAGGAGGGCCGTTCCGTCCAGAGCGAGATGGTCCACTACTCGTCCTCGATTCCTCCCCCGAGTCCCCACACCGCGTTCCCCGACTACATGAGCGTCGACGAGGCTCTTCCCAGCTACGACGAAGCTGGATCCAGCGACTCGGCCTACGTGTCGGATGGTATGAGGCCTAGTGACTCGGCATTCGTGTCGGATGGCATGAGGCCCAGTGACGAGACCGACGAGACGTACGTGTCGGACGGCATGAGGTTCACCCCGAGCAGCACATATGCTCCCAGTGTGAGCTCAGCCCACAGCTCATTGGATGAGAACTTGGGACGTAAGGCGTAATTTTTTCCTTAAAGCCAGAAAGGCAACTTATAAACTAGAAAAGTGTCGATAGCGAGTCGAGACCTGGTTACATACTATCATTTAACATTTCAATATTTCCTTGTACAAATTTCACTTGTATTACTAGCACTCTTTATGTGTCTTCTTGAAGAGTCTTAATGCGGTATTGGTTCATTTTTGTCCTGTGTGAATGGTGACTTGAATATCCTATCTATTCTGACGTATGTGTGGCTCGTTTCTTCAGCCATCAATCTGCATCAGGTATCCTCTACCGTTTTATGTTTCAGATTGTTTACTTCATGGTGTCTCTGCCCGGCGGTCTTCCACCCAAACTACAAGGTCAAAGTCCTGCATGCGTTCGACGCCTATCCTACCAGCTATCATGGTGGCCTCAAGCACGACCTCACGCTCTTCGGGGGTAAAGAAGTCATCAGTGAGGAAATCTTCACCTATATCGGAGAAGCGATATCTCACAAGGTCTTGAACGTCGCGGAATTCAAAGCTTTCACCGGGTGCCGGCATGCCGATGACGCGTGACAAACGCTCCGGCAAGAATTCTTCGTCGATCTCCTCGTATATGTCGAAGCCGTTCTCTTCCTATAGATGAACGAGCTGTGATGAACGGCCAGGCTCGAGGCAAGCCGCGCGACGATGAGGATGAACGTACCAGACGGCATGTACTCTGGTACTTCTGAGGCTCGCATCGTCGAGATCCTCATTCACTTTATCCACGTCCAGCCAATTCGACTCGGGTTGAGTGAGGTTGCGAAAGCGCATGGCGATCTCCACGGTCTGATTCTTTCGTTCATCCATGCAGTTTGCCTGCGGGTGGTATGCGGTAGTCATGAGAAGCTTGGTATCAAGTCCTCTATCACTTATTAACGCGGTCGTTTTCTCCGTGATGATCACGCCGACGTGTCCCGGGGCGACGCTCGTTGCGTTTATCAGGGGTGGGCTCATGTCTGCCGGACGGGGGTCAGGTTCTATAAATATGCTTGTTGTTCTCGAGAGCCAAAGCCGCGATCTCCTGCTTTGCGAGGACGGGAGTGGGCCAAGAACGCCTGTCTGAGTTGTCCTTGCCATTGATGTGTACCAGGCACTGATACATGCCATCAGCATTCTTGTTTACAATAAACCTTGAATTGAATCCTCGCTTCTGGCACTCGCGATTCAGTTTGTCCGCGGGACAACGGCGGCGGGAAGAATTCAGGTCGTCGGAATCAACCTGACTTGGAGTAGAATATCCGATCTCGTCATCCTCGCGGGGCTTCATCTTGATATCAGCCACATGTGTCATGGCTGCGCGTCTACGGATCCCAGTCGGGATCGTAAATGATGGCTCGGTTGGCAACGGTGAAGTTGACGCCGAGCCCACTCACTTTAAGAGACTTCTCATACCCGAGTCTCGGACAGCTAGCTCTTCGCTACGGCGTATTTCAGGTCTCAGTCGGCTCACTCATCGATTGGCATGTCCTCGACAGCCTCTGGGAGGGCCTTGGCCCTACCTCCTCCGCCGATTCCGGGCGTTTCTGGGCTATTAAACATGTTCAACATGTTGTCGAAGTCAATGTACCAGTCCAGTTCATGGATTGATTTACAAATATCAAAATTCAAACAACTTTTCGTGTATAGAAAGAGAAGTGAGGTTTTCGAGAGATTCCTGGTGAAGAAAAGTATCAAAAGAAGAAGAAAAGAAGGGTTTATCTGCTTTTGAGAATTCCTCTTACTTCGTTTCATAATCGCCTTTCGATCATCAAGTATTCCATCTTTTCTGCGACCTGGGACGCCCGCGCTCTCGGTGGCAGCCCTATCCGCCTCTTCCAGCACGTCCAGTTGATACTCCTCAGCGGAATCGCGGTATTTTCTGGCTCGGAGACGTCATTGTGAGCCGGAGCTTAATTTAGCATTCATCTCGTACTCAAGTTATCATTAGTATTGTTTCTCAATACTATCAATGACCTATATACATCACATTCTCCTGCAATTCTGCATCATGCATGGTGCAGATACCGCCGTGGTATAGAGGAAACGTGACGATGGCGGGTCGTCACTTTAACGCCAAGAACGTGCTGTCGATATTCTCGACAACATCTGCAGGTGTTCTTTTGAGCATGGAAGAGTTGAAATCCTGGGAAGGAAGCTTTCAGTGCAATTTCACTTGCATTTGTAGGACTTTGTCTTGTGGTTCTCTTGATCCCAGTACTTGCTCTACCAACCCGCCACAGTTGGTAACCTGCCTCTGCTCCTTCTCCCGACTCTCCATCATGCCCGTGTGACTGACCTTCGGTATTAGTCGTCAATCTGCATGTCTTCCAGTTCCACGTTGAGGGTTCTGACCCGTGCCTGCTCGGCTGTCTCGTCACCCATCTGCATGCCCTCGAATGTTTCCTGCGCGATTCTCAGTCTCGCGTCCTCAAGATCCTCATCAACTTGTCCGTCCTCCTCGGGAATGTCCAAGATGTCCATGGAGTCGGGGTCGGAGTCGAGGCTGTCCTCCTGCTCATCGACACCACTGACCGCCGAGGAATCCCGTGGTGGGCCCATGTCCATCCATAGCGTTCCATTGGCTCGGAGAAAGTCGATGGTCTCATCGAGGCGCTCTGTGAAAGTATAGCGCTTTTCGGAGTTTTCAATCTCGACGTTCCTGGGTGGGCTACGCGGGTTACGCGGGTCGCGGGGATTCTCTCTGTTGTGTCGTACGCGCGCGGCTAGGAGGGCCTGCACAAATCCGACCAGGTCCTTGGGCGTGACGAGGTTCTTATCGTTGAGCCAGCAAACCTCGGAATGCACCACCTCGCAGAGAGAATCCTAGTCCTCATAGCGTGTCGGGCCCGGTCCGAGGTTGCTGGATCCATTGTCGTCATCCTGGCCGACGGGCTCGTTTCGCAGCGCCTCACGGTGGACTTGGATCTTGTACATCAGCCCGTTGAGGCGTTTCTCTGTAATGCGGCTGTTGTAGTGAGCTACGCGGAAGCAGAGACTGTTGCGGAACTTTATATCCAGCTGCCAAGTTTCCAGAAACTCCTTGCCATCAAAGGTGAGGCCTAGGCCTTTGAGCATGCCAGTGAGGCTTACTCGAATCCTCTTCGGCCTCTTCTGCTCCTGCTTCTGCTGTTTCTCCTGCTTCCGTTGACGGGCTTTGACTATGGCAGCTGCGTTTCCATTACGCGCGCCGCCCTTGCGCTGGATTCTTCCCTTGCTGTTGGTCATGGTTCGCGGAGGACTCTGCGTGCTGTTGATCATGCGTCAGAGATAGGATCGGACGGTGAGAAACTGGAGCGGAGGTTCGATGAAGACAAACTATGCATTGAAGTTGGGACAGAAGCCAAGCAAGAAAATTGGGACAAAACAATGTTTTGCGTACTTGCAAGGTGTGTTTTTGCCTTTATTTGAGGGCGGCCTTTTTAGCCCGTTGCTGGGCCAGGTCAGGCAAGGCTGCTGCTGCCTTATCCGAGGTAACATATACACTCTCCTTCAGGATCTACTCAAAAAGGTATTACTACGATCAAGAACCGACCCATTTGACTCTGAGGAGAAACACAGCTCAAGCCAGATTAATTTGCGTCAGTAAGTACAATTGCTTTCACAAATTTTCATCATTCCTCTTATAGTTTGAAAAAAGCAGAACTGGATATTGACACTCGCAACTGGGAACACTTGAAATTACAAAGTTCTTGCACCCTCAGGTGTCTTGGACAGAAATAAACCCCCCAAGAGCATTGCGATTCCAATCTTAGGGATTTTGTCCCTTCGTAAGAGTTCGCTCACTCCACGTCGTCCTGGTACCCGTACTCGTACTCTCCCTCGTACTGTCCCTGGTAGTCTCCCTGGGACTCTCTCTGGTACTCATACTCGTCTTGGTACTCGTCCTCGATCGTCAAAGTCTCCATGCTCTTTTCTGCCACCTGGACTCGAGCGCTCTCGATAGAATTCTCGGCCTCATACGCTGTCGAGTCTTGCTCCAAGGCATCCATGGCCTCCAGCAGAAAGCCGCCGTCAAGGCCGGACGGCTTCTCGTATCGAGGCTCCTCGTCGCTCTCTGGTGCGTCGAGCTCGTACTCTTCCTCTGGGTCTCGGTACTCTCCCATCTCCAGAGCCTGGCCGCCTGGGATATACAGGGAATGCTTGGACTCCAGGAACTCGATGAGGATGTCGATGTTCTCGGCGAAATCGGCGGGTCTCTTCTGCATATTAAAGTTCATGTCTTGCAGAGGGTTGTTGGAGGCCCGAGCGCGAGCGTCCATGATGGTATACGTGAACGAAGCGAGATCTCCGGGCGTAACGTTCTTCTGCTGTTTGAGCCAGGGTATGTCGAAGAAAACTGCGTTGTTGAGAGATTCCTAGTCCTCGTAACGTCCAGTCTCCTCGCGCAGCGACTCACGATGGACGTACAGCTTGTGGAAAAGCTCATTCATCCTTCTAGTAACAAGCTCGGCTTTGAACTTCGTGAGGCGATGGCATAGCGCGTCTCGGAACTTGTGATCTAGCTGGGGTGTGCTGAAGACTGCGCCGCGCTCAAAAATGAGGCCTTGAAGGTTGAAAATGCGCTTCAGGGCAGGGAATTTTAATGTCTTCTTTTGACGGTCGTTGCCAGCAGCATGGTGGCGCTCTGCTCGATTCTTCTGTGTCTCATTCTTCTTATTGCGCGCCATGGCTCCTGATCAACACTCTGTGCTGTCGACGTGCTATCGATACGCATCAGAGATAAACATAGAGTAGTGGAGTTGACGATTGACGTACCTTTGGCTGGGGGCAGTCACTACTTGTGGCGATATCGAAGGACGGAGAAGATGTATGCTGGATTGCTGGCGTGCGCTAATAGATGTCCAATGTTGAAGGCACGTTAATTTCCAACGAAGTTGAAGAAAGCTGCAGCGTGTCTTGTGAATGCTTGTAGAAAACAGCAGGCTGCGCGGGGGAGAAGCTCTGCCCAAGCCTGCTCTTAGCTTAGTTCTCCCGGAAAATTCTTGGGGGGGGCAACATATATGTTGCCCAGGCAGAATGTTCTCTACCATGTCTCTAGTCCCGACGACCAACTGAAGAAAATAATCACGATACCCCTCGTTGATAAGGAGGCCAACATGTCCAACTTTGTCGTCAACGACTCAAAATATTCTGTGACCCCTATTTATCCTTGCTTTAGTCCTGTAGTATTACTGCTCGTGGTAACATCATGAATCATGGTCCCAAGATACAAATAGCAGCATGTACTTAATTCAAAAGCTCGTGAGACTCGCCTGGTATTGCCAGTTTTTGATGTTCGCTTACAACAGCGGCGTTTAAAGTTGAAGTTGTGTTTTTAAGGAAGGTTGGCGTGAAAACATAAAGCAGAAAAAAAAAGAAAAAAAAAAGAAGAAGAATAAGAAAAATAGAAAAGGTCTGGAGGCAACCATATCTATAGCATGTTGTCTTGTTGATCTTTACTCGGACGATAACTGCTTGCAGAAGCCATTGTTCCGGTATTGATCGGCTGGCCCTCTGATAATTAGGTATATATGATTTTTACCAGCAAGATAATCATGTTTGACTGTAATCGGAGTATGATTTTTGTTGTGTCTTTTCAAAGAAACAAAAAAGTCAGACCAAATGCCTTGAGGGTTTGCCTCATCTATGGTAACAATGTAACAACAGAGCGCACATGGCTGATATGATACACAAGCGTTGTATAGGAACACCTAGACAAGAGACTGGAAGTCTACAAGAAATAACTATTTCACTCAGATTCCAAGCCAAGCTTGCCAGAAGTTGGAACTTGGCTAGTCGACTGCTTCATGTGGCCTCACCTAGTCGGGCCCAACCCAGCAACGGGCCCAGGCAACCATTTTCATCCACGCCCTCGAGGTTCGCTGTTCGATTCCAGGTGAGAAGCAAAGTTTCCAAGGATTTTAAACCACAACAGAGTGCAAGAACAATACAAAAAGAATTTTTTATAAAAAAAAAAAAACCCAGCTTGGGGATTCGAACCCCATCGCGATAGCATATCAGGTCAATGCCAACTACACAAATGCCTGTAAACAGGGAAGTGCCAATCTCCCCATGGAGCGTCGGCAGAGTTAAACATCGGGACCCGATATACCACTGCGCCAACTTGCCGTTGGTAGCTGGTTGAAAACTTCTTGCTCTTTTGGACATTAAGTGTCTTCCAACTGGGCAACTGGGCAACTGGGCAACCAGGACATGTGACTTGCCGGACTTCACCCATTAGGTAGTCTTCCAGCACGTCCCTTAATCAGCAGGCTTCCATTAGAACTGACTGCTGGGTAACTCCAGTTACTTTACAGCAGCCAGGTGCGATAAATTGCCCCATGACACGTAGCCGACCCTGAACTTTTGCTTAAGTCACTTTATCCCATCTATAACGCGGCGAGTACCCGCGCATCGAAATTTCTCCATTAACGGCACAGCTTTATCCCACGGTACGTGCTGTCTTATTTCATCTCTTTGCACTCTGGCTTTCTTTGATTAACCGTACTGGCAGATCCCCAGCAGCCATCATAGGAGTAACTCAGCGAGAAGCAAAAAAGAGGCAGAGGCAGAAGCAGAAGCAGAAGCAGAAGCAGAAGCAGAAGCAGAAGCAGAAGCAGAAGCAGAAGCAGAAGCAGAAGCAGAAGCAGAAGCAGAAGCAGAAGCAGAAGCAGAAGCAGAAGCAGAAGCAGAAGCAGAAGCAGAAGCAGAAGCAGAAGCAGAAGCAGAAGCAGAAGCAGAAGCAGAAGCAGAGACTGGCAGGAGAGATAAAAAGAAAAAGCGACGACGAATGCCCGTACTCAAGCAGATTTTGAATTTCCAGGGCCTTACTTGGGAGCGCGGCTAGGTTACGGAGACTCTCAAGACAGAGATCGAGACCCAAGACGCCCTTTGCGCCAACACTGCCACGTACGAGCGGAAGAGCAAGCACCGGGAAGTCGCTGCGCGCCTCCACGAGCTCGTCAAAAAGCTGCAAGATTGCCAAGACGCCCCCGGATGGATCGAACTCCACCAGAAGAACTCGAAGAGGTCAGCTGGGCTCGCACGTAAAAGGATACCATCACGCTCGAGGACCTCGGCCTGTTGACCCACAAGGGGATCAGCGCCCGCGTTCGAGCTCTAGACAATCCGAGCAAGTCAAGGTGGTGGGTAGTCACCTGAAGGACCCTGTCCCCACCGTCGAGCGTGTCGATTAATTGATCGCATTCCTGCGAGAGAAGCGACCATCTTGGCTCCTAGACAGCGGGGGCATGAACGTGGACATGGGAGAGTCCGGTGCAGCAGACCCCATGAAGATTGACGAGGTCGAGGAGGAAGAGTCACAGAATGAAAAGCCCACGGGGGGTTTTGGGCTCTGCATAAGGCAAGAGAAGGCATAGATAGATAGGCATTGGCATCGCAGGCACCGAGCTCTGAGTGGATGTTGACGTCGCCTGTCTCCTGTCACTGAGTAAGGGATGGATGTTTTGAAGTTTGACGAATCGGGAAAGGTAGTCGCTCAGAAAATAATAGGAGAAGTACAGAGATAAGTGAGTGATATGGAAAAATGTTATAAAATTTAATAAAAGAGTTCCGCGCTTTATTCTGTCTCGTTACAGCAGATAAAATTATATATTCCGAATCTACTTCCGCGTCCATTAGTTGAAGGATTTTCAGAAAGTGAGAGGACTGGAGATAAGGACGAAGGAAAGACTTAGATAGAAGAAAGTCTTGTTGGCGATAATCAAATGATATAATAAGTCTTCGAAAAGAAATAAGAGGTCGACAGCTCCATGTGGCCGGCCTCACCTAGTCGGGCCTGACCCAGCAACGGACCAAGGCAACCAACCACCCATTGTAGTTAGTCCACAACCTCGAGGCTCACTGTTCGATTCCAAGCAAAACCCAAGCTTTTTGAAGACTTTATTTAAGACATAATAGAGAACAATAGAATAAAACAAAAAAAAGACAAAAAGAAAAGTGACCAGCTTGGGGATTCGAGCCCCATCGTTGCAGTAAGTATACTTGACTTTGCCGATCAACGTGTTAAGAACAGAATTCTAGACACTCCAAATTGCTTTAGGATCAAGTTCAATCTCCTATACCACTGCGCTAACTTGCCAGAAGTTAGTAGCTGGTCTGTTGGAAGTTTCTGGACCTTTTGGACATTATCTGTTTAGCAACCGGGGAACTGTTTCAAACCAGCCGAAATTTATCCAAGATATTCTTACGCATACTTGGTCAACAGACATTTGTATCAGCTGCAAGTCGTAATTATTATTATTATTTTTAAAAATGTATAATGAACCTTTCAAACAAATTAAATCCAAAGACGATCAATGTATACAAAAAGGACTCAAGACATTACTGCTTACAAAATCAAATCCAAACTCCCATCTACTAATGCTGAACCAATAAATACACAACATGGCATTAGGGGAAGAACAAGGTAAGAAAGTAAATGTCCTCTTGAGGTTCCAACAGGAGACTGCTAGGTCTGCGCATTTACACAACTCTGTCAGATAGCAGGATCCAAGGAATCTCAAGGACGGCCCCGTCGGTTGTCGGCTGCTTCACACAAAGCCATGGCGAAATAAATACACCTGATCCGAACAGTCAGTCAGTTATTGTACCAACGTGCCAGAAATTGAGAGCTAGTCTACTTGATGAAGACTCGTCGACGCCCCTCTGAACCATCAGGACTTTCAAGCTGGACAGTCAGGCAAGCAAGCTATTGGGTGACCAGTCAACATTTCAAACTGCCGAGCTTTTCCCCAAAACTCCCAGCGCATGTCTTGCTGTGCAGGAATTTCTTGAGACTGCCTGGCAAATATTTTTCATCCCACCACAGCCAGGCGTGAAGCATCTTTTTTTTCGACAAGAGAACGCGCCAACCCTTTCCAAACCACGACACATACACACGCGCTCGCATAAACGCACCGATTCGTCTCTTTCAAGTAACTTAAATCCGACCGACGGTGCGTAGTGATTAATCCCATCCCATCCCATTGAAACCCCCATCCCCCTCAAATGACCGTACTGACACTGACACAACCAGCCATCAGCCATCATGGGACGAGCCCGCCGAGCAACAAAGAAGAAGCAGGTGCTCAAGCACCCGCAAGATGACAAGAAGATCAGACTTCCCGAACTCAAGCAGACTTTAGATTATCAGGGCCTGATCTGGGACCGTGGTTTGATCATGGAAAATCGCCAGACGGAGAACAAGATCCGCGACGCCCTCTGCGGAGACCTCGTCAAGTTCAACCCCGTCGCCGTCGTTACGCGCATCAACGAGTTGCTGAAGCGCTTATTCATCTACCGAGAGGTCCTGTCCGAGCCCGTCCAGTCCCCCGAAACCGACGATGAAGACGACGACGAAGACGACGACGAAGACGACGACGAAGACGACGACGAAGACGACGACGAAGACGACGACGAAGACGACGACGAAGACGACGACGAAGACGACGACGAAGACGACGACGAAGACGACGACGAAGACGACGAGGAGGAGCAGGTCCAGTACACCGACTGGGATGGCATGAGCGACATGTCATTCCAGACGGTCAGCTGGACCCGTCGCCAGAAAGAGCTGATGCAGGAGGATATCAGCAGCTTCACCTACGCCCTGGTCAGCGCCCGCGCCCGCGCCGTCAACAACCCCTCCCTCGATATGGCGCTGAACCACAAGAAGCCGGCCTTCCCCTTTGCCGACCACATCGACAAGCTGCTGGCCTTCATGAAGGACAAGCAGTCCCCGTTGCTCCCGGCCGGTGAGGCCCTCGACATGGGCCACTACCGCGAGCCCTCAGACCACGGCATGCTCGACGAGGAGGACGAGGAGGACGAGGAGCGCGAGCAGCCTGCGGGCCTCGCCGAGGCCACCTACGATGCCGACGACGACGTGGACATGATGGACACTAAGGAGTCAGCCGACGTTGCTATCGCTAAGCAAGCAATGGGCCACTTGGAGCTCGACGGATAAGGATGAATTTCTGAGAGCGGGCCAGGGTATGGATAGAAATTCCAACGGCAGGAGTACTTGGGATGGAGAGTGTGGAAACCCCTGGAGAGAAGAAGAACAAGAACGTCTCCTTGGCGGTCATCGAATGATATTGCATTCGAAAAGCCTTGTTCTTGTTTCTCTTATGGTCACCCGATCACTGCTTGTCCGTTAGTCATTTGTTCGGACTGCAGAATGGGGTGAATCTTGGTTTTCTCTGTATAAATAGATCAGAAGACGCATCGGATGACAACTCCTTCTAGGGTTTTCACCTGAGCGTTCGGACAACAAGCTTGTAAAACTGATTTCTCGTCTGTAGCAATCATCAAAGCATTGTTGTATTCCCAGAAATCAAGCAAAACAGCGAATGTCTTCTCGCAAATAGCAACCATCAAAATGTATTGGTATTCCCATGACTGAAGCAAAGCCAAGACTGCTTTCTCGCAAACTCCAAACACCGTCATCTATGTATGCATCCAGCAATTGTCTCCTGTTTTTGTTTTCTAGATCCACCCTTACTCCTCGTCCGTCTCGCCGCCTTCATCCTGTATTATCTGCTCCATGACAGATCCGCGGCCCCTGCCGCTGTTCTTCCTGGCCCTCTTGTAGGCCTCCGTCTCCGTAACGGCCTTGAGGCCGACAAAGTGCTTCCCGTCCCAGGCCGTCTCGCACTTGGGGCACGTCTTGTCCCGCCGGGTGCGCCAGAAGGCCTCCTCGCAGATGTCGTGGATGCGGGCGTTGCAGTCGCGCTCGGCGCAGCGCTGGCCGACGGTCACGATCTCCTTGCAGGCCTCGCAGAACTTGATGCGCTGCCAGTCGGCGGGCTCCAGGTCCGGGTCGTTGTACGTCTCGACGAGCCAGGACCGCAGCTCCAGCAGCGCGCGCGGGCTCAGGCTGTAGTACCCGTCCTTGCTCTTCTCGAACCAGCCCTCGTCCACCATGGCGGCCAGCATGCTGTCGGCCTCGGAGCTCTTTATGCTCCGGGTGCCTTGGGTGGCCGCCTGCGACTCGTCGGCGATGCTCTCGTCCCCGTCTGCTCTGGGGGCGTGCCGGAGCTTGTTGGCCTGCATCGAGTCCACGCACATGACCTCCATGCGGCGGGTGTTGTGCTTCTCAAACATGCCGTCAATGACCCTCTTGACAAAGGCGATCTCGTCGGCGTTGTGGAGGGTCGCCAGCTGGGTCATGGGATCCGAGGTGGTGTTGACGAGGGCGTAGACACGCTCCTTGCGGGTCTGGTGCTTGGCGTTCCGGACTTCATAGTCAAAGTGTGCCACGACCTCTTGCGCGGCGGCGATGTAGGCGGCAAAGTCTTCCTGGGTGACCGAGTCGGGGCTGACTCTCTGTGGCTGTTCCTCCTCGGCCTCCTTTTGTGCTGTCATGATGGCGGCAATGATAGGCTTGGCCTCGCGGTAGGTGATGCTGCCGCGGGCCATCAGAGCTTGGAGGAAGGCCCTATTGCCGTCATTGTAGCCGCGGGGTACTAAATGCTCCATTTTCGAGTCCGAACTTTGCCAGTGATCATGAGAAAGTCGCCAATGTTCTGCCAAATGGAATGGTTATAGTAGTGAGCCGTTGGACTATCATGTGACTGTTCCGGCGCCGTTTGAGGTTGCTGCGGGAGACGCGCCGAGGGGTCGTCAAAGACGCGTAAATGGATTTTCAGCACAAATTCTGCATAGGCATGCATAACTAAATTGATTGCATGAATGAGTTTCGGCAGGGTCTCCACTTTGGCGGGGGAGCACCGGATCGCGTAGACCGGAACTAACTACCGGGACTAGCCGGGATCCAGCAGAAGACCAACCCAGCGCCACAGCCCGATGCCCCTCGATCGCTGGGCCCAAGCTCGCGCCACCTGTGGCAGTGCAGGCCTATGACGACGTCTAGGCCCCGTGGATTCCCTCCCGTTTCCCATTACAACCAGTCACTGCCAGGTTCCATGTGAGCTTGTGAAACAAGGTGGCAGCGGGACAGCACAGCGCATAGCCAGCGCCAGCGCCAGCGCCAGCAAGTTCCCAGTCCAGTCCAGTCTGGTCTGGGGGGGCAAGGCGAAGGCCTCCCAAAGCATGGACAGCCGCACTGCCCTTTTTACCTTTCTTCCTTGACAATAAAACAAGAGACGCATTCTGTGTCAATTTCTCGTGTTCCTTTATTCCTGTTTCCTACTTCAAAAGTCACTTCTGGCCCAAGCAAACACCTACGACACCTATCCACGTCATATTGAAGCTTGACTTGTGACAACATACTTTGAAGCTTTCCTGCCAAGGAAGGCGACCATATCGTCATCATGCTCGAGTATTTTACGTACAAGAAGGTAAAGAAGGTGCGCAACGAAAAGGCACAACGAGAGCGCCTGGAAAACGAGGCCAGAGACTCGGCAGCCACATCGCCTGCGCCGCAGAAGACGCCCGCAGCGCCCGTCGTCATCTCCAAGCCCGAGGAGCCCTACGGCGATCCCCTGCTCGACCAGGACGACGAGAAGTGGCTGGAGCGCATCGTCTCGCCCGACGCTGGCTACGACGACAACGATGATGTAGCGTCCCGGCCGCCTCTGCCTCCAAGAATCCCCACGCCCATCTGGGACACGGACGACGAGAGCGCCACCAGCCAGCAGGCGCCCGTCCAGGGCAAGGGCAAGGGCAAGGAGGTCGACGTCGGCAGCGGCGACAAGCCGGGCAACAAGCGCCTCTCCGTCATCGCCAACATCGGCCGCACCATCTCGATGCGCCGGAAGCCGACCGAGAAGAGCGGGCTGCAGCCCCAGCTCGAGGTGCCCGCCCGCGAGGTCGTCCGCGAGGTGACCGATATCAACAAGGTCCTCGACGACCTGAACCTGTCGGCCCAGAACAATAAGGTCTTCTCGCTCTCGGCCGAGTCCACCGAAATGGTCCGCAAGTTCAACCTCGTGCTCAAGGACATCGTCAACGGCGCGCCCACGGCCTACCAGGACCTGGTCAACCTGATCGAGGACCGGGACGGCATCCTAGCCAAGAACTACGAGAAGCTACCCAAGTCCCTCCAGAAGCTCGTCACCCAGCTGCCCACCAAGCTGTCGTCGACGCTGGCGCCGGAGCTGCTCGCCGTCGCCGCCGAGGCGCAGGGCCTCAACAAGATGGACGCCTCCGCCCAGGGCGGCCTCAAGGGCGCCGCCAAGTCCTTCCTCACGCCCAAGAGCCTGCAGGACCTGGTGACAAAGCCCGGAGCCGTGGCCGGGCTGCTCAAGAGCATCGTCAACGTGCTCAAGACGCGGTGGCCCGCCTTCATGGGTACCAACGTGCTGTGGAGCATTTCTCTCTTCTTGCTCCTCTCTGTCCTCTGGTACTGCCACAAGCGCGGTCGCGAGGTCAGGCTGGAGAAGGAGGCCGGAGAGCAGAGTGACCCTCTCTATGGAGTCGACCGTGTAGAAGAGCTGCCCGACGATCCCCTGCTGGAGGGTTCCAGCCGAGGCCAGAACAGTCTGCCTGCCACGCAAAGATCTGGGAAATCCTCGCCCGTGTTGCGCGAGGCCAGCAAGAAGAAGAAATGATGATGAGAGATGATGGATCCGATACTCCCTTAATGACGAAGGATAATGACTTGACAAGAACGAATCAACTACCAACGGTTTGGGTTTGCAATTGCGACAGGCGGGTGTTTATATAGAATGTGCACAGGTTTTGCACAGGTATTGCCCAAAAATTAATATAGTCAAATTGAATGCTGCAACGCTTTCTTCCCACCTGTATGTAGGATGTGCATGTGCCAGCGATCAGTGCCCGTAGCTCCCTATATGTCGGGATGTTCCTTTGTACATCATTTGATCATTACGCTTTTCGTACTAATATCCTCTTCAGGCAGAACTCCTGTACTTGTGACGCCGCCTTCGTGCTCCAGGAGCTGCTTGATCTCACCATCCTTGCTTCACCTGGAGTCACTGCCCAGAGCCAACGGATGAACCTCCTAGTCGTCCTGGACCAGCTCCTTGATCTCTTCTCTGCCAGGTGCAATACCGACACTGACATCGGCCTTCTCGTCTCGTCCGCCGGTGCGGTCAATAACCCTAGCACCGTCCTGCATCCAAAAGTCAACCTCGTCGACAATGTCAGCTACAATGTCCTCGGCGATCTGCTCTGTGTAACGCTCTGAGATGGACTTGAGCTCGCTTTGAGGCATTGGCGTGCCGCCGGCCGCTGCTGCTGCCTCGTCCGCTGTGTTCCCCATCTCTACATCTTCGCCTGGCTGAGTCGTGCTGGTGCTACCATAACCTGCAGGCGGATACCAGAAGTCGGGTCCAAAGTTCACCTCGGCGGCTCCTCCTCTGAAAACACTGATGGCGGGATAGTACCCGAGCATGCCGTCGTCGAGGCCTTCTCGTGCACCGACCTGAGCCTGTGGTTTCGATGCCGGCGGGAGGAAAGCCAAGAGATTCGTGAACGGCGTGCCCATTAGTACGCCGTTCTTGTAGACCTTGATGCATGAATTGGGCAGCGTGCGCAGTGTCGGTATACGATGCAGTGGGTTTGGCTCGTCCGAGTTAAGGGCAGAGCCAGATGCGCCAACAGGCGACGGATTCATAAGGTCCTCCAGCTCTTTGGTTGTATGGTAATCGATCTTCTCAAAGTAGATGTGTGCCTTGAAGCGGATTGGGATGCGGTCGCGCACGATATTGGGCCCCTCTGCCGTGGGCATATCGTCATCCGCAAGATCCACGGCCGGGTTGTAATGTCCTTGCACAACCTTGCGGTGGAGTTGCTCCGAAGGCAGCTGCATCTCCAGTCCTATCACATCGCCCTCCACGATGTCCTCGCCTGCAGGGAAGAAGTCCTTGGGCCGCGACATGTGCACCTTCTGGCCCTGGACGTCTCGTATACCGTAGCTGTACGCATCGAAACCCACGGGAGCATCGAGCGATGCTTCTCGTCTGGCGAAACCGAGGCGTACATGTCCATGCGACTCGACCTTGCCTCCGTCTTCCCGCTTCAATGTGCCTCTCGTGATCTTGCACTCCCAGTAATACCGGCCTTGCCGCACGGCTACGTTTGCTCTGGCCATTCGAAAGCCCTTGTCTGTCGTGATATGGCGACCCGACTGGTCGAAGAACATGTGGGTGGCGGCATCCTCGAAGCTGATGTGTGCGCCGTGAGGCTCGGGCTCGGTCTGGCGGTAGTAGAAGGACGAGGGGAACTGGGGATCGGCTATGCAGTGTAGATAGTGGAAGTTCTTCTTGTTGTAGACACTGTTTGCGCATTAGTCGGGGGTTCTGCGATTCGGCAGAAGCTCAATTGCGACTTACTGTTCCGAGGTCTCGTGGAACGCAATGGCCGAGCCATCAGATGCGCTCACATCGTGGTGATGGGTGAACACTGGACCGCGGGCGGGCTCAAAGTCTCCTGGCTTCGGAGGCGCCAACTTATAGCGCATGGGAGAGGAGTCATTGGGCAGTGTGTCCTTGGTGTTGTGCTTGCCCTTGGGCTCGGGAGTAGCTCTCGAGCTGCCTGGCTCAACTATTGTGACGCCCTTGGACTCTCGCTTTTTAAGCGTCTCCTTTTTCGTGCGCTTTTCTCGAGACATGGCTGGTATGTCATCATGCGATTGCGTCTTGTTCAGCTTCGGCTCTGGGTTCGGGTTCAAGGGCGACGAGACGGCGGGCACATGGTCGTCGTCCAGTGCCCGTTTCTGAGGCAGCGAACTGGCTGGATTGTTGGCCTGGGCATTGGCCGAGGGATTGGGGGTGGAATCCCTCTTTGGGGAGTCGGCGTCGGTCGCCATTGTGCCAGGAATATGTTGAAAATGTTTACAATGGCGTGGTTATAGCGAATATCTTGCGAGAGGAAAACCGGCCAACCAAGGTGGTCGCGGAAAGATGAAGCTAGAGTAGAGCTCGGTGGCACGTCGCATCGTGCTTTCCGTCACAGACGCGCCGGCCGCTACATTTTAGTGGATACCTTAAACCCCACACCATGCATTATTCTATGGCTGGCAACCGACAATTGCGGCTGCAGCGTTGCATTTGCGGAATGAATGACCTCGGGAGGCTTGCATAGGCAAAAATAGAGAACAAATGTGGAAAAAATGCAAAAAGAGAGGTGAACAATTCCTGTTTACAGGAACTAATGGGTATGCAATCCATCGACCATCACGGGACTCGAACCCGCAACCTTGGACTATTTCGTTCGTGATACGACCTGAAATAGGAGGTCCACGCGCTACCATTGCGCCAAACGGCCAGTTGTTTCTTTGGCCTCTTAAACGCCACCATGTAATAAGCGCAAAACGTGGCTCCACAAACTTTTGCTACCCGCTCCCGTCAACCCGTAGGTACGCCGGCGGCTTCGACATGGGATGGGGAACTTACCAGAATCTCGGAAATGATGCGTCTGCCAAATAGTCACTGTTGCATATCCTATGAAAGGTAAAGAAGTTAGAAGCAACCAATCCAATTACTTTGCATGTGTATGCTGTATACTATAGGGTTTGTGTTCTCTGTCCAGTTTGGAAAAGGTCCTTGATAGTACGGCGGGCATATGGATCCATTTTACTGACCATGGCCGTGTGAGAAGATGTTGCACTTCGCTCTTCAACACTTAAACGACCTTTGGTATTTTCCGAGTATTCGCGTAGGTAAATTGACTGAACCAACAAGTCATTCTAAATACCAACCAAAGAACGGCCGCCTCTTGAAAACTCATTTGCCGGAGTCGCGGACCGCCAACCTGGTTCGAATATTTTCACTAACAAGAGCAAAACTCTCTGTTTAAGTCATGATATATTTGACCCAAGTCTTATATTACGTTATGACGGAATCTTATGTCCGGGTGGGTAAAGAGCTTTGCTGAATCGTTTGCACAACTTAACATCATTTTGATCATGAATATGCTTTCCCCCTAAACATCGAACCTCGCCCAAGTGAACTTGACAGTCCACCAGCAATCCGAAACACGGCCCATCATCGTGCTTTTTGGGCAAGGCCTCTTAAACGCCATGATACTGTACACAATCCACCGTACATATGTAGCTGCAAGCCTGCAACCTGACCACCTAAACACACCGATGCACCAAACCCACTGCTACCGCGCCCCCGGCGGCGCCTCCGTCTCCGCAGACGGCATATAAAAACAGACCGCACTCGCATACTCCCCATCGTGACTGATGCTCACAGCGGCGACAACCGGGTCCGCGGACCCCTCGACCCGGACAACCGCCACCGGGGGACCGCTGCTGCTGCTCATCTGCTGATCCTGCTGCGCCGCGGGCTCTTCTTTCCGGCGCGAGGTCTTCTCCAAGCGGCGCGGCACGGGCTTGCCGCTCTCGATCTCGATATCACCGAAATTGAGCCTCTCCCGGTGGAAAGCCTTGATCACCGCCTCCTTCGCCGCGAACCTGCGTGTGGCTTCTTGTTTAGTCCGAGGCTGGCAGGCAGGCAGGCTGGCGTGCATCTGTGTGGCACCGAGAGGTACTCACCGGCCCGCCACATACTCTGCGGCTTTCCAAAAAGTTGGGTCTCTCCTCGTCACGTCCTCATTTGGCGGTACATAGATTGGCGCATCCAAGCCTGGTATGATCTTCGTCAACCAATCGTAATAATGCTCGAAGGCACCGTGCAGCGCCGTTACAGTTCTGGGCTGCTGGCGTTCTCGTGGCGTCAGAACGCGATTGATAAATCTGGGCCCGCGTTGAGATGTGAGGATTTTGTAAATTCTGGGAATGTGGCAGATGTCGTGTCCCAGCCCAATGGGCGGCATCATTATCCGATTCATCTCATAGAAGGCACTATAAATCAATTGCGGAAAGGCATGAGCAAGCGCCTGTCGTTACCGCATGTGGTTTGTAGTCGGAGAGATTGGAATCGCCTGAAGACTTGGTCGTGGGGACACTTTTCTTTAGTGGTGTCCAAAAACGCATGCAACGATAAGGGGATTTCAACCAATACAGTGGTATACTCCGTACACTGCACCATCTTCACTACGACGAGAGCAATAATCACAAAGCACAACATACGGGATATCTCTTTTTATTATTGCAATCAAAACACAATTACGCCGATTTTTTTCGGCTCACGAGAGAGCAGCGCAACTTTTTGCGGGCATTTGTAGTACTGAGAAATGCACCAATTTTGGACCTAATGCCAGCCAGAACGCCGTCCAACCATGACATAGGCTAAAAGTGACAGAGGCTGGACAGATACATCGCGGCGAGGGAAACATTTCGGTTTTCTTCGCAGCTGCCATAGAAGCCCCTAGAAGCCTGCTAGAAGCAGCGAAGATAGGTTGCGGGTTGACGAGGGCTTCCAATTAGTTGCTCTCGCCGTGAAGGAGAGGAGCACGCTCGGTATCGGCCTCCGCTTGTCTTCGCCAGGCAAAGTCCTTGCCGGTTGCGGCGGGAATCGCGATACCGACAGTGGCGACGAAGAGGACGGCCATGATGGTGAATGCAAAAATCCACTGGAAGGCAATAACTTGTCTGAGGAACTGGCTAACACCAATGGCCGCGGAGAGCACGCTGAGGTTGAATCCAATGGTGTAATCCTATATTAGTGGAGAAATTTAGTTTCCATATTACATGCCACAGGGATATCATTGCAAAGGGCCAAACTCACCTTGTAAGCGACAATGTAGAACATGCCATAAACGAGGATGGACCAGATGAAGATGTTGCCAAAGATTCGAGCAACCAACGAATCAGGGTGTGGCACCATAATGGCACCATTCCAGTAGATGGCCACGAACGTCCAAGCAAGAGGGCCGGAGACAACGGCTTCGTGGATGGCACGGGCGTAGGCCGGGTGGCGGAAGTAGAGAGACGTCAAGTTGGCAAAGTTGAGAATCAGGATGAGCTCAGCCCAGCCAAAGTAGCTCCGGACAAACAGCATGACAAAGGCAAAGTGGAAGAGGTTGTTGAGAATGAAGTGGCTGCCGACGGCGGCGGCGGCATTCAGGGTGTCGGCATTGCCCGACCAAAGATGAACGATGTAGACGGCCTGGAGAATGAATAGGACAATCCTGAATTGTTTCGATCAATATCATGATCCAGGCAGTACTAACGGGGAAACAGGCACAAATTCTACTCACCAGTAGATGCTGACAATGACACTGTTGAGTCGAAAGGCAGTGGGATAGAGATCATTCTGACCCCAGATCGTGTGCCAAGCAAAGGCGCCATCATGTGGGGCGTTGAAGGTGTAGTAGAAGCTGACGACGAGGGACAGAAGCCAGGTCAGGATGGTGAAGACCTTGTAGGCAATGATTGAGTTGCTGCTGTGGGAGTCGCGCTTGGCGAACGGGTTGACTGTAGAATTGTCGATTAGTACTTGCAATGCCAAATTGCAGTCACCGATGGTATGATGGGCGTGGTGCAAGAAACGAGGATATTGTTTACTGAGAGCTGTGGAGGGAGCTGACGACCAAACTTACCTTGGTGGACTCGCTCCATGGCGACGTGGGCTATCACACTCTGAGAATGCTCTGCTGGATGGATGTATCTGTTGAAGAGATGACCAATTTGCCAACTTCCTCTCGGTCTGACTGAAGATTGATGTAAAAGTCAGAGTGGCGGGAAACACAAGATCTCGGACGATGTTTATAAAGCGTCGGTTCGTGTCTCATGAATTGTACGCTCCTACTGGGCGGGGCGTGTCTGTCACACACACCTGAGGTGCTAAGGTATGGTAGGTACTAGGTAGGTAGCAACCTGCATGCGGACTGAACTTGCCTGCATTTGCGGGGAACTAGCTGCTCAGTGAACGGGCAGTGACGTTCGTCGGCGTCTTTCCAGAGCGATCGGCTAACCGAAAACAAGCTGGGGAGAAAAGTTGGAAGAAACATGCACACGAACTTGAGTCTGTTTTAGGGAGGTGAAACCACCAGTTCCTCTTATGTGATGGAGTCGAGTGCTGGTGGAATAAGAAGGGATTCCTGAGCTGGCTTCAGATTAGGTGATAGATAGTCCCATTCACTCGACCGTCTTTGCGACGATGTATAATCAACAGCACCTTACGAACCATCAATGTGCACATGGCGAAACATCTCGATGCTTGACAGCCGTTGTACCTGGCATTGGGGCAGACTTTAGCGGGTGATCTAGGCATGTACTCCCTGACCTTGTCTTAGAACTGTAGCAAGGTGATCTGTACATCATGTAGGATTTGTTACTGTACTGCGTTCTGTAGATGGAGTTGGATCATGCTCCGTATTGCTGTTCATAATATTATGGGCATCTATTGCCATCAATGCATTCTTTCCACACATTTTGCTGCTTCGTCTGCTTGGCAAACATGCAACGCACGACCTCGAAACATTCTGACAATACATGACGAGCTTCGTCATTTTTGGAGCAGAGAGGCGAATCAAGCGTGCCGCCTGCATCACAGCCGAAGGAGGCACGGGCAAGGTCACAGGGCCATCTTCAGACGGTATCATTAGTGGGCGTTTGGCGTTTGGGACGACGCCCGGAACACACCAAGTTTGCAGGGGACCACAGCGCTAGGATATGTACTGCCTGAGATCGTGTACGCTATCTGTATGGGGAGGCGCTTCTTCTATTTTCGGACACTTTCGTTGGCTACGGGCTGGTTCTCAGTTCAAATCCAAGCCCAGCATGCCGCGTATCACCGTGTGAACGACCTGGGTGGAATTGGGCAATTTATATTGCAGATCGAGATTGCCCATTTCATGTTTCATGGATCACGGGGCGTACTCGAACTGCTGTGCCCCGTCCCTTCGAGTAGTATGTATGTGATTATGTGACGTCCTCTCGAATCGAACGTGGTAATTATAATTTTGAATCAGAGCAATCTTTCTTTTCTTTTCGGATCCCATGAGTACAGAAGAGATCAATCAACATCCGGCCGATGCTAGCGGAGAAGAATTGACGGGTTTCTTGTTCAGCTCCCAGACAAACCAAGATCCAAGTATCGAACAATACCGTATGCAGACCAGGAGGTATTCCTCCGGCCGTGATCCACCGTCCTCCAAGCTCCTGCTCGCTTGCGTAGGATTTTTATGCGAATGCGCCTCTTTCTCACTGCGGGGGAATTTCCGGTCACCTGAAAAGCAAACAAGCGCGAAGCTGCCAACATGTACCGTACGTATATTGCCATAGGTAGGCATCAGCGATAGGCTGGCTTGAGATCTCGTCTTCCTTTGCCACCCTTGGCATGAGCAACGTGAATTTGATTGACACAGGGCAGCTGGTAGATCACTGGTTGCCAGAGTTGCATGTCTCTTGATCGACCTGCAATAGTAACTGGACTTCGCGGAATCATGTATACAACTGCAGAGCACTCGAATCTAGATGAAATACAAGTTCTTGTCTACTGACAGTTTGAAAAGCTGCAATCATGGCCGATGAGCGGAAATGCACGGTTGCAGTACTCTCGCTGTACATCAAGCCGCATCAACGTCACTCAGTATTGTTACCCGAGACACCAGATACGAAAAAAAAAAAAAAAATGAATGCATGGTCTCGCGAATTTACACTTGACGAATAATGTGTATAGTATGTATCTTCCTCCTTGTAACCGCGGAAGAGCTATGGGTCATAATCACCCACCACAAACAGCCATCTCAATTGTGTATATAGTATACAGTTCTCTTATGCTGTTTCTCATGATCTCCATCCTCAGATGAGCCACTGCTTGCCCTTACTCCTTTATCTGCTTATTCTTTGTTCGATCGGCGATCGAGAACGTCGTCTGCCGCCTCTTCAATGGACTGATCGGTTCGGCAGGGTTGAGATGGTGAGGTGCCAAGCGCATCTCAATAACGGTCTCATGTCCAAGGTCGTTGTACGCGTAAGTCTGTGTAATAGCAAGCCCAGCACCTTCGGCTAGATCGTTCCACTCCTCGCGGGTGCGCTCCATGCTAGCAAAAGCACTCATCATGGTCAAGTCGATAGAGGCGGCGATGAGGCTGACATTGGTGGGGGGAAGCATTGTCTCGTCCACTCTTTATGGTTGGAATATGTTAGCAGGATCACCCAAAGAATGTAGACGCCAGATATTTTGGGGTACTTACAACAGAATGGAGTCGGCAGCCATAGCCTTGCGGATGCACACAAAAAGCTCATGTACTCGCTTCGGCGGGAGAAAGTGTGGCACGCCGCGCAAGTGGTAGAATTTGGCGCCGATGATGGGCTGAGGTTGGGTGAAGTCATACGCTCTGTGCTCAATGGTGGAGCCTGGATTCCGCCTTGCCAAGGCTTCTGGAATATCCTCGTTGATGATGCGGCCTGGGATGTTGCTGAACTTCCTTTGGAACTCGTCTCCCAGATGCCCATCTCCGCCGCCGATGTCCACAAAGAGAGGCCTCTGGTGGTCTCGAAATTCTGCTGTCTGGCTAAGTACCGGGTACACAGAAAGAAAGGAGAGATGAGCCGGGCGACGTAGACGCATGTACGTGTGGAAATCCTCCATGGCATTAGGCACTGTCGGCATGATCTCAAAGGGCGTTTTTGTCGTCTTCCAGGCCATCTGAAATGCTGTATTGTGCTCATCATCTGGGTTCTGGTATCCGTTCTCCTTGAGGAACTCGGGAATTGCTTTATACTGCTTGGCAACGAAGCCATGACTATTGAAAATGGATCATTAGAGACAATGACGGACGCGCAAGTCGGTCGGCTGGCAGACTTACAAATGGTCCAAGGCAGCGACACAGACGTCTTCAGTCAAGTTTTCTGTCACATTGTTTGCAATGAATCGTCGCGGGCCAACCTCGCTGACAACGTTGATGGTGCTGTAGTATCTCAGCATCCGCTCTGACCGAGTGTTAGTAAATTTCGACCAACGACAGGATATCTGCATAGCGGTGCTTACCGACGAGCTTCGGATCGGCAGAAACCTTGTCGGCAATTTCGTCGATTTTCATTTTCTTCTTCGTCTCGTAGAGAGCGTTAAAAATGCCCATGTCGCGCCCGACCTGTATCATTGCCTTTTCCAAATCCTGAGACGTACATGATTAGCTGGTTTCCATTGCTGCTTGGAGCGCTTGCCAAAGGAAGAGGTTGGAGGAAATCTTACAAGGTGCGCGAATCTGTGAATAGTATGAACTGGTTCCTCCAGGCAGTCGGCCATCTTGCGAAGTCTGGTCATCGTCGCTTGACGATCGCCTGGACTAAGCGAACCGTCCGCAATGACATCATTCAAGTGAGTCTCTAGCTGGTCGATTAGATGCTCGTTGTACTCACTCATCGGTTGAGTGCTCTCTGATGCTGTCGCGGAGGCTTCGCGGTATCGAACTGGCGAAGAAGACATATTGTTGACCAAGGATGCCGTTTGTTGTTGACTGAGGGTAAGGACTGGTAGTAAGGAACAAGAATGCTGCTTGTTGTTGACCGGGATACGGAATCAGAATGAGAGCGGGAGGTGTTGTGAAATGAATGGGCAGGTTTGCTGAGACCAAGTTGAAGGAAGGTGTGTAACTAAATTGGCGAATTGATCTTGGAAGGCAGTTGCCATTTATATTACTTCTGGAGGCAGTCGAGCCGTGCTAACCACGGCAATCTGACCTGCTTGTCTCTTAATCAGACGTAGTATATGGCACTTGTCAATTGCTGGATTTCGTTCTTGCCACAGAACGCGAAAATCTAAACAGAAAGTACCTGCTCTTTTGTAATCCCGCCAAAGGAAAGAAGCTGGTTCTGTAGATTGACATGAGCTCGACCGTTCTTGAAAAGCCAGATTAGATGGCGATACCGCTGCTCTTTTGCAAAAATTATCAGCGCCAACCAGTTGCTGTACCGTGTACCACACGAACAAGACGAATCGTAATCATCTACCATGTGTCTTGGCACATCACACGCACAACAATATCAAGCCACATTGCGACGAATCAAAGAGACCGCAGTATTGATAGAAAAAAGACCACTTGTCGGACTATCATATTTAGAGTCGGCAATCGCTGGTTTAATTGATAGCACGCCTTTTGGAGACTTGATCCCATGGGGAACACAAATTTCCTGATTATACTGGCACAACAGTGGGTGCAGCTCATTTCTTGCCAAAGAAGGACATGATACTCCCTTGCCCCTTTGCACCGCCCTTCTTGCCCTTAGTGGCAGGCGCAGGCTTCTCAACCTTTTCAACCTTTGCCTTGACAGCAGGCGGAGCTTCATCTTCGGAGAATGACTCCCACGCTACCTCATGAGATGTGACTGCATAATAAGTTAGACTTGGTAAGGAGAGACACGGCGAAGTCAACTTACCCAAATAACCCTGATCGTCCATTTTGGTGACCTTCTTCGTGACTCTCCTCTTGCCACGTTTTCTACCGTCGCCAGTGCTCGAGACCACTTCAGCCGGACCCTCATCGGCTTTGGCCTCAAGTTCTGCGGGTGTCTCTTCCTCCTCTTCCTCTAAGGGCTCTTCTGCTGGGGTTGCGGGCTTGGACTCGACCTCGTCGTCGCTTTCTTCCATCATCCTTCGAAGCTCATCCTGCCGGCTCTTTCTAGCTTGCGTGGCTACTGAGTCAGGCTTGAAGTCGGGCATTTCGGAATCATCCTCCCCTTCATCAGATAATGCCGGACTGTCAACAACCTGTGGCGTATTCGAGGTCGTTCTCACGGCAGGCTTCTTGGGCTTCGCTGCTGCCTTGGCAAACATTTGACCGATTCCTCCCGACGACCCTTGACGTTTGAGAGCGGGTGCGTTCGCAGCCTTCTTCGCAGTGGCAGCCACGGGACCTTTTGCGTCCTTGGCTGGTGCTGGCTTCGCCGCTTTGGACTCTTCCTTGACCGCGACTCGAGGCTCTTGCTTGGCTTGGACTTTGGGCTCGGCCTTGACCAGGGGTGCAGGCGGTGCTGCTTTGGACATGCCGCCCTTGCGCTCTCTTCTCCGAACCCCAGGATTGGCAATCATGCCGTACGCTTTTCCAGAGCCAGCCGAGTCTTCAATTGTCATTTTCGCTACAGTCTGAGCTGTATCGACAAGCAGTTGCAGATCCTTGAGAGGGTGAGGCGCCAAGCTGTAGACATGGATCGAAGTGACTTCTTCATATTCACGTAGGGCTTCTGCTCAAATAGTCAGAACAGCTGTGAGATGTAACCCGAACATGCAAGACCTACCTTGCAGCTTCTCCTGACGCACTAGTGTCAGGGTACTCGAAGACACTTCCGCTTCAATATCGGACTGAGAATCAGTCATCTCGACATCGCCATTCGACTCCACTTGCTTTCTTCGAGTTCCGTAAACCAGATAGGTTGCATGGAGAGTGTCTGGGCGCTTGTCATTTTGCCACTTGTGGAAGTCATAAAGCATTCTAAGAGCAGTTAGCAAGTGAGTCGTCCATAGGAAACTTCGAACATATTTCGACTCACTCTTTTGCAGTGTTGACGTGCACCTTCAATGCTCGACTCAAAAGTCGATAGGTGACCTGATGACCAGCAAGGTTTAACCAATGTTGCATGTAACTAGCAGCTGCTGGATTAGACTTACGAGCTTATCCTCTGTGAGGATTTGCTGGGCGAGATATTTTCTGTAGTCGTCCATCTTGAGCGAGTCTGGCAGAACCGATCGGCGAAAATTTCACAAACAACAAAATACCAGATTGATGCACTCAGACGGGATCATGTACAAGCCATCAATGCTTTCAATACCTGGGGAACGAACGCGTCTCGGCCAGGGTTCGCGTTCTCACGTGGGGACACTTAAAGCTGGAGTGGCTTGTCCCAATTGCGTGGGCTGCTGGCAGGTACGTTTTAGGTCGCCGTTGCCTACCAACCAGAATTTGGACGCCCAAAACAAAAAGACAACGACTAACCTAGAGAGTGGGGCAAGCACGCCCGCGCTTTAATTGGCAGTCGCGTCCAACCCAGCAGACAAAGCGTGCCTCGAGGTCATGATCTCACAGAAATCTGGGAGCCCGATTGATTTCTTTTCTCCTCGGTCAGAGTCGTCGTCGAGACTGGCGCAGCAAGAAAAACGACCACGATATTGCTCAACGGCCAGAGCAGTCCTATGATCTCCGACTTCCCGAAAACCACATCTCCCTCACGTATCGCGCCGGCTATATACTCGACCCTCGCAAAGAGATGACGGACAAAGAATCATTGGAAGTTGCGGACTCAACCGACTGGCTCGCAACTCCGCTGCCCGGGCTTTCTGCCGTTGAGTCTGCGCTCCGTTGTCAAGTCTGCAAGGATTTCTATAAGACGCCAATGCTTACCTCGTGTAATCACACCTTTTGTTCGTTATGCATTCGCCGGGCGCTCGCCAATGACGGTAAATGCCCTCTCTGTCGGGCGAACGAGCAAGAGATCAAGCTACGTAGCAACTGGTCGATGGAGGAGGTAGTGACGGCTTTTGTCAAAACGAGGTCGGCAGTCTTCGACCTCGCCCAGAAACCGCCCGTGTCCGTTGTGGAGAGTATCGAGTCGCCCAAGCGAAGATTGGAGGATGATGCTGCATATGAGTCTAGGGAGCCAAAGCGCCTGAGGAGCTCCGCAAGATTAAGTGCGACCAAAGGGGCCCAGCTCACGTCGGAGATGGCCCGGCAAGAAGCAGAGGTTTCTGCACCACGGCAGCAAGAGACACAAGTCGACGATGGCCTGGTCGCGTGCCCGATATGTCTGGCAAGGATGAAGGAGGTGCAAGTCGATAGGCATCTTGACAGTTCGTGTCCAGGTTCGCCACAACCAGAATCTCAGCGCCGACCAACTTCCAAAGATCAATCGGTCCTTATGAATGGCTATTCATCCATGATCCAGGAAGCATCAAAGAAACGCCCTGATCGATTGCCAGCAGTTAATTACTCCATGCTCAAGGAGCCAGCATTACGGAAGAAGCTGGGAGAACTAGGTATATCCACGATGGGGGACCGGAAGATGTTGGAAAGGAGACATCGCGAGTGGATGACAATATGGAACGCCAATTGCGATGCGCTCCGTCCACGGAAGAAAGCCGATTTGTTACAAGACTTGAACACTTGGGAGAATACACTCGGAAGCCGAGCTCCTACAGCCTCTCGATCAATTAATCTCGGTGCTCAAATAAAGGATAAAGATTTCGATCATCAGGCTTGGTCAACAAAGCATGATTCGTCGTTCAAGGATCTCATTGCCAATGCGAGAAGGAATATCGCCAAAAGCACGCCACCAGAGACAGCATCAGCAGATGCTTCAAACCCGCCAACGACACAATCGCCAACCGAGATTCTCGCCGCAGAAAACGGTTCAAACACATTAGGCGCAACATTAGGTGGATCGGCGGGAGTGTCAATGCCATCACCATATGAGCCTGCGCCTGCGCCTGCGCCTGCGCCTGTAGCTCCTCCCAGCGAGGGTCGTCATCAATCTGATAGAGATGCTCTCGTAGATACAACAGTTGTTCTAGACAGGTGAAAGCGGCTCAACTGAGCTAGTAGATTAGGAAAAGAAAAAAGAAACCCAATGAACCGAGATTTACGCCACCAAAAAAACGAGCTTGGTTCTAGGACGTCATGAAAGATTCATGAAAGATTCGAATGCTCTTGAATCGAACATCCTACATGATCATTCTGCTAAAGCAAATTTATTGCGCTCCAAGTATCCCAAAAGCAGTGCCGTCCAACTCCTGTATACATGTGCTCATTCCGCACGGAGCCTCGAAGGCTCCTCGTCAATGGACATCTCCTCGAGCTCGGAAGCTGCCATGGTTACCGGTGTGGCAGCATTCCTCTCCCTGTTCTCTGCGCTCGCCTCCGGGTTTCCAACGGGGCCAAGCTTGTCCAGCTGGGCCAAAAGTTTCCGCGTCTCCTCTGCTTGCTGGTCCTCTTCGGCCTTCTTCCTCTTCTTCTCGAGCTCCTCCTCCTTCTTGCGCTCTTCTTCCAGCATGGCCTCGAACTCCTCGTCCACCTCTGCTTCGTCCACGGTGGCGGTGGGGCCAGCCTCGGCAATGATATTGCCGACCTCGTCTACTTCGCCCATCTGCTCGCGTAGCGCATCAAAGACCGAGTCGACCTTGTCCACACCGCCAACCTGTTTGTTCAGACTCTTCAGGGCCGATGTGCTGGTCTGCATGACCCTGACGAGCTGTACATTGTCTGAGGCTTCTTCGATCTTGGAGGCCACCTCTTCCAGTTGATTTAGCGTTGCATATCTCCTCGTCAGGTTGGCCTCGGCAAGTTTTCGTGATTTTAAAGCGGCTCGGGCCGAAACTGTGTTCTTCTTCTTGACGGCTTCGTGTGCTGTCAGATTCAGGTCCTCGATCCTCTTGCTCAAGACTTCGGCTTGTTTCGTCATATCTTCAATGAGCTCCTTGAGATTCGCCACGGCATGGTCTTCCTCCGTGATCGTGGCGTCTTCTGTTTCCGAGGTACGAATCTTGATGATGTCTCCGTCCGCTGCCAGGACCTCCTTGTCTCTTACGAGGAACTTGATCAACACCTCAAAGTCGGCCTCTGACAGGGTCTGACCATCCAGCAGTCCACTCTCGAAGGTCTTCTTAAAGTGCGATTTCGAGAAAGTCCGCTCAAATCTGGTCGCCCGGCTGCTCGTAACTTTGTCGAAGGACTTGGCGCCGGTCTCTAGATTCGACACGACCACAAACTGGCCCTTGGGCATCTTGCCGTCTGCGCCGGGCGCCCCGACCAGCCCGACCTGCCGCAGACCCCATTTCGCGGCGTTCCATCCCAGCGAGCCCCAGCTCTTGTAGTAGACGCTCTCCCGGCTGCTCAGAAACTGTTTGCGCGGGATCATCTCCCCGTTGGCGACGGCCTCGGCGAGGACCGCGCCGAGGGCTAGCGGCTGCCCCAGCTGTTTCGTCTCGAGGGCGCGGAGCAGCGAGTCGTCCAGCTCGAGGGCAAAATGCGAGCGCTGCGCCGACCGGGACGGCGCGCAACCGGCTAGCAGGGCGGACGAGAGACCCCGTTTCCATGCCGAGACGTTGGCGGCGTAGCCATCAGGGTTCAGGGTCCGCTGGGGGGTGAAGTCCGAGTAGAGGGCAGGGAGTCGAGCTCTGGAGAATAATTAAATTAGCAGCCATGGTAAGGAGTCACAGGAAGGAACCGATCAGATGATGATTGTGGTTGCCACATACTTGCGAAAATCGCTTTCATTCTGGACGAGGTAATCCAGGAGCTCGCTCATTTTGATTGTGGTTCCTGGTCAGAGAATGCAGATGTTTTGTTTTCGAGTCTCCCGTTATCAGGCCGCTGCCCCTCTTATCGTCTACCTAGCCCGTGACAACGCCACAAGACAGAAAGGAACAAGTCAGGGCGGCGCAACGAGCCAGAAAAAAAAGCCGACAGCGATGAATGGTTTAGATCCTGTCGTCGATCAAAGGTAGCATGCAGTCATGTACACACCGCCGGAAGGTGCTATAGAGCAGAAGAATGGTAAAATGCCAAAATATCCAAAGCGCCATCACCAGGTGCTTATCGTTGGCGGCGCGACGTCACTGCAGGGGACTGCATTTGGTTAGGGGTCTTCTGTTCCAGCACCATTATCCACATGTCCCTGCCAACGCCGCCTAGGTACCTACTAACCTTGTGTGGAGACAGAACTTTGTACCTAAAGTCTGCCAGACAGGTGGGGCATCGGGAACATCCATCAATTGATTGCTGCTGGAGACCAACCGTCGACCTTCTGTCTCTCAAGGCAACTGCTGCTGCCTTCCTTCACCTGCCTACACACAAGTGAACAAACACATGCAACGACCAACTACTTCAAGTGAATTGAAATTTCACGTCAAGTTGTTTCCACACTTGGAAAAGAAAGACGGCGGCAAAATCTCCCGAGCGTTTCGCTTTGTTTCCTATCACTGTCTAGGCGCTGTCGGCGCTCTGTCAACGGCAAGTATCTCGAGTCCTTTGCACCATCTTTATCGAGTCAAGTGTTTGACAGGTATCAGCAAATTGCGCAAGTATACCTAGCTGTTACACAAAGTATGACAAAACAAGAGGATCGCGTACAGCACTTGCCTTTGGTGTTCCTCGATTTTCAATTACAGCAAATATGCTTGTAATGGAGAAACATTTCTACGAGACATTTGCTAATCACAAATATAGTGAGGCAGAACACTGCAGCTCAAGGGAAGTGAGGCCATCGCGGTAAAACAAAGGTTCAGGTGGCTTTTCCATTTTCTTTCTCCGGCGCCTTCGCGAAAACCTTGGGCCATCAGTTGCCTTGGACAACGACCATTAGAATTGCTCAATTTTCGGATAACACAACTGGACGCCCTAGGTATATAAAAATATATATACCAGAGCCGGCCACCACATTGGATCAACAATTGTGTTCACTTTGCCGATACTAGTCTACGGAGAACAACGTACAAGCCGAACACGCCACCGTATTCATTCAACACTTGTGTTCTCCCTTCTCACACAAATCTACCGAGAACAACAAACAAACCGATCACGCCGCCAAAATGTCGCTCCGCCAGGATCTTGACATGCCCTTGGTCATCGAGGCCAAGGATGAGCACACACACACCGTGGTTTTCCTCCACAGATTCCCTGCTGAGACCACCGATGACGCCCTGCGATCCAAAGTTCTCTCCCACAAGAAACCCGGCATGCTCTTGACCTTGCAACAGCGCTTTCCAACAGTTCGATGGGTTTTCCCACACCCCAAGCTCCACGAGGCACAGCAAGGTCGAATCAGTCACTTCGAAGGCTTGAGTCCTGAAGATATCGCCAGACTTTCGCTGGAAGACTCTGATGTTCCCTATATCACCCAAGTCATCCTCCGCGAAGCACGCTTGATTGGTTCTCTAGATAAGGTCATTATTGGTGGCCAGGGAGAGACCGCAGTCGCTGCTCATGCCGCCATCAATCGATTCCCAGAGATTCCTACCCCAATCAGAAACAACACGGAGGAAGCACAGACTTTTATTCGCCAAGCATATCCCGGCGACTGGACTCAAGCTTCTGACTTCAAGCTTGCCGGCTTTGTTGGCATGCATGCAGTCAACGATGAAGGCACACAAGACCAACGAACCTACCTGCTGGTCTCCAAGTGGGCCAACAAGAAGACCATCAAGGACAATCTCGTTCTGAACACACCTCACAAATTCATCCACGGCGGAACGAAGAAGCAGGATGAGCCCGGCGATGGAGCCCGAATCCAGCACTTCGCCGATTTCCTCACAAGCATCAACGTGCCCAGCAAGGCAAAGCATACACCTGTTCCGAATAATCCCGTCGAAGCTCCCCAGGTCGGACCCCGTTTCGCCAAGGCAGATGAGCCAACGTCCGGCGAGAGCGCTGCTGCGAAGAAGGAGCGGGAGCTTGCTGAGCGAGAGAAATACACAGCCCTATTGAAGAAGCGGAAGCGGGATGAGGCTGCCGCCAGAGAACGAACGCTCAAGATCATCGAGGATGACAAAATTGAACGTCAAATACGCCGAGAGCGTGAGAGACGGAAGCTCTTCGGACCCGAAGGTACTGCAGCCCTGCCCGATGAGTCCAAAGCTGACGACCTCAGCGCCCTGAGATCCGTCGCACATGTTAAGGATCTCCGGCGCCCATCGAAATCACCCGAACGTGCAGATCCCGAAGACGACGACGAGGGCGACGAGGACGACGAGGACGGCCATGAGAATGATGAGAATGATTACCTGCCAGTTCGGAAGCGTGGTAATCGGAATCATGGTCAACAGTATTACGGTCATTTAAATCATGGCCGACGCCGATGGCACGGGAAGGGCCGGAAATTGGGAGGCAATCCTATCGAGAGCTCTCTGGGCGGCGCACCATCAAGCACAGGCGAAGAGAACTCCCCTGTTGAGGACAAGCAGGACACCCAGTCACAATTGGCAGGGGAACTTGATCTTCTTGACAAATAGTCAATTTTCATCCACTCTCAAGTCACCGGGACAACGCAAACTGGAAAACCACAGCTGCTATGGAAGAGATGGGACCATGAGATGTATCGTTCACACTGGCGATGGCGATCTTTTTCAACGTAAGGCACATACATCAGTTATGATGCTTACATCGAAAATGGCCAATTTTTGTTGAGGACTGTACGATGTAGACTGCAAGCATCCAAGCTCCGCACCTCATGTATAAAAATGTTAAAAAAAATTAAAAAGACGAAGAGGAGTAGTGTTCTCTCTCTATTGTGATTATGCAACATTCTCAACTCGGGTTCGAGTATTTTTCGTGGTGTCTTTCGAGATTTAAACGACGTATACCGAGACCTCAAGGTTAGAAGCCTGCCGTGCCCCAGCCACCTAACGTTCGTGCCGCTCAGTGGAGGACCGCCAAAATGTGGGGCGCTTTCAAGTGAGTTGGCACTACATGCAGGTCCGATTGGCTGGCGATTCATCGACCTTAAAGAATCAGAACATTGCATCAAGCCTTCAACATACACGACCACAAACAGCAACGTTCCTCGTCATGGCGATGGCGGCTGCGGTGCGCAGACTCGCTGTCGTCCTCATTTGGACCTTGAGCAGCACTAGTGCGGCCTCCAGCGTGGGCTCTGAACAGGGCCCTTATCGACCGAACTTGTATTTCGGAGTCAGACCGCGTATTCCCGAGACGTTGCTCATGGGTCTCATGTGGTCCAATGGAAATAGTCGCAATGAGTTGATTAGCAGTAAGCATTGGAGATCGAGGCACTTTTCTTTCGGAGTGCTAATTACTTGTATTTCGGTAGACCTTCGTGATACCTGTGAGCAAGATGACGGTATGGAAGGTTATGGCTGGACTCAGTACGATACGCGAGTGGGAGGTAGTCAGACCATCCACGATAGCAACCTGCAAATCGATCTGACCACGAAATTCTTCAAGACCAGTGATGGTCTCAGCTGGGGTGTTCGTGTTTTTGGGGCCCCCAGACCAGGTGCCCCAGCCGACTTGAAAACAGCTCTCATCTGGCACGTCGCTGTCGAGAAAGCAGAGTCTTTGACAGACCAGAGAAATCTCAAGTGTTCGAGTGCAGAAGGAGCAATGGCTGGAACCAGTTGCACCGGTACAGTGCCTAGGCTGGGATCCTTTGAGCTCCAGCTACGCAAGGCAGGCGATGCGGAAAGCAAGGGCTTCGAAGACAGCGCTATAAGAAGTGTGACAGTACCAGAAGAGAAAATATGGAAGGCAAAATGTATGACCCTCGATATTTTTTCAAAAAAGAAAGCTAATACAAATGTTTTTTTCTCTTTAGCGGTGTACAAGGATGTCTTGAAATCCGCCTCTGAAAATACTTTACTCGTCGATGGACCTGGAGATGGTAACATGCACTTTATACAAGCCATTCTGAAGGGCTCCTTTTCGGTAGGAGCTGGAGACCATAACCGAGTCCGATGATAAAATACTGAGCTTTTTGGTAGATTGATATCACATTTCGCTCCGACGGAGGCGCTCCTCTGGCTCGTACGTTTTGATCTGCTTCCTTCCCGCCGTTTCACTTGACTCACCATCAATGCAGCCGATGTATTCAACACTGCAGCAGAAACTTTCTACTCTTCGTTCCCAGACCAAATCGAAGCTGTATTCCCGAGGACGGCTCCATACCAGTCCATGAAATGTGGAAACTTTACCTCATCTTTGCTATCAAATCTCTTGGGAGACCAAGGTTTCTTCTTTGGAGATACTCGTGTAGATTATTCGAACGATTCGGCATACGAAGAAACGTCTGCAAACTTTTGGGTCCAAGCCGAGTACGTTTTTGAAAAAGCTACCTGTGGGAAAGGTTCTAATTACAAATGTTGTAGGAATGCTATGAAGCGTGCGACGATTACGAACACGCCTCCCACCTCATTATTCTCACACGTGCCATCGAGGCCTTTCTTTCCCCGAGGATTTCTATGGGATGAGGGCTTCCATTTGCTACCCGTCACAGAATGGGATCTAGACCTCGCCGTTTCTATTCTCCAAAGTTGGCTCGGCCGCATGGACGATGATGGATGGATTGAACGTACGACACCTTCCCCTAAGATACGCAAGCAAGCCCGAGCAAGCACTGATTTCATGCAGGAGAACAAATTCTCGGAGAAGAGGCACGAAGCAAAGTCCCCAAGCAATTCCAAACACAGTATCCCCATTATGCCAACCCTCCAACGATCTCGCTCCTACTGCCTTTGATCATTTCCAAGATCACCAAAGAGACCGGTTATTCCGGTCATGAGTCTGTCTATATCACAAATCCAGACAAAGCAAGGTCATTGCTGGAGCAGTTGTATCTACTCTTCAAGAGGCAGTACGACTGGTTCCGCCGAACACAAGCCGGAAACTTCTCAGCCTATCCCCGCCCCCAAGGCGCGAGTACCGAGGGATACAGATGGAAGGGTCGCTCCCTCGGCCATACGCTCACGAGCGGTTTGGACGACTACCCGCGAGCCGAGCCGCCCCATCCGGGGGAGCTTCACGTCGACGCTCTTGCGTGGGTCGGTGCCATGGCCAGCGCTCTCGAGAAAGCCGCTGAGTACCTGGGCGATGAGACGAGCATACACACACAGCAGTTGGAAGACGTGCGCCGCAACCTTGACGTCTTGCACTGGGACGACAAAGCGTCAGCATATTGCGATGCGACCATTGGGAGTGACGGCCAGTTTCAACATGTCTGCCATCTCGGATACATGTCGCTTATGCCGTTACTGCTTGGCCATTTGAATAGCACGCACCCAAATCTCCCAGCCGTTCTCGATCTTCTGGGCGACTCGAACAAACTCATGTCACCTTACGGTCTGCGCAGTCTGAGCGCCGAAGACAAGGAGTACCACACAGACGAGGACTATTGGCGAGGCGCCATCTGGATGAACATCAACGTGCTAGCCGTGCTTCGTCTTCGAGATATAGGCGCGGACGACAATCCGCAGGGAGTGCGCGCGCGAAAATTCGCAGCAGATCTAAGGACCCGTGTCGTGGACACTGTATTCGACAGTTTCGAGAAGACCGGCTTCGTCTGGGAACAATACAATGACCAAACGGGAGAAGGACAGAGAAGTCGAGCATTTACGGGCTGGACCGCAAGCGTCATATTGCTGATGGGACTAGATTTCGGATCTGACGCTCTTCAAGAAGGCTCACGGACTACGTCCACGAGGTGGTACTCCATGTCAGCTGTCCTGCTTGCCGTGTCGATAGTTGTGGTGGCTGCATTCAGGCGCCAATTTATCGCAACTTGCGCAAGGGTCATGCAGATGATACAGGAGGCAATGCGGCGATCCCCAACTCGAAGAGAGTATGAAGAGGTCGTGGATCTTGATGAGCTGGAACACGCTGAAAATCCTAGAAGTGATAACCCCTCCTGATCTAAGCCTATCCTCGGGATATTCCGTTCAACAGATTCCTCCTCGGTTTGCATTTCGGGCCTCACATGTAACTTATCGAGCACGATGTTTAACGCATATGACTCCAAGTCCAAGCACGACGATATGACACATGAATGAGTGTTTCTTTTTGCTGATAAAGCACCGACCGAAGGGCCGAGAAATGAACGTATCAAAGTTGGCTAGATTCCCGCTACCACCACTCGAAGAAGGGAAGATTCATATCAACGTCATCTCATTCCTATTTCCGTGACCGAAAATAGACATCAAGACCTAGTGGCATGAACATCCGAGATAGTTCTGCGTGCAGCGACCATTCTTTCCAGCACACCCGTTGGCGTTGCATGGGCCGGATCCTTTGCAGTTATAGCCGCAAGGACAGCCCTCATATTTCCCCTATCGTGAATGAACATTAGATACGCGCTCCTAGGATCTCTCCAGTGTAGATTATCTGAGATTTCTTACCTCGGTGCATGTGAGGCTTATGGCGTTGCCATTGCATCCGTTATCGTAGCAATTGCCGTTGATGGATCCGCAGGTGGCTCGAATGTCGAGCTCGTCGGGGATGGCGCTGGCGCTGGCGAGGGACATGAGCCCGAAGAAGAACATGGTAGCGACCTTCATTTTCAAGAGTGTGAGGAAGAGATGATACAAGGTTTGGTGTATTGGATTGTAGTGATGGAGCTTGTTGTAACATCGAAAGGAAAATGCGTCCTTGTTCGAGTTCTTATAGACCTGGTGGTTGACGACAGCTTTTGCAGGTTTCGAGAACCTCGACCAATCATGATCATGGTGAATGACAACATTGAAGTTGTCTCAGAATGGCTTAGTGGTTGAAGAAGACCATTTTCCCGAAAGAGATTACTTTTTGTCATCTCAAACCAGAACTCGGCTTATGTAGCCCTTTGCACCAGGCCGGCGACGGCATCCCGATTACACAAGAATGTGAGGTTTCCCTTTGCCTCCTTAGTGCTTTACAGACAAACATATGTTTAAACTACTGGAAGGAAAAGAGAGAGGTCAAAGAGCTTCCCTTGAATATTAGCACATCTGCATGGAATAATCTTCTCGAAATTAGAGGTTCGAAGAATGTATTCTTATGAGATATCAGCACTCCATCGATCTGCCCAATAGTCACATGCATTAACCAAAGAACCATTCGTATGCCACAAAATACACCACGGGTGGCCTTCGGCCAAATAATCAAAGCTCCTAAATAATTGTTCATGATTGGCCGGCTCGTAAGGAAGCCACCGGTCTGCATACCTGTCAGCGGCTCGTGCAACCTCAACCAGAGCTTGCTCCAACGTACTGACTGAGACAAGACACGAAAAGTCCCCGTGTTCCGTCCCGCGTCAATTATTCCCGGAGACACGAGCGGCATAGCTCAATTCCGAGTCAGGCCGGTAGCTTACTCGGCTTCACATGACGAGCAAATAGGCGTCGTGGAGCTTCAGTTGTGTTGAGAATGTGACATTTTGGGTGTCCTGGTCGCCAACCTTCCACAGTGATCTGTACTACGCGTGCAATTAGAATAGATGGCTCATTTCACCAGTCCCGGGTAGCCCTAATGACTCAATATGGTCTTCATGTAAAACAAAAGGGTCAATGGTTTCTGCATAATTCGTTTGTAATAATGTACTAGCACGTTCTTCCTTGTTCTACAGAGCTTACAGCGGCAGCACAGCTTATGAAGGATCGACACTAAGTTTGCGTTCACCGACTGTGACGGAAAAAATAGAGTGAAATCAGTGTAATGCAATGACATGTCATAACTTCACATCCCGAGCTCAGATTGACCCATTCCGGCCAGAGGCGTATGAGAGCCTGACGAGTGACATGCTGGCCAAAGCAGCCACAGCCAGGAGGAGAACTGAGACCAACGCGATGGAACCGAGTACAATTGATGTACCATGACCAGTGCGTATCGTAGCAACTCCGAGGAGAACTGTAAGAATGAGTTCTGAACAGCCTGTTGAATCAGGTGAGGTTGATGGGCCATTGTACCCTTTGCACAACGAATGTGCACCTAGCTCTTCCAGTACAATCTCCGTTACAGAATAAACAGGAGCTATGTTGGCAGTGCCGGCGATGTGATCTCGGGATATTGAATATAGCATGGCCTACCGAGATGGGTTTGATACCAGCTGCCAGCCCGCCCGCCCCGCTCCCCCCAAACTCGACAACACATTGATTCTGGTTGGGTGCTTCGGGACCCTTACTGAAGTAATGAACCGAGACTTCCTTCACAGGAAGGGACGTACCACGGCTGGCAAGAACTACGCTGGCCTGTATCGCGACAATGGCGGTGTACATGCAGCAGCTGGCGGAACCATGTTCACCCCTACTAAGAAGGGGCCGTTTTCTTTCGCTCCGAAGTACTTGATGGAATCTTGTCAAGATTCATCCGTTTCAGGACGGGAACGGTCGTATGTGCCACATCATCCTCAACTCGATCTTGTGTCGATATGCCAGAGTGATGGTTCCGATTGGTGAAACCAAGGCCGATATATCCGAGTATATTGAGATCCAGAAAAATGCCAGCGCAGAGGCTTTGGACCACGGTGAGTGCGCATATTTCGTACGCAATAAGGCGGGAATTCGCCTGAGAACACTGAAAGGGAAAATGGTTGGAAAGAATGGAGGGTAGGAGCTGATATCTTGTCTTTTCTTGGCAACAAATACCGCTTTAGAAAATGGGACGGTATTCAAATAAGATTTTAGAAATACCAGAATGTCTTCCGAACTTTTTTGTGCTATCTTACAAATTCTTTTAAAGCTATAGAAAACAGAACAGCGTGTTATGCCATAATTCTGTCCGATTCTAATTGTGGAGACCTGGCCGGGAATGTTGTCAATCAACCCATTCAGGCGTGCCAGAGGTTCAGAAAAGTCCTGTGGGATATTCATGAAGGCTACTAGATTTTGTAAAACAAAACCTTACCAGTCGCTGCAAGTCTAGCTCCACACAGAAAGACGAAGCCAGCAACCATTGACGCAGCCGCAAAGGCCTGGGCATAAACATAGCGGCCGTTGTCTCTTGTGATCAGAACGCCGGCTATGGGCGGACCGGTCAAGACCGAGAAGCTCACGATCGTCTAGATCAAAGTCAACTTAGATACTCGTACAATGCTTTGCAGTACAGTCTGAACACTTACAAATATCATTCCCATCCTCACTCCTGCCTTCTTTAAATCAGTTGTAAGACTGCTCAAAGTGGCCGGAAACATTGCCTGAAGGCCATTTCCAACAACGCCATAAACCACAGTCCATGCGTACAGCCCTCCGCGAGATGTGACGGCGATCATTGACCAAGCACAGACAATTGAGGCAATGGTGACCATGAGGAGAATATTCATGGGCCCAGTGTACCTGTCAGCCAGGTATGCAGGAAGAGTGCGACCAATTATGCCGACGCCGTTGAGAACGAGGAACAAATTGAACGATTCGTTTTCAGAGATGCCGATGATATCGACGCCGAAAGAGCTTACGTAGTAGAACGCAAAGTAGACGCCCCAGAAGACTAGAAAGATCCCAATCGCGAACAAGGTGTACGAGGCTTCCGCAAAGGCGGCAAGTTCGACGATGGGACCCGTGCTGCGAGGCGGCAGTCGCGGTCTCGCCAGAAGATTAGCGACGATCAGACAGCCCGTGGTAGTGAATCCCAAAGCCCTCATGGTCCACCCATAGCCAATCTGTCCGATCAGTTGCTGAAACATGGCCGGGTAGACCAGACCTCCAGTGGCACTGCCACAAGCACAGCATCCAATGGCTAACATCTTATTCTTCTTGAAGTATGTCGACACGATTGCTAGCGCCGGGCAGAACAGACATCCAGCACCAAGACCCACGCAGATTCCTTGGGCCAGAAACAGCTGCCAGTACTTGGTAGCCAAAGAGGCCATGAACATCCCGAGTAGAGTCAAGACGGTTCCAAACACTGCAACGAATCAGCGCCCCGTAATTTGTAGAACTTACTGTGAAGTTAGAAATAGAAAGTTTGTTGCTTACCAAAGACCGGACGAAAGTATCCTGCATCGGTAAGACGGCCTGAGAAGGTGCCAATGAAGAACACCAGAAAGACCTGCACGCTACCAATCCATGCCACGTCGGCGTGAGAGCGATTAAGCAGCTCGACATAATAAGTCTCATAGACGCCAAATGAGTTGATGTTGCCCCTGAACCAAAGTTAGCACATGTCCGATATTCTTCCTGCTTAGTTTGAGTCTCCATCAAGATGGTATGAGAACCTACCAGGTATTCATGATGACCAAGTGTCCCACCACGACTTGGGTCCAGGCGCGGAGCCCTCCATCCGGGGGAGGACCTGGATCTTTCCAGGTCGCCGCACTCTTTGTTCGACCCAATATCTCCTGGCCTGCATCTTGGACGGTCTCGCTTCGAGAGTCATCCGACACCTCTGGAGAAGTTTCGACTGGGATAGTCTTCTCAGCCATATTGCTGAACGACCGATCAATCTTGTGTCATATATCAGTCTCTTTCTCAAATGCCAGTGAATCGCCCATTGATCTTACCTGGTGATAATTGCACAATCAGCAAGAATTGGAATTTCACAGAAAGATCTCACGAAGATGCATGCGAGGAGGTTGAAAGAAGAGCTGTACTCTGTAGGATATAACTTCCTAATAAGCACATTCCCATGGCGCGTGACGGGGAATTTTTCACTCCCATGCTTACCAGGAACCCATGGCAATCCTCCTACACTAGAAGTGGGTATAATACTAGCCAATCAAGACACACTTGTTTTACACATGTTGATATAAATGAATTGAGAACTCTGGCCTGTGCGTAGGTCCCGGTAAGCGCTTGATTGTTTATCACCATGTCGACCGAGAGCGCGTTGGTCGGTAGCAGGTGACAGGTACTGATGAGTATGTCCGCTGTACCTCGTACCTGCAAGTGACTCATTGCGATAGGGCGTTGACCGCTGCCCAGGTACTGTGGATCTGAATCCTTCGTCAGGATCCATATCTACATACCGAGTACGTAAATGGCAAAAGAGACCCCGGACCCAACATGTAGCCGCGGCCAGTTGTTCGGCAAGAATCCCATAGGTCCGACACAATTCCATAATGGTCATTTGTAATTCGCATGACAGGCTCTCGGGTATAAATGGATCTCACAGCACATATCCGGGGTTCTATCGTACCCCGGGAAACCCCGGCAGGCATGACCCGGTCTTTGCTGGAAGGCTGAAATTACAGAGTACAAAGTACATGGTACCAGTAAATCAGTGGCGGAGTAAATGCAAGAAGCCTGATAGCCTGACCTCACATCAGTCCAGCGTGGAGTTATAGTCTATAGGAAACGACGAGTATAGATACTCCTGAACTTGCAAGATCGCAACTTTACCACGAAACATCATCGTTAACTCATAGTTGCACCTTCTTATACCATCTTACGCATTTTTTCCCTTTAGCTATCAAGATGGCTACTAAATCGGAAACCATCTACCTTGCGACTTGCCAAAAGCACACCCTCTCCAGCCTTACGGAGACGCTGGAGGCTTTAGCACAGCAGTGCCGAAAAGCTTCCAAGCAAGACCCTTCACCTGATCTGATCCTCTTCCCGGAAGCCTACCTCGGTGGCTATCCTCGCGGGGCGACCTTTGGTGCTTTCGTGGGAGGTCGCACTCAGGAAGGCAGAGATCAATTCGTGAACTATTACAAGGACTCCGTCGACTTGGGTGATACCCCTGAGGGCGCCAAAGATGAGTGGGTGAAGAGGGAACTGGAGGGGCAAGGAGAGGCCCGCAGGGGAGATGGCACGCGAGAGAAGCTCGAGCAGGTGGCCAAGGAGACTGGCATCTTCATTGTCACGGGACTGGTCGAGCGCGCTGGAGGGACGCTTTACTGTGCCGTTGTCTATGTCTGTCCGAAGCTGGGAGGTAAGTGCATTTCCCATCCGAATATGACAGTGTTCGAAATTGACTTGTGCTAGTGATTGGAAAAAGAAGAAAGGTTATGCCAGTAAGTATTGACCCCAAGACGATTTATGATTTCCTACTTGACAAAAACTGGCAAGCTGAATCTCCTCTCCCAGACCGGCAGCGAGCGCCTCGTATGGGGCCAGGGACAACCGTCCTCGCTCCGCGCCGTGACCACAAACATCAAAGGCGTCCATTTGACCTTGGCCGCCGCCATCTGCTGGGAGAACTACATGCCGCTACTGCGGCACTCACTCTACAGCCAGAACGTCAATCTATATCTGGCTCCGACGGCGGACTCGCGCGACACCTGGGCGTCTCTCATGAGAACAGTCGCCTGCGAAGGCAGATGCTTCGTCGTGAGCGCGAACCAGTGCTTCAAGAAACAGAGCCAGCCCGCCTGGGTCTACGGCGAGAAGTCCGAGAGCGACGAGTTCGTCTCTGCGGGCGGCTCTTGTATCGTGTCTCCGTTCGGAGAGGTCCTCCAGGGGCCGCTCTGGAACGACGCCGACGGAATGCTGACCGTCGGTGTCGACTTTGACGACTGCCTGCGAGGCAGACTCGATCTGGATGTCGCTGGGAGCTACTCGAGGTGCGTAAACTCTTCCTGATGGTGTTATTTATGTGGGTTTGCTGACATATTTACACAGAAACGATGCGTTCAAGCTGACCGTGGCTGGACTCGACATCAGCCCCCCAATTTAGTGAAGATTCTCCCTGTTTGTCAGATTTGGTATTGAGGTAGACTAGCTCCAATTGAACTTCGCTCTAGAAATTACGTTGATCTTTGAATAAATTATTGGTGTCCCTCTCATGAGAGTTCCTCTGCCATTCCTACGTTGATTAGTCCAGTCAGTGCGAAACAAGAGGTATAGTCTATAATGTTGGCGCAAGTTGACACACAAATTCTTAACGAGCGTCAGACAACCGACTTGCACGTGGTTTCTTACAAACCTACTCTCCCAAACGAGGCTTGCGACGTTCACGGGCAAAGATACTGACAATTTGGATATCATAATCAAAAAGCTCAATACATCCCGTGCAGGATCCGATATAGGACGCAACCGGACTCGCGTTGTGGGGCCTGCACCAGGGGCTCTCTGCGAAACAATCATAAAAGGGTAGCGAAGGATTGCTTACTTGTACTTGGAACCACCCCCTGCTCCGGCAAGCAGGGCCACTCTTATTTCTTTCGCTTCGCGCACTGCGAAAGAGATGCTGCAGGGTCCTTTGTAGCAGCAAGGCTCATTCTTGCGGGGTTGGGGCTCTGATCCGGGTGCGATCTGCCGCCTGCCTGCCGCCGGCATGATCTGTGCGAACTTGGAAGGATTCTTTCCCCGGGTCTATGTAATTCAGGCCGGAAGACGGATCTGGGGTTCCATAGCTAAGCGGCCGCAACGGGGCTACGCGCGTTTCTTCGGGGCGTTGGATTTCCCGATGTAGAGCGGGCGGCGTCGGCCGTCTGTTGCACGGATGTCGGATCTCACACTGGGATGAGAGAGAATGTGCGCTGCAACGTATAAGCCAAGCCAGGTGGCAGCGGGCACCCAATTTGCTGTGGTCTCAAATGTGCCTTCACTGTGCATGGTCCGACGAGCTCCACCTCGTATACGGACACGTCTTAGATCTCGGACTTCTGGCTTGTAAGCACGGCAATAAGCACGGTTCCACCTCAATAGGATTTTCAATAATTCTGTTCTGGACAATCGCTGTCATCTTCGTTAGTCACCAGCCGCGATTCACAGTTCCAAAAGACGGATCGCCCATTGCTATTTCACCTCGAATCTGGGGTTGAGATGGCGTTGTTGATCTTCGGAAGATTTCTCTTCCCCAAGTTCCACAGTATCTTTTAGTTACTCTGTAAGCGACTTGCCCCAGGTGAAGCTCCAGGCCAAGCTTTCGCAAACAGCAACAGTTCATGCCGTCTTCCTCCATCTCCGAGGTTACGTAAAACTACCAGGAACCAAAGCCAGGGGGAGATGCAGCGATGTCCCGAAGTACTTTGCAGAAGAGCTCCGTATAGTGTGTCACAGATACGACGTAAACACGTGGATTGCATGGATCAACCCCTGGTCCCTCCCATCCCTCCTGACATGATCCAGCTAGTAAGGCTGCCTGAAGTTCAGAGCATGATATTCATCAAATGCGAATATGGTACTGGATGAGAATCTCAGCACAAATTCGCTGTTGAGGGATGTATTCGTATGCGTAGAAAGTAAGGGAGAATGTGTATCGTAAATTGACTTGGGAAAGCGCTGGGATTAGCGGCCTGAGTATAGGATCTTAGCGGGCCGAGCCGTGACACTAGATCCCGCGCGCTAACCTCGTTAGAGGCTAGATCCCAGTGACTAAACTCCGAGCTGGTGCCGGGAATGGACGGAGATAGTGGCTGGATTAATCAAAGTAAGAGGGAGCCAACCACAGCGATCACTACCTGTACATTGCTGGTGAGAAGAAACACGAAAAGGACTATTCAAAGCCCGGAAGGGCTACTAGCGAAATAATAATGAAACGTCCTTCGTATTGATTATCAGGTAGAGACTAAGGAAATGAGAAAAAACAACTACTTTTGGGGAATGATGGGAACCGTGACACGACTAGCACCGAAATCTCTATGCAGTGAGCGCAATCTGACCTCCGCTGCTCGCCACCTTGTCGCTCTCCTCGATCATCATGCCCGTCAGGAACTGCCCGTTGGCGTCCAGGACGCTCGGGTTCTTGAAGACGCCAAACTTGAAGTCGTGCCACTCGGTCGCCGTCCACTTGTTGCCCTTGGTGTCGCTGAAGCTGCCGCCGTCGTTCATGCGCAGAAAATACGCGATGCTGTAGCGGTCCTCGTCCTGGGTCTGGCGCAGCGGCACGACGCGGTGCACGACGCTCGCGAGCTCGCCGCCCGACAGGAACCGCAGGCTGTCGCCCACGTTGATGATGGCGTGGCCCGCCCGCGGCTCGATGAACTCCCAACGCCGGCTCGTCAGCGACAGGTACTGTAGCCCCCACTGCGCCGCCAGCAGGAACGTGAGCGACCCCACGTCCGTGTGCTGGTTGTGCCCGACGTTGGTCGGCGCCGCCGTCCCCTTCTCGTGCTTGGGGTAGCGCAGCAGGCCCACTGTCGACAGCGACGGGCCCGGGTCGGAGTGGGCCGCCTCGAAGCGCGAGGCGTCGGGGAGTCCCAGCTGCGACGAGAGGCGCGAGAGGATCATCAGCGTGATGGTGTGTGCCTGCTCCAAGAAAGAGAAGAAGCAGTCGTCCTGGGTGCGGACCCAAGTGGTGAGGTCAGAGGACCCCTTCAGGTATTCTCGGCGAGAGAACTATGCTGGGGTCAATTGTGGTTCTTGCGGAACATGAGAGACAAGTAGTTCGTACCTTGAGAGACTCGTAGCCGTCTCTCGTCTTTGGGTTGGGACCCTCTTCAGTGCCCATGCCTTCGTAGCTGGAAACGGAGTCAGTCGACTGATCACAGAGACCTTTCTATGATTTGTGCTTACCCAAAGTTGTCACTGCCACGAGCGTCCATGTTCTTGATATCTTGAGGCTGATTGAAGTAATGCTTCATGATGAGAAGCATCTTTTGCCACACTTTGCACAGCTCGGCATCGCTGGTCAAATCGAGATAGAAGAACCCATGGCTCCTGCAAGCGTTGAGCAAGTTCTTGCTCTCTGTGGCATCTTCAGACCGAAGAAGGTCGAGGTGAATAGTCGGCAAGGACTTGGAAACAATGATGGATTCACCGATAGCCATGGCTGTGGATTTCGGGCTGTGAATGATAATTGATGAGATTGGGTATGCAGATATTGAGGCGATTGAGGCTGGATCGTATTGGGAGTTCAAATTCTGAATGATTGCGACTTCGTTGCATCTTAAATATCCAGTGTCAATACTCGGAGGCTGGCATGTTTATCGGAGACTCGTACGCCTTCAACGCGTGCTCTCTCTGGACATCATCTGATTCTACGGCCAGAAGCACTTTGGCATACTCGGCTCGTACTTTCCATGTCATCTGGAAGTTCTTCCGACGAAGGATCGTGAAAGTGGAAGTCTTCACGAGGCCAGACCTGAGGGTCTGTAAGACGAGGGCCACGGCCTCATGCCTTCGTACTCCACTGCTGATTTCTGGCGATAATTCCTGTTCCCTCGTTGGGAAAGCGAAGCCGGTCTCATACCGTTCATTAATGCATGTATGTCGGCAAAGACCTTTGAATTCATCGATCACCTGATATGCAACGTTGGCTTGGGACATTGGCGAGCCGCAACAGGTAGCGAACTTCTTACACTGGCTCCGCTCTTCGTGGATGTTTCTGCCAAAATTCGAATTTTGATGTGTCAAATGTATACTCCTAAGCCACCGGCAATTTAATGAGCAAGGGAGGTATAGAAGATATCTTGAACGAACATGATATTTCGTGGTCGTATTGGTGTATCTGATTGGTCCATACAAAGTTGAGGTCAGTCGGTACAGTCAGCCCAAGCGCACAAGCGGCACAGCGACCCTTGAGCCCAGCGCAAGGACCCCTAAAGTGTATGAACCTCGAGTTGCCGACGACTCCATACTATGGGATTCACAATTGCAGGGTTTTCTAAATGCAGTACTTGTTAACAGACAGGCATACAAATCCTCCGTGTCCACGTACTACAGAAACGGCTGTTGTAAGCGGTACATGTTGATGCAGGGACCTGTGACTGTGATCTGCTCGAAATGATTGCCAAGAAATCTATAGCAAGACAGACGGGACGTCCTCCAGGTTCTTTCCGCCTGCTCTGCCGAGACTGCGCGGCAGGAAGACAAGCTTACTCCACGCATCCAAGAATGGCAGCGGGAAGCGCATGGGGAATGGTTGAGGCAGGCAAAGCTGCAAGACTGGACCGAGCGCAAGTGCTCTTGTGCATCTTACCTAGCCTTATGACGTGCGTATGTCTGTTCACTATGTACATATGATGACGGCGATTTGGTATATTCTAGGAAGCCCAGACTTCATCAGTGTATATATAAGTAGCAATTGAAGTCATTGGCTACCGTACGGACAGTGGATATTACATAAATGGCAATTGCAAAAGCTTGTTGTAAATTCCTATGATATGATCTAAGATATCGATCCCGCCATTTTCCATTTGACTACAGCAAAAAACGGGCATCGAATCAGGAGTGGATTGACGCTTGACTCTGCTCTGGTGGATAACCTGGTGCATCTATCGACCATTTATGAGGGTTGCAGATGATATTCTGTAGGCATTAAAACAGTCCCTAGAGAATACAATGATGCATATAAAAGAGCCATGGCAGAGCGGTTTGTGCTCTGTACAACAACCCGCTTTTGGGCGGCGCGTCCCGCAAAGACGTCGGTGTCCAATTTCCCTGGTTGGTCGAAACGATGGGAACTGGGTACTGCCGGAAATAATAAAGAGTGGAACTGCAGGATCGCAGAAACTCAATCTAAAATCTGACAGCGTCCGTGGTCGGCCGCTTGTTCTTAGTTACGGGCCCGGGGTCGGGGATGACTGACCCGTTGACCGGCAGATCGTGAAGTGGAACCGGACGGTGGGGTGACCTGATTGCGGAGTCCAAACACGGAGACTCGACAAGGCTTGGCTCTCTTGACATCTCGCGGGGTTCAGCCACTAAGATCGAAGATTACAAGATGGTCTTTTCAAAAAGACATTGCAGAAAATCAGGGGACCTCGGATACTAGCATCTGTTTGAGACATCACATCAGCGCACGTGGATCTAGGCACGACGGCCAGGCGACAGAGCAAGTCTAGATGTTACAGCAGTTACCTAATATTATATGCCCGTTGACCAGAAAAAGCAATGATATTCGTCCAATCAGGCGTGGACGTTGTACTCAGCCTTCATTCGGGTAGGACAATCCGACATATTTTGCAAATGATTGATGTCACAATCTGATGTCCCATCTTGCGTCGGTAGCAATGAGGCTTCCAAGCTGGAGCAGTTGCCTAGAGTGCTGCAGATGGTCCTTCGGAGGAGTAGGTACTCTGATGTATCTCAATGTATCACGGTGTAGACTTTGTACTATTTTGTTGTGAGGATTCGTACCTTGCTCGAGATACGCTCCATAGGAAGCATGTACGCGTTCTGGGACATCGTGAAGACACCACCGAGAGGAACTCTGATTCTATGCTGAGATGAAGAGACGCCAGGCATGAAGGTAGCATAATGAAATATTAAACTGAGTAGAACTGAAGCTCAATGTAGTATATAATCTGGCCAGTCGTCTTGATATTCAGTTGAGTTTCAGTCACTCCTCACAGATCGCACAATCTCTCTCCCATCGCAGTTCTTTCAAGACACTTTGATCTTCAAGCTGTCTCTTTTCCTTGCAAAAATACAAAAACCATCTTGTTTCGCTCTTGGAGCTTACTACAACACAAATACGATGGTACAAACACACTGCTCCAAAATCCAAGTCCTCATTCTAACCAGCCGCAGGGTCTCAAGATGAACGGCGTCAGCCAGCAAAAGGTGGACAAGCCTATTGCAAGCTTTGAGCACCTCGAGCAGATCCAAGACAGAGATGCGCCGGTCGTGACCATGTTCAGCGGTGGCCTGGACAGCACTTACCTGCTCCTCCGCCTCCAGCAGCTCGGCTTCACCAACATCCACGCCGTCGCCGTGGACGTGGGATCCCCCGTGGACGAGTGCGGCCTGACCAAGCACGCCGCCCACTTTGGCGCCATGTTCAAGCTCCTCGACGGCCGCGAGGCATTTGTCAAGGAGGGCGTCATGCCCGCCATCCGCGCCCACGCCACGTACATGGGCATGTTTCCTGTCAGCAGCTCGCTCACCCGACCTGTCATTGCGCGCCTGGTCACCGACTATGCCAGAGGCGTGAACGCTGGTTTGCTGCTACACACGGCCAATCTGTCGCAGAATAGTCTCCCTCGCCTCAACAACTGCATTCGTCGTCTCGGCTTTTCCGGTCGCTTCGGAAGCCCCTATCCGCATTCTGTGGTCTCGCGAGAGAGGAAGGCGGAAGAACTATCTGCTGCCGGCCTAACCATCATGTCGGAGCGCAAGCTCAGCGGCGATGAGAACCTGTGGTGCCGAGAGTTTGAGGATGGCCCGCTCGGCGACCCGGAGGGATTCTGTATCCCGGAAGACGCCTACACATGGACGCGGCGCTTCGAGGACCATCCCGCCGAGAAGATCGCACTCGGCTTCGAGGACGGCAACCTCGTCTCCATCGACGGCAACAAACTCGCCCTCATCGACGCCATCGCGCTGCTGAACAAGGAGGTCGGCAAGTTCGGCCTGGGCCGCTTCGTCGGCCTCGAGCCGCTCTCCACGGACGACAAGGCCCTGGAGATCCGCGAGGCGCCCGCGGCCGCCATCATCATGGACTCGCTCCGCCACCTCGAGATCGCCACGCTCGAGACCAAGACGCTGGAGCTGAAGCAGCAGCTGGAGCAAAAGTGGACGAGAGAGGCCATTGCCGGCCACTGGGGAGGCAAGTGCCACATCATGTGCGAGGCCGCCATCGAGGCCTCGCTGGAAGGCGTCAGCGGCACCGTCGTCTACGACATTGACCAGAGCCGTTTCCTGCCCTGTTCCATCAAGGCGCAGAAGCCCGTTTACATCCGGGATCGCGACCACTGGGAGCGAGGACAGCAGGAACTCTTCCGAGTTTAATCATGAATAATTCTGTGTTTGTGGTTGTGTATACAAAGTATGGGGAAGAGGAGCCCGGGGGCGGGACGAAGTCGCCTAAAATTGGAGAAAGTTATACTCGTGCCACGCCCCCACTAGGTTGGTGAGCTTGCGAGGCGTTCTTAGTGGGGGCGTGGCACGGGTACCGGTGTTTCTCGTATCTTTGGCCAACCGACTTAGCGCTTTTTTTGTACCCGCATCCAATCATTTCGAGTCTAGACTGGTTTTTGCTGACATAATACAGCAATTCCTGGTGAGAGTGGAGCAAGTGTGGGTTGGCCAAAGATACGAGAAAAACCGGTAGTCAATGAGATTTGTTTTATCTGTCTTTCTATTTGTGATTCAATCTGGCAACTAACAATACAAGTTACGTACTAAAAGTATAGGGTACGTTCCTCCTCCCCACTTTCATGTTTTGCTGGGGTCTCCTGGTTGTTTTATACTCCACTGTGGATGTCAGAGTCCACTGACACACAATCCGGCACATCATATAGATAATATGTACATATCTAGCTGCGCATAAATAGACTCATCATCGCCCGAGGCTGGAGTTCACGACGGACCGGACAAGCTTCCTCTCATGTTGCGCCGTTTGACCAATTTTATATCGCATAGAATGGCTGAATCAACGCAACTGGTCTACCAGCGAGATGGCCAACGGCTAGTCTACAATGCCAAGATCCTGTCCGTCATGCCGATATCTGCGCTCACGGAGCCGGATCAGGCTCTCGTCAAGGATACGCCAGACGTCGAGCACGCCATCGTCACCGACTCCACCATATTCCACGTACAGGGCGGCGGCCAGCCCTCGGACATTGGGACCATGACTTCTTGCTGTTCCGATGCAGCGGTGGCCAAACCCGAGTCGACCTTCGAAGTCAAATCGGTGCGCCAGCCAGCTCAAGGCAATCAAATGCTTCATTTCGGCCGATTCGTGCCGGCAACTGAGGCCGCCACTGATGGTCACTTTGACGCGGGAAAGGAATTGGAGCAGCACGTTAACGCAGAGAAGCGCAACCTGCACTCGCGCTTGCACACGGCCGGACACGTCATGAGCCTCGCCATCCACGCGCTGTGCCGCGAGGGCGTGCTCCCGCCGCTCAAGGAGTCCAAGGCCTCGCACTATCCAGACTCGGCCGCCGTCACGTTCATCGGCTCCATCGACGGCAAGCACAAGGACGCCATCCAGGCCAAGACGGACGAGTTCGTGCGGTCCGCCGCGCCCGTCAGGATTCACTGGTGGTCCATGGAGGAGCTGCTGCAGAAGTGCCACGCAAGCGAGGGGTTCGCGCTGCCCGAGGGGGAGACCATGGGCCGGGTCGTCGAGATGGAGGGTCTGGGGAGTTATCCTTGCGGCGGGACGCATGTCGAGGATTGCAGCCAGGTCGGTAAGATCGAGGTCAAGAAGATTGCGCGCTCCAAGGGTACCACCAAGGTGTCATACAGAGTCCTATAACAACTGGATATGTATAGCCAAAGTTGATTTGCGAGACAAACTAAAAGCCATACATGAAAGTTCTCCTTTGGTCCCCTCTCCTGTCCGTGGACGATGATTCCGCAGCGAAATCCAACTCATCCCACTGTGAAATTTCTAATGACCTCTTGGCATTTTCTCGCTTGTACATGAAACGGAGAAATATCAACCCAAGAGCTCCCGAAGCCATTATTGCAATGGTTATAATCAGAGGTGTCTCGTCTGAGAGCAACGTCAGCCAAGAAGCTTTCACGTCCATCTTCTCTGAGACGAACGGAGCTACTTACATCTCGGTGCATACTTGCTCTTGAAAATCTGGCCCGCAATCACGCCGGCGAGGTTGGACCAGCCATTGAGCCCGAGCACGACGCTTCGGGTGCCCTTCCAGGGCGTATTGCCCGCAAGCCACACGGCAATCAGGGGACCACCGACAAAGACTCCAGCCATGCAGACATTGGCAAAGCCATAGCGTAGCCGACTGTCGGTTGACGCTGCCATGACTATGCAGCCAACAATCCCAACCATGACGCCGAATACGGTATGCAGAGACCGCTCTCGCAGGCGATCACTAGAGTACACAATAATTATCAAGCCAACAGTACCGCTGGTGAAACATGTTAGCATCTGGATATTGATGGAATGGAACAAACACTCACACTACGAAAGGTGGCACGCTCATGAGAGTAGCCTCTATACCGCTGTAGCCCATCCCTTGAACGACTAGAGGGAGAAAAGTCGTAAAGGCGGTAACAGGAAGAACGGTCGTGATGTTGCAGACGACGGTCAAGAGCTTCTTCCAGTCCTTGGCCACGTCCACGACGTCTCTTCTCGAGATGGATGTGCTGTCTGCGTCACCCTCTTCCTGGGTCCCTGCGAGATCGACTTGCATTCGGTATACGGCGTGGGTGCGCTCCTCGGCATTTAGAAACCAGGCTGTGGCCACTGGAGTCTGATGTCAGTCTAATCAATTCCGTGGATACAGTCACAGATAAGGGATAACGTACAATTTCTCGGCAGTACGAAAAATGACATGATGCCCAGGAGGACAGTGACTCCTCCTTCAAAGAGAAAAACGACCTGCCAACCGTGAATACTTGGAGTATTGATCTTCAATAATCCATAGGCAAGTAGACCGGCAAACGCCCCGGCGACCGAGTACATGCCGGTAAACATGCCCACGCGGAAACCAACAGCATATTTGGGATATAGTGTTGTCATCTGGTCATCATGTTTAGTTTCGTCCGGAAATCCCAAAGAAATTGCAAGATATAAACCAGTTGTTTAAATGCGGCAAAGAACCACTCACGTAGTACATTCCAATCTGCGTAAACCCGGCCTCGGTAGCACCTATAAGAACGCGCATCGCGATGAGAGAGCCGCTGCCGCGGATGGCGGCGTGGCACATGCAGAGACCACCCCATAGGATGAGCTGTATCGTTAGAAAGTACTTGACGCCGATGCGGCGCGCGAGAATGGTCATGACCGGCTGCAGAGGGACGTAGGTGGCGGAGAATAGCGAGAGCGAGTTTGGGATGTCGTCCGGGGAGAGGTTGGCATCCTTGATGAAAGAGCTGGTAGCGACGAAACCAATGTTTGTCTTGTCGATTCCACAGAACTAGTTGTTTCGAGGGTCAGACTTGAGACATCTGTAAGAAGTGACACTTATTTAGGACATACGATGAATTCTAGAGCCAGGATAGTGACCACGAAGAGGTCTAATTTCAAGTTTACCCTCTTGTCAAGCCGTCTTTCCTCGTCATTTCGTGGAACATAATGTACTGGTCTCTGCTGCGTGAGACTCTCTTGCAGCTTCTCGACATGTTGAGCATCGAGCTCGACTTTACCAGATGTTATAGGAGTAGCCATGGATATGTTTTCCAAGTGTATAGTGTCAGTCGAGATCACAAATGAGAAGCGATTATTTAAGACCAGCAGCTGGCTGGACTTGATTGACTCGAAAGACAGAAATAGTGAAGGGGTGAACCCCGTAACAGCAGAATCTCTATTGTCCAATATGACTTGGATCCGAAGGGCAGGGTAAGGAAAACCCATGCCGACAACCTCCAAGGGTTGGTGAACGGTAGGGATTCTCCGCATTGCGGTGTACAGTACCGTTATAGACAACAGTCTCTAATCGGAATCGAAGCCGCGAACGCTTCTTCATGTGGATACTTGTCCGATGCTTTCCATTTCCTATGGGAAGAATGCTTAGCCATGCCAAGTTGCATGGATTCGAACATCATCTGCACGTCGGCCTATACTAAGCCGCGGGCGAGTTTGTTCGCAATACCGCCACCAATGAGGTGCTCTGGAAACAACGAACAACACAGCCTACAACCTATACATGTCACTTCTCGCATCTGATCCAACGTCCATGCGGTCCCGAGATCAGATGCCGTGCATTACCTGCTGCCGCGGCTCTTGAGATGGAACCTTGGTGACTTACCGATCCACGGCCCGGGATGCTCTGTCCCATTCGGACGGAGTACAGTCATTTGTTATACGCTGTGCATGAGAGGACCTTCTTGTCACCGTAACGCAATAGACACAGCGATTCACAACCATATGGCATCACCAGTAGTTGAAAGCGCTCACATCGAGCCCAGCGGCAGCTTCGACGTGGACGATGCGGCAGCAGTGACAGGCGTCGACCCGGCCAGAATATACGAGGAGTATCGTCATCTGCGACAACACTGTCCGATAGTTCATACCAAGCAATATGGGGGCTACTGGCTCATGACGCGGTATGAGGACGTCAAAAGAGCCGCGCTGGACTCCGAAACCTACATCTCGAGCGTCAAAGCCGTGGTGCCGAGCGACCCCAGGGGCATTCGCAGACCGCCCTTGAATTTCGACGCGCCGGCGCACACACCTTTCCGCACCGCCTTGGACAGAACTTCAAAGCCATCCCGGCTAAGACGTCTGGCCGAGCCCCTGCGGAAGCACGCAGAAGAAGAGCTCGCACCACTGCTCGCCCGAGGCAGGGGCGACGTTTGTGCAGAGTTCGCGGCCAACTTTGTCGCTCGCCTCGAGGCGGAATGGTTAAACCTCGATCCCGATACCGCGCCCGTGCTGGCCAAGGCTGCCGCAGCCTGGTTGAACGCGTGGAGGTTACAGGACGGCGATACAGTCACAGCTAACTCGATGAAAATGTATCAGATTGCGAGAGACCTACTTGCAGACCGGCGGCAGAACCCGAGAGATCCAGAGGAAGATCCGGCGTCGTCCTTGTTGCTGGAGGTTGACACTGAAGGGAAGCCTCTCAGCGAGGAGCATCTTGTGTAAGTCCTTGATCTCCGCAATGGCATATCGATGTTGTTGACTCTTGTGGACAAAGCGGCTGTCTCCGCCAGTCGCTTGTGGTGGGCGTAGTCGCGCCGCCGATTCTCATAGGTTCCATTTGCAAGCATCTTTCCGAAGACAAGAAACTCCAGCAACAGCTCCGCGACGACGAATCTCTGATCCCCGCCGCCATGGAAGAGTTCCTGCGCCTCTATAGCCCGTACAGAGGCTTCGCGCGCACAGTATCAGAGCCGGTGGATCTACACGGGGTGACTATACGGCCCAACGAGCCAGTCACGATATGCTACGCGGCCGCCAACCGTGACCCCGAAGTATTCGATAATCCCGATGACTTTGTCATGCACAGAGAAAACATTGCTGCGCATATGGGCTTTGGCAGAGGTCGACATAGATGCGCCGGTATGCCCTTGGCCAGGCTGTAAGTACTTACAACACGAACTATAGTTATATCGAGTTGACCGTTACTGCAGGGCCATCACCACCGTGGTCCAAGTTATCCTTCGTGCCACGAGAGATTTCGAGGTCGATGGGGACTTGCAGTTCTCGAGAATGCCGGAGCTGGGGATAATCAGCTGTCCAATGAAGTTTTCGTAGAATTTGAGACACAGTCAATGCAAGATAATTTTAATATTATGATGGATGAGAACCATCTATTTGTAATATTGGTATTTTCATTGCAGTCGAGGCTGGTAGAATTGCCAGATAGTGATAAGAGAAGTTGTGCAACAGATGTTTTTCTACCCGGGATGTGAGCATGTACTGGATAATAGCTAAATTGCATCAAAAATGCCTTATTTCTTTTACAAAAGAATAATAAAAGAGCATAAGATAGATCAGAGAGAGAAAAAGCAGAATTCAGACAATTGCATCATCCAATCTTTGATACTTTCCGCTAGGGAACGTGTGGGCAGACTATAGTGCTGAGTGCCTTGTAGCCCCGCACTGGCAGCGTGTCAAGGTCCCCGCTGTAGCTCACGCGGGTTGTATTACGGTAGGGGTATTCTACATCTTCCGCCAAGAAGGGTCTTTTGCGTATAAAGCCTTGCCTCTCCCTAGCATTGTGGTACCTTGGACTCTCTATACAGTCAATACCACTAAGAAGATATACCAAAGTGGCCTTTCGTTAGACACAGCACTTTGCTCACAATGTTCTTGAGTCGGGTTCTAATGGCTTCAGTGCTAGCCACGCAGATAAGTGCCATCTATTGCCAGACTGGGGTATCCGTCACCATTGCCAACGGAACCGTTGTGGGCAGCCATGACGGCGTGAACAATGTACGTGTCAACTATAATCCTCTCGGTTTGGACATCTTCCATGTGGCCTCCTTTCTTGGGTGGCATGCTAAATGCCTTTACATCTTAGGTTGACAAATTCTTGGGCATCCCGTATGCCCAGCCGCCAGTCGGCAGTCTAAGACTTCGCCAGGCTTTACCGGTCCGGGAATCATTCGGAACTCTCGAGGCAAACACATTCGGTGCATCGTGTTATGGGTCAAGAAATCCAATTGACTCGAGCGAAGACTGCTTGACCTTGAACATATGGCGCCCAGCTGATGTCTCCCAAAATGAGACATTGCCAGTCCTCGTGTGGATATACGGCGGTGGATTTACAAATGGCTATACTGTAGGCAATGTCTCCATTTCTCGAGGACGAATATTGCGCTCATCCGCCATTCTTTCTATTTAGGCAGACCCCAGGTTTGAAGGGACCAATCTAGTACGCATAGCATCTGAAATCGGTAGACCTGTGGTGCTTCTCTCTTTGGTAAGGCTTTTCGTAGCCCATGCAAACCACCTTGCCCGAAGTGGTACATACTTACCCACTGAGCATAGAACTACCGTCTCGGTCCTTTTGGTTTTCTTAATGGCCAAGAAATGTCGGACCTAGGCCTTCTCAATATAGGTTTACTTGATCAAAGACTCGCACTCCACTGGATCCAGGACAACATTGCTGCTTTTGGCGGCGACCCGACCAAAGTCACACTGGCGGGAGAATCGTAAGCTGTTCAAGGGACAATGCATAATCCATACACTGACCCAAGAAGTGCTGGTGCAGTATCAATCTACTCGCATATGATGGCGTACGGAGGCAGGAATGATAGCCTGTTCCGAGGTGCCATCTTGGAAAGCGGCGGAGCATTTCCATTGACTCTGCCAAACACGACCGCATTTCAGAGTACCTTTGACAGTCTTATTACTAACACGACCTGTTCACAATTTGCTGCGTCGTCAGCGGAGGAGAAACTTGATTGTATCCGACAGCTTCCTGTCGACGAGTTCAGGAGCAAAGTGGGATCTTCCACGGGCCAGTCAATTGATGGAGACTTTACTCGGACTTCTGTGCGATTTGCACTGCCGGAAGGCAGGTATCTTGGAGTTCCGACTATAGTTGGGAGTATGACTCAAGATGGTATTCTGGTTTTGAGCACAAAGCGCTGACGAGCTGAACACAGCAAACACGGACGAAGGAACGACGTCTGCACCGACGAATATCAACACTACAGACCAACTGTTTGAGCCTCTAGGCAAGTTCATCTCTAGTAGAACCCTAGATGTGCTGAAGAATACTAACATTGAAACAGCTGAAGGGTACTTTCGACCTCAGCGACTGCCGGACGACGTTGTTTCAAAGCTCATCTCCATGTACCCTATGAATCCGGCGTTAGGTTGCCCATACAACACGGGAGGAATCCCTCTTTCGGCAGGGAAACTTGATAAGATGGCTTGTTCAGTCTTTGGAGACTTGGTACAGATCGGGCCTGCCCGCTTCATTGCCCGGACGCTGGCCGAGCACGGGCATCCCGTGTATAGATACAGATTTAATCAACTCCCTGCAAACACCACGGACGCGGACAAGGGCATTACGACAGGTGTGGAACAGAGCTACGTGTTTTCCAACCTCTTGCCCGACAACGCTTGGGACCGCGCTCTGGCTTATCGAATGAGTGCGGCGTGGGTAAGTTTCGCTCACAGCCTGGATCCCAACTGGTCGAATGGTACGTGTATTCCAGTTCTAGACAGACGATTCGCTGAGTGATGATTGACATTTCACACAGACGATAGCTTTCCGAAATGGCCGCAATATGCGTACCAGAATCAGAGCATGGTTTTCAGCGGATTTGGCTCCTCGATCGAGGAAGACACATATCGTGGCAGTCAAATTGAATACATCATTGAGACGGTCTTGCCTGATGGGGCGTCTTGAACACGATGCAGGGCAATGACGCAAAACTGTTGTGCATACGTAGGTAGATTGGTTTTAGTAGCCCAAATGATAGAATATGAATTAGTGAGGTATATCATGCTCCCCATGCTTTCATTGGCTCCTTAAGCAGCTATATCCCTGCCACGGTTCTCGGATAGACTTTAGATAGCGCCGGACTAATAGAAGTCACTTGAGTAGTGGACAATTATAGTCATGGCGGAGTAACCAGTCGGACAACCGTCTCCGATGTGACTGTCGTAATTCAGGATTGTGATCTCGGACGGTGTCACGATCGGAATGTGCGTTCCGCAGCATGGAGATCTTCTCGAATAGTCTCCGGTGGGATGCCGATGTTGAATACCGTTCACTCGGTAATTCCGGTTCCACGCGGCAATCTTCATTTACCAAGGGGCCCCGCATCATCCACTCTTTTCCCCATGGGGACAGCAAGGTACCATGTCGCAGTGGTTAAGCTTAACCAACCAAGAGTCTACGAGGTTGAATCTTTACCCGGCCGGGGGACGTGATCATCTCTGAGTATGTCGTATTTGAAGGCTGGTCGAAAACTAATTGCATCTTTCATATATTGGCTCTCGCCGGCATAGACTAAGACTCATCTGGCACATGGTCGAGTTTGTTGACGACTTGTTCAGCTTTTTCTTCCTCTTTACTACTGCCGAAATGTTTTTTCTTTCATTTCTCGCTCTCGCTGGGGCGGCCTTTGCTCAAGATCACGGCTCAACAGTAGGTCATCGTGCGAAATGTCAGTCTCGTGAATCGACACAAGAGGGCTGACAATACTTGGCGGAAAGTATGGAGGTACTGGACCTTACAAGTCGGTAAGACTACAACGCGTTCCGATCCGGTGAATTCAACTGAAAGGTCCATTAGTACTATTTTGAAGTTGAATCTCTTGTGAACCACACCTTCTATCAGCCTCTCCAGTCTGGGTTGGGGTCGTCCTCGCCCTCCTTGAAGCTTCCCGTTGTCGTGTGGGGCAATGGCGGTTGCGCTCCATGGTGAGTATAGCTCAAACCTCTCTATCAAATGCTGTTGTCTGTGATTTCCATATCAGACTAACATTTTCTGCAGTATGTCATTCCCAGCTGGGATAAGTAATTCTACAGCTGTACCTTTGCAAGCTTGATCTCCTGACAGTGGATCTTTCCAGTTGGTTTGAAGTTCAGAGGCCTTCTCGGCGAGGTCGCCTCCTGGGGAGTTCTAGCCATCGCCACCGGTCCCGCCTTTGTCGATCCCGAAGGATATGTCGACCCCAACGCAAACGAGACGTCCTCCGGGGACACTCTGGTCGGGGAGAACCCTGCCGCCCTAACCGCAGCCATCGACTGGGTTTACGCCAATGCCGGTAAGGGCGACTGGCAACATATTGACTCGACCCGCATCGGCGTTTGGGGCCAGAGCTGCGGCGGTCTCGAGGCCTATGCCGCCGGTGCCCACGACGACAGAGTCTCTCACCTGGGCATCTTCAATAGCGGCCAGCTGTCTGCAAATGCGAGCGAGGAGGTCGCATCCAACATCACCAAGCCAATATTCTATTTCCTCGGCGGGCCCACGGACGTTGCGTATCCTAATGTAAGCCTTGCGTTCTATTATCCTTGCTCAAAGTTTAGTATCTGAGGCTCAAAAAATTCTGTAGGGAGAAAGAGACTATGCGGATCTCCCCGCCGCGACACCAAAGTGGAAGGGTAACCACGCCTTGGGACATAGCGCAGCCTTTGATTACCCAAATGCCGGCATTCCCGGTGTCGCTGGATATCATCTGGCCCAGTGGACTCTTCGCGGCAATGAGACTGCCAAAGAATGGTTTACCGGCCCTGGCGCCAACGAGACGGGGTTCCAAGATGTGGTGTTCGAAAACCTAGACGCTATCAAGGTGACTCCAATCTAAGTATATCTGTTGTGTATAACGCCTTTTATAGTCCAGATAAATGTGTGTGTTAGAGTACAAATCGATAAATACGAGGAACAACTCCTATATCATTCGGAAGTGATCACACTGTGCGAGTATGTGGAGTTCTGTGGTGGGATTACTGTATAACCCCGTCTGCAACGAAACTGTTGGTGATTTGCTTGGTCGCAAGCCGGTGGCCATAACATTCCAACATTTGGTTATTGGTCTCCAATAATTTGATTTCCAATCGCCAAATGTGAACGCTGCAATCAAGAAGAGTGCTTCATAACAAGCCTTCCTGTCCTAATTGCGCAAACACAGACGGCACGCCTTCAGTATGGTATCTCCAGAGGAAATAGCCCACTTCGACGTGATTGTCTTGGGCGCAGGTCCGTCTTTTCCTCTCGGACTCTGCTCTCGCCTGCTATTAACAACTATCCCTAGGCCTCAGCGGTATAATTGCGGCACAGAGACTGCTCCAAGCTCATCCAAAGACGAGGTTGGCCATTTTGGAACGCGACTACTGCGTTGGAGGAGTATGGAGCGAGCGTATGAGATACTGGAATTTGGCGTGCTTCCCTTTGCTGATGCTCAACAGGACGGATATATCCCAGCTTTTGGTCGCAATGGACACATGGCATTGCCGAATTCTCCGACATGCCCATGCAGCGACCACCTGCTGAGGACTGCATGTACGACTTGTTCCGCGCAAATTACACGACGAAATATCTCGAAGACTACGTGAATACCATGAGCCACTCTGGTCAAACGCTTCGGGACAGGATACTGTTCAACACCCATGTCGAGTCCATCAAGAAGGTCCAGGGCCAATGGAGACTGCAATGCGTCGACACGACTACGAACTCCCAGCGTACAATATCCTCCTCAAGGGTCATGATGGCAAACGGCCAGTCTTCGCTCCCCAACAAGCCCAATTTCCCTGGCCAAGAGAAGTTCCGTGGGAAGCTGATCCACTCAATCGACTTTGGCCAATCCGACGTCATCAAAAACAAGTCCATTCAACACATTTCCGTCATCGGCGCAGGAAAGTCGGCTGCCGACATGGTATACGAGGCAGCCAAGGCGGGCAAAACCGTATCGTGGATCATTCGCAAGACAGGCAACGGCTCGCTCGGAGCTGCGGCCTTTGCGCCCATCAACCTGCCGACGCCGTACAAGAACGGAGTCGAGGCATCACAGGCGAGGATCATGGCGTCGCTGCAGCCGTCGTACCTGATCCCGTATCAGTCGTGGTGGACGTGGTTCCTGCACAGCACCACTCTGGGCGCAGGGCTTGTGAGCAAGGTGTTCTCGGCGCTCGATCAGACGGTCCGTAATTATGCTGGCTACAAAGAGAGGAAGAGTGATAAAGGTTTTGAAAAGCTGGAGTATGACACCGAGTAAGTTTGTACCATGAACATAAGACATATTTGACAGATTTAGCATGTATTGACAGTTGTAAGGATCATCTGGCAGAACGGGACCGCCGGAGGCTGCCACTTTGACGACTTCTGGGCCCTGGTCGCGGAGAAGGTCCATGTATACCGCGGCGACATCAAGTCTTTGAATGGCAACGAAGTATACCTCAACGACGAAGACGGCACGCATTTCCCGTGCGATGCCGTCTTGTGTGGTACTGGATGGAAGCACGGGCTCGAAATGTTTGATGACAGCACGCTCATGGCGCTAGGGCTCCCATTTCCCAAGAGCATCGAGGCGCACGAGGAGGCGGCCAAGTGGCAAAAGCTCGTCGGCGATGCAGACGAGAAAGTCCTGAAGCGCTTCGTCATGCTCCGAAATCCGCCGGAACACTATCACAAGTACGAGACGCGAACGCCCTATCGGCTCTACCACACCATGGCTCCAGTCCACGACAACTCCATTCTCTTCATGAATCACGTAGTCGCCGGGGCGAAACTATTCGCGGCCGAGGCACAGGCAATCTGGGCTGTGGCCTACTGGGACAAGGCGTTTGAGCTGCCTTCTGTTGCCGAGAGGGAACGGGACATTGGCCACATGATTGCGTGGAATAAGCGGCGCTATCTCTCCAACGGTGAGCTTGGCAATTTTGCCGCCTTTGACAGCGTTCCGTACGTTGACGGGCTCTTGGACGAGATCGGCCTCACGGCACATCGGAACAAGGGCTGGTTGGGCAATATGTTTTCGCCCATCATGCCCGCCGATTTGGGTAAGGTGTGGGCGGAATACCTGGCGACGCGATCCAAATAGTCAGTTGTCCTGTGTCAAATCTGCAGCATTGTCGGCTCACAGATCGTGACCATTCACGTCGATGGGGTATCTTAAGGAGCCTGCGAAGCATCGTGACAGACCAAGGATAACGAGGATAAGAGTGATATCAGTCGCAACTTTATTGTCAAGAAGAGCTGCGGGACAAGACCTACTAGTGATGAGTTCATTGAATCTCCGGAGTATCTTTCCTTACAAGTCTCATGTCTTGACATAATCTTCTGCGGGCACATGAATGATGCTCGACTTGAGCCGCGACCTTTGAAAGGAGCCACGATTGGCATGCATAAATGGAGGCTTGTGCCAAGCTTCATGATTTCAGCTTTGTATCCTGAGCACTTGTGTCGGGCGTAGAGTAACTCTTTTGGGCTATTTTCTGCACAGAGGCGCGGGGATTCCGCCACCAATCACTCGACAAGGTCGCATTTGCGATCTTGACGCCTTATGTGTGCTTGCAAGAATGATGAGGGGCCGGCTTTTCATCAAGGAAATCCTCTGGTGCAGTTGTCCAAGCACTATTGATGGCTGAGACGCATGTTTGACGATACGACTGATGTGATTACAATCTGTGCAGTTTCAAAATCATGTCAATCTCGAAGCTCCAGGCTTCTCTCGCACAAGCCACCAACGAGGTGACCGTGGCAGCTGCGAATATCAATTTCGACTTCTGCTTGGTCAAATATGAGGCTCCGAAAGAGTACCGTCCTATTGGAAAGTTGCTTTCGACCAAACGCAAGCAGGATGCAGAGCATGGAGTCAGCCATGTCACTGCTCGTCGACTAGCTGCGCTTTTCGACGGTGTATGCCCAAAGACCCCGAGTTTGATCGAAGCGTATGGAGCGAGAGTCTCAGAGATATCCCAGCGTGCAACAGACCTGGAGTCCAAGGAGTGCTCGGAGTCCGTGTTCGGGCTGTACACGGGTGTCGATGCAACATCGATATGGGCGGCCGCGACATCTTCGGAGGGCACCATGACTGGTGCGATCCACGTCCATCTACTGGCTTGTATGCTCTCTTCCATGTTTGATGCGGCCGAGGCTACTTCAATCTGGGTTGAGCTTGTCGAAGAGCGAAGGAGGGCAGTAGCATTAAGCTGGGAACGGGACGAGAAGATACCGTTCTCAACCGCCGCGGCTGCAGCGCAACAGGAAATGTCGCGGAGCCAGCTTGCAGACTGGGATGCAAGCGCCCGCGCATGGCTCCAGACAGCTGACTCCATCATGAGGAGTAAACAGACACAGCTCCGCCTCATCCTGAAGAATGTCAATCTGTCAATGGGAGGTGAGAACAAGGTCTTCTCGAGCGTCATTGAGACATGGGTCAAGGCTCTGCAGACCATGGAGCGACTGATTGCAGGCATCCCTCAGGAGGTTCAAGATGGGTCCGCAATCATAGGTCTCGCTGCCTGGCACATATATCCCAACATCAGCGTCTTTGGTAGCCGAAACGTTGAGGTACATATGGATGACGCTCTGGTAGCACCAGGTGGTGTTCTGTCCCTGGGATGTTCGCCTTCAGCCACCACCCATATGAGCGGCGTCTCCTGGGCCCTATCGCTGACGCAGTACAAGTATTACGGCCAGCCCGTAAGGAGGGAAGGGAGCTTCAAGCCTGACCCTACCAGGATCACCTTCAAAGAGCTCCTGCTGGCCACGCTCGGCGTGATCTTGTCTCATTGGAATGTGTCGACAAGCAGAGGTGAGACAACGGAAGCGTTGAGGTTTATAATTCTCCTGTCCAGATGCGCATCAGGAATGTCACAATCTGGGAATCATAGAATTGAAGGCCTACGACTGTTATCCAAAGCGGCTGACGAATGTCTCAAGAACGAAGACGCTTCTCTGCCCTTCTTGAATCTGGGAAGAAATCGGGCACAGTTTATTTCCGCAGAGACTCAAGTTTCTCCCAGTTTGAAAACCAATGTCAGGCCTTTCTTTGGCCTCAACTCCGAAGATGTACTGCTACGCTGCATGCACGATGGAGACTCAGGTGTCGAATTCCTCCGACGCATAGCAGGAAGAACCCCGGGACTTGTTGATCATCCATGCATCATCCAGTATATCGAAGACAAGAGAGAAATTGAGATTCTTTCTTACGCCACAGTGTTTGAGTCTCGCGGCATCTCGGCACCGGACCAGCCACTCAACAAGAAGGGGCCAACTAGCTGTCATGCTCGATGGTTACATATCGATCCGAATGAATCGGAGATGACGGGAGAGCTTGTCCATGACAACAGTGGCTACTCTATCTACGCACCAATCAATCGACCAAGGCTCCAATGTGTGTATAGAGGCTCTGGTGAGACCCGTTTGTACCACTGGTATGGAGATTCGGAGACTGCTGGGATTTACATCTCCAAAGAATCGCGACCGACAGGCCTTGTCAAGCCCAAGGTGACTGGGCAAGATCTTCTGTGGTGTCTCGAAAACGATCTGCTGTCGGTTAAGAAAATTCTCCAAGCCAATGATTCCATCATCAAGACGATGCAGTATCTTTCAGTGGCCTATGAGGAGGCGTTTGAAACAATAGATGGCCCAGTCGTCAAGGTTCAGACCTTGGAGAAACCACTCTTGCACGCCAATTGCATCACAAGCCTTCATGACGAAAATTCCTCACACCAAACGCCAAAGACTTGCCGCACAGTGTCCATCCTGGCGTACCTCGTGGCTGGTCATGATATTCCGAGTCAGAGAATCCCAAACAACGTCTTTGGGGTATCTGTTGGTGACTCTATATTTGTTCCCAACCAGGTAAGCAAAGAGCCGCACTTGACTTCGCGCCATTGGACAATATTGACTGAAGAGCAAGCTTCTAAGAGACCCCATGACTTCAGACAACATGAGTTCATTCACACGTATCTTAGGTAACATTGGGAAGCCGGGCTTGGTGATGTTTTTCTCTGTGCAGAAGCCAATGGTCCCTCCACCAGACTCTACATTCTGGAGGGTCGTGAACCCCCAGAAGTTCGACGGAACGCCACTGAACCTGTTTCAAAACACTTCTATGCATTTGTCATTCACTAATTGGGAGCGTCCGGTCGAGGGATACGGTTTCACCGGTGACAGAGATGTCCATACCTCCTTGATGGAATCCGTCATCTCGATCCGAGAACAGGGGCAGTGGATCGGCGATGTCAATGTCATGGCTGCCTTGAAGAGCCCGCACATTTATAGACTCCCACATCAGAAGCCTTGCGGTCATTCGAAATCGACCAGGCCTCATGTCGAAATGACATCTGTCGAGTCTTGGAACGAGCTGCGAGAGTTCCGCAGTGGCAACATTGTCGTCCGGGCCAGCGGTAACTGGCTGGCCCGCTTGGCAACGACGGCTTTTGTTGCTCAGTGCGCCCAGAGGGACGAGGCTCCAGTGACTAGAATCACGTTATGCCCTCCTTCTGTCTGCTGGAAGTGCATGGAAAGTTATGTTGAGCAGTTTCCTACCAACATTTACATCTATTAGTTGCGAAGGTAAAATGACAATAGGTAGATCTAGTTACAAGAAGGACGGTCATTTTCTGTTGGGCTGCGACGTAAACTTTCCTTCTACTCATTACCATTTCCAATTGCCAAAACGATCAGTCGCCTCCATACTTGTTCTTCACTTCCGCTGGGTCCGGGTGGATCTTGGTCAAGTCAGGATGTCTAGCATCACTCAGATCCCACATGCCTCTATCGTCGCCCAGCTCGAGCAGCGCATCAAAGTCCTTGCACGTGTGCATTTGTCCCCAGGCGGCAGATGCAGGCCAGGCCCCCGTCTCGCCTTCGAGAGAAGTGTCGGCGTTGCAGAGGATAGCCTGGCGCAGATATTCGATGCAGTGAGTGGTGTGCTCAAGTTGCGGTCTGGTGAACTCGGCGAACTCTTCGTATGAGGTTCCCATTCTTTGTGTAATAATGGACTATTCCGAGCATTAGCACTTCTTCGAGGTTTCTTTTTTTCTAATATTTAACATCATAGCTTCACGTACCAGGCAGTGCAATTGGTGGTATACGCTCAATATATACCCCTCGAAATGGTCACCCTCCTCCAGTATGCTGTCAAGGTGGTATGCCGGAGTTGCGTATTCAAAATCATCGCCGGGGCGGGGATCGGCCGTGATGTATCCTCTACTCTTTGGGTAAAGAGCTTGCCAGTTCTCGTGGAGCTCGCGCTTGTGCGTCGCGTTCCACATCATCTCGTGATCGACGTAGACCAGATCTGGACCGAAGCCGGCGACATTGCCAAACTTTACAACCTTTTCTGGTACTGCGATGGATGGTCAGTCAGATGCTAGAAGATTCTATCTCAGCGAATGAACCTACATGCCGGTCCGAAACGAGGAAGTTTCCCAGACGTGGAGTGCTTTGTTCGGGCAGAGTGATAAGAGGCAATAACGACCAAGAGGACAAAAATGAGCCCTCCCATCAACGCCTCAATTATCGCACGGGGGCTCATACTCCGCAGACGCTGCCGGATGCTGTTTGAGCTCTTGTGCTTAGTATTTGTCTGTTCAGAGATAAATCCAAGCTCCTCTGAAGAGTCGAGAGAACTCGAGCCTTCAGTTGAGGCTCGTACTTTCTCATAGACGTGCTCCATCTTGATTGAAGTTGATGTGTTCAGAATTCTCAAGATGTGCACCAGTTCCCGACAGGTGAACTGATCAAGGGAATTGACAAAAAGTATGGAAAGAAGAAAAGTAGGAGTCGTCTAGGTTGCAGGTTGCTTCACTACGAGATCACTCGGTGTCGCGTAGTCCAGAGAGAAATCAGATAAGCAATGCAGTTACTGCTTGGCAAGAAATCCCTGTGAAAGATACAGGCAACACTAGACTAAGTCCTCGGCATTCTCCATCTGCATTTCCAAGAGCTTCATCGAGTATACAAGTTGGCAGAGTGTTGGTCACCGACCAGGGTAAGCATAGGTACGCCGTTGTTCGCTTACATCTCGCCGCACCGTGTACAAAATGTAGCACTAGCAGGGGATGTGAGTCCCTTGTCCAAAGCTTACCGAACCAGCCCGCCGGGAAGGTTCCCAAATCTGACATTATGCTGCATACTTGCCTGCCTAACTTCCCTAGTCATCAATGCAAGGACTATATGCCCATGGCCCACCGGCATTCCGATCCCACCCAAAGACCTCGGACAGCTTCACGAGTGGGCCGGGAAATGTGCCGCGGACCTGCAGTAAACGAGGCTTCAACTTGTATGGATCATGGACATCACCTATCAATGACCTGGAAGCTAGTCAAATGATACGCCTCTCGATCCTTCGATTTTCCTCGCAAGCAACATGTTCGCTGACTAGTGTTCAGACCCACTGACATGTTTCATGCGTACCGGTACTCGGGCTCCGGCTGCCTATCAGAGACCCCGGTAACGTATTTTTGATAAGCTATAGACCAGGCTGTAAAATCTTGTGTACCAATAGTGTTCATTCGTTGGACATATGGATGAAAAGAAATCCATTGTGGCTGCATATACTGTGGTACCATCCAATCACCAACTACTTTGATACATGAATTGACCGACAAGCTTGTATACCTGCTCGGAAGTCATGGTATCCGAATGATCCCTTCCATTATATTCTGTCGTAGCAAGTAAGCTAACCAGGAGTGCAAGTGGCACGGCTGCCTTGCCAAGGTCTGAGGATCGTGGAGGAGTCGTGGTAGCTTGCGAGTCTTCACGTCCGTCAAGTCATGACATTTTTCAGGGTCAAGCACGGTCCCCCTCATACTTGAAAATCGATATGCTCTGCCTTACTGAGATTCGTGTTCAATTGTCTATTACAAGTCAAATCGTCTGAAGACACTGACGTTAAGCTTGGTCATCTGCCGCCAACGTCCTCAAGGTAAGACACAACAGCAGTCACCTTCTGCAATCTTTAGTCACTAATTTCAATGCAGATGGAATCCTCGCACAAAGCCTCCATGGAAGACGTTGACTTCAATGCCAATGATTCTCTGCTTCATAAAGGTCTCGATGAAGCAACACCAAAGCGCACTCAGAAGAATCATAGGATTCTTATTGCTGCCTTGACTTTGGTCACCGTCATTGTGGCTCTTACAGCTTCGATATTCTGGTCGATCTTCTCGTCGTCCCGCTCATGCACCAATACACTTCATGCACCAGACGACTCAGAAGTACTACATTGCGGAAGCAGTCCCGCAGAAGCACGCTCGCTCGGCTGCAAACTACAAACATGGAGCTACAGCTGGGTGCCGGAGCCGTGCTTCGACGCGGAGCTCAACGAAGAGTTCATCACGATCCACATCAAAGAGGACCTGCCCTACTACGCCGACACGAACGGCACCCAGGTCATCGACTTTGATGCCGTGTATCAAGGCGATATTGAGCTATTGTACACGGTCTGGGGCTCGCACTACTGGCACTGCGCTTTTATGATGCGAAAGTTCTTCCGGCGGCGCGCGGCTTTTACGGAGTCGACTTGGGAGTATGAGCACGTCGCCCATTGTCAGATGTGGCTGGCGAACCCATTTCGGTTTGACTTCAAGAGGGTCACCACAAAGGCTGGTCTCGTCTACTCGACCTGTGTTCCCGGGGAGTTTGAAGGGTTTACGCTAGGGAACTTTGAGACAATCGAGTGAACCAAAGATTTTGCTCTGCCTGGAATAACATAGATACATAAATAAATGAAAGAGTCCGAAATTCGGAGGTATAAGCGAAGTTTCCGTCAAACGACAAAAGAAATGAATTGAAAAACATGATTAAGGGGAGATCTATCATTTTCGTTAAATCTTTATGTCAACGATAGTTCCAATCACTCGTTTTAAAATCTTGAATCTTGTTATTGTATTCGTTTCTTTACTTTAGCAAAAATATTTTAAGTATCACGTATTCAGACGAAGATTTCATCACAGCGATTTGAGCTGAATTATAACTACTGGAGAGAATCTGGCCCTTATTGGTGTCTACCTAGCCTATACCAAAAGCCCAGGTTCCTTCAAATCGCTTTACTCAGTAGGCTATAATGTTCGAGACGCCATCAGCAACCCCTAAGGTGTCATCAGCATCTCATAGCTCCTGGTAGTTAAGAACGTATCATACCTCAAGTGCTTAAGATTCGATCGTAATATCCTCCTCAATCACAGGATAGGCAGCGGTGGAATCACGCTTGGACTCGATAGTGATGTCCTCTTCGATGACCGGGTAGGCGGCGGTCGAGTCGCGCTTAGACTCAATGGTGATGTCCTCCTCGATCACAGGATAGGCAGCAGTGGAGTCGCGCTTGGATTCAATGGTGATATCCTCCTCAATAACGGGATAGGTGGCAGTCGACTCAGGGCTTCGCTTGGACTCGATGGTGATGTCTTCCTCAATGACCGGGTAAGCAGCAGTCGAGTCGCGCTTCGTCGAATCTCTGGCGCGCAGGATGGGGCCAGCAGACGCGAAGCCAACAAGGATGGCACCGAGGACCAAGGAGCTCTTCATGATGAATGAATCAAGTTGTTACAGACAATTGAATGGGCAAACTATGTCGAGTGATCTATGTGATGAAGTTGAAAGCAGAAAGGGATAATGGGGGAACGGTTTTCATGTATTGAAACAACTTGGTCAATCTTCTGCCGCCACCATGAATACCCAAAACAGTCTTCATGGCTATCGTATCAGAGGGACCGGTTACAACCAATGTGACTTTCCACCCTGGTCCGGATGCCTTTCAGATTTCCAAATGCCTTGCCGAGACTATCAACCAGGATAATATACACCATGTAACAGAAACAATGAATAAACGCCTCATGCAAGGTGTAAGAAATCCTTCGGGGTGAAAAGGCATCACAGCTTGAATCGTTCAGAAAGGGTTCTATTCAAGACGCCTAGCCATGTATCTGGTGTTATCGCCTCGCTGTAAGACTGCTTGACTTGGCATGATCCCTGTGGATAAGTGACTACTCTCTGCCATTGATGTATTTTCCGCCTTTTCCTTCTTTCTCCCTCTTATGTGACAGCATCCTCCGTTGCATGCATGTAAGCACCAGGTCGAGCTCACAAGAGCGCCCTGGATTAGTGGCACGTGAACATTGCTGAAGGATTCTCCATGCATAGTGAGTACGTCTCAGCAGGCCGGATTTGAGCCAAACCGGAAACAACAGGCTTGATTGTTGGACTACTTGGTGGAAGTTTCAGTTGGATATCACCAACGTCGAAGCACGTTGCTTCCGATTGGTCTACACCAACCCAGGTATACTCTGCTGACTCAACCGTTCTAACCAGTCACCGCTGATTCCATGAAACCAAAATGAACTAGATCCTTTGTACTTGACTCAAGGGTATGTTCTATCCGGGAAGGGGGACTACCGAATATCATTGGTTTCCTTCGTCGGTAAGATTTGGCAGGATGCTGTAGCCTGTCAGATAAACATCCCTGTTGACCTAGGACCTAACCATCGTTGGCCCGCGATTGCGAGCCGCCAGGGCTGAGTGAAGCGATGCGTCGTAGTGTTCTTGTCCTGACAGGGCCACGTGCTCAATGTATCCTGCAGCATCTGCATGAATGAGACTATGGGTTGGCGTCTTCCAACGGTCGTCCTCTCGATCTTGGCCGGGGTCAACTTGGTCTCCATCTTCGTGCCGAGCCAAGCACGGATCTCCGCGTCGCCGCGGCCTCTCGCCTCAGTCTCATTCAGCACCTGCGCCGTAAGGCCAAGACCGCATTTTTACACTTGGAAATAATTGCCAAGATACGACAGTCTGGCTTTAGAATCCGTGGCGATAGAAAGAAAGGTTGAACATGTAGTATTGCATTAAGCGTTATGGCATTATGGAACAAAATGCTTCCGCGAATCAGAATGGATTAACCAAGACGATTAGGATAAAAAACAAGCATTTCATCCGCCATATTTGTTGCCTGCTTGGCGCCGAGCTCTCCAAGACAAAATACTCGTTGTTAGCCAAGAAACCCAATTGACTGGTATTGGCTTACACCAGATCGCCAAGCAGTCAGCTTTGTTTTTCCGATCGCAGGCCCAGCTTGGTGAGTCCAGGACATTATACTGCATTACTGCTTGAATATTGTTGGTCATTGTATGAAATGTTTCGAAGCTACTCAGGTGAGGTGATCTGCAATCTCTGATGGTCGATAGAAAGAATCCACGTCCAAATAGACGGAGATGCCTGACATCGAGGTCAGTATCATTCATGATTCGTGTCAAACACGACTCCAGATACGGTGCCAGTACCATAGGTAGCTTTACGTGCCCAGACCATTCCGCAATGCTTAATGTGCTCTTCCGTATCAGATCTTGGGTCCAGAGTCTTGCCGTTGAGTCGAAATCTGTGCTCCTTGCGCCAGTAGAACAGACAATGGACCTCGTGCCAGCTGTAGTCCATGTGGAAGCGCTCGTCTGGGGTGTCTCCCAGCCATTGTATCTCCTCGACGGAGATTGGAATTGTGTGGTGAGTATCTTTGAAGTATAGCCACTGCAGGAAAATGTTAGTCACCGTGTAAGTCGAAACAACTTTTGATTGACATACAGTACCATTCGGGCCATCTCCTGAACGATCAAATTCAGCCGTCAGCTCATCGTCTCTGCAGTGGTCTGGTAGCCAAGCCGCTGCTAGTGAGTCGTATTTGCATCCCAGGGCGATTGCTTCAGTAGAAGTCGTTCCACAGTAGCAACCACGACGGTCTGGTCCAAAAAGGATGCTGACTTGATTGAACACATTGAGAGAGATGTTGATGAAGCCCCACAACGATAGGAAGGCGATGAGCGCGAACTTGAGGACTCCAAATATCCTTTCAGATCTGGAGCGCAAGAGGACATTATGAACAGCCCCGTCATATTCGTCATGGTCGTTCGGCTCAGTTGAGCCATTCTCGATTCTGTGCACAACTCAGCATGATGAGCTCTGTGATGGTCGAAGTATGATACCTACTTTCGGTAGTCTCCAAGCATATTGCCTTCCAGTGTATGAAATCTTCAGTAAACACAGTGATAATAGTCAGCCAAGGCGTGTCATGTGCTACTTTCCGATGCTGTTATGTCTTGGCAAAAGGAATGGATTCGAGGTGAAAGAGACGAACGCTTGGGAGAATGAAATCAAAGTCTCCGGTCAGAAGGCCAGGCGACATACCAGTAGAGCAAATCGCTTGACTGCTCCCGAACATTCGAATCAAAAGGAGAGCCCAATCCACTCCCAGTCTCTCTCATCCCTCGAAAGCACATGGTTGCGGAAGAGTCGGATCATGTCCTGCTATTCTCGCCAAGTGCTATCAGACAACAAAGGAAGCGGGGTCAATTTCTGTCTATGCCTTAGCTATTCGACCAGGGTAATTCTAGATACCTTTACCATTACGATGCTTCTCATGGCATGGAAATCGGTGACATCGTGATCCTTTGTACACAGTGCTAGTTGACACTGAGGCGCAATCCCGATGACTCCACTCACGATACTATACCAGTTGTAGTTGGTTCTTACCTGACACAATTCAGCCTACACGCCTGGCAACGTCCAGGTGGCTGAAAACATTTGATTGGATTTCAATTCAAGACCATTACAAGGAATGTCGAGGAGGATCGGAACGTTGCGTCCGATTCGACACTTGAACCTCCAACTCTAGGCCTGGAGTCTTGGATATCGAGTTGGAGGCAAGGGAAGCAGCCGCTCAGAGGATTCAGGCTTTCACACTCTTGATTCGTTGTCTTGAGCACATCCCCGAGGAGAAGTGGTTCAACCGCTGTTCCCAAGATTTGTGCATTTCCCAGGCTTTGCGTTTTCTCGGACTTCTCAACTCAAACATCCCCTCGCAATTTTGCAACTCCCTACCCTGCATGAACAGATCTCAGCATCACCATAACATCTCATTTCAGAATGGCGCCTTGGTCAAAATACTCTGAGCTCAAAGATGAGCAGTCTAATGAACGAGATTTTGACAATGGCAGCCAGGAAGAACTTCTCACTCCCAAGCCCAAGAGAAAGAGATCATTCAATCTCAAGACTGCTCTCATATTCCTTGGTGGAGTTGCTGTTGGTGTCACAATTTTGGTGACACTGATGCCATCTTCGCTGGTTGCTAAGAAGCTGCCGACACCTTCGCGAGATGGCTACTATGTCACCAAGATCGTTGATGGAGCTGTCATTGAGGGTACTCAGTGTGGTAAGTGCTCGAACTTTTTTTTTTTTGATGCAACATTCAAGACGAAACTAGTTTGAACATATTTCTGCATGTGAAATGGTGGAGCAAAAGCTAACATATCTTTACCAGGTGGCTCATGGCAAGAGGCGAAAGCGCTCGGTTGCATCTACGACGTGATCGCCTCACGTTGGTACGCGCCCGAGTGCTTCGACCAGGAGTCGTTTGATGCGATGAAGCAGGAGCCCGGCACGAATTACACATGGTACTCGGACAAGGACCACACCATCCAGGTGCCCACGGAGATTGGCGAGCGCGGAGAGTTCGAGCTTCTCTATCCTCTCAAGAACTTCCACAAGATCCACTGCCTCTACCTCTGGCGCAAGATGCACCATGCCCTCCTCAACAATCTTCCCCTGGATGATGATCTCATGGAAGAGGATCACACTATTCACTGCACCAAGAACCTCCTGACCTGGCCTGATCCGACTGTCAAAGAAGTTGCTTCGATTGCTCACGCGGGGCGGCCATTTTGTCGCCGGAATCCTCTTGGGGTCATGCCGTATATCTTGTAGGTCACGACTTTCGGGTCCGGCTTTGGAGGATATTTACGACTTGATCAGACCATATTCTTCCCCCTATGGCCAGTCAATGTAACTATCGCATGGGTGTGACATGACCATAACTCTAGTCTAAGCTATCAAGTACGCAACATTTGCAAAGAGAAGTCATATAGTGTACCAGGAACTCAATTTGGAAAGCTCGAGGTAGCTAAGTGATATTGCTTAGATTGGGTAATCTACAATCCTATGACTAGGGAGATATTCTCTTGGAATTGGGTCAAACGAGAGGTATTCAGTATTCATAGACAATGAATACATTCGAGGTCTTTCCATTCAAATCAATAGCATCAAAACTGATAAATGTAAATATCTGCAATATATTGATTAATACAGCATTTCTCCTTGTGGTCATACTGCATTACTCGCCAAGACACATGACTGCACCATATGTCAAGCAAAGTCTCTGTTGGCGGTTGGCTCGGACCGAGGCGGCCTATTTTGGGCGCAACTTCCAACGGCCTATACTCGTGGCATATTATGCGTCATGCATCATGGGTATTCGTGCAGCTGCATAGCAGCAATATTCGATAGCGTGGGAGTCGAATAGGGGATGGCACATCAATACTGCGATAAGCCAGCCCCTGCATATTGAGGTGTAAGCGACGCTAGCTCTATTACAAAGCCATGTCCACGGAACTCGTGGGCGACTACGATGTATAGTGAGCTCCTTACCGAGGTATGCGGCTGCCTCAATCACCACCTTGGCAACACCGTCCAAGGAAGCCGTTGATCTGCGCCTCGTACCTGCATACGAGGCGCATGGGCAGCTATCGATCCGTCTCGCTGTCCTTGGGCCCGGCCAGGGTCCGTATAGATGGTCCTTAAACCATGTCTCCGACCCTCCCAATACGAGGGCGTCCTAGGTTAGCTCGTTTCCTCCATCCGCTCTGATTTAGCGAGTAGCCATGGGAGCTGTGTAGCAAATGGTCAAGCTACTGCTACAGAAGCACCTACTCACACTTGGAATGTATGCAGTCTGCCTCTGAACAAGTGAAATCGCTGCGATGACACGGGAAGAACGACGATATCATCCGATTCTTTCGACCTTTGGTCTTGGAGGGTGAGTGGTCTCTAAAGAAAAGAAAAACATGGAGAGTTTTGTAATTTGACCATCGGTATACTCGATCAATAGAACGCAAGTGGTTTTCTCCTTATTCGCGGGTCAAGCTGTTGTAAGTTAACTCCAAGAACTTGCTCTGAAACAATGTACCGAATTGACTCCTCGTCTTCCAGCTTCACCTGAAAGCCTTTGGCCTCAACCCACTGGAGATCGCAATCACACTCCTCTTCGGCCCAATATGCGGCGCCGTCTTCCCGCCGTACTTTGGCTCCTGGAGCGACCGCTGCCAGTCGTCATGGGGTAGACGACGGCCGTTCATCTTCTGGGGCACCGCGGCCATGGCTGTCTGCATGCTGTCGCTGGCCTGGGCGGACGCAATCGCCGGGGCGGTGCTACCGTCCGCCGCGGCACCCGACACCGCCCGGACGGTCCTAGTGCTGCTCTCCATGCTCCTAACCCTCGCCGTCTTCATCGCCGTCCAGGCCGTACAGGTCGGCCTCCGCGCTCTGCTCACGGACGACGCGACGCCGCTCCGGCAGGCCGGGGCGAACGCGTGGGCCAGTCGCCACGTCACCTTCTCGGGGTTCCTGGCCTACTTGGCCGCGTATCTGGATTCCTCGAGAGAGGAGAATGGCAGTCTCGGTGGCACTGTTTTCGCACGCACTAGTATTTTCACGACGATATACTTGGCGATTACCGTGTTCATCACTTGCTTCTATGCCGTGGATCCGGAAATGACGACATTTGACGCCCCGAGAAGACAAAGCGTTGCGAATATCAGATTGATACGGCGTGTTCTGACCGGAACTTCCAGTCAGATCAGGACTATCTACCTCGTCCAGTTCTTTTCATGGCTTGGGTGGTTCCCGCTCTTGTTTTACACAGTGCCGTAAGTTTCTTTCCGACCTGCTGAGATCATGACTAACGTGCTCCGTATAGATATGTGAACAGCTTGGGTAAGTATCTCCTCCTCGAGTGAGCCGCGTTTTTGGTCTAATGCGCAACCTATAGATGAATCCCAGGACTCTCCAGTTGACAAGGACTTGGGCGCACTGACGCCTCTGCTATACTCTGCAGTCTCGATATTCGTGACATTCTGGTGGAGCAGCCAGTCATCCGATGGTGGCGCCTCATTTAGGATCAGTGATGACTTTGCACTGACCGGCAGAGACATATGGGTTGGATCGCATTGCATTTTTGGAGCAGCAATGATCGGCACCTTTTTCGTCACGTCCCCATCGGGGAACGTGCTGCTCTTCAGCATGGTAGGCATCAGCTGGGCCGTCACTGCTCGCGTGCCTTACTCTCTTCTAGGCGATGAGCTGTCGCGGGGGTCGTCGAGGTGGAGTGACGATGTCGCCGAAGCGTCGGACCATCAGGGTTTGGTGTACGGCCTACACAATCTCGCCATCTGTCTCCCGCAGATCTTGATGATGGCTCTGATGGGGCTGGCGTGGTTATCTATGCCGGCGAATGATGACGTTTCTGGTGTGGTCTGGTTCCTCCGGTTGGGTGGCTTGAGTGCTTTTGCTGCGGCTTATACTGCAACGAGACTGAACGCGCAGTCTGTTACAGAAGAAAAAGATTTCACTGCGTTAGCTCTCGAAGACTTGGAGTAGAGAGGAATTCTTGAAATTGAATCCAAGTACAACAGACATGACACAACCTGCAATCTTCGAAAGACTATAAACCCGCTTGATTCATGATCGACGTAGTTTTATTGGCGTTACGTTCTGAATACGCAACTATAGAACAATTCGCCCCAAGCTAAAGATGATGATCTTTCTCTCTAACGGCCTCTGGCCCCTCATGCCTCAGGGCGGTTCCACGGGTCGAGGTAGTCCGCCTTGCCGAGCGGCACGCCCTTCATGCGGAGAATGGCGTACACCATGTTGAGGTGAAAGTAGATGTTGGGCACGCCAAAGCCGAGGAGGAAGTGCTTGCCCGAGAGGGTGCCGCCGGGCAGCGAGATCATGGTCTTCTCCCGGCCGGCAAAGGCCGCCGGGTCGAGACCCTGCAGCATGGCGAGGCACTCCTCGGCGCGCTTGATGAGCTCCTCCATGGTCGTCTCCGTGTCCTCCCACGCCTGCACCTCGCTCTCGAGCAGCCGCGAGAGCGACCGCGTGACCGTCTTGGTCACGGACTGCACGTGGAAGGCCAGGGGCTTCATGTCCTCGATCAGCGTCGCCGAGGGGAAGCTGTAGGCGTCCGGCTGGAGCATCGCCTTCTTGAGTATGTTGTTCAGCACGGTGAGGGCGCCAATGTAGTGGTGCGCACTGATGTCGTAGATGCTGATGTCTGTCATGGTAGGCGAATATGGAGTCAAGGCCGGAAGGTGATAGTTGGTAGTGTTTGATCAGTCGAGGGAGGGAAGGAAAGGGTATATCATATGGTATCTGTGTGTGTATACACTTGGATGATTTCGTGGAAGGCCTTGTGTAAATAGTATCCAGGTATGTACAACAACCAAACTTTATGGGAAAGCGCTGGGTATTATACTGAGTCCACCCATATTAAACACTTTTTACAGGGTACCAGACAAAAACCGGCGGGGTATTTTTGGCCTGATAGGGTGGTAGGTCACATTTGTAGCGGGGCTATCCTGGCACGACAGAGCTGGTATGCACATTCCTTCGGCTGCCAAGTTCCAACTGCATGGTTCCTACACTTGGGAGCGCTACATTATCTTTAGCCTGTCATGCACTCTATATCCTTGCTTGCTTCAACGCTATCTGTGGCTAGAACTGATATGATAGCAGGCTGTACTCATGGTGTGTGATGTGTATCAAGTTGACCAGAACTTTGACCTGCGTTATCGCTAGATATGTAGGCAGGTGTGCTTGTTTTGAGGGTGAAAGAGAGTTTGTGGGTTGAAATTGTGACTACCCGTCCAGAAAATGCTTTGTAAAAGGGTATCGTATACTGTAAGCGACCGCTCAAAGATACGACAGCTATGATTCGTTTATATGATCATCCGATGCCTCTCTCTTGTATTATTTCCTTCTCCTGCAACAATGCCCTCTTCTAGATAACCATTTACCATTTGTGCAGTATCTGGCAATCTTCCTAGGCCATCTTCTGATACCCAGATGCCTTGCTCTAGAGATCTCTTCAATCTCGTATTCCAAAACGACATCATCTGTTTTAGGCCGGCGTTCCTCCTGAGACTAGACACTGATTATTTGGCCCAGCTGCTTGAGATGGCGGATGTCCCCATGATATGGCAACGAATGACCGACACCGGTAGCGTCTTTTTTTCTCCAGCCCGGAACGCCATTATAGTATGCGATGGAGTAGGCCCGTATATCGATCAATGGAATATCTTCGCTCGGCAGCATAAGCTCCCTGGTGGCAATGAAGATGAGGCGATGGTAGTGGTCATTATGGTAATGACGAACACCACTCTGAATCTTTTTGGATCGTTGTCGACGGTTGATCTCAGTGTGGTCTCCCTTGATGATTTCGAACTTCCCATGATCAGGTCGTGATGTTAATGTAATACAACCACATTCGCTCTTTGATCGTCGCGATGGGTGTCGAATATACATCTACTGATGGGTCGGCGACATTTTCCTCGTTGTGTCGAGGAGACTGATCGCTCTCGCGCTGCCTTGACTCCTGCGGCCATGTAATCACGAGAAATCAGTAGCTTGCGTCTTTTCCCGAAAGCTTCATCTGTTCTGCTGTAAAGATGAAACTCATCAGTGGGTCGCCTCAAATGGTGCGCAGTTCTTTTCCCAATTCTCGTTGCAGATGGCGCGCATCAAGGATTTCGGGGCGTTTCGCCCCGTCAGAAGCTCAAACGATTCCATTGCCATCTCAGCGACGACTTCCAGACCGTCGACTATGACCCAAGACGTGTTGCCGGCCTCGCGAATGTCACGCATCTGTCTGATCAGAGCCGTGATCAAAGGTTCGTACGCCAGCTACACCCCAAATTTAGCACAAGTATTCGCTCGGGACGCATAAGAAAAGAAATTAGCTTACCTCGACAACAACACCTCCGGTAGGGCTCTTCAGCCATTGTGGTGGAAGTCTAAAGTTGACTTTGGATTCATAAACATCGCCGCCGGCAGCGACACAAGAGACTATCATCGTAGGCTGCTGGTAACCCTCTGGCCAACTTTGCGTCATGGACTCAAGTACATGGCATATGTCAGAACCCTTGTGCATGGTATGATGCTGCTTGGCCCAGGCATTGAAGTGTTCTGCCACCTTATCAGCGTTGGCCTTGGTGCGATTGTACAGGAAGATCTTGCGGCAGCCAAGCTTGATCAAGGCATATATGGCAGCTCTCGCCATGCCACCTGCACCCAAGACCAATCCGGTAGTGCGCGAGGGCTGTACGGTATTCCGTGGACTGATGCCACGTCGAAGGCAAGTCACGATGGAACTCCAATCAGTGTTGTCTCCATAGAATTTGTTTGCAGAACCAGCTCGATTGCGTGTATTTGCATGATCGAGTATGGAAGAAGATTCGCCTCGGAGGGGGAGAAGAGTGTTGACCGCACCAATGGCTTTGGCGTGGGTGCTGAGGTGATCGACATGGTCCATCATGACCACCTTGAAAGGCGCCGTCAATTGAGCACCTCCGAAATCATGCTCCCGACGCAGTCTGTCCAACTCTTCGAGGCGATCGCAGTCCCGTGCGTCAAAAGAATGTGGCATCACTAGAGCCTCATATGCCGCTCGGTGCATTGCCGGAGAAACAGAATAGTGGACTTTCGAGCCTAGAGTGTAGAATTTCAGTGGATGAAGACTACCGTGGCGGAACATGAGGCGGAGTGAGCCTCTAGTTGAGTTTACGCCAGCGAGATGTTCCCGCGATGATGCTTTGATCGCATGGTGCCCAACAGGCATAAATGTCCAGGCTCGAAACGGGGCCGCACTGTCGCTCAGAACACTGCTGTTGATGGCGCCCAGAACAGAGTACTCATAAACAACGATGTGCGGTTTGGGGTCGGGCATGGCACTGACGGCATCCAGGAGTTGCTGGCGGCCCTGGTCGTCGCGGTCCTGAATACAGAATCTAGCAAATCGAACAATGCTGCAACCCAGGCTTTGCGCACGTCGAAAATGTTCCAAGTAGATTGGATTGGTCCATTTAGGCGCGTTGAAGCCTTTGAAGGTGAAGTTTCCAATGATCTTGGTCCGGCCTCTCATGGCGAGGACCATGGCTACCAAGTTCTCGTTGCGCTCCAGGTCAAGACTGAGATACTCGACGCCAAGCCTCAGTCCATGCAGCATTAAGCCAAGATCCTGTCTATCCCTCTCTTCTTGTGGCCTCTGGCGCTCCTCGCGTGGCAGCTCTTCCACGTGGTACAGGATTGGCAGGTTCAACTTTCGTCGTATCAACGATACCTGCATGGCCAGGAAATCCAGTATATTGTCTGGCCAAGTGTCGACAATGATCTCGACCGCATCAGCACCAGACTCGAGGTCTGCCATGTTGATCTCCTGACTCAAAAGGTCGGACAGCCGCATGCGGAGTACAAAAGAGAAGGCGCGGTACTCGGGTGGTATCGCATTAATCGAAAACGGGTTCTCCATCCAAGACTGGGTCAATCCTTTGCCAGTCACCGAGTCGACGAATTTCCGAAAGTCTTCCTTGACTTGGAGCAGTCTTGCCGAAGCCATGGAGACGGACCTCAGTCCCGATTTGTTTGGACCATCACCCTCGCCACTGTTGTCGGATAGATTATAGTACTCGAGGTTGGTATAGTCGCGAAGCTTTCCATCGGCAATGAACAGCCTCTCCGCATCGGCGACTGGTATCTTGAGCATTCGATACGTCTCCTCCTTGTCGCGATGGACATAAATGACCGGGTTGGTCTCTGAGAATTGCCGCAACAGTTCCTTGGTCTCTTTGCTCCACGTTCCCATTCCGCACTCGATGACGCAGTTGTATTGATTGTCTCGGAGCACCTGGGCGAGCGTCATGGTCAACTGGGAGTTGAGGGCCTCCTTTCCATATTTCTCCAGGAATTGGGCCCTGCTGCACCCGGTCGCCTGCTGGAAGTAGTGATCTTCGATCAGGAGACGCCGATGCAGGTAATTAGCGCCGATAAATCCGAGCGTGCGCTTCCCAGCACCGCGACATCCTACCAGAACGATGGAGGCGTCTGGGTGGAAATTTCTGCGGTTTGGTATCGGGAGACTGATCTGGCCGTCCATTGCCTGCATCCCATCAGGACTCCTGTCTATCATGGTCGTGAATAAGACTGTGGTATCAAGATCATGTATTGCGCTCCAGCAAGAAACCTGACCAAGTCTGAAACTAGTGCAGGATCGATTTTCTTTCTGGTCGCTCTACCTCGCGTTCAGCATGAGGCTGCAAAAAGAAGTAGTCAATTGCCACCAGAAAGGTTCCGCTGGCGTATCGAGCAAACGGAGGAAAGGTTGCACAAGTTATACTTGCCAGAACCCCTCACCAAATACGTTTCCGTTTTTGCTCATTCGCGGTAGATCTCGACCCGACAGTGCTGAGAGCTGCGTGAAGAATAATGAAAGAACCGAGATGAAATGGCGTTGTATTTGACGATAATGGGATGTTATCTCAGGACATGACGATGCCAGGGGCGGCGAGATATAGGATCATATTCAGAGTCGACATGGAGGGATGGAACTGGCCGACCCCGGAAAAAGTGACAGTGAGAACGTTCAGCCAGTGCGGGCGGACGCGCTACGGGTGATCGATCTCACGGTAGCGTCGGCAGTGTCTGCCGGCAGCAGAGACAGGAGGAAACAGAGAGAGTTCGGCCATTTTTTATCCCCCAGCACAAGACCTGGAGCACAGCACGAAAAGAACAGCCACAGGGGCTAGGTCGCGCCACAACCTGGCATTTACTTGCACAACATACTTCCAAAAGAACCCGAGACAGCATTACACAAGGACAGAAACTCACGATGCGACTATCTTTTGAGAAGAATAGTTTGCGCAGTTGTCCCATATTTGTAGCACTTATCAGATAACAGAGAGCAGTCGTGTATCTATCAGTGCACTGGCTGCTGAATAATGCAATGCAGCGAACAAAGCGTAACGCGCAGCCTCTTAGATTAAAACCGACCTGGGGGTGCCGATTGAAGCCAAAAAAGCGAAGCCCCTCCTCCAAAAGCCCCACTGATCCAGTCAACTAATGTAATTCATTCACTCACTGGGAGGATGCGTCCAAGTTTACCAACCGCAGGCCTTCGATTCACTTCACTCACTTGATAATAGCGCTCTCTCTGCACTTGGCACTCGCTTCGTAGGCTCGTGTCAACCCGCTACTTACGCCTGCACCGCTTCCGCATCCCCGAGGCAACATCGTCGTCCATCACGTGGTGGCTCTACCACCTGTCAAACGCGCAGCAATTGCACCGCTGCTGTTATTTTCTGCTTACTTGATCAGCGACTTTGTACTACACTAAGCGCCAAGGAGATCGATCTTCCCAAGACTTGTGGTTGGCCTTGTGAGGAGGGCTCAGAAATTGGGGGTGAACTCGTCTATCTCGTCTTGGCTTGGCCCCTCCTTGCGAGAAATACATCTCCAAAGTGAGGGCTGCAGAGGAGGTCATCGTACCCCTTGAGCCCGGGCGGAGGAAGCTGGAGCCATGAGCGATGCCGAGAGCGATGATGGGAAGAGGGCGTCCAAGAAGCGCAAGGCCAGCCGCGCTTGCGATCGGTGCAACGTCCAGCACCAGCCTTGCGACAATGCCTCTCCCAAGTGCAGCGTCTGTGAGCGCGCCGGGACCGAGTGCACCTACAACAGACCCATCCGCAAGCGTGGTCCGCGTACCGGGTACACGGCCCAGCACGGAGAGCGTCTATGGGGGCTCGTCCTGAGCGCAAATCCGGACATTGAGGATATAGTCCTGCAGCTTCTCGCCAGCGGCACATATGGAAACACGGGGATTTCGAATGCCGACTACTTCAGAAACAATGATCACCAGTCGGAATTGGTCAACAGCTTCAACGAGAGTCGCCTGGGTCGCTTCGTCCAAACTGGCGAGCTGCCCAGTTTGGACGAGCTTCGGAAAAGCCAGGCTACCGCGCGAGCCGCCGCTCTTTTGCCTGCTGCCAACAATGTCAGCCATGGCATGAGCGACATTGGTTCACTCAGAGGCCCCCGTTCCAGGCGAAGCACCATATCGGCAGCGTCGAGACCTTCGCCAGCCGTGAACCCTCATGGTGCTCCACAGAACCCAGGCGACATATATACGCTCAGTGATGATATTCGTAAACGTCCGTCTTACCAAGAATCTGGCGAGGGCAGCCAGGCATTGGGACCTTCGCCTCATGCCGTTGCTCGGACTCCCGATTGGCATAATTTCGGGACCCCTGGAAATGGTAATAATACATCATCGTTTGACTTCATGCCCGATACTTTCACACATGATTACGGCTCTCTGCTACGGACTCCCGCCCTCAACGGAGGAGGCATTTCTGCGACACACGGCTCCAATGCTTCGAACAGCCTGCCTAAAGGCACCGAGACGTCGTTGACGAGTTCGAACATTGCCGGGCTGCAGTCGGGCTCCCAGAGCGTCGACTTTGACTTTCCGGATATCAACCAATGGTATGTAACCCGGCCTTTCCCCTCACTGCTGCCTCCTTGAAGACGAGCGAAGAATTCTGATCATGTGCAAGGTATGATTCAATCCCCACTGAAACCTTGCTCAACCTCGGCTTCACAGGAGGAGAAGACATGGCCCAAGACTTCTTGGAATTATGTGAAAACCCAGAACCTTTTGACAATGCGCCAATTACACCATCTGGACAGGACGAAGACGAAGAGGCAGTATGGCGCCGTTTAGTCATGCGAGGACGGTTCGTTTGAGGTCCTTGAGCGGAGACGTACAGTCACATCTCTCGCGGGACGGACAGGCTGTCAACTCTATGATCTTGTGCAAAGCACCGGCCTTGTGCAGCTATTCGTCCACTATCATCGGCGTGACTAAGTCTTGCCCTTGGTACCTCTCAGATGGGCCATTTCTTTGGGGGAAACCTTCTTACCCACGCAAGCAGGCAGGAGGGACGTCCAGCCTCAGCGCCTCGGCGACTCTTCGGCTTCATCATAACAGGCCAGCAATGAATCACCTGCTGCCGTCACAGCCCGAGCGGCTTCTGCGACGAGGACTTGACAACGGCCCGAGGTCAGTTGCCTTCTTCCCCAACCTGCGCACTCGGGAGTCGCCATGAAATGCCAGCAACATTGCAGGGTGGCAGAAGGACTGCCGAATAACCGAAAAGACCAGTCATAGTACGTATCCAACAAAGTATACACATGCTTTGTATTCTGTCGATACTCCTCTACGAAATTCCAAGAGACTGATCAATTGCTCCCATGTAGAGAGTACTTCCCATGCACAATTGCGGCAAAGTTAGTGGACCCGGGTTATGATCAAAGCTACAAAGACGAAAGCCGAAAATCAAAGATCCAAAATGCTGTGACCCTGAATTTGATCTGGGTTGCATAGGATCAGTAAACTCACGAGTCAAATCGTCGCGAAAGGGTTGTTCTCGGTCCGAGAAATATACTCATTGTTGGCAAACTGGCGCTAAAGAGGCAGTATGCAAGTCCTGGAGAACGACAACACACTCCGACTCAGCCCCCACCCAAAATAACGGGCTGCATCCTCCCCACCGTCACTGCACGCCAAAGGAAGGGCCTGCGATGGTGTAGCGGCAACGCCCAACCCCACGTTCTGTCTCTCTTTCATACTACCGGTACTTATGATGGTGATGGACACGGAACCCGAGGATGCTGGAGTAATCGCAGTAAAGACACGATGTAGATGACTTGGTGCCTTGAATCATGAACCAGAGGTCTGAAACATCTTCCAGCAATGACAGACTATTATTCAGACAGCACGATGCCGTTTGTGCTTTGGGGCGGAGTCAGCAATGGACCAGCCAGGCCACTACGCGCCGATCTGGGTGCTTAAATTAGCGAGCGCATTACTACGCTAACATGTCCTGCTGTATAGTACTGCAGACTCAAGCTGCAGTTGCAGAAGTGTCGAATCCTACCACCGGGATGGATTCAGCAGCTGAATCCTTCGTCGAATTAGTTGCACACCAATCCTTGCTCCAAGGTGTCATCTCTGCCACAAAGCACGGGCCTGAGCCGCAGTGGTGAGATGACTTTGAGTTCCAGGCAGAGAGATAAAAAGCGGCTGTTGGCGCTGCGCCTCCACCTCAGCTGCTGTCATCGGCCAAAAGTCCTAACCTACAGTATACCTGCAAGCTTCAGCCTCGCAACTGCACGTGAATTTCTGACACTGCAAGATTCGTGGAATACCGGCACTTGGAAGGCCTTAATAAGCCGTGTCTCCTTCCTTCGCCAAAGGAACTGGGGGCTTCTCTGGCCAACACACGAATTTTCACATCGCCTCTTTATACAACCATAGTAGGATTTTATACGGCAAAGAAGGGCATCTGGACGCACCACTTGTATTGATTACCTTGGATACTTGAGCAGGTCCGAAATATTCGGCGCTGCGGTTACGAGGACCCTCAATAGCCTCTGATGGAGAGTCCGGATTCAATTCTGGCAGACAAGGCCCGGCGCGCCCAGGGATTAGTTCATCGGCCCTCGGACGTTTCTGCCCTGAGCAGCCCGCCTCTCACGATAGACGGGTCTGAGGAGGACGAGGGCGAAAGCAGCGGGGCCGCTCAGCAATCAGAGGCGTCTTCTTCCCGTTCGCCTGGTTATACTCTGGAACCGGAATCCTCTCGCTCCCCAGGATATACTGAGGAGGCCGAGCCTATTTCACACTCTGCTGGTTATTTCGCCCCCTCGTCGACTGCCAAGCTGCCGCCGTACTCGAGTCCTTCGATCAGCTCGGCGGCCGAACAAAAAGACCGGCCTACGCTTCCCAAAGGACCCCAGTACTACCCCGGACTCCCGGTGCTCGACTACCGGCAGTATCTGCCACCCATGTTCGAGCTCTCTCCGGACACGAGCACAATCACCACCAGGGCGCACTATCTCTCCGAGAATGTCAAGGCCCTCTCAACACTGCTCAGAAACCTGGCAACAGTGCCGCCCAAGCCCCAGATCCACATCACGGGGAACCGCGGCCGCAAGGTCGACTTCAGCCTGAAGCTGAACCTCATGAGCCTCCTGATCCCCGACGACCCCAGCCACCGGCTGGACTATCTGCGCCTGATCAACAAGGACGAGATGGGCTACCGCGGCGGGCAGGCGCCGGCGCTGCAGCCCGAGGCCGGCACGGGCGGCGCCGACGCCACCCTCGAGGACTGGGTGCAGGAGTTCATCGAGGACGAGGCCAACAACAAGTCGTTCGTGCTGGAGCGCGTCGTCGCCAACATGGACACCAACTGGCTCGAGGGCCAGATCCGCAGCCTGGTCGCCACGACGCAGTACAAGGGCGTGGTGACGGTGACGTTTCCCGTGACGCACTCGCGCGTCGTGGTGCAGACGCCCGACCGGGTCAACAAGTTCTTCACGAGCGTGTCGGCGCTCTTCACCGGCCGCGCCAAGTACGAGGTGGTCAAGGCCGTGTGGCCGTTCGCCACGGCGCGCAACGGCGAGCCCGGCCGCCGCTGCCTCGTCCAGAGCGAGAAGACGTGGTGGGAGGAGTGGAAGGACCCCATCAAGTACGGCGTCGGCACCAAGCGCAACGGCTGGGTCACCAACGAGGACAAGCTCGAGTGCATCATGGAGTCCAAGGGCAAGGGCCTCTCCATCGTCGACTGGGGTCCCGATTTTTAAGGAGCGGTGCGATTTCTCTGATGTAGCCGGAGATTTATAGTACGGGATCACTTGTGTGTTTTTTAAATGTTTCTTCTTCTTCTTTTAGATACCAATTTATTTCCGACCCACGAGGTAATACTTCATCGCGATCACATCGATATTCGACGGACCAATGACATTGTGAAGTACAATGTTGAGTAGGAGCTTTCCAGAGCCAAATTTCGTTCCTCGTTTGTTATCAGAGACTTTGACACCGCAGGTAAGATATAACTTGCTCTGTATCTTAGCAGGAAGTGGCACACCTACGAACCCGCTGAAGAGAAAGGGAAAAGAGCCCTGTATTTCATTTTGGTGCCATTGTAACGTGATGCCTTCAAGATGTGGGCTAAGGGCCACTGATCTCGGTCTCATGATGCATGGCGAAGACGAAGCAGACGAATATGGCGCGACGGTGAGGGCAGATTATATACTCGAGAGCGCCAGCCCGCAACAGGTCTCTCACACTAGTGTGGGTGTGTCTCGACACCCGATGTATCTGAACTTGTGGAGATTGGCTCTCAGATGTCGTATCTGAGGGTATAACAGAAGCTCGGAAAGACACATCGTGTGTCTGTGGCATTATCCCTCGCTTGTCAGAGTTTCATCTTACGCTCACATACTCCATATTTTGACAGTACTTTCCTTTGCCCTCCTTTGAAGCCAGCCGTTGTCGACAGTGTTGTCTTCGGCCTTGCCTTCCTCCGCGGATTCAAAATCGGTCACAGGAAACTCCCATGATCCGGAACAGGTGGCTATCACGGTACCTGTCGGGTGCAGGCATGTGCTTCCTACAGTAGAGTCTTGCGCCTGCCATTCCCACGAAGGCTGCTGAGCGCCGGTAGTGAGACCGACCCCTTCCCAAACCTTGACGGAGCCGGACGTCGTGCCCGACCAGACCTCAAAACCGACCCCGTCCTGGGAGGGGAAGACGTCAAGGGTGATTCTTTGATTGCTCAGCGCGTCGCGGCCTTCGAGCCACCCCAAAAGTTGCCCTGTCACGCGCACGTCGTACACGAGAATCCCTCTCGATTTGCGCTCGGATACTAACAAGTATCTCCCGCATGGACTCCAGCACGTCTGCGTGATCCCGTCGCCACCAACACCTTTGTGGCCCTGAGAGGCCGTCTCCTTGGTCGCGGAGTCGATGCCCCAAGTGGCGACACATTCTCCGGCCTGCGCAAAGTCGTAAAGCCCGATCCATCGCGTCCATGTACCTGCAGCAACCAGCCCAGCAGCAGCCCCTTGCTCGGAGGGTTGTGCCGACAGCGTGGATATGGTGCCGCGCATGCCCACGCCGCCGCCTTTCGACAAGTGCCGCTCCGAGGGGATGGTCTTGAGCCGCAAGAGGGGCTCCTCGCCGCTCCGCGTGACATCGAATCTGGCAAGAAAGTTCTTGCAGCCCGCGATGAAGTGCGAGCCGGGAGATGGCCATAGCAAGGAGCTGGCGGTCAAGAAAGTCTCGGAACGCGCCTTGATCAAGGGATACGAGGCTGCCGGAGCATGAATCGGCTTGTGCGCGCCTTCATCGTCATCCAAAGACGACGATGTCGCAGGAAACAGATAGTAGAGCTGTATGGGGTGGTCACGGCTGGAGACGAGCACCTGATTTGTGTAGACCTCGGAAAGAGAGAAATATGGCGCCGACGCCAGAACGTTGGAAGTCTCTCCCAGCGGAATGGAGACCTGAGGAGATAATGCCAGAGGGTCTACGCGATCTTCAAGCAGATCTGGTGGTAATACAAATGCAGACACGGTATCGGAAGAGTCAGAAGTGAGCACCGTAGTACCGTCTGCCGTCCTGTGGTTGATGTTAGTAAGATCAAAGACGTTGTAGATAGGAAAGTGCCTGTTTCTCTTACCATTGGGCAGACTCATAATATCCAGCAATGTCGCGACCGAGTTTTCGCTGCGGCCTCAGAGAAATATCTTCACTCTGCGCGACGAGTTTGACTTTTTGCTGTCCATCGCCATTATCCGGCGGCTGCACCTCATCATTTTCAGCCATTTTGATGAAGAGACGCGATGTGATGTGACGCCGCCATGAAGCTGCCAATTGATTAGTCTCAGCGCTTACAAGGCAGAGCACGAAAAGTCGACGTTGTAAAACGAGGCAGGTAGCAAGGAAACGAATAAACGGCTCCACTGCAGACAAATGGGCAGGCACCTCAAAGCTAAAAATCGGGGGCCGAATATCTCAAAAGTGTGTCACATATTGTGATTCCCTTCCGCTCGAGTGACTGGTGATGAGCCACTACCTACAAGCAGTAATGTTGACTCTCATTCATCTGAATTGGCGGCACACCAACGGGACGGTTGTTATCATATCCCATATCCTTGCCGGCATTTGGCACGTGTCGGTCGTCGGCAGATCATTCCTTGGGGCACGTGGGGCTTGAGAGCTGCGCGCAGCCGGCGAGGGGACGGAATATGAAGCATCAGGCGCTACCTTAGACAAAGCCAAGATGGCCCTTGGAGGGGCCTGCTAGGGCGTGCTTCAGCGCAAAGTATCGCCTACACGGACGGCCTGTAGCAGAGTACTTGTCGGGAAGCTCAGCGCTATCTGGGCCGGTACTCCAGGGTCCAGCGTGTAACTTCCCACGTCATCGTGCTGGAACGAAGAGCCTAACAGAGCGCCCTAGCATCTGCCCTGTGCGCTGTGAGAGGTACCTAACTCAGCACATTCCCCCCCTGACCTCCAGTCCCGCCCGGTGCTGCGCGGTGCTCAATAGATTGGTCACTGCATTATTGATTGTTTTGATCAGCGGCTGTTGAGCGTCCGGTCTTATCACAACCACCTCGCTGCCAAACCGACACGGATCCTCAGTTGACACCTGCTGATTGCCATCTTGTGTGACGTCGCGAAGCGATTCCGTCATGTCCGTGTAACACTCAAGGCAGGATATTGTGCAACTCTTCGCGCGTCTCCATACCTACCTAGAGAACCTACCCGTCTGCCTGCCTACATATCCACGATCGATCGCTGCCGCGCGAGAGAGAGAGAGAAACAGGTCCTGCATCCAGCCACTCTTACTCCCGTGGCATCCAGTTGCGTCTCGACATCTATTCGAACAGCTAATAATCCTTCCGAATCAACGACAAAACGATCCGTGTTGGAAGGCGGGGATAAAGAGGGTTATAAGCCCATCATGGACGGCTTCATGGAGATGGTACAAGACCGCTGCGAGCAGTTGCGGCATGTGGGCTACACCAACTTCTTCGTCTCAATGTATGGCTCCAAGTCCATTACCAGCGAATGAAATTGCCCGCGCTCCCTCGTACGACTGCTGACACAACTGATAAATAGTCTGATCATCATTGGCATCATGTTCTCGTACCTGCTTCAGCACTACCGCATCATCTCCCGTGGCACATCCGAGGGCATCTCGCCGTACTGGGTTCTGCTAGGCGTCACAAGCGCCAACTCGCAGTTCGGGAACATTCTGACGCTGCCTCAGTCCCGGGCCGACGTCTCGTGCTGCAAGGAAGTCAGCCCCTTCGAGTGTGCTGCGGGTCTCTTGGGTATAGCGCAGATCGGGGTCCAGTGGATTTGCTTTGCCATCATGTAAGGACCGCTTTCTTGAAATTCTGAAGCTCTGACAGCTTTCTTGTGCCGTGGCTAATCCAGACTGAGCAGACTTGTTCTCTTCCTGATCTTCTTCCGCCGTGACGACGGCGAGTTCGACGCCGACGAAGAGGACGAGGAGGTGGAAACGGAAACGGATCAGCCAACGTGGAGGACGGCCATCGGCGTGGCCGCCATGTGTCTAGTCCACGGCCTCTTCGTCGTCATTATCTCGGCTGCGCTTGCTCTAGGGGCACCCTCGTATTTGGGCGCTTGGGCAAACGTGTTGGGCATTGTCTCTGCAGCTTTGGCGGCTATCCAATACCTTCCACAGATATACATGACTTACCGTCTGAAACATGCCGGTAGTCTGAGTATTCCCATGATGTGCGTCCAGACTCCGGGTGGCTTCCTCTTCGCTGCCAGCTTGGGAGCGCGTCTCGGCTGGGCGGGCTGGAGCTCTTGGGGAGTCTATGTTCTTACCGCTATAATGCAAGGAATCGTCCTTTGCATGGCTCTTAGCTACGAGTGGCCATCTCGACAGGAGCGGGACCAACTTCAGCAGCAACAACAGAGACCACAGTACAGTCGGCGTACCACTCCTCGGGTCATCCCCTCCCCCGGGCCGTACTCGGCACACCTACAGGCGTACGCAGACACGCAAGAAGAGATCGAGCGGGCTCTAGATCGCGAAAGTGTGCAGGGTGTCGGCGAGAACCAACCGCTTTTGGCTCCTGGAGGTATTGGTAGCTCGGGCGTCCGGTGACATGGGTAAACGGGGGAGGCGCTTCATGGTTACGTTCTTCAGCCCCCACCTTTGTCACGCTTACCCATTCGGTCAGAATGATACGATATTTCGAAGAAGACTCCATTTAATTTAGTTTTGATAACTTACCTAAGATTTATCGATGAATATCTCCATCCCTGGCAGTAGCCCACGAAGAGTGCGGGATTTGAATACGTGTTTGCAGCCTCATGAAACCACGTCCGGCCGTCTGCAGCAGTCAAGCGAATAGAAGCATCATATCTGGCGCGGAGACCGGAGTCGAGTCGAGTCGAGTCGCACACCAGACCACTTTCTCCAGGTCTTCGGGAAGAGCCTGTTCGTGCTAGCTTGGACCGTTCATACCACGGCGACTTGTGGAACGCCATCTGGTCATCTTGTTCATGGGAGAATCTTTTGCTGCTATCAACGGGGTTAAGTCAAAATGTTGATGCTGTTGGGCTGCTGTCTCGAGGCACCGGTCGGTCATTCTCATGTTTCTTAGTTGGATAGACTGGGAAGAAGGGAACATTCTTGGGCCACACAAACTGAGGGGGGTGTTGGGTCTGATGCTTAGAATATTTCCCTGTCAAGGAATAACTAGAGGGCAAATCCGATGTCAATAGTCGAAGGAATTGTCAATCTATGATGGCCATGGCTGTGTTCACATCATCCAAGAGAAAGTCATCGAGTCGATAGAAGAGTGTCTGTATTGCCTATCTACTTCCAAGTGCAACACAATGCATGGCTTCAAAGGCAGGCATTTTGGCAACTTGACCATTATTGCTTCTATCGCGATCAGGTCCGGTTCTGCTTTTTCCATGTCGTCATCCTCTCACTGCTCCTGTTTCATACAATGATCGCCCTCCCCTCGTATCCCTCTCAGAAACGCCTCTGGGTATATAAAAGCCTACAAATCTGCCTCATGGAAGGCTGCAAAAAGTGGTTGTCGTATTAGTGCCGTCTCATGGCATCTCTTTCATCGAATAGAGTAACAAGCATGCTCCGCGACGGCAGATGGAAGAATGAAGCCACAAATGTGGGTGTCGAAAGCCGACTGCGGTCCCAAGTCGGATATGGGGCATGCCGGGAAGTGAAAAGAAAAACAAAATTAGGTTCGTAGAATGAAGTGCATTCAGGTTGCCGTTGCAACAATGCCAATGCTGTATCTATCGCGAGGGGCGAGGGTATGTGTATATGCACATGACGCTGGAAATTATGAACACTTGGGGTTCCAGAGCATGTCTTTGGTTGTTCTTGTTTAGGTGAAAACTGTCATCGGGTCGGGTGTGAAAACGTCGCGCAGTGGTATCCTGAGAAACAATCGAACGCCATAGAGATGCAAACTGCAGGAGGGCGAAAGAAGCGTGCTGAACCGGGACGCTGAAGTACAATGCTGACGGACTTGAACGCGGAATTCAAGACTGGAGTCTTTTGAGCATGTCGTTGAGGCGTCTGTTACCTCACATGTGATGACCAAGGTGGGCACTAGATCCGCTTTCCGTAGATCCATCACCCTCTATCGTCTTTCGCCAGTGCTCCGGAAGACAGACGCACACCAAGGGGAATGCCTTGATATCGCCACTGACTGGAGGTGACGTATCTCGGTCTCGTCCAGATGCGTGAGAAACACCGCTATCTCTTTGCGACTGCTTGCGGGCCTCCCACTCATCCGCACGATCATCCATGAGCACGCCGGTGGCCCAACCGTCATCCCAAATGCCCACAACCTTGAGCATGTCGCCACGATCCAATGCGAATTCATCTGCAGCTCGGGGCTGGTAAGCCCAAAGGACGGCGACGCGGTCTCCAGGGTGGATATCGTCTTGCGAGTAGTAGTCCTTGAAGAATGGCAGCTGCTCTGACTGCTGGCTGCCAACATTGGGCGAAGACATGCCTCCGGCGCTAGTAGGAGACACTGCATCGTCACCAGCCAGCATCGAGTTGCTTGACAAGGAACCGTGGCGTCGCATGGTGGGAGGCGGTCGCAATACGCCGGCACGGTGACTTCCTCCGGAAGATGGGCTATCGTGGAATTCATCGGACGATGAATGATTGTCACGTCTTCTGTGGCCTGCCATGTATCCAGCAGCAGCGCCGGCACCGGCACCAGCTGCCAGAGCCCCCTTGCCTGGCATGTCACGTCGAGACGAGTCTCCAGAGTGTCCCTCCAATGCTGACATGCGTGCTATGCGGCCGCCAGGGAGAACCTCGTAGCCGGTAGGAGCCGCAGCTGCACTCGGTGGGGCTTGTGCCATAGCAGGCTGTCCTCCTCTAGAGGGTGACGGTCGGTTGAATATGCTGTCTGGCTGGTTGTCGGCACGCTTCCGTCTTCTTGCAAGGCAGAAGAATGCCAAGAGTCCGAGCAGAGCAAGGGCGGCAACCGATCCGATCACAATGCCTGCAATGGCTCCACCGGAGAGTCCGCTCTTGGCTGCTGCAGCTGCGGCAGCTGTGGTAGTTGCGGTTGACGTGATCAAGGTGACCGAGGATGTGATATTGGGCAAGGAAACATTTGCGCAACGGCTCTCGGCATCGGAATTATAACAGCAGGTATCTGTTGAGTTGATGCCACCGGAAGCACAATATGTGCACAGGCCGAATGTGCTGTTGCCGTATCCGCAGTTGTCCGGCTCATTGGAGCTGCCCGTGATGCATTGGGAACTGGAAAGAGAATTGGCCGGCAAGGCGCAATTGGTAAAATCGGCACGGATTTGCGTGGTCGTATCGTCATTGGGATTTGCGCACAAATCAGAATCCGAGACGACGTAGGCTTCGCTCTCGGCGTATTGTGCGCAGGAGTCGGCACACATGGCTCGGGCTGCATTGCCGGTTAGACTGCAGTCATCGACGGAGTTCTGAATGATGCCATTGCAAATGACGGAAGTCGTGAATCGGGCGTAGAGCTCAGTGGTGTTGCTGAGATTGATGTTGTCGCAGCCCAACAGCTGCTGGTACTTGGACTCTACATAGCTGGTCTGAACGTAGGATTGAAGCTGCGTATCAAAGGATTCGCGGTCCGTAACGGACGAAAGGAAAGGATAGATGCTCGTCAGTGTGCTGCTTGTCGAGATCGAGGCCGAGTCGAAAGCCGGGCAGGCCGTTGAGCCAGACAGGGAAATGCACGACATCTCCGCGGTGCTGGCTGGCCTGTCGGGTCGGGGCGTGCGTGATTCGTAAGTCCTTAGGGTCGTAACATTTAGGGTGGATTGAAAATGGCGTGGTCCAGTGTTTACTTGTCGAGAAGGTCGGCGGTGCTCCGAGAAAAAAATCTCAACACAGTGCTACGCCAATTGAAGACAGAGAAGGCGGGATCTCGTGTGGTGTTGGCCGTGTGCTTATTCCATTACTATCGACTTGTTCCACCGGCTGAGAAAATTATCGCGGTCAATGGGTGTCGTCGAGAAGATTGCGAGGGCGACCGAATTAGTTAAGCTTCGTAGGGAAACAGGGTCTGGCCGCGACGCAAAGTATCGTAGGTGAGGTGAGTGAGCAGCCCGCGCCGAGGGCTGGCCGAGTGGTGGAGGGGGTGAATGAACGGCAAGTAACGAGTGAGGAGAATGAAAAATAGACGAGAGGAAAACAAAAGAGGAGTGGTTGCACACCCCGGGACAGTCGACGAACCAAAAGGATGGATGGTGACAGACGGGAAGGGGGAGAGAAGAAGTTTGGGGGTGCCTGGCGGTCTCCGCGTCTAGGTTGGGATGGGTGGCCGGCAACGTGGAATTGGGTGGGCATCAAATTGGTTTGGTTTGGTTTGGTTTTCTTGGGCCACCGCTCCAGGCGGGTTAGGTAGCTCTAAGTTACCTTCACCTCCCTGGGTCGGCTGGGTCTGGCGCCAATCCGCTCGCTCGACTGCATCCGTCTGCCGCTACGAATCAGAGGCCCCACCGGCTATCGATGCAGTGAGAAATCCTGGTCGGCCAGATTGCCTGGCCATGCAGCAGCAGCACCCACCCCCATTTCCTTCCCTCTGCCGCTGTCTAATCTCACCCGGGGCAAGAAGCAATCGTCGCGCTCGTCCCCTACACCAATTTGAGTCATGTTGAAGGCGGAATAGCAACGGGGTGGACAGTGTGATTGCGGTTCGTCACCTAGTCGACAGATCATAAAGGCGTGGTTCTACATGTAAGCGACTAACAACTCATAGACATCAGTGCCAGACCCTTTGTCAATCTAGGTAGCACGTGGACGAGAGCCGTTGGCAACTCTGGTGTTGTGCCACGACTCATATGGCGCAATCACTGTGGTGCATTCGTATGCATGTCTGCTTGTACCTGGTTATGCGGTAACACAGCTCTCTAGATAGCTGTTCCCTCGTTGTCAATACATGTACCAGGTACGAACCAATGACGTTGCAAGCTGGCGGCTTTGAGCATTGTGATTCATCTGACCATGAGATATTTCTTGTCTACAATAACGTCTTGTATCTGATTGTTCGAAAAAATCGAATGCCAGATCACGAAAATGGAACATGGAATAAAATCAAATATAGAAAGGAAAAAAAAAAAAGAAAAAAAAAAAAAAAAAAAAAAAAAAAAAAAAAAAAAAAAAAAAACTGCATGAGTGCGCTAAGACCATCCTCAAAAAAAGGTATGCAGATCTCCGAGAATGAAGTTTGTCTCAAGCGATGTGCGACGGCAAGCTCATTGGCTCTGGCATCCTCAACTCCAATATTCCAGGGCCAAGCTCACCAGCATACACCAGGTCAACTCTGAAGCAACAAGGGTCCCCCAGCCTAGACTCGACCTTAGTAGCGATAGCCCCGAAGCTAACCAGGCCTCACCCATGGCAGGGCGGAAAGTCTATGAAAGTCTACTTCTGAGATCCAAATGAAGATCAACTCTGCCGCGCGATGAATAAACGGGGAAGCTGACGTTCATCACGAAACGGACTCCCGTTCCAGCGATCCGCGTGGTTCTGCAAAAGGTTGTCAATTGCTTGATGGGCCCGTATGCGTGCATTTCGCTCGTGGTTCGCCCACTAACCAGACAGACATCTCTGGCGGCGGTGCATGAGAACCCGAATTACAGCAGCAGGATTCCCCTAATTGGAAACCCATCGTGGCTTTCTTAGCACTTCTGATATTCGCGCGGGCTCGAGCTCTACACACTCCGTCTCTGCCCCTGGCCCAGTTGCTGCTGCGCCGGCCTTCCCTGCTTGCCATGCCCGGCAGATCATCTCTATGCTTTCAATTGGGGAGACGACAGACAGGTCTCAGCGGATAATTTCCAAGCAAAATTAAAGGGAAGGCCCAGTAACTCGGCCTTACTATATCATGCAAACCTAATTCAACCAACTAAACGCAACCAGCCTCGTAAGGAAAATGCGTCTCCTTGCCTTTGTCATGTCTACAGGGACTCGTTCACGATCAATGCTGCGGCAGATCATTTTGTCGTGTCGGTAGCTTTCGGCAATCTCGACAGTTTCAACTCCCCTTAAACCTTACCTTTCCCTGCGACATTTAGAAATGGTATGCATTTCCGCACACACAAGACCGACAGACTTTAGTACTTGCATACCCGCAAAGTTTCAACGTTCTGTCTGGGTCGGTCCATGATTGCATCGAACCAGCAACTCCGGCAACATGAGATCTGGCTTCTCAACCGCTTTCGTGTCATGAAAGACGAAAGGGCTTAGGGATCGAATTTACCACCATACTGGGCCCTCGGAATGCACAGCCTTGCCTGGGGAAATAAATGTCAACTTATATCATGCTGTTTTCGCAGATCGAACAGGGGCCATATATTGTTTCAGCAAGCAGTTATTACATTATGCGCTGGGTTGGGCTGTGCCGGGAGTTCTTTATTGCTTTCGGAGAATTTAACCCGCGTAACATTATTAATGCTACATAGCTGTGGCTGAATGGGAGCAGATCTTCTATATTATCCCTAAGATTCTTATTACTATCGCACAGCCTCGTGTATACTCTGAGAATTCCTATGATACTCATCTACGACAAACGGAAGCCATGGTATTTAGGGATTCGCATTGCATGCAACATATGTTGCTGTAAATGCCTCTGGTTGGTACGTATTTATAGGATTTGTCACGGCCACACCCACTGACACGGGCAAATAAACCAATACCAGACAAATACGGCCCCCCGTTTCATACCCCACCCATCAATGCTCTCGCTATACTCGGTCCACAGTATTGGTGGGTAGCATTCCATCAATCCTCTCCGCCATCATGATACTCCTTGGTCAAACACAAGTCGAGTCCGCAACTACAAGTCTAGACGCACGACACACTATAGTCGTCTGAAACACTGCAGCTATTTACAGACGATGACGGACCTGATCGCGGGTAATACAGCCAGGTATGTCAATCCCGGTGCGGCCTCGATCGACGAGATCAAGGTTTAGGTGCTGGAGCCCGTGACTACATGCGATCTCGCGCCGTGCCGTGCCCAGCCCTACTTTGAGGCTGGCACTGAAGCTTCTGGACCAAGATGTCCGCTGGCCAGGAGGATCTCCTCTGCGGACGTCCCGCGTTTCGTGCCGCTCCCCAGATCTCCGCACGGCGGGCAGTAAGGTACGTGGTAAGGAAAAGCCCCGTTTGGCTGCGCGGATGGAATCATTCGGTCATGTGGTTTCCATGGGCCAAGCTACCCCTCCACCACAGCTCGATCCCGCATGCCGTCTCTACTGCAAGGGGTCTTTCCTCCGGGTGGTGCGTGACTGGATAGGATGGCTTCTCTGCCAGGACGCCTCGAAGCTGCAATCATGTACGCACGATGATTGGCTGCTTCCGAGGCTCAAAGTGGCTTCGTCGAGTCTATGATCATTTCTTGGGCGCTTAGGCACATCCCAATCTAGCAGCTGTAAGAATGCTGTTGCGCGAACGATTCTGAATCAGGAGGTCATTCCTGTTGTGGCAATTGAGTATTGACAAGATAGTATGTGGCCCTCGAAATGAATCTTTTGAGGCCTGGGCTTGCGGAGGAACAGCTTGATCCCTCCCTCGTGATTCAGGATCAAGTGCCAGAAACGCAAGAGAATCTGGCTGAAAGCTTGACTACATAATGGTGGTGTGTACTAATGCAGTTGGCGGTGTAGTTGGATCTGTTCTCCAAATGAATTCCGTATAGCATGTCAGGCGGGTGCGATATCAAGTGAGAATAAGTACAAGGCGTGCTTATATATTATTATAACATATCATCCGATCGTCGCGAACAATATTCAGATGGAATTTTATAGACTAAGTACAAAATCCAACTGAGAGTAACAGTGTTAACTTTTTTGTTGCGCAACCAAGACTATTTTGCGAAAAGGTACGGTGTTGACAACGTATTCTAGTATAGGCGCAATCTCACTTTTTTCGTCACTCGCTTGCATGTCAAGCAGCTGTGCTTTGATGTTGATCACTTGTTTTGCTAGAAGCCCGGAAGCAAATTGTATAGTTCAGTTCGGATGTATTTTGCCTCCGAATTCGTGATGACACAGCCTATCATATGCGTCACGCCCTTGCAGTGGCATAACGGGTCATAAAGAACCACATTAGCTACTTTGCTGAGATAATCTGACTTGAGACCATTATCAGAATTGGGACGATCGGTCATGACAGTGTGTTTGAGACTTGGTATATAAATGGAATGAGATGGACACAATGTATCAACGCCAAAGCAACGATCGGATATCAGGATATCCAGGAAATACGCCCAATTCCCCATCAATCACGATATCATAGCAGGCACAGAGGCAACACAGCGAAATGGCGACTTCTGAACCAACTCTCACCCTCTACCGGGGCGCCGGCGCCTGCTCACTGGTTCCACACGCAATGTTCCACCACTTACACCTCCCCTTCCGCTCTATACCACTTGAAATGAACGCCAACGGACAATACGCCGCGGCGGACGGCAGCTTCACGCACGAAGAGTACGTCGCCAGGATCAACCCGACGGGCTTCGTGCCGGCGCTTGACGTCGGCGACGGCACCATCGTCACCGAGATGCCAGCCCTGCTGAGCTACATCGTCAACACCGCCGCCGATAGAGGCCAGAGCGCCGACCTGCTGGGCAAGACGCCGCTGGAGAAGGCCCAGGTCCTGCAGTGGTTGACCTGGCTCTCCGGGACGCTGCACGGCCAGGGCTTCGGGGCGCTGTGGCGGCCCGCCCGGTTCGTGGGCGCGCGCGAGGATCTGTACGAGACGGTGCAGGGCAAGGGGCGGGAGATTGTTCAGGCGGGGTTTTCGAGGATCGAAAAGGCCCTCGACGGAAAGCAGTATCTCGTGGGCGAGAGTCTCACGGTGGCAGACTTTAATCTGTATGTGTTTTATCGTTGGGGGAAACGCATCGGACTCGAGATGAACGGGGCGTACCCAGGGTATACGAGAGTGATGCGAGCTGTTGAGACTCTAGAAGGGCTGAAGAAGGCGATCGAGGTGGAGGGTATAAAGCCTTGTCTATGAAACGATGGATGACGTTGTATACTTCATGGCCGTCATACATGGAGTATGATCACAATGTAGCCTCTCATTTTCAAGAAAGTGGGAATCCATTGTGATTCGCAAGCTTTCTGTACAGATCAAGACTGCTCGTATCACACATCCCCAAGTCAGGCAATAGTGGAATGTGCTGACAGATGATTCGCGAGATTGTTTACAATGTTTGATATATGGTACATTATCTTTCGATACGAGGCCACTATCTCAGATCGACCTCAATCTCTACTTGATGCATCATGCAGCATCGCTTTGATACAGTTGTGCTTTTTTTTTTGTACACAGATGGCCACCAGCCACCCTTTTAGGCTCGAAGCTGCTTTTTTTGTTGTTTCCTTATCGGAAATGGTCATCCAAGTCCCAACGTGCCACGCCATCATAAAATTACGAGATGATTTCTCCAATATCCACATATGCTGGCTTCCACGGCTCTGCGTCTTCTGCAAGTGTGTCACTGGGGACGCCGACCTCTCCTGGGCTGTAAAGGTACCAGGCCTTGAGGGCGTTAATAGCAGCCGCCACACGTGCCGAGTCGAGATCTGATCCTGCGCCTTCGCCGAGCTTGTCGTTACCGCTGTAGATGCCCACGACATACACGGGCGTCCTGCTGGCTCTACCGGTCTCGCTCTCCAGTCTAGCCACGGGTGGCTCGAAGTCTTCTCTCGCACAAAGTCGGACCAGCTCTCTGGTGGGCAACTTGAATTCGAATAGGTTCGCCAGATCAAGTTTCCGTAATAGGAAGTGCGACTTGACGAAGTTCTTGGCGGTTTCACGGCCGCAGTGCAAGTATACAGCACCAACAAGGGCCCGTACAAAGTTGGCATGCGCGTTTTGGGGATAGTCCTTCAGGACCATGTCCTTGGTGTTTCGCTCGTTGTCCGCCACGAATTGGCCAGTCGTGTCAGTGACCGACTTCTGCCCTGGCACCATCTCACCAAAAGCATCGTCGTACATGACTCGGCTGCTCATGCCTCTCCTCCACTTGAACCGGTGGATCTCTGCGCTCTCGGCACGAACGTTGCCCCATCTGTTCACCAAGGTGGTCGGCTTATGGGGATCGTATTGCAACAGACCCGGGTCCACCTCTTCGCCGGGCGCGGCGGCCGACTCGACACCCCATGCGCGTGCAACTTGGTACAGCACAGCCGGACCAACGTAGCCCTTCATTGCTGAAAACAGAATTGCCATGGGCAGGCGTGGGTACCGCGTAATGAGATGCTCCGAGGCATGGTTGTGTAGGAGAGAGGAGCCGATGTAGGCCAGGTTGGCGTTGTTGAATTTGGGATGCGCGTCGGCGGAGGCATCGACCAGAGCCCGGGCGAGGGTCTCGACTGGTATCTTCGGAGACAATGAAAGACGTGCATGTAATGCTGCTAGTTTCGCAGAGGATCTGGCTTTGCTGGGCGGTGGTGACGGTAGCGACACACGTCTCTTGGAGCCGGTGGCTCCAGACTGCTGCTGGAAGACATCTTCGAACGTCTGCTCGCTGGTCTCGCCGTGCTCAGCTGTCGTGCTGGCATGCCTTCTCGTGCATAGTGGCAGCTGATGTGTCGTTCTCGATATCCGGGCAGCCCTCGGTGCGGAAGCGAGCAGTCGGCTCGCTATCCTTGCTCTCTTCATTTTTGGTTCTGTGGAAAAAGGGCAATTGGGGCGACCTGATCCTCCCCTCCAACCTGCGACCTGTCGAGACACGGGAGAAAGATACCGGATCGTAGGAGGGCGAATTGTACCGGTTCGCGATGCGTCTCGTGTCTAGCTCCAAGAAAAAGTTTCATTGAATTCGGAGCTGGCGCCCAGAGCTTCAGGGATCGCCTTCTGCATGGTCTGTGCGCTGCGGCCACTTTCAGTGCAGTCCCGGAACAACCCACGCCTAAATTGATCCGACCTAAGCTTCCCAATCACTCGAACGCAATTGGTGTGTGACGACCCTCTACGCGCGAGCTCGAGATACTTTCTTGAGATCCAGCCAATTGAACATTCCACGACTCCGATCATTATTCACAAGTCAAGATGGTAAGTGAATCAAGCAGTTGCGCTTTTTATGGAGCTAACGGATTGCAGGGTGGTGGTCCAAGAGTCCCGTAAGCCATCAACGGCCGCTTCTCGTCTCCCCCGAATGCGAACCTGACTTTACCTAGATACCCCAAGCACGTCTGGTCCCCGACCGGTGGTTGGTACACCCAGCCGTCCAACTGGAAGGCCAACACTGCCGTCTTCTCTCTCGTCGTCCTCGGAATCACTGGCCTGGCATGGAAGCTTAGTGCCGATCGCGAATTCAGGCATAAGATGCCCGAACCGGGCCGCTTCTTCCCCAGCAGAAAGTACGTGTCTCTCTGCATAGTCGATAACGCGAAGAATGAAGGAATGCTCTTACTAATCCTCACGCAGTTGGAGCAAGCAGATTATCGAGCACGAGCAAGCACAGGCCGGAAAGAAGAGCGACTCATGATGCGTACGATACATTTGTGTTTGAGAAGTCGCTTTGTATATATCAGCAGCAGAAACGGAATAAAAGACTTTGATTGATCAGATTGGAAAAGCCCCGCGGGCTCAGCGTTGTGTGCTATCGGTGTCGCTACTTTATATACGCATGCGATGGAGTGTCTGCTGAACCGGGGTTCCTGATGCCAACAGGCTCAGCATCCTACGTATGCAGTAATAACATCGCACCAGGGACCGAATATCAACAATGCTGGACGATGACGCCACGAAGCCGATCCTGGTATACCATGGAATTCGCTGCATCCTTCAGTTCTGCTCGTACAGCTTCACCAATCAGTACTCCTGGTATCCAAAACTTGCACTCTTAGGTCCTCTTAGCAGTTGCTTTTCGATAATATCCGAACATAGCATGATCATTGTCTGTCTCGCCATCCTCGACGGGTCGCAGCTTTAGATTCGGAAATGGCGTACAAAAATTGTCAAAATGGCAAAACAGTTCAGGCGCGCATCCGACCCGGGGGGCTACGGGGGTCGAACACTGCGCCTTAGTCTGCTTGCTGCCGGGGCAGAGTCGCTACGCTCACAGGTTTTGAAACCTCGCGCTCTGCCAACTCTGGCACAGGGTGCCTGCCCTCTTCCCCCGACTGCGGTGATGAAACTGGAGCTCTTTAGACTTAAGTAGGTGACCTTGCTGTCTGAAGCTGAAGAAGTTCCTTGGTTGCTGCGAGGTCTGCCCGCATCGTCCGTTTGCTGTCCAGGTAAGGCTAAGCAATGATAGCAATTCCGGACCTGCTCTGGATCTGGTAGATATTGTCTTGAAGTCTTTGGTAACCTGTTCAACTATGCAGCAATACTGGGAACTGATTATATCAGTTGAAGTTGCACAAGACACAACAACATAGGTTGGATGAGCTCCTCCATATATGATAGGGCCCAGACAAAAGTAAATAAATAAAACTTATAAAAATAGTCTCTATGCCTGTGTATTACAGTATTTCTATTCTTTGCGATTGTCGCAGTGGCTCGTTTCGCACATATCCACTCCAAATGCAACCATAATTGCATGTAGCATATGCATCAATGGAAACCATGCGCCAAGCCAATTAGCCATGAATGATGTCACCCGTCGCGTCCCGAACCTTCAAGCTCAAAGTAATCGAACACGGTCCGACACCCTGTCGGGGAGATTGCTCCGGGCCTGAAAATGCTCAGGTCCTTCTCTTCTTGCTGAGCAGAGGATTGCCGCGCCCTTGATGGATTCAGCCAGAATCCCCAGCAAGTCGAGGTCTTCTCATCTGACAATTGATGGTCCGCAAATATGAGGCTCACGGAGCTTTGTCGCGCAAGACAGCGGGTGGCAGGGCTGGCGCAAAGGAACCACCTCCAATCGGCGCCGATCTCAGGCTGGGCGGCGAGGCTTCATCTGACCCGGCGACCAGCAGCCCTGCTACGCCACGAGAGCCGTCTGGGTGCTCTAGACAGAAATAAACAACAATTCCCTCGGGCCTTCTTCACATCCCGGAAGCAGCGACAGCAACAGCAGCAGAAAACTCCCGGTAAAGGTATATTGCCTAGAGCCGTGTCAACAGTCCTGGTTCTTGGTGGCTTACTCGTGTACACCGTTTATCCAGGCCAACAAGTGCAACCTGCCCACCTTCGCGAGACCAAGAGCCGCGCAGAAGATGTCGCAGAGCAGGATCCCCAGGCCCAAGGCCAAGGCCCAGCCCAGGAGCCGACCGCCTGGTCATCGTTTACAGACAAGTTCAAGGACCTATCCACCGTGACCAGCATTGAATGGTCCTCACTGTCGGACCGCATGGTGGAAATGATCTTGCCCGAGTGGTCCAAGTCATTCCCCGCCTACTTCGCCAAGTTGCAGCGCGAACTCTCCATGGCGCCTGGCTCTTTGGCTGATGAGATATGGAATGAGGCTCACGATCCATTCGCTCACCCCGAGATTCGGTACAAGGCCAGGGTCCGCGTCTCAGACGAACTGTGCGACGAGGAGAAGGAGTATCTGGCTCGTCGCAAAAAGGTGGCCACGATGGCTCTGGCGCGATATCTTGGCTTGAAGGAGGAGGACGTCCACCCTGACGATGTACCCACTATCGCCATGTGCGGATCTGGGGGTGGTTTACGGGCTTTAGTGGCCGGGACTGGTTCTCTCCTGGCTACGCAAGAAGATGGCCTCTTCGACTGTGTGACTTACACCTCTGGCGTCAGTGGGTCCTGCTGGCTGCAGACCCTCTATCATTCATCCTTTACGGGACGACGACTTGAGAATGTTATAGACCACTTGAAAGCTCGATTAGGAATCCACATTGCCTATCCGCCTGTGGCTTTTTCATCCGTCCTCTCGGCGCCAACAAATAAACTCCTCCTCGCTAGCATGGTGGAGAAGTTGAAGGGCGACCCAAACGCAGATTTCGGCCTGGTCGATGTGTATGGTATCTTGCTGGCCGCCAGGCTTCTCGTGCCAAAGGGTGAGTTGGGCGTCAACGAGCGCGACTTCAAGCTCTCCAACCAGCGAGACTATATCAAGTACGGCCAGAATCCGCTTCCCATCTACACCGCGGTCCGCCACGAGATTCCAGACATCGCCGGTGTCGCTTCCGAATCCAACGGTACCCCAACAGAAGAGGCCAAGGAGATTGCCAAGCAGGAGTCTTGGTTCCAGTGGTACGAAATGACTCCATACGAGTTCTTCTGCGAGGAATACAACGCGGGAATTCCGACTTGGGCCATGGGGCGCAACTTCAAGAATGGTGTTGATATCCCACCCGAAAGTGGCTTCCATCTGCCCGAGCTGCGAATGTCGGTTCTCATGGGCATATACGGCTCGGCGTTCTGTGCAACTCTGAGCCATTACTACCGAGAGGTTCGGCCCTTGGTCAAAAGCTTAACGGGCTTCAGTACCCTCGATGAGATGATACATGGCCATAACGATGACCTTTCAAAAGTACACCCAATCGACCCGGCGCAAATTCCCAACTTTGTTTATGGCATGGACGATCAGCTGCGGTACACCACGCCGACAGCCATTACCAAAACCCCCTATATCCAGCTGATGGACGCCGGAATGTCCAACAACCTTCCCATCTACCCTTTGCTACGCCCTGGCCGCGATGTCGACATTGTCATCGCCTTCGACGCCTCTGCCGATATTAAGACAGATAATTGGCTGTCAGTGACTGATGGCTACGCTCGCCAGCGTGGGATCAAGGGTTGGCCAGTCGGTGTGGGCTGGCCAAAGGCCGGTGAGGCACCAGCTGCGACCGAGCATGAACTCGAGGAAGCGCAAGCTACTTCAGTGGCTGAAGCAGAGTCGAAATTGCGTGAAGCCAAAGAGACACACGCCGCCAATCATGCTACAGATCCGGCGGACCAGAAAGACAAAGCGCAACATGACCAGTCTCACCCCGAAGATTCGGACCTTGGATATTGTACCATCTGGGTTGGTTCGACTCAGGAGCGATCATCGGAACCGCCACCACCGAGCAAAGCTCTTGATGAAAGCAGCAGCTGGCAACTTTTGCAACAGGATGCCGGTCTCGCGGTTGTCTACCTACCATTTCTAGCCAACCCCAAGGTAGATGGCGTAGACCCGGCAAAGAGCGACTACATGAGTACATGGAACTTTGTCTACACACCTGAGCAGATCGATAAGGTTGTCGAACTAGCACGAGCCAACTACGACGAAGGAAAGGAGCAGATCCGCGGCTGTGTCCGGGCTGTGTACGAGCGTAGGAAGAAAATGAGAGAGGAGAGAGAAGCTGGCGTCAAGAACGAGAAGAAGAGAAAGCTGAGAAGGCTTGGCATCGAGGGGAAGCTGGGTGAAGGTGATCACTTTAGCTGATGATGCCACATCAAGTGCCGACGGGTGTCTGAACGCGTTGCAACCTTAAAAAAAAATCACTTCCGTCTTTTATGTGTGCGTTTAGCCCACATGATTTTCTACACCACAGGCTGCCACGACCGAGAAGCTTAATTACTTGATACCCAGGCTCCAGAGCTATCCTCGAGCAGGTACCGAAAAAGTACCTACCTGATTGGTGCGCCAGCGTCTGATACTGACAACGCAATGGGCAACCTTTCTGCTACCAACGAGTGCCCTTCGGTGATCTCGAAAAAGGCTTACGCTTGTTCGGGTTTGAAATTTCAAGTTTTTCCCCTAGCTTATGATAGAAACCCTAGGACATTAATTAAACTGTATAGACTTGCGTGGTGTTTCCAACCGCAGAATTCCTTTGACGTCTTTCGACCACCTCTTCTAAGCGAGCCTTTCAATCAGTTTCTTGCAACCTATATCTGGAATAGGGGCGGTTATTTGCTGTCTGCTTTTTCGTTATTGCCTGTTTCTTGGGAAGATACACTTAGACGGTGTTGTAACACGATGCGTGCGTTGTGGTTCTTCCTCGTGCTTGGCTGGATCGCGACGGCCTTTGCCCTGGATGGTCCAGCCTACAAAGATAGGTTCGCAGGTGTCCCGTAAGTATTCCAAAGATACAACCTCGAGAATAAGCTCACTCGTTCCGACTCATCAGACCACCACCAATACCCCCTTGCAACACACGAAAACAGAAATGGCAGAAAGTCCTGGATGATATGACACTATACTCCAACGAGCTGCGAACAAGGACCGAGAACGCCAAACATTTCGTAGCCTTTGCCGACCGCCACTATCTCCACAACGACAACATTCATCTCGCGCGCACATATATTCGCTGCTGTCCCTCTTCACGTGACGACCGACAAAAGCACGTCCCGTGGCTTGATGGACCAGCCAACGAGGGATTTCATCTCCCCTGGCGAACTGCACCGCCCCCAGCGATAGAACTCAGAAGCCTGGAAGCCGAAGACCCGGAAGCCGGAAGCTGGGAAGAGCGAGAGCACAAAGGCCTGGAGGCCAGAGATGATCCCTCCTCCCTCGGAGTGTGCGAACGGGACATCGGCCGCCTGCGGGCCGAGGTCTCGAGCGTCCTGGCAAATATACCCACCCTGGAGTACGCGGCGGAAGAGGTCGACTTCCATTACTACCAGGACCTCAAACCTCCAAACGGCACAGACGAGCACGTACTTCAGGCGCAAGTCGGCACCCTGAAGGTGATCCACGCCCGGCTCGTCCAGGGCCTGTGGAGGTGCTGCCTCATGCTGGACGGCATGGGGCCCCGGCCCGGCGGGCTCAAGCCGTACCCCAGCGTCCCGAGACAGCCGCCGTGGCCCCAACCCATGGAATTTCGCAACTACACGGAGCCTGAGCCCAAGGCGGAACCGTTCGATGGTCGGCCACCAGCAGACAAAACGGATCCTGATGTGGAACCGTTCGATGGACGGCCACCTGCAGAGGATCCCAATGTGGCTGCGTTCGATGGACGGCCACCGGCAGACGACTAGATCTATGGTTTTGATCGGTATGGGAGCGCCGCCAAGTCGTCGTTGTGTAGTCGGCCTCCTTGGTAGCCCAAGACTCCACTGGGAGATATTGGTTTGCATGGCTATGGCCTCCCCTTAAGCCAAGCTTCGCCGCGAGGATTGTGGAGTTCCACTCAGTGACTTGGGCGCGAGAAGATCAAGAGGATTTTAATTGAGCTATAGTTCTGAGCTACTTTGGCCGCTTAGCGATCTTGAAAATGGATATCTCGTTTAAATCATCATCATGGTCATAAACGTGTAAGCGATTGTGGCTCGCTCAGACCCTTGGATTTTGCGCATGGCAGTTCATTCAATTATTTGCGTGCTCAAAAGGACCGCGAAATCGAACAATTTCGTGTGCTTGCAGAGTAGATTTTCGTCAAGCCAAGAGTGATGAGCATATGCCTTCACGACTGAAATGACGCTTATCTGAGAGTGACAGTTCTTGGAAAGAATACACACACCGTACACTATGCTTACCAAAGTCTCTGCCCGGACTATACTCTGGTCTTCGTCTAAACCTCGCCGCTAGCGAATAAGATCGTTTATACTGTATTCGTGGTATAGTCCACTGTATTACCGAAACCTGACCGTCCTTGGCTTACTATCGTTCTTGGTGCACAAATTTTTTCAAAAGATGCGCCGCATGCGTGGGTGCTGTCTTTGTCCCACAGGCTGGGTTCCTGCCACACTGTTCAAAGCCTCCAAAGTCGACTCGTGATTCGATGTTTAGTTCAGGTTGGAGATACGGTACAAGAATACGATCGGCAATCCATCGCCAGGAGATACTATCAAGAGACTCGAAGAAGCGTGCAGTCCGTTCGTCACGAACACTCGCATTCATCGTCTGTGCTAGAGTTTCTCGACCTTGTCGACTCACGCAACAATTGTTACGTCACGAACATACTGATGCTCCCGTCTGGTCTCTGTGGCGGACTGACGCACACCTATCGCCTGTGCACGACGTGACGTCACGAACATCTTGTTGATTCACGTATACTGCTGTGCGTTGCATAACGCACCTTTTGTCTATTCACGTGTATTGGTGTGTGTTGCGCAACGGACGTTCAACACGGCCGGCGACCCATTTGCACCCAATCCTAAAATATATAAAAGGCAGCCTCTTCCCCCTTCTCAGACCACTCCATTCTTCTCAAGCATCAACCACCAAACATCATTCTCTACTAGACTTCACACAGTCTCACGATAGTCTCACAATCGTCTTCAGTACCCTTCACCACGATCTTCAGTACTCATCAACACAATCTTCAGTATCACCATACCAACTTCACCATATCAACTTCACTACACCCACTTCACCATACCAACTTCACCATACAAACCGCCAACCGGTAATTATCGTCAACAATGTCCTTCCCCGAGGACCGAATGAGCCTTAGATTAAGCGACATTGGATTCCGCGACGCCGTGTCACTCAGCCTAGAGCGCGACTTCGAGCGCGGTCGCCCTCAAGGCTTCCTCGGGAGTTTTCGTGAAGCACTCGAGGTGAGAAGTCTTCGGCATGCCTTGGTTCGCGCCGAAGCCAGGCGGGACCCCGTGGCTCGCATGCGGGCTCTTGAGAATTCTGCGGCCTTCGAGGAACGTCTCATGGAGAGGCTGCGCTTTGGCACTCAAGTCGCTGCCAGCTTGCGCGCGGCCCGCGAGCGTCGCATACGCAGAAGACGGCGCAGGAATGCAGAGCGTCGCCAGCGTCGCCAACGTATCTTGAGAGGCGGTCGTTTCAGAGCATGATTCTCACAAGAGACACAGTCCAGGCGGGATCATCGTTCACTACTCCAGTGCCTGTCTGAGCAGAGCATTTGTTTTCACATTGGCCACTTCATTGTTTCTCAAGTTTGGTCATCTCTTTCACAAAACACATTCATATCATCGCTTACACACTCGATAGTAATATAAGAAATTAACAAGTAAGTTAGCCCAGAGCAATACCACTCTCAGTGAAAGGGCATGAAAGCTAATGTGCAAATACAGACCGTGCATATCTCCCGCCCCTTTTCGCCATGCTTCGAGTGAACAGTCGAGCTCAAATTAATGCACACCATGACGGACTATAAGAGACGCCGAGTATATTGGCCTCGAACAAAAAACACCGCCATAAGCACTCGGAAATATCATCGGAAATATCATCGCTTCTCTCATCCACCATCCCCTACTCATCGCGCATTTCCGCCAGCTGCTTCTTGAGCATCATGATCTCCTCGTCCCTCTCCTCGACCTGAGCCTCGAGAAGCTCAATGCGGGCTTCCCTCTCCTCAACCTGGGCCTGCGCGTCAACGATGGCCTGTCGGGCACGCTCACGAGTTCTGCGGGCGGCCTCATTATTACGGGCGCGACGATCGGCGCGGTCCAGCTCCGAGATCTGCTGGTTGCGCGCGGCCCGGCGCAGCTGCTCCTCCTTGCTCATGGTGTCGTCGATGGGGAGGTAGGGCACCTTGACGCGGGGGCCCTGGGGCACCCGGGCCACGGAGAGTTGCTCGTCGCGGGGCCGGGCCACGGCCTCGGCGAGGTCCTGCACGTCCGAGCCCGGGCGCACCTTGATGCTCGGCAGTCCGTCCTCGGCCAGGTCCGCGTCCATCTCGACGCTCTTCGGGACGCCGCCGTCGCGCGCGATCGAGACGGGCGCGCGCTGCATGGCCGTGGGACCCTTTTTGGCCTTGGGCTTGGCGGGTTTCTTGGTCTTCTTGCTTGCGCGGCCCGTGGTGATCTTCGCGCCCTGTGAGGCCTGCTCCTCGAGCTTCTTCTGCTCGGAGTACTCCATAGCCATGGCCATGAGATCTCCGACGTCGGAATCGGGACTGAACTCGGGCTTAAACTTGGGCTTGAATTCGGGCTTTAGATCGGGCTCGATATTGGGCTTGATCTCGGGCTTGGACTCGAGCTTGGGGTCGATAGGGAGGTGGTCGTCGAAAGCACCGCACATCTGGTAGTTATGAGCCTGGTCAGGTACAACAGCCATGCCCGTAGGCATGCCAAAGTAAGCATCGGGGATCTGGTAGTTATGAGCCTGGTCCGGCGCAGCAACCGTGCTCCAGGGCATGCCGAAATCGACAGCGGGGGCAGCTTGACCATAGGTCTGTGAAGAGCCAGGTGCGGCCATGTCCACCCCTACCATGCCGTCCGGGTACTGCTGGCCGGCTTGCACGGCGTTGTGACAGAAGGCCAAGCCATGAGCCTGCTGGTCTGCTGGGTACCACAGACGGGGAGCCTGCTGAAGCAAAGCCCCGATTCCGGGGAGCTCGACCGGTCCCGTGGTCATATTGACCCCGCCAGATATCGGATCATTGCGGGGAACGGAAGTGTCCTCGAGCTCGAACGGACCCATCGGCTCGGTGGTCATGCTGTCCTTGAGCTCTCGAGCACGGGCCATGGCATCGGGAACCTCAGGATAATTGCTACCGTTGTCCAAGCCATGAGCTGGTACCATGTTGGAAAAGTGGCCCTGTTGATAGTTCTGAGCGGTGTTTTGGTTAAACTGCTGCTCATAGCTGTCCAGAAAATGGTCCTGTGTACCGTCAGCGTTGTTGATGAGCTGGAACACAGGATCATCATGGCCAGGCTGGCTGCTACCGTCGTCCATGTTACCAGCTAGTGCCACGTTGGATACTGGTGCCAGAAAGCTTGCCAACTGGAGCGGCGTTGGGTTCTTGTGTGTGTTGAAGCCACACAGGTCCTACTATACCGTTGGGTTCTTGGTCCTGCTGTAGCTTGTCCCGGTATTGTTTGGGCTTTTTGGGTAGTGGTGTCTTTGGGTACTCTCCTATGTTGTTTTCTGGGGTTGCTGGTGTAAGTGCTGCCACTGGTGGTTGTTTTGGGTATTTTCCTATGTATCCCTTGGTGTTGAGTTCTTCGGGGTTCTTGCGGAGGTGTTGGTTGGCAGACTGGTCCACTGGATAGTGTCGAGTCTTTCTTGGTCTGTTGATGGTGTAAATGTTTTGTAGGAATAAAAAACCATATTTTAGAAGAAACCCCTCTTTTTATATAGAACATGCAGAGTGAGTTGAGTGATTAACTGTCTCCTCTTGGTTCAAGCAGGAGCTGAGGCCGCGTCACAAGGTCCAAGAGCTTTTAGCTTGTAGGCTGGAAGTTGAGATGAGATGGGCAGTCACGCCTCCACTTGAGCTCCATGTCACCTTGATGTTCACTCAATCACTTCCAGTCTCTTGCGGTGTCGGCTGGATATCGGGCTGTCCAAAGCAAATACCAGAGCTTACCGCTGCTCAGGAGTCACGTAAGAATCTTGTTCCCCTGAATCGGCGATACATCGATGGTAGCCTTGCAGGCTTGAGCTCGACTGTTCCTCGTGTTGCTCAGAGAGGGTTGTGTATCGCAGCTCCCCCATGTGCTATCATCGTACATAACAGGCCCTGGGCTCAATGATTTGATCAAGCTTTCGGTGAAGACTTGACTGTCCTTGGTCCAGAACTGATGATTCGGAGTGATGATCGACCACGTCCATCGATGGGCTGTGAGAAGTTGAGTACGTGTTGGGTCTCTTCACATGCCACACTTATGGCCACATACATACTGTCCAAACACGATCCACGAAAATGATCATGTTCTCCGACTTGCCGCAGTACAGGTCCACTTCTCAGTACTCTATTGCCATGGTTCCGGGCTTCTCACATTGGGGGAATGACTTTGCAATCTTTGGATGTCTCCTGGTGTGAGAAACTGCGAATTGGAAACGTATGATGCGCCGATAGTGATCATTGTTGGATTATAAGACGCCGCTAGTGATCATTGTTGGATTATACAACGCCGCTAGTCTATCTAGTGTGAGCAGTCGTGCGGAGAAAGACAACTTTCGACGAAAATTCACAAAAAGAATATATGTCGGGTTATATAACGCCGCTAGTCCATTGAGTACAACTGACTACAAGGACAACTTCCGACGGAAATCTATAAATGAATATATCATGTTCTTTTTGTTTTCGAGCTTTCTCCCGAGAACTCTGATAATGCGAATGTTTTACAAAAAAAAAAAAAGCGAAAATTGTACGAATAAATTTTCAAATTTCCAAAATTTGAGTAGACATCAAAATCTTTTTCTGAAGGTGCAGATTTGCGACCTCTGGAAAGAAAGCAAATCACACATTGCATTGAGACTTCCGTGAGGATAATTAGCACTCAGGAAAACCAGAGATGCTGGCGAAATCAACTGGATCCCAGATTCCCCAGGCAAGACGTTCATCTACACCACTAGATAGTCGATGGGCACTTCCGATATTCGAATCTCACTTGAGCCAATGTATGAAGAAGAAACGAGAAGCAAGGAGCTTGGAAAGAAGTCCGAGTTGATCTTGTAGAGCTGTAAAAGAGAGGTGCTAGAAAGCAGCCTTTTTCTCTTTTTCTCCCGGTACTACCTACGTCAGTACGATACCAAACCAAACCGTGATTTTTAACTCGATCTTGGACAAATGGAAGCAGCCGTGGTCGCCTAGACTCTTCTTCTATGGTACCTTGGCATCCATCATGGCGCACCAACCCCGGCCTGAGTGCCCGCCTCCGGTTTTGGCTGAACTTCACTCTGAATTCCAGTCTGGGATGGCTCTTGAGGTGGTATCTGAGGTGCAGCTTGAGACTGGGTAGTAGTCGCGGGATGTGCCGTGGGCGCGGGCTGGTGTTTCGGCGATCGGCCAAGCTCGATGTCGACAGCAGAAGGGTCGTCCCGGACCGAGGCCATGATGAAGAAGACCAAGTTTACAAGGACGAGAACCCAGACGATGGCGCCAACAACGGCATCTCCAGCCATGGCGCCGCCAAACTTGTTGGCAAGACTGTTTCTGTAGTGGAAGCTGGAGATGGCGCTTGCCCATGAGGCTGAGCAAGCCCATCCGACGAGCCAAAATATGGCAGAGAGCAGATATACAATCAGCAGTACCAGTCGGTAGAAGAATCTGGATGCCTTGAGCACGAAGAATATGGTTGCGCCGTATATAATCCAGGACTTGATGGCCTGAGGGAGCATGTCAGTAGAGTTGTGAAGGTAGTACTAAAAGTAAAAAAAAAAGCACAAGCTACATGGTAGAGAACAAGAGACAGAACAACAGAATTCAGACCACATTTTCATCCCATAATCTGACAAGAGAAGCATCCAAATACTCACCAGGAAAATCAGGTAGCCCGGAGCTCCACCGTAGTAGTAGCCATCCCCGAGGAGCGATATCGCGTATGCAGATAGAGCCAGAACGATAATCGACAAGACTATGATGGCACCTTGGACATATAAAAGCCACTTGGGCAGGGCTGGCGGGATGCCTACGGCGACCAGGCCTTTTGCACCCATGATTACTGCTTAATAAAAATGTTCGAAGTGATGCCGTAATTAGGTGATGAAAGTAGAAAATAACGACAAAAAATGTTTGCCGGCGAGGAGTTGCAGGGGCTTTAAAGGCCGGCGGGTTGGTTGAGGAATGCTGCCAAGGCCCTTCAGCCCTAGATGCTTTGCATTCCTAGAAATACGCGCGCGATGACTGGCGTTGACAAAGAGCGACAGCTGTTTGGAATTTGCTTGGCTGGATACAGAGTTTGCGATTCGTGAAGATTCGGTGGAGATTCGAGGTGATATCAAACGTGAATGGTTTTCAGATCAAGATGTATGATGTTGTTGTTGTTGTTGTTGCTAAAGTGTTCGTCAAGCTAGGTAGGTAGATGGTGGGGGATTCCCCCCATATTTCCGAACACGATCATGCCTTTCCTATCTTGAAGGGAAGGAGTTGCCGTTTCCCACCAAGGAAGGTATGGGATAGATTTGAGGGGGTTCCAACTATTGTTTGCTTTTTCCGCCGGAGGGTCGCAGCAAAAACAGTCCGATTCGATCAAGGGCGTATAAAAGAGAAAAGAAAAGAAAACCAAAAAAAAAAGAGAAAAAACGAGACGGAAAAGAAAAAGGAAGAAAGAAAGAATCCACCGGGGATAACGCAGAGGACAGATAGTGTCTTGTCAACTTGCTCCAGCTACGAGAAGGAATCAGCACGAATCAATCGATAATGCATTGCGAGATTTCGATTCGATTGGCAAGCACGTAGCCATCAATTGCTTCAAGTCATGTGTAGGCAAAAGTGTGGAAATGGAAGGTGCGATTCACGTGTGGGCTGCCTGGCTGCCGAATTTTGACCATCTCAAGCTCCAGTGATTCTGGACACCTCGAACAGCCCAAGAACTTTTTTCTGCCATTCCTTCAAGCCATCAGCATCTTATGCATATGTCTAACCGATTCCCTTAAGCATATATTCGAAGCGTCAAGGTCAGGAAAATACCAACAACAGGACGCATTGGCGTGGGCTTGGTCTTCTATGGTCAACGCCGGCCGAAAAGGGCCATGGTAGCAGCTTAGACCGTTTGACATACACTATGGCGCCAGAATCCGAAGCAGTAGCAAACAGCAACCAGGAGCAGACGGTCCACGAGTATGCTCGATCCAACGGCCTCACCATTGATTCTTATGTAGACGCAGGATCGCTGTTGTCATCTTTCTCCGATCCAAGTGCTCTGCTAGAAGGACTGTCAGAACATGGCCTTCGACCTTTTCGAATTGCTTCATTCTCGCTTCCCTTGATTGAACGTCCCAGCATATCAAAATCAGCTCTGAATATTCTAACCCATGTTGGGTCTAGAGAATGTGCAAAAAGCTTGCGAGCGCTTACTCTTTCAGACACAGGAAGACCTCCCAAGAGATATCAACTGGAGTTGCCATTGATTAAGACTGATCCCGAAATCGACGACATACATCTGCAACAATCTGTCGAGTCGACGAAGCAGATTGACTTTCGGGCCAATATCCCTCCACTGCCCCCAGCCGAGCCTCTAGATCCGTCTCGAGATGAGTCGTTGAGCTTTCCGGACAGCGCCCATGACTACCGCGCCCATCTAGCCGGCCCACCGAAGCCTGAGCGTATTTCTATATCCAAGGGCGTTATAGACTGTATCAGGCGTGTCACCCAACTCAAATGGACTGAAACCGACATGTTGGACCTTTTCGCGGAACAGATACCCTCAAGATCGTCAAGACCACGGAGGCTGACTCCACCTCTAAGCCCAGTGGAGGCAAAGGAGGCAGAAGAAGACCATTTCATGCCGGACCCAGCAGCATGTCAGATCCCAATCGCATCGGATCCTAGCTCATTGATGAGCGCGGACTTGGATGCAGCAGAAGCAGCTCTACCACACGACAGTATCTCTCCTCCAGAAACGACGGCATCACTATACTCGCCCTTGACTGCATCTCCAATCAGAGCTGTGCCAAGAACAAAAGCGAGCGAACTGAGACTAGAACAGCCTCTGACGCCTCTAGAGCAACGCGAACCATTGCCAGTAACCATTGCAGACTTGATGCAGCAGTATGGTGAATCGACCTTGGATCAGCTTCAACTGGACACGGGCTCGAATCCTGCTTTCGAGCTGGAGAGTGTCTTCAGTGACGACCTCTTTGAAGTGCTTGAAGATTCTGCGGCACATGCAAAGCGAAGCGTCGAGCAGGAACAACTAGATACAGTAGACGCAACGGCAAGAATCCCTATTCCAGTCATGGACTTCACGATTCCCGAAAGCGACTGGGTGAATTGTGGTCAAACTGCCGCGGAACACTTTCAATGGATCTTGCAGAACCACTCCGATATCGATATACCACGGTGGCCAGAGGATCCCGCGGCTCGTCAACGCCTACAGTGGTTGCCATTCCCCGCGAAGCTCGGTCGAGTGAACCTGGAAGAGAAAATAGACGGTCCGGATACCTCGTCACTGTTGAAACACTTAGATACGGGTGATGTGCCGACTAGCTCTAACTTCATCTATAAGCGGCCTGGAATCTCTATCCTCAGAAGTGATGAGGAGGAAGATTTACTGGAACAACCCCGGCGTGTGGCTACTTCAAAGACGCAGCAAGACTCAGTCATTGATCTCGAGACACTTGCCGCCAAGAGAAAACTAGAAGCAAAACAGAACATTGAATCAACTGCATCCGCATCCTCCTCGCCAATCGACCTGGTAAAGGTGCCCAAGTCCGAACGACCGTCGGAGCTCAACCCCTCGGAGCGTTTACTGTTTGATGTAGACGACCCAGCCGCTGCGGCCACCCTGCTCGACAATTTCGTCAAATTTCATAACTCCAAAAGACGTAAGCTAGGCACAAGCACATTCTTTGCAAAATCGACCTCGGAGGTAGTGCCGGTCCCGAAGAACAAGATTACAAGACTTCCCAAACCCAGTGTGCCTCTACAAGCAGTCGCCCCGCATACCGAGAAGCAGGCTATGAAGATGGCACCTTCGCCATCTCTCAAGGCTGAGGGAGTACCAGCAAACATCATTTTTTCTATCAAGATATCCCGGGGAGTTGTGGACTGGATGGAAAAACTCCTCCCTTGGGTCAAAATCACTGAGCGAGATTTTGACAAATACAATAAGTTGGTTTGGGACCGCAGATCAGTGACTACGTCTCCGGTCATATCCAATCTGGCAGCTGAGGCTGATGTGATTATATCACCGTCAACAGGCTTGGTGATGTTATCTCTGATCAAAGCAATCCAACGACCGATTCCAGGCCATAAAGGAAAAGCCGCCGTCAGAGAGAAGATTGAAGCAGTCTCTCAACGATACGAGCGTCTCATCATTCTGGTGTCTCAGGCAAATCGCATGGATGAATCATTGAGAGCCATGACAGAGTCAGAGTGCTTGGGATTCTCCGATTTCTCGGGGTTTGTTGCTGGACTCGACTCAAACGCACAGGTCTTCTATGTGGGCGGTGGAGAAGAGACACTCTCACGTTGGCTTGCATACTTCATCACAACTTATTCGTACGAAGCGATGAAGGTTGACAGTGTGCTCATAGACACTGAAACAACATGGGAGCTCATTCTACGCAGAGCAGGAATGAACGCATTTGCGGCACAAGTTATTTTATCGGAATTGAAAGAGCCTTTCGGCGTCTCGAAAGATGACGTCGCCCATCGCGGCCTCGCGGCCTTTGTCAACATGTCACCTGACGAGAGATACGCCAGATTTGGGCAGCTTCTTGGGGGTAAAAGGGTTCTCCGGCGAGTCGGCGCAGTGCTGGACTCTACGTGGGTTGAAATTTGACACATTCTGTGCCTGCCGGGGTAGGCTACAATCTTGCTATACACCGGGCTATGTAAGTTGCTACGTTCCCTTGTTGTCAAGATGCAGCATGGTCGGGGAGGATAATTCTTCTGATTTGAGACGGTCGCCGTCAACTTTCCATACAACTATATGGCGAGGTACTTTTATTGTTATTTTGTCTTTGGCAGCACTTGAGTCGGAGCAGTAGGTAGTTGAAAACCAATCCAATCGTTCATCAGCTTCATCCAAAGCTTCTTTGTATCGAAGTGCAGCTACACAGCAATCAAAAGCCCGAGCCAGAAAATGACAACAGCCCCGGTATTGGATTTGAGTAATGTCCCAGCGCCAGTCTCCGCAGCTCCGGTGCCAGTCTCTGCAGGCCCCGTGCCAGTCTGAGTAGTAGCGCCGCTCGGAGTGACCGTCGATCGCGTACTACCCGAAGAAGTGCTTGTCAGGCTGCTGCTTTCGCTAGTAGTAGGAGTGGTGGTGGTTGTAGGCCACGGACCGCCAGTACCGTCGGGGTAGTAATAACTAAGCCAGGTCGAGCACGACTCATAGCAAGTGTGCGTCCCCTGAAAGACAGTATGACCATACCCTTGAGCCATGGCGTACACGGTACCGTGCTCGTAGTCCCACGAGACAGTAGTGGGCAGCTGACCGCCGCCTCCGTCGTCTCGCTTGTCCCAGCCCATGGTGTTGGACCACGTCTGCATCGGCACCTGCTTCCCGGACTGCGCATTGACTGACGTGGCGTAGCAGCCCGGCATCGGAAAGATGTTAATTTCGTAGGTGGTGCCCTCATGGGCCGTGGTACTGGTCCGTCCAAAGTCTAGGGGCGCGAGCGTGAAGGGGTACTCGCTTTTGCAGGTAACAGAAATTGGTTAGTCTCAAGTCCTTACAAATATCGTTTTCTGGAAAGGAAAGACTCACGTGGGACAGCACACCGGCGAGTAGTAAGAGATATCGAAATACCCGACATCATAGCGCCATATGTCGTACCCGGGGCCAGACTGCGTCGCGAGGGCAGAGTATCCTTCCGGGCAGCCATCATAGTAGACGGGCTCGCCCGAATCCGAGTCCGTCGTCGTGGCCACGATGCTCGTAGCGTAGCACGACTTGTCGTTCCAGTCGGGCGCGCCAAACTGGGTGACGGAGCACGCGAGCCAGGCCGGCGTCTCATACCACGGCAGCGTGGGCGACTCGACGAAGCAGCTCGTCGTCACGATCCAGAAGTTGCCCGGGTCGAGGCATCCCGGCGCCGGCGCGGACCGCGCGCTCGGCGTCGGCGTGATCGTGCTCGGGAATGTCGGCGTCGGCTCGTGGCTGAGGGGGCACTTGGCGCCGTAGCACGTCGACACGGCGTTGCCGTCGTCCCACGTGTAGACGTACGCGCGGACCGTCTCGGCCTCGGCGAAGAGCGGCGCGTTCTCCTCCCACGCCGTCGTCGTCACCGTCGGCTCGGCCCCGTCGTCCCCCGCGGCGGCGGCCGCCGTCACCGTGACGATCTGCGACTGCAGCGCCGGGACCCGGGCCGCTCGGCACCGCGGCTGGTCGCTCAGCGAGACCCAGGCGTATGTGCCGCCGGACGAGCTTAGAAAGTGGTCCATCTCCCATGCATAGGGATAAGCTCTAGGGGACCTTCTTGTCAGAATCTCTATACCACAAGCTCATCACGATTTGACGCTTGCTTACTCGGGACAGCAATACGTGCTGACGGCATAGTACGCGCCCTCCCAGGAACTATGCCGCCCGGCATAGGTGTAGCTCACGGGACACTCCGTGTAGGCGATATTGCTCTCGTGCGTGGCGAAGCAGGCGTCGGCAGGAGAACGGCTCGTGCGCCTCTCGCCGTGGTACGCATAGGTGCACGTCGTCGCGTCCTCCCCATTAGAGAAACCCATAGTCGAGATTGAGCAGGGCGCCGTCGAGAGCCATAGGTTTGAGGCCGCGGCGCAGCTCGGCTCCGGGCTGAAGAACGTCGATGTAACTCCGGCGACCATGGTTTCGTGATGGTTACACGATGAGGAGAGAAATATGAGATTGGCAAAAGCGCTCTGTATGGCGCAACAACACCTGGAGTTCTAGAACCTCGCGACTGTGATGGAGGAAAACAGAGAAACTCATCCCGAATTGATATAGTTCCATTCCATTTTGTTTTTTTTGATTTCTGCAGGAATTCCTCTCAAAGTGCCCAGCCTTGCAGGATTGGCCAGGCCCAGGAAATCTGGGAATATTGACGCCGGTTGCAGGTCTTGGCGGTCAAGGTTACCGGATACCGTGCCGAAAGAGCACGACGGGCTGACCGCTTCGCTTTCAACGAGGCGCCCACGAAAATGTGGCAAAATGTCTTGGCCGTCGATGCGCTCGTATCTACAGAACAGTCCAGATTTGAGGAAAGAGAAACATTTGAGAACTCAGCAGCACCGTTTCTTGTGAGGTATCTGGGTATGTTGCCGTGGGTAGTACATTCCCCAATGTCCAAGTCCTCTGGGAAATGACGATGATCATGTTTGTTATTTCAGAGTTACCTGGACGGTACAGAAATTCCCAAGGAGATATAAAAAAAAAAAAAAAAACAGCCAGTTCATGTCGACAACCAGGCTGTGATGCGTAATTAGTCGATTTCCGACCAAGCACAATTCATCATACGCAAGGCAGATCTCCGTGCCAAGAACACAGAAACCAATAGTAGGCACACGCAGGATCTATACTGGTGTCCATACGTCGACGTACGGATCAATCCTTTCTTCACGGAGAGACTGGAAGGTATATACTCAATTCGACTCTAAGCCTTGCAATGACTCACTAAGCTGAGTATGTTGGCTTTGAAGCTGACCGGCTGCGGATATGCGCGCTTTGTAATTTGTGTCTCTCTGGTGAGGCTTAAAATTGCAGTGAAAGTCGTGTGGTTGGTTGGTTCTGTGCAGGTGGCGCGCGCACGACAAAAGGCGATTGGTTCAGGCGTGGTAGACATTGTTCTCCTACTATCAAGTCCCTCCGGAAACTTGACTCATGCTATGGAATTGACTTTGAATCTGAAGTCCGACTATTCTCAGCGACAACAACCCAGGTTGTTGGACACAAAAAATCAAAACATGTGAATAGGCACCCACCAGATCTGCTTTCACCATGATAGTATTCAGTCAGTCACGGCCAGGAACATCCAGCCATCATGTCATACTTCTCTTATGAAAGTGTTCCATAATCTAGACCATAATCGCCGATAAATCGTACCCCGCAAATGGACGGGCCAACCTGGTTCAGAAGATCATGGGTAAATACAACTTTACCACATGGCGACAAGCATCAAGAGGACGTCAAAAAAGATCTACAAAAAGAACGGACGCGGAAGTCTTGTCCAGAAGTGTCACTTTCCGCCGGAGTGGGTCATGAATCTTGCCTTGTCATTTCATCTCTTGCGGGCCCTCTCACATGTCAAATGTGCCGAGCAAATGAAACCTAGACATGGTCATGCTTGGTATAACTGGATCATCTGCACCTCTCGAGAAGAACTCTCCGTTTCAACTGTTTTGCAAATTTCAATTTCTTTTGTGCTTTGCGTCTATCATTTTACCTCGTCTTTGTAATAGTGTGACGATCATACGACTCTATCGACTGAGCCGTGTCTAACTCTCTCTTCCACCTCTATTTGCCAAAATCTAACTGCCAATGCAAGAACAAACAACAAAACCAGAAGCGAACCGGTGCTTCGAAAATTTCCCAAATCATCATTTCGCACCTTGACCAGTGCCTAATATATACAAGGAGGAGACATTACACGCGTAAACTTAAAACGACGACACCGCAATGGCGATCGACTGCGACTCCGAGTGGGAGATGGAAACACTGATCTCCTTGACGCCAGCCTTCTTGGCAGCTTCGGCAGCATCACCGTACAACTAAGTCTCATGTCAGTTCGTGCTTCACTCTGGAATAATTAAGGGATGTACTTACGCTCACAATGGGCGCACCGTTCTCATCGGGAAGGACTTCGATTTCCTTGAGGGCGGCACCTCCTCCTTGGCTCTTGACGCCCAGACTCTTGAAGACAGCCTCCTTCGCACTCCAGCGGCCGGCAAACGAGCTTTGCGGGCTGGGCATCTTGCGGCAGTAGGTGATTTCCTTCTCGGTGAAGTTACGCTCCACAAAGGTCTCGCTGTCAATGTTGATGGCACTGATGTCCTCAACATCGACACCGACCTTGGTGTTCTTGCTGGTCTCCAGACTGCGGGCGAGTGCCTCAATCGACTCCTTGGTGGACTTGGCCTTGGCCGCCTGAGTGGCTGCGGCGCGCTTGGCGAAGTCGGCAGGGAAAGTAAGACCGGCAGTCTTCTTGTCCTCCGTGACACGAGCCTCGGGGTTGAGAAGGACGGAGCTCAGCTGGTCCTCAGTGTACGGGGAGGTGGCCTTGGCCTGGAACAACGCGTTGTTGATCATGCCGTTGTGGAAGTAGCGGTAAGACTTCTTCTGGCGACCGGCGACCTTGTCGGCGTAGGCCTTGAAGGTCTCCTCGTCGAGGGTGGCATACAGGTACTTGGGGTGGATACCAATGGCCTGGGCACCCTTCTGTCCGAAACCGAACGAGGTGACCGAGAAGGCCTTGACACCATCCGTCTGGATACTGCGGCTGGGGTACACAATCAGATCGAACTGCTCCATGATGGCGTCGACGTTGTCGGCGTTGCGGTTACCCGGCACCAGACCAGTGTTGAGCACCTGCAAGCAACCGTTCAACATCCAAGCACCGGCGGCACCCTTGGGGTGACCAGTGAGGTACTTCTGGAAGATACCGAGAACAGCGTTACCCTTGGTGCGACCCAAGTGACGAAGCTGCTGGCAAATGACAGAAGACTCGTTCTTGTCGTTGGCCTTGGTGGAGGTACCGTGGAACGAAGCAACACCGAGGTCATCGACAGTGAGACCCCAGGTAGCCAGTGCACCACGCAGAGGGGCGATGCTGGTGTCCTGTTTCCAGAAGTTGTTGCCGAAGCTGCGGAGCGCCTCCTTCTCCTGACGGATGGCTTCCTTCTCGACGTGGGCAACACGGTCGGCAGTGTACTCCTTCTCGTCGAAGCTCTCGTTGCCTGCCTTGATGGCAGCAATCTCCTCGTGCAAGTACTCGAGCTCGGACTCCTTCCAGTTGCGGATCTGCCTCTTGCGAAGCTCGATCTGGCGACGGCGGTACTTGATGTCGAGCAGGGGGGAGGGGAACTTGCCGGGAGTCTCGCGGGCAGTGGTCAAGACACCCTGTCCAGGAGCGGGAACTGATCGTCCAATCTTGTCACTGGCAGTCGTGGTGAGGGCCAGGATACCGTAGATCGGCACACCCATGTCGAGCGCAAGCTTGGCAGTCATGATGATCTGGACACCAGATCCCTGAGACTCCATGAAGCCGTTACGGGTCGTAGTGGTGGGACGCGACATTTCCTTGGGAGTACGACCATGGGCAAACTCGTCAACAGCGTTGCTGGTGGCCTTCATGTTGGCGAACTCGTAAGAGCCTTCCTCGCCGAAGTCATCGAAACCACCAACGAGACAGACGCGGGCCTTGCCCTCCATGATCGTCTCGTATCCGATATCAACAGACTCAACAGCAGTAGCGCAAGCACCGACGGGAGTCTTGATAGGACCAGAGGAGGAAAGCAACAACATGTTGACCCAAGCAGCCATGGTGTTGATGAAGGACTCCTGGAGAATGTCGTTCTGGACGGGCTTGTCCAAGAAGCGGTCGCGATGCATTCCACGCAGAGCACCGGCACCACCCATACCAGAACCAATGCAGTTTCCGACTTCAGAAACGTGGACATACTTGTAGAACTCGTAGGGGTCGGTGATACCGGAAGAGAGCAGGGCTTCGGCAACGGAGACGAGGACGAACAGAGTGACGGGGTCGACCTGGGAGATGATGTCCTCCGGAACACCGTACTTCTTGGCATCCCAGCCAGTGGGGATCTGACCAGCGACGAGACGGTCGAATCTCAGAGCCTTGGGGATCCACAGAGAGGCGCCCTTCTTCATGCGAACAATGTACTCGCCGCTGTCGGGGATCTCAAAGATCTCGGCCTTGGCGCCGTGCTCACGCTTGAACTCCTCGGCGGTCTCCTTGGAAGCCTCGAAGGGCTCCAAGTCCTCCTCAATGACGACTTCATGGAGAAGCTGCTTGTTGTTGGGGTCGTAGCCATCAAAGAGTTCAGGCTCGATCAGACGGATACCAGAGTGCTCCAGAATCTGCTTCTCGTACTTGGTCTTGATGTCCTTGTCATCGACAGGCTCGCCAGACTTGGCATCAACCCATCCAGAGTAGGGCTGGCCCTTGATGGGACCGTTGTGGTTCTTGATGAGACCCATGATCCAAGCCATCTCAACGCAACCCTCCAAGGAGAATTCGCCGTGTGCCTCCATCTCCCAGCGAGTTCTCGAGTTACCCCAAGGACCGACTTCGGCAAAACCGGTGATGACGACCACCTTGTCCAAGTCGACCATACCCTTGAGGTTCTCACTGAGGGGCGCAATGTCCGACTTCCAATCCGGAAGGGCAGGGAAGTCAAACTTGATGTTGGCGCGAGGCTCAATCAACTTGCGCTTGTACAAAGCTTCGGTCTCCTCACCATTGACAACCTTGTTCTCAATGGAGGTCTCCTTGGTGACGGCACGACGGATCTCGCTCGTGCCAGTGATGTTTGCACGTTCCTTGGTCATCAACTTGTTGAGCTTCTTGATGAACTGGAGACCACCGTTCAGGTCGGCGAAGACAGGCTGGTTCTGGCAAAGGTCAACAACATCTGGCGACATGAGTCCGAGCAAGTTGAAAGCCATCTCTTGTTGCGAGAAAGTGCGGGCACCTTCTTGCTCAACGCTCTCAGCGACAACGTTGTTGCCCGACATGAGACCAGTGCCACGAGTCCAACCAATGACGGCACCGCAGATGGTGAGGTAGTTGCCCCAGTCCTCCGAGCGCCATCTGTTGAACAGAGTCTCAAGACCCAGCTTGGACTCGGAGTAGAGACCATCGCTACCGAAAGTACCGTGGTTGGGGGAGAGAGGCAGGACAACCTGAGCAGGACGAGTCTCGAAGCCACGCTCGAACTTCTCGGACTTGACACAACCAAGGAGACGAAGGAGGTTAGTCAACATGATACGGTGAGCAAGCTCAGACTTGGAGTCAATGCCATCAATCTGGCGGCCTTGCTCGGAAATGGCGGCGAAGGGAACAATGTAGTCCAGATCCCAGCCCAGACCCTTCTTGGTGTCGTAGATGTAGTCGATGAGTGCCTCGACATCTTGCTTGCTACCCTGGTTGAAAGGCACAACGACAAGTTGGGAGCCACGTGCACCGTACTTGGCGTACATGGCCTGGTAGTATTCTGTGACTTCGCGGGAGAAGCGACTGGTGGTTACAATGACCTTGGCACCTCCGCTAATGAGGCCCTGGAGCACCTCAGCACCGATGGAGCCAGCGCCAGCACCAGTCATGAGGACGTACTTGCCCTCGTAGCTGATACCATCCCTGGCGGACTCCTCCAAGCAGTCAAGGTAGACCTTGGAAAGCTTCTTGTCGTAAGCCCAACCGGTAAGTTCGTCGTAGCTCTTCAGGTGGAGGAAGGGCATGGACTCGGTCTTGCCCTGCTTAGTCTGGCTAGAGGTCTTGACGCCAGACTTCTTGAGAAGGCCAGCCTTTCCGTTCTCCTTGGGCATGATCTGACTCTCGTTCATGGCAAGTGACTGACGGACATTCTGGGAAATGGTCTTGAGCTCAGCCTGGGTCGGCTTGGCCATGTTGTGCTGAGCCTTGATCAGCTTGACCAGGCGAGCCAAGTCGTTGTTGACCTTGGTGCGGTTGCCGTATTCGGTGATCTTGCCACCTTCAGCCATCTGCTTGACGTAGTGCTCAAGCTTGCGGCAGCTCTGGCGAGGGGTTTCTTCGTACTTGATGTTGCCTTGGTGGTCGACAGTCGTGTGAGGACCCGTCGGGACGGCCACATCCTTGTAAACTGGAGGGGTGTTCAAGACCTCCTTGCAGTTCTCGATGAGCTGCTCACCAAGCTCCTTGGCAAGTTTGTAGGTCTCGCCACGCTCGGTCGGGCAGTTGTCAATGTGGTACTGCATGAACTCGAGCAGAAGCGGGTTCGACTTGGTCATGATGCGGATACACTGGCTGACAATTTCGCGGTCGACGACCTGTAGCCTTCCAAAGATGACATCGTAGTACATGCTGAGGGCATCCTGGCGAGCCCAGTTCCAGGAGGAGTCGTATGTGCGAGCCTTGAGAGGGCTGAAAACGGGCTCAATACCTGCAGCGTAGAAATCGCCATGCTCGGCGGCCCAAAGATCCAGCTGAGCCTGAAGAACCTTTTCAGATTCTTGCGAAGTTTGGGCGGCCTTGTCTCCTGCACGGAGATCCATCTTGAGATATCTTGCCAAAAGCTCGAGCTGCTGCTTGAAAAGAGCACGCTGGTCCTTGGTGAGAGCGTCGATGGCAGCCGGGTCCATCATCATGCCGCCACCGCCGCCGGCAGCAGGGCCTGCTGCCGAAGCCGTGGACAGGCTGATTCCGGCATTGCTGGCGTACTTCTGAGAAACATCATCGAGGAAGGCCTTGGCGTCGTTCTCAGAGCCTAGGCGAGCGGCGGGCTCCATGGTGATAGCCAGCAAGAGAGCACCGTCTTGCCGACCAGCGCCAAGACCCCATCTGGTCTCCAGATATTTCCTGGCCGATGTAATGTTGAAACCTCCGGGCATCTTGGAGGATACCAAACGAGCAATGAGCGACAGCGAGTGCTTTCCGAGCTGGCCGTTGAAAGTCGCTTGCATGACAGCAGCGAGCTCATCTATGGGTGTGTCTTCCGGCTTCTCTGGTGTTGAGCCGAATTCCTTGCCGAGATCACCCAAGATCTCGTTCTGAAGTGTCGACTTGCCTGTTGACATGTTAATTTCAGTCGTGTCGGAGCAAGAATGAGAAATTTCGACCACTTACCACCAACCAAATCCTTGATAGCCTTGCTGAGAGGAATCTCGGCAAATGGCTTCTTGAGCTTCTGAGCAATCAAGGATCTCACGATCTCAAGAGCTGATACAGGTGCATCTTCCACTGCAGCTGCCGGGCCAGCGCTGGGAGCGGGTGCAGCGGCGGCAGCAGCAGCGGGAGCAGCCGCTGGTGCAGAGCTGGAGCTCTCAGCAGGCGCAGCAGCAGGCTCTGGCTCCTCCTCTACGGGATCTACATCGTAGTAGATCTCTTTTGCGTCCTTGTTGTAGCACAAAATCTGTCTTTGAACGGATTTGGCGGCATCGTAGGCTTCATACTTGGATGCGAGTGTGCGCTTGGCCATGACACCGAGGGTGTCGGCAGGACCAATTTCCACAATCCGCTCAGCAGTCTTCTCCGCGAGGAAGACATCTTGTGTTTCAATCCATCTCACGGGAGAAGCGAACTGATATGCCAAAAGCTCAACGAGGAGCGTGTGTGCAAGCTCCTGCTCGACTTCGGGACGCATGGCGGGCAGAGATACGAGAGGCAGGTTGCGTCGGTTGAGGGGAGGAAGTTCGTTGTTAGAGCTAAAAAGCGAAGCTCGAAGTGAATTGCTTCACCGGGTATCTCTAATGGAAACGAAACACGAGGGTACAGTCGGCACGGCGTGGGTGAGGAGTTGACCGGTTCCGTTTATCGCCAACGTGAAGGGAAGAAATTATTTCTGAGTGGTAGAACTTGTCAGCCTGGTCCCGTTTGGCAGAGGTCGAGTCCGAACAATGGGGTGGAATCCCCGAGTGGGATGGGAATACTACAACAACCTAGCTCTGGAGGGCGGTGGGCACTCTGAAGCTAGGGTACGGTGGTATTGAAGAAGAGCAACATCGAGCATGAATATTTCCAACTTACAGACAGAGACAGAACAAGCAGTGAATGCCTTCTCCCAAAGCAGCTTGCCGTCGAAGTGAATTGAAGTGGAAGAAACAGCAGGAATTGGACCTCTCTCAAAGGAACTGAGGCCTCAAATTGCAATCACCTTGTCCTGTGGTCTGGGGATGCAGTGGCAGCTATGGGAAGATTTCGCGTTCCCAAATGTTGAACGGCAGAAAAATTGGCTGGCCCGAGGGTTGCACTGAGGCCGTTACTCTCGCTGCTTGTCTCGCACCCACCTCGATGCAGGTTCTGTGCTGGTCTGCAGGAAGCTTTCCCTGCAGAGAGGTACGTACCTTGGACCTTGGGTAATGTACCCTCTTGGCGCTTCGACACTAGAAGCACCCCAGCAGAGTCGGTCTTTTTTTCTCTCTCTTTCTCTCTGGCTCTCTCTATGGCTTTTGACCGACGTCCACTAATCGATCGCCATACCCACGCTGACCAGGCAAAAAGAATCGCTGACTGGCGAGCTGGTCACTGGCCAGATGGCTTCCTGTGCCCCCTGTTGCCCACTGCTTCCTGCTCCCGGTCGTCCCATCAACTCGCACCATTGGCTGCCGCCCCCAGTACGGATGCTTCTAAATTCACCGGCGTGCTTCTGCTCCTCAACCATATCCACGATCTAGACCCGTTGAGGGCTAGCCCCGTCGAGGACCCTTTCCCCACACAATCTCCCATCTCACGCGTGATCCCTACTTTTTATCGAGCGCGTCTCTCTCTCAATGCCAATTGAGTTCCAACGCCTCGTTGGCAATGATTCAAGCTAGGCAGTAGGCAGTACTAGAGAGTTCCCGCCTGCAGACGTTGGAAATCTCGATAAAACATGCTGACTGCTGCTACCTACTATGCATGATACTCCAGGCTGCATTGACTTCGAAATGCTCGGTGGAATAGTAGATCAACCTGCATATCTTATCAGTTGTCGCGGTCCGAAAGCACCATGTCGTCATGCTTTTTGCAGTTGCCAATTGGGTCGACAAGGCTGTGCGTTATCTTTCACAATGTTACCATAGCAAGTTCCGGAAGCTTTTTTTTTCTTTCTTACCCTCCGGCTCTCTTCCCTTGGGGTTCACTTGCTGGCCCGCTGCACCCCCAATTCTGGACAACCCCTGATCAGCCCACTCTTTCCGCTGCCCCGTTGCGGGCTGCAAGTACAGATAGAGGTACAGGTACTTACATTGCTTCGGCTGTATTTATTCGAGCGAGAAATCATCCATACACCCTTTGAGCTTACTTTCATAACAACACCCGCTATTAAATCAATGGGAATTGACATTATTGATTGGGAGCAGATGACCATGGACATTCAGAATTTCTAATCGTTTCAGCAGAAGAAATTGGTTGACCTAATTCGTTTGCGTCCCATATGCCCGGTAGGAAACACCATGAGAACAGAAACCCTTCAGCGTCTTTTTGGTCAAGCAATCCGTACTTCCGAGTTTTTGTATTCCACGGCCTTGTAGTATTGCCAAGATCAATGTAGACGTTGGCTTATCGAGCCAGCAAGCCAGTAGTCGAAAGGTCTGAATGATGACTAAATTATCTGAATATGTCCAACCCGCTTGGTTGTTCATAGCTTGTGAGATCAATGGTTCCCGCGTCAGTCAACAAGTAAACCGGACATACGGAACACGTGTGTTGAACCGCCTGTTCTCTCATAACTCCAGCACATTGTATCTCATACTAGGAACTTCCTTGTTGAACCAGTCTTCTTGGTATGGAGTGCATATGTATGTGTGTCCACCCTCGTGGCCTAAAGATAGGTACAGTACAGTTTTATTGTCAATAACAACTGCTCAGTATGGAAATCATCACGCCATTATCAATTCTTCATAATTACCTATTTACAAATTCACTGGGATGTATTCGGTCTTCTCTCTGAAGCTGTGGCTATTCGACTGTCTATCGGGTGCAGACGGCTATCGCCCAGTTACCAGCTCACACAAGATGGCAGAGCCGTAATATGTATCGGGACGATCTTCAGCCCAAAAGTCAAATCGAAGGTTGCCTTCGGGCCATACCAAGCATATGAATGCTGCTGCTTGTGATGAGAAACAAAACTCGCTGTTTCAGCATATTCGCCTCGATTCTGCGCACCCGAGTAATTATCATCTTGCCGAAGAGGCCGGAATTGACTGATGGAAGGTTTCCTATGATAACGGTAGCGAGGGTAGGTAGGTACCGCTACTTGGTGCCGGGATGCCCCTCCCCCCTTGTCCCAGATCTCCATTTGGTGCACAATTGTATGCACGTTCATCCCCCAACAAGACGACTAAAATTTTGGCGAGGTTAGCTAGTGAAGCTCCTGCAGACCAGGCATTTGCTCGAGTAAATTCTCGTCTGCATGTTGAGGACGCCAGCCGGTAGACAGTGAGAGCCACACACACGTCCCTGACCGAAAGGAAGCTCACTTTTTTCCTCCTTGACAAATTACTTGATTCCGAGCAGTCGACGGCATCAATCAAAAGTAGAACTTCCCATTCCCATTTGCAACCGAAGCTGCCAATTTTTCTGCTTTTGGCCCTTCAATTCCTGTCTCTGCCTTTCCCTGTCGCTCCTCCTCTACCAAGTAATTTCTTTCGATTCCCCCCACCTCCCAGAGCTGCTCTGCACGCTCTGCTCTTCTACTCTTGCCTCCAGCTCTTTGCTGAGTCTACGGAGACGATAACATCATGTACGGCACAGGAACTGGCCCCCAGACGGGCGTTTCGACCCCAAGATCCAACTCTTCCCTCCGACCGCTCACCCTCAACCATGGCTCGCTAGAGGCCTCGTTTTTGGTGCCCACCGGCCTCCATTTTCACGCATCACAACTCAAGGACCGATTCACCTCGGGTCTGCCAGAAGCCACAGACGAGCTCGCTCAAGATGACGAGCCTTCCTCGATACCCGAGCTGGTTGCCAGATACATGGGTTTCGTCGCCCATGAGGTCGAGGAGGGAGAGGACGACGGCCAGGGCTCGTATGAGGAGGTGCTGAAGCTCGTCCTTAACGAGTTCGAGCGCATGTACCTCCGTGGCAACGATGTGCACGCTTTGGCAAGAACTCTCCCCGGCATCCTTGACAAGCAGATTGCCGTCGTCCGCTGCTACTATGCTGCGCGTTCAACGGCAAACCGAGCCATTAGACCCCATGACTCGGCTCTGCTCAGAGCTGCTGATGAGGGCAGCGCCTACATCTACAACATCTTTGGCGGTCAGGGCAACATCGTCGAATATTTTGATGAGCTGCGGGAGGTCTACGAGACCTATCCCTCGTTCGTAGGCGAGCTTGTCTCGTCGGCAGCCGAACACCTGCAAACTTTGAGCGTGGACCCTCGCGTTCAGAAGTTGTATGCCAAGGGCCTTGACATCATGTCCTGGTTGCACACTCCCGACGCCACTCCCGACGCAGACTACCTGATTTCTGCGCCCGTCAGTCTGCCCTTGATCGGACTTGTCCAGCTCTGTCACTACCAGGTCCTCGGAAAGGGTCTTGGCCTTCATCCTGGAATCCTGAGGGATCGCATCTCCGGTGCGTCCGGTCACTCCCAGGGTATCGTCGTCGCAGCCGCTACCGCCGCTGCCAGCGATTGGGAGTCTTTCGAAAAGGTGTCCAAGGACGCTCTGACCATTCTCTTCTGGATCGGTGCTCGCAGTCAACAGGTCTTCCCGAGAACGTCTTTGACGCCAAAGGTTCTCCAGGACTCTATTGACAATGGCGAGGGTGAGCCAACGCCCATGCTCAGCATTCGCGACCTGCCCCAGAGCGAGGTGCAGAAGCACATTGATGCCACCAACCAATACCTCCCCGAAGACCGCCACATCTCCATCTCCCTGATCAACAGCCCAAGGAACATGGTCGTCACCGGTCCCCCGATTTCTCTTTACGGTTTGAACTTGCAGCTCCGAAAGGTCAAGGCTCCGACAGGTCTCGATCAGGCCAAAATCCCCCACACCCAGCGCAAGGTCCGCTTCGCCAACCGATTCCTGCCGATCACCTCGCCCTTCCACAGCCAATACCTGAAGGAAGCTACCAAGCTCATCGACGAAGATCTCAAGGACATCAAGATCGACAGCAAATCTCTTGGTTTTGCCGTCTTCAACACATGCACTGGCGCAGATCTGAGAGATGAGGTGGAGGGCGACATCGTGCCCTCGCTGATTCGCATGATCACCCGCGATCCCGTCAACTGGGAGAAGGCCACCATCTTCTCGAAGGCCACTCACATTCTAGATTTCGGCCCTGGTGGCATTTCTGGTCTTGGAGTCCTGACGAGTCGCAACAAGGAGGGCACTGGCGTTCGCGTCATCCTTGCTGGCACAATTAATGGTACTGTCCAGGAGGTTGGATACAAGCCCGAGCTCTTCGACCGTGATGAGGAGAACGCCATTGTATATGCCAATGATTGGGTGAAGGAGTATGGCCCAAGATTGGTCAAGACATCGAAGGGCGAGACCTACGTCGACACCAAGATGAGCAGACTCTTGGGTGTGCCGCCGGTCATGGTTGCCGCCATGACCCCTAGCACAGTGCCGTGGGATTTCGTGGCAGCCACCATGAATGCTGGTTACCACATTGAACTGGCCGGTGGTGGTTACTACAATGCCAAGACCATGACCGAGGCTTTGACCAAGATCGAAAAGGCAATTCCTGCCGGTCGCGGTATCACCATCAACCTCATCTATGTCAACCCCCGCGCCATGGGCTGGCAGATTCCCCTGGTCGGCAGACTTCGCGCCGAAGGTATCCCAGTCGAGGGTCTTTCCATTGGTGCTGGTGTCCCCTCGTTGGAGATTGCCCAGGAGTACATTGACACTCTGGGTCTCAAGCACATTGCCTTCAAGCCCGGTTCCATGGAGGCTATCCAGGCCGTCATCAACATTGCCAAGGCCAATCCCACTTTCCCCATCATCCTGCAGTGGACTGGTGGTCGCGGTGGTGGTCACCACGGCTTTGAGGATTTCCACCAGCCCGTTCTTCAAATGTACGGCAGAATCCGCCGCTACGACAACATCATTCTTGTTGCTGGCAGTGGTTTCGGTAGCTCTGAGGACACCTACCCGTACCTCACTGGTGAGTGGTCTAAGAAATACGGCTACCCAGCCATGCCGTTCGATGGCTGCATGTTTGGCAGTCGCATGATGGTCGCCAAGGAGGCGCACACCAGCAAGAACGCCAAGCAGGCCATCGTCGATGCTCCGGGTCTCGAAGATGACGAGTGGGAGAAGACCTACAAGGGCGCCGCTGGCGGTGTGATCACTGTTCGTTCAGAAATGGGTGAACCTATTCACAAGCTCGCCACTCGTGGTGTCCTCTTCTGGGCTGAGATGGACCAGAAGATCTTTGGCTTGCCCAAGGAGAAGCGTGTCGCTGAACTCAAGAAGAACCGTGCATACATCATCAAGAAGCTCAACGACGACTTCCAGAAGGTCTGGTTCGGCCGCAACTCCGCCGGCGAGACCGTTGACCTGGAAGACATGACTTACGCCGAGGTTGTGCGAAGACTTGTCGAGCTCCTATACGTCAAGCACCAGTCCCGCTGGATCGACCCCTCCTTCACGAAGTTGACTGGTGACTTTATCCACCGCGTTGAGAGCCGTTTCACTACCTCCTCCAGCCAGGCATCCATGTTGCAGAGCTACTCTGATCTGAAGGAGCCTTTCAGCGCTGTCGAGAAGATCCTCGCAAGATACCCCGAGGCTGAGACTCAGATCATCAACGCCCAGGATGTGCAGCATTTCATCATGCTCTGCCAGCGCCGTGGCCAGAAGCCCGTCACTTTCGTTCCCGCCCTTGACGAGAGCTTCGAATTCTTCTTCAAGAAGGACTCCCTGTGGCAATCTGAGGACCTTGATGCCGTCATTGGCCAAGATGTCGGCAGAACTTGTATCCTTCAGGGCCCCATGGCTGCCAAGTTCGCCACCAAGGTCGACGAACCCATCAAGGAGATCCTGGACGGTATTCACCATGGACACATTGCCCATCTCCTCAAGGAAACGTACCTCGGCAAGGAAGACTCTGTGCCTAGCATCGAATACTTTGGTGGCAAGCTTGTCGACACCGAGATCCCTCTCGATATCGAGGGTCTGACCGTGTCTTACGATGACCACAAGAACACTTACAGATTGTCTACCTCTCCCACTGTTGCACTGCCTCCCCTCGAGTCTTGGTTGGCCTTGCTCGCTGGCCCCAACAGATCGTGGCGCCACGCTCTCTTCACATCAGACGTTTTGGTGCAGGGCCAGAAGTACCAGACCAACCCCATGAAGAGGATCTTTGCCCCTGTCCGCGGCCTGTTTGTCGAGATCCAGTACCCCAACGACCCAAGCAAGACATCCATCATTGTTCGGGAGCAGCCCAGACACAATCACTATGTTGACGTAATCGAGGTCAAGCTCGACGGCAAGGACAACATTGTCGTCAGCATGATCAAGGACACCACGGCCCTCAACGAGCCTGTGTCCCTTCCCCTGCGCTTCACCTACCACCCCGAGGCTGGATACGCACCCATCCACGAAGTGATGGATGACCGCAACGACCGCGTCAAGGAATTCTATTGGCGCGCTTGGTTCGGCAATGACAACTTTGACCTGGACGCACCCGTCACTGGCAAGTTTGATGGTGGCAAGGCTACTATCACGGCAGAGGACATCAACGACTTTGTCCATGCTGTTGGCAACACCGGCGAGGCTTTCGTCGACCGTCCTGGCAAGGTTGTCTATGCTCCCATGGACTTTGCTATTGTCGTCGGCTGGAAGGCCATCACCAAGCCGATCTTCCCTCGCAAGATTGATGGTGACCTTCTCAAGCTTGTCCATCTCTCCAACGGCTTCCGCATGATGCCTGGTGCCGAGCCTCTGAAGAAGGGCGACAAGGTTGAGACCACTGCCCAGATCAACGCCGTGATCAACCAGGACTCTGGCAAGATGGTCGAAGTCTGCGGCACAATTACCCGTGATGGTGAAGCCGTCATGGAGGTCACCTCGCAGTTCTTGTACAGAGGTCCTTACACTGACTTTGAGAACACCTTCCAGCGCAAGGTCGAGACACCCATGCAGGTGCACCTTGCCACCGCCAAGGATGTGGCCGTCCTCAAGTCGAAGGAGTGGTTCGTCATGGAAGGCGATGAGGATCTTGTCGGCAAGACCCTTGTTTTCAGACTGCAGAGTCTGTACAAGTTCAAGAACAAGACCGTCTTCAGCAGCATTGAGACCCGTGGACAAGTCTTGCTCGAGAGACCTACCAAGCAGATTGACCAGGTTGCCAGTGTTGAGTACGTCGCTGGATTGTCTCAGGGCAACCCCGTCATTGACTACCTCGAGCGCCACGGATCTTCGATTGAACAGCCCGTCAACTTCGAGAACCCCATCCCGCTGAGCGGCAAGACTCCTCTGTTGCTGAAGGCTCCTGCCTCCAACGAGAACTACGCCAAGGTGTCTGGAGACTACAACCCCATTCACGTTTCTCGAGTCTTCTCCAGCTACGCCAACTTGCCTGGTACCATTACCCACGGCATGTACTCGAGTGCCGCTGTGCGAAGCCTGGTTGAGACTTGGGCGGCTGAGAACAACGTTGGTCGCGTTCGATCATTCCACGCTTCCCTGGTCGGCATGGTCCTGCCCAACGATGACATTCAAGTCAAGCTGCAGCACGTTGCCATGATTGGTGGCCGCAAGATCATCAAGGTTGAGGCAAGCAACAAGGAGACCGAAGACAAGGTCTTGCTTGGTGAGGCCGAGATTGAGCAGCCAGTCACGACCTACGTCTTCACTGGACAGGGTTCCCAGGAGCAGGGTATGGGTATGGAACTGTATGACAACAGCCCTGTTGCCAAGGAAGTTTGGGACAGAGCCGACAAGTACTTGCTTGATAACTATGGTATGTATACTTCTCACTCCTCACTGATCATCGTATATTAACTGACCCGTGACAGGTTTCTCCATTATCGACATTGTTCGTAACAACCCCAAGGAGTTGACCGTCTACTTTGGTGGTTCCAAGGGTAAGGCTATCCGCCAGAAGTACATGGACATGAAGTTCGAGACAGTCGCTCAGGATGGATCGACCAAGTCTGAAAAGATTTTCAAGGAGGTCACCGACCGGACTACCTCGTACACTTACAGATCGCCTCAGGGTCTGCTGTCGGCCACTCAGTTCACGCAGCCTGCCCTGACGCTGATGGAGAAGGCCAGTTTCGAGGACATGAAGGCCAAGGGTCTCGTTCCCCGCGACAGCACATTCGCTGGTCACTCGCTGGGAGAGTACTCGGCCTTGGCTGCCCTCGCTGACGTCATGCCCATCGAATCGCTCGTCTCGGTCGTCTTCTACCGTGGCTTGACGATGCAAGTTGCCGTCGAGCGTGACGCAGAGGGCCGTTCCAACTACTCCATGTGCGCTGTCAACCCCAGCAGGATCTCCAAGTCGTTTGACGAAGAGGCTCTGCGCTTTGTTGTTGGCAACATTGCTGAGCACACCGGCTGGTTGCTCGAGATTGTCAACTACAACATTGCCAACATGCAATACGTCTGTGCTGGTGACCTCCGTGCCTTGGACACGCTTACCGGAGTTACCAACTTCCTGAAGGCGCAGAAGATTGACATTGTTCAACTCAAGAGAGAGTTGAGCCCCGAGGAGGTCAAGGAGCACCTGAACGAGATCATCAAGGGTTGCGCATCGCAGACCGAGGGCAAGCCCAAGCCTCTGGAGCTCCAGCGAGGATTCGCCACGATCCCTCTGCGCGGAATTGACGTGCCTTTCCACTCGACCTTCTTGCGCTCTGGAGTCAAGCCCTTCCGCAGCTTCCTCAACACCCAGATCAAGCAGACCAGCATTGATCCCGCCAAGCTGATTGGAAAGTACATTCCCAACGTGACAGCCCGTCCCTTCGAGCTCACCAAGGAGTACTTTGAGAACGTCTATGCCCTGACGAACTCGCCCAACATCAAGGCAATCCTGCAGAAGTGGGACTCGTACCAAGATGATGCGCAGCCCAACGGTGTCAACGGCGTCAATGGCGTCAACGGACACGATGAGGACCAAGTCAACGGAACTCACTAAATAAGGGGAATGATGGAGGGAAAGAGCAATGATATCCAGGAATTGTATGTGTTTCTTTTTCAAAAAGGTTAAAAGGACGGAAGTTTCATGTGCCATGTATAATACGAATTCTGGTTTGGAATTTGGACGCTTGGGGATTTCATGAGACCGGTGTATGCGTGTTTTGGCCTCGTTTAGATTTGTAGAGACCAAGGTTCGCTTTGAACCTGGCCACCGAATAGATTTCAGTATCATCGCTTGCTTCATCTTTCATTGTAATCATCAGTAGTGACTGCAGAATGAGCTACTTGGAGAAGACACAACTTGTTTGACTATGTTCCTACACTGTACCCAACAGCATATGCTGCACCCGTGACAGTCGGCACGCAATTGGCCTTAGGTGGTGGTGAGTGGTGAGTGGTGAGTGGCAACGTGGTGCTTACCAGAAAAGGCTATTTTGTGAATACGGCTGACGATAAGGATGGCCTCGCTTATGTTTGACTATTGTTCATTCTTGATCCCACGCATCCGAGGTGTGCTTATTGACGGGGACAAGTCTTTGGGGATGGTTTCGCGGGCTCCGGCGGCCACCGAATGTCGGGGCACAACGACCGTTGCCGGCGCCCACCAAGCGCCGCCTCTAGTACAGACATGCATACATAGCTTCTGGCATGCGGACAATGAAGTATATCTCACAACATTACTGTACCATTTTCTTCTTCGCATAGACACACCATCGAGCATAATTCTGAAAGATTGCCGTCTGTGTAAAAATTACCACATCACCTACGCGACACTACGCCGATAGCAATTGTTCGGACACAAGGGACGTGTCCTCAACACATTCCGAGCCCCTGAGTGCTAGTGTGAGTGAAATCCTCGGTGCCCTTTATAAACGCAGAGCTGATTGAGACGGTGAAGCCTCATCGCCAATTGCCTCTCGAGAGGTCCTGCAGTCATACAGATTACCTGTTGCAGAGAGAAAAGAGTGGGCCGTTCTGATCGGAAAACCTTGAGAGTTTGCGCAACCATATCGAGACTCAAAAGGCAAGATCATCAGAATTGTTTGCAATCAGGTCGGACTGAAAAAGGAGTCGGGTTCGGAGGAAACTCTATCATCATGACGGTACCACAGAATGAGAGGAATCAGGTCTTCCTGGGCTTCTTCATACACAGCAGCAAGCTGGACGAGCTGAAGTACATGCACAAGACGGCCGTCTTCGTGGAAAAGTCTGGCAAGATCGTGCACCGGGAAGAGGACTGCGACGAGCAGAAAGCAAACAAGATACTGCAGGGCAATCTGGGCTGGAGCCCTGCAGGTACAGAAATCGTCCATGCCGGAGATGGCGACTTCTTCTTCCCCGGCTTCATAGGTATGTTCACCTGTTCATCCAGGACCTGAGCAGGGTATGCTAACGCGCAGCACCGCCAGATACGCACATCCACGCGCCGCAGTACCCCAACGCCGGCCTCTTCGGCAAGACGACGCTGCTGGACTGGCTCAACACGTACACGTTCCCGATGGAGTCGTCGCTGGCGGACCTGCGCAAGGCCCGGCGCGTCTACGAGCGCTGCGTCCGCCGCACCCTGTCCCACGGCACCACCACGGCCGCCTACTACGCCACCATCGACGTGCCCGCGACCAACCTGCTGGCCGACCTGTGCCTGTCCCTCGGCCAGCGCGCCCTCGTCGGCCGCGTCTGCATGGACCACGACGGCCTGTGCCCGGACTACTACCGCGACGCGTCGCCCGACGCCAGCCTGGCGGCCGCCCAGGCCTCCATCGACCACATCCGCGCCGCCGACCCGGACTTTTCCCTGGTCTCCCCCGTGCTGACGCCCCGCTTCGCCCCCGGCTGCACCCCCGAGACCATGCGGCGCCTCGGCGCGCTGGCCGCGCAGACCGGCCTGCCGATCCAGACGCACATCTCCGAGAACGCCGACGAGATCGCGCTGGTGCGCCGCATGTTCCCGGACCAGGCGCACTACGCGGGGGTGTACGACGCGCACGGGCTGCTGACGGGGCGCACCATCCTCGCGCACGCCGTGCACCTGACGGACGCCGAGGTGGCCCTGGTGCGGCGGCGGGGCGCCGGCGTCAGCCACTGCCCGTGCTCCAACTCGTCCCTGGGCAGCGGCGAGTGTCCGGTGCGCCGGCTGCTCGACGCCGCCGTGGCCGTCGGCCTCGGCACGGATGTCAGCGGCGGGTACAGCGCCAGCGTGCTCGAGGCGGCGCGGCTGGCGCTGCTGGTCAGCCGGCACCTGGCCATGCCGCACCACGAGGGGGCGCGGCGGGGCGGCGAGCATCCCAAGAAGGACGAGGCCGAGAGGGCCAAGCTCAGCGTCGAGGAGGTGCTGTACCTGGCGACGCGGGGCGGCGCCGAGGTCGTCGGGCTTCAGCAGAAAGTCGGCGCGTTCGAGGTCGGCATGGAGTTTGACGCGCAGCTCGTGCGGCTGGGCGGCGTGCCCGAGAGGACAGAAGAAGTTGACAGTGCCGCGGCGGGATATGAGGACGAGGGACCCGTCGACATTTTTGGCTGGGAGACATGGGAAGAGCGCCTGGCCAAGTGGCTGTTCAGTGGTGACGATCGGAATACCAAGAAAGTCTGGGTTAGGGGGCGTCTTGTACATACACGTTCCTGAATCATTTCGGGCGGCGTTGAGACAGCGAAGGCGTCACAAAGCTAGATGCTGGATTATTAGATGTCGAGTTCATGTAGATGATAGATCATAGACCTTACATGAACGGATTTCATAAGATTGACGTATTGGCAAAAGGTAGTCTTCAAAGATTCAACGTAACGCTGGCCATGACAAGACTATTTATTTCCCCCCTCAGTTGAGAGGGCTATGATGTAGTATATACTTCAGTCGAAATGCCAGGCGCATGCTACGTAGTAAGACTACCCAGGGCTGTCTTTGGTATCTTCAAATGGTATCATGGCTGAAAGCAAAGAAAACACGCTCAGCTCCACTCGCCTACTTGTGAAACAGTCTTGAGAGACCGTAATCCATTCCCAATGTTGCATGAACCAGGTACATGAAAGTACATAACACAACAGTCTGAAATCATTGCCTGCATAGTGGGCTATTGCATAGCAACAGCAAATAAAGTACACGTACCTTCCTTTCCCTTCTGTGCACGATTCAGATCATATAGATTACACAAACGCCGTTGTGGTATACTCCTTAATGAGTACCGCTGTGTCGGAGCAGGTCGTACAGGTCTTGACCATAGGCATTAGGGTTGAATCCAGCATTGGCAGACGATGAGCCTACATTATATCCCGCGTTTCTATTGCCGGCAGTATTGTAATTGGCCTGTTCTGCGTTGCTGTTAGCCGACGTGAAGCCATACCAGTTCTGATTCTGCTGTTGATGGTCTCCACTTGGCTGCTGTGTATAAGAGTTGTACGACTGCTGTCGCTGATGTTGATTCTGGGTCGGCTGCGGTTGCTGCTGCGACTGGCCATAGCCTGAACCTTGTGCTACAGTCTGATGCTGAGAAGCCCGGCTTCCATAAAGCTGGTTTTGAGAGGCCTGCGCAGGCGCTGCCGATTTATACGCATTCGACGCCGAGTTCGGCATTGCAGAAGACCGTGTTGATCGAGCTTGTGATGGCCATTGACTTGTGTTGCTGGTGGTATTCGAGTTGCTGAAGTCGGTCGTGTCGTGAAGGGCCTGGTTCAGGGGATTACTCTGAGCATTGTCGCGGCTGTACCCATAAGATGGCGTAGTGTACGTATTGGACGAAGCCGACGTGGTCGCCTGGTTGTACGTGTTTGGCTCATATGCGATACGAGTCGATTGGCCGGCCGTAGACTCCGAGTACATATCGTTGCTGGTGCCATTATAGCGGGCAAATGGATCGTACGCGGGTATCGATGCGTTCGACGCGGAAGTCGAGGTCTCGGAGGCCGGGTTTGGTTGTGTAACATGGCTTGTTGGAATGACGGGCGCCGGAACCGGTGTCTGGGTAACGGGAGTTCGGCTTTGCGACCTTTGCGATCTTTGTCCCTGTCTTGACTTTGCACGCGCCGGTGACTTCTGCGCACTCTGGAAGGGAGATCTAGTCAAGGCAGGCGACTGAGTGTGACGAGGGACCGGTACAGGCACAGGCGTCTGAGCAAGTACAGCAGCAGCTTGGTACCCATCAAAAGGAGGTTGGCTTGGCTCAGCTACAGATCTTCTAGATCTTCCTTTGGTAGGCTGAGTCTGATTCAGGGTGGGTGATGCTGTGGCATTCCGCTGAGCCACGGCTGGTGATTGGTTTGCATTTCTTCTCCAGTCTGCCGATGGTACATTTGTGGGATTAACACTGCTTGCTTTGGCGGCCTCGAGATTATGGTTAGGGGGAGCAGTCGGGAGACTATGCCGGGAATTTGCCTCTTTTCTCCGGGCTGCCAGATTGCTGGTCGCTGCCGGATACGCGATTTCTGGCGACAGTGGGTTTGTTTGGGGTGGCGGCGGGTTCGAAAATGTCATTCCAGTATGCTGTGGCTGTTGTGGTGTGATTTCTTCATGGGCGTCTGGTTGAGCAAAGTGAACCGCAGGCCTGGTTGTCTGACGTGTTACAGGTTGTTGAGCCGAGGTCGTGTCGACTTCGGGTTGTTGATAGTATGGCGGTGGACCAACCTGCTGCTGGACTGGGCCAGCAAGAATGTTGGGATCTGGTATGAACTCGTCGTCATCATGGCTTGCCTCCACTGGCGGCACATGAGACAATGGCACATCATTCTCCTGGACGGGCTGCTCTGCGTTTCCAGGAGCTGCAACCTCGGAATCCTCGTCTTCGTCTTCGTCCTCGACCATGTCTGCAGAAACCTGTGGCTTCTTCCGAGGCTTTGGCGGTAGGTATACACAAGTCTCTCCAAGCTCCTGACAAACAGAACACTCGGGATGCTCTTTTGTGCACTTTCGCTTAGCTAGCTTGCAAGTATTGCATGTGCCACGAGTCACCTTTTTGCGTTTTGCTGCCGAGGGCGCAAGTGCCGACCCGTCGATCACCGTAGAGTTGCCTTCATCGCCCGTGTCCTCGACTACCACGGCGTCGGACTTTTTGGCACGGGACTTTCTCTTCTTGGAGGTCTTGGAGGAAGTCTGCGCATCAATGATGGATTCATCATTATTCTCATTGCTAGTGGCATTTTGCTGAAGCGGAGTTGTCGATGGAGAGGCGGACGGTCCTTTGTCATCTGGGTGAACAATCCTCAGACGCTCGGCTCCATACTTGGCAAGCATCTCAAGAGATGCTTCCTGTAGGTTCGGGGCCTGGTTCGAGAATATGTTGAATTGTTCTTCAGACAAGCTCGCAGGGTCAATGCCCCGTCCTGACAGTAGCGAATTGGCAAGATCTCGTCTTCTGGCAACCTCGAGTGGAGGAATGTTGAGCGCACTGGGTGGTTGGGAATTGCTTGGGGTCTCCTCTGGAGGTTGCGAAGTGGCCTGTCCATCGGGTTGAGCAGCTTCGTCTGTGGCATTCGCGCCCTTCTTCTTCCTCTTGGACTTCTTGCGACTGCTTCCCTCGCCTTCCGCGGGTGGTGGGCGCTTTGCCTTCGCAGATCGAACATTTGGCGTATTGGCGTTCGGAACAGGTGGCGGCGGGAGCGTAGGCAGTAACCGCTCCATCAGTTGATGCACTGTTTTGTGTAAAGGTGTATGCTCATATTTGACTACTATCGCCCTGTTGCTCTTAGAGAAGGCGATAGAGAGTGTACCACGGCAATCGAAAGCAGGGCGGGCTGGGGCATCCAGGTTAGCAATGCAGCTTGCACGTAGTCTATCCATAACATACACATCTTCACCGGGTCCAAGCCCGCAGGGCCGCTGAACGACGCGATAGGCAGTCGGTCAGACTTCTTTGAATTCTGACGGTTCCAGGCCTGGAGTGAGTGTTGGCAATGGTACGTGAAGGTCCATCCTTGTGCTGTCCTCGCAACGGATCGCACAGCCCAAGAGCTCTCGTCCACCACTGCCAAGGCTCCTGCCAGATGTTTTGCGACTGCTCTCTGCAGCTTCGGATCATCGTTCGGTTGGTTGAGGACCGTCTCGGAGACGGTCACTGTCCTGGTGACGGGGTCTTGCAGCTGTTCCAAGTTGTCGCCGACTTGCTCTGGCTCCTGCGGTACATACAGAACCGCGTGCATTCCCAGCTCCAGCGTGGTGGAGATGTGTTCGGCGCGGGTTTCGCTCCTCTTGGAGGCGACGATGTTGTGCAGTTCTTGCTGGAGATCTTCAATCGAGGCGCGACCGCTCGTCGCGGCTGGCCGGGGCGCGTCGCCGCCGCCGCCCAGGCTGAGGCCGTACTGGCTCAAGAGGGCATCCATGGCGCATCAGTATGGCTGAATGGCAATTGCGCGCCCTCGGGGTTGTCGCGCCGTTGCGTGCGCAGTCACGACGTTCCTCTTCCTTTGCGCAGGTGACGCCGGCGCCGCGAATGGGGTGACAGTTTGGATGCAGTGTGGACGCGCTTTTGGTGCAGTTGATGAACCAATTAATTGGGGGCGGCTTGCTACCTAGTTAGTGCGCGTTGGATGGCGCCTGTTGGTCCACTAAAAAGGTGAGCTCCTTCGGTTGATAAATAAAATAGTGCGGGGAGCTGCCTAAGGTCTGGGCGCGCTGGGTAGTAACTCGTAAGGTACCTGCCTTCCAGTATCTCAGCGGCACTTTACTCGACTTGCCAGGTAGGTAGGCACAAGACTAGGGGAGTATAGCAGTAGGAAACAACCTCAGTGGAAACTCTCAGTCATCATTTGAAATCCCTTCTTGCAATATCTTCTCAGCCCTTACATCTCACGTGGGAACAAGTGAAGCCGTAATCGAGGGCAAATTTCTTCATAGCGGTGCTATATTATTGGATATTCACAGCGTAAATTGGGTTTTACTTTCTTTTCCTATGTATCAGTTTTATTGATCTATTTGGGAGAAGGAAATAATCATGCTCAATCAAGGCTTGAATTTTCAAGCCGCCTTGATGTGCTATTCATCTTCTGTATGCCATTGGCTAGCTGTAGGGTGGGACTCTTCGTTGTAGAAATGTTCATCAACAATTCCTCCAGATCGCAAATTATGCCCATGAATTTGTGTGGAACGGGTGGCTTCTTCATCTGTCATACGATCCTCACTTGAACACTCATCGTTTGTCAAATAGCAGAGCCATTGCCAGGACGAAGTCCTGAGCGAGTACAGGCAAGTCCAAGATATTACTGGAACCACATATCAAAATTCAAATCAACACACATCTCATGCAATTCGAGGCATGTATTCTCAGCCAGTGTAGATAGAAAGCACGGTCAACAATTTCATTGTCCTTATAGACTTTGTCTCGTCTTGTTGTTTTCCAAGCTCGTGACAATGGTCTTTATCTGTATGTAATTTGTGAGTGTCTCTATTTAAGAAGCTTCTCTTGATCAACGACGGAATGGAACCCCAGAACTCTTGGCAAAAAGAGCCTCGATTTCTTGGTCTGCCAGAAAAAGTATAGACGAATCACAACGACTGCTCTAAGTGATAACCGGAAAACTAACAACTCAAGCAGGATCCATGTCGGGGGCACCCAACTACCACCTTCACTACATATGCGGACATCATGAGCTGAATCCACATCCGACCACAGCCCTGAAGCATGGGACTACATGGACAAAGGCAGCTTCTGGCGATGACTACCACGGCAACGCGGCACAGATGTTCTGCCTCAGATGCGCCAGCGCTCTCGGGCAGGCGACCGAGACCCAGCACTCGTACTTCCTCGCCTGTGGGCACATGGAGGGCTCAGACGAAGCTCTGCAGATGTGGTGGGCGCTACAGAAGGCGGGCCTGATCAAGCCTGGCCAGGACAAGCTCAACATGGACTGTCGCGACTGCGAGCAAGACGATATGCGCCTCGTCAGATCTTTGTTGGAGAGCTGGAGCCGTCGTCCCAACACCGTGGCCGAAGGAAACGGGTCGTGGTCGAACCAGGGGCCCATTCGAGTTCCCGAGCTCGCGAGGGTCCTGTCTTACGCCCAGCGCAGCCGGCGAAAGAGTCCAGACGTCTGGCGTGAATTCCGAGAGCTCTGGGTCCAGGTCTGGGCGCGGACGATATCCCACGCGGACTTGCTCAGGTTTCTCGCCGTTCTTGCAGAGCTCTGGGGACCGGCCTTCATGATGGAGATGGGCGCAGCCGTCGGCTCCGAATATTTTACGCTCCTGCGCCGGCGTATCGACGCCGACGTCAGCAGCAGGGGCAGTCGCCATGTCCCCGGGGCTGACAAAGTCTCGGCGCGCGTTGGGCAGATCCGAATCAAGTGGGCAACCCTGGACGGTATCTTCCGGGATATCAAGGTCGAGCTTCAGATCAAGTACAATGCGTATCCTTCGTTGGGGGGCCGCTCCAAGATCAAGAAGCCTGTCGCGGACCTGGACAAGACTTTAGTCAGCTTGTTTGATGCCGGAAGGAAGCTTCAGAATGCCGCTTTGCAACCATGGGGTGGCGCAAGTGCCGCGGTGAAGGTGGAAGAAGCCGAACTTGTCAAGACCTCCGTCAGGTTAGACGGCGCCATGCGGAATTTGGACAGGTGGATGAACGTCGACATACCTGATGTTAATTCTCGTCTAGATGAACTGATGCACAGTATCGCAAATGGTAGAGAGGCGGCGTTGAGATTGTGGATAGGAAACATGGCCCTCATACACGACATGGTGGTGAAGGCACAGGCACAGAGGCATGAGGGTTGATCAAGCCAGCTGGTCCATCATTAGAATTGTCAGTCGAGACACCGAGTCAGATTCTTAATGCCGGAATGTGGCAATGTCGATTGCAACTTCATAGACATAATGTATTACAGAGCAGGAATCAAGCCTCATGCTTCAGCTAATTGTCCCCGGGACGGCAGTGATGGAGGCGGTGCTTTTTGAAGCCTCTTTTTGCAACGCCATACGCCATTCTCATTATATTTCGTGATGTGAAAAGAGTGTCGATTTACAGGCTCTCGGCCCATTCTTCGAGTCTTTCCACCAAGTCTGCCTTCCGGCCTTTGACATCCAAGTTTCTTACGCTGAGAACAGCCTTCAGCTCGGTGACCTTGAGCTTCTCATGCTCGCCTTTCGCAATCATCTTCTTCAGCGTAGCATCGTTCACAGCAGAGCCGTCAGCATCATCAGTCGGTTTGGCGGCAGTTTTACGAGGCTTCTTGGCTGGCCGAGGCTCGTCTCCGTCATCTCCGTCGAGCTCGCGTTTGATGGCCTTCTGTTGTTCGAGTTTGGTCAGCTCTTCATCAGCTGCCTGAGCCCAATCTTCCATGTGGCCGCCGACGCGTTTGTGAATCTGTCTAACCTTGGGCTTGGTCTTATCGTCGGGTCGAAGCTTTGGCTTCTTCTTGTCTGCATCTTCGCCGTCCGAATCTCCTGGTTCCGGGATATCGATCTCTTCGTCAAGTGCCAAGGCCTGCAGTATCTTGTAGTGCCATTGAAAAGCCGGATTAGGAAACTTGAGGGGATCATAATTGGCCTGTGGCAATTGTAGGTTTCGTACAATTTTGTTCATCGAATCGATCAAAGGGCTTGTCGCGCGCACCAGTTGGGTCTCCGGGGCTGGGCGTACGTCGTCGGCATAGGGAATAGGGCACAACCACAGGCCAGCGGGGAGATAGGGAGTACCAGAACCATCTTCGTCGGGAGCTTTCGATGGGATGATGGCGACAAGAGTGGGATTTCCATTTGTCCGCGAAACATGCCAGGCAATGCCAATTCTTTGCGACTTGATCAGCTTCTGCCACAAGGCGGAGAACACACGCGTCGATCCGATGTAACCTGACTCATTGGGGTAAATGAAGATCCCCTTCTTAAGAGACATCCAGAACTTCAGGAGAGATCGATCCTTGAAGCCAATGATACGAATAATTGGAGATCCAAATTGTTTGATGTCCTTCAACTCTTCAGGTCTGAAGTAAATGAGTTCGCCGCCGAATTTGTAGGCCTTCTTGATGTCTGCTTTGACAACGCTTCTAAGGTCATCTTCTGCCATGCGAGTCGTAACGCTGGTGGCAAACTGTGCCTTCTCTCCATCAAGCCAAATATAACAGGTCCTTGCAGGTGATTGTTTCTGTAGGATGTTATAGCCGTTGACGGAGATTGTCAGGCCAGGTCCTAATTCGAAATTCATGTTGGAGAAATACGCCCGCTTGGGTGTCTGTTTGGAATTGATATTCTTGATCAACGAGTCCAGGTCTCCTAGCTTTGATGCGTTAAAGCGATCGGGATCGAGAGCCTCATACGTGGTGTCCATGTGAATGATGCTCTATTGGGTGTTAGTGAAAATCCGGCCGAAACGACATGACTGAGACTTACATCATAGAACTTGGTAGGGTCGAATTTGGCGTCTCCGTGAGTGATGGGGAACACCTCGATGCTGGCACCGAGCTCGTACACATCATTGGCACGGGTTGCAGCAGAGTCGGCAAGTTTCTTGTCGTTGGGGTGAGGGTCATCATTGTCAGTGATGATGAATAACCGCCGCGAACCAAAGTTTGGTGCCTTGGTTGTGAAGATCTGGTTGGCACAAAATATGAGGTTGTCCATCTGGACGCCTTCCTTGGACGGAACAAGGACCTCATCCTCATCCTCGCCGTCCTCAACAAGACTGCGCAACTTCTGGACATCATCTGCCGAAGGTATATCCAGTGCTTGATAGACATAGCAGTGTGGGTATGAGAGGGTGGATGTCTTGCCCTCCAAGTCGAGATACTTTGTCTTCTCTGTCCCGAAAAGAACGATACCCATCTGATCTTTGGGATTTGAGATAATGCGCTGTTGCATGATCTTGTACGCCGACTTGAGAGCGGCTATAGCAGCGCAGTCAGTGCTGGCCTTTTTATCATCCGAGGGTGGTGGCGGCCGCAACATGGATTTGCTGATATCGATGGCGAAGATCAACGCATCCTTCTGCGCCTTGTAGGACTGTGAAACACATGAGACAAGAGCCAAAAGTGTTCATCAGTGGCAGTATAGCTTACAGTCTCATCAAGCGCCTCATCTTCGGAATCTTCTTCCTCTTCATCCTCGCGCTTGTAGTTGTTGTAGCCGGCCATGATGCAATGGTTTAGTGTTTCGTGGCGGTGAGATTAGGAATAATTGACTAGAAAAGGATCAAGGTCACATTGACTTTATGAATGTGTGGCCATTGGAAAAAAGCGTTTGCTTTTGCTAGGTGTCGGTCCCTCAAGACGTGGTTGATGCCTTGACGCTAGGGATCATCGCCAGGCAACCGCGTCCACTGAGCATGGGGGGTTCGCCAAAGAACGCGAAGTCAGGTGACAGAGCTCATGCCATTGAAAGTGGTGCGGAATTCATTCCAACAATGAAGCGCTAGTGTTTTATTGTGCAGGACCCTTGATCCGCATGTTTTGGACATAAAACAATAATTCAATGTCCTCCTTTTTCTTCAACATTCTTTCGATCACCACGAATCAATCGATACAAAGTACGACTCATCGTATGATGGTAATGGTAGATATTACCGTTGAGAAGCGCTATGCTGGCGTGATTCCACATACAAGCTGCCAATATGCCCCCAGCAGACCTGAAGCTCTGACAAATGATATAATTTGATTGGCTCGATTGATCGGTAAATCGGGACTTGCCTCGATCTGCACTGAGCGCTGTGTCGGATGGGCTGGCACTAGCGGCGGACGGTCGCAAGCTGGAAGTCTCGGACGAACAGCTACCAAACCACCCCCCGGAGAGGACATGCATCATCATTGCCGACCAGATTTGCCTGCAAATAAGCCGTGATATTTGACTTCACCGCAAATCGTAAATACCCACGGCCAATTTCTACTTTCTTTCAACTCTACGTCCCGGTCACAAAACGATTTGCGCGATCCACTCAGTCCCCTTGTTTCACGTTTCCCAACAGAATGTCACTGAGGCATTCGGCAGGGCAGCTCTCAAGGAGAGCTGCCACCGGTTCGACAATAACTCGAGCTGCTACTACGTCGCAGATCCGGCAATTTGCGACTCCCGTGCCGCCCGTCACTCAGAATGCAGTTGGCTCCAAAGGTCCGACCGCCATGGTCTTCATGAACATGGGCGGCCCCTCGACCACTGGCGAAGTTGGCGACTTTCTCAGCCGGCTATTTGTATGTCTCTCCAGGGTGTCGCGTAAGACTATACATAAACATGATGCTCACACACTCACCTCTAGTCGGACGGCGACCTCATTCCTCTCGGGCGACTCCAAAACTACCTCGGCCCCCTAATCTCGAAGCGACGGACGCCCAAGATCGAGAAGCAATACGCCGAGATTGGTGGCGGATCGCCCATCCGCAAGTGGTCGGAATATCAGAGCGAAGAGATGTGTAAGATCCTCGACAGGATATCGCCCGAGACCGCTCCTCACAAGCCTTACGTGGCCTTCCGCTATGCCAACCCTCTGACGGAAGAAATGTACAACAAGTTGTTTGAAGACGGCTTCGGCAATGGCAAGGGAGGCAGAGCAGTGGCCTTCACACAATATCCACAATATTCGTGCTCGACGACTGGCAGCAGTCTCAACGAGCTGTGGAAGTGGCGCCAGAGGCTGGAGGGCAAAGCCGGGCCCGGCTCGATACAATGGAGTGTCATTGACCGGTGGCCGGTCCACCCGGGACTCGTCGAGGCATTTGCGAGCAACATTGAAAAGACCCTTCTCACATACCCTGAGGAGCAGAGGAGCAAGGTTGTGTTGCTATTTTCGGCCCACAGCCTGCCCATGTCGGTTGTGAACAGAGGTATGATTATGGCGAACCGCCCTTTAGTGAATTCACTGGGGCAATTGTGCTGACTTGTTTTATCATAAAGGTGATCCCTACCCTGCTGAAGTGGCAGCTACTGTATACGCTGTCATGCAGCGATTGGGCTTCTCGAACCCATACAGATTATGCTGGCAGTCTCAGGTGGGACCCAGTGCATGGCTCGGACCGCAAACCGCGACATCAGTAGAAGAATACGTCCACAAGGGCCAGAAGGATCTTGTGCTGATCCCTATCGCCTTCACCTCAGATCACATTGAGACACTGTATGAACTTGACCTCGAAGTCATTGGCGATTCTGGTTCTCCCGAGACGGTCAAGCGTGTGGAGAGCTTGAACGGAAACCCAATCTTCATCGAGGCACTGGCCAACATTGCCAAAGATCACCTTGCCAGCGGTGTCCACTGCTCTTACCAAATGGGCCTCAGATGCCCAGGATGCAAGAGCGAGAAGTGCGCCGAGTCGAAGAAGTACTTTGCCAGCCCGGAGAACTCCTTTGCGGTATGATCGGTAGCTGTAAGATATGCTATTTAGAGGTCATATATCTGCGTTTGCAGTCAGAGGCTCCTGTTCAAAGCATTGTACTAGAGATTGTATAATATAATACTGTCGTGTAGCTTAGCAATCATTTTGGAAATCATCCATGCAAGCATGCATACTCTATTATCAATGTGGAGCGCAGATCCGAGAGTTTAGCAGCAGCGCTACCTCGTACTGTATCAACAACAAACCTTCGGCAGAACAATAAGCTTGAGATGGTTCCATTATTACAAAGTATGTGCCTTGCTGCTCGCTGCTTATTCTTTACCACGAGTATTTGAGCCAATAGACAATATCGGGACTATCTGAGGTCCTAACCATTCATACAAATCATGGAGTCCTCGGAGCCCGGGCTGGCTTACAAACCAATTATTTGTTGGCATAAGCTGCGACGAGTCATTGCGTCATTGATTTGCATGGACGTAACTTGTGCCACACCCTCCACGCTGCTTACACACTACTAGGATAAGTATACTCGAAGCGACCACGAATCAAAAGTGCTGCCTATGACTACCTACGGACTCTATGCCGTCAACAAGATTCGTCTGTTGCAGTGGAAGGAAGTTGGCATGTAGTGTACGAAGTAGTAGTCAACTTTACAGTCTAAACTCAATAAAACCTCTTTCTAGCTTCGGGAACTTTTCTCGACGCTTGTACTTGTGCAACAGCTCGGATGGTCTTGTAAATGGTCCGAGACCCCGATTCAGATCAGGATGATAACGTGAGAATCCTGTATGGGGACGGTACCCTCTGAAGCTTTTGGCTTTTGGCTTCCGAGAGGATCAGCAGCTCTTCGCTGGCGGTCATTCGCCTCAGAGGAGTGCCACGTTTAGCGGTCGCTCCCAGGGGGGCCCGTTCCATGAACCCCACGGATTTCCAGGCTATTGGAAGCCAGCCAACGTCTTGGAAGACCTAGATTAGCATTAGCGCTCGGTTCTTGGGTGTCTGGGTGTGGCTGCTCACACACCAAACACCTTCCGCTTTCACTATCGCATCGCAGGCCTTGCTCGCTGATCCACTTCCTTGGAGCTATGCCACCGGCTCTCTCTCTGATGGGAATCTCGCAAATGCCCGCCAGCCACTCCTCCCACACCCAAAAGGTTACCTACCCGCGTTGCTGCCCTGTACTATGCTTTCATCGTACATGGCCAGCATCTCACAGGCACCGGACCTCTTAACCCGGCTATCGCCGCGCATTCCTTCTTGATAGTGTTGTCTGTATTTTGCGGAGACTTCTACTCCCCGACCCGTAATCTTGGTATCTTTGGATAAGCGCGGCCTGGGGAATGCGTGTCTGGCTTTCTGTCTCTCTCTCGCCTTCGCTCTCCCACTCACTCGTGCCCGTTTCCTGTCCTTGGAACTCATATATCCGCTTCCATCGCAGCGGTCGCAGCTCCTCCTGTGATGCAATCCTCGATATCCTGAGCACCAACAACAGCGTCGCCTCGGAAGCGTCGTGCCTGATATACTCGCCACATACTACTACATACTACTGTGGCTACGATCGATAACGGCATATCGATATCGCACCCCGGCTCTGCTGCGCATTGCGCCGTCAACGGCTCCGTGCCCTTTCATATCTAGGCCGAACAGCTGACGAGGACGTTCGCAATCGTTGCGCAGTTTCGATCGCGAGCATGACGAGCGAAAGACAACCCGGCAAGTCTGGGGGTGGGAAGATCACCATGGTCGACCAGGATGTGACTGGGATAGGTTCTGGAGAGACCTCACCACTGCTAGGCGCAGGCGCCCAACCAGATGGCAGTGAAAGAAGACTCAGTCAAGAATGGGATGGTGGTGATGACTTCAAGCATCTCCCGGCGTGGCGGCGCCCATCTGTACGTTACCCGCTACCCGTTGCACGCAGCTCGGGTGCGCAACGGTTGCAGCATTATAAGCTTCCGCTGTCTACATGTGCCACATGGTACTGACGCAACGATATCCCAGGTCTTCTGGCTCATCGGCCCTTTTTTCTTCTTTACGCTCGCCTTCGGCGGTGTCATTGTACCAAAACTCAACCTGTGAGTTTGGCCAATGTCCTGATGTGGAACTGCAAGAAACTGACCTGGCCGCCCGCGCAAAAGAATTGTCGACCTTGTATGCCGCAATTATTTTGCCGACGAGTCACTAAAGGACCCGGCCTTCACCTTCTCGCCCGTCATTCTGGGGGCTGAAAACCCGCAATGTAATATACCTGCGGTCCAGAAGAATGTCTCCATGTTCACTCTCACGCTGAGCGTCTTGACCGGTGTTCTGAGTGCCCTCACGGCGCCAAAGCTGGGCTCACTCTCGGATCGCTACGGCCGCACACGTCTCATCGTTGTCGCATCCTGCGGTGGTGTGCTCAATGAGATCGTCACCATATTTGCGGCAAAGTACCCAAACTATATCGACTACCACTGGCTCATTCTGGGGTCCTTCTTCGACGGCATTACTGGGTCGTTTACTGCGGGCAGTATCCTCAGTTCGTCGTACACCAGCGACTGTACGCCACCTTCAAGACGTGGCGTTGCCATTGGATATTTACATGCCTGTCTATTCACTGGGCTCGCATTTGGACCTCTTTTGGCAGGTTACTTTGTCAAATTCACCGGATCATTACTCTCCATTTTCTATGTCACACTAGGGTGCCACATATTCTTCATCTTCTTCATCCTTTTAATCACACCGGAATCACTGTCTCCGAAACGACAGATGCTCGCTCGTGAGAAGCAGCAGCAAGAGCAGGAGGCGCTCGCAGAACGGTTACGCTCCCGTTTCCCGGGCAGTGGCTTCTTGGGCCTCCGGGTTACCAATTTCCTAGGCGACTACCTCGGCGACTGGCTGCCGGCTCTCCTCAGTGCCAACCCTTTGGCGCCGCTCAAGTCTCTCGTTCCAGGCGGTCGGGCCAACAGGGCCTTCCGCCGGAATATGATCATCCTTGCCTGTCTCGACGCTGTCATCCTGTCGGCGGCCATGGGCTCAGGAACCGTCACTATTCTCTACACCGAGTACATGTTCAATTGGGGCAACTTTGAGGCATCTCGATTCGTCTCCCTTGTCAGCTTCGTCCGTGTGATCGTACTACTCGGTATCTTCCCCTTGATCAACTGGTTCTTCCGAATCCGACCGTTGCGCCGCCAGCGCCGCGAGAGTGCAGTGGAAGTCGGGGAAAAGAACAACGGCGCTGACAAGGTGGACATTTGGATGCTGCGGATCGCCCTCACCGCCGAAGTGGTGGGTATCATGGGCTACATCTTTGCGCGGGCCCAGGCCCTCTTTGTCCTCAGCGGTGTCATCACTGCCGTCGGCGGACTGGCTGGCGCTGTCGTCCAAAGTACCATCACCAAGCACGTGCCGGCCCAGAACGTGGGCGCCGTCCTCGGCGCCATTGGACTCCTCCACGGCGCTGGCAGGGTGTTTGCGCCCATGCTCTTCAACGGCCTGTACGCAGCGACGGTGGAGACCTTTCCGCAGGCGTTCTTTGTGCTGCTCGTCTCGCTGTTTGGTCTCGCGGTCATTGGTAGTTTCTTCGTTCGACGCGGCCGTATGTTAACCCTCCCAGCCGGAGCTGGCTCTCCACACTCTACATGACAATGTGCTAACGTGCTTCACAGTATTCCTGCAAGACGAAGACGAAGACCCTGCCTTCTCCTCAGTATCCACCACAACGCCTGAAAACGAGCGGAGAGAAATCAACGAGGAAACGGTGACCGAGGCGGACGTGGCGGGCGAGGCCCTGCCGCGAGTGTAGCGTGCCTACGATATCATCGCGGGTTCCCATGTATTATTGACACATATACTAGAGCTACAGTCTACCCAAAGACTCAGATAGAGCGGGATAGGGCAACTGTTACGAGCTAGCTCAGGTGAGCTGGGATTTAGAGTCCGGACTCCAGAGGATCGAGTCCAACCTGGACTGAGCAGCGGCGTTGGACCACGTTCTCGACACGAACATATTGGATATAGCTTGCGAGAAAGCATACCAAACTAAATGATATAAGAATTACATTATATTGGGTACACACTGTACATCCCGATATATCGGTACTCTGAATGCAAAACGCTGAAAGCAAAATGCAAAATACTGGTACTAGAAGGCCCACGTGTTGGATCTCTGAGGCCCCTTGCCTTTCGGATCGACCACGCTGGCCCTTCTACCTCTCTCGGCCTTCTGCTCCTCCATCCTCCTAGTCCGGACTCGCTGCAAGCTCATGGGCAGCTCCTCGACGACGTCCTCCTCCGAGTCGGACTCGACGGCCGTCTCGGGGCCCACGCGGCCGCCGAACGAGAAGCGCTTCTTGAGCGCCGTCGTGCCTTGGGAGTCGGGGCGGCCGGTACCGCCGCCGCCCCTGCTGCCGGTAGCGCTCCGGCCGCCCGACGACGAGAGGCCGCGCCTCCGGATGCTCGCGTCGGCGTTGCTCCGGATGCGCTCGACGGTCTGCTCGGTCTCGGCAGCCGTGGCCGAGGCGGACTCGCGGGCCTTGATTTTGGCAATGTACTCGTGGAACTTGGGCCGCTCGAGCATGCCCGTGCGGAAGGCGTTGACGCCGACGAGCAGCTTGGCCAGGTCGACGAGCTCCTCGAGGTACTCGATGATCTCCATGAGCCCGGCGGTGCTGGCGTTCCACGAGAGGAACTTTTGCTTGGTGACCGACTTGAGCACGTGCGCCTCGGGGGCGATGGACGAGCGTCGCGAGTGTCTGCCGGGGTGGATACTTGCCGGACGACTCGGAGGTGCCGAGCGGTTCCGCTCGAGCATGAGCTCGCGCACTTTTGTGACATACCGCAGATGCGCCACACGGCTCGACGGCAGGAACTGGGGCAGAGGCAGTCTGGTGGTCAAGGCCTCGTGTACTGCAAAGAGCGTCAAGGTGATACTTGCCGCCATGTTGCGACGGTAAGGGAGGACGAATTCGTTCAGTTCCTCGAGCACCGCACTGCCATATGCTTCCCGAAGATGTAAGACGTGATCCATACGATCCACAATCTGGTGAAGTACGTAGAGGATCTCGTTATATATCATTGCTTGCCCTTTGAAACTCCCCTTCAGGCGCGGCTCTGTGAGCGTGAATGGGAGGAAAGTCTGGGCTGCGGCAAGGGAAGATTCTGCCTTGCCTTTCGAGCGCTTGAACTGGTTTCTCAAGACCTCTGATTTCACATTGATTGCGGCAGGGCTATCAATGCCAATAGCGACGGATGCTTCCATGTTCGAGATCTGTTTGATTGCCGCGGCGAGGGATTCAACAAGTCTATCACGCGCCCGGACGGGGAATAGGGTCATTTCAACAATGAGTGCTGTAGTACCACCGACAAGAAAACACGCCATTCTCTTGACGAAAATCTCCCATGGATAGGTATCAGGCGTGACAACAGTTGCTTAAGATGTGTAAGCCAGTGGTCCAAATTGCGATCATTCATCATAAAGACTTACCGAGACCAACGACAGACATACTGACCGTCGAAATGATGCCTGTCTTGACGTAGGGGGTTCCGAGTTGCATATAAAATGCTGGAAGAGAAGCAATAACCAGCACTATCGCAGTGACTACGCGATTGCCTTGACCGATCTCGTATGACAAGAAACCAGCTACACATCCATAGATGACACCTACAACTCTGAGCAGGAATCCCATGATTGAAGTACCAATGGATACTTCGAAAACGAGAATCAGCTGCAATGATGCCCACGATGCTCGGATGGAGGTATACCAGGCATGTGTTGATGGTACAAAACCCGGCCAAGTCACCAACCATCCTGCCACGCTCATTTTCAGGGCAAACGCGAGGTCATCTGAGCTAGCAACGAACTCGACGACATCAGCCACCAGGCCTCGAAGCCAGAGAGCTGTGCTGATAGATGGCCGCCCGCGTGACTTGGCAAGGGGCACATTCTTGTTGGGTGGAATTTGCTGCTTCTCGTTTATCCGGTTGGCTTCTTCATCTCCTGGGTTCCGGCACAGACGTTCATTCGGTGGCGAGACTGTCTCTTCGTCAAGGTGTGCATGCTCGTTGTGGCTCGCTTGTCCAGCTCTGGCTTCCTTTCGAGCACTTTCGGGAACGGCGTTGACGTCTTTTTCTCCACCAGTCTTGAGCCAACGCCTCCAGCTAATCTTGGGGAAATAGAGTCGACGCCTATTAAGACGGCGCTGCCTCTTGTCCACTAGATTTCTCGAGTGCTTGAGCATGTGGTTCACCTGAGAAGCTGCCTGTCTCAAAGTGATCAAGAACGAGCTGATAAGGAATGTCTCCGTGCGTGGCATAACATCGACCTACAAGTCATTAGCACAGTCTTAAGCTCAACCTCACGCTGCACTCATTCGTACCTGAGCTCCCTTATAAGCTATAGCCGCCGCATGCTCCAACGCCTCAGCGGAGTCATTGTCAAAGAACTCCAGCGCTTTACCGAAGATGCTTGTTCGCAGATCGATCTCTTCCAGCGTAATTCCGCGTGGTGCGGGTGCTCCGGAAGGTAGCTTTGCCACATCGTAGCAAAGAGCCAAAGAGCAGGTGATCAATTCCACAGCTTCGTGGATCTGATTCTGGAGAATCTTTGCAGGCCCGCGAACTTGTGTCAGAATATGGTCAAAGAGTTCAATATCGGCCGATTCTATCTCCCGTATAGGCTTCACAAGCTCCAAGTTTCGCAGATGCTTGGACTTTTTGCGAATATTCTTGGGCCGGCTACTTGCAGAGTCGCTTGAAGAGGAGCTTTTGTCGTCGTCGTCATCCTCGTCGTCATCATCGTCTGATGATTTATCGTCAGAGTCCGATGCGTCACTAGACTCGTCCGAATCCGAATCGCTATCCGAATCTGAGTCTTGTGCTGAGATGACTTCTTCCTCTTCGCCCAGCATTGCGTACTTGCTCTCACACGCATTGATAATACTGATTGTGTTCTGAATCAGACGTGACATGGAGGTCACACTAATAGGTTTCAGAGACGCAGGGTCCAAGACTCCGTACGTTACCTCAAAGTTGCATTCTGCCTGGGCCTTTTTAGATCCAGCAAACTTGGTCCTCAACTTTGGCTTCCTGTCTGTCAGGGACACGAGCTGCAAATGCAGAGATGGCCCTGACCCTGATCCCTTCTCCGACGGCCCAGCAGTAGCATCGACTGGGGATTGATGCTCTGCTCTTGCCGTTGCGAACCAGTCAACAGCGTCGTCTAGGCATTTGACAGCATCGTGAAGAGTTTCGATGACGGTATTTCCCAGAAAACCGCTCGAAGATTCGGGAAATATAACCACATTGACGACCAGCACGGCGGCCAGAGCAGTCAGGATTGGATATGATATCTGCGAGACGAGTGTGGAGGACACAGAAGTCACAGCATTGGTCAAGACCGTGAGGCTGATGAGAAGATAGAAGAAGACGAATAAAAACAACCTGGGCGTAGACGAGCGCAACAAGCCATGAAAGATGACGGCCAGTGCAAAGAAGACTGCACGAATGGCATAGGCGGCGCTTATATTAGTGTCGTAAATGAGACTTGATAGGTAGAGACCCAGAGTCGACCAGCCCAGTCCGAATGCTGTCCCAGAAAAGATCAGGAAAAGGGCCTCGGCCATTTGACCGAAACGTTGACCTGGATGTCCAAAGACAGTAACCTGCTCTGCCGTTAGTGACTGTTGGTCCTTGTCCGGGCCGGGAGAGTTGTGGGTCGGTAGGGATCCCGAGTAGCTCGTCGAGGCAACAAAGGCATTCATTGAATGAAATGCATCGAGCCAATCGACTCGACCGGGACGTAAGAGAGCTAGTTGACGACATACCATGGCTCCAAGGTATGTAGAGCGGCCATAAACCTGTATGACAGCCGGGACGAGCCCTAGCGATATCATGATGGCCGTGCATATTGTATTCTTCAAGATGCGCTGCCACAGATGACCCTTCTGGAGGTTGGCCAAGATGGTCGTCCGCCACCACCGGCTACATCTTTTGGACAATCCCTTGATGGGACTTTTCACCACCATTCTGGCCTTGCTTGATACAATGTCAATCTAGAGGCTAGTATATGCATCAGACAAAACATGGCCAGAGATGAAGAATTGATATCGGAGAACCGTGTCGATGTCGGCGGTGAGTCAGTTGCGGAAAGATTCAATGATCAAAGAATGAATAGTCCGAATGCGCTGACTTGGCAATGGCGATCACGACGACGGGAGCGTCTAGATGGAATAGCGAGGGAAGTCGCGCATTGCCTCGTCGTCAATGGCGGCAGATCATTTGTTCAAGCAGCAGCAGCAGCAACAGCTTGATTTTGAAGATTTGGAGCGGACGGGAATTTTTTCGTCAATTTTTATTTTGATAAGAGGCTCGCTCCCATGCCGTTGGGCGCGTTGAATTGCTTGCGACGTGCCTGGGGCTTGCCGTTGCTGGGCCTCGCCCGCGAATCATGAACCCTGTCGGAAGCCCAAAAGAGTCGTTCAGTTCGTCATACCGTTGGTATCTGCGCTGTAAAAGTCTCCATTTAGAAGGCCCAAATGGTAACTTGGCGGCCAAAGGCTCAATTAGATCAACCTCGACTCAACTAGGCTACCTGGTTCAGGGTCTCCAATTATTACCTGAAGCCCCATTGATGCCCAGGTGATTCGTGAATCTTACCTCTGTCGGTCACCAATCGACTTGTACTTCGGACATGTCCATGTAACTCGTATCTATTGTAATCCAGGGGCTACCATAGAGTGTGTTACACGTTCGGGCCGCCTTGTAATGTCTTGAACGACGGTTGACAGAGATGTTGTCTCAAGTAAGCAAATATGCACACATTAATTATGTAACCTAGCTTGTGACATGAACCTATTTACACCAAAATGCTTGCCCCGGTCCCGCTCCTCTCTCAGCTGTCAGTGATAAAATGCCCCGCGCAATGACGCAGGCTGCCAAGTGGGCCAAGCACAACAGCTGCTGTGGGTTTGAACTTTGGGGTACGGGATACAACGACAGCTGCCTCGACAGCGCGGGGCCGTCTCCGTTTTACGACTTCACTATCGCGAGATCTCCCTGAGAGTAGATACCTCGGCATAGAATTTACACGCATAGAACCACCAAGATGCCTCCATCTGCGAGTCTTTCCGTAAGTATGCCCCGCCTCCCCCAGAGTGTCTGTGTCCCGTCTCCAGCTGACGATCCGGCAGACCAAGATCAAGGTGCAGCTCAAGCTCTCCATCGCTCGCCTGCGCATGGTCCAGCAACGCGATGAAGCCCTTTCCAAAACCCACAGGCGGGCCATGGCTCAGCTGCTAGAGGCCGGCAAGATAGATTCGGCCACGATCCGCGTCGAGAATATCATTCGATCCGACATTACAATCGAGCTATACGAAATCCTCGAGCTATACTGCGAGCTCCTGCTTGCGCGCGCCGGACTACTGGATGCGCCCACTTGTGATCCAGGACTGGAGGAGGCCGTCAAGAGTGTTATATATGCTGCGCCCAAGACCGAGATCAAGGAGCTGCAACAGGTCCGAGCACTCTTGGTCGAGAAGTTTGGCAAGGAGTTTGCCTTGGCCGCGATCGACAACACCGACGGCAAAGTGTCCGAGAAGGTGGTCAAGAAGTTGAGTGTGACGCCGCCGAGGGAGGAACTTGTGCAAGGATACCTAGAGGAGATTGCCAGGGCATATGGTGTCGACTGGCCCAGGAAGCCAAAGGACCTCGGGGAGCCCCCGGCCTTTATAGATGACGATGACGACGATACCCCCAGTGGCGGCCAGGCGCAAAAGATCATCGAGCCTGAACTTGCTGCGGACAGCAAGGCGGCTCAGGAAAGGGAGGATCTCAGCAGAGCAACGCCTCCGCGGAACCTTGATAATCCTCTCCACATTGCACCTTCGAGTCCATCTTCTGAAAATCCTAGGCCCAAGGTCACGCTCAATCACATGGAGCTTAAACCCAGCAAGAAGATGCAAGATGCTGGGATTGCAAAGAAGAGAGAAGACAAGAGTGATGGGCCCGGAGGCAGTGTTCCAGATGTCAGCGAGTTGGCAGCCAGATTTGCAGCACTGAAACGGTGAGAGAAAAAGTGTCGGTGGCTGCTGGTGTTTGCACGTTCTCAAGCGGATTGATCTTCAAACAAATCATATTACATACCTACGCACAAAGGTTTTGACCGACTTGTGGCTTGGTGACTCGAGATGGCAATGCAGAGTGCCCTGACATGGCAATGAGGGCCAAGGAGACACCTCTCGTCTGTTTAATGTTCGACAACAAAAACATGATAGCAAGCTCCATTTTGTCTAACGAATACAGAATACAGAAGGCTCTTTTGAGGACAGCCGAACATATGGGGCAGACCTTTAGTTCACGCCAAGTCTCGTAGATTTCTGAAATAACACTGATTGAGCCTTGGTGCTGAGGTGCTCTGGCAGGTGATTATAGACAGCAGGAACGCTGATGATTGCAACTCTGATCTTGATTCTTTCTGGAAATATGTTCAATGTATCGTGCCTTCCTCAGACTGTCCAACTTTTCGTTCGATATCAATTCAGTTCCTTCCGGGTCGAGCTGGTATCTAGACTTATTGGACCAGCAGACATAGCCTAGGTATCTCAGCAACCGTGACAGGCCATTGATTATTCCACATAGTCACCCAGTTGTCTTCCAATAATTAGTCAAGGTCGTTGCCTGGTTTCTTTGGCCAACACAGGTACTACTGCAAGGCACTTGCCCGTTTGTTGACCTGCCACTTGTTTGGTTCTGTGCACTGCACTGCATGCGCGTCACGCCGAGCAAACGACACGGTCAAACCGTGTCCTGTTACCAACCCAACCTTTTGTCCACAAGTCCACACCTTTGCCTTTCTCTTCTCATCTCATCGCCGAAACTTTGCATCGACAACTTTCATGGACCGTCCCAAATAGTTACCCGATTCCACGGAAGCAACCCACCATGGACGTGAGCCGTGCCCTGAGGGATCTCTCCATCGAAAGATTGGACAAGATCAGCCTTGGGGACCTCGAAGTACGAATTGTTCGAAATATCGACAATGTCATCTCTAGAAAAGAGGCTCTCGACACGTACTTGGTATGGCTTCAAGAGCATCTTGCCACTGACATGTCTGATGAGCAGGATTCCATGGTCCAACAATGGACCGCATCTCTGCTCTGCCATGGCTTTCGCAAGGAGTCTATTCTTCAGGCATTCAAACAGTGGCGAAACATTCGAGCATCGACCGATCGGTCAACCCTGCGCAGACTCTTGATGATTGAGCAGCACCTGTCCAATATGTTGTCGCCCCAGGACGAGAAAGTCCAGTTGCCCAAGTCGGAGAATAAGCCTTCGGACAATCGCAACTCTAAAAGGTTACCGCAGGGTACTCGAGAAAACTTGATTCCACTGGGAGAACGTCGGTCGTCGAAAGTCGAGAGTAGACCTGAAACCCACAACGCATCAGCACCTGTGGCCGGTATGTTGAAGGATAACAAAGGCCCTCATGATGGTTATGTCTGCAATCGCTGTGGTCAAACAGGCAAGGGGCTTCTCCATTTGCAGGAGGGCATCACGAGTAAGAGCTAATTTTTAACGCAGGCCACTGGGTCAATTCTTGTCCTACCAACCTGGATGACTCTTTCGATATTCCACCACCGCTTGGTTATAAATGCAAGTTGTGTGGTGTACGGGGTCAACACTACAAGACATTATGCCCTTTGAATCGAGAGCAGTCGTCACTAACTCAGCAGCGGAGAAATGCTCATGCTGCTCCCTCCGTTGGGTCTACGCAAGAGACAGGATCACCACTTGAAGCAGACCAGCGCCCTGATCGTATCAGAGATTCAACAACCGATTCAAACAGGTCCCGGGCAGGATCAAGTATCCGACCGAAGCCTGATGACACGCCCGCCTTGCATGCTGCCCATGATGCTTCCCGATCGGAACAGAGAGAGAAGTATGGCTCCCAGCGGCGCCATCAAAAAGGCCAAAGATCGTCCTCTCCTCGCTTCCGTGATGACGGATATGCTGACCAGTATCGTCTTCCGCGTTCGCCAGCTCAGGAACGCTCGTGGCGTTCATCAAACCGAGAACGTTCTTCGCACCGATCGAACCGAGAATTCCGAGAACGTAACATAGACGCGAATAGAAGACATGGAGCTCGGCAACACGAAAGGCGGCGTTCTCCCAAGGAGTCTCGAAGTAAGCAGCGAGCCAAACGCTCTCGCTCGAGACACAGCCGAACCAGGGACGATCGATCATACCGTGACCGTTCCGTGAGCAGTGTTCGGCCACAAAGACGCCATTACGACATTGACATTCAACGAAGTGATCATGGTAGACTTCGATACAGTGAGAGCGATTATGGTGGCGATGAAGAAGTCTGGTTTGACGCCCCCGAGCACCCGACATACCAGCGTAGCAGTGAGCAGCCTCAAACGCCCTTCACGAACGTTCGAATGAACTCGATGACTCCGTGCCCCAGCGAATATACAGCTGGTGTCGACTCAGCTTCCGTGGGGGATTCCACCTCATGTGCCAGCCCCAGTGCTGTGGCCGAAGCCGATATATTCATCCGTAACTTCCGCAACCTGCAGGACCAACGCAACCTCCAGGATCAAAGGAGCCTGGAGAACCAGCGCAGCCTGGAGAATCAGCGCAGCCTGCAGAATCAGCGCAGCCTGCAGAATCAGCGCAGCCTGCAGAATCAGCGCGTCCTTCGTGATCAGATCCGAAACGACCTGATCGATGTAGCTTGTACCCAAGAGATGAGCACAATTATGGAGCATATCTGTAGCGACGAGGATCTCTACCTGTACCGAGATGGCAATGGAGCTCTGTGTAAAATGGTTACCAATCCGCCCTACAGCGACGAAGTAGTGCGACTCTTCGCCCATCGGACGAATCCCATTGTTCATTCCAAGTCCAAGCGAGCCGTGGCCTCGAGCTTCTTGGACGTCCCTGTCGAGCCGAAGTTTGAAAATTGTGAGTCAAGCCGACGCTTCCACAGAGATTTGAGAACTGACGAGCAGAAGTGCCACTGAGGACTTTGACATGTTCAAACATGTCAGATGTTGCGCAATGAGTTCTGTCTCAAAAGATTGTATGATTTTCCAGGAGGTTGAGGCTATGTTGCCTCGGGATTCACCGGGTGTAAAGGCTTGCGCCAACGTTTCCAGGCATTGTCCATTGTATATGCTTCTGATCTAGTTTGGCTTCTCAAGGAGTCAGTACTCTGTAGATCCAGTGGTAGTCATCCCATGAGCCTCATGCCGCTTGTGCTCTTTCTCTTCGGATCCAGATAGCAGATAGCAATGTGGGCCTGTCTATTGCGCAACGCGAGCCTTCGATGATTAAGCAATGAAGATATTAATTTGCCTCGGACAAGTTCTGGGAGCCTCTTTCTAGGGCCCATGTCTAAGAGACGCAACTCCAAACGCCGTGCAAATGCCTTTTCAAATGAAAATATGGACCCTCTCGTCGCCTCCTTTTTGCCATGTCCTACTCCAGCTTGTCGAGATGCTCTAGCCTCGTTAAGACGACCTGCTTGCTCGTCTCCTCGATCTCGCCGGCCAGGAAGACCTCGTCGAGGATGGCGTAGACCTTGTAAAAGTTGAATACGAGATCCAACTCGCAGACGTTGCCGAAGAAGGAGTCGAGGACCTCGACGAAGAAGTGGATGGCCTCGAGGTAGGCGAGCTCGTTGTCGTTGGTGTCGACGCAGGCGCAGAAGAAGAGGCCCGCGTACCGCCGGTACACGATCTTGTTGTTCCGGAACTCGACAAAGTTGGACTGGTATTTCTGGTCGCGCGGCGCTACGAGGCGGTGGACCTGTCGGTCGTTCTTCGTCAGCGATTCTGGTCTCTCAATCGTAGAGCGCGGCACAGGGGAGGGTCGTTCTGTTTCCTGGTGTTTTCTTCCGTCGGCTTACCTCGCCTTTAAGCTTGATCTTCTCGTCGTCCGTGTACGGAACGTACCATTTCGCCAGGCGGGTCTTGCCTCTGTGCAGATATGGTCAGTCAGGTCTGATTTCGAGGATCGGGTGTATGGGAGGGAAGTGAGTAGATCATCGGCGCATTGCAGACCAAGGAGGTTGTGCGCGCGCACAGAGTTGGCAGCGCAGCGCTGGGAAAGGAGACGGGGAAGAACTCTGTAAAACGTACTGCCGGTTCTGGATCAAGATGAATGACAACATCCTGTATTTTCTGTCGGGTGCGTCGCGGGTTATATGTCGGTTGGGCGCGAGAGAGAATCAATGTGGTTCCCGGGAGTTCAGGAGAGACGTTCGCAAGTGCAGTGTAATTCGATTATTAGGTAGAGGCTCTGCGAGCTTGCCGAAGTCCCCTGCAACCTCCCCGCTCTGCTGTGCCCGCGGTGGGGAGGGGAGTGCTGGATCGGTTTTCGAGACCCCTGATTCGGGTGCCGATAGGTGGTTGATTGAAGGGTGGGATGCACTAATGCATGGGGTACACTCTCAGTACTGTATATAATTCATTCCGTCTATATTTCAGACTCGATTAGAATTCAATTTCTCCTGTTAACACAACTTCGCTGACTACTCGAATGAAACCTTTCTCCTGTCCTTCGTTTCTTTCTTGAGTGTGACTATGCGCCTCAAATTGGCGGGCTGAGGAGAAGCATATCACGATATTGACCCTACAAAGCACAATCTTGCCCAATCTTCCCGAAACAAATAATAATCAGTTGAATGGTGAGCTTTCTGATTTCTATTATACAATTCTTCGAGAAATAGTACAAAAACGACCAAACACCTAGACATCAAATGTCTCGCCGACAAGATCCTGGCTCAACTTCCACAACTTCTCAGCAAGCTCGGCATCCGTAGCCCACTCCTTGATCAGCCGAGTATCGGTCGTGATGTTGGTATCCTCGAGGTACACGCCCTCCTCCTCGACCAGGCCCGGGTCGAGAGCGGCCCGGAGCGTGGTGGCACAGCCCTGGCCCAGCGTCTTCCAGGCGCCTTTCGCGCGGTACGCGGCCATAGACATGCCGACGACGCGCCAGCACCCGTCGTCCATGAGCTCGGCCTCCTCGGGCCCGTACGCCTTCATGTGGTCCTGCAGGTTGGTGCTGATGCTGCCCGGGTGCAGGGCGTACGAGCGCACGCCGCGCCGGGTCAGGGCCACAGAGAACAGCACGTTGGCCGTCTTGGCCGAGCCGTACGCCGCGAAGCCGTTGTACGACCCGGGCACGGCGTAGCTGGGGTCGAAGAAGCGGAACGGGTTGTATCGGTGCCCCGAGCTGCTGACGTTGACAACGCGCGCGCCCGGCCCGGCGGCCTGCACCTTGGGCAGGATGGTGTTGGTCAGGACAAAGTGGCCCAGGTGGTTGGCGGCCAGCTGCAGCTCGAAGCCGTCCTCGGTCGTCTGGTACGGGGGACCCATGACGGCCGCGTTGTTGATTGCCACGTCGATGCGGCTGATCTCGTCGTCCTGGAGGATCTTCTGTGCCGCCTCCCTGGTGCTGCGCAGCGAGGACAGGTCGATCTCGACGAACTTGACCTGGACGTCGGGGTTGATCTCCTTGATGGAGTCGATGGTGGGCTGTATCTTGGACGGAGAACGGCCGAGCAGAATGATCATTGCCGGGGCACCGTGGGCCAGTGTCATGACGGTCTCGGCGCCGATACCTCCCTGGCTAGGTCCCGTCAAGAGAACTATTATGGTCAGATTTGATTTGGTTATAGAAGAAAAAGTGGCTGTTCTTACAGACTCGGCCTCTGACCTGTTCGGCAAAGTCGTGGACGAGGGTCAAACCCTCGGTGGTGTTGTTGTACTTGGCCATTTTTCACAACTTGTAAGTGCGGTATTTGTGTTGTTTCTGTGAGTTTTTGAAATGATTTCTATGGCTAAAGGTCGTCGAAATCACCTTTATTTATACATTTCCTGCTCGCCGCCTCTTCAGACACCTTGAGCGTTGCACGCACGCATAGCAGCGCCCCAGAAGCGGCCACATTTTCAGAAAATCGTCATGTCGGACGGTCATTTTGCTCAATAGTAGTCTGAAAGTGCACCCTCCTTATGCAACTCAATAGAAAACGCCGGAGATTCGGATGGTGATACTTGTGACCATACGCGGAAGTCGTTGATGGTGCCGGTGTTAATGTCTTTATGGTGGACTAAAATCCGGGACATGCATTGGTGTAATTCGCATACCACGCTTAGAATGTCAGACTCCATATCGCCGGACTAGACAACGTCAGTGGTGCTGCCTTGGTGTCTTCATGGCGCCAGCAAAATCGGGATTTGTAGAAACTTGTCACTCGTCGTGGAAATGTTGATAGATGAGAATGTGTACTTCGTAAGTATGGTGTCAGTGTTACAGGTACACGTCAGGCAGCTACCTGCTCAGGCACTATACCCATCGGCAATACAGCCAAATTTGAACTGAATGCGGCTTTCAAGTAGGAACTGCTTCTCAATTGAACATATTCTGCAACGGATTTTATGTCTATATCTTCTCTGGCTTTTTTGCTTCTTGGTTAAAACGAGAAACCACTTATACTTATCATTTACAGGGGAATCATTAAGTTATGTAAGCATGTATCTCGAATTTCAAGGAGCGTCTGCGGGCTTCGAATGGTGGCTTGTTAGCGCGGAGTGCGGGTGGCTTGCTTGCAGCGGTACGTACCGCATGGCATGGCGACTTTAGAGAGAATGCACACGCTCCAGGCGGACCGACGCGCGACGACCAACCAACCACATGGCAGCCCGTCAAAGACTTTGGAATCCGGCCAGTCTCCCTGGGTCAGCATCAACATCAATCGCCAATATGAGCTTTTGATCTTTTTCAACATTCAGAGCAATTGTTTCTGTAACTTCTGGGGACATTCTTAGTGTCTTCCCTCATTTCCCAGGCTGAGAGGTCCAGCCCGAGGCAGAGCGAATCTGGCATCAATGTGATTGGATGCGCGTAGGGGATTCTCGTTGCCAGTTTTCCTTGGACATTTCGACCTGGGCTTGATTCTGGAAGGCAAACTACAAGCTTTTCAACTGCTATCCAGAGATAACCTGAAGCAATCCTAGGCACGGCGTTGCCACCTTGGGGAGATCCCTGCCATCTGGTGTCGTCGATAGACTCAGACTCAAGCCATGGCTGCTGTCGCTGGAGCGGTAGCGGGCCAGCCCAGCCGCAACCCATCCAGACAAGTGTACGAGTTTGCACTGAGGAGGACATGTAGCGACGGCAAGATCTGGCCCGAGGAGCAGTACAAGGCTGCAGAGAGGCTCAACCCAGACACCTCCGAGGCTGACAAGCGGAAGCACCAAGAGTTCCTGCTCAAGCTCGGCGGCCTCGTACGGGATCAATTCTTGATAAACGATCCGGTAGCCAGGAGTATGTTGGTCTGGTCTGATCCTGCGTTTGAGAATCGACATTTCTAACCCTCTACAGGTCGCAACTATATCCTAAAGGAATTACCTGGCAACTACCACATTCGAAAGAAGCTGAGTAGGTGTCCCCATCCTCACATATTGTCAATCAAACATAGCTCCCCAGTCTCAAATACTCACAATCAACTTGCAGAAACAAAGGCCGACAAGGACAAGCAGGAAAAGTACGACTACTTCATTTACGGACATCCTGCTAGTGACAGGAGCGGAAACCCAAGAAGTTATGCTACTGCCAATGAGTTCTTCCACCATCTCATCTACCTCATTGGTGACTCTCACGACACAAGGGATTGCGCTTGCAAGTTGTGCAACAAGAGTGCCAAGCACGAGCCAGAGGCTCTGAAGAAGAGAATTGCGGCTGCTTCGGCACCTGCTTCGGCCCATGGATCCCCCGCGGCCACTGTCGCATCACCAGCTTTGCAGGCGGCATCGATGAGGAGGACTGCTTCTGCCTCATCTGTGAACAAAGCTCAAGCACCTCAGAGATCTGCCGTCCAACCGCAACAGACAGCCGCGACACAACCAAAACAACAGCAGCAAAAACAAGTGACGCCAGTCCCTGTTCCTGTCCAGCCTGCTGTCGTTGCTGCCGCCGCTGCCACTGCAGCTCGGAATCCTACTCCAGTGCCCGCACCTGCGCCCGCTGCTGGGAAAGCCCCAGTCCAGACATCAATGCCCGCTGCGGCTTCTTCCACTTCTACGCAAGCCCAAGTAGAAACGAAGTCTGCCGCAATGGATAATGACATATTCCGGGTTGGGGAGATCGTATGGTACAAGAACAACAATGCCTGGAGACTTGGCATAGTCATCGCAAGCAATCCTCCAGACGCGCTCGGCCCAAGTCAGCCAAGATATCTCATCAAACCCTTGGCACATTCAGCTATGCAGTTGGAGAATGTGTTCAAGGCTGAGCTTGACATGCGGCCCTACCTGGCCTTCAGTGTTCCTCCCGGTATGTTACCCATGTTAGCAGGGCATCTTTTTGCACCCTTTTCAAATGCCACCCTTGTCCTTCGAGTCTACAAATGAGTGTTACAGACCCAACATACTGACTTTCTGCCTTTCCAGTTAACATGGGAGATCTCGGAGGGCAGCGCATGAACCAGATCAACTGGCTCCAGCTTCAAAGCCAAAACGCCGGCAACCGGCAGAAGCAAGAAGCTATCGGGCTCGAGGCTAGCAAACTTGCCGCCCTGGAAATCAGTGGATCGTATTCCACCTTCAACAACCAACCCATGACAGACCCGAGCAGGCAGAATGTCGGTGGAGTGTTCCTCGGAGCTGAGTGTATCCGTGTGGGCGAGGCCGTTAGGTATCGACCTCTTCCCAACGAGATCAACCCAGCTTGGGCCCCGGGTTTGCCCATTGTCATGTTGATTCGCGAGATCTACCTTTCCGCAAGCGGTCTACATTTTGTGGGAGATATCTTCCGCCTTGAGGAGACGGCGGCGCAGCAGCCGAGGCCGGACGTCGGCCCCTTGCCTGCCACCATGCATCGCGAGCAACAATTTCGCAGTCAAGTCAGGAGGACACATTTTGAATGGGCTCTCATATCTCAGAACCAAGATCGGGATGAAACAAGTATCCGCGGCAGGTTCTACGAAGCAGCAAAACTGTTGCCCATCATCAATCCCGGCAACTTCCAGGCCGGCGTCGAACGGGGTATTGTTGAGGATGTTCAAGGCTATCTTAACAATCGCCTAGACTCTGTCAGCACTAACATGGGTCGACGAATGAATCGTCTTGAAACTTTGTCGAGTGCCGTTCCCGAGGGATTCTCTCTGAATCTCGGACCCGGCATCTCGGAGTAGCGGCTACGGTATTGAGAGTATCGGCAGACGTGTCCGCTCTGGAGTCACGGCCTCAAGTCAAATGAAGTATATTGGCCTGTACTTCATGATTTGATCACGAATACATGGAAAATTGAAACACAGCAGACCCAATATGAAGTGGGAAATGCGGTACTATACTAAGAATGAGGCAAAGATTTAAGCTTCATCTGTTCCCATGGCCGCCACACACCTCTAGGTCACTTGGTCGCATTGGAGGAGATTTCAATGGGAGTCTGGCTATACATTGAATGTAATGAAGCACGTGGCACTAAAGATCTACCCGAGTCTAGTCGTGGCTTGTAATATATGAAATAAGTTGGTTGAACATTTGTCCCATCTCGCCCCGTATCCCGTGATGTTATTCTGAAAGTGGCCAAAAAGAGGACTCTACCAACAGGTAATAATAGCAATCCACGATACGAGTACCATCGGCCCAGGCCGATTGCTGAACATTGCCTGGTGCTTCCTTGTTAACGAGATTATTATGACTTGAAATCAAAGCTTCTATAATCTCCGACGCCCAGTGAAACCTTGATGCCTACCAGCAGATTGTGTTGTTGTTGTTATAGTACGACCACTATAGAATGAATCTCAAACTTCGCAACGCCATGCTCGTTATCCTCTAGTCACGCCAAGCCAGAGGAGCCGCCCGCGCCGGAGAACTTTCCGCCCTGGCGAAGGCATAAAAGAAAAGGATACTTGGTATGCAAAACATTCCTACATTAGTTTAGCACCCCCCAACCCAACCAGGCGGTCTAAAAGTCCCCTGCACATCACCGCGGCTACCTAGGTAGGCACATCACTAGGATGCATTAATTACTGCTTGCTATACATACACATCACTATTGCCCATCCACTCGGGTCCGGGGGGTGGTGTCAGCTGAACAGCAATGGTCGGAGTTGAAAGGGACCCCTCGTCCCCGCTCTTTTTTTCCCGGCTGATATGTGTGCGTTGTACACTACAAGCCTACATACCGCGCCGTTGGTATGCAGGACAAGCCGCCGACTTTCTTTTCTTTTTCTTCACTTCTTGGTATCCGTATTATAGCATTAGTCAAACCCGGCCGTTCCAAGGAATTCCGGCGCCGTAGCACTGGGATCCTCGTACGATTCTCATGCTCATGCACGAGTCATTTGTCCCGACTGGCTTGGTGAGCCTGTTAGCCCAGTCGGAGAAAAACTTGGGGATTCTCACAGATGGTAGTAGAGGCTCTGTGGAAGAAGCCCTTGGCAGTGATTATACTCATCCTATGTTGTTGTGCTATAAGCATTCGGAGAGATCAGCCTCAAGTAGTCAGGTGGCATGAGAACAGAACGACTTCCAAGAAAATACTATGAGAGATATCAAGCACATGTTCATTATTCCGTCTTCCGTTCCATGTCTATCATGATAAAATTAAACAAGTCCACGCTGGCCCCCGACCATAATGCTAGCAATTCGAAAACCTGCTCAGGGCCAAGATTTTTCCGCTTTCTTTTCCCTCGGGGCAACGAATCGACTGACCGCCGGGCATGTCAACAGCGATCTGTATTCACGTACTACCGAAACTAAACAAGATGGCATGTGTCAGTTGTAAATGAACCGGTGCCGATCGTAGGGGCCGCTCAATCTTGTTGCTGTTCGTCGGGTAGTCGAGCAATAGTGCGACCAAAGTGCCGGGCCGTCCGTTGAGCACGTGTTTGACATCACAATCCAGTCAGGTAGACTGACTGCCTAGAAGAAACGCGAGTAATTGTTCTTGCAACGTTTTTTTTTCCGAACAAGCACAGAAAGCTTGCTAATGCTTAGGGTCATGTGGAAACTTGTTTTTCCAGAGCAGATGAGACTAGGTCTGCATGGTGCTAGAGAGGCAACGTTTCGGAGAACATGACATTGACTTACATAGATCATACTAAAACATTTCGTCTTTCTATCCTTCCACGCGCGATTGCTAAGATTCAAAGTTACATCGGGGGGGATGTGGTTTCCCGCGTTCCGCGCATGCAAAAGACCAAATGTTGTGTTTCCTTAGGAAGAAGAGCCGCGAGGCGGGGAAGACGGGAAAACAATTAGCTGTTGTACACGATTCGGCCAACCACAAAAGATCCGGCCTTGTTATTAGGTAGGCATGTATTCATGCAAGTGAGCCAACCAGCGAGCCCGACGGTATAGTACAGAGTATTGGGTACCGACCCAATACTCCGGAACACCTACGTACAAAAAAGAAGGAGAAGAAGAAGAGGAAACGCGAGCGGGCGAATCAGGACCAAGTCCCCCCCAATGACCACGACCACGTCCCCGGTATCCACGGCAGTGCCAGTCCGTCGGGTCCGAGACCAGCAGATTTGAAGAAAGGACCCTGGACCTTGGTAAGGAACCAAGAACCCTTCAGTCGGTAACCCGCGAGTGGACACTCTTTCTTTCTTGCCCGCTAAAAAGCGAGATTGGCGAGGAATCCGAGAAGAGAGATATTCCGTCATTTCCAAATTCCAACGGCCAAGTGCTTAATCGTATATATACTTGCACTTTCAAGCCTTGGGGTAATATGAACTTTGCAGCATACATGCGCAGTGCGCCCTAAACGTCATGCGGGCAGGGCATACATACTACTACTGTAACCTCGAAAGCAAAATTGAGGGACCAGCCTGCCGGGACAAACGCGGCTCTACCTTCTAAAAAATGCTGGAAAGAACCATATCCAATCCATCATTCCCGTCCTGTCCTGAATGCTACGTACCTCCTGCATATTATGGAATTTCACCCTTGTTCATCCTTGCCTGCAAGACGACGGACTGGGGAATATAGCCAATGCCAACCAGTCCGTTGGATTCCTTGGTACTAACAAGCAAGTAAGCGAGAACCATCCAGCCGGGCAGATACCGACAGTACATCGCGCTCCAAGTAGACTCCGCCATTCGATACAGCTATGTACCGTTATGATATGCGGTGTACAATGTAGTCTGGGCTGGCTTTTCTGGCGTCGCGTTATGGTGTGGCGCCCAACGAGACGTGCAGAAAACGGGCACCGCAAACAGGGTCCCCTTTCGACCAAAGGTCATATGGTCTGGCGTCGGGGAACCAATAGATTGTCCCAATTCCGAGGGGACGGTTCTCGCATGCAGCTCAGCTCAGCTCTTTCCCTTTCCCTGCTCGCTGACGGAAGATTTTCTCTCGTTTTGCTAAAAGTTCCCTTGGTGCTGATGAGCTGGCCTTCGGGGCTGGGGGGGTATGGGAATGGATGATCTGTGGGGAATAAGCTATATACGTGCGGCACGGCATTATTTGCGGAGCCTACCTACCTAGAGGTCTGACTGACAACGATCAACTTTTGGGCGGGCCGCTGCTGACTCGGCCGACGATGGGGCTTGGAATGACCGACTACGTGGAAATGGTCTCTAAGCCTCAGAAGCATTGCGTGGCTGGTGGACGGTGAGCACGTAGTGTAGATCAGGTATGAAGCATGCATGATAGATGGATGGTCAAATCTTTTGTGATATATTGATTTCCTTCAAATTCCATAGGTATCCATATAATAATGGCAAAAGGGTATCATGGACAGCATGACAGAAAAGGATACGCAAAGGCTATATAGAGTATGTGTGGTATGTGATGACGGCAAGATGATGACGGTAAATGACGGTTCGCTCCAAGGGGAATGATGAAAATAAACAAGAGATCAACGCCGGCCGCTGGTATGCAAAAATGGTGGGGGGTTTCGTCATATTAGCCGTCATGATACAAAACTCGATTCGTGCAACTCCAGGTGCTCAAATCGGCTCGAGATCCCTCGTAGTATCTCGGGGTTGGCTTCCAGGTTCACCACCCGGCGCGGCATGCGGCGGCACTCGGAGCACTTTTCGTGATCGCAGCTGGCGCACCGCACGCCGTCTTCAGCGTTTGCTGGAAAATTCTCGTGACACTCGTGACATTCGTAAAAGGCGGACGAAAATGCCCCGTCCTCGTCTCCCGGGTATCCGTATGGGTACTTCTTCTTCTTGTGACTATCCTTGGTATTAGCTTTCGAGGTCGTGGTGTACAAGAGTGTATGATCCAACTTACGGAGTCTTGGGGCAGTCGTCGCAGCGCCGGTGGCCGCAGTTCTCGCACACGCGCGTGCTCTGGGTAAAAGTGGTGTTGCACCTGTGACAACTCCTCCGAAGCCGCATGCGTGGAACCTTGTGGACCAACGGCTGGCCTCCGGTCCTGCTCGGGCGCGTCACCACGATGGGTTCCCCGAGGCCGTAATGGGGTATTATGGGCTTCAGCTCCTGTTGCATCTGGATCGCCGTCTCGCCCTTTTCCCGCCTCTCTCGGCTCGCCTGCTTCTGAGAGTCGGTGCGCTTGGGCGGATCCCGGCCGCATTTCGAGCAGTAGTGGTGGCTGCAGCTCGGGCATGTGCTGCCGAGCCCAAACGACGTGTGGCACCGGTGGCAGTCCTTGTGCACACGGACGCGGATGGGCTTCTCCGTCCGGTAGACCTCGCCTTCCGTCGCGTGCCAGCCAGACGGTTCAATGTCCACGCCATAGTGCTCTCCAAGTTTCCTCGCGCGCTCTTCGTAATACTGAGCCCTCGGCACCGGGGCCGCGCTCTTGTAGTCGGCGAATGCCTGCGCAACATCTTGAGCCGAGAGGTCGGGGCTATATGAGATTAGTCAGTCAGATGCTCGAGCGAGAAAACAAACGAATGCACAGCGGATACATACCTAAGTTCTAGCGGCTCCTCCGTCTCGGCCTCCGTTTCTACCTCGGGCTGTTGTGATTGTTGTGGCTGTGGCACGCCGGAGAGTCTCTTTGCAGATGTCCTAGTGGCCGGGGAGGAAGCGGATGGGCTGCCTTCTCCCGACTTCCTCAGGATAGTCCTCATCCGAGTGAGCAGCCCTTTCCTGTCCCTTCCGTCCTTTCCCGGCGTCTCGCCCGTCCGTTTCGAACTCATTCTCGCCTTCTCTCGTCTTGTGATTCTCCCTAGTTGAAATGGCGGAAAATGTGTGCTTGTGTTGTATACATGCAGCCTTATTTCAGAGTTTTCGGCGAGGTATTATTATCATGTATATCTACCCAGCAGCAGGGTATTCTTCCCAGGGGTGACCCGAACTCAAAAAGATGTGCTTGGGGCGCGCATCTGTTTTCTCTTGTCGGTCGGCCCCAAAGTAGCGGCGGCAGCAGTCGCAGGTCCAAAACTCTCTTATTATATTTTCTGGCGCAAACACTCCCAGAATAAGAACGATAATAGTCTTGAGTCGTTTCGAAGTCCCAGGCCGAAAGATTAAAAGCGCAAATAATATTATCTTGGCCTGTCCTGTCCTTTCACGGTGCGCCCACTTTGCGGAATGCTCCACCCGGGTCCAGACGATGGAAAGGTAGGTACGGACGTGGACAAATTGTTCATGCGCAGGAGGTCGAGAGTAAGAAGCGAATGGAGCTGGGCAGAGGAGAGAGAAGAGGAAATATTATTGTTGTCGCTATAGACGTGGGTCGAGGGGTGGGAGATGCGATGGCCGTCGTGTTTATGGTGCAAGAAAGCAGTCCTAGTCCGAGGTCGCGGGTGTATAATATAGGGCTCACTCGGGCAGGTCTGACTGACTGACGCGAGCCTCGAGACGTTGAGTGAGAGGCTCCGGGGATCGTCTTGGGGGTCGCGTTTAGAAGGCTTCCACGAGGTTGAAGATATCGAAAAAGAGCGGGAGGGGGGTAAGATTGAAAAGATGGGAAGGGAACCGAGCAGCTGGGTGGACGGGGTGATGCAGTTAGTTAGTAGCAGCAGTTGCAGGGTTCAAGGCTCGGTTCAATTATAAAAAAGTAGTCTGGTAGCAGTCTGGTGTATCGTAGGAGGTACAATATACTCGGTACCTACCTTACCTAGGTTATTACCTTACTTGCAGCAGGGCGTTTTACTGCCTTTCTGTACACGTTCTCTCCCTCACTCGTTTTCTTGGGGCGCCTGTCGGTCGGTAATAATGGTCATGCTTGGGGGTGTGTAGCCACAATTCTTGGGGCCCTGGTAGGTGGTAAAGGATGTACGTACTGCACTAGGTTACTGCACCAGAAGTCGCTGCCAAGGTAGGTATGTATGTAGATTTTAGCCAGCAGCCAGCCCAGCAGTGCAGGAAGCACACCCCCATGTCTCCAAGCCGGCGGAACGAATGGGCGGTTCTGGTGCTTGAGAGGACCCCAAGTCCCGAGTCCCAGCTTTTCCATCCATCAGCCATCCATTGAAGAAAATACAAGCACAAGCACAAGCCAGCAGACCCCCAAGCCCCCCCGAGGAAGCCCAGCACCGGGGCCCTGGGCGGCGGGTGGACGGGAACGACGGGGCTTGCGAAAGTACTGTACAGTCGAGTAAGTCTAGTCTATCCCTCCCCTACCCCCCCCCCCCCGGGACCTTGATTAGAGGCTCCGAGCTAAGGGTAAGCTTAGCGATGATTCGTTTGTTCTGGCACGCACCTTCTTTTTCTTCTTTCTTCCTTGCGCCTAGGCTGTCGTAGGTATTCGGTAGCCGCGCTTTTCTTTCCCATCCCACGATCACGCCTGTAACTCGTACGTGCTGTAGGTAAGGATGTATACTTGCTGGCTGGCGAGCGAGTCAGGCACCGTCTCCCAAGCCGTCTCCTCCCACATCTACATTATCTACCATACTATCCGCCTAGTATCTTTAGGTTGGCTTAGCTTCGCTCTGGGCTGGGATTCCGACCCAAAGAGCTGGGAACCTTGGGCCAGCCACTGCGGAGTACGGCGACGAGATATGGTAAATGCTAAGGTATGCGCGGTACAGAGTACAGGTTGCAATTGACAGCCCTACCGACATGTCGGTCTACCTACACAATCACGTCCCAGGCTGAGCCCGTGTCGGGGTTTCTCTTTTCTTCTTCTGCTGTTATCTGTGTATTTGGATATATCAAATAACCACAAGCGAGGAGTTACACAGCAAACGACGACACGACGACGACGACATGGGTCTGTGGGATTAAACAGTCGCTGTTCGGTTTCCCGGGGCCGGGCAAGGTCAGAGTTCCTAGACAGACAGACAGCGGCGGCAGCATCTTCGGAGCAGTAGTATATTACAACGAAGAATGTCCCAACCACCAATTAGAAACTTGGCAAAAATGATATGAGATGAATACGGATCGCGGACAAGTTGGGGATGTATTGGACAATACGAGAGAGACAGAGAGAGCATTCATTCGTGGTTCTTTTTTTCTCCCCATACGTATATCTGATCACCAGTACGATGTAGTCTGTAGTTGCTCAGGCAATGACGACGAGTTTGGGGGCCGGTGAAACGGAAGCAATGCTCCTTGTCTTGTCTTGCTTTTGCGCGTCTTCCTCGCAGGTATTGCTGTCTCTTTTACCCAACTTGATACACACCACATTCACGTGCATATACACCTACATATACGCAGGAATATTGGATGAATCCCTTCTCTTCCTCTCCTTGCCTTCTGATCCAACACTCGTTTGGAATCCGGGGGTTCAATAAGTAGTTATTAACGATATGAATTGATTCAGTAGTGACGCGCTTTGGTCTCGAAGTCGTACGATGATGAACAGCACTCCGGTGACTAGGTCCGGGGACCCAGCACTCTTTTCGGCAAGCCCCTTGTTCGTCTGCTCCCCATCCCGAAGTGGGAGTGTCGCCCGAACTCCTTGCTGCTGCCGCTGCTGCTGCTGCTGCTGGGACTCCTCTCCCCAAACAGTGAACCGTGGGGCTGGAATTTCATACACGCCCAGCAAAACTCCAGATGGATCGACAGTCGTCCCCAGTTGCAAATCCCGAGGTTTGGCCCCATTCATGGTATGTGTACCTCTCCAAGCCCAAGACGGTGGCACAAGGGACAAGAAACAGACAACTGGAGAAGCATTTCATCATAAGTGATAGATAATTATTGGCCTCATCATCATTACCTCTTATATCTCTGAAAAGAAAACAGCAAGAAAGAAACAAACACCTAACAAAACAACAACGCAGAGACAACGGCCCACTGTATGTACCTACCAGTGCTACCACTCGTGGTCAAATCCCGAAGGCAGAGGGAGAGGGAAAAAAAAGTATGGACTCGAAGTTCAATCAAACGACGTAATAGCGCCACGTCTTTTGCTGTCGCATTTTCGATGCTATGCCACATTGGGACCCCATGGGCCAAGATCCACGGTTCCAGATGCCCGGGAACAGCAAGTCTCGATGAAACCACAAAGTTTTGCGCCGCACGCCTGGTAGGGAAGTGAAATCGATCATATCTGCTTATTCTCCAGATGCAGAGATCTGTCTACCTTGGTACGGCACACTCCTTTTGTGTCTCTCGTATTCTCTCGCATCCCACCTACTCTCTCGGAGGGCTGCTACAGATCGAGCCTTTTATTGTAAAGAATCAACCGAAACCGAATGGAAAACCTTCCCCCTGGGCCCTGGCAACCTGGCAAATGGCCCCTTGTTCTGGCCCGCTTCGGCATCGGCAAATACCATTGCAATCTTCTTCCCACCGGTCTCCGTATGCAGTACACGCACGTCTTTTCAACTTCCCCAATGGCAATTACGCGGAACTTCCTAGCCACTGGAGTCCAGAAAGCGGTGCTCCTCAGTGAGAGCTGTCATGAGGTTTTGGCCTTTCTCTGACTGGACAATACAAATCTATTCATCTCCAAGTGGAGGGGGCCAAAAATGAACAGGCGGACGGTCAACATGTTTGATATCCAGTCTGCCAGTGTACGGAGTAGTATTCGTACATAACTCGTAGGTATCAAACAGAAAATCTACCAAACAGGGGCCCCGTCTGGCCTTGTTTTGAGATCTGCCGGCTCAGCGATAATTGGCAACAATTACCGTCGTGACTATGCACATGTGTGGTGTCTTGTCTTGAAAGTTCCCAACCAAGCAACCAGGCTCTCAGGGGGGTGCCACTTTGGATACAACGTCTTTTTGGGGGGGCCCGGGTCCCGCCCCGTTGCGAACTCTGAAAGGCATGAGAGAGGGAAGAGAGGCAGGGTGGGCACGGTACACGGCAATGAAGAGAAAAAAAGAGATCGTCCGTCACGTCGCCCGTCTGGGACTCCCGGGAATTTACCATCTACGGACAACGAGAAGAAGGGCGACCGATTCGTCTTTTTGCCAGCAACCCAGGCACACGGGGACATGGGGGGCCCGGGAGGATCAGCCGCCGTCGAGGGACAAGGGCAGCATGATACGGAGAGAAAAGAATGATATACAATACGACCGAGTTGATAGATCATGTTTGCCCAGATGGAAATTTTATATCTACTGTGACCGCCGAGTTCCAAAACGACACTCGGGTCGGCATGTACGATACCTGTTCTATCACCATGCCGTCGGATATATATATCATACATGGGAGGCAAAAAGGAAAGAGAAGAAGAAGAAATGGGCAAACATGAAGTGACGAACTGACTGCACCGCCCACTTCCTCCCCCAAATTCCCCCGTTGTGGACTCTTCCCGACAGTCTGGGTTCAAGATGCATTGGCGACGTTGTTTTCTCTTTGCTTTTTCTTCTGCCTCCTCCTTCTCCTCTTCTCCCAGAGCTGAGCCGCTGCCTTGCTGCTTACCTTTTTTAGTGCTCAGCGCCTGTTCCCCTCTCTCCTCTTTCAATGGCTTCCCGAAGCGCTGGGACGGTTGATCCCTGACGACAACTTTTTGGCTTACGCCCAGCGGATCCCCCGCCCCATACATGTTGTTACCTTGCGTTAGTGTGACAGAGGTAAAATGTAGATAAGCTGCGTCTATCTGGTGTCTCGTCTTTTGTTTTCATGCGCGATGCCCCCGACTTGGTTACAACTTTCTCGTCATGGTCGTATAGATAATGTAGTCATGACCAGTATGAAGGCAACTGCATGCATTGGTAGGAATCATGTGGGCCGGCCAGTGAGGAGACATTGCAGCAGGTTTGCATAGAGCAAGCAAAGCGAAACAAGAGAGTGGGGGGGAACAGAAACGTTGGCTCTTGGAGTTCGGGGTCCAGAAGGACCATTATTGTTGCCGTATGATCTGATCTGACGCCGGCACCTTTACACCGACAATAATTCCCATCCTTCGTTCGTGGGGAAGGGAAGGAAAAGAATCCCATATTACCCGCAGAAAAATCCCATCATATGAGCTCTGCCAGGTACTTTCGAACCAACTTTATTCGGGACGAGGCTGGTCCAGCCGCTTCGCTTCGTCAGCGCAACATCTGGATCGGACGTGGGAGTCTTGACGATCGAGCTCATGTCGTGATAATTCTTGACCTCACCGCCTTGAAAGCCAGTACTCTGTTGGTCTTTCCGTCTATCGACCAACCTATAGACGAACTAACGGGAAGGCTAGGGCATTTCCAGGCGAGCTGAAAGAAGAGGGTTGCAGCCGAAACCTGGAGGAAGAATTATTATATCCTTCTTCTTCTTTTCACCGTCCGCGTTAGCATGTACGCACGAGGTACACGCCTCCAGGGTCCGATTTCCCCCATCTCGAATTTCCCATCAGACGCCGCAAATCCCGTTTTCGATGAAAATCGAACCATTCTCGGATAGATCAGCTCAGCCCATTTCTCTATAATGGAAAGAGAGCAAGAATCCAAGCTGAACTATACATGTGCTGGAATTCCATTTCATTGGGCCGTGTGCGCCCCCTATACAATGCCAAGATGCGAGTGGTCTGCTTCCATTTAGGAACAGATCTACATTGATCCCTTCGACTGGTCGTGGAAGCATGCCAGAAGAGGGAGGCGTAACCTATGCAGTTTAGGACTGTCGCTGCATGTGTGTGTGATATTGCCCCCAAACTTGCACATCACCACGAACCCCTCCATCGCCTTCCTCTCCTTCCGTCCAAGTACCGACCGGCGCCGTCCAATCGAACGAAGCTTTCCGCAGTTCTTGTTCTTCTACGATGCACACACAGCATGTGGTGCTACCCCAGGACAAGTGCCGGGGCCCCAAAACGAAACAGTCATCCAGCCCACCGGGTTTAAGCTCTCCTGCTTCCTTGATTCAGACATACAGAATATGACTCGAAGGCTTGGAAAGTTCTACTACAAAGCTTAACAATAAAAAAGAGCTACCAGATGGACGGGCGAAGCTTGAGTTTCGGCATCCAGCAGCCGACGCGTGCTTATAATTGAATGCCTCTTAATCTCAAAGATCGTACGTTGTCTCAATGTTGAAGATATGAGAGTATGAGAAAACAGCCCACATCTAGAACAATTGCATTCCAAGCCATCGCGCCTAGCGAAAAGGTTATAATGATGTCATATCTTTTTTTCCCTTCATTCTCAACGATGCCCCCAGTCCACGCGCATCGGTTGATTGGAAGCGAAGCAGAAGAGGAAATCAACACGACTAGAACGAGAGAATGTACTCTTGAACCCCCCGATCGCAAACAATCCCCATCGAGGGCACCCGAGACCACCCACGCGCGCCTGTGTGTGTCTGAGACTAGCCCAAACCTCGTAGCTCCGGATGTCAAGTCTCTATTCGTCCAAATGCGAACGCATGGGAGAATGCTACTGCACGTGTGGCTTTCGCACCCCCCTTCTTCCAGCTTTGCGGTGATGGAGGGGGGAAACACCTTGAACTCCATATGAACCGGATCGTCACGATCAAGCCCCAAACAGGGCATGGTATATATCGTTTTTCTCTGGCTTGGTCGCGCCCAATGGCCATCTCTCTCTCTCGGTAGACGGAGTTCGCTTGCCCAATTTCTCTTCAGCCTCACGCGTTCGGAGTTGAGAGTTGCGTTCATGCATGTCTGGTCACTGGGCGTTCTAGATTCCAAAGATGGCGCTTCTTCTTCTCTCTCTCTTGCAGCCCTACGAGCGAAACCATTCCCTGCTTGTTCTTTCTCGGTCCTAGTCTCCCTTCTTCTACGGCCGTTATATCTTCTGACTCAGCCCTTTCTTTCACGTCCCGCCGGCCACGTGGGTTCTTATCATCATGTTTTGGAATTTTCACATTTGGGGCTGAACTCTAGTCTGTGTGCCAAAAACCATGTCTCACAGATTCCGCCGCCCCGTCGTGACTGATTGAACTTGACGTTTGAGCTCCTTGGCTTCGCGCCAGAATGTAAAAATACCTTGTCTCGGCGGCGATTGGGCGGCCGCCCGGGTGAACATCTCGGTTTAGTGTCTTCTGTCAACGTTGACCTGTTGAATAGATAAAACAACCTTGAGGGCCCGGGTAGTTAGATGGGGCATAGATGATAGTAATGTACAGAGTACCTGACGCATTTTGGATGCATCATTGGGGGACTGGCTACACCTCGAAGAGCATGCCCTATGCGGTTTTGTCGATCCAGCTGTAAGTATAAGTCCAGTTCGAGAACAATCTCGTCAAATCGGACTCGCTTACTTGGTTTTGCGAAACCTTCTCCTGTCGTATGCGTATGGTGAATATATTTCAAGTCGGATGGTCTGTTATTGTAGCAGACCTGAATGGCCATTCATTGCGTGTCCACTAGCTGCTCGCATATCTTGCCATGGCATTGGTCGGCGCTCCTTTGATAGTTCTCCTATATATGACTTGAGATTATATGACCCAATTACCAAGGACCACAATTTTCTGATACTATGGTTTCCCCTTTTTATGTGCTCTCCGAGCGTTAGCATATTGGCCAATTGTATATATCGTTGGTCGTTCCGGGGCATAGGTCTATACATGTTTACTTCAATATACCGAGGGTTTCCATCTACGTGGTTGACCATATCATATGTTCATTACTTTTATCCCAAACAAAGTAACTTGTAGTATTTAATTTTCGCAAACTAATTCGAGGGACGGCTTCTTTGCTTGCACTTACCAACGTCTTTGCCTGATGGGTCAATGAGGTGTACAGATGTGCTCTATAAACACCATGTGGAATCAATCTTTTTAATCAATCTACAACGATTTCATGCTCAACTTTTAAGCTTTCCCTTTCTCCGTTCCACCAAAGACTCTCATACTCTATCTGACCATTTACTATTGTTACAATCCGATTTCTTCAGTAGTCCGCAGGATTCCGTATAGGAACGGATATTCACAGATGGCCATACGGAGCGTGTGTGTTGCGATATCGCTACTCAATACGAGTACGTCCTGGGGATCAACAGATGGATCCACGACCGATGAAACTGCTCGGGGCTGAGCATAATCATCGTTCGGATATACTGGTAATCACCGAGAACGTCGTGCCACCCGGCAATGGGTATTTATACGAGAAATCTGCCCTACGCCCTGCGCCCTACGCCCTCTGCATATTACGCCTTGCGCCCTGCTCGGAGCTGACAATGAAGCTTCAGCGCAGCGATGGAATCAAAATTACTTGAATGAATAAGTCAATCAATTGTCAGCGGGAAGAGGCGGCTGAGATGAATATCAATGTGTTTCCCCTCGATAGTTTGCATGGAAGGGCCACTTTTGATATTCATTCACGATGCTTATTCATACCTGGAGGCACACTTGAGCTGTTCCGAGTATAGCTGGATCCATCTTTCAATAACCTTATTTTGTTTGATTATCCCAAACTTGTCTGGCTGGTTAGTAGAAGATGGCTATGGTGTGTGATTTCATGCTAATGCTGAATTACCCTTGAGAGGCTTCTAGTTGAATAGTACCAAGGTAGAAAAGCCTACACCTGGCAATCAGTCAGGATCTAGGTGCAAATGGCTATTTGGTCGTCTAGAGGTTGGAGTATAAGCAGTTTGTCGCTAGTAGTATGTCGAAGTAGGTAGCATCGGCGCTCGAGTCCGACCTAAAGCACAGCGTAGGCAACCATTGACTCTTCTTCCTAATCTGCGTCACTCCCTGGCCGAATCGAAGAAAATACCAGTAGACACCAAGTAAGAAGCACACGGAAGTAAATCACATGATGCATCAGTCATACGGCGGGAGGCCGGCGCCCGGATTGTATGTCTATAGTATACAGCCGCCTTTTCATTTACGTCCGATGATGTGTCGTGGATCAGACGATTCTTCCAGATAGGACACCCCCGGCTCTAGGCCTAGGACCCCCGGACCGCAGACCGGTACCCACCCGCGGGCTTGGGGACGCCCGATAACGGCTGACGTCGGCGTGACAAAGACAGCGCCTCTTTTTGTCCATTTATTTAGAGGGCGTCACCACCACTCGATACAACGGTTCGGGCTGTTCAGTGGCGTCGTTTGGAATCAGGGAGCTGCAACATTATTTATATATTTATAGCCAGCGTCTAGTCCAGCTTCGGTTCCGTCCGAATCTCCTATCCACCCACCACTTACTTGCTGCTCATCACTCAATAGTCAATCCCCACACGAGCCTGACCTGGAAATTCACAATTCAAGATGCCGAATATCGTTGTTCTAGGGTAAGTCGACTCCGAGCTGCATTTATTGCCCAGGCGGAGCAGAGCTGCTGACACTGTCCATCAAAGCGCTGGTGTCTCCGGCTTGACCTCAGCCTATCTGTTGTCCCAGGACAAGACCAACAAGATCACAGTCCTTGCGAAACATATGCCCGGCGACTATGACCCCGAATACGCGTCGCCTTATGCTGGCGCCAATGTCCTGCCGTGAGTGTTTCTCCAGGTATCAAAATGTCACTTTTGCCTGACCAGCTCGCAGAATGTCCACCAGAGAAAACAGTCGCTGGGAGACGCGGACGTGGCCGGAACTGCGCAGGCTGGCGAGGGAGGTGCCGGAAGCCGGCATTCACGAGATGAGCAAGTCCAAGAATTCATAACAGTCTGCCCACTCGCATCTGACCGTTCACTTACAGAAAGCCGCGTCCTCCGGCGCGCCAAGGATCTCGAAAAGCTCAAAAAGGGCGGATACTCCTTTGACGGGCTGTTCCTCGAGGATCCGTGGTACAAGTCCCTGTTCGACGACTTCCGGGAGCTCTCCAAGGAGGAGCTGCCCGCGGGCGTCGCCTCGGGGTGCGAGTTTGGCTCCGTCTGCATCAACACCATGCTGTATCTGCCGTGGCTGGTCGGCAAGTGCCGGGAGAACGGCGTGGTCTTCAAGCGGGCCAATCTCAAGCACATCTCCGAGGCGTCGGCGGCGGCGGGACACAAAGTCGACGTGGTCGTCAACGCCTCGGGCCTGATGGCGGGCAAGCTGGGCGGCGTCATGGACGGCAAGATGGTGCCGGTGCGCGGGCAGCTGGTGGTGGTGCGCAACGAGGCGCCGTACATGGTGACCAAGTCGGGCACCGACGACGCCGACGACGAGCTCTTCTACATGATGATGCGGGCCAACGGCGGGGGCACCATCCTGGGCGGCACGTACCAGAAGGGCCAGTGGGAGAGCCAGCCGGACCCCAACATCGCCATGCGCATCATGCGCCGGGCCGTCGAGATGGTGCCGGAGCTGACCGGCGGCAAGGGCGTCCAGGGCCTCGACATCATCCGGCACGCCGTCGGGCTGCGGCCGTACCGCGAGGGTGGAGTGAGGCTCGAGAAGGAGAAGATCGACGGCACCTGGGTGGTGCATAATTATGGTCATGCCGGATGGGGATACCAGGGTTCGTACGGATGCGCCGAAAGGGTGGTCGAGCTGGTGGGCGAGATACAGACTCCATCCAAGTTGTGATGGGTGTTAGCCAATGATTAGGATATTGGAAATATACAAATGAAGCAAATATGGCAGGAAAATATGATCATTATGAGAAAAAAAGACAATTATTTATAGTCGACATTATTCTTCCCATGATGTTAGACAATATGATTAGGTTACTCTCTCATTTCTTGATTGTTGATTTGCCAGACAACATATATGTCAAATCAGTAATCCCTATGCTCCATATTATATAATCACAATATAGAGATTCAAGACTCTGTTTCTAGAGGCCAGAATACAAATAAGTACTGCAATGCCAATTATATCTGGAGCAGCAACTGATCAGCGGCCGATGGGTACGTCTATTACCTGTCTGCCCACTATAACACCTTATCGCTATCGGCCTCGAGCTGTACCTTGCGCTGAAGCTCCACCTGGGGAAAGCTGTCAGCTCGCTACCTAGGTATCCATTTACGGGTAACACGTAACTTTAATGTGTTAACGTGGCTCGATTCGCGACTTCTGTGTCTCAACTGGTAGCGCGACGAGACATTCACCTACCCACCCACCCACAGCTCAACCAACATGACCGAACGACAACCCGGCATTGTCACCAAGGCCGTGACTTTTGTCCGCGATGTCGCAACCGGGCACCATGTCTTGTCCGATCTCGTTCCCCTCGGACTCTTCGTCCTGGACGCTGTCCTTTGCGCCCTGATCATCTGGAAGGTGCCCTGTAAGTAAAGCAGTAGACGGACGTCCTTCCGCAACGAAATGCGCCGAGCTCGCTGACCGACTCTCGTGGGATTTGCAGACACCGAGATCGATTGGAAAGCGTACATGGAACAAGTCGCCCAGTACATGTCTGGGGAGCGCGACTATACAAAGATCAAGGGCGGAACGGGACCCCTGGTGTATCCAGCCGCCCATGTGTACACCTATGCCGCCCTCTACACTATCACCGATCATGGAACCAACATCCTGCGAGCGCAATACATATTCGCGATCCTATACATGATCACGCTGTCGGTCGTCATGACGTGCTACTGGAATGCCAAGGTACGAACAGTTCCTTTCAGAGCAAGACACGGAAAAATACTAGACCTCTCTGCTGACACCACACCTACACAGGTCCCTCCCTACGTCTTCCCCCTTCTCATCGCCTCCAAGAGACTTCACAGTATCTTCGTCCTGCGCTGCTTCAATGACTGTTTTGCCGTGCTCTTTCTGTTCGCGGCAATCCTGGCTTTCCAGCGCAAGGCTTGGACCGTCGGAGGCGTCCTCTTCTCATGGGGCCTGGGCACCAAGATGACGCTTCTGCTCGTCCTGCCTGCGATTGGCGCCGTCCTGTTCCAGGGCAGAGGCGTGTTCGGCAGCGTCAAGGTGGCGGCAATCATACTCCAGGTGCAGATTGCGATTGGCAATCCCTTCTTCCAGGCGAACTGGCCCGGCTACCTTACACGGGCCTTTGAGCTTTCACGGCAGTTCTTCTTCAAGTGGACTGTCAACTGGCGCTTTGTTGGAGAGGACATGTTCTTGAGCCGTGAATTTGCAGCGACTCTACTTGTACTTCACGTTTCTGTTCTAGCTGTGTTCATGATCAGGAACTGGCTGCGACCGGCCTTGTCTCTGCGACCACTCAAGGACCTCATCATGCCTGCATTGCAGCTCTACTCGCCGTTTGGACCTCGAGACGAAGCTCTGGTAGCGTCTGCCGTCACGTCCCAGTATGTCATGACGACAATCCTCTCGGCAAACATCATTGGCCTCCTGTTTGCGCGATCCCTTCACTACCAGTTCTATGCCTACATTGCCTGGGCCACCCCCTACCTGCTCTGGCGGGGCGGAGCTCATCCTGTCGTTCAGTACGGTCTCTGGGCCTTGCAGGAGTGGGCATGGAACGTGTTCCCCAGCACTGAGATCAGTTCAGCTGTCGTGATTGGCGTCTTGGCTGTCACCGTCGCCTTTTCTTGGGTTGCAGGCACCAAAGAACCTGTTCCTGTGCCAGCCACGGCGCCCCAAACACAAGCACCAGCGCCGGCCACTCAGTCAAAGGTCGCGACCCAAAAATAATCGTCCTTGACCATTCCCCTGCTCAAGGTGACGGTGGCATCTTGCCGACATTGGAATCCGAGTCTTCCTCGTCCGAGTAGACAACTAGGGCAAACTCCTTGGGCCTACAGAGGTCAGCTTCCAGCATGGGTCAGAAGGAAAACGCGACTGCCAAACTGACCAATATGACTGCTTTCTCCACAACTTCTCTTCGCGCACAACATTGACGATCTCGCCTTCGACTTTGCCCTTCATCTCCTGGGAGGGCGTAAGGTCGACCAGGACGTAACCTCCGCGCTTGACCCAGATGGTGTTGCGGAATCGATCCGCGAGCTCGACCATGACGACGCGCTCGTCGGGCAGAGAGCAGCTGTAGACGCTGTTGCCTTCTGCTTTGATGACACGGGCGAGCGACTGGTTGGCTGTGAGCTCATCCGGCGGCGTCATTGACTCGACAGCTGCCGCATGGGCGTTGCGCTTTGGGCGACCCATTCTGGTTGAAGACCGAAAGGAAAAAAGTGTGCAACAATTGGTTGACCAATGTGACTGCACGACTGTCAATGGCCGCTCAAGTAAAGACCGTCGAGGATGTTGCCTGCGAGCCTGAAAGCATGTGAAAGAAGGATGGAAAGTGGACTCCAAATTCGTGTGTAGTTTTTCTGCCTGCGAGTTTTGCCGCAGTTTGCCCGAGGAAACATATAAAGCATCAATGCCACTGGAAACAAGACATTTACCATTCACATGCTGCCGCGCATGTTTTTCCAATGTGATCTTGGCCATGAGTTGAACCTCGTAAAGTGTCAATTAATTTATGCGTATGATGTCCACCGGTCTGCTAGTTGAAGTGCGGGCGCAGGACTCCAAAGTGTCTACTGCAACACAATGACTTTCGGATTTCCATCCAAAGTTCCTATGGCATAACCTTTTCCTTCAATAATTCTTTCTGTATCATCCAAATGACCTTGCCTATAGTCTTTTATCACGGAGGAGTTCATTTGTCTCGTATCTATCTAAGGCTGTTGTTGTCTCTGGATGGTTGGGCGTTTGATACTACTCCAACATGTTTCCATCATGTTTTTCTGGCAAAAGCTCATTTTGCAAAGACGGGGGGCTTGCGACAAAGAAGAAAGACGTCGAGCTTGCGAGAGTACTTTGACCTACTCGTGTTATAAAACATGGGGAAGTTTCAATGGGTGGGCGTCGTCGTCGCTCGTGAGTATGTTGAGCTTGCTTGATCGTCTAAACGACATGGGAAATTCAAAGCCTCACAAGAAATTTGAGACTCTCAATACTTCAGGAGGTCAGAAAGGGACATGCAGTGTCAAAAATAAAAGATAAAATTCCATTATAATTACCAACATGTTGAAAGAAAAACAAGAAAAAATGATGACAATAATTTTGCACCCGTGACCGGAGACCATGAAACCGGAGACCATGAAACCGGAGAAACAAGAACAGACACCTCTCTACCCATCTTTACCCATCTTCTCCTCAGGTTGCCCTTATAAAAGAGATTTACCATCCCTTCCATGCTCCCTTTGCCCCTGGTAAATGGACATCATGATGGTGTTAAATACAACCATACAAAAACAAGAAAACAAGAAAATCCTCATGAAGTTGCCCTCCTCGTTATCAAGAAATATTTTCATTTCATCATTTGAGACGTAGCTGAATGGGGCCGCCAAGATAAGAAACCAAAACCCGCGCCTGTTTTCTTCTCCTACAGAGAGAAGACACCGACGACGGCAGCGGCCACGAGCACCCCAAATGCGCTCCTCGACGAGAAGGAAGAAGCGCCCGAGACCTCGATCATGCCCGAGGTCGGCGCGCTGGGGGCCACGTACGTGCTGGGCGCGGCGACGCCGGGGACGGACGCCGGGCCGCTGCCGCCGGAGCCGGGAGCGTTGTTGTTGACCGGGGGCACGACGGGGGCGGTGTTCGCGGGCGCGGTGGGCAGGGCGCCCGTGCCCGTGGAGCCGGGGCAGATGGTCGAGGTGATGGTCGGGAGTGTCTAGGGGGTGGGGAAAGTGGTGAGCGAGTGTTCTCTCTCTCTCTCTCTGTCTCTCTCACAGAAGTCCAATGGGATGGATGGGGGGAGGAACTCACGGTGGTCAGGGTGCAGGGGCAGTTGGTCACGGTGACGGTCTCGCCGTCGGTGGCCGTGTACTCGACGCCGTTGAAGCTGAGGGTGGTGGCGGCGGGGCAGAAGGTGACGAGCTCGGCCACGACGACCGTCGACGTGACGGTCGTGTTGAACCACGACCAGGTCACGTTGCCCGCGGACGACGACGACGAAGGGGCTGCCAGGCCGGCGTCGATGAGGGACCCGTTGACCAGGGCGCCCATGGACGCCGAGGGGTCGGCCGTGACCAAGGGGACGTCCGTGTCGATGGTCGTGGACGCGGGAGTGGCCTCGGCGGCGGGCATCCCGTTGTCCATGGTCTGTGCCGAAGCGGCGGCGACGAAGCCGAAGAGGAGAGCCTTGGACTGCATCTTGTTTTCTGTTGCTGTAGACTTGGTGATTGGGAAAAGCTGGGGGGCGAGATGTTGAACTGTTCCAAGTCTTTCGAGTGGCAGAATGATCAATCAATCTGTAGTGGTGTTGTAGCGAGCGACTGTAAGCGAGTGAGAAGACTGGGCAAGTCAAGAACAGATGATGATTTAGAGTCAAGCAAGACGTTTCCGGTTCGAAGAAGAGCAGCAGTCTTTAAGCATAACACCGACTCCGTGACAACTGGGTGGATTGCGTTGCTACTGGGCTCGAAAGAATCTGTAATTAGACAACAAATACCCAGCTTGGTCCAATCGCCGTGGTCGATGAGGTGAAAACAAGAAACAAGACACGCATTTGCAGAATGCTTTCAGATGACATTGGAATGTTACTCGGCAGAACTCAGCAGGAAGGGAAACGTCTCCGTTCCAGCCAGGGCGAAGCTGGTCTCGCGGCTTCAAGACATTCCATGCCAGATCATAATCTAGAATGCACCCATCCCTTTCTTTCTTGTCACTCGCTTGGACACAGTGGTACTTGGACTCGTCATCTCTTCTTTTTAAAGCTGGATTTTGATATTCATCTCGAGGACCTCGGCGCATAGCCGCTGTCTTTTGTTTTTAATTTTTTATCTTGTATATACAGGTGGTCGAGAATATGTTTCGCAGCAGCTCGTCCGGATAGTCGTGCAAAGTACGTAACTCTCGTGGCACATCGAGACGATCGGAATGGCCCCAATACTCGAGGACGATCAATCATGACGCTTCCCTTTCTTTCCCTTCTTCCACCACAACAACAGCAACAACAATCGATTCTTTATATCCTTCTGGCGTCTTCTAAGAAACGCATGTTCGCTTCAGCTCGAACAACTGAAGAGCACGTTCGGGGAGGGGATATAACGGTCCCTCCCGGCGATCCACCTCATTCCTTCAATGCCTTGTGTATGGGCCCGGGGCACCCGAGTTTCAACAAAGAAAATAGAACAACAGAGTAAAAACGAGACGACGGAAAAAAATTTGAAAAGGAGAGAAAATATCCCCACAAAACGGTCATTCGTTGACTTTCGCGTTTGGCGTGGTGCTGGGAGGAAAATGTCTATGCTGGTTTATTATCCTTCCAACGCCATCATGTCCAGAAATGCAGTAAAGTCTTGACTGTGGTAAAACAGAGCCGTGAAGGGATCGTATTAGGGCTGATCGAAGATGAACACGCTCGGAGAACACATGCGTTGTATGCACAGAAAAATGATGGACCTGAGTGGCCAAACAACATCCGCCCTGGGTATATCGTCGATCGATCAAGCCGTCCAGTAGGAACTGCTGGTCTGGCAAGTCCTCCGGGCCGCAAGCAGGTGGTGGATTCCTATTATGGCAGTTGCAAAAGCGTTTCGATGATTACTTTGTTGTTCGGTTAGACCTGCTCTGGCTCCTCTCGGGGACGCGGCTTCCGGGGAGGCCTGCGAGGTTGTCGAAGTCGTAGTTCTTGAGAGTGTTCTCGTACTTGGCGTTGCGAAGGAATTTGGGCACCGAGTCCTGCAGTCAGGGTTAGTGAGGAATTATCCAATATCAGAACGGGGACAACATACGCTAGCCATCAGCTTGAAGACAGCATTCTGGGCATCCTCGAACAAGGCCGTCACCTCGTGCAGGGTGTCGATCATAGCGACATCTTGTCCTACAGCCTTGGTCATGCGGGTAGCCAGGTTGTTGCGGAGCTGGTGGTCGATGTTGAGCTCACAGGGAGAGCCGGGTGCCAAGAACGCGTTGTAAATGCCGTACGCCTGTGCCATGATCTCTTTAATCCCATCCATGGACGTCGCATTCGGGTTCTTCTGGGCAGAGCGAATTGCTGTTCTACAGCCCCGGACGAATTCGTCAACGTCCAGGTAGAACGACAAGTTCTCTTCGCAATGCGTCTCGCGAAGGTTCTCGCGGAACAGCAGTCTCAGGTCTGCGTCGTTCAGGATCTTGTCGAGACGCTGGGTGTTGGAGTCACGGGCAATGCCCGGTCGTGCGGAGATGGTGCTTTCGCTTTCCGATGTGCGACCCCGACCGCCTGCTCCGTTAAAGACTTCTCTTCCTCTGGCTGTCATCTGGTAGATGGCGTTCTTGGTTGGCTGGAAGAGAGCACCAGACGACGAGTTCGCCATGTAGCCCCGATCTTGCTGTACAGACTCCATCAAGCCATACTCGACAAAAAGGGATGCCATCTCGTACGTTTCCCGACGGTCCACGGTAGTAGCGCAGTCCATCAGCCAGTCCGAGCAACCTTTGCCGGTAAATGTCTCTTTAAAAGTCTTGCCTGTGATCTTTCGCTCAATGGCCATCTTCACACCGGTCATACCATCCCGATAATCGCTGAGCGAATCAGAGTCGGCAGAGCTGACGCTCGACTTGAGGTTGAGGCCGTTGGCACCGCAGAATCGCCGGAAGACGACCTCCATCGTTCCCCGGTCCATGACGATCTTGTCCGACTGAGCATCTCTTTCCAGGATGACCAATTGACTGACTCCCGTTGCGACCAGGTCACCGATTTGTCGTTGTTGAATACCGTTTCGGGAGCAGAAAGTATCCAGAATAGCGACGCCCTTTGATGTCAGCTGCCAAACAGATCCCTTCATAGTGTAAACTTGTTGCAGCTTTCCGTCGGCGGACTCAATCAGTCTTGCTTCCACGAATCGTTGACATATCGACCTTGCCATATCCTTAGCCATGGAGAAGGTGGTAGTCGTGGTGGTTGTGACAATGCGCGAAGGATCCTTGGGATCTGGCATGCGGTTAGATTGCGAGAACTTGAGCGAGCCCAAGTTGTTAATAGCATCCTCGGACAGGAACGTGTGTTCCACTCTCGTCAAACGCACTCGGTGTGCACCCAGTGGTAATAAACTGACGATCAATGTCGAGAACAGATCCTTAAAATCCTATCACAAGAAAACAGCGTTAGCAAGCCCGGTCGTGAGGGAGGGGGTGAAGTGGCATGGCAGAAGCACCGGTGGCCAGAGAGGGAAAAGCTGCAATTGGCTGGACAAAAAAGTGATGTGCACAGATTTGAGGCACCAATCGCCAACTTTATCCCTCTGGAGCACACATCATGCTGCTTTCTCTGCGGTACGCGCAAAAACAGCGACATCGATGCGACAAGATCCCCATGCTCACAAGCACGCGGGGCATTGTCCAGCGACCAAAGTGCGAAAAAAAAAAAAACTCTGTGCAAAAATTGATTTTCGGGTAGTGACTCACTCTTGTGAATGGACGGTCATCGTCCGTCATTCGGAGCAGCCTCGACGATGTTTGATGCATCTTGTTTTCGGCTGGCAGGATGATGGGCGGTGTTGTGTTGGGGTCCGTTTCGCTGTAAGGCCTGGAAATGGGGTCCCCCACGAGCGACAGCTGACTAGAGCGGCCGCCTTCAAATTGAGGACTCTGAGGCACTGCAGGAGTGGTCGCGGCGGACGAGTTGGCAGACGAGGTGCCAAAGCGAGGGGAGAGATCACCGGCACTGGAGGGAGAGTCTGGCGCGGCAAAGGAGAGAGGCCGGCTCAAGCTGAGGAAGTTGTTGTGAAGAAGGCTCAGGCGGGCGAGTGCACTGGACGAGTTGCGGGTGCGCACAAAGGCGGCGGCGGGCTCGGCAGGAGAGGGCGGTGATGGTGTATAAGAAAAGGACCGAGCAAAGTCTAGGAAACCACCAGGTCTCTGCGGTTTTGATGTTGTAGGAGTAGCAGAAGGATACGGAGACAGGGAGGATGAAGCAGTGCTGGTGGATGCGGTCAATTGGTGGTGGTGTTGCTGACGGGAGTTGTTCAAGGAAGTAATGGGGCCGTCGGGAGAAGCTTCGACGAAAGCCAGAGCCGTGGACGTGGAGGAGGATGATGATGATGTGGGTTTGGCTGGGCTTGCGCTGTTATTACTACTACTGCCGCTCAGACTGCGGCTGGTGGTGGAAGTGCTGCTGGTGCTGAGAGCGGTAGTACTGCTTTGGCTGGTACCCAGACTGGAGCTGGCACTACGACGACCAGGACCGGGACTTGAGCAGGGACAGGGACCAGCAGGGGAGAGTAGGGAAGAGGAGGAAAGAGAAGTAGTAGAAGTAGCAGCCTTAGCGGTGGCTGACGATGGAGTCGGCGACGAAGGGGAAGCCGTGGTACTTGTCGGACTCGAGCTGCTACTGTTTTTACTACTCAGACCACTTCTACTGCTAGCAGTGGTAGTAGCGGGAGAAGAAATTGTAGCTTGAGTAGTAGAAGTAATAGAAGAAGAAGCAGCGGCGACAAGAATATTCGCAGTAGCAGCGGCCTTGGTGGTAGTAGAAGCGGTCGCTTGGACGTGGTTGGCTTCTAGGCCCGCAGAGGAAGGCGGAGCGGATTTGTGATGCGTGTCCACCTTGGGCAGGCCTATTACTGGCGTGAGACGAGAAAGCGGAGGAGAGGACGGAACAGTAGTGACAGAGGCACCAGCTACTGTGGCATCAGTAGTAGTAGCAGTGGTGGTGGCAGCAGTAGAATTAACAACAGTGGGAGAAGAGGAAGCAGTGGTAGTGTCAGTGTTTGCGTTAGACAATGCGGCGACGGCGGGATTGGTGGTGCACGTCGACGTCCAGCTGCTGCTAGTGCTGGTGCTCGTGCTAGACGGATTCGGCTGGTTTTGGTTTTGGTTTTGGTTTCGCAAAGCCAGAGCAGCAGCCATCTACCGCCAAATTAGTAGCCCGGGCAAGGAGATGGTAGTACGACGATCAAGACCACTGGCTTCAACCCGTAGCCCATTGAACTGATTCAAATATGGAATTAGAAAGTGAAAAGACGCTTGCTTTGCGGGCCAAGGCCAGAAACCGCGAAAGGGAAGAAGAAAAAATAAAAAAGAGGGGGGGCCTCTTTTCCAACTAGGCTTGATAGGTGCGGGTCGCCATGTGGTTAGGAGGAGAAGGCCAGTCCAACAGGTGCCGGGGGTCCCCTGAAAAACGAGGCACCAGGGTCATGGAAAGGGAGAAGCAGCAAGAAAAAAAAAATCAATTCGCGTGCGCAAGTATCTGTACCCACGGAGCGCTGGAGTCACCGTCAGTGCGGGCTGCACTGTACATTGCTGTAGTCGCATCCATTGATTTTCCTCTTCGTGCCCTCCAATGTAGTTATGCTCAATGGAATAGTGGTGCAGTACCTACACAGATGATCGTCTGTCTAGCACCTGCTATTCATTCACTTTATTTGTCAAGCCGGTTTATCGACCGACAAGTCTATACGCAGGTACTTTCCGCACCATATTCACCAGAGTCAACAACGGCTGGCTATAGCAGAGTAGTACGGAATACGTATGGGAAAAGGGGGGGTGGCCATTCGGAAAGGAACCGCGTGAATAATGCATGTGTAGTTGCATTGTGTATGTACGTGTGTGGTGTGCGTGCCTTGTCGATTTGTCCGACACGCTGCTCTTGTCTCTATCAACATATTGCAGTCTCATCTCGCCTCGATTGCTCATGCATCAATATTCACGTATAGCAAAGGATGAGCAGAGTGCGGCCGACCCTGCTCTAACGGCGACAATCACCACGCAGTAGTAATCAAGAGGATTGATTGATAGAGATAGGCCTTACCGATCATGGTCCAGTTTGGGGGCGAATGTGAAAAAAATAATGCCCTGCACGTGTGTTTTTGTGGTGATAAAAGTACCGGGGCCTCTGCCATTCTAGACGACACAGCGTAGGTAAGGTCGGTACACGGTACCTGTACGCCAGCCGGGCCTCTGCAGGCGAAATCTGAATGGAAATAAGCGGTACTGTGCAGGCCAGATCAGACGGGGAATAGTAGGTCTGGTAGCTAGCTTGGGTGGGCTTGGGAAAACGTGTGTGTGTGTAAGCGTTGCCATGTGTCTTGGAGAAGTGAGGAGAGTTTCTTTTCTTTTCTGCTGTATCTGCGGCGCTAGTCCGGAAGCTCCTGCGCCCACGCGCGCGTGCTGTGGCTGCAGTGCGCACATGCTGGGCCAAGCAGTAGCAGTTCGTTCGCTGTTCCTCTCCCCCCCTGTGGGTTAGAGAGAAAAGGGTAAAAAATCGGCGCTCTCTTCGAAGGGGTTGAGTTGAGGAGGGGGGCCCCCAATTGCCAGTGACCCCGCCCACACTGTGCCGGACTTTAGAACCCAGTCTCCTCCGAAGCCCTTCTCCAGTCCAATGTGCAGATCGCATTGGATGGATTTAAGCATTGCCCCCAATTGAGTTATAACAGTTGATGAGTGAGAACCATTGAATTGGCTGTTACACCAACTTCAATGCGAGAACGGGCTTATCACGCAGCAGTCTATAGTGTAGATGGATGGCTAGAAACTGAAATTCGCACGATGCTCCAAGCCTTCTTCTTCCTTCCCGAGCTCCCATGCGAAACATGGATTGGAAAGAGCGGGCTCTTGTGTTGGAGAGACAGCATAGCATGTCCGTCCTTGGCTGTGTTGCCATCGTACAAACGACAGGGACAATGTGCATGCAGTCGGTCGTAGATGCTCGAGTCACAAGGGGGCCGGGTCACTCTGGCTCAAGGCACGGGAGTCGATAGATATCGAATACCTGCCTATCTTCTTTGCCGATGCTCACCGACACCCGGGGAAACCGGTGCGGGATTGATATGTCGTTGGTAGGTATGTTGTTCATCTAATATGGTGGTGGCATTTCTTTGCAGGTACATACAAGGAGACCTTTCGGTTGCTGCTGACAGCTTGAAAGCGGCGGCCTCGTCCCAACCGAACCAACCGACATCCCGATATACCTGGCATTTATTAGATCATCTTCCGAACGGTCTGGACTACGGCACTTGCAAAACAAACATAGGCAGACGCTGTTTTTTCTCTCCGTGGTCAGTCGAGTTACCAGGTATCTATCCTCACCCGTCATTCCGATTACGAAGCAGCGGCTTGGTCCCTGAATAGTTACTAGCAGGGGAGAACTGCCGTGCCCTTTTGGTTCCTTTCTTTAATTGTCACCAATGCCCAACAGGAAGATCTTGTCTGGGCCTTGCTGGGCAGTGCTGGGCGGCGGCGCGGGAGTTGACGGCCGCTTGGCCAGTATCTACACATGTCTATGTATGCTGGTGAGGTCATCTCACAACCGGCTGACAAGAGAGCCACGATAGCCAATAAATTTCCCGCTCGTTGGGCCGGAACGAAAGGAGGGGCGAGGCAAGCCCGCAAGCAGCAGCACCTCATCTCAGTGACACACAATCACGGCATAGGATAGAGGCAAAGCCGGGCCACATGGCAGCGGTGCAACCACACTCGTATGCAGACACTCTTTTCCGCGCAGACGTTTTGTTCAATTGCTGTGGTACGATGGGATGGCGTGCCTCGGGCTCCCAGTGAGGGAGGGCTTTCGAGATATCAGACAGGCCCGGAGTAGCCATTCCCTCAACTCCACGATGAAGAAGAGATGTGTTTGCTGCTCTTCTTCTTTCTTTCATGGACATTCTGGGATTGTCGCCCAGCAACTTACTCACTTGTTTTGGGCAGGCCTGTCCCATTTCGTATCGCATATACATTGTACCAATGCCTGACATGAACCTTGCCCTGGACAAGACAACGCTCGCTCGGCATCGGCTTATTAGGACAATAAAGCCTGCCTAGCCTGTAACTCGTCAATCGGCCCTGGTGCAGGGCATGGGAGCGTAGAATACGGTGTGGACACCACAGATTGATACACTGTGCTCGAAATCGCTGGGCGGGTGTTATGGTGATATGTGGGGTTGGGTCTGATACAAAAGAGAGGAGACGGCGCGGTTTGTCTGTCGTTCGACCAGGGCACAAGGCATTATCCCACGGGCCAAGCCAAGCAAGCAGCAGCAGGCCACATGGTAGTAGGATTGGGACACCGTAGATGGGCAAACACGCAGAGAGAGGCCGGGGGCCTTGGTTCGCTCGTGTGGCCACGGTTCAAGGTAAAGTAAAAAAGCATGGCCTCCATGCTCTGTTGCTGCCGATGGTGCCAGCGGGCAGCAGGAAACGTGGGACCCACCTGGATGCAACCACAGACATGGTTGGCACGCGGCTTACTTCTCAGCCTTTGAGAGCTAGAGAGAGTCGAGTGAGAGTGATGAGAGAGAAGTGTACGAAGTGGTGGTGTACAGTATGTATTGCCAGGGAACGGCCTGTGTCTCTCTTGCGATTTGCCAGGCCGTCAGATCTGCGCGTGGCTGTCAGGGATCTTGTCACCCCTCGTCTAAGTTGTTTCCGGTAAGGTCGGGGGTATTTTTTCTTTCCTTTCCTTCCCTTCCCTTATTTTTTCGATTTTGGCCCTTCACTGTGGTTTCTGGTATTGCAGCAGGCAAGCAGCCAGAAGGGCGCCAGGCCAGACACTTCGCGACTCCACAACTGCTGAGTAGTCAGGTAGGTAGTCAACAGCATTCCCATGCATTCCCACACTCCTACCTAGCCTAGCACCGTACGGTATAGGTATCCACAGTTTCACGGGTCTTGTCTTCTGAGCCCTGGCCAGATTTTGTGGGCGTGCGAGGCTCCAAACGGGTGACCCCTACACGGAGACACCGCGGCCTGGGGATGCCGGGTTGTGAAATTGCAATGAGCGGTCTCTTTCTGGGCCCCCTGACTGGCCTTTCAAATCCCGAAGCTCTGGTCAGGACAGCAGATGGCCGTATGATCATGACGATAGAGGAGGATAATAGAAACAGCCAGGCGGTCGCATCACAGACGAACGGGTGTTTCCTGTCATCCAAGGTGACGACGGGTCACCGCCTATCCTTCCCTGATGAATCTGCTTTGTTGGGAGACGAATGAGATGGGCCGAGTCTGATTGTGACTGCAGTCTGGCTTGGTAGTGCCGTAACACAGCATGGTGGTCGTGGTGGTGATGTGTTGTACTAGCTCGGCAACGGGGTGAACTGGACTGCCCGCTGGGTGCAGGCCAAGTACATATGTACGTACATGGTAGTATAGGTAGTCAGGAATGTAGAGCGTGCACGGTTAAGCACCTCCGAACACATAATACAATGTACAGGTGAACCGACATCCATCTGAGTTAGCCTCCCATGAAGTGGCCTGAGGATCGTGAGTTGGCTTCCGGCCACTGCAGTAAGGGTACTGCTATGTGGATACGCGAGCAGATGACACAGCAACTTGGTAAGATGCTTGCATAGTCCAAGAAGTAGTAGTATACGCTGGGTAGTTACAACAGGCACAGATTAGGCAGAGCAATTCGACAGTTTCACCAATATTCGCGGCGCAGCAGGTCAGCTTGGCTTGGATCTTCTTCTTTCTGCTGATTCAGTCCAGTCGATCAGTCTACTCTAGCCAAGGCCGCAGTCAGCACGCAGAGCCTTTTTGGACCTGCCATGCCTTTTGGACAAGACATCTCCGGTTCGGTGTGACGTGAGAAAATGTTCGCTCATGCAGGCAGACCTATCTCGGGCAATAGAACAGACAAGACATATTTGCCACTGCCCAGTGTCGACCGATTGTGCGCTGCTTCTGTTTTCCGTTCTGGAATCGGAATACTCGCGAGCCTAGCTTGCCTAGGGGAGTTGTCAGCGAGGCCCGACTAATAATAAAAAGACCCTTGAGACATTGATTGTCATGCAGAAATAAAACCAAAAACCGCCACACGAGAAATTTGACGTCGAGCGGCAGTTGGATGGCTTGAACACCGGTCATTGCCATGACGAAGAAGGGTAGCATCGACACAGGCACTAATAAGGCAGCCACAGATTCTTATTTTGTTTCTTTACCGGAATTGTTTCCGGAGCTCGCAGCGATTTGCTGCAGATGTAAGTCCTTGCCGTGTCATGTCTGGTATCAGTAACGAATCGAGGAGCAGGGGGAAATCAGGCGGTATTGAATAATTCACTGAGGCAGACGAAACCCATTTCCCACCCCCATTGGGGCGCTTCCTTCTGAAGAAACTCTATCACGGCCAAGAATAATAAGCTCGAGCTTCCCCAGTTTTGCGGTTGGTTAGGTAGGTAGACTGGCGCAAGAAAAGGGGGGCCCTTTTTGCCTTTTTCCTTTTTCCTTTGGGTCAGTCAGCAAGTTTTTTGGGGGTCCTTTTGGGCCACGATGTGTACATAGATGCGGGTGAACGCCCATCTCGAAGGCTTCTAGCGTCACACGTTTCTTCTGGAAGGTCGTGATCTTCTTTGGTGAAACTCCAATATGATCGTTTGCAGCCTCGAGTTCCCATACGTGTTCACCGCAAAAGAGGTGGCGATGGCAGGTGGATACACATATTCAGTTCCTCTTGATATGCTGCCCTGTCGCCCACAAAATGTGGCGGCTTTCCCACCCCTGGTCGTCGGCTTTGACGTATCTTGTTTTTTTCGACGACATGGTTCCAACAAAGTCGAAGTTTATTTTAGAACCGTCAGCGGCAGAGCGACAGCCAGGCGAGCCAGGTACGTAGGTACACTATTCCGGACTCGTCTCCGATCGCCACTGGCAAAAGATGAGGTGAGCAGCAAAGCGGATGTTGAGAGGGACGATGCAACAGTGATCGGTTCATGACATTGAACGACACGCAACTCTTTGAAAGCTTCTGACCGCATGTAGTATACGAGACTGTAGGACAAAGTATAATAGAATGACATGATTATACTGTGCGATGCCTAGTTGGGTAGTATAATGCCATACTCCCAAGGTTCAAGGTCTATGGTCCCCGCCCGGCCCCATATCGGCGGGCGAATTCCCAAATGGTAATGTGCAATCTCGGGTCGGTGCATCACATTCTGGGTTTATTTTACGATCTCACAAACAGGAAAAGAAAAACGATTCCGAGAGCAGGGTCACCTCGTGGCCGAGCCATGCGATGCGCGGCTGCTTTCCTTGAGCAGCCCAACCCCAGCCCCGGGTGTCTGCCGTGTGCAGCATACTGTTAGAGGAACAAACCTTGCTTGCATATCCACAAACCGGGCGACACCCGTTCCAGAAGCAAGACCCCGGGCCTATGAGCAAAGAGAGAGAGAAGATGGCTTGATCGGGTATGCTTTCTTATTTCAGATCTGGTTTCATCTGAATGGTGACTGGTCAACGTGTTCAGAAGATGTTGCATGCGGGATATGCAGTCGTCAACCTTGCTACTGGTTGCCTTAAACGTCCGAGTTGGTGAGGTTGTTGGGACACTGCAAACTCGCCAAAAAAAAAAAAAAAAAAAAAAAAAATCAGTTGGTCGCTCTCGCTTGAGTTAACCGAACTCTATCCCTGGAGAGTCTGCAGTGGCAAGAGACGACTTCATTCCCATGGAGGCCGTTATAGCCCTACCGGATATATGCGCCGGGCTTTGAGAAACTCACTCACAGGGTCTGACAGGGCATACCGGCCGACGGAGATCCAATGTACGTGGTTTATTATTGACAGTTTTTACTATACTCGAGGATTCAATCAATCAATTACCGTGTGTGGGGTTCTATATCCGACAATTGCTTGTGGATGGCGGTCCGAGCCCAGTATACTTATTACCATCTACCTTACATACAGGCCACAGTAGTAAGCAGCTCACCGTCCAAGGGACTTTCTCTGTCAATGGAGTCTCACTCGATTACACAGCGGTGCTACTGCATCCGGAACGTTGAACGTCGTGTCATGGGGATTTCTCCCACCAGACGCTCGTCAGCCGTGTGTACAACACTGCATACCTGCGAGACAGATGACCTCGTGGTGATGTGCTCCCGATTATCTGGTTCTTATGAAATTGTGTGCAACTCATACTCATTATCAGACTCGATGGCTGATTGGTTGCTGTCGTACATAATCTCGACAAAACGAGGTCTTTCCGTGACATTATTCCGCACCCACAGCTCAGCAGTGCACTACACCACCTATGCACTGTCACTCGGCTTACTCAAAGCAGCAGTCCCTTTTCTGCAGTGTACTTACGGGCAGATGAGCTAGTTAGGTGGTTAGCTCAGTGAATAGTGACCTGCATGACAGCCGTGAGTCGGTTTGACCTAGATAGGATTAGACTTGTTGTCAAGCAAGAGACGTCGAGAAGCTCTGTCATTCACCAACTACATTACCTAGATCGAGACTACTGACTAAGATACTACCTATCAACTACTACTAATGTAATTCCTACTAAATCTGAAGAGTGCTTAGCCATCTCTATCCAATCTCTGGCGGTCAGCTCATTCTCTTTCCTTTCCGCCCGACATCCCGAATTCACGACCACACGGACCAAAAGTACTTGCTCTCTCACGTCTTAGGGCGCCGCTCGGCCGATATCCCATCGCGGACTGTCTGTCTAGCGCAGGCACGGAGCAGAGCCGGTGTGCTTGTTCGTCTCGAAACCAATTTCCTCCCACCGCCCAACCGCTTCAAATGCGCTGCGCGGAACCACGTTTTTTTTTTCTCCTCGCCGGCGGCTGCCATACCCCTGCTTCCCAAGAGGTGCTTGCTTGCTTGCCACGTGGGAAAAACGACGCCACAAATCTTAGGAAGCGCGCTGAGCGGCAGCTGCTGGTCTGATCAGGGAGGATCGGCGACGGCGTCATCCTTATTTACACCTCTACCATGGCACTATTCTAACCGGTCGCCGGTCGCGTACCTGTCTAGAGGCGAAAGGGAATACGAAGAATTCGACCGGACTGGCGAGTGAATTCTCGTAGTGCCCGGATCGCCAGCTAACCCACGTGCGCGACGATGGCCGAACCGATCCTCGATACATACTCTCCTTCCCCTCCCAGAGAGGCGGAATAGGGCTTGCCGAGTCATCGGTCGCTCACAGCCCGGGACGCCGCAATGTTCTTAATTTTCGAGCCGGTGCAGTATTCCACGTGGAATAGTTCCAAAATACGCTGGGGGAGGGGGACAATCTCTCATCTCCTTGGTGGTCCCGGGATTGGTCCTGCACGACGACGGATTCGCTCCTCTCACAGTGTCAGTTTGTGGCTGGCTGGCTGGGATGGGATGGGATGCGCTGGGGCTTGGCCTGGCTGCTTGGCTTGTCAATGACCCAGCCGCCCGGGAATTCATGATATGACTTATGATATGATACAGATGAGCGGGCTCCTGCCACCACCTGCCTGTGCCGCAGCCTGACAGCGACAGGGCCAATAAGCTGTGACATCTGCTTGTCATCCCAAGCCCCGTACTGGAAATTAATTATGCTTTTTTTTTTCTCCCGACTGACACGTGGAGTAGGTGAGTATAGTGCGAAGCAGACACGGTCGAAAATGTTCCTAGGGATGGGACCCTTTCATTACTCAGCAGTTGTCTATCGTCAGCTTCGAAGATCCCGTGATTTTCTTTACGAATCCCACCAATATTATGTTATACACGACACAATCCCATACTCTCCGCAGTTTTGGATAAAAATAAAACATGCAGCCCAAGCATCGGGCCCCATTGGGCGCTTACATTGATTTGCGGAACCGCATTATTGATTGAGAAAAAAAAAACATGTGGGATCGGCTTATAATGTGAGATCCATTATACCCGTGCAGCAACTCCGCAGCATCGTACGATGTCCCTTTCGTTTTGAAACATTTTCCCTTCTCTGCCCGTCACTGGCCAGCCAGCCAGCTTCTCTTTTCGGGCCTTCGGCATCTCCTGCGTGCCATCCACGCAAATTGCTTTCCTCGTTTTTCTATTCTCCGTTTTTACCACGTTTTCCCGCCGTGCGCCACGCCGATCACTCTTCTGTCTCCCCCGCGGCTGCATGCACCCCTATATCACTGGGCCGGGAATCCTGTATAAGCCCGGCCTTCTAGAATACTCAGTCCGTGACCCCGTGTGGGCGTCGACCGAGGAGATTACCTGATAATGTGGGTGCGCCTTCGGGGCGGGTTTTGACAGATGGGGAATTTGGGATTGTGTACATGACAGCCACGCGATACAGTCATGGCTTTGTCTGGAGCGTTCCTGGGATCACCTTGTGGGATGCGTTAGGGGAGGGTCATCCTCGTTCCTCTTCGACGACGGCGGGAAATGGAAGTCTTCTAGAATATGGATGGTGCTTATTTCCCGTCTGGGCAAGTATACGGTAGGGACATTCCTTGTTCGCGACCTGGCTGGATGGACGGTTTTCGACCACATGTACCTGGACTTCTTTTTTTTTTCTCTTAATCTTCCCCCGACGTCAGTTCCATCCCCAAAAGCTTTACGCTCCCTGATGATCCGATGTTTCAGCAAATTTCCCATGACTCTTTCCCCTTCCCCGGGTGACCATGTTCTGATACGAACCTTGGCCGGGCTTTGCCGTGCTACTGCTGGCTTACATACAAGCAACCTTACCGACAACCTGGGCCGACCGGTCGGCGCTGGTAGCCGCCCATGCGCCAGGCCAGGCGCGCACGGCGATCGTGGATACGGACAACCGAAACGTGAAGCCCCGGCACTGATCATCGCAAATATGATTAGGTACATATGAGATAATTCCACTGTTACCATGGTCCTTGGGTCGCCTGTTCCTTGATTTTTGTATCCAAGTTTGTAATGATCGTGGTTCGGAAAGGCCTTTTTTTTTTTTTCATGTCATCCGCTTTTTCAGGTTCCATATCAACGGCAATAGCAAGGCTATAACGTTCTGTCAGTATGGAGTTGTATATGGAGTACAGTAGTAGTAGCTCTAGCTGTGAAGCTGGGTAGTAGTAATAGACATGTCGTATAACCGTCTGTGCCCGTGGTCTGTCTCTTGCTCGCGTGGCATTTTTTCCCCAACGGCGAGCTGGACCAAGACTTCTTTCTTTCCATGCAAACGGGGTTTCAAGTGTCAGATCGTCACTCCCGACGCCATGGATGGCGCGCCCGCTGGACCACGTGTCGTGGAGGACTCGCCTGTCGCTAATCACGTCTTCGGGTCGCACAAGTTTTACAAGTCGGCCTGTCTCCCTGTCAAGCCTCCCTCAGAAGATGCCAATGTACATTCAATGAAAAATTTGTCCCTCGCGAGAGAAGAGAGCAGACCAGAACGTCTGTGGGCCGAAGCTGTTTCGAATTCAGAATGGTTCCGCTTGTGGCGTTCATGCGTACAAACTATCGCGTGGCGAGTCTACCCACGAGAGAGTCCGTCTATACGCATGGCGTCGTATCTCTCAATTTTACCTAGAGTCTTTTTCATCGTTGATTACTTATTTTTCCTACTTCGTGCCTCTCCCTTGCCTCGCCCCCCTCACCTGGCATGTCGTTTCACCGCCATTATCTGAGCATTCTCTAGCCATGTCGAGGCCGGAGGGGAGGGGGGGAACATAATCTAGCGCGAGGGACCGCCCACTGATAATCGCCAGCTAGGCTCGTTTCCGACGTGTGACTGACTCGAGAACACATCCAGCCGTGGTGGCTTTTCTGTCATCTTGTTCCCAGAAAACCACCCCCCGGCCCAGTGTACTGTGCTCCCATCCTATCACGGCGCTTGGTGATGCACCACCTGGGCTAAGGAAGGGCGACGGGGAGAGAGGGGTGGGGGCGTCGGAGCCTCGACAACGGTCTCGAGCGGCTGTGACAACTTTTCCACGTGGCTTATGGAGCCCTTCGGGAACGCCATTGGTTTCATTGCATCTCTTGACTAGATTCCCGTACGAGGCAAAAAAGACGAGAAAGGTGAACATTTTAGCGGGCGAAGAAGAGACGGGCTCACAGTCGCAAGCAGCGCGAACCGCACTAGCAAGCCATAAAGTCAGTCCGTCTTGGTGATCAGTCAAACCCTATTGCTGTTTTTTGCCTGCCTTTTTCTCTCTCGCTTGCCTGTTTCTGCTGATTCCGCTCTGGCTATCTCTGGTGCCTGTTCACTATAAACCGACGTGCCAAGCAATATCTTGCGGATCGAAGGATGCAAAATCCACTGCTACTGCTCTTGGACCCCCTTCGGATGGCCTGTTCAGGAATTTTTTTTCTTGATTAGACGTTATCCGAGAGCCGCCGGATGTGCGTGACCAAAAGAAGCCCTGGCTACACAAGGAGACATGGGCTGGCTGAGATGTTCAACTCTTCGGGGTTCCTTCCGCGCTCTCGGCCGGGTATACGGAGTACCACCGTGCTTGTAGGCTTGAGGCCATGTTCCCTTGGTGAGGACTGCGGAATTTGCTTCAACTTGGCAGACACGCCGCAATCATCCTGCTACGATGCTCGAGCTGCTTCGTGATCCTACCTGGAAGGCCCTTGGAAATACCATGAGAACAATGTTGTCACTTCTAGCTGTCCATATGTGTGCCTTAGTCAGCTGCTGTTGCTGGTTGTCCCGTCCCTTCGGTGCAGGATGGACCTGGTGAACGTCGAAAGTGATTCCCTGCGCACAAGTCCGTGTTGGATGACCTGAGACTCGGGTTGGGCAAGTCCCCCATCCTGAAGCAAAGTGATGAGCGTTGTTCTACGAGATGCCCAAGCACTCACACTGCCTATTACAAGAACTCTCGTATTTGCCCTGTATTTCAGACAAGCTAAGGGCACTCGGCATGGAGATCCCTCAAGTCATGCTCGCCACTCTTGTAAGCAAGATCGTTGGATAGAAACCGCACCCAGGCGGATCGCTGAAACTGCTGTGCCGTCTGCTGGCTGGATGGAGATAGGAACAAAGATAGTACTAGAGCTGCAACTCGACGATCATACTCATTGTTTGATTCTACTATAGCTTACGGAATGATTCGCAAAGAGAGAGGAAAAAAAGGGGGGACCGGGCCGGTATCCGGTCCGTCTTTGCCGTTCTTCCCGTCCTTGCCGTGTGGGCTCTCTGGCCGTCTCCGGCCGTATTTTGATAATTCCCAGAAGAAAGTGGAATAGGGTTCAGTGGAATGCTTGATTGAATCGCCAGCTTCCACTGCCGTGGTGCCGGGAATCCTTGGCGGGTGCAAGAATGACTGCACAGCTGCCTTGTCTATCTACGGGAGTGACGTAAAATCACAAAATGCCCGACGTCTTACATGGTGAGGGAAAAATAGACATATCCGGGGAACTGCGAAGGTTTCCCTCATGGTCTGCCCTACTGCACTGGTGATCTTTTGGAGTTTGCGGAGTATCCCAATGAGGCTGGCTGCTCTGATGGGGGGCCTCGAAGCGTCGACGATCTGACTTGCATCATTGCATGTCAGGCGTTGCCGAAGAGGCAGCTCCTTGTGCCCTTGCTGAAGAGCTGCTACATGTCGAAGATTCCGACCTGCAGATGACCGTTGTTCCAACGGTGCCGCCGTTCCTTAGAAAGTGTCGTCTCTAGGAGTTCAAGCATACATTTCTTTGATGAGAAGTTGCGGATGGTCGACGCCTGAAATGTCAACACCTCGAAGGTCTCCTTGACTTGAGCTGAAATTGAAACGAATGTGTCTCTCAATCATCCTACCGTGTCCCTCTGCGAGTCTGTATTGACGCGATCGTCTTGCTCTGTTTCGACCTGCTGGGCTCGTTCTCATCAGACCTGATGTCAGCCAGTGAGACCCCAGTGAGGAATGTCATCTCAGTGATGAGTGAAAAGTCGGTATGATATCATCCAGGATGGTCCAGCCCGTCCATGAAGGACTCCTTCGGCGCCGTTTACTGTAATGCCTGCCGAATTTGTTAACAATTGTTGCTCTCGTAAGAAAGGCGGTGCTGCCGGCAAAGAACGTTTCAACGGTCTCAACGGCGTTCTGCCCAGCTTCGTCCCAAGGTCTCACCCGGAGGGCCTGCGAAACTTTAAAAAGGAGAGATGTAGACAAATGCTCGTCTCGATTGATCAAGCGGCGAAAGAAACTCGCAGGTTTATCTCCCTCGACTCATAAATCCTTCACGATGGCACACCATCTGACTTGTGACAAAGTCTTATGATGCCGTAGCAAGTAGTTCAAGCCTCGTAAGGTCGCATAAGGCTGCCTGTCTATCCATTGACGGCACCACTGGCGCCTTTCAAGCAGGTGCGCGCGCTTCTCCTCCCAAGCCCAGCGAGGAAAGGCGGGTGCGGCTTCGGCTTGCCATGTCATTGGACGTCGTACGAGCGGCCGAAAACGCCTGTGGCCGTCCTCGGGGCGAAAAAAAAAAAGAAAGGAAATGCACGGCAATGAGTCAAGTAACGAGGGCGTCCTGCTTATAAACACCCAGTGCTGGCCCCTCGGCCAAGCCACTTCTCATGCCGGCAGTGAAGAACGGCAATTTCCAGGGACACCGACTACTAATCAACTACGAAAGAGCCTCGGCCGCTGGCAAAAGCCATGGCTTGCGGCATGGCTGTGAACATTCAAATCATGAAGCACAATAATCGGAAAACTCGAGTCAACAGAGAAGCCATCGTTTGATGCCGGCTCATATAGCTGGCGCATGAGGTCTTGTGCGCCGGCGAAAGTGAGAGCATGTGATTGATCGCAAGAGAATCTGTGGGAGGTTGCATTATAGTCAAGCAGGACTGCCTGTCACGGAATTCCTTCCAGACCTGACGTCACGTAGCACAGGACGGGTTGTAAAGCGAAAACACGAGGACTTGACGCTGAAAGCGTATACTATCAGGTAAAGGGGACAATGGACCGTAGCAATTGATGGATCAAACAGTCAGGGATTTGCTTTACTTTGAAAAAAGTTGTCTACGGGCATCGAAATGTTGAAATCGTGACTACCTATAAAGTACAGAATATTCTACCATCTTGAATATCAGAGGGCCACGGATATGACATATCAGGAGGGAGTAAGAATAAGATCAAGTAGAGACACATCCAAAAGTATAAGTTGCAACATATTTCATCTACAGTTGACTGCCGTCTAAAAAGTAGAGACTCTCTCATACAATCTACAATTCCAGCAGCGTTGACCTAGCATTCTTGGCCACCAATATGTAGAGGATAAGGACAGTATTGGACCTGTAAATTTTGCGAGCGCTTCACACAAAATGAAAGTCTCCATATTTCCACGTTCATAGTTGCCATAATGCGCGTGTTCCAATGTCTATATAGGTAATACGTCTCGGAAAACGCAGTTAGCTCACCAAAGAGCACCAGTTGCCCTTAGAATGGGTTGAAAACTGCAAGTCTCCGCCGCATTTCAACCGCTTGCCGCCCCTGTTCTTCTTGACATGGTAAAATATGCCAATCAGCAGCAGCAGGTTGGTGACATCCCATAAAGTGAGGCCGAAGTCGAAAAGGGACAACATGTCAATTCGTGGACAAGCGTTCAATACACAGCAGCCGTGGAAGGTAATTCCTTACAGCTCTTTGTGTCTCCGGTTGATGGCTTATAAGACTTCGTGAGCCCGGGTGGGATCATTGAATCATCTATTGTCCTTGCTTATACAAGCTGTATACTACACGATTGCATCGTTTCTAGAGCCCAGGTGCTATGGTTATCGTAGGAGTGTACCATATGCAATGGTGTGCTTCGTCTTCTTTAGGATATAGAGGGCTTCAGATCAGTCCAGGTAGACGTGTTCTTCTAATCGCAGGAAAGCGTAATCCAAATTGACAAATACGAGCACTTCCAGATGCGGAACAGCCAAACGCATCCTTTCATATTGATCTTGGCGCATAATTATTGCTAAAGGAGTGGTAGAGTAAAGGTAGGCCTTAGAAATTAATTAGACGATCGAATTTTCGAGTAGATTTGGTTGAGATCAAGAGCAATTACATTTCCTGCAGTAAGTGAGAAACTCCTTTAGCGCAACACAAACCAACTCATAGAAATTGCCTTCCCCTATACAAGTCCGAGTATGTTTCCAGAACCAATGCAAGCATGGCACTGACGATGTTCTTGGCCGAATTCGGTTCCAGTTACCCTCAAGCGATAAGCCATGTATCATACGTACTGAGATAGTTGGGAAAAAGAGGCTATGTAGGGTATTTCTTAAACATCACAAGCAATGGAAGCATATATACACAGTTGACGCCAGTTCCGCATCCGCTCTGAGACAAATAGTCAACCACGCAAGGAGGATTGAGACACAAGAGAAACATATGCTATTCCCGGTCCTCCCTTTCTCAGGGAAACTTAGTTATGTATGGCCACTGTTGATGTGCGTATTTTCATTACTGGCATTGCTAATGCTCGAAAAAGCCCAGGTTCTTCGGACGTACAGTCATTCCAAGTTACGATTGAGGAGTAAATATTTTCAATATAGCAAATATTCAAAGCAGCTGATCCTGTCATGCTTCTCGCTCATGCTTCCTATGAAATCGAAACACCCAAAACGCCCAGCACACAAGTATTTGACTAGGTGTATCCTTTTGACGACATCTGACCCTACTGCAGTTATGGCCAGGTCATTGCAACTCATTGATATGCGTCTCGCTTCCGACCAGCTCTGCGATCGGGCCGCTGCTCTGCCGATGTTGCGTCGACTGGTATTGTTGCTGCGGCTGTTGCTGCTGTTGCGTCGATTGATGATGTTGCTGCGGTTGCTGCTGCAGTTGCAGTTGTTGAGCGTAGGGGCTGTGCGGGTCGTGAACGTACGGCTTGGGTTCCGGTCCCTGCCATCCCAGGCCATTGTAGATTTGTCCGCTCTCTTGCCTCGAATGCTGTTGCTGTTGCTGTTGACCAGCAAACTGGCCCGACGACCGCCCTGTGCGGAGTGGCTCCGGCGCCAGGCCCGACTCGCTCGCGGCTGCTATTTGGTGGCCGTAAAAGCTCTGCGTGTGTCCTCCGCCTCCCTGTTGGTTCTGCCCAGAAAGTCTATACTGTTGCTGTTGCTGTTTCTGTTGTTGCTGTTGCTGCTGTTGCGGCAGGTATTGGTGGTGAGACTGATAGTTCTGATTCATCGTCGGCGGCGGCGAACTCCTCCCGCTGCTCGCACCGGATCCGTCGCCAGAGTATTTGCGCTGCTCATCGTGTACGGAGCTTGCCCTCGCCGCACCGTCAACAGGAGCGCCGAACTGGTAGCCGTCGTCGTAGAACGTGGTGCTAGACGGGCTCAGCGGCGGGCGCTGCTGTTGGTGCTGGTGCAACGCCGACGACGAGCCCGACTGCAACGACGACTCGGCCTGCTTCCGGGCGCCGGCGACGAGGCGCTCGACCAGGACGCCGTGGGACTTGAGGATGGTCTTCTTGACGAAGCCGGCCATGAGGAAGTTGCAGCGGACCTCGACGTCCTCGCGGATGTACAGCCCCTGGCTCGGGGCGCCGATGCCGAGCTCGACGGGCTGCTTGGGCTCGCCGGGGAGCGTGCCGCCGAGGCTCCACCGCTCGCGAATGTGCGTCCCCATGGGCGCGTAGCAGTGCGTCCGGATCCCATCGTGCAGGTCCTGGAACGCCGCCGTGTACGTCAGGTCGGACTTGACGCCGGGCACTGGGTATAAAATTAGGACGGGACAAGATATAGTCGAGAAAAGCAACACATCTTCATGTGTAGTCTGGACAAATGGGAAGGAGGGAGAGTAGGGAGCTCGAGAGAAACCAAGGAACCAGAAAAGCTTCATATTTGGTATACTCACTATAAGTAATCTTGTCCGTCATGCTCCACCACGTACACTCCCGTTCCTCGTCCGGGCAGTGCGGGGGCGGCTCCGACAGTGGATGCCGCTCGATGACGAGGGGATTCAGGTCAATCATGCCCTCATGGCTGTGAAGGAAGTCGAGAACGGGCTGCCGGCCAATGTCGGCCGGCAGCGGCGAGATGGTGGTGAACGTGGTACGTTTGGACATGGTTGCTGCGGGTCGGATATATCAATACCTATGCAGCAAGGACGTGAGACCTTGTAAGATTTCCCGTCCGCTGGTTTCTGACTGGATGGAGGCACCGAAGGACCACTACAGAACGATGCTCTTCCAAGGCCCGAATGGTGAGAATAAGCTGGACCTTATGAGAGTGCCAGGAGATGGATCGTGACGGGCACTGGACGGTCAACGTCCCTTGGTCACGCTGTGTGGCCGTGAGACTGAGAGAAGACCAAAGGAACAAACGGTGAATAAGCTGCACTACCGTTGCCGGGTTAGGGAGGTAGGTACCCTTTTGGGGGTTGCACTAGGCTCGCTGCTCAATAGTCTCTCAATGCTCTACCGTAGTCAGCGCAGACAGGATGCGGCCGCCATGTGTCTTTCGTGTAAGCCTAAATCATTGAGAGGACAATCGAGCGGTAGAAGTCTGTCTCCTTGGGAGTGCCTGGCTGGCATGAAAAAGACCCCTGCTGGGCTGAATTATGAGGAAAGTCGCAACTGACAGCGCAACCATGCGCTTGGTCTATACTATTTGAAGGTATCAATCTGTAGGGTAGCACGCAGTGTTTGAAATAAGAAGTGCCGTCGGGTCTCTGATCACGTAGCTGGAAGCATATCATGATGAATACAGGGACAAAACACATAAATAAATGATCACTAATTTAATCTGGTTGCATTTATTGAAAGCTGCCAGATCCCTGCCTGAAAGAATATGGAGCAGATCAAAGCCGGGCTGAGCCACAGGGTTGCTGCCGCCTCTGTACAACAACGATCGAATAGATGACTTTGATCCAGTGGCGACGCATCGATTGGTTTCCGGTTGCCTCTTTGCAAAGATCAGAAAGATCTATATGAGGCTGGCTGTCTGTGGCTATGTCGAAACAATGCCCAAGAAACTACCCCGAATTGCTGCAAGTGGTGCATCGCATCAGGGTTCAACTGGTCACCTGCATACCATGGTGACAAACAAGCTTTCTTCTTAGCGCTCGCGTTGAGACGAAAATAGCAACGGAGAGGCAATGAGCCGGGCGGGCCAAGGAAAGTATCATCGTCCTATCCAAAACTGCTATACCACATGTACTCTAAGCATTATACATATCAAACAGAGAGGGGGATTTGATGGTGTCTTCGAGACTTCATGATGTCGTATATAGAAATAGAGACAAGTCATAGCTAAGCCTTGGTCATAATGCGCGTCTTTAGCATGGCCTGAAGCAATTCACTTCAGCGCGTACATGTCTTGATTGATCATATCTGCGTGCACCATTTGACGAGGAAGCTTGGCAGTTCGACAACTGTAGGGATTTCTTCCAAGGACACATCCAGCTTCCACATCTTCCCTTCCAATCCACCGTGAGCAGCGTTGCTTCTGCCGCCGATGCCTGCCGGGATCAGGAGGCCGAGAGATACCAATCTTTCCCACGCCATTCCGGCTACGGCTCGTCCCCAGGTCCTTGCTCCGGCCCCGAGAGCCAGCATGCCTGCGCTGGCAGATTGCACCCTTTGCTTGCCCATCTGCGAGCTGTACTCGTCATATGCCATGGCAAAATTGACCGTATCAGTGTGCGCAACAATGTCGAGGCGCGCCGCAGCGATCAATAGTGACAAGTCGAGATCTGATAATGCTGCGAGTAGGTGAAGCTTGGAGTCGGGTCCATGGAGTTGGACAATCTTTGACGAGAATGATGCTCCAATATTTAGATCAAGTGAGTCGACCGAGAGCGAGGACAGCGGCAAGACGCATGTTGTCAAGAACTCGGTAACGGATTTCGTGGTGTAGTACTGATACTCGAGGTGTTCCTGGAATGTTGATGACTTGTGGAGTGCCTCGATCTTGTCGTTCCAATATTTCTGGAATTCTGCCAGACCTTCTAGGCCGACATCAAACCCTTCCGCATCCAGGTCGTTTTCTTCGACCTGCAAACCTTGTCTGCAAATATCCCAATAAGCCGGCAAACTCTTGGGCAGCGATAGATGCACATATCGGTGGCTGAACCGACTCTTGACTCTTTTTTCCAGGCTTTCAACCACGTCGATACGCGTTGTAAGACCAAGAACGGCGATCGGAGCCTTTCTTGCTTGGGCGATATCGAACAGATTGTAGAGCAGAGTTTGCCGGGCATGTGCCGCGAACAAGTCGAACTCGTCGATGACAAATACAACTGATTGTGATGTAATACCATTGTCGGTTTCCGTGATCTCAGAAGGATGAGAGAGCAAGGCTAGCAGTGAAGCCAGCGTATCCGAATAGTTGCTGGTCTGAAGACGTGTTAGCAATCCCACTCACTCTTCGCCATTTGCTGAGACTGTACTTACCTTGTTCATCAAATCGTCTTCGACCTCCATTTCTTTTCCCAGCTGTCGCCAGATCTCCTTCAGTGCAAGCTTGTCGTCCGTATGAATGAATCCGTTCAGGCGTATCACATGAAAAGCATCCGCGCTTTCCGTCGCCAGCTCTGACACAGCTTTCTCGACCAGGAGTGTTTTGCCACAACCCCTGGCTCCAATGATCATCATTGAATTGCCCTCGCCAGCCATTACCGTCTGTTCGAGTAGTTGATACGTCTTTTCGTACGCTTCATCTTGTCCCTTCAAGGTTAGACTCCGACTGCCGGAGCAGCGATCTATTAATACTCTTTGCATGGTGCGCAAATGATGCTCAAAGTTTGCAATGTCCGGAACAATTGATGATGTGGACGCAGTGACCTTTGCATCCTCGGGGGTTTCCTCAGTAGTTTCTTCTTGAAGGCAATCTCTGCAAAACCAGTCGTCCTTGGGAATTACCGGCACATCGTAGCATTTCTGGTGGTAACCTTTATCGCAATTATCGCAGAAAAGGATTTGATTTCGACCTTTTGAGTCCGGTTTGGAGCAAATCACGCAAACCTCCTCGTCGTCTTCACTGTCTCCCTCTGAGCTTTCTTCATTTTCGGGTTCCGCTTCTTCTTCCGTTGGCTGTGATTTCCTTGACTTTGGATCTGACTCCTTGGATTTTGGCAAATCTTTGAAGAAGATCTCTGCTGGCTTATTATCATCGCTGTCGAAAGCCACGTTCTTTCGTGGCCGGCCTGGGCGCTTGTGCCGAGGAGTGAGGATGCCCTTTGGCGCTGTCGTGGACTGTTTTTGCGGTGATTCCGTCGGACTTGCCTTGGCTGTCGCTGGTATGCTCTTCACAGCAGGCTTTTTGGCCGAGCGCGTGCTTGATTCCGTAGCATCTTGCTGCTTACGACCACGGGACGGAGTTCCTAGAGCTTGGTCGTCCGTGTCGTCCGCCTCCACCGTTCTCGTTGACCCTTTTTTGCCACTGCTTTTTCTTACCGAGCCGCTAGGTTGTTTTGCCTTGTTTGGGGTTCCTGTATTCTCGCCCATAGGAGTGGAAAATTCGAGCCCATCCTCGTCTGAGCTAGGCACGTCGTAGATATTCTTTGATGTCTTCTTCGGACTTCTGCTTCTCGACTTCTGACCCAGCTTTGCATATGATACGGCCGGTCGCACTCTCGTCTTTGGAGCCGCCGTGGCATTTTTCTCGTCGTCAGAATCAGGGATTTCGTCGTAAGCTGATATCGAGCCCGCGGCCGTCTGACCTTCCGAGTCTGTTGTTTTCGCTTTGCTGGATCGCCCATACCCGAAGACGCTCCCTATAGCCGAGGCAAAGGCGGAAAAGCCCGTCGGCGCTTCTTTCGATGCATCTGAAGAGCCATTGAGACGCCTCTTCTTGGTCGAGGCGGGTGCATCGGCACTGGGCGACTGCGCAGACAATTCGTCATCCTGCTGGGAGCGAGTTCTCTTCTGGCGGGCAGAGCCCGTCCCTGGAGCCATTGAGCTGGCTATGTCGCCTCCGACCTGGTCCTCAGATTATAAAAGGTCAAATTCAGCAAGGAGTTTCATGCTTTTCGTGCCTTGATCTGTGTGAACAATTGATTGTCGCAAGGCAGACGCTGTATGTCTTGGGGCTTAGATAGGTTGCCAATGGTGGATGCGTAAGTAAATACTGCACGCACGCAGATTGATGCTTGGGGACTAATCAATGCTCTGGACCCCTACCTAATCAGAGCTGCAGGCGCGACGCGCTGCAAAAGGCTCGCCGCGGTGCTGACGCGCGTTGCAGGCGCAGGCCGAAAGCTGTTTCAGTGGGGCGGTAGAACTGTAATCCAGGACCATCGGGGCAGCAGATGGTACACCGTATACCAAGATTATTGCATGTGGCAGTTGTTGGGCCAATCCAAGAATCGGGAAGCAATAAGCCAATTTCAATAATACATACAGCTAGACTGTTATCTGATCAACATACACAAGATAGCCTCAAAGTTATAAGTGTATATCTAGGCAAGAAAAATCACATTACTATCCTTATATCCCAAATACTTATTGACCCAGATACCAGACGCAATAGAACAAGTATGTCGCATTATTTTGAAATGATACTATATTGTATTTTTGCTCTGGCTTGTCTTGTTCTGATTTAGACTTTCCCAACAGCTATAATAGGTATCATCCAGAAACGACTATCCAATCACTAGGAAACACTTTGTCAACTTCAGTATGCATCCTTTGACATCTCTACGTAAAATAAAACAGACAAAAAATACATCATCTCTTGTCTTTGCTTAAAAAGTCTGATAAACCGGCAATATTGTCCACCTCCTGAAGTGTATGAAACTTGTTTTAGAATTTGGTTGCTGCATGTCGAGGCTGGGCACATGCATGGGATAGGTAGTTTTTACAGTATCCTGTTACTTACCATACAGGTTACATGTTACAAGATCATATCGCAACCTCTACCAACATTCCTCTTTACCAATCATTGTCGTCCCCACACAAGGCAAACAGGTCGCCAGAAGCACAGACGCGGGAGGTGAGGGGAGAGCTCAAGCTCTTCTCTGTGAAGCTTGGGTACGTGGAAGCTCGAGCCAGGCAACTTGAGCGAATCTCTCATGGTCTTCCTTGCATTCCATCGTGTGATACCAGTCTGTCTGCTGGATGGGGAGATGGGGGCTCAGTTCTGCTAATAAGCCATTAGTGCCGGAGTAGGTATGGAGGTAACCCAAATTGATGTAATGGGAAGAACTCCCAACATCGGGACTTGGATTCAGGGACCAGACGTATGTATAGGTAGGTATTCGACGGCATTATTTACATCACATAAGTCGTCATAAGGATTCAAGTTCCTCGCGAGAGAGCGCAGCAGATGGAAGTTCTTAGTATGTCATAGAAGACGCACGGCCAAGTGCCTGCCTTATTATTGTCGGGCAGCTTTGATGCTTTCTTCCTTGTCCTGGATGAATGGAAGCCTGACGTCTAGGTACCTGGTAGGACTTGGCTCGGTCATATTATACCAGCTCAACTAAACCATTCTCGAGTCTGATCTTCCTACCTACCTGGCCTTGGTACGAATTAGCTGGAGCAACACGAGTCTGACAGGACGTGCCTGTTGTCCCGTCCGTCGTCCTATATACTGTCTATCCCCTAAAGGACTTGGTTAGGTATCAAGTTTGCCATCCCTACATCGCTACCCAAGAAGCCAAAGCCACTGTATCTCGGGAGACACCTTCCAAGGCTTGGAGGGGGAGATTTGCCCGCAGGCGAAACACACAAAAACCCCGCCATTCTTGTCACTGACGTACCTACCTACATCCGCCCTCGATCAACTTCTCCGCCCCCCCAAGCTGACAGACATCTAGGCATTTTTGTTTTGGGCTTCTGATTCCTCTCCCGAACGATTTCCAATCTACTACGGCTTAGGTTGGTCTGCTCTGGCTAATGTAACTCGCTCGCATCGCCCAGCGAGAGACAGAGAGAAAGCCGAGCATTCCATCACTAATAATTGTCCACAGGCCAACCCCACCGTTATTCCCTCCATCTCGGGGTTCGCATACCGTAGTGCCTGTCTCGTCGCCTTTTCTCCCCCTTCTTCTTTTTTTTCTCTTATTGTTGTTTCCTTTTTGGCATTTTTTTGTTGGCGTGTACCTTTTTTACTGGGTAGCACTTTGTGACGCGACCACAACAGCATTAAAACCTGGCAACCAAGAGTCGAGTGTCCTCCCACCGCCCTCGACGTAGCACATACGGGAAATCGGGCCCCAAAAACCACAACAACAAAAGAGTGCCCCCTCATTCTCCCCGCCCGCCCAAATCTTGCTTGCACCCACATTGCCATATTCACAACACCTCAACACTTAGCAGCAGTTGGTCCTCCCGCGCGTGACCAACGCGCACCCAACCGCCCATCATGAGTTCCGAGGACGATGCCATGATGAATATCTTCAAGAAGATTGAGCGCGAGAAGGCCTTGATCAACGCTGCCAATGCTATGCGACAGCAGACCAACAACGACGATGTCCGATCACGTCTCGACAGCCAGATGCGCGAAGGCCGCAGAAACCTGCAATTCTTCGAGGAGAAGCTGCGAGATCTCCAGGTGCGCCGCCTGGGACACGGCGTCGACAACATGAGCCTTAGTTCCGGTTCCACCGCCGTCAACTCTGTCCGTCCCACGAGCTCCGAGCTATCTCAGGGCGCGCCAGCTCCTCCGCCCAAGGATGCGAGCGGAGGCTATGGGGCAGCTGATCGCGGCTCGTACGGCTCAGTCCAGGACTACAGTGCTATCGGTGGCCATGGCGATTTGATGCCTCCGCGACATCCCTATGCAGCCCCTCCCCCAGGCACGGGTATCCCACGAGCAAGACCCAACTACACCAAGCTCGGTATGCCACCCACCTGCATTCCTCGTGGCACATGTCTGGACTCTTTGCTGACAATCATATCATCCTCGCAGACCTTATTAAATATGACACTCCTCACCTCGGACCTCGGATTCAGCTCATGCTGTCCCAGATTCAATTCAAGCTCAATGTCGAAGAGCAGTACCTTAAGGGAGTGGAGAAGATGGTTCAGCTGTATAGCATGGACGGTGACCGCAAGAGCAAGTCAGACGCCGCTGCTAAGCGCATCGAAAGCAAGCAGAAGATTCAGCTCTTGAAGCAGGCACTGAAGAGATATGAAGAACTCCACATCGATGACATCGAGATGGGAGACTCCCCTGATGGTAAAACTTCCATCTCCCAGAGCCATGTATTGAAATGTATAGAATGACTAACACACTCGCCAGATGACAGCATTAACATGCCCAACCTCCGGAAACCACTCACAGGTCAGCTCATGTTGCGAGTTGCTCAGGTCAAGGATGTCGATCACGCGAGCGGCAACCGCTTCTCCCGTGGTCCAGAGACGTCAGTCTCTTTCAAAGTAGAAGATCAGGTTGTAGCCAAGACGAAGGCTTCGCGAAACGACAGATGGGAATTTGAAACCCACACTATCGACGTCCGAGAAGCAAATGAAATCGAGGTTACTGTTTACGACAAGCCCGGCGAACACTCCCTGCCTATCGCCATGCTCTGGATCCGGATATCCGATATTGTCGAGGAGTTGCGTCGCAAGAGGATCGAGGCGGAGGTCAACAACTCTGGTTGGGTCTCAGCAGATCGTGTGGGCAATGCCGGTGCGGCGGCACCTTCGCAGTTCCCCATGGGTTCCCAAGGACCTCAGTTTAGCCCGCCTCCTGGGTCTCCCGAACAGACCAGCTCGAACCCTATGCAGCAGCAGCAGCAGCAATTCGGCCCTGGGGCTCTCCCGGCTGTTGGCAACCAGCCCGTTGACGCTTGGTTCACGCTCGAACCTACTGGCCAGATCCATTTGCAGCTGGATTTCAACAAGACCAACAAGGACCGACGACCGGTCAACTTGGGTCTTGGCCGCAACGGTGCCGTTCGTCAGCGGAAAGAGGAAGTCCACGAGATGTACGGTCACAAATTTGTGCAGCAGCAATTCTACAACATCATGCGCTGTGCGCTGTGTGGAGACTTCCTCAAGTACTCTGCTGGTATGCAGTGTGAAGACTGCAAGTACACTTGCCACACCAAGTGCTACTCGAGCGTCGTGACCAAGTGTATTAGCAAATCCAACGCTGAAACCGACCCCGACGAGGAGAAGATCAACCACCGCATTCCTCACAGATTCCAGCCTTTCTCCAACTTCACAGCAAACTGGTGCTGTCACTGTGGTTCTGTACTGCCGGTGGGCAAGAAGAACTGCAGAAAGTGCTCAGGTAAGAATTATATGCATGACAAGAATCACTTTGACGTAAAGACGCTAACTATTTGTCAGAATGTGGTGCCACCGCTCACGCGCAATGCGTGCATCTTGTGCCCGATTTTTGCGGTATGAGCATGGCAGTGGCTAATCAGATTCTCGAGGGCATGCGCAACCAGAAGCAACGTCAGCAGAAGGGCACCTCCATGAGTGACCGGACACTGCGACATGGCAAGACGACTTCGTCAAGCTCGGATGGACCAACATCGCCGTACAGTCCCAGCGGTACGCCTTCTTACCAGGGCAGTATTGCTTCCCAGGAGGCGCAGAATGCCGCCAAGGCCATGTACGCCAGTCAGACGTCTCCCACGAGACCGGCAGGCCCCGATCGGACATCATCTCAAGCCTCAACGGCGGCGGCGGCTGCTGCTTCAGCTGCGATGGGCGGTGCAATGTCGCCTCAAAGTGGACGACAAGGATCGATGCCCGACTATGGCCGCCAGGGAGGATATGGTGGTATGGACGCTCACGATGACCCATACGCCTCCGGCCAATACGGCGCACCCCAGCAGCCAAAGTACAACCCTGCTGCCTACGCAAATGTCAACAACCCATACCCTAACCAACCTCCGGCACAGCAGCAGCAGCAGCAACGCCCACCCCCGCAGCAACAGTCGCCGCCTCCTCAGCAGCAAGCGCAGCCCTACCAGCCCAGTCCTGCTGTTACGAAGCCTACCGCCGACTTGGCGGCCGCCAGAGCGGGCCAAGGAGCAGTCACTGGCCCTGGAAAGCCCCCACTACCATTGGCAACGGATCCAGGAACCGGCCAGCGCATTGGCCTGGATCACTTCAACTTCTTGGCTGTGCTTGGAAAGGGCAACTTCGGAAAGGTCATGCTGGCTGAGACCAAGAAGTCGCGCAGACTGTATGCCATCAAGGTCTTGAAGAAGGAGTTCATCATCGAGAACGATGAAGTCGAGTCTATCAGATCCGAGAAGAGGGTTTTCCTTGTTGCCAACCGAGAACGCCACCCCTTCTTGACCAACTTGCACGCCTGCTTCCAGACCGAAACACGTGTATACTTCGTCATGGAGTACATCAGTGGTGGTGACTTGATGTTACATATTCAGCGCGGTCAGTTCGGAACGAAGCGCGCTCAGTTCTACGCTGCTGAAGTTTGTCTGGCACTCAAATACTTCCACGAGAACGGTGTCATTTACCGTGATCTGAAGCTTGACAACATTCTCCTAACCCTTGATGGACACATCAAGATTGCAGATTACGGTCTTTGCAAGGAAGACATGTGGTTTGGTTCTACGACGAGTACCTTTTGCGGAACCCCCGAGTTTATGGCTCCAGAGGTAAGTTTGTTTGTCCAATAGGTGGTTTGGTCTTTGCTAACCACTATATAGATCCTGTTGGATAAGAAATACGGACGAGCTGTCGACTGGTGGGCATTCGGTGTACTGATCTACCAGATGCTTCTTCAGCAATCACCTTTCAGGGGTGAAGACGAGGATGAAATTTATGATGCCATTCTCGCAGATGAGCCCTTGTACCCGATTCACATGCCGAGAGACTCGGTCTCAATCCTCCAGAAACTGTTGACTCGCGAGCCCGATCAACGACTCGGCAGTGGCCCGACCGACGCCCAGGAGGTCATGAGCCAGCCGTTCTTCCGCAACATCGTTTGGGATGATATTTACCACAAGCGCGTTGCACCACCATTCCTGCCGCAAATCAAGAACGCGACAGACACGAGCAACTTTGATTCCGAGTTCACTAGTGTCACTCCCGTCCTTACCCCGGTGCAGTCTGGTTAGTATCTGCCCTTTTACCCGGTCCGTTATGCTCCTTGCTAACATGAAAGTAGTGCTGTCGCAAGCAATGCAGGAGGAGTTCCGTGGATTCTCCTACACTGCCGACTTTGAGTAAGGTGCAGAAGAAATCCAGGGGATTTGATGAATTGAAGATAAAAGCGCGGAACAGTGCTGGGCAACGAGGCATGATTCCGATTTTAATGAGGTTGACGAGAGCCTTACGTCGTCGATTGTTTTTTGTTCCCAAATCCGAACTCGAGGAACGACGACTTATGGGATGTGCAAAAATATACCCATGGCCAGGTTGCCAGAGACGTCTCCAAATCGGGCTGTGCCTAGTGGACATGAGTATAGGTACACAGCGTGTTATTTTCCGGTCAAAAAGTACAACAAGATCTGGAAGGAGATATTTAGATTTGCGTCGAGAGCAGGGAAAGGCATCATTCGTCCTCTCCGACTCGAGGCAATTGAAGTGCATTCTAATAGATCATCAATAATACAGCGGTTCTCTAAAGCTCCACACGAATTGCTCTTGCACCACAAAGTATTAGCCCGGCCCTGTCATTTGTATTGAAACTCTTTTTATCACAGCGGCTCGCGACTTCTGGTCTTTGATCGATTTTACTATTTGTTTATTCTTGACATGGGTTGGGTGAAGAGCTAATCTATGCCTTGTACTGACCCTATACTATACACGTTTTGACGCTTATGCTATTGAAATAGACTTTGTTTTACATGTGATGCAAGAAGATTGGTCGCCTCACGCTCTCCGGAGGAAGAAGAGGGCGACTGTGCCGGCTAGGGCAGCGCCCGCCGCGGCGCCTTCTACGGCTAATAATGATACATCGCACATGCGTACGGCAACCTTCCTCTCGCTCGTCAGGTCGGCTGCCGTCTCCCTCCACCACGCCGTGCTCGTGAATATCTCGCGCCACGATGTCGGCTGTCGCAGGCCGGCTTCTGGGATCACTTCGGGCGGAGTTTCCACCGCTTCCACTGCGGCTACCACGGGTGCTTCTGTGGACACTCCCGCGGCTTCGCCGGCCGGCGTCTCGGGGGACAATTCGGGCGTCGGCGACTGGGCGGCAGCCGCTGCCGCCGCCGCGTTCTCCAGACGGGCCGACTGGAAGAACTCGAGCCTCTCGGCCCTGCCCGTCTCCCGCTCGTGCTCGAGGGCCTCGCGGACCTTCTCCTCGAAGCCGCGGACGAGGCGGGCGCGGCGCCAGGGCTCGGCGCCGAACTGGAACATGAAGAAGAGCAGGATGTTGACGCCCATGAGGCCCCAGGTGCCCCAGGTGCTCATGCGGCGGATCTTGTCGCTCCAGATCTGCTCCTCGTGGTAGCGGGCGAGGATGCCGGAGCTCAGCTCGCGGGCGAGGCGCTCGGCCTCGCGCTCGGCGTGCTCGAGTTCGCGGGCGCGCTCCGCCACGCCGGCCTCGACCTCGTAGTCGGTGCGGTAGAGGGCGGTGAAGCGCTCAAAGTCGGCGGGCGTCCACGTCTTCTGGCGGGCCAACAGCGTCGTCACCTCGCGCTGGGTGGCGGCGCGGTCCGCCACGGCTGTCTTGTACTCGCGACGCGCCTCGTGCAGGGCCTCCTGCGCCGCCGCCAGTGAAGCTTCTAGTCCTGCGATCTGGTTCTTGAGCGTCTCGATTCCCGAGTAGCCCGTCAGGTCGTTGATGCGCTGCGACGCCAGGAACAGCTTCGACTGTGCCCGGTCCATGAAGGTGTTGAAGGCGGCCGAGATGTCGGAGCGCCGCGATTCGGTGTGCGAAGGGAGAGTGGGGTTGCCGGCGTCATCTTTGTCGCTTGTCTTAGGTTTATCTGTGCTTGACGTTGACTCGGGAGACGAGCTCGATGTTGATTTCGTTTCGACATTGCCGAGAGGCTTAGAGAAGACCGGTGGTTCCGGCTCCGGCTTGCTCTCGACCGGCCGCAGATGGTCAAAGTTGGGTTGTGAAGTACTCGACTTGTCCTCGGGCTTGAGATGATCGAAGTTTGGCGGTTCCGGCGGCGGCGGCCTGGACGAGGAATATCCGAGGCGCCGGCTCGTGTGAAAGCTACAGCTCAGGCATATCGACGACTGCTTGGGTGACTGAGACCGGCGAAAGGCAGCGACGGCGGCAGCGGCCAAGGTGCTGGCTGGAGCTATGGCATTGGCACTTTGGCACTGGACCCGAAACAACCGCGAGCTCGCTCCTAGGATGGGCCGCGATATCCTAGTCGGAGGCATTGCCGAGCCTTTTTCTCGAAGGAAGTCGTCCCAATTGGCGCCCCCTTCCCAGGACGACTGTCAATCAGGGTATCCCAAGAGAAACTGTTGCCGCGCGAGGATACGAAGGGCTGTGAAGACAATAAAAGAAAAGAAGGAAGAAAACAAAAAAAATAGGGGAGCTTGGGCCGGGTTTGGAAGTCGGATTGAGCTTCGAGAAACTTTTGGCTTCCAACCCGGGGGACGTCATCCACAATTCAGCTTTGCTGGCATCCCTCCATCAAACCAAACCAATTGAACGAAGCCCCCAACCGACTGGACCGACCGGCCGAGCCCGCTAAGAAGAGAGAGAGAGAAAACGGAGCCGTTTTTTTGGGCGGTTCGCTGTCCCTAGAACTCACCGCTTGTCGTTGCCGGCCTAGCGCCTCTCTGCCGAAGTAACAGAACAGGCTGAACCCCTCGAAGAGAGACGGGCAGAATTCGGGTTACGGATCGATTCCCGGTCCCTCTTGGAGGGGCAAATCAGAAAGAATGGAAAACGAAGAAAGACGAGAAATGGAAAACTGTCCGTTTGCTTATCAGGCTGGCACGCACGAGCGCTGGCCATTGGCCCTGGAGTTTTCATCTGTACATTATGACTTGTATGTAAACGCTACCTACTGCAGCCTTCCATGGCCATAATAAGCCTGAAGCATGTGCACCTGCAAGACAAGACTCAGGTCGCATACAACTTGTCACGCCGTTCCTTCCTAGGATGGATGGACCCTGTTTTTTCTGGTGTCTTGGTGGTTTGAGAGATAATTCTCGCATTGCCTCACCAAATTTTGTATTTCTTTTCGTCTCATCAATTCTCCCTTATTTATAGCTCTGCCAGCAGTTAGAGTAGATCCATATTTTCTCATCCTTCTCTGGAATATCATAGATTTCTCTCAGATCCAGTCGTTGCAGTGACGTCATTCTATAAATTTGTTTGCGAAGAAGCCTATTAGGATCAACAGATTTGTATACTTGCTGTACAAGCCCAAGTATATATCTCATTTCATTACAGACACCTGTGGGTTCCTCCTCAGCAAGTTCTCCTTCTACATCAACAGAGGAACATCGGATCAGACTCAAAACCACCACAAACACCAAACAAGACAGAAAAGATGGGTTCCGCATCGCCCACCTCGCTGCCGGCCCTGGCCACCAACCCCAAGGCCATCTTCTTCACCGACTTTGACGGCACCATCACGCTGCAGGACTCCAACGACTACATGACGGACAACCTGGGGTTCGGCGTGGAGCTGCGGCGCAAGGGCAACCACGACGTGCTCGAGGGGCGCAAGACGTTCCGGGACAGCTTCCAGGAGATGCTCGACAGCGTCAAGACGCCGTTTGACGAGTGCATCAAAACCCTGCTGGCCAACGTCAAGCTGGACCCCAAGTTCGCCGAGTTCAACCGCTGGTGCCGCGCCAACAACGTGCCCGTCGTCGTGCTCTCGGGCGGCATGCAGCCCGTGATCCGCGCCCTGCTGGCCCACCTGGTCGGCGAGGACGACGTCCGGGGCATGCAGATCGTCAGCAACGACGTCGCGCCCCGCCAGCCCGGCGGCGACATCAACACCGAGGGCGGCTGGACGATCGTCTACCACGACGAGAGCGGCTTCGGCCACGACAAGTCCCGCGAGATCCGCCCCTACGCCGCCCTGCCCAAGGACCAGCGCCCCGTCATGTTCTACGCCGGCGACGGCGTGTCGGACCTGTCGGCCGCCAAGGAGACGGACCTGCTGTTCGCAAAGGCCGGCAGAGGTATGTTTCCCTTTCCAGTTTCCATTATTTCCGCGCAATCTGCTAACTTTTGTTCACGTAGATCTCGTCATGTACTGCGACCGGGAGAAGGTGCCGTACACCGTCTTCAACGACTTTGGCGACATCCACAAGGTCGTCAAGAGCGTCGTCGACGGCGAGATCACCGTCCAGGACGCCGCCGTCAACAAGTCGTCGTAGAAACAGCCATTTCTCGTTACTACTTTGCCTTTTTCTCGGCATATAGATTGCTTTCTGATTGTTAGCATCTCGCATCTTTACAAACCTGTTTCTAGAGCGTCATAGAGAAAGATTGGCACTTAAACTAGAGAGGTTGATGGTTGTCACGAAATATTCGATTTGACCGTCAGGATAGCACTCCAGAATAAATATAGAACAGATCACAGTATCTCCACGATTAGTGTCAATCAATTCTTCCGCGGCATATATCCCAGATGCTTCACAATGTTTATCACTTGGTCTACACCAAAGGTCTGCATCAAAGGGTATTATTATGCTTCATGCCTATTCTCAGAAAAGCTTCATGACGAAGCCGCTTTTCCCATCCATTAACCAAGCAACTTTTTCGCTACATGACTTGCTCGGTGGCCCCTAGTTCTGCTCATCAAACATTTTATCCTTCGTTCTGCAGGGCCTTGTGTGACGACTTGAGATTGACAATCCATACAAATACAAAGCTTCTCCAACCTCATGTAGCTCGTCTTGTGTCCATGAAGTCAGATTATGGACCAATCTGCGAGGCTGTTTGGTGTCTGTCGGCCTGCAGCATCTCCCGGCTGCTGGGAATGTCTGTCGATGCATGTCATATCGATGTGGGAGCGCGCTCTCTCGACCAGCCTTTGCTTCGCATGTTGCTCTCGATGACTCTCCAGATCTGGTCGACGACCTCTCGATCCCTCCAGCGACTCGCATCCACGGCATTGGGTGCCACGTCCTTCCATCTCTCCACTCCGACCGCGGTGACCCTGTGACCCCAGGCTTGCACGTTCTCTGGCAGCTTGTCGGCTCGCCAGCCCACGTAGACACCAGGGATGCGCTTGAACAGCTCGGTCGGAGTGTTCCACTGATAACTCTTGAACTGCCATGCCTGGCCCGTGGTGAAGACGGCCACAACGCGATTCCAGTACTCTGGCTTGAACCTCTCGGGACTCTCGACAAGGATAAAACGGAATGGTCTGTTCGGATCGATGCCGGGCAAGGTGCGGTTGATGTGCAGCATGGTAGAGCCTTCAGCTGATGCCAATGGCGAGTCTGCCGGTACGAACCTTCCGCCCTCCAGGAATGACTTGGCATTGGTCATGCGTAGAAGCGAGGATGCCGAGGGCGAAAGCAGTATAATGGGGTCGGGCCGCCGTTGTTTTTGGTTGTGTGTCAGAGCCGGGTTCGAGGAGACCGGTGCGGCAGACTGTGATGGCTTCTTAGACATGAAAGGAGCTGCCAGTTTTCGTACATGAGAGAAATCCTGAGGCGACAATAGTTAGTGACTAGGCGGCTGCGAAAGTAGATGACTATAGGGTAGGAGGAGCTCACGGTAGGCTTGACACCGCGCAAGCAACTATTTCTGTCACCCATCTTGCGCTCGCTGTTATAAATGACTGCCAGTCGAGGATCCAGCGAGCCCTTGCCGGACTTGCCTACTGTGCCGCCGATTGCTGGAGCTGCAGCGCCCTTGGAGGCGAGGGCTGCCGCCGCGGTCGACGCCGCGCCATCCTTGTCGCCGACCAGAGGCTTGATGTATTCACTGTCTTCGCTTGAACCCTCCAGCCAGGCAATCAACTCGACTCGCTCGAAATACGCTGGCTTGTGCACCTTGCCGTCCACCAGCTCGTCATCGAGTTGTGAAACGGCGGCATTGTATTCAGGGATGGGAACCTCTCGCTTCAGCCACAGGAAGTAGATGCTTCGCAGATCTAAAGGTATGTCCTTGGCGACGAAGCGCGTCGGCGTGGTGATCGGTAAGGATATGCGCGACGGTGTGGTGAATGTGAGATGCGTGGCCTTGGAGAGCTCGACCTCTGGGGCGGAAGCATCGTCGGACGCGGTCGGAATGATCTGGCTGTTGGATGCGATTGACTGCCGCAGCAGCAGAAGGGGGTCCAGATCTGCCGCTGCCATGATGACACTCGAGGGAATTGTTCGGCTGGTGATGTGAATGCTGTATCGCGCACAGTCGGTCGATTCGAAATCCTGTCTTGGTTGAAGGAGCTGTGTACGTGAATGAATGAATTGAAGGGGCCCGAATTGAAGAATGCTGGATCGGCTAGCTAAGGTAACCTAGGTAGGTCCGAGTCCAGCCTCGCGTTTGTTCAGCGGTCGCGCTGCCAATTTTTGGAGCTTTCCAGGCGGCTGATAGCTCCAAAAGTGGGGCTCGAATACATGTCCATCTCACTTGAGTGCACTGCACAGTTGTGGTACATGCAGAATGTATACAGAGTACTTGCCGACTTCTCTTTCCTCTTTTGTACGTCTCATCGACATGCATACATTCAGACTGTCAGACGATATCATATCTTCCTAGATGAGTTGGTATTTTTTCTTCATCATGCACAAAGTTTACAATATGAAAACCATATTATACATTACAGGCCTTTATATGTACAACAGGCTGTGTCCATAATTGATCATGATATTCGTTTCTTAACCCCTGTTCAGCGTATTGCCTGCACCCTTGGGATTAGCCTCGACGAATTCGTCCCAATCCCGGGCCTTCATTGTTTCTGCATCTGCCTTCTCGTAGTTGTCCTCATCTGGAGTCTTGGGACGGCCGCTCGCCTCGCCACCGCCCTCGATCATTCCACCGCGCCGTCTCTCCTCCTCCAGATATTCGTCGATGCTCATGGTAGGCAGGTTGTGTCCAGGCCGGAATACGCCCTTCTTGATGTCTTGTCGGTTGCCCGTGAGAGTGAATGGGCGCAGTGGCCTGCCTTCTTTGCTGAGAATCGGACCGTCAAACGCAGACTGCAACCTCCGCAAAGGCCTGTCTAACTTTTCCGAGTATTCATCTTCTGTTGGCGACAGTCGCCGCCTCTCATCCTCCTGAACTGTCGTTGTGTTTGGTAGCAGGTTGACTGGGGCGAGCTTGAGCATCTCCATCTCGAGGTTGAGGTGCTCAAGTCCCTGGAAGGCCTGGTGTGCGCAGAATGCAAGCTCGGCCAGGTAGAGCTCCCTCACGGCCTCTTCATCGCCGCCATCCTCCAGATACCTCGGTGACTGGCGCATATACTCCAGCTTCCTCTTCAGCTCTTGCTCTTGCTTGAAGTTGGCGATCTTGGCATCACGTCGAGCGCCTGGGTCTTTGGTACCAATGACGGAAAAGGCCTCGGGATCCTCGACATACGTCTCAAATAGCTTCGCATCAGCCGGGCTCAGGATAAAGTAGACGTCCAGCAGGAAGAGAAACTTGTCATAGGCATCGCGAGTGGTCGCGAGGGCCTCTTTCCGCTCCAAGGGAGAAGGCACGGAGACTTTTTGAAGCAGCTCGGCGATGCGATAGTTCACCAGCAGGTACGGAAGATCTGAAGTGTTGATGTCTTCCAGGCCTTCGTTGTCGCTGAACAGAGCGATGCTGGCGATCATCTGAATACACTCTTGATACGAGTTGAGAGCGAACTCCAGGTCCTCGCGGTAATTTGGAGAGTTTGCCTCGTAGGCATTCTGCAGTGCGGCGCGCTTCTTCTCTGCGGCCTGGAACACACTTTTCAGTGTCCTTGTTTCTTCCGCCATGTCGACTGGATTGTTGGGCCTCGATGTGGATCTGTATCGTAGCAACGTCTGGAGAAGTTTGCGATCACAAACTGGAAGCCTGATCTGAGGAAAGAGTCAAAAACAGATGAAATCAGGCAGGAGAAGTTGCCAAAGAATACTGCCGAGATTTTGTGTGTCTCGTGAGTAGTGGCGATGGCCAGTCACGCCCAACTCACATGCAATAATATTTCAGCAGAACCACAGAAGCAGCGAGTGCGGATGGATGGCCCAGACCTCTGACCTCCAACTGGTTTGGGCAAGGAGGGGCAACGCGGAGGAGAAACCGAAGCTTTTTCGATCTGCCCCTCCAGCGCGCAAAGCCAGTGGGCGTTGGAGCTGTCAACCGACCTAATGCAAGAGGCCGTGAGACCCCTGCAGAAATCAAAAAGAAAAGCGCCGACCCCTGTTCAAGCCAAAGGGTACAAAGTAAAGTACCGATATGAAGTACTACATGTACGTCCAAGACACTTACCCAACGTATATCAATGGTGGTCTCTCACACAAACACCTTTGATCTAATCGTTGCTTATAGTTGGAATATCGCATGTGGGACAAGATCGATTATTATTTGCTTTGCATGTTTCCCTATAAACAACCGAGGCAACCAAATCCACATTCATGTATGCCGACTTACACACATGTGCGATATGCATGTATACTCTTGCAGTCACTGAATACAAATGTGACATATCATTGGTACAGACTTGCGGCCAAGGGTTCCTTCCGTTTGTCGATAATGGCAAACGGATTATCCCAAGTCGAATAATAATAAACAAATGTTTCCAGACCTGCATGTAGTTCAAGTGAGCTGTGATAAAATTTGCAAGCAAGGCAGCTGCAAAAATATCTCGACGCATCCCTAACGTCACAGAATAAATCGGCATTTCTCGAGAGAGCTCCATTTTTCAACTTCACTGCAAGGACACTTCTGTCCGGCAACCTGATGTTGTCGTCGAAGAGTTTCCTCGTTTGATGCTCTTCGCACTGCCTTCATTCTACGGCACTCTATTCTACCGACGTCTCCCAGTCATTTCAACAAATCCCATCTGCGGACGAGGCGGTGCCCTTCAATGCTCCCGACCAAATAATCCCGAACTTTCTGGACCGTCACCTTTCTCAATCCATCTTCTCTGGTATCACCATGGCCACCGAAGACACTCTGCGCTTGCCTCCCACTCAGAGTATCCTTGAGGAGGCCACCAAGTCGATCGATGAACTGGACTTGGGCTCGGATGACGACAACGACGTTGACTCTGGAGAAGGAGAGCAAAGCAAACCTCAACCTCTGACAACCAAACGCATTGCAGACCAGGCCGAGTTCGCCCAATGGGTTCGCCAGGAACAGAAACGCATGAACGAGCAGGGTCTGGAGCAGTCACCCGACACTCTTGGGGTAGCCACGTTCGGCGAGGAGGATATACGTCGCATAATCTCGGGTCGCCATCCTGCTGACAAGAGGATCATCTCCAGTCCCCGAGAATACCAGGTGGAGCTCTTCGAGAGAGCCAAGGAAAGGAACCTCATCATCGTCCTTCCGACGGGAACCGGCAAAACCCTCATTGCAGCTCTCCTTACGAGACATGTCGTTGAGCAAGAGCTCATTGAGAGAGCAGCCAAGGAAAACAACCATAAGCCACGAGTTTCCTTTTTCCTGGTCGACAAGATTTCTCTCGTACATCAGCAATGGAAAGTGCTCAGAGCAAACCTGGCTCATAATGTCGCCAAATTCCACGGAGAGATGATGGGATCGGCCCTGACCCAAGACTTCTGGAAGACTCAACTCGAAGAAAACATGGTCATTGTCTGCACCGCTGAGATTCTGCGGCAATGTCTAACCCGTGGATATTTTGGCATGGACCAAATCAACCTGCTTGTCTTTGATGAGGCACACCATACCAAGAAGAACCATCCATACGCAAGAATCATCAAAGATTTCTACCACGAATTGCAACTTTATGGCCAAAGAACGCCACGTATCTTGGGAATGACGGCTTCCCCAGTTGATGCCAAAACTGATCTTTCGGTCGGAGCTGCCCAACTAGAAGCCCTCATGCGAGCCGAGATTGCAACTGTCGACGATCCTTCACTGATGAGAACTGTTTCCCGCGAAGATGGAACGTCGTTTGATCACATAGTTGAATACTGGCTGGCACCAGATGATTTCACAACTCCCCTCTGGCAAAAACTCGACAGCCTTCTGTCCAAGAACATCGTATTTCGCAAGATATTTTCCTATGCAAAAAGCTGTACGAAGGAAATGGGCCGCTGGTCTGCCGACCGAGTATTTCACATTTGTCTGACAACACAGGAGCTCACAAAAGCCAAGGCAAGGACCGAAAGGAATTTGCTGGTATCGCGATGCGAAGATTTGGTCTCCGCCATTGATATTCAGACATCTTTGATCGATGATGTTGGCCAGCTACTGTCGGAACACGAGTGGGCAGAGGTCAGTCAGTCAAGTAATCACATATCCAACAAGGTCACCAGCTTGATCAGCGTTCTCAAAGAGCACTTTCAACCAGCCTTTGACAAATGCATAATATTTGTCGAGCAACGACTCACAGGTGTCCTGTTGACGGATCTACTGAACCAGCCAAGTATCGGACTCCAAGGTGTCACTGCAGGAACCTTGGTAAGTTTCTCTCGTCTTCTATTCCTGCATTCTACAGTGGTGTTAACAGAAGTAGTTGGGTGCGGGAACAGGAGAAATCGGCTCACCACAAAGCATGTCCAACTATGAACAACAACGTGCGATCCAAAAGTTTCATACGGGGGCCATAAATGTCCTTGTCACCACCACTATTGGCGAAGAAGGGCTCGACATCCCGGACTGCAACATGGTCATCAGGTACGATCTCTACCAAACAATGATCCAGTACGTTCAGTCCAAAGGCCGGGCCCGAATGAAGGACTCGAAGTACTTTCACATGGTGGAGATGGGCGGAGAGCAGATCCAAAGGGTATTTGACAGCCAAGAAAAGGAGGCAGTCCTGCGCAACTTCTGCCTTGCGCTTCCAGAAGATCGATTGCTCACGGGTAACGACTTCGACATGGACTTCTTTCTCCGCCAAGAAAAGACGAAGCGTGTCTACAGAGTCCCAAGTACTGGGGCCAAGCTGACATATGAGTCGAGCCTTGTGGTTCTTGCGATGTATGTGGCCACATTGGCCGATCGCCCTGATGTGGCTCTGAGGGCTGATTACATTGTGAAGAATGTCGGCTCAGAATTTCAGTGCGAGGTCATCATGCCTGACAACTCGCCAGTCAAGAGTGCAATGGGTCGTCGCGCCAGATCCAAGCAGGCTGCCAAATGCTCTGCCGCTTTCGAACTGTGTCTGAAGCTGATAAAGTGCAGCGAATTGGACGAGAATCTGCAATCAACACGCAAGAAGCGCCTGCCTGCGATGCGAAATGCACAGCTGGCGTTGAGCTCAAAGAAGCGAGCCGAGTACGACATGAAAGTCAAGCCAAACATATGGGACCGTCGTGGATTTCCCGAGAGCTTGCACGTCATGATCCTGAGACTGGAAACGCCTGAGTCTATGGGCCGGAATTCGCGTCCGCTGCTACTTCTGACACGCACACCTCTTCCCCGTGTGGGCAAGTTTCCCATCTTCTTTGGAAATCAACGAACATCAGTAGTTGAATGCGCCCCCCTGTCCTCATCAATACCTGTCTCCACGGATCAGGTCGAAGGGCTGACGCACTTCACACTCCGAATCTTCAAGGATGTATACAGCAAAGGATACAAATCTGAGCCAGAGAAGATGCCATATTTTCTCGCGCCGTCGACCGAAGACCATGCAACCTCCGCAGGAACCCAAGACCCGTCGAGGATCATCGACTGGGAGTGCATTACCATGCTGCAGACTCAAGGCGAGCTCGACTGGAAAGACCAGCCCGAGTCTTTCTGGATGAACCGATATGTGATGGATCCACACGATGGCTCCCGCAAATTCTACACCAGAAAGCCCAGAAGCGATTTGAAACCTACTGACCATCAGATTGCCAATGTCAAAGGTCTCAGTAACCATCGCAAGCGCCGCGAAAACCCGGACGATATCTGGAACTACAGCGTCAGCCTGTGGTCCAAGTCTCGCACTCGAATCGAGGTTGACAACGAACTACCGGTAGTCGAGGCTGAATTCATCCCACTCCGGCGGAACTTGCTCGATGAATATGAGAAGCCCAGTGACGAAGGAAACATCTGCTACATCTGTTTCGCGACGCTGGTGATATCAGCTGTAAGTCAAGAAATGTGAAAAGAATCAGTGCATTCAAGTGGCTAATCCAATCTTTAGTTGCCTGTCGACGTTGTGGCAATGGCATACACTCTCCCGGCCATAATTCACCGCCTGGAATCCAACCTGATTGTTCTCGAAGCTGTTCATGGTCTAGGTCTTGAGATACGTCCAGAGCTGGCTCTCGAAGCCATGACCAAGGACAGCGATAATTCAGATGAGCATTCTGTGGAGCAGATCAATTTCCAAAGAGGCATGGGCAATAATTACGAACGGCTGGAGTTCTTGGGCGACTCCTTTCTGAAGATGAGCACGTCCATTGCCTTGTACACCAACTCGCCGGAGGATAGTGAATTTGTCTACCACGTCGACCGAATGGTACTCATATGCAACAAGAACCTCTTCAACAATGCTCTCGAGCTCAAGCTCGAAGAGTCGATTCGATCCAAGTCTTTTAACCGGCGGATTTGGTATCCCGATGGCTTGGAGCAACTCAGCGGCAAGATGAATCACAGCATCATGGGCAAGAAAGGAGCAGGCAGAAGTGTCCACGTGCTTGGTGACAAGTCCATTGCAGATGTCTGCGAGGCCTTGATTGGCGCAGCATACCTCACTGCCCGGGAGAGTAACAGCTTTGACCTTGCCGTGAAGGCTGTCACGATCTTTAGCAACTACAAGCTAGAGAACAATCAACACACCATGATGACTTACGACGAGTTCTTCGCCGGATTCACGGTGCCCAAGTGGCAAACGGCCAAGCCAACAGCAGTTCATCTTGATCTCGCCGAGAAGATTGAGAAGAAGCTAGGGTACAAGTTTTTCTACCCACGCTTGTTGCGCTGCGCATTCATCCATCCGTCGTACGGCTACATCTACGAACATATTCCATCATATCAGCGTCTCGAGTTCCTTGGTGATGCGCTGCTGGACATGGCATGTGTCGACTACTTGTTCCACCGCTTCCCCGGTGCTGATCCGCAATGGCTCACCGAGCACAAGATGGCCATGGTTTCGAACCAATTCCTCGGCTGTCTCTGTGTTTCACTCGACTTGCATAGACATTTGATATGCATGAGTGCCGATATACCACAGCTCATAGCCAACTACGTGACCGAGATCAACACCGCCCAAGGAGCCGCCGAAGAAGATGCTCTACAAGCCAACCGATCTCGATCGTCATACTCTCGCAACTTCTGGACGTCCGTCATGGAGCCGCCCAAATGCCTCCCCGATATTGTCGAGGCCTACATTGGCGCCCTCTTCGTCGACTCGGGATACGACTACGGCCAGGTCGAGGCCTTCTTCCGCCGGAACGTCCAGCCGTACTTTGAGGACATGCACCTCTACGACACCTTCGCCAACAAGCACCCCGTGACGTTCCTGGGCAACCTGCTGCACCTGACGTACGGCTGCGCCGACTGGCGCGTCATGGTCAGCGAGCTGCCGGCCGACGAGCCCGGCTGCTCCCCGGGCGAGACGCAGGTCGTCGGCGTCGTCATGATCCACGGCGCCGTCCGCGCCCACGCCCTGTCGGCCAGCGGCCGCTACGCCAAGATCGCCGCCGCCAACCGCTGCCTCAAGCTCCTCGGCGACATGCCCGTCGACGAGTACAAGAAGGCCTACTCGTGCCAGTGCAGGCCCGAGGACGTCGCTGCGAGCGATGCCACCAAGCACGCCACGGCCATTTGATACTGCCCGGAATCTAGGAACTGTTTTGGTTTTATTGGTTGATTTTTAGCTTGCCGTTTTTTCTTACACGGGGAAGAGTCATTTTGGGTGGAAAGAAGCAAAGCATAAAAAAACAGACGGAGAAGTTCTCGGTTGGAGGGAAGTCTTTAATAGGTAGTCAATGGCGCTGGTGACCAACTGTAACAGAGTAGACACAGTCCGACTTTGACACGGCAATCCAATTCGTCGACATGACTAGTACAGAAGAGAGCAAAGTGTTGATTCGTGAAATGAAGAGTCCTAGTAGTAAAGGCGCTCAATGGTGTGTTATTTCATAAATCTCTTGTCGTGTCGTGTCGTATGGTACCGTATCTATCGATTATATCTGGCCATAAACAGACGACATACACTCCAGTGTCCGAATAGATTACAGGCGCGGCCTTTGATAAGAATAACATTACTTGTGGTAGCAGGCATTAGGTCACCTGCGACCCGGCTATGGAATTTGACATAGAAAAATTAAAATGTGAAACTGAATGTTTCGGTTTGCTCATGCGTCGTACAACCTGCAGTCGCAGTATAGCTATTGCTAGACGCGAGAGACAGGCCAATGAAATCAAAAACAAAAGGGGGTATACATGTCGTTCCGAACCCGGCGACCGATTTTAGCCAAACGCCAAGTTCTTTTTCATCTCCTTCCTTTGAAATTCCTCCTCTTAAAATCAACTGATATCTTGTTTCATTCAATCAAGGTCTGCGTCGAAGCCTGCGACGTCGTATCTTCGTAATCGGGGCACTTCTTTGCCCTTGCCTTTGCCGCTGTCACTGCGTAAACGAATGGTCGAGCCACTGGCGCCACTCATGCCGCTCATGCCACTCAGACGCTTCCATCTTCTGTCCTCGGCGCGTGACCTCAAGGCTGTCGGGAGTTCCACCTGAGGAATTTCCCTCTCTTCTTCAACAATGACTTGTTCGCGGCTCGTGTACCTCGTAGGACGGTACTGCTGCTGCAATGATTGGTTCGAGCGTCTCGTCATTGGTATATCAAACGACATCTCGTCATCGCTGCTGTCGTCGACAGGTCCCCACTGCTCCTCTTCACTCGAGTCAGAATCCTCGTAATACCGAGCTGGCGCTCGGTGGCGGGAACGACGCGACCGTGTAGCAGTAGCTTGTTTATGTTCGGCCATCAAATGCTTGTACTTCTGCAGCAGGAAATCATCGTAATCCCTGGTTTTGGAGGCTTTCGAAGGCTTGTAATTCATCCTTGGCGGGGAGCTGGGCACATAGAGCGGAGCGCCCGTGTCAATTGCGCCGCTCAAACCGGGCAACCCGAAGCCACTCATGGCAAAACCGTCGTCCTTGAACAGCAAATGCTCCTCACCCTCACCCCGACGTTGGCGAGGAGCATGCTCGTCATCGTCGTCGTCCGAAATATAGTCGTATATGTTAAAGTTGGTCGATGTTTGTTTTTGAAGTCTGCGCGCAGAGCGTGGGGGCGGTGATGGTGGCCTCGCGTTTCCAGGGGACGGCGGGAACAGGATCTCTGGTGCCGCGGGGTATGAGAGGGAGTCGTGGCTGAAATTGAGATCCTTGGCAGCAAAGGGTGACAGATCTATGGAAGTGTTGGCAGTGTGCCGCGACTGCGGGCGGAAGGGGTTCGAGCTTAGACTCGTCGCCGATGTCGAGTCCATAGACCATCGACGAAGACTGCTAGATCGCTCAGGGACATCTTCCGAGTCGACGCGCGCAAGTGCTCTGCTGTATGAAGGTTCTGGGCTCTTGGACTTGGTGGTCTTCTTCACAGTAAGCAAGTCTCGGACAGCACGAGAAGGCTTGGGAGAAGGCTTGGGAGCAGGCTTTTCGGGTGCAAATGCTTGAAAAGTGCATTCCGCTGGGAAATCTTGACTTCCCGTTGTGCTTGCGCGTTTGCGGTGAGTCCGAGGCTCAGCAGCAGTGTTCCGAGGCTGGGTACGTGTAGCCTCGTTGTCAAAGTCGTCACGGCGTTTGGTGAGTGCCTGCAAGTTCTGAAGAGACAATCGCTTGGAAGCCTTCTGGTCGGCTTCCCGTCCTGACGTCACAATTGACAGTTTCCTTTGGCCATCGCTTGGCCCTTTGCTGGTCGAGTCTGTCGAGGGATCATTGCTAATCCTGGTCGCATGCTCTCGGCTGCTGATACCGTCGGAGTCTGCCAACTTTCCTCTGCCTTGTCCATCACTGGTTGAAGATCTCTGAATCAGCGCTGGTCTCGATCTAGAGCGTTCTTTGAAGTCGGCACTGCCGGGTGTGCCGTCGTTCTTGACCCTCAAAGCTTCAGGAAACTCATCGAGTTCCCTTGGTCCAGTAGCGGCGATATAAGATGGAAGTGACTTTCGCCATTCTGCCCTGATGGAAGCGACAAGTCCTTCCCCGCCATTCTCGTCGATGCGAACGCGACTCCTCGGTCGAGAGTCTGCGTGGACTGATTTTCGATTCGAGCTATGTCTGGTTACAGCAATATCAGAAGCCATCGACCTTGTCCGCAAGCTTGAGCCCAGGGAGTGACGCTTCAGCAGCTTAGCGTCTGTCGGGCTTTCCGGCTCGGGCTCCTCGTGGACCGAGGGAATATAAGATGTCGGTCTGCTACCAACGCTTGCGGGCCTAAAGGAAGTCCGAGAGCCGGCAATGTGCATATTTGTGGCGCTCTCCACCAGATTCCTGTCTGCCACATCTTCGCCATAGTCGCGTGCACCGTTTGCCTGGACTCTTTGGCGGAAGTTTGTAGGGTTAATACCTGCTTGCGCATCGAGCAGATCGAGGTGGCCATTGAGGCCGGACTGATTGCTGTTGGTCGAGGATGATCTTGGACGAGCAAACGGAGGCAACGGCTTGTCAAGATCAGGTGTCTTGGGAGATTTGTCTGTCTTCTCTAGCAGCTTCCAGGTTGAGCGTGATTTAAAGCTGCTGAATGTCGGGCTTGGCTCGCTGTCGGGCAGTCGAAACGGTGGCCGTGGCTTCGACGACAAGAGCGGCAGCGGCGGCAACACGGGCGGAAGCGCAGGTACCGGGGTTGTCTTCATAGATCCCGTCCTCCGAGAAGCGGACCATGTTCGATCTTGGGACGGCGCAGTGCGCGGCCGGTCGACCTTGTCGTCGGGCGCAGAAGAAGCAGCGGCGACAGAGACAGACGAAGGGTGGTCTTGTAATCCCTTCACTCTGGGTCGCGTACGCTGTTGCAGGGTTTCCAGATTATTAGGGCCATTGCCGGCTACCGGAACCGTTCCTGGACCAAAAGTCAATTGATAAATTCAAAGAGTTGTACAACAGGATCAGTGTAAGTGTATACACATACCGCGGATGGGAGGCAGCGACGCCACAGTGGCATTGTATGGTTGCGCCTGCAGCAGATCGGGCTGACCATTGGGCGCAAGAGCCGGCTTCCGGGAGAGGAAGCCCAAAAAGCCCATGGTTACTTCCTATCGACAGCCATGCGCAAGTTTGCGAACAGGTCCAATGGAGGGTATATGTGAGGTGAGCTGAAGAGGGAAGAAACCACCCAGGTTCGACCGAGAGCTGACCGGGTGGCCAATGGCGGGGTCTCGTTGGATTATAAGCCGCCAAAATCGATGATGTTTCGATACCATGCACTTTGGCGATTGGACAAGCGGCAAGAGGTCCCAAGTGGGCAGCAATGGCAGGCGCAAGAGATCTCTCGTCGCCAGCAGCAAAGAAAAAAAAGTTGCTGGCAAGAATGTGAAGGGTGGTGAGACAAAACAACAAGAGAAAGGCGAAGGAGAGAGAAAAAAAGTTCCTCAGGAGTGCCACCCACGTAGAGAAGAGGAAGAGGAAGAAAGGTACCTAGACCCGATGCCAATAAATGTGAGCACACGCAATGCACGACGAGAAGCACAAGACAGGACAGGGATCGTGGACGAAAGGGGACAGTCGAAACGAAACTTTCTTGATGAGGGATTGGATTGCGTCGAGCAGCAGCAGCATCAGCAGGATAAGGGCCCTGGCTGCTGGGTACCGTGAGAAAACGTCTGGTCTAGTCCTTGGCCGGCGCGAGAGGCTAGCAGCCTTCCAGGTAAGTTTTTTGGGGCCCTGGGGGATGAGCATGGGGAGCGAGAAGGCCCCCCAGACCCCGGTACCTTGCGTGCATTTTACATTTGCGCTGCATACAGTTACCGTCTGTTTGCAGGAGATGTGCTGCAAAATGTAGGTACAGCTGGCTAACCTACATACATACCACCTACATTACCTACCGGCTTGATTACTCGCTCAGTCCTGGTAGTGATCCTCCGCCCCGGATCCATCAAAGGCATATTCGATACCACCTAGAGTTGTGGCCCCCTATTTTCCGCCTCTGCAGTGTAGTGTGCCGGGTAAAGGTAGTGTGGTGTCAAGTGAGCGTAGTGTTATAATGTAGGGTAGGTCGGGTGGTAGTAGTAGGCACCGTAATGTAGCATACGCGATGCAAGGAGGAGCCGGTGCTTCCTCACTGGCGGGGAATGGGAAATCGATGTCGCCATCGATGTTGCGTTTCAAACACCTGGAATATTAAGCTTCGGGGGACAAGGTACGCACCTACCAAACAAATATTTTGCAGGATGGGATAGCCTCCATCGCAGAGGAAGACAGAGTGAACAGATATCAGAGTTTGGTCCGAGCCCAGCGACTTGGCCGGAGAGAAGCAACGGGAAACGTGGGACTGGATATGGGGCGCACCCCTGAGGCCGTTGTTTGAACAAAGACACAAGCACCAGTCAACGGAGAGGGAGGCTTGTGCTTCTCTCCCAAGCATTGATTGCGCGTCGAGGACATCGTTGCTAATATGATAGCCCGAATCCCAGCAATGACAAGTGACAGAACTATAGCCGTGCAAAAGCGGAAGAAGGAAGAATCTCTTTTATTTTTCTCGCCCGCGGGTGACCACAAACATGAAGAGTACTTTACTTGCCTATACGTTTGCACTTATTTACGGCACCACAACTACTGCTAGGTAGTACTTATGTCGATCAGGTAGGTATTCTACCTACCTAGTTATTACCGTTCCATTCCACGCAAGCCGAGACGTGGACGAACACCGAGACTTACATCCGAAAGAGGCAACATATGAATCTGAGGTGTCAGATCAGCACCTGGCCGTTGGCACATTGTGCAAGGCGTAGCGGGCGGGTTTGCTTCTTTCTCTTCTGTTTTTTGCTTTCTTTGCAACCTCCTGCCTATTCTTCACCTTTGGCAAGCTTGGTGCCACATCCAACGCTCAGATCTCCAAGAGCCGAGAGCAAGCCACGCTAAGATCTGTCAGAAAAGAAAGCAATTTCCAACAGAGCTCGAGAGGCTCAAGTTGCCGACCAAGATCGGAAGGGGATGATCAATTCGGGTTCGCTCACCCCTGTCACCTGGCGATACTGCTTCCACCTTCGGAGGTTATATAACCTTTTGTGGAATGGCCTTTCCGCAAATCCTCCATACACCCTGGGCACCCTGCGCATGCCTGCCCGGCCTGTTCGTTACCGGACCAGGAGCCCCTGCGGTGCCCACAGCTCCTGTCTTATTACCCTGTGTCAATTCTGAGGTAATCGCAGAGGGAGGACCTGTCATGATGATGGGAAACTCGGCAGCCATCAACTGCTCCTGACTCTCGATGCCTCCTGCAAGAACACCGTCCGCGTATGTAGCACGTAGCGCCGGTGCCGCTGGGGAAATCATAGGGATTAAGCCCTACGCGAAGCACAAGTTCTGGCTCCAACGGAATCTGTCTGATCTGCGACATCTTCAACGGGCTCTTCCTTCACAGGAGCCAGCGGACTGACTGACACGCAGAACCAGCGCAAAACGGCAGTGGAGTGGTCAGCACTGGAGCAGTCCTACAGGTTTAGAGCATGTCAGGTCGGAGCTAAATGCACTCCCTAGTGCGGGAAGTACCTGAGTCTTGCCGATTCGTGATCGACTAGAATTAGATTCACGCTTGCTTCCTGAATAGGTGTGCAGGTCGGGGCCGTTGGCAGATGGCCCGACTCTTGATATTGCTACGGTGGCAGCCAGAGCTCACGACAATTGCTGAGCGGGAGTGAGCACCGCAGAGAAAGTTGCCATATATGCGGCATTACTACTATAAGATGCAATTTGAATGTGGACATTCTCATTTGGGTGCGTAGCATCTTCGCTTCCGCCCACTTCCGTCCGTCGCGAGTATGTCATAATATATCAGCATCAATATTGAAGGAGGGCCAAGGTCTATTCGAGGTGAACACTGAAGACGTTCCTTGGCCGGCACCCCCTGCTGTATACTGGGGAAGACTCCATCTGCCTGCATCGCAGAATTTCTGCATCAACATTGCAGAGACATGGGCCTCGCGTTTGCTACCACTACCAAGTCGTCGGTGCTTATAGTAGCAGTGGGTTCCTACAGCGACTAGACCTCTTGTCTCTGATCAATTTCTGTTCTTGAATTCATCCTTTGATTAAGGCTCTTGCCCTTACCCATACACGAGTGGATGCTGAACAAAACGGTCCATATGCGTCCCAGTCCCACCTGAAGATCCTTCCATGGAGAATCGCATCAGAGCGCCACGATCAATCGCTTCTTCGAGATCACTTCCACTCGGACCAGCAGCCCAGCTATGGGCCGCAGCTTGCGGACGGGTTGGTGCAGTGAGCCCGCCGTGCTACTTGCAAGCTCGTGTGCTAGGTAGCCTCTGTGATGCGGATGCGCGCACCCAGAAGATCTATGACAAAAGTCCCAGACTATCGAGTCAGGCCGCCCAAGCTGGCGAGAGCATATTGACTGACAACACGACTGCACCCATCCGCAGAGTACCATAAGATGCTACCACGCCACGTGCAAACCGACGGCGCGAATCATTTTAGCCTGCCAGGAACCGACCTTGTGTGGTAACTGGCTGCTGGCCGCCATGGTAGGTAATACAGATCGCTCGGCTCGCGGGACCCCCCGACTATCTCTACCTTGACCTACCCTAGGCAGGGTTGCAATTTGCCAAGTGCCTGGTTCGTAACCATATGTCCCGACTCCAAATTTATTTCTGCTCGATAGTCTTGACGATCAGCCGTGAGCAGCACTCGGCGATATGGCTTTCTGTTCGTCACACGGGCAAAGCCAGCAGGGACTGACCGTGTATGGCAATTTTCGACAAGACTGTACTTTACGCATGCGTGTTCGTTTGTACGCATGATCGTCGTCAAACGCTGCACCCAATATACGGAATAATATATTCAGCAATAGCGGCTGTTGGCCGTGTCATGTAACACAAGGGCATGCACACAACCCGACGCACACCACCATGGAGCACACTGCCGGCTTGCCTTGGCGCCTCTGCTTTTCTACCTCTGGGGCCTCCCTCCCAACTTCACAGTTCTGCCGTGGCGCTGTTCGAGAACATTGCAGATGCATTGTCATCCTACCTAAAGACGGACGTCTACCGTACTCTATGGCTGATAACAGCCATCGGTGTAAGGGTCCATGCTCTATCTAGGCATTTGGCCGCCTAGCTCAAAGGTGGCGCCGCCTGAGAGGACGATGCAACTTCGTTTACAGCACAAACCCGCTCTGACAGCGGAGCTTGGGTTCCCGCCAGACATCACAGGTGTAACCACTTTTGAACAAATCGGCTGATTTCAGTCAAATTGAGCCGCTTTAGCTTTTCAGCCCCCAGCTTCATACACGTTATCCCCTCATATGGCTGATGGCTGGCTGACTGCGCTACGATAAGATGGAAGCTATCTAATTGATGACTGGTCATTGATACAGCTGCCTACCTCCCACTGCCGAACCTAGAGGGGAAGCTACCTATCTGAGTTCTAGGCCTTCAGTCTATATTATAGCTGAAGTTGAACAATCATGGGCTTCTTCTTCATTGAAACAGCGGTTGGCATCTTTTGCCGTGCCGACACTACCGCCGAACCAGTAGATTCAAGCAGGTCGAGCCGGAGACAACATCAGTGTACAGCTGTGTGAAAGTAGAGATCAATAGTTGCAGATCGCTAGAACCTCTCTGTCCAACCTCTGAGAAACTCCATGCAGATCATCTGTTAGCCTCACGTCTATGAATGCCAAGACTGTCAAGTGGAGGAGTATATATATAAGAGAAAGAGTTGATGGAAATATTCTACTGGTCACAATTTCACAAACATTTAAAAGAAATTATCTCGTGAACAAGAGGACTGCTGTATTAGTCGTCTGTAAGGCTATTGTGGCCTCTGTTCGTTGCGTAAAGGCTCCCACGATTGTGACAGCCCATTTAAACATTGAAATACGCAATACATATAGGCATGGATGAGTATCAACCATGACCGAGGGAATGTGGTGCCCGTACTTCACAGAAGGCACCATAACAGGAAGTCACCAAAGTGTCAGCATCGTTCCTCCCAGGAGTGCTCAAGTAGTGGCGGCGGTAAGCGTACCTGCCGATTTGATAACAAGCACATCCAAAAGTAAGAGAGGAAGTCGCCATGGGACCCAAAGTCAATGGGCGAACAAAGGATGTCACTTTGCGATTGGCAAGATGCTCATCGAAACATCACCTGTCAACAAACCCCACCGTGCTGTTTCCCTGTTTCCTCTAACACCATCACTGTCATCTGTTTACCTAGTATACTTCCCGAGTTTTATTGTTTCTCATGCCCATACGCCCTCTCAATTCCATTCCGGGTTTCAAATTGTGGTCTCCAGATACCAAGACAACCATGCCCACTGCAGCCCAAGGTCTGCTCACCTCAAGCTCCCTCTCATAAGATTCTTGCTGACCATGGCTCAGACGAGACCACTTCCCAAAATACTCCAAAGCCTGCGGCTCGTACCAAAAAGGCTGGCTGCGACTAGGAGGGCGACCCAGCCGAACCCGAGATTGACGACCTCGCATATCAACATGCCCCCAAGGAGCCGGTAGCTACTCCACAAGTTCCGCGTACTCCTTCTCCCGGTAATATTCCAAATCCACTTTACTGGATGAACAAGGCTGACATTGAATAGAAGCACTGCCACCACCAGTAGTCAGTAGCCACGTGAGACCCAATGCCACGAGCCATGACAACGAACTCAGACTGACTAGACCTCCTAGCCTGAGCCCATGAGCGAAGAACAGAGTACTTTGCGCGATGAAACGCCACTCTCCGAAGCTCAGAAGCAAGATAAACGACCTGATCAGGTTGTCCATGATCCAGTGCCCGACTGGGACTCAAGAGCTGAATGGCACAAAAGGCACCATGCCGCGAAATTCAGTGCCCACGAGGAAAGGCACAGGGCAAAGAGAGCAGAGGAAATCGAGAGAAGGGAGCGCAAGAAGAAGGAAAAGTCCGAGCGAAGAGCTCGAAAGCAGGCTCAAAGTGATATACGCAAAAGAGAGAGGGACGAAAGAAGATCCAGAAAAAGCGAATCGCAAGAGCCGAGGAAGGCCTCCTTGGGAACTCGTTTCAGGGAGAGACTTCCAAGCGACTTGCAGGATCTTACTGACGAGATGATGGACCATATTCGCAAGATTCTGCCCAAGTCTGGCGCTTCCAAGTCGCGGAGCAACTCGAAAGTTGCTGATCCGGTGCATGTGCCCCCAGCACAAGCGCTTCCGCGGGAGCCACAAGCCGTCCATGCTGTTGATCAGTCAAACGGCGTTGAGAATACGGCGAGTCTCGGTAAGTTTCGTGGTACCGCTTGTCCTTCATACATCACTTAACCAGCCTTAAGAAGACGCGATTGCTGACGACAGAAACCAAGGTCACGACGGAGCTTCCGATCGACGCCCAGCAAGTGATTTTCTTGAGTCCACTGCTGCTCAATCAACGAAGGCGTGAGTGATTGAGTCAAGACAGAATGTGAGAAATTCCTTCTGACTATGGACAGCAAAGCCGACAGCAAAGCCAACAATCCAGAAAAGTCAGATGAGCACGCCGGTCAATCAAGTCTCCTCGATGGAAATTTCGAATGTGGGCACACCAAGAGCATGTAAGCCAGCTTCAAGACCATGAAACAGCCTCACCAGATACTGATTGCTGTGGCCCAGGAGTGAAGAAAAGTCAACTAGTTCCGATCGCAGAGGTGAAGCCGCCAATGTGCAACGAAAGAGCCTCCCAGCTGCTCCTGGAACGCTCAAGCGTTCAAGTTGTCTCTGCGGCGCTCTGCCGCCGAACCCATCTGAGTATGCTGCCGACGACGAATCTGCTGCCCTGACCCCCAGGATCGATACGCCTGGTCACCAGGATCCCTTCTCCGATCCTTGGGCTGGAAAATAAGTGCTTGCCAATAGTGCTTTTTGGCTTCGAAAAATTGTACTGATAGCCAAGGAGGGGTGAGTGCTCAAGTTGTCGGCGCTCTGACTGAACATGTCGGATGATTGTAGAATGCAACCAAGTTCTGCACCGGGCAAGATAGAAAATTGTTTCCGTCCATTGAAGGATAACAGACTGCACCAGGAGAGGGAAATTTGTTGCGACCGAGGCCCAAGTGAACAGAATGTGACTGTAGGTCAATACAGATTGTTGAGGGTCGTTGAGGGATTAGTGTTTCGAGAATGTCTTCAAAAGAATGGATTTCGACTAAAATGGTCACAGTTACCAATTCATGAGGCAGTAAAGAGTTTACTCAAATTGCTTTTACTTGTTTGTGACGTTTCTAGGCGCCTTGAGCTCTATGCTGCGATGCCAGACTGTCGTTGCCACTTCTCGCGCGTTCGTGAAGTAACTCGAACGGTCCTATCAAACTCTATTACACAGACGTGTACTCGAGCCTCTTGCAGGGATATATAAATTCCAGTATCACCATACCAAGAGCGTCTTGTATGCCTCTGAATCTTCTGTGCTGGCAAAAATTTCTCCGAGCGCCAAATGCTTGCTTTCTTGTTCATGACTTTTTGGGGTATCCGAAATTGTTCTTGTTCAGGTGGAATCAAATCCAAACGATACAATGCGAAATGCATAGCCTCCTCAATCGAGAGAGCCGGCTAGAGCGACGCAGCTAAAGCGCATATCGGCGCCCTCGCGCTCGAGGAACTTGAGGGGACCCCACAGCAGGGCTTTGCTCGAGAGTACGTCCTCCTCATCATCGAGCTTGCCGCGGGCAATGGGGCCCTTGCGGCGGCCGTCGAGCTCCCAGAGGGTGCCGTCGTTGGTCTTGACGAAGCAGACGTAGTGCAGGTCGACGTCGTCCTGGGCGTCGGGGGCGGCCGTGTCGCCCTGGCTGGCGGCCTCCTGGTGGGCGCTGGCGAGCGACGACGTCTGCTCCAGCAGCTTGGAGCGCTCGGCCGGGGCTAGAGGCACGGCCTCCTTGATCAGCTTGTCGAGGTCGGAGCCGGATTCTGTTTTGGAGGAGGAGTGGGTTAGTCTAAGGGGTCTTGTCTTTGGTATTCTCGGCGATGAGTGCCTTGACGCATGTACATACCAACGTATCCCCGAGCCGGGCCATTACTGACGGCATGGAGCAGGCCCATGAGGCCGCAGGCGTTGCGGATGGTCTGGCGGAACCAGACGACGGGCTCTCCCGGGCCGCTGCCGTCGTATGCAGGCAGGGGAGCGTCCTCGGCCATGCGCTGGGACTCGTAGACGGCCGAGACGGGGAAGACGAGCAGCAGGGCCAGGGCGGGCCGCGGGACGAACGCTAGCAGCTCCGGGTCCGTCACCGAGTACACGTCGTGCACCTGCAGCGCCTTGGACAGGCCCAGCCGGTGCAGCAGCGACGTCATGAGCTCCGGGTTCGCCTCCAAGGGAATGAAGGCCGGCGAGGCGCCGGGCGGCGGGTCCGGGTGCGTCTGGGTTGCGGATGCCATGGTTGCGCGGGGAGTTTGTGTCTGGTGTCGTCGAGTGTCGTGAGAGACGGTGGTGACAGGTGGGGACAAATTAAAGTGTGAAAAAGATCACGGAGCTGTCAAAAGATTTGAGGTCCGAAAGTCAATCGCGACAAGGCGGCGCGTCTGGATAGGTACCTAGGTAGGTAGATGGAATCAACTGCCCCTCCATCCCCGTTCGGCGGAGCTTGAAGCTATGCCTACGGGTATGACGCAGCTTGGGGAAGCCTAAGGTGTGTAGCGGGGATCCCTGCAAGGCTCGTTTAGTGGGGCGAGTATACAATGTCACGACCACATGTCAAGTTCAGGTAATGGTCGGAATATTCATGTTGCTGATTGTGTGTACTACTCAGGTACATGGCTACTTTACTTGAAAATAGCAAGAATGAAATATTCCCGTCAATAGTTGTGCATGTGTCATCTCTTGTATGCAAGACAGGGATAAGCAACATTATTAAACAGTCCCAACGCCGTTCCTTTAGAACAATTCTTCACAAAAACATGGCGTTCGAAGAATATAATGATCAAATGATATAGTTAAGACTCCCATCTCATGCTCTATAGTACACATATATTCCTGTCTCGTCAAGGTCCGATACCAAACTAACGACATTAGTTGTAACTTGGGAAGTCGATCCAGACATGCCCCTGTTTCCTCACACCAACCTATACATCAAAAAATACGACACAGATAGGCAAGGATTCCGAAAGCAAACAAGTCTAGATAACTCTCGAAATACCGCCTCTGGATAATCCTCCTGACCCAGCGCGCGACAAGGAAAACAGCGAGAAGCATTCTGTACCGCGCGTCGAGCATGTCCAGGTACGGATCCCGAGAAAGCGGTAGCTCGCAGCCACAATCCCATCGGGTGATGGCCCTGAAAAGCTCATCGCCTACCTCCTGACCTGCGGCGATCCGGGGATGCTGTGCCGCGAAATGTGACCACGTAAGTTCTGTCCAGACACCGGCGCCGCGGCCCGCAACCACCCGGACGGCGAGCTCCCCAATCGCGATCTGGATCAGCAGCACAACGAGGCTGCTCATCTGTTTGATAGTGCACTTGACGAACCAGAACTTGAGCTTGACACTCTCGGGGCAGTTGGCCGGGTTAATCGTGCACTCTCTGAAGCGCGCCCGCGTCAGGGCTTCCGATCTCGAGTCCTAAATGACGTGGATGTCATATTCCTGTACGATCTTCGTCACGATCTTTGTACACGGTCCCCCTTCCCCTTCCTCCCATCCGTCGCCAGCCAGGGGCTTCTGCTCTTCACTTTCCACGTACACGGCGACATCCTCCCCGTCGTACCACTGCGGACTCCAGAGCTGCGTCTCGGCGTCCCACGCCTCGATGGTCTCGCGGACGCCCGGAGCACCCGGGACTCCGCCGCCGGGCTCGATCCGGAGCCCCTGGTCGTCGCGGTACCGCCAGATCTTGTACTCTTCGTGCTCGTAGAAGCACGCGCGGATAAAGGCCTCGCTGTCGTTGCTGTTGCCGGCCTGGGAGTGCAGACTGCCGCTCGAGGGCGATATTTCGGGCGGGCAGATCAAGGTGTCCGGAGGCGGGACGGTGATGGCGGCGGCGGCGGCTGCGAGGGGCTGGGATATGAGCAGCCATGATGCCAGTAAGGACGAGGCTGTGGGATTGAGATATATCATGGTGTGTGAGCAAAAGCGCGTGATTGTGATGTCAATTCCGATCGTGTTATCGTTTTAGAGGTTACCGCTTCGACCCATTCGTTGAACTTTTGGAAAGAAGTGTTCGGGATGAAATTAAATACATAATAAATTAGATATATCCCTGCCTATATATCTCATGAATGGCATATTTCTCCCTGGCTTGAGGGAATGGGTTGTGTCTTAGGTTGACGAGGCAGACTGACAAGAAGCAATTGTGAAGACCCGCCTCCTCTCATCCAGTAGGAGAAATTGTAAGCAAAAAGAAAGCGCCAACTCATCCTTGTCAACAATTGTTGCTAGTCAATGTCGGATCAGGAATGTGTCAGGCGTTTTTGCGGGCATAGTAGTATACCTCATGCGACATATATGATGACTTGTGGCATAATTGCAGAGCAGCGTTCAAAGGTAATTTAAACTCTTGTATTCTAGGAATTATTCTATAAGCCCACGCGGCAAAAGGCGCCGTGTTATGGGAAAATCATGAGTTTTCGTAAAAAAAAAAAGAAAACGATAGTGTAACAATGTCGTGAAACCATGCTCATCCATACCATGCTGCATCTATGCAGATCATCTAATCTGCCCATCCGAAACGCCAATGCTGTCAATAGTCATACACACAATTCTCTTGAATCTTCCGGTTTATTGCTCTAGGACCTTTCCGCCTTCTCCTTGAGCGTCTGCCTCCTCGTGTCTTCGAGCTCCTCGCGCATGACCTCGTTGAAGTTGTCCGCGTTGTCGAGGTAGAGGTGGTGGCCCGCCTTGGGGATGATGATCACCTTGGCGGATCCGTTTTCTCTTTTCTTCTGCTCCTCGGTGGCGTCGCGAAGCACCTGCGCCTTGACTTGCTTTAGTTTCTCCTCGGCCGCCAGCCCTCCTGCAACGTCCATCCAATCGTTCTCGCCGTACATGAAGACGATGGGGAACCCATTCTCCTTGACTTCCGGCGAGGAAGCGGTGGCCGGCTGGATGACCGACCGGCCGACGTCTTGGATGCGGTTGATGACTGGCCTGCGGGCAAAGGCACCAGGGGCGAGGAGATACGGCAGCGCATACTCGCCGCTTCCCCTCTGGCGGAAGAGACTGTAGGAATAGTCGTGGAGCGTCTGCGCCTCTTCCTCGGGCAGGTGGTTGAAGCGACGCGAGGTCCAGCCCGAGACGAACCGTGGGCCGAACGGGCCGGCCATGCGCACAATGCTGAAAGGAGAAACGTTGGCGTCCCACAGCCAGACGAGCCAGTTGGGGTAGGGACGCTTCTTCGGGGTGTTGGCATCGGTTCCCGCCTTGCCCTTGGCGCTCAGGGACTTGCCGTTGCCATGAGACTGAGTCGTCTCTTGCTGGTCCTGCGTGAACTCGTCCTGGAACGTCGACTCCTGAGGTTCGGGCATCTCGGCGCTGACAGCATAGGGGTCTTCAGGGATACCGACTGGCGATGCTAGGATGAGCTTGTTGAGCCGGCCGGGGTACTTCAATGCATATGAGACGGCCAGATATCCACCGAGGGAGTGGCCAAGGAGGGTAAACTTCTCCAGCTTTCGGACCTTGCGCCACTCTTCCAACGCGTCGACGAAGAAGCTCTCCGCTTCGGTTATCTTGTCTTGGGGATCCTTGGCGTGGATCTTGAAGCTCGGGCGCATCGAGTTGCCCATACCCAGCATGTCGAGGGCGTACAACTTCCATCCCTTTGTTCGCGTCAAACTTTCAAAGTTCTTGTAAAAGAATCCCAGGCCGGCGCCGTAGCCGTGAAGCATGACCAGGGTATCATCTACCGGCTCGCCCACTCTCTCGATGGAAAATTCGTTGAGCCCCCGGTTCTTGCCCGATAGCTTGACTATCTCGGACTTCCACAGCCGTGGCCCATACGGGTCGATGTTGGTAGCGGTCTCCGTAGATCCCGGATGGTCGGCGGAGGGTACCTCGGCCAACGGCGAGGTTGACTGCGCCACGGCTTCTCTGAGGTATGGTATATGGGCAATGACATTACGCTCTGCTACTGTAGGCGTTACGCTCGTCCACTAGTCCTTTATGTTAGTTTCCAGATAGCATTATCGTTGGAAAGCAGATGAGAGGCGAACCCATTGGTAGACGGCATCTTTGTAACCGAGAGGAAACATGCCTCCGGCGGCGGCAGCAGGAGGCGGAGGCATCCCGGGTGTCGTCTCTTGCTTTTGCTCCCTGGCTCTTCTCCTAGTCCGCACCGAAACGGGCGGAGGGGCAGTGGCAATAACTTCGGTTGACATGTTAGCTGCTGCTATTGTGTAATTCTTGCAATAAAAGTTGTTGTTTTGCAATCTTTGCAACGTCCAGACAAATCTGTTCCTGGACGATAGGGCGGCGTGTATAAAGGAAGAAGTTCTGATCATACCGGTTGGAAGCAAACGTGGCAAGTCAGCAGCGGCACCTCTTACTTATTTGTTGTCTCTATCTGACGACAAGGCAGCAAGAATGGAGGCCAAAGGGGCCCGAGACAGCGGGCTTATTGCGAAGGCTGCGTTATGTCCGGCCTGCAATGAATCACGACCGATCCTGGGAAATGCTACAAAAAGAGGCGTGGGTATCCAAAGGCAAAAAGAGAGCTTTGCCCGAAAATAGAAAACGGGGGAAAGAATCCAGGTTGCGACGTTGTCCAAACCGAATGCGCTCGCTCTCGGATTGGGCCGTTCAGCTCGCAGACACGCATCATTGACGTGGAACCCCGTTCAAAGGATACCTTTAGCGGGTTCCGCGGACTTAAGCCTACCCGGACTTCTCTAAACCCCTGTAATTCCATTGTCGGCCCTTGCATCAGCCCGCACCGAGCACTAGCGAGCTTCGACGGCCGAGCCCCGATCTTCCAGTCCCGACCATACCCAGTCGGTTTAGCCAACAGAACCGTAATTCTTCAGCACGGAAATGAAAGCAGATCAAATGCCTGTAACCGCGTAACCACACATGTTGGAGTTGACAATGTTTCATCATGATGGATTTAATCAGATGCTTGGATGCCGGCTCGTGGCCTTTCATTGTCCAGAATACCTCATATCTACGCCATGTGAATGAACCTCTTGTCTTTTTGTGCAATGCAGAAAACACCGTCTACTTTCCGATTGTAGATATCTGCATAGGTAGGTATACCAGCTGAAAAATCAACAATAGTGCTCTTTTAACCCCAAGTACCACCACCGCCACCACCTCTGCCACCTTTCCTCTGGGCGCTGAGTCTCCAGTCATCTTCACCCGCAAACTTGTTGTACAGAGGCTGGATGCGCTCGGCCTTCTTCCTCTTGCTGAGTCGGTCGGTGGGCGCCACCTTGAAAAATGTCGGGGCCGCCTCGACCAGCCACTTGGGCTCGATCGTCGTGGTTTGTGTCATGTACTCCTTGGACGTCATGACCAGAGTGTGGTAGACAACCCACTCTGCCTGCTTCCCGAACAGCGCAGACGAGGGATGCAGGTACACGGGCGTTCCCTCAATCAAAGTCTTGTAGCCCTCTTGAGGATCCTTGCGCGCCGAATTCCGGAAGAATCCAGCACACAGAGCCCGCCGTACTTTGGTGGTGTCCCGCCCACACGAGCTGAGCTGGTGACGATGCCGACCCATGATCTGGACAATCTGTTTCCGGACGTCGAGAGCATGGCGCATGGCGCGTGCCTGAATGAAGTTCTCGAAGCACCATGGGTTGGAGTAGCCGGAGTTTTTCCAGGCGTTATAGACGTTCAGTAGCGTCAGGTGGTCGCCAGATGGGTCGTGGAACTTCGATTTCTTCTGATCTGCTTGTTGCTGCTTTTCCTTGGGTCGGTGGAAGACCGTGGGTACGTTCAGCATGGCGATGATGCTGAGCATTTCTTCCGAGCATTCCAGATCGACAGCTGCAATGAGTACTTTGGAGAGTGCCGGGTCCATGGGGAAGTCGGCCATCTTCCGCCCCAGTCGGGTCAGCAAGCCTTCGTCGTCCAGGGCTGAGAGCGCGTAGAGCTCTTCTAGAGCTGTAAGCATGGTATTTGTGGGCGGCGGATCCATAAAGTCAAAGTTCAAGAGATCGTTGATGCCCATGGCTTTCAACATGAGAATACTAGAAACAATGTTAGCACACGCTGTATGGTTATATCATTGGGCATGGTCTGCTTACGTGTTGGAGAGATTTTGTCTCTGAATCTCGGGAACGGTTGTGGGTAACATTTCAGACTGATAGGCGGCTTCGGTGTACAGCCGAAAACACTTTCCGGGGCCTGTTCGTCCGGCTCGACCGGCTCGTTGATTCGCCTGTGCCTGTGAGATCGGGGTCACGACCAAGGCGTCCATTCCGAGCTTGGGGTCGTAGGCATTTTGCTTGACAAAGCCCGGGTCAACGACGTAGTAGATGAAGTCAATGGTAATGGAAGTCTCGGCAATGTTGGTCGCAATAACCACCTTGCGCTCTCCTGGGGGTGCCGGCTCGAAAATTCGACTTTGCTGGTCATTTGGCAGCGCCGAGTATACTGGCAAAATGTTCAGATTGGGAACGTTGGGCCCCAAGGCTTTCATGCGCTCGAACAAGATCTCGCAACTTGTGTCGATCTCTTCTTTTCCAGTCAAGAATAGCAGGATGTCACCTGGTGGTTCCGTAAGATGAATTTGCATGACCGTGACCAATGCAGCATCGAGATAATCTGATTCCGGTTCTCGAGAGTACAAAATCTCCACGGGAAAGGTACGTCCGGGGATGGTGAAGATGGGGCACTCGTTGAAGTAGGAAGAGAACTTGTCAGCATCCAGAGTTGCCGAGGTAACAATAATCTTGAGCTCTGGACGGTGTTTGCAGGTCTTTTTGAGTAGGGCGAAGAGGATATCGGTGGCAATCGTTCTTTCGTGCGCCTCGTCCAGCATGATTACGGAGTATCGTTCCAGATTCGGATCCAGCAAGATCTCACGCTGGAGCATACCATCGGTCATGTACTTGATCCTGGTATTCGGGCTCGTCTTGTCGTCGAAACGAACAGTGTATCCGACTTCCTCTCCTAGGTCGCACCCGACCTCTTCCGAGACACGCTTGGCTACGGACATGGCTGCCACACGACGAGGCTGCGTGCAACCAAGCATACCGTTATTGGTGAAGCCAGCTTCCGCCAGGTACTGTGTAAGCTGTGTCGTCTTGCCCGATCCAGTCTCGCCAACGACAACGAGAATCTGATTCTCTCTGACAGCCTTGATAAGCTGATTCCGGAACGCATAGACCGGAAGGGACTCTCTTTGCTCCTTGATGCTCATGTTTGTACGCTTGCCACGAGGTTCGTCTTTTCTCAACGTTTTCTGCCATTCTAGTTGCCCAGCTGGGGCCTTGGAGGCATTCATCCTGGCATTTCTCAGATCGTTGGCAAATTGCCTCGACTCCGGGTTTGCCATGGGGTCGTTCCACTGTGACGCCAGGTCTGATCTTGACTCTGCTTCAGCCTCGGCGGCCACTGCATCTTGCTCCTGCCTCTTCAACTCCTTTCTCTCTTTCGCCAGGTTCGTTCCAGACATTGCTGCTCGGTTGAGCGAGCCATCGGGAGCCTTCACGACTCTGATGGGCGATAATTCTAGGGACTGCTTGGTCTGTCCGACAAGGAATGGAGGCTCATCCTCTCTCACTTCGATGTCGACCTCTTCCTCCAATTCCATTTGGCTTTCGCCCTTCAACGCTGCATTGTAGTCTTCTTCCAAGTCAGGATAATCCGAGGCCTTGGCAACGCCAGACGCAATAAGCTGGCGAATTTCCCACCGCTCTGGCGAGGTCATCCGTTTCTTCTGGCGACGTGGCTGAGCGGCGTAAGCTGAAAGCGCTGCGGTGTTGTCTTCTGAGAATCCATTGCGGCCGCCTCCCAGGCTCTCCATGTTTGCACCAGACGTGATTCTCGCCTGGGGCATAAGATCGTGGCCAGACTCCTGATCCACGTCTTTCATGGATAACCCTATACGGCCACCCTCAATCTTGGTCACCTTGACTTTGACGTCTTGGCCCCTCTGGAGTAGATCTGAAGGGTGATTGACGCGTTGTCCCTGCACCAGATTGGAGATGTGTACCATGCCGTCGACCTTTCCGCGCACTCCATGCAGATTTACAAATGCACCAAAATCTTTGATACCGGTGACGTGACCATCGTAAACTTTGTTCAGAACTGGTGCGTCGTCCACCTCGGGTTCGGGGGGTCGCTTAAACATATCATCGTCGTCTCTTCGGCCACGTTCGCGCTCGTCCCTCCTGCTCCTATGCTTCCGGTTCGATCTGTCGTAGTCGTCGTCATAGTCCCTGTCTCTCCTATCACGCGACCTGCGCCTCTCTTTCCGGCGATGGCGCGAGTCCCCGTCCTCGGGGCTCCAGCTGCGTTTCCTGCTCGATGGTTCCGCGCGCGACGCGGACGGTTTCGGCGCAAGGTCCTCGAGCTGCGCAAGAGTGTCGTCGATCGCATCTCCGTCCTCGTAGTCGGCAGGCACTTGCTTATCCGGAATAGCGAGCCCTCTGAACAAGCCCTGTTTCTCCTCCTTGGACCGGTGGAAAGAGTCGTCGTCGTCGTCGGCGTTTGCTCCGTTCGATGCCGACTTGAACTTTGGGTGCATTGTCCGCACCAGCCGGTCTACACTGTCGAACAGACTGTGCGGCCATTTGGCGCCTCCCATGGGGGCCAGCTTCTGCTTGAACTCGTCGATGGAGCTGCATTCTAGCCGCTGCGAGATGATGAACTCGGCCAAGACCTTTTCCGAGATGCCCAGATGGTTTTGAAGCTCGGAGGTGACCTTGGAAACGAGCGACAGGAGCTCGAGCTCCTCAAAGTCGTCCATTTTGAGCCCTCCTTCCGACGAGGTAACAAAATGTTGTGCTGGTTGAACGTCGCAAAGCAAGCCCAGCCGAATTGCTGGTGGAAGTTGTCAGACTAGAAATAATTATGGGACCCAAACGACGCGGCAGAAGCCAGTGGGGCAATCAGTAGGCGTTGGCACCAAAAACGTGCTGCCACTCCGAGTTTAGTGCACACCTTTACACTGCCGATTTTCGTGGCATTACACGAAGTATTATATTAAAAATGGTATATTTCACGTCTTGGACATGTGTAGGTTTCTTGCTCAACTTTTGGATATACGCTGTAAATGCATCGTGAATACTCGGTTCATCAGGCTGGTCAGATACAAACTTCCTGCAGGCACTTGGAAAGCTCATGTCTTCCAAACGTCGATACATGCGAATAGGACAGGCCATCAATTCTCGTCGAGTAAAGGGGAACTATGGCACTCCTCCGCAAACGTGACGTTATGAAACACGCGGTTTCTATAAACATTTTCTTGGCTGCTATTTTTACCTTTGTGGAGTCAAACAAAGAGTTATAGTCCCTGATGATATGCGTCGAAACATAATCTATTCAAAACTAACAATATGTCGATGGCGATTATAAAGAGGAACAATATGGTTGTTGATAGTGAAGCAGGGTGACACTCACTTTGGTGCTTTATTTTAAATCCATCGACAGACGTTGTTCGATGTTACTCTTGCTCAGGTGAGTCCAAGCATGTCCTGGAGTCTCGATATCTTTTTTGGAGCCCAGGTCGTGATGATATCAGGACCAAATAGATGCTCATCAGTACCGCCGTGAATTATAGTCTGTGTTATGGCACGTATAAGTCGAGGCATACATACATTACGCTTACATGGTGGCGCAGAAAATAGGCTCGCCTCATCGGCAACCTGGCCGAGATGAATTTCCAGGGGAAACAGCCAGGGTGCCCTAGTAGTGTAAGCCGTCAGTCACTACTGACTGGGCATTGCTTGAATGTTGTACTCTATATTCACGATCTGCAAGAGCTCGGCGTTTTCAGCATCAAGACAGATCAATCGTATGCATAGCGACTGTCGGAGTTAGGTTATGATTGTTCGGTCCGGGAATAACCTTCGAGTAACAACAAGGTCACGATGAAGATATCTTGCATCAAATAGTGCGGCCATAGATTGACGTAACCCCCGCAATACCTGGGTACTGCACCAATACCCACTCCATCAAGCTGCCCGCACAGAGCCCCCTGGAGCACTTTACTCTCGCAGTTTGGGGAGCTGCAGGCTACACTGGGCCTGGCCTGGCTGGCTGGCTGGCTGCTGGCTGGCTGCTCCGTAAGCAGGGGGGAGGGAGCTGAGCCACTCCACTGTCGCCTCCTGCTTGCCCTTGCTTTGGCGCTCGCTCGACTCTCACGGGGCGCTCAGCCCGCTTCTTCTTTAACTGTGATTCATTCCCCCGGTGCCCGCCTGACTTGCAGATCGGACTTTCCTTCTGGCCCAGCCCGATTGATAACAGATCCAGCGACCCCGAAAGTTCCATGATCTGGTTGTCAAATCCACCACAAAACCTCACCGAACATATCGCGGCCACTTATTAGCATACGAACTCGACAACGAGCCACAACATCGAGTTGGCATTCGACATCACAGAATGTGCAGCTCCGATATCTTCCTCGGCCTGCTGGCCATCATCTTTCCCCCTTTGCCTGGTACGTCATGCTCCAACTCCGCCCGCACACCTGTCGCTGCTCGGCTGCCTGCGTTGTCCAACACACACAACCGGAACACGCGACATCAATAGTAGCTAGCCAGCATGGCAGTCACGATAGCATTTGTTGACACGACCTTCTAGTATGGATCAAGTGCGGTATCTGCTCCGCCGATAGCATTATCAATATTCTTCTCTGCATGTTAGCCTACGTATGTTGGTCCTCGCGCATCGCGATGCGCACGCGCTATCTCCGATGTTTCTTGGGACAGGTTGATTAACATGGACACACTAGATTCCTGGTCTTCTACACGCCTGGTATATTATCGCCAAGGTTCCCGATGACTATGAGTACTCGCACGTCCCAGACACGGAGCGCGGCCACCAAGTCATCGTGATACATGGCGATGGCCGTCAACAGCAACAACAGACACAGCAGCCTCAGCGCCAGCCAAAGCCACAACCAAAGCCTCAGAACCAGGCTGGCATGAACTATGGCACTGCGGGAAATCAAGGCAACGGATCCTCGTCCACGGCTGCTCAGGCAGGAAGCAGTGCACACAACGAGCATGAGCCTGCTCCGCCATCATATGCGGATGCTGTCCGGGGCGACCACAAGGTTCAGACACACGAGTAGGCTGTTGTATTGCGACAGGCTAGCGAAAGCTGCATTCGCTCAGAGACAAGCCACAACGGCTGAAACAGCGCTGCGAAGCATCCGCCCAAAGAAAGCCTTCATTTATCAGGAGACGAGGGGGGCATTTTTTCATTACAGCATTGGCCGAAAGGTGCTGCATTGCGCACTCTGTTTCACTCAACGACACGAGATTACGCGGCTATGATTTGACCATTAGGACGGGCACGGGTTTGCATTTAAAGACACTCCTTTTATTGTACAGTTCCGGGAAGGCGTTTTTTGGATTGAGGTTGTCTGGGCTTTGCACTAGATACTACAGAAGAGGGCGATGACGATTTGAAAGAATAGTTGCAATGTTTTGAGGGAACCCCAGTGACATGACCAAATGAATGAAATAGATCATGTATGCTAACTGTTCGGGAGAGCAATTGGGCATACCCTCGCTTGGATCTTGTCGACGGCCCACGGCTCGCAAACGGCATGCTATAGTTGAGCTGCTCAGTCGTGATTGAATCGCGGTCAAAGTTGGAGTGTACAAGCGCAAGAAGTGAATAGGAAGAGACGTGTTATTTTATTCAGAGCTTCAGAAAAAAGCAAAGGTGCATAGAGACAGTCACTGTGATGGTCAAAAGGGGACCTACGTATGACGGCGGTTCAGCTAACCTAGCAAGCACTCTCAGCAAGGGGTAGTGCAAGGAAGCCAGCCACAAGGCAAGGCCCAGCAAGCAGAGCAAGCTTCAAAGCCTGTGCTCCTAACTCGGGCTGCTACTGCTGGCTCTTACCTACCTCTCCAGCGTGACCAACTTCCGATTTATTGACCTCCCGCCACATGCTCCGTACCTCTGTACAAATGGATCACCACTGAACAGCGGCTCTCTTCCAACACCAGCTCTTCTCAACATACGCAAAAGACCTCATACGATATTGACATATAAACAAGACATCATTTTCGCCGGGTTGATCCCCCACCCACACGACGACAAACGCTGCCCAAGCACGAGTACAGATTACCCGACCCTGCCTCGAGCGAACTGCACTGCAGACTGCGCTGCACTGCGCTGTACTTGACATTTCAGATCCCGTAACACCCAAACCCAACCCGCTGAACCCTGGACAAATCGTCGTCGCACGAAAGAAGGACATCCCCACTGCGACACACATCTGCTTTTGTCGATTGACAGCCTCGACTGCTATTACTACTACAACAACATACAACAATCTCCTCGTCCAGCCCAACCATTTACAAACTCTCGCCTCTTCTCGGTCTGGGTCTCTGCCTGCTCATCTCCCAGAGAGAGCTTTCCACTACATTTGATTCCTCCACTTTGCTGGACCCTCCCCGCACGCACGCACAAGCCATTCAGACAGACAGCCAGCCAGCTTCTGACAGCAACGATCCCGATTCACCTGCTCTCCCTCTCTCACACACCCTGACGCAAAGACGGTCCAATTGACTCGATTATCTTCTCTCTTCATATACCCGACCGCCCTCTTCTCGCTAGGCAATTGCTAGCCCCCTTATATGCTATGGCAATAAGGTATACCGTGGAAGACCTCCTACACTTGGCCCAGTCGCCACTATGTGTGAAGCCCAACTCCTTACCTCCCAAGGAGGACTGGATGGGGTGAGTCCTTTTTGCACCGTCTTTCAGATATGCCTATCCCTTACCTATCTGACTCTGGATTAGACAAACTTCCGAAACGTATCGCAACGGCCAAGGTACTGGCAAGACCGGCACCGAGAGAACCAGAAATAGTGATGGTTCCTTGGTAGACCAGACCAACAGACGTCCTGGTGTGGACAGGCACACCTCACGGAACGCTGCAAGTATGTCAAACAATGTTCATTCATCCCGAGTCATCAACTTCCATGCTGACTTGATTCTCCCCCAAGACGCCGAGGGGATAGTTCTTGGCCCGCCCCGAACGACATTCTCCTCTTCGACTCTCACCCGGGGAAACAAACCATTCGACAATGAAAAATCTTTCGCATCATTCCGCCGCAATGGAGACGGCGAAGGTGATCGGTTCAATGACCGCGAACGAGGCGACAGAGACCGAGATGGGAGAGGTAATTACCGGCGTCGTGGAGATGATGGCGAGCAAGATAGTGACGGTTGGAGTACAGTGAAACCTCGCAAGAGCTTTGGCCACGAAGGCGCCGAACGATTCAACGGCCGCATGGGAGGCGACCGATTTGGCGCCGAGCGCCGCCCCCGCGACAGCCAGGACGAGTCCAACGACAAGCCCAAACGCAGCAATTTCGGAGAGTTTGGCCGCGAAAAGGACGGCGACGATGGTGAACGACCCCGTAGGAATGGGTTGGCCAGAAATCGCACCGAGCAGCCCCCGTGGAGCCGCGGCGACACTGGTGATAGTGACCCGCCCACCGGGCGCGAGCGTTTCGACAGAGCCAAAAGCTGGCGTGAACGAGCCGGACCACCAGAGGACCAGCCTACTGACAGTAAACCTCGAGACCGTAACTTCAACAACCGCTGGGACCGAGATCAGCGCCAGGAGCGTGATCCGGAGTGGTTCGACGAAGAAGTCGAGGAAAAACCACAGGCGCATAGCATCCATGATCTTCAAAAGTTCATGGAGTCCATGAAAGCCCAGAAGAAGGGCGATGGTGAACCTGAGCCAGTGGCAGCACCTACCAGCATCAACACATCGGTCCGCGACAACGCCTTTGATATTGAAGCAGCCAAAGTCAAATCAGCGCCCGCCGTTGAGATGGGGCAGGATCAATTCTTCGCCAAGTTTGCTTCCACGCCGAGCGCCGACATCGAGAACCCTCATGAATTACCCAAGGAGTCGGCTCCTCCCAAACCGAAAGGCGGATCAAGATTTGGCAGCTTCTTTGCCACGCAACAAGGAAGGCAAACAGAGCCATCGACACCCGCAGCAGCTCCGATGCCGACCCAAGAGCCCAACCCCTTACTCCTATTTGGGGGTGCCAACGTGGCCGCCAACATTGCCTCGGCTGCCCCTATGGGCAGCCCTAGTGGCACAGAAGACAAAGCTGCGTTTCAGAACATTCTTCTCAAGCTCAAGAAGCAGCACATTTCCAGCACTCCGCCATCTGGCGGCTTCCCTGCGCCCGCCGAGCCCGAGCGAGGCCCGTCTAGTGCGGTCGCATCGCCAGGCCCATACCCGGCGTTCGGCATGGACCATCGCGAAGGACCGCCGAGTCGTGGACCTCTTCCTGAGATGCTTGCATCTCGACCACAGCCACCAGGTTTCATGCCTCCAGGACCAATGGGCACTGAAGCGCAACTTCTTCAGAATCTGATAGCACAACGGCAGCCGGTGGCAAGCCCGGCAGGTGGGCGTGATCAAGCTCAAGTGCGCAACAGCCAGACAGAGTTCCTCATGAGTCTCATGCAAAGTGGCCGACATGCTCCCGAAGCACAGAGAAACGAGCCTCACATTAGAATGCCGCAGCCCTCTAGGCCAGCGCAGATCCCACAGACGCCTGATCGGGAGCCAGACTTCCAGCGGGAACGAAGCGGGTCTCACCAACAAGGCCGGCCTCAAGGACCTCCGGGCTTCTTTGACGAGCCACAGATGCGGCTTGATCAGCCCAGGCAACAGCCCACTCAGATTCTTCAGCGACCTATCTCGATGGGCATTGAACCAATTCAGCCCAACTGGCTGCAAGGTGCCAATCAGGCGCCCCCTCCTCCCGTTCCAGGCCGGCACATGATCCCGCCTCCAGGGCTCGCAGGCGGCCCTCGTAACGCACCTCCACCGGGTATGTTTCCCCCAGTGTATCCTCCCATGGCCCCTCCCATGGGAGCATTCCCACCAGAGGCCATGCGGAATATGGCACCTCCGCCAGGTCTTTTTGGTGGCCCAGGAGGTCCTGGAGGTCCTATGCCCCCTGGATTCATGCCGCCCGGTATGAATGGAGGTTTCCATGGTGGACATGACCCTCTAGCGTTCGGTTTTGACGGTCGAGGCATGCCTCCTCCTGGGGCAGCCAACTTCCGCCGGAATTAGAGTCCCGCTGAAGAAATTGCCCTGATATTCCAGATGAGTCCACATGCCGCGTTCTTTGTCCATACTCCGCCCGGGACGGGCAATACAGGCGGGCACGAAAAAAGAGGCTCATCGCACAGAGTGACATGTTTTAAGGAATGGGCAACTGTCTATGGTCTAAGAAGTGATAAGGCCTCAAGGACTGCTAGTAAAAACGGAAGAGAGCACATGTAATGTTCACATACGCAACTCTGGGACAGCTTCGAGCGTAAACATGACCGAGTTCAGTTTCTTGGTGGACAGCATCCCCTCCACGAGCTCAAGCGTCTGCGCCCATAAAGGTCTGGTAATTGAAGTTACCACACAGCGCCCATAAATTTAAGCCATCATGCGCATGTCTGTCTTGAACGTGATAAATAATACTATCGGATTTTCTACAATGATGTGAAGTGGTATGTGCGCTGCCATCGCCAACCGCGAGGGAGAGAAAAATAAGCCAGCCACTGGACGATGCGCCCCCATGGCAGCAGACCTCAGAACGAACATGGTACACTCGTGCCTTTTTTTCCATCAAACTCATGCTCTACATCCAGACTTGCGCCACCACCTGATCCCGAGCACCGGGAAAGGAATCGCCACAGCCACGAACAAGAGCCCGGAACAGTACAGGTACCTCGGGCCCTCGCAGACCAGGACGGCCAGGTTGAGCACGACGAACGCCGCCAGCGACGTCCAGCAGCACCAGACGGGGCCGGCGCTCCACAGGGTGTCGACCAGGCGCCGGCGCCATCCCCGAGACGAGGAGACGCCGACGCCGTCTTGGGTCTTTTCCCACCACGCCGGCGGGTTGTCGTCGTTGTCGGCGTCGTTGCCGTGGGCCGGGTCAACGGAACGTTGTGGGGTTTCTGCTTTCGCCATGGGCCCTCCGAGGGCTTTTTTCTTGAACGGAGTGGGTGCTCTGTTTTCTGTGCTGGTGAGTGGGGTGTGATGGTTTCGGTGAGCTTTGCTGGTATCGGGGTCGGTGCCGGTGTGGTATTAGTAGGCGCTGCGTCGTGAATAACCACATCGCTTGGTTCCGACGGGGCGGCACTTCGAGGTCTGCCGCCTAGGATTCTGAACGCCATTATGGTGATGCCGATATGGTGTATATCTTCTCGATATAATAGACTTCATTGGTCACTGGTCGTTCTGTTCTCCCTCTTTTCTAAAAGTAAATCGAGACGGAGGTTTGGGAATGATGGAGGGTAGTCGTGTACGGTAAATCCAGACATATGTCGATTCTCTTGAGCTTTATAACTTTTTTTTTTTTTTCCTCAGGAGAAGCAGGAGCAGTTCTAAAGACTGGCACATGTCTGAGCTTGCAACACTTGATCAAGTGTTCACCCGACGATTCCTCTGGAATATATTTGGACCAATGCACTCAAAACCTTTGTGTGTGTGTGTGTGTGCTAATCTCCATTCGATGCGGTGTCATGGGGTTTTCAAGAAAGTACAAGAAAATGTCTTCGGCCAACACAGGCCGTGTCTTCCAATGTTGCTGATTGCTTCAAAATGGTAGAAGCATTATTAAAATGTAGCTCGTGCACGACTGTCTCGAAGAAACACATTTGATGCGTGCAGCCGAGGGGTGGCCAGCTACAACCCCTAACCCTCCGTGTCAACATTGAAACAATAAAGATTGATACAACACGATTTCGTCTCTACACATGCGCCAAAGTTGGGTCATAGTGTTGAGCTTGATATCACAGAAACTGCCAAGGGAAACCCGCAGAGGCCCGACGAAATCTCCAGACACGTCCGAGACTGCATTTCTACCAAGAGATTCACTGCGACAGGATACAAGAATCTGACATGTGCTTCGCATTGGACTATATTCTGCGTTTTCGGCGCACCGTATGACCTATCTTTCTGCCGACAACTTGTTCGCAACAGCCACCTCCTCTCAACATCCAATGTTTAATACGTGAACCAACTATTTAGCAATGAGCAGGGGGCTAAGCTTCCTGCGTCCGTGGAAAACGCAAAGACCAGTTCCGCCGCTCTTGTGCTTCTTGTTGGCAGGACACATGGGGCTCGATGGAAGGTGTTCCGGCATGTCGAATTCAAAGTCCTTGGGGCTCATGTCCGCCCAGCGTGGAACAGCATTCGGAACGTCCCACCACTCCCGTTGTCGAGATTTGTACCCATGAACAGCTGTAGGGCTATTTGCTTGAGTTTTGGTTCCATGATATGGCATGGAAGGTCTTCTGGGAAGGGAAGCAGGGGTGGCTGGCGCGGAAACATCCATGAAGAAGGAACGTGGACGCCCGTCCTTGCCAAGAAGCCGGAGAGGAGGTGTCTTGATTCGTCTTGCTTCCTAAGAGGCCAAGATGGTTAGTCTTACAGACAGTCATGTCAAAAACTTATGATAGCAATTCAGGGAGAGATTCAAACTTGCATTTCCGGGGAACTGTTCATTATATCCGCCTCGGGAATTACCACTATTCGATGTTGTGTTGCCTGAAGCAAGCGAAGGATTTGGCGTATGGCCACGGATCATCTCGACGATGGAGCTGGATACGCTGTCGTTGGACTCCTTGGAGAGCTTCCGTTGCCAGGGGGCACGGCCAAACAACTTTCGCGCGCGAGGCTTATTGTTGGCTGGCGAATCGACCATCTCATCCCTTTCGCGAAGCAGCGAGGCAACCCGAGACAAAGGTCCTTGATTCGTGCTTTCCATCTGAGCCAAAGCAGAAGATAAGATGGAACCGGCCTGTTCCGTGTCTTCGGTGGAATGATTCTTTGATTTTTGCTAGAGTCTTGCTTAGTTGAGCCCAGCTTTTGCGACGAGGGTGAATATCATGATCAAGGCAAGGTACCTCTTTGGACTTGGCCTTTATGCCGATGAATGATTTCATAGGTTTCATGGAGAGATAAGGAAATATATTTTGGCTCCTTCTGGAGTGGACTGTCGCCGGTGAGCTTGATCCATCTGACTTAGCCAAATCCAATGCCGCCATCTCTGTGGAGTGAGGGTCTCCCAATGTAGTTGATCCCTGGGGCGTCGACAATGATCCCATGATCTCGGGTCGGACTGGTGCTGTTGCTCGTGGAGAGGTCTGCGGGCTACCAAAGATTTTCGACTCCTCGTATGAATTTCGTGCCGTATGACGAGGCTGCTGGAGAGACCGCACATGTGTGGCCTCGGATAGATAGAGACTCGCCAATGGAGACATGCTTCTGGGCATGTCGAGGCCGTTGCTATGTTCTTCTGTAATCGATGTGTGGAAGGGGTAGCCGGGACTTTTCACATCTACACTGCCACTCCTTTCTGTGCGCGAGCTATCCTTTCGAGTAGATCTCTTGCGCCACTTGAAGCCGCCCTTGGTGCTGGAATCGGAGGCGTGGAGGTCAACACGCTCGCGCTCGGCCCAATAGCCTCCAGGGAACCAAACCCATTCGAATCCCTCCTTGGCTGGTCGTGGAGGATCGATGCCACCTCTGGGGCTTTCGTGTCCTCCGCCCAGAGTTGCCAGAGGGCTTCGGAGGGAGTGAGACGATCTGAGTGGCGGTGTCTGCCCGGGCGTAGCCGAGAAGAAGGAGGGAAGTCGATTTACGAACGCATCATGGGCTGGAGAACTGCGTGACGTAGAAGATCGACGCTATCGACCGGCTGCGCGCGATTCTTCAAGTTGTGGCTGTGGTGACTTGATGCTCAAACTGTCCTGCGATCCTCCGTCCATGGCCCGGCCGTCATGCAAGAGATCTGAAGGAAAGGAAACGCGTAGGACCAAAACGTAAACTGTAGTAGGATGCTGGGAAGAAATGGTTCGATAGGTGATAAGAGCGATTGTCCCTATGGCTCGAGAGCCACGGTAGGAGGTGTATAGGTACGTTGAGCACAATTCCATAAATATTCTCGAAGAAGCCGGCGCAGAAGGGAAGAGGGAGGTGCTGGAGTACGCGAACCTGGAAGATCCGTGGCACCATCAGATTCATCAATGCTTTCTCCTCCCTCATCTGCTAGGCAGGCACAAGAAGCCACTTCCTGGCAGGGAAGGAACACATTCTTATCAGAAAGACATGCGTGGTGCCTTCCTCACGAACTGATCTTCCACGAGTGGAAAACGATCTCAGATGCTCCCTTCTTCCAGGCCTGGCAAGGGTAGCCGAGATACAAAACGCTTCCTTCACTCGGCGCCCATCATCTTTGCGAATTTCGGGTGCAGAATCGAATCTGTTCTTCTACTTCTTCTTCTCAATCTAAGATGGGACATTGTATCAAAATGTTAGGAATAACTAGTGCTTGAATAGAGCGCACTATTGAAATTTCCTTCGTCCTCTTATATGTAATACATGACCGTAAACTCCACAACATGCAACATGAACACAATATTATACATATTTCGACTGAGACTTGGAGCCACTCTTGACGAGATCTTGGACCTCTGCCGCATCCTGGTAAAGAGGTTCCTCGTGGCCCTCTTCGTTCCACTCGCCCGGGCCTTCATCGTGGGTTGGCCGTCCAGGCGTCTTCAAGCTCTTCTCGCCAAGGATCTTCTGCTTATGGCGTTGCGCCTTGCGCGCCGCACCACGGGTCCGGGCAACCCTGGCCTGTCGAGACTCCTCCGACACCGCCATTGAATTGAGTTGTTCGTTGATCTTGATTTCAACCATTTCCTTGACATGGAATGCGAGATGCTGACTCTTGAACACACCCGAATAGCGATAGCTGAGCCACAGATAGAGAGTAATCGCTTTGTGTAACTCTTCGAGTTTGCGCAAGTAATCGCCCGCATCGGAGAAATCATCTGGGCCCACATCCAAAAGCTCAAGATCGAGCTCGGGAATGTCCAGCAGATAACCGCCAGTCATGTCCGAGACACACTTGGCATAGGCTTGTACAATCCTCTTGCCATTGGGTTCCCGCAGGAAGACCGGCGCGGTGAGGAACACGCATCTGTCGAAAACGGACATGGGGTATGGCTGGATCAAATCCGCAACTTCGACTATCTCGCCAAGATTGCACATGTGGAATCGTGGCGATAACTGGGCAATGTCGTGAAGTCGCAAGATGATGTAACTGAATGGCGTGTTGGGAGGGAAATACGTCGAGAAACGCTCCAGCACAGAAGGTGGGACTTGTATGCCTGCCGTCTTGATCTGTTCAGGTTCCTGCGAAAACGCGTCGTGGATGTTCTCAAGATCCTCGTCCTCGATGGCTGTGACAAGTCCTATCTGTTGTTTTGCTGGCGCTTGTTTCGCATCCATCTTGCCAGCCCCTGTGCCCTCCTTGACAGCCTGCTGTGCTGTCCGGTACCGCCCGGCACGGCCACCTATTTGCTTGATGTCCGACACCGAGAGGGCTGCGTACCCAAACTTTTTCCGCTTGTGTGTGGCTTCGAAAACCACACGCTTGATCTCAAGGTTCAGCCCCATTCCGATAGCATCGCTGGCGGCCAAGAAGTCGTAGTCGTTGTCTGGGTCATTGAACAGGGCAGCCTGTTGAGCTCTCGTCTCGGGGGGCAATCCGCCGTAGACAATGGCACAGCGCCTTCCGGTCGCCTTCTCGATGGTCTGCTTGAGACCGTGAATGCCAACTCTTGAAAATGATACAACAGCGTCGCCCTTTTCCAGATTGTGCAGACCTCCTATGCTCCTCTTCATTGGTTGTAGAGGGTTCAGACGCTGATACCGGTGAATCTCGACCTTGTCGCCGGTCACCTGGCAAAGATTTTGGACAAGCTCGACCGCACGCTCCTCGCCACACAGATGCACCTCTTTGGCTTGGACACCCAGGACGGCTTGCGTCCAGGCCCATCCTCGTTCTTCGTCACCAATCATCTGGATCTCGTCAATGACTGCAACGTCCATTTGACAATTGAGCGGTGTCATCTCGACAGTGCAGCTCCGGAAGTAGTTGTCCGAAGTTGGTGTGCGTATCTCTTCTCCGGTAACCAAGGCGCATGGCTTGCCCTGGGCCGTGAAACGGGAGTAGACCTCATGTGCGAGCAGGCGAAGAGGTCCGGCGTAGATGCCGGACTTGGCGTTCTCCAAGGCCTTCAGGGCATGGTACGTCTTGCCCGAGTTGGTAGGACCAACGTGCATGTGTATCGTGCGTTGAAGTGCTCGAGTGGCAGGAAACCACTCGTGCGGGTAGCGAAAGTCTGCGATCTTCTTGTGCGTGGCTGTAATATTGTTCGAGAAGCGAGAGCGCATCAAGAAGTTGTAGAACGCATATCTGATCTCATCGGCCAAGCCCTTGACGTCGCCTTGTACAAAGGCATTTCGCAGGCCCCAGAAGAGAGGGTTGTCGGCACGGGATATGGCGTTTTTGGTGGTGGCAAGGTCGCATGACTTGTCGACGGCGGTTCTAAAGAGCCTGGCTTCATGGTCGAAGACGAGGGAGCTCTCTACGCCGAACGTTTTGTATGCGGCTCTCTGCGAGTGCCAGCTTCCGGCACCATCCAGGAAGTGCTCAACCTTTGTCAAGGCCAGTCTGCGAAATATTTCGTACGTCCTTTGCGCCTTGTGAGACGAAGGACGGCGTGGGCGATCCCCATCCCTAAATTCATCGCGCGCTTGCGGTCTGGTGGAGGTGGTCCGACTTCTCGCGTTGGATTGCTGTTGTCCAGTTGGATTCAGCTAGAACGATGATTTGTTAGTAAACAAGCACGAATGGGGATACGGCAATGCTCTTCACGGCAGGCTTACAGAGCGCAACACCCTCGTACCAGTCAATGAGGCAGCATTTATGCGACATGTTCGGGCTGCGAGACTGGAGCTGCTAGCCCGGGCAGATCTGATGAGGGAAAGCATGGCAATTGCTCGAGAACTGAGCAAGCATGGCTGGTGAACTACCTCATTTGCAGTGTGGGCAGTATGAGAATGAGTGAGAGCCCTTCCGAAGTGCGAGGCGCTGAACCCGCGTTGTCGTTGGCGGTGTTGAAAGTGTCGAGTCTCAATCAATGACTCTAGTATACCAAGTAGAAATGGATATATTTTTTCGAGCTACCCTTTATCGATCGGCGCTTCGCTATTGGCGGACACGGCGTACCTCAGGTACCTACCACACCTAGCGCGCGGCGCATTGATGGGACCGCGCCAAAGGGGAGCTGCTCACTGCAAAGCGGCGAATGGGTCGTCGCTGTGCCTAGGCTCCAAGCAAGCAACAGCACCTTAAAAGGACCGCTGACCGATGCCAGCGTCATCCCGCAGGACAGGACCGGTCTCGCCTAAGCTGTACTACTACTACCACTACTCTGCATCCCTCCCTACTTTAGCATCCGTTACCATACGTCTTGGATAGAGAGCACATTGCGTCCTCCGATCCTAGATACCTTGCCCATCAAGACTACGACTACTTGATACCGGCAGTCGCGTTGTTTCCTGCGCCTCTACGACCCGACATAGTTGAATCTCTTTCTAGCGAGCGAGCCTGTCTGCCCGCCATACCCTTGACACTATTGGACTTTCGTACTGCTGGGCCTCGACTTTGGGCTGGAATTTGAACAAAACATAGGTGACAGGCTAGACGACCTCGAGATCGACAATAGCGACTGTCATCAAAATGGCGTCCTCATCGACACCCAAGACGCCGCTGTACTAGTATGTCACCTTCCCGCCCGGGTCTGCGATGCTCTCGTCCAGTTGCTCTGTCATATGCCGGTAAGAATGGATGCTAACAAGGACATCGCAGCGCATGCATAGCTCACAACACCACCATCCTCTCGGAATGCACAACCAGCGCCTCGAGCCAGACCTCGTCTCTCTCCTCCCTGGTCCTGCCCAAGATCAGCCATGAAACCTCCCAGAAGATGACCTTTACCCATGGGTCCTACCATATCCACTACATGTCCGAGGCGCCGTCGGCGCACGCGGGCAACCCGTCAGCGGGCGGCCTGACCTTTCTCGTCATCGCCGACTCGTCACTTGGCCGGCGCATCTCGTTCGGCTTCCTTTTCGAGATCCGCAAGCGCTTCCTCGAGGAGTTCGCCGACAGCGACTTTGCCGATCTGCCCAACTACGGCGCCGGCTCCTTCAACGGCGAGCTCAAGAAGCTCATGGTCGACTACGGTACCACCTCGGGCGGCCAGCAGGACGCCATCAGCAACGTCCAGCGCGAGATGGACGACGTGCGCGGCATCATGACCAAGAACATCGAGGGCCTGCTCGAGAGGGGCGAGCGCATTGACCTGCTCGTCGACAAGACGGACCGCCTGGGCGGGAGCGCCCGCGAGTTCCGCGTGAGGAGCCGGGGGCTCAAGAGGCAGATGTGGTGGAAGAACGTCAAGCTCATGGCCATGCTGATATTCGTCGTATTGCTCATCATCTTGGCCATTGTCATTGCCGTCAAGAACGCAGTGGGTTGATCGCCAATGCAAATCGAAACTGTGATCAGAGATTTTGGAAAAAGGGACTAAACAAAACACGACGCAAAATGGAGCACGACAGCGAGACATAATAATACCCTGCGGACGATGCGAGTTTGAGCAACAAAGCCTAACCCAGGCATGGCATTTTGGTTTTCTTCAGGCCTGAGAGATACACATCAACTTTATGGATTGGTACGGAGCGGCATTCCAAGGTTGTCAAAGATGGACCATTTTCTTTTGTCAAAGTGATACCTGGTTTATTATGGCGCTTGGATGGTAGTATACATGTACATCTAATGCGGCTTGTTTTCCATTCATGGTCGGAGGTCATGCCGATGACCACATATCTTGATCTCGTTTCGACGTGTTTGTGTGAATTGATCGTCCCTTCATTCCTCCGCTGTAAAACATCATGTAAACGAATCAGAAGATTCAGAAATCATACTTTTTCATGCCGATTTCGAATTCCCGGCATGAGACGCTCCATCTTATAACATCCGTCGCCGCCCTCGCTCTCGGAACCCTGCCGATCATTCACTCATAGCCTCGGCCCCATCTTGGGATACCCATAGCCGAGCGCGACGGGGCTCGCCGTCGCGGCGTCGGCCCTCAGCAGCGGCACCCTCTGCATGGCGTCGGTGAAGAAGACGGGATGCCGCGAGGCCGCGTCGTATGTCGCCTGCTGGGCCTCGCTCGCGGCCTGCAGGCCCTTGAGCACCGGCATCGTGGGCTGGAGCGCCTGCACCGGGGGCGGGGGCACGCGGATGGGATGCTGCGTCATTGTGATAAGATGGTTTTTGCTTGGTCTCCCCCTTGAATAAGAAATGATTGATATGGGGGACCACGGTTATAGGAATTTGTGCTTGTTGTTTTATATAAGTGGTAGTGAGGGTTTGCGAGATTTGGTGTAAGTAATGGTTACGATACAACTCTTGATAAAGCTCTACTGCGCCCGTGTACACGGTAAAGGTATGCCTAGCTCCAATTGCGATGAACTGACGTCGGTTGCACCCCCAAATGTCCCATCGGCATCTGTGCCGAGGCGAAAACGGCAGCGTGCACCTAATCTAGGCAAAGCTGCCTCGAGTGGGGAAGAGCGATCTCATCGTCGATAGGCCAGATGTGTTCGCAGATCGGATATACACAGAGTACGTACACAATTCTTGTATACTAGATGGGTAAGTAATCGCGTTAGTTTACATATTCACTTGCGGTTTGACAAACTGAGGTAGTGTAGTTCATTATATTGTACTCCAGTCGCCATAGTGACAGCTAGAATATCGATGTGGCGGAGGTCTTAATTATAGTAATTCTGACTATATCGCTCTTCGAGTGATGCTTGAATCTCAGATTAGGCACTGCAGCCTCCATTCTGAAAGGCCGACTTGGATGTAAATGATTACATTCCTAAACAACATGGCGCCTATTCATATCAGGTCGTTTCACAACGTTCATGAGATGTGTTGCTATCCCAAGTGTTCTCTTGCGATAGCCTGGTGCTTGCGTTTGATCGAACCCATCCACCATGTCGGTCCTGGCTATCGTTGCCGTTCAGACATGTGGAATAATTGGCAAAGAGTAGTATGAGTCCGCCACGTTGCCGCTGTTGTGGTTTGTGGTGGTTTGATTCACTGCGGCCTGTGTGGTGGCCTCAATCTCACTTCTGTCAAATCCTACGACGAGAGCGAGGCGCAGACTCTTCAAGTCTATAGCCTCAGTTTGCGTTTGCCTTCTTGCGTTGTTTTCTCGACTTTGTCGCTTCCGCCTCCTTGCCTTTCTTGATGGCGCCAACGAGGGACTCGACTTCTTTGGCCTGCTCGGCTTTCTTATCCTCTTCCTCCTTCATTTCCTTTGCCTTTTTCTCGATAGCGCGCAATGCGGCTTGTTCCTTTTCCGTCTTCTCGATCAGCTTGTCACTGGACTTCCACAGCTCTTCGGCCATTGCCTCGTCCTTGACATCTTTCCTTGCAAAGTCGACCTCGATGCACTCCTTGAGCAGCTTGCCGCCAGGTCCACGCACTAGACTGGGCTCGAGAGCAGCAAACAAGAGCACTTGAGCACCCATTTCGGCGCTCTTCAGGAGAAGCCAAGGCACAAAGTAGCCCACCAGGTATAGGAACAAGCCCCAAATCGAGCCACGGGTTAACCAGCGTCGCATACCTGGAGTCCGCGCAAAACCAGGGTCCACGAAAAGAATCCTCGCGGTCATTGGCAGCCCGTCCGGTCTCTTGTATGCATCCAAATGCTTCTGGTAAGCCTGGCCAAAGACCATCATTGCCAGTTTGCTGCGCGCGTAGGCTGTGCCAGGTGACCAGCTCTTCTTGTCCAACGCACTTCCCAGCGGCGGCGCTGAGATGTAGGTGGAGCAGGTTGGAATAATAATTCGGACATCTCGATCGAATGGCTGTGCTCGTATGGCAGGACTCAGTATTCCCAGCAGATGAAAGTTGGCCAGGTAGTTGACCATCCAAGTCTCCTCAATGCCCTCCTCTGTCTCGACCCTCTTTCCGCCGGGAGGTGTCAAAGTCGCCGCGCAAAGTATGATCATGTCCAACCGTCTCGGGGGCGCATTGTCGATCCATTTGGTCGCGAACTGTCGGATGCTGTGGAGCGAGGACAAATCTACCTGCTCGGCGTAGATCATCTGATTTCCCGTGCTCTTCCGCATACCACCAATGAAGTCGGCGAGAAAAGCGTCGGCCGGCGGCAGTCGTGTGAGGAGAATGACCTGAGCACCTCGTGCTGCCAAATCATGCGCTGTGATGGCACCTATGCCCGACGTTCCGCCCGTGATCATGACAATTCGCCCGTGCATATCCCTATCCGCCATATTCACGTATCCGCTGCAGTAGGTCTTGATCGCGTACAGCAGGCCGATGACGACCGCGCCCGTGATGAGGACTCGTGCTTCGGGCATCCATTCCGGGATGCCCTCGGCCATGAGACTCTCAAGGAATGGGAGAGGCATGGTGGGCGGCGGATTGGAGGATGTAGGGTAGAGAAAGAAAGAAAAAAGTGGTATGTCCAGTATTATCCTCCCATGTTTGAGAAGAGAAAGAAAGCTCTGGGAGTCTAGGTAAAGGCCCCTGAACACATTGTTACAAGAGTGCTGCAGGGCTGGGCTGGAGGCTGAGCTGCAGTCGTCAGCGTGGAGCTAAAAATTGCTGTCCAGCACACACAAGGCAACAGAATGGTTGGCGACAGGGGGCTAAGGGGAAGCTTCCAGTGTTCCACAATTGAGCTTCTAGCGCCCATGGACGGATCTCGGTGGCGGCTCCGTCTTTCATGACAAAGCCAAACTTTATCTCCGGCTCATTCCTGTGTTTGCCAGTGTGCCCAACGGCCAAACGGGTGGTATCGAAAGCAGGAAATACTGTGAACCACCATAGGAAGGCAGCAAACTCATCAATTACCTCTGTTGGTTCCCTGTCGCTCCCCTGTGTGGTCGCACACTAGACTCACCGTCTTCTCGGCACCAGCGCCTCAGGACTTTTGGTCGTCAGTCTGGTATAAGAATGGATCCCAGGGACAAACATGACATGGAGGGGGATGAAGTGGAAGAAGAAGAAGAGATGCCGCTGCACTCAAAACGAGCATTCGGCGCAGGACTTCACCGGAGACCCATCGCTTTCGTGCCTGCCAAGTCAGGTGCCCTCGCTACGACGAGCGAGCCGGCGGCGCCAGCAAGATCTGTAGCGGACTTCTATCTCGACATGGTCTTGGGCAAAGATGAAAGCTCGGCATCAACGACGCCAGACGTTGTACCGTCCTCAATATGTGAGGTGTGCCAGCTACCGGTGGAGGAAGAGAACAGCACGCAGACGTCCTCCAAAAAGACGAGTGCGAGGCGGCACGAAACCTCTTTGGCCCACCAAGTGTGCATCACTCATTCACATCCGCCTTCGGCACTGGATCGCTCTCGCATGGGCCTGTCGGTGTTGCAGTCACAAGGCTGGAATCCAGATTCGAGAAAAGGTCTCGGCGCTATAGAGCAAGGCATACAGTTCCCCGTCAAAGCAAAAGAGAAGCGGGACAATCTAGGGATCGGCGTCAAGGTCCCCAAGAATCTCGCAGCATATAAAAAGGAGAAGCCACAGAGTCTGGACGCCGGAAAGGTACGCAAGATGGCAGCCGAGGACAAGAAGCGAAGGGAGAGGCTTCAACGGCAGTTCTACGGAAACGGCGAGCTTGAGAAGTATCTGGGGGGTGGGTAGAAAGACGACAGACGGTACAGAGTATCTACATACGGTGATCTGGAATGGCCAACCTGTACAGTATGTTGCAGTGACGATCTACGGCAAGAAATGGGAGGATGGAGTTGATTAGATGGCCTTGTTTTAACGATATGATACCCCTCAGCAATAAAGAGACTTGTCAAATGATGAGAGGCGAAATAGACACGCGACGAATAAAGTGTAGAGATCCCTCTCATTCAGCACTGCAGGCATTATTATGGAGTCAGGAGATTTTAGCTTGCCTGGATTACCTACATCTTTTCTCGGGTCATCCCACACAAGGCCCAGCAGCCAGACACCCCTGAGTGGGATCATGTTTGTATGACGACGACGCTATTCTACAGGTATATAATTGCTGTCGAGCGTTTAGTGCTATTGTGTGTTAGCAATGTAGTGGACCTCCGAGTATCGAATAGAGAAGACGGGTGATCAGTCGCTTGCCGCTGTCAACAATGAGACAGGTAGGTTAGCAGAGAGACTCGACCTTCTGTTACAATACAACATGACAGAAGATCCGGGCCGCAATCAAGCACCGAGGAACGAACGAGCCGCATGTGCAGCAGCACGGCGCACGCTAAGACACCTTGAGATACAGCACTGATCCCGGCTTCCCGTGGGTTCTTGATGCAGCTGAGCTGAGCTTTCTGTACAGATTAATGTACGTGCTAGCCACCCCTGGCCTCCCTTGTCGGCATCTTGGCGCCTAAAACCTAAAAAGTGGAGGGGCAGCCAGTGGAAGCTGTCGGCCGCAGCGCAGTTCTTGCTGGTCTCTCAATCAATGCATTGGCTCTAGTGGCAGCATTGCAGTGCTCCCTCAACTGAAACCCCGCCAACCTCAAGCCATGCTTTATGGCCCTTTGAAACGTCACTGTCTCCTGGAGCACCAAGCAGCTGGTTGGTAGGCAGACCTCAGCGAGCGCGTTACCGGAACATCCAAGACGAGCTTTTCATTTTTTGGACGATCGCTACCACGAGCATCCTTCTAGACGCTCACAACCACCGAGCCCACGTGTTTGCGACACCCCTATTCATTGTTAGCAACGAGGGACGACAGCTGCTCAATTGGCTCTCGCTCGACGCCAGTCAATCGACTTGGGGAATACCGTCAACAAGAGCAGATCGCATCCGCCCGCAGTGCCCAACGCCCACCCAAGTACTGCCGAAGACGACACAAATCACGGCCCGAAGATATATATGCACAATAGTGCGACCGTGTAGCAGCTCGAACTCAGTCCTCCCTGCCAGGCCGGCGAAGTGCCAAGATGGGCGTCTCCATCGTTCAAGAGCAGCATGAGAGTAAGGAGCACCCGCGGCACCCACTACGAGATGGCTTCTGCAGGGCCCTGCGGCCCCCTACATCGACGAACAACTGTGACTGACCATGGATGTGCCAATTTGTACAGTCATCATCGACACGATCAAGCGCATTACCCAAGGCGACGTGAGTTTGCCCAGATGAGCCAACCCTGCTCCAGCGAGGCATCGTACTGACTGCGATATTCGACATAGTGGAAAGTGCTCGTGGTGGACGAGGAGGCCAAAAAGATCCTCGACAATGTTGTCAAGGAAGATGACATTCTCAACCAGAACATCGCAAGTAAGGACCCAGCGAATCCAGGAGAGAGTCGGGGATGGAGCACAGAACATGGTTGGCTAAGACGAAACCCACAGACATTGAGCGCATTGAGGATCGGAGGGAGCTGAACCCGACCATGGACGCAATCTACTTTGTGTCACCTCTGCCATACGTTGTAGACTGCCTTGTGCATGATATCGAGGCGCGGCGCTACAAGAAGAGCTTCCTGCTCTGGACGGCTGTGCTCGAACCCCAGCTCAGGAGGAGGATAGATGGGTCACCGTTGGCCAAGCAAATGATCGGCGGCTTCGAGACTTTGTCGATAGACTTCTACCCTCGAGAATCGCACGTCGTCACGTTCAGAGATCCATGGAGTTTCCCCGTCCTTTACCATCCCGCTTGCAACGGTTTGGTGGCAAAGCATATGCGAGAGCTCGCGCAAAAGGTAAGGATGAGCCTGATATAAAATGTGCTGATAAATCCTTGCTCACGCGACGGCGACAGATCACCGGTCTCTGCGTTGCTCTTGGAGAATTCCCCAAAGTCAGATACTACCGTCCAAGGGCGCCTATACACGAGGCCAGTGTACTCAGCTCTCACCTGGCTAGGTTCGTATCTGAGGAGCTTGACGAGTACATGAGGTGGAACCAGGGATTCCCGCCGCCTACCCAGAGACCACAAGGTATCCTTTTGGTTACGGACAGGTCCATGGATCTGATGGCTCCTCTCGTGCACGAATTCACATACCAGGCCATGGCTCACGATCTGCTTCCGATCAAGGACACTGGCAAGACCACCTTCCATATGACTGTCAACGAAGACTCTCCAGAAGCAGAGGAGAAGGATATGGAACTCAGCGACAAGGACAAAGTCTGGGTGGAGAATCGTCATCGGCATATGAAAGATACCATTGACAAGCTTATGAGCGACTTTCAAAAGTTTCTGGATCAAAACCCCCATTTTACGAACTCGGACGCCGATACGACCAATCTGAACGCAATTAAGGACATGTTGGCTGGGCTACCGCAATTCCAAGAGATGAAGGAGACATACTCACTTCACCTAACAATGGCTCAAGAATGTATGAACATGTTCCAGCACCACAAGCTTCCGGATATCGCTTCTTCAGAGCAAACGATGGCCACTGGGCTCGACGAAGATTTTAGAAAACCGAAAAGCGTTCTCGAGGCGGTCGTTGCACTACTAGATGACGACGCCATCACGCAAGCAGATCGCCTTCGCCTCGTCATCATGTACGTCCTCTACAGAGGCGGCGTGATTGTGGAGGATATCCAACGACTGCTTGCCCACGCCGCCTTGCCGAGCCAGGACGGAGAAATTATACAAAACCTCGAAATCCTGGGTGGACGGACTGTTCGTGGCCTCAAGGAGCCAAGACATGATACCACGCCTGTCTTCCCAATCGACCCCAAGAGCATGATCCCTAATGAGGAGTATGCACTTTCCAGATTCCAGCCAGCACTGAAACCTTTGCTGGAACAATTGTGTCGAGGAGCTCTTGACCAAACACAGTTTCCGTATGTGAAACCACCGCTGGATCCCAATGAAGATGCAATCGTTGGTCAGGGCTCGCTCCGAGCAGCGAAGCCAAACTGGGCAAGCACAGGCCGTCGTGTTCCTGAGAACAGACAACGCATAATTGTTTTCATGGCTGGCGGTGCCACATTTTCGGAGTCTCGAGTGTGCTACGAGGTCGGAAACTCACTCAACCGCGATGTATTCCTCGCCACCAGCCACATGCTCACGCCGCAGTTGTTCGTTCGCCAGGTCGGTGATCTGAGCGTCGACAAGCGAAGGCTCGATCTGCCTATGGACCGCCCACCAAGGCGTGCCCCGGCGCACGTGTATGAGCGGCCAGCGCCACCACCAATGGCCGCAGCGCCTACACCACCGAGCATGATTCCCGGGGGCCTGCCCCAGCAGAGACGTCCGGTAGGAGGAGGAGGACTGCCCAGCGGTCCCAAGGTTGGCGGTTCGCCGGCGCCGCAACCACCAACGCAGGCAATGGGTCAGATGAACCTGGGAGGCGGCGGCGGCGCTCCCAGGCCTCCGCCATCAGCTAATGGTGGGAGGGCCAGCCCGGCGCCCAGCAGTCCAGGTCCTGCTCACTTGGAGAAGGAAAAGAAGAAGAGGAATCTGTTCGGACTCAAGAAGAAGAGCCACGGCTAGTCTGCAGAAATGCCAGACCTGGGTGTTTGACATATCCCTGTACGGAGGAAACAGTAAACAAGTGCATCAATCTAGTTCGTAGAAAGGTCGAGGTCTTCTCACAAGCCTCTATCGCCCGGAACGAATTGGTGATACAGCATGGCGTTGGAGGCGCTTTGGTCCCAGAAACCACCCCGATACACACACACACATATAGCCAGCGGTTCAAGTCGAGGTTCCCTCTCCTCTTTGCATATCATCAATGATTCGGAAATAAACAAATTCAACCCTATATAATTTCCCCCTTTCAGCCTTGACAAATAAGTATATTTTTCACTGTGTATTGTCTCGTTCATAGCATGTATATGCGAAAGTAGTGATCCAGAGAGTGAATACAAGGAAAAGCGTAACATTGTGAACTATTTGCGAACGATTTATGCTTTTCGATATGTTCTTTTTTGTCGATGACATTTGACTTTGCTTTCACAAACAAGAACATGCATAGAAATTGGCGATCTCCGTCTGGAGATTCGCTTTGCTGGCCATGAGACTCATGGTTTATTCCATATCTATAGTCTTGCGACCGAACTTCGTACCCAGCAGGTGGTCGTCGACCGTTTGCTGAAATGCTATCTAGTATAGAAGAATTCCTTGCAAGTCTTAACAGCAGCCGCAGTCAAAACTTGGTATAAGTCCTCGAGCTGTCGCTCGACCATGACGTGCCATTGTGAGGCCTGTCTTTCGTGACATGCCAATACTAGAACAGCTGCTCATTATGCCAATGCTACCACAGCTGCCAAGTATACGCAAGTCCATAAAATTAAGAACAGTACAAATCGTTGTTGGACTGACGAACCCTCCCTTGTCGTGATGCTCCAGTGCATCCTGCTGAGGCGCAACCATAACCTCCTGCAGCGCATGTGCTGCAGTCTGCTCCTTGATCCTGAACTCCAGTCGCTCCTTGCAATGCAATATGATGATGTGATGACGAATTGACAAAAAGAAAAATCAAGAAATGCGTAAAGTCGTTTAGGCATGTGCCGTCGTAAGCCTGTGCAAGTCCGATGTCTCTGCGCGTGTGCAGAGGAACCATCTGACTTGCGCCGATTGTTGTCGATTTTAGATGGGGGATCACTAGGAAAACTATTGATCGATAAAGGGCGCAAATGGCTTGCGATCCGTGAAACGATCACGATCGAGGTCATTCTCGTCCAAGACTCCCGTCATGGCGTCATCTTCATCATCACCTTCCTCTAGAGATCTCTTAATGGAACGCTTGGACACACGCTCTACCGTGAGCGAGTTGCCGGCTCCGCTCTGGAGTACGTGCTTGTTGACAGTCCTGTTTGCCACGAGGATGCCCTCAAAGGTTCGCAACATGTGCTTGGCCGGTTCGTCGAGACAGACGCAGAATCGGCGGTAGTTGACGAATTGGCAGGCCTTGATCATGTCCAAGCCAAAGACAGCCATCAGATATGCGATGACGATGACGGCAGAGCGGTCATTGCCGGTCTCACAGAAAATGAGAATCTTGCCACGGCGGAACTTGGACGGATCAATCTTCATCTCGTTATTTCCCATGGGCTCATTGTTATCCTTGTCTTGCACGACGGCCTGGCTATGGTAGACGTCAAGCATGTGCTTGTTGATGGTGGCAATGACGTCGGGGAGCTTGCGGATGAGATCCTGGTGGTCCTCCACATCGACACTCTCGGCCTGAAGACCCAAAGCGGTTGCAACGCGGTCGACAGTCATGAGTCTTGCCTGAGCGAGACGAGCATCTCGAGCAGCCAGGAGCATGGTGAACTGGTTCTGCTGCAGGAACTGCTCGTCGCGGGCAACTCTAGACGGGCCTAGCCACATGAAGTCGAGAATCTCGTGGGCCTGCCAACGGTCGCTGTAGATCCAGTCACTGACGCAATCGTAGGCTGACTGAGGGCGACTCTGAGTGATGATCTCGAGCTCGGGGGCACTGAGGGATTTGGGGTCGATGTTGGCGAAGCGCGGAACAATGTTCAAGGGCTGGTTGGCCTTGGCCGGGCTCCGGGCAGGAATCATAATGCTAGGCGGGCTGGGCGGACGGGCAGCATAAGGAGCAGCAGGGATGGCATTGTTCCGTGCCTCGGGCTGCTGGTTCTGCTCAAGCCAGGCCATGATGTCGAGGAGGGCCGGAGGCTTGTGGAACTTTGGCGGCGGCAGAACAAGGACAATGTCGGATCGGGGGCGACAGAAGTCGTCGCGGGAAGAAGATGTCTTTGGCCGCTGCGCGAACTATATGCGACCTGCTCTGTGGTTGGGTGCTGAGGCGCGAGGTGCTCAACAGCTGGGTATCGTTGACTGAGATGTGGATGGATACGGCGAACAAGACCGTGAGATGGGGGAGACCCGAGATGATGCGCGGATTGATGATGGGGACGCAGTTTTGCGATTGTTTCACCAAAACGGTAAGAATTCGAGCATAAGAAGTCGGTGGGAATTGGAAAGGAGTGAAAGTTCTCAGCTCGATCCGCGCGACACTCGGGAAGGGAGAAGTCAGTGGTGATGGTGAGGTGGAAGGACGGGAAGTGGGAAGTCGCGTCGCAAATCGCGAATTTAGTTCTAGGTTTTAGTCTAGGAAACCGCGGCTGGTAGGTGTACAGGTTAAGCACTTTCAATGGGTTGTAGGTAGAAACCAGAGACCATCTATCCTGCCAGGGTGGAGTATGATACCTACCTTAGGCAGCACAGGCGGGCCGCCCAAGACAGGGTACCCCGACGACAATCCCTCATTATCAAGCGTTTGATAAAGTAGGTTCCATGTCGGCGATGGGGAACAATTTGCTAAAGGGGAAATATATTTTGATTGGGTCCTGTAGCCTACAGAATATAGGCAGCCGCATCGTTCATCCCAAGTGCCGCATTGTCCTTCTTTAGCGCCATTATATGGTACTAAAATCAACCGTCTTCGAGCCTGGATATAGTCGACTCGCCGCCGAGTATATATATGTACTGACATGCGGGTCGGCGTCGACTCTGTAAAATTCAGAGACATGAACTGTGAGAAAATTGGCCTGTCCAGGTTGATGTCAACAAACATTCAAGACGACTACGACAATGGAATGATGGACGATTCAATGTTGGCAGATACTGAGGATGTCACCGAGACTCATCCTCAATTTATAACACTACATTCGCAGTTTTCATTTACAAACAAGCAAGATATTCCATGCCAGCGTGACAATATTATAATCGTAATGGTAGTCGAATGACCCCAAAGTGTACATCTACATCAGTATTCTAACCTAGTCCTACATCATCAGCGGGAGACATTCGACCTCGATGGCTTGGGTCGAAGTGTCCGTCCACTTCCCGTATCTGCTGTGGATGGGGACAGCGTGCTCTCCTGCGCAAGCGGTGACGAGTAGTCTGGCGTCAGCGATCTCGAATCCACACCAGGCCGCTTCGATCTGGTGGAACCCGAAGACAGGTTCTTCTTCCCTCTCTTTGCCGACGACGTGGATGCGTTGCTGCCTCTTCTGCCAACAAGGCCGGCCTCCTCGCCTTCCACGGGCGGCGTAGGGCTGCGTGACGAGCCCGCTGAGACACTACTTCTGCGGGCATTGCTGCCGCTCCTCACGCGCTGCTTGTGCTCCTTGAGGATGGACGAACTTCGGTGGTGCAGTGCCTTCTCCGGCGCCAGGTGGTTGTGTTGCGGCCTCTCCTCAGCCTTCTTGCGCCCTGGGAGCCACCAAAACCAGCCAGACTGCTGCTTGGCAAGCTCCCTGTCCCGCAACTTCAGCTTCTTCTGCAGCAGTGCTCTTCGTTCGTTCTCCCGCTCCCAGTATTCGCTCCTGTACAGCTCCCAGTTTTCTCGAAAGTTAGGCGAGAAGGGCTTCGGGAGCAAAAGGAGCTTGACATAGTCGCCTCCGGGCGCCAGATCCTCCTCGTGGCCACCGCGCTCTTCGTCGCTGCTCGCAAAGGGGAGCTGCGGGTGGTCTTGATGGCTCAAGTTGAGCTCCTTGTCCACCTCCTTTAGGATACCGGGCTCCACAAACCTATACTGTCCCGACGTGCCGCTCAATGCGCCGTACGTGAAGAAGAACGCCATGGTAGAGACCATCTCGACCCACCAGCCTCTCTTGATGACGACGAGCTTGCAGTTGAAACCGCGGAGGCCGCGGTTCGAGATGCCGAGCCACCGGCGGGGCCAGCGGATGCCGCGCTCCCAGATGCCCGTGCCCCATATGAGCAGGGCCGTGACGATGCCGGCCATGAAGCACACCTTCTCGGCCATGTCGACGACCCAGTACACGGAGCCTCCGACGCCGGAGCCGTCCTCGCGCGGCGCGAAGAAGAGCGCGTATCCGAAGCCGCAGGTCCAGACGGTAAGCAGCGACAGGAAGAAGGTGTGCTTGCGCCGGCGCGTGCGCAGCGAGAGGTACTGCGCACGCAGCGAGGCCTCGAGGATCAGCATGTTAAGATATATCATGGAGGGCGAGCTCGGCGTGTGATTCAACGGGTCGCCGGGCTTGCCGCCGGCGACGATGACAGGGCTCGGTCCAAGAGAGGGCGACTTGTTCTCCATGTTGGGCGCGGGCGCGCCCTTGACGATCGAGTCGACCGATTCCGCCATGTTTTCTTTGCGTGATCGTACGTATGGTGTTATCGCTCGCTCGCCGGATCAGTGTATAGGTTTCGCGTCGAGGATCGTCCCTCGCGGAGTTTGTGTTTTTTCTTTCTTTGCTCCCCCTCGACGATCTGCTGCTGAGGACGTAGCTGTCCGCGTCAGCTGTCCTTGATCACTATCGGTGCATTCGCGCGGACGTTCTCAAGGGTCGCGAAAGCCTCTTAAAGCTGCTGCCTTGACACACGAGACTCGCGTGGTATGTTGGGTAGAGAGATTGGCAGCAGTTTGGACCCCGAAAAAACGTGTGACAATTGAGTTCAACGTCATTTACTAACAGTACGGAGTACGAACCGAGAGATGCAATGGCGGTCTGAAGCTCTCTGGGCCATAGCGCTAGAGACCTTGACCTTTCCCCCCTGTTTGGTGGATGCCTGGCCTGAGTTCTGCAGCCCAGCTGCAGCTCAGAGCCAACTAATGAGAGTAGTCCGTTTTTCTAGTGCTCCGTTCAGCATTCTAATACTACCACATACTTCTCTTCTCTAGCAGTCTGGATGAAGTATCAAGTACTATCCGTCGTCAGCAAAAGAGGGAAGAAAAGTTGTCGATTTCAGGCAATCTTAATCGCTCTGTCAAATATCCATAAGGCTGCCACTTTATGAGACCGCGTCACAGTCGGGATCCGGAGATGCATGACCCTCCTCGAATGCAAGTCATCTTTTCGAGCATCACAGATTCACCACCACAAAGGATGGCGTGGATCGTGCCCGTCCGTCCTCTGCCCACGTCTTCGACTTGCGTGTCACAGCAAGATGCTATCAGAGACATGCATTCGCCTGCGGATGACTGTCCTTTTGGTTCGCTGTGGCATGAATTTCGCCGCGCAGCCTCGTGTTGTTCTGCTTAGGTTGGTATGTACAGCTTCTGTAAGGTAGATTTCTCGAATGTCTCTATGGCTAGATACATGTCCTAGATATAATTGTGTTTCACTCAGAGAGTACTATAAGTAATTTCTCATATCGACCGTGATGGGGCTATAACCACAGCAGAACTTACAACATCATTAATTCTTTCACCTCGAGAAACTGGCTAGATTACCACGCAAACCTCAAGTTTCAAACTCCAGAGACTCGTATCAACCTCCAACATGCCACCAGTCAAGGAAGTCAGAGAGATCTTCACCGCCGAGAAACCTCAAGTCAACTTTGCCAACTTCAGTCTTCTTCCTCTCGGATTTGCTCCTCCTGGAAGCTCATCTGAATTCCAAGATCAGATTCCGGCTGGCTTTCAGCCCGGCAAAATGTCTGGACCCCGTTGAGCTCTGGTCTGGCCTCGCTCGACGATCCACCGAGGCCGATGTATCAACCACAGTCAATTTTCAATCCGGCTGAGGGCTTGCGTTGCACGACATGAGATGCTACATGAGACGCTTGCCAGTTCACCACTGCCGACGAAAACCAGGGAATATGATATATAATGTGGCAGCAGTCAGGACCGAAAGGAGAAGGTCCGCGGACGGGAAGCGCATGGACGCATGGAGCTCGACGCCCGCTTCCCTTCCAACTAGGGGTGCTAGTTGGGCTTAGAGATATAGTCGGTAATATTATTTGGGAGACAATGAGACGACAAGGTGATACTCGGCAGGAGTTTTGGTTCTTTTTGGGTGCTGGGCCAGACACGAACTCTTCGAGGAGCAGGCTGTGGTTTATAGTGACTTACGAGTTCTTTGTGGTATTCGATAATACATTCAAAGTTGATTGATTTCATTTTCATAAATAAAAGGTCTTATATACATGGAGTGACTAACTCAGAGTAGAGAAACAATGTGAATATCAATAAGAAGACATATTAATTAAAAGTCGTTGCAGTAGGCACATGTGTATTGGTTATGGTGTTGCTCACCAACCAACGGGTGCCCACAGAAAGAAAGTGTCTTGAGTTGCGCTAAGCCACAAATTCTTCAACAATCATCGGTGAGATGGCCGAGTTGGTTATGGCGCCAGGTTAAGGTTACCTTAACACCAATATCCTGGTACGGAAACGTGCGTGGGTTCAAGTCCCACTCTCATCACTTCCCCTAGATTCAATCTAGGAACCATTCTTTTTGCATTTTTCTGTTCTTCAATGTCTAGTTAACATTTATTTCTTTTTTTTTTTTGTCTTTCTTGATTTTGGCCTTCCAGTTGCAAACTACAAGCAGACAAGGTGTTATCTTAAGTATCAATATTTATGTACCTATGATTTCTAACATTTTTGCTCCGAGTATCCCATACCTTTTTAAAGCGATGCATCGCATTCAGAATTGGCAACGTCGCATGAATTATATCTAAACGTCAAACCTCGAACAATCGTCGCTGCCACATTTATCATCGTCTCTCGGTCCTTGAGTAGCTCTATGACTCCTGCCCATATCGAGCCGCGACAAGAAGAACGAGCCGAGGAACGGCAGCACGCAGAGAGCGCACATAGCGATCCAGATAGTCCTTAGAGCATCAGCGTAGGCATCTATAACCTTGTCTTTGAACGGTCCTTCCGGAAGCACTTTCAGCTTTTGGATCAGCGCTGCGGCGTCGCTTGCGTACTCGGCGGCCGAGGCTGCAAGTTCAGGGTCGGCTCGCATGGCAGCGCCCATGCGGTTCTGGAAGACGACGCCTACGACGGCCACGCCCATCGCCTGGCCGAGGTAGCGCACGTGGTTGAGTACTGTCACAGCAAATGCCGCGTGGCATTCGGCCAAGCTAGCTTGCGCCAGGAGGATGAGGGAATTATACAAGAGGCCAAGGCCGGCGCCGCAGCAGGCGATTATCAAGGCGCTGCGCCAGGCCGCCGTCTCGGCGTCGAGCAGGACCAACAGTCCGCTGCCCAGGATGGCCAGCGCCCAGCCCGCGCGGAGGACCCAGCTGATGTTACCGGTCCTGCTGATGACAAGGCCCGCGAGCGCCGAAAATGGGGCCAATGTGATGCCGTAGGGGATCATCGATAGCGCCGCCTGAAGCGACTCGCACCGCTGTACCGCCTCGAAGTACAGCGGCAGCACGTATATCAGACCCAGAACCAGAACGGTGTGGAAAAAGGCCGCGAATAGGGCGTAAATCATGTTGTAGCCGCCCAGCAGCTCGAAGCGGATCAGCGGCTCCGAGACCGCGTACTTCTCGCAGACAACAAAGAGGCCGATGCCGACCAGTCCCATGACTATGGGGATTATCGTGGACGGTGAGTCCCATGAGTATAAGACGCCGCCCCAAGTGATACCGATCAAGAGGCTCGTGAAGGCAGCTACCGACACGACCATGCCAATCCAGTCCACTTGCTTAAACTTTTCCGAGTAGGTGCCAGGTACCGGATGTAATTGGATGAACAGGTTGGTCAGAACCAGACCAATGACAGCGACTGGAATATTGCTCCAAAATATCCACCTCTTCGTCATGCATTAGCAGTGGCATCTGGATAGTATGGACAGGTGTGAACGAGAACTTACCCACGACGCCCTCGAAGCAACCAAGCCGCCGAGTATCGGCCCGGCGACATCCCCTAGTGTCCAGAGGGCGGAGATGACGGAGAAGTAGTTGCCCCTGACCTGCAGCGGGACCAAGTCCGTGACTACAATCTCCAGCAAGACGGCGATGCCACCGCCCCCAGCGCCCTGGATCGCCCGGCCAAAGATGAGAACGGTCAGGGTCGGCGCGGCACTCGATACGATTGTTCCGGCGAGAAACAAGCCTGTGCTAAAGTTGAGCACTGGTACTCGGCCCATAACGTCGGAGAGTCGACCGAGAGGAGCCATGAATATGGCTTCCGTCAGGAGAAAGCCGGTCCCGGCCCAGAAAGTCTCGAGCGCAGATCCATTGAGGTCTGCTGCTATGGTCTGTTTTGATGCAGAAAGATGTGTGAGCGGACCGGAAAAGGTTGAGAAGCGGCTTTCCAGTGACATGCCGAGGGACTCGAACTTACCGGTATTGCAACTGCCAAGGCTGTTGAGTTCATGGCCACCATGAAGGTGAGGACCACAAGGGCCGAAAAGGCGAGCTTCAGCTGGGCATCTGGGCGGAAAGGCTCATCGTCATCGTTGGAGAAACTACGGGAGCGGACTTCTTTGATTGTGACGGGGAAATCGACCGACGACGCCACGTCCGTGTCGTGTTTGCTCATGGTGTCTGGCTTCATCTCGCCCCGGAACGATTTTGACTGCTGGACACCACAAAGGAGGCCACGAGTTCACACGGGGTATGTTCTCGATGACTCTTCAAGTACGACGTCGGATCTTCGTTGACATTGCTTGGTCACTAAAAGCCCGGTGCCAAAAAGTCCTCGTGCTGGTTGTTTACCTTTTTAAATATAGCTCCTCGACTGGCATCCGTGATTCACCTGCCACTCTCCATGCAGGGAGGAAGGAAATATGCCAAGCTTGTCACAGCTCTTCCTTCTCCACTGAGTGGGTAGCTGTCCATTATGAATAACAACCGTTACGGTCACGAACTTGACGCAGAACACGTCCTGTTGTTCCCGCCGATTCCCAGAAAAAGAATAGCAGTAATGCAACATCTCCGAAGCCACAGTGTTGGTCGAAAAGTACCGTTCCCAAAAAGCCTGGTCAAGTCGCCAGGTCATCGGAAGGAGGATGATGTTTGTCCAGGAACACGGCAGTCCTTGCGTCGGCAATGCGATTCCTTCACCTGTTTGTTGGTCCCGCCGCGTCGGATGGCGATGCAACGGCACGTTGGTGAAGGAATCCGAGCCCATGCCCTCGGATCTTCACGTCAGGTAGCTGCTTCAATGTTTGCTGGAGGCAAGGTAAAGACATCCGGGGGAAAACATGCAGCCAGCCAGCCGGCCGGCCCCCAAGCTGTGGACGCAAAGCGGAGCGAGATGTGATGCGTGTTGGCTGTTGGCGACTTGGGCGCAGGCCAGTCAAACTATTCATGGACGAGAATCAGCTGTGCCTGGATGAATGTCGAAACCAGAAAATTGTTGGCCTTGAATGCATATCCTACCTGCATGTGTCGCCAGGCATAGTGACTAATTTTCACAATGTTCTCTGTGACACCCTCCAAAGCATTTACTTTTTGAATAAAGAAACCACCCCAACATTTGACAACGATAAACGCTCACTGCCCAATTTCCTGCGTTCAATGTTTGCTTGCAGAAGACCGTTTGCTCCTGCCATAACGCAAAAGTATATCCCTATAGAGCCTGCAGGACGAGGGAGCCCTGTTACTTCCACTTCTGGTTATCCATAAATACATAATTGCGTCACGTATCATGGGAATCAGCATGTTTCACAAACATAATATACTTGAACAGAATTCATAATTTAGGGGGAAATACAGAGCAACTTTTATTGACCGTGTGCCTGTGAAATATCACCTAGGCAAGAACTCGACTCCCTCAAACTCCCATGCCTGCGATATGTTCAACGTAAGCTGCCGCGCGAATTCGACGTGGCTGCGAAACCCTTATCTAGCAACCGTCATGATCATGTCGTAGAAATCAGACCTGAGTAACCCAGACCAAGACCATTGTTTTTTCCGCCTGAACTTTTTTGTTTTCGGTCCGCCGCCCCCGGAAAGGGGTGCATAAAGGACGCAGTGTGGCGATCGCGCCACTTATTAGAGCAGCCCGTTGCAAGGAGTTTGGTGGACTCCCAGTCAGACGTAGTGTATGTATAGCAAACCAAAAGAAATTCGTTTCCGTAATGTTACAAGGCTTCACCCATTTCCTCAGAAGGCGGGCTCAACCCAATGTCTGTGTCAAGCGCGCTGCTGGCTGCTTCTTGACTTGTCGTCGCAGCCCGGTACCTCAACAGCTCGATTGAGGTCATGCGCACAAAAGCATAGCACCCCAACCTGGAAACAGATCGCATTAGGAGGTCGAAGGAGGAGTCGGGGCAGCTTCGGCTTCCTCGACCTTGGCGGGCTCCTCCTCCTTCGTGGGCTCCTCTTCGACACGAGGCCTCTTGGCAGGACGGTCGGCGTCGGAATCGGCTACGGCTACGACTGCGGCGGCGGCAGCGGCGGTCTCTTCGAATTGCTTGATCTTGTCCTGTGCTTCCTTGAGTTCTTGCTCCATCTCGTCCATTCTGCGCTTAAAGATGTTCTCGCGGCGGTGACTGTCCTCAAGCTGGCGCTGCGTGTCCTCCTGCTTGCGCTGCAAGTCCTCGCGCATCTGGCGCTCGTGAGCCTCGGCCTTCATAGACTCCTCTGCTTGGTGGCGGAAGTTGTCGGCATTCTGCGAGTCTGTCTCGAGCTGGGTCAGGCGACCGCGGTACAGCTCGTTGATGACCTCGAGTTCGCTAACGCGTGTCTTCAGACTCGAGTTGGTAGCAATCAACTGTTCACGAGTCTCGGCCATGTCGGGATGTCCGTCACCGTTTGCGGCGGCCGGGTCGTGGCCCGGAGAGCCTCCCGGCGGCATAGCGTACTGGGGCAGGCCTGGCGACTGGTACTGGTGGCCGTCGACACCGTTGGTGTACATGGCCAAGTTCGGATCGTACATGGGTGTGCCGGTACGCGAAACGGGGGAGTCGTCGGGGTGGCCGTTCATCTTGTGCTGCGAGGTTCGTCGGACGGCGGCGAGAGCGGCAGCAGTCGCAGCATCATGCGCGTGCATGCCGAGGCCGTTGGGATCGACAGCGGTAGCAGGAAGACTCTGGCGGGACATGCTGGTCAGTATGCGACAATTCGCGACGCGCCTCGGTTGGTTCAGGGGGGCCGCTCACCTTCTTCTTCATCTGCATATCCGGGCGCACTGTCTTGACGCGATTGCGGCTCTTGATGACATCGGTCTTGAGCGATATGGGTCGCGGGCGACCGTGCAGCTTGAGGAACAGGCCGCAGGCGTTGCAGAGGACGGCGCCCATCTCGTCGCGTCGCCATAGCGGCGTTGTGCTGGTCTGGCAGTTCTGGCAGACGGGCTGGGTGGACTCGTGATTAGCGGCCATGGTGGGAGTGGGTGTCGGCGGTAACGTAGCCATTGCGACAGGAGAAAACAGACGACGGGAACGGGGGGGAGGGTATCAAGAGACAAAAAGTGGTATCAAGAAAAGGAAAGCGATCAACGAGCAACTGTACTCGGATCTGATAAAGGACAACGCTCTGAGAGGGGCTGGCTCGCGATGGCAGGTCGATAGATATCGTAATCGAGATTGTAGATAGAGTATTCCGTACGATTGATAGAAGGGATGGGCGTTATCAGGACTTGGAGTTGGGGGCTGATAAGAAATTTCAATTGTCGGCAGACGTGACTGGGTGCAGGCTTCTGGCTTTTTTTTTCTTTTCCGGCTTCTCTGCTGGTCGCTTGCCGCTTATCTTTCGAGGTGGGTCGCCGCCATGGGGAAATTTTCGACCAATCATAACCGCTGCTTACCACCACCTTGGCACGCGATTTGACGAGGGTCGCGAAATTTGAGAGGGAAAAAGGGAAAAAAGCAGGGCCATTGCGAAAGCGGACGCAGCTGATGCACGGCAGTGGCTCTTTGCGGCCTCGGATCCAATGTCTCGATCTAGAAACAGAGAATATCCTCACAAGAGATGCCTCCCCAGCTCGCGCGGGTTGTGCATCAATTGCCTCGAGCGCATGGTAGTAGTCCAGATGCGTTCCATCGATCAGACAAAGCCGGCAGGGTGAATGTGAACGATGAGATTGTATCCATGCCAAGCTCACAATTTACCCCACGAGAAACTTATTAGGCCGTTGTTATCACCTCGATAAACAGCGCGCCATGGAGATAAATGTTATCGGGATAAGATAGACCGATACATTGAGCTAATGGACGGCCTCGCTCCGCCGATAAGACTCCAAAGGGGGTCGGGAAATAGGAGAAGAGAAGACGATAGAAGCATAATAAAGAGAAAAGGACTCACCAGACCACCGGTCGCTGCCGGCACTGTCGCATGCGGCGACGACTGTGTTCCCACGGCCACAGGCGTCGCGGGCATTTGCGCCGGGGAAGCCATCGCAGGAGGATTGTTGTTTGGTCTGAGGATGCGAATGTCAGTGTTTCCCAGCGCAAAAAGAGGCAAGTAAGTACACTGGAAGAAGGGGACGATGCGCCTTTGCGCGCCGGAAAGAAATGGAGCTGTGCTGGTTTGGGAATTGGTGCACTGGATACGGAAGTCGTCGAGGGGTGAGAGGTAGGAATGAATAGTGGTGGTGGGGTCCTCGATAAACTGCCCAGGTTCCCAGCTGCCCAGGCTAACATATGGACTCGACAAACGACTGACTTGACTTTGCCCGCCAACGTCCACGCAACTGAGCAACCACGTAACCACGGGACGCACTTTCGAATTGATGGGAGGGCGACAGCCTTGGCTCACCACAGAAGCCATGACTGCTACCTAGCCAGGGCTTCATGCTGGGCGTTCAATTGCCACAAAGCCATGAAGGACCTCGGCAAGCAGAGCAGTCGCGGCACTTCATGTCAACCCGGCCACCACACAACAACCGTCCAAGTCCCATCTGTCAGCCACTTCAAAGTGAGACGATGCGCAGCTTGATAGCCTTGTGCTCTTGGTATTGTTTGCTCTTTTGCGCATCGCATTGCTGCGCCGGGACATGGAGGCAGCCGGGCAGGATGATGTTGGGGCACTTCGAGTGTACTACGGTGTATCCTACTCACCTTGATGGTGGCGAGCTTGCGGTGGTGGAAGTGCCACTCGCAAGAGCCTGGATGCTAGGCAGCTGGGCTATCGCTTCTGATGCTGTCGTCGCAGTCGAGCTGGGTCGGGAGATGGGCTCGAGGGTCGGGAGCGGCGCCGCCAAGCCCTCCTTGCCATCCTCCATGGCTACTCGGATCGGCGGCAGAATGGACGATGATGATATTCGTGTCGGCGTAGGAGCGATTGGCGCAATCGCATGTATACTGGCCGCCCGTGCTACAGCTAATAAGGATGCCGTGGCTGAAGTGAGTTTGTCTCGAGGGTAAACCCGAGACTCGACTATTGGAGATTTCGATTCAACGTCTGTGGCCGCGGGACCAGCAGTATGCACTTCGCTCGGGTATCAATTCTTTTCGCGACGACTCGTATCGAATTCAAGCTTGTTTACGTGTCTTCGGGGTGCCTTTTGAGATTTTCTCGTGTGCTGACGCCAAAGGAATGCTGTATGTAATTGGACTCTGAGCTGGGAGGTGAGACCGAACGAGTGACTGGGGTGGCCAGGTGAGTCTGATCTGGCGTATAGCAACTATAAAAGTATGGTCGTTCAGGTCCGATATCGAGGGAAAAGGCAACAGAGGACAGGACAATTGAATAGATCAGAATCAATGGTGATGAGTATAGATGAAGGTCAGAGCCGGGCTTGGTTTCAAGGGAGAAGAAGCGTCACCTCTCTCGGTAACACCCCTTATTGCGCTGTATGTAAGCCCACAGACGGATGCCTGTCATTCTCTATTCATATTTTACCTAAGTTTATTTTAGAAAGAGGCCAGCTGCAGTTGACAGTCTCAATTTTTTTCTCACTCTGCGTCTGTCTCCCTTGGCTTGGCCGCTTGGCGGACGGAGGATTTGCACTAAGATAACGCTTGTGCCTTTACCCCTTGCTAATCCTGATCCAGACATTGGCTCGCCGGGTCGGCGCGAGATGAAGACAGGCGGCACCACAGAGCCGTTGTGCTCGATAATACTGGAGGCACCCCCGTTTGTGCGCACTCGATAAGATTTCCAGCTGGGATCCGATCGAGCGCGGCTCGTCTTCCACCTTCCCCGGTGTTCTAGAGACTAGTGCCAGCAGCATGAGTTACAATAAAAAATAGCAATGAGAAATGGAATCGTGCTGCTGGAGGTGGTCGAGCAGCCAGCAACGCAACCACGATGACAGCCAATAAAATCAAACTGGTAGGAGAGGAGCGTCATCAAAATTTTCGTCTCTGCTTGAGCCTCGCAGCCATACCCGAATTCGATCATACGGTCCATCGTTCGACCTGACTACCAAGACACCATGAGAAGACGACCTCCTTGAAGGAGTATCGCGTTTAGTCACTGATTGAACATTTTTATTGCTTCTGGAAAAGCCAGCATGAAAAAAGCTCACTTGTCACATGTGACGGGATAGTGGATTCTGTCCTGCACTAGATTTAGAGTTATTCATTCTTAATTACACTTGGCGAGTGCTACACGTTTCGGAAACTCAAGGGATGCAACCGGGCGAGGCAAGCCTTAACTTACAGAGTACCATCACATATAATCGAATGTGACCGCGTGCTTTCATGCAGCTGTATCCTATATTTGAGGCAGTTCAACGAAGCGCCGCGAATATCCATCATGTCCTGCTACGTACTCGGCGGAAAGACACGTATGGAATAGAAATGGATATTTGTGACAATAACAAAATCGTGCTTGCCGGGGGCAGATTGCCTACTGACTCAGTAAAGATGATCGTGAACCGGTATTGCAACATTGCCGTGAGCTTAAGTTTAATGAACCCAGTTTAATGCATCCCCATTTGCCGGCCGGCGTCCCAATTGAACAGTGTCGCGTGCGGCTCTACATTATGATGGCGGCAGACGGCGAGGGCGGGTACATATTTCGATGGAGATCTTGGACATACAGAATATGCAAGACTGTCCATGGATATATGCAGTTATGCATACTGCATACTTTATCCCGCGTCTGCAGAGTTGTGGCTTGCTTAACTTGATCGCTGCCAAAGTGGCGCAGCTTATCGGCTTTGCCCCACCAAAAAGTTCATCACCAACATTCGAATCTGTCGCAGACTGGACTCGCTCTGAACGTCACAAACCGCAAATCGCACGACTCAAGCAGCCATGCCTTCCATCTACAACAAGGACAAGCCGTGGGATACGGATGACATCGACAAGTGGAAGGTCGATGTTTTCAAGCCCGAGGATAATGTTGGCGGCCATTTCGTCGAGGAATCTTCCTTCGCGACCCTCTTCCCAAAGGTGAGTTCTCGCCTCCTTCGACTGCGCCTACAGCTCGCACAATTGGCAGTGCTTGCCACGCATGTCTTCGGACATCTCCCTCGCTCAACATGACTGACATCCTCACCAGTACCGAGAAGTTTACCTTAGGGAAGCTTGGCCGCTAGTCACGAAATCGCTCGAGAAACATGGCATCGCCTGTACCCTTGATTTGGTCGAGGGTTCCATGACCGTGAAGACGACGAGAAAAACCTTCGACCCTGCTGCCATCCTGAACGCTCGCGATTTAATAAGACTCCTTGCTCGCTCGGTGCCGGCTCCCCAAGCCGTGCGCATCCTAGAAGATGGCGTGGCGTGTGATATCATCAAGGTATGTTCTTAGAAACCACCCGAGACCCTCATCGCTGTTGGGAAACAACCCGCTGACACGATACCCTCCGATTTCAGATCAGAAACCTCGTTCGCAACAAGGAAAAGTTTGTCAAGAGGCGGCAGCGTATCCTCGGCCCCGGCGGTACGACACTGAAGGCGCTCGAGCTTCTGACGTCGACGTACATCCTGGTGCACGGTAACACCGTCTCCGTGATGGGCCCGTACAAGGGCCTCAAGGAGGTCAGGCGCGTGGTGGAGGACTGCATGGACAACGTGCACCCCATCTACAAGGTCAAGGAGCTCATGGTCAAGCAAGAGCTCATGAAGGACCCGACGCTCGCCAACGAGAGCTGGGACCGGTTCCTGCCCAACTACAAGGCGCGCAACCTCAGCAAGCGCCACGTGCCCCACCACGTCACCGACAAGACCAAGAAGACCTACACGCCCTTCCCGCCCGCCCAGGAGAAGAGCAAGGTGGACATGCAGATCGAGGCCGGCGAGTACCACGTCGGCAAGGAGGCCAAGAAGCGGATCGCGCAAGAGGAGCGCATGGAGAAGCAGAAGGTCAAGAAGGAGGAGAAGAAGAGGGACCGCGAGAAGGACTTTGTCGCCCCCGACGAGGGCACCGACCGGAAAAAGAAGAAGCGAAAGACCAAGACCGAGGATGAGGACTGATCGCTGGGTGCTGTTGTTTTTGGGCATTTGTAAAAGGCGCTGACTGCGAACCTCGATATTATACCATGATTCTCGATGCATCAATACAGGGACACTTAAGTCAATGAGTTCGTGATTACGTGACATACATAAATCATCTAGGATACCACCATCAAGCTGTTCCGCATAGTTGATCATTACCGTCAAATCGACAGTTTTGCAGTCTATAAGGTTGTCACTTTGCTTCGGCCTTTGGGCAAGATGTTATAGACATAAGCAAGGGAATCCGCCCTATTTTTATTCTTCATGCAAATGCATCATTCGTGCCTATATGTTCATAACGCCTTGCGCCTGAAACAATGTCATGTGGTATCACTTCCAACAGTCGTTCTGTCCACTATTTCTTTTTTTTCCCCCAATATCGCCTCGCCAATGAGCCCAGCGCCTAATCGATGGCCATCATGGTGTCATCATTGTCAAGTGCTGGGCCTTGCGGCTCCAGCTGGACTCCTCTGCCTCTACCGGCCAGCAGCTCTCTTCTGATTTCCGGGCCAATCTTGTGGTGACCGCTGGGACTTAATTAGCATTGAATTCAAGAACGATCATGCGAATATACGTACTGGGTCAAGAGGAGATCCAGAAGGGCTTCACGCTGGTCCTCTGTGATATCGTTCCTGTAGCGCTCGGCGAACATGAGGAGACATTGGTGGTAAATGACGGGCAATTTGGCTTGCGTCGCGGCACGTTCCTCACCAACGTCCATCATGTCAGCCTTCTGCATGGACGCGGGATCCATGCTCCTCATTCGGAGGAAGTGGAACTAGAACGATAATGTGAGCTAAAAGGGGTATAGTAATCATTTAGACCGAGAGACTTACCACTAAACCGTCAATCACCTGGAAAGGCAGAGCATATCTCTTCTCAAGCAGAGCCTTGATAAAAATGTTGGTGGCACCGCCGCCCTCGGTTCCCGCCGAAGCCTCCTCGGCTGCAATATCGCAAAGCCCCTTGATCGCAGCGGCAGAGTGAAGCACGGGGATGTGCACCCTCACAAGCACAGCAGAGACGATTCTGGCCTCGAGGAGCGTGCAGGTGCCGCTGGACACGAGGGGGAAAAGGAAGCCCTTGAAAAAGGCCGCGGGCTTGTAGAGCGACTTCTTCAGCGCCGCAAACAGGTGGACGTTGAGCTTCTTGTTTTCGTAGACGTCTTCCCGCACCTTGTCGAGCAGGACCATCTCCACGAACCGCTGGGCGACGAGCGGCTTTCCCGAGACGAAGATGCGGGTGGCCTCGTATACCGCATTGGCCGTCCAGTCCTCCGGTTTCGTGACCATGAGGATGTCCTCCCAGTGGGGAATCGTGGGGAGGATCTTCAGAGGCTTGGGCAGCTTTCCTGACTTGTAGCGCGACATGATCATGCCGATCTTGGTGTAGACCTCGACCACCTTCGGGGGCAGCTCGTAGTCGTCGTCGTCCACGGGGCCGGCTCCTTGCGCCCTGGCCTCGCCCGCCTCGTGGGCGGCAATCTTGCTCAGGATGATGTCCGCCAGATTCCGCGAGCCGCCGGCCGCGAATGAGCTGTCCTGCGCCTGGCCGCCGAAGAATTCGTGTGCCGATAATGGGTCGTCCTCGGCTCCGAGGAACTTTTGGTACGTCTCGAGGTCCTCGGGCTCGACCTCGATCTCCTCCACAACCTCGTCGTCGTCGCCCCAGGCCTCGTCGTCGTTGTCGAAGGGTCCCACCTCTTCCTCTTCCGGGAATCTGGACTCGAATCCAAAGGCGTTGGATTCCGTGGGCGGCCTTGCTGGTGCTGCATCGTGCTCGTCTGCCAATTCTCGGCCGAGCTTTAGGATCTGCTGGGACGCCTTTGCGTCGACATAGGCCTCGGCGTCCTCATCGCCGCCCTTGCCCTGGCGCTTGGGCGCCTTGTTCTTGAGAATGCCTCCCGTCGCGAGCAGGTCGTCGGCAAGAGGGTTGTGGCGCCGGCCTTGCGAGGCCTTGGGTGTTGTCGCCTTGGGCATATTGGCTGTCGTGAAAGTCAAATTTGCGACCGAGTTTTCGATTCGGCTGGGTTTCATCCAAGAGAGAAAGCGCTCGCTAATAAGTCGGCTGGCGGTCGCTCCAAAAATTGCCCAAGGGAAAAATGGTCAGTGAAAGCGGGACACTTTTTTTGTGATAAGCCAGCTATCGATAAGACACTGGGATCGGGCTTATTGTGGTTTGTAAGTGCCACGTCCGAAACTCGCTTAAATTTCGCACATAAGCTTTTGTGGAAAAAAATGCCATTCTCAAAATGCCAACTCAACCAACAAAAGAGATACAACATCGTGACTTAGTTCGTTATGAAGCCCTTCGTGACGCGATTCTAAGACTTCTTTTAGAATATCCCTAGGTATCGTAGTCGTTAAGAAGTTAAAGAAAGAATGTTGACGGCCGTGTCTTGGCAGATCTTGGCGCCCGGACGTGGCTCTTGCAAATCTTGGCTTCAAACGTCACGATCCACACCCTCCCGTAGGGCTGAGCACCGGCATCGACGTCAAAAAAAGACAACCTCGAATATCTCAACACACAACGGTCGTATTCGAATACACTCAACTGGAGGATACTCAAGGTCCTCGATCTTAACCACCGAGACCAAGCGATCCAAATTTAAAGTCGATTTGGGAGGTGTAGGTCAATAGCAAGAATTGTGAGTATTTTCCACCAAAAGCTGATGTGTGAAATTTAAGCGAGTTTCGGACGTGGCTCTTGCAAACCACAATATCTGATTTTACCTGGGTGGAAGGTACGTACCATATCGCCCATCGACCCCTCCAACACACCCACCAAATTGGCATTGAACCCACTCAACTGCCATGCGATTCCAGCATATGACGATTGCCCCGCCATAAACTTTTTTATGCTTCCAAAAAAGATCATTCTAGTAAACCCAACGTGTGACTCTTGTTAAAAATTATCTTCGCAAAGTAATTTCTTCCCACTACCCAGAGCGCATCACTTACAAAATGCCTACAGAACTGGAAGAGGTATAAATTGATATTTGACTCTCATTCATACGAAAGTCCCTTGCTAACCAAGATCCAGCTCGTCGGCTTCATTGCCAACCCAAACCCACAGATTAGGCTGCTGGCCACTGAGAACCTAGTCCCATACTCGACTTCGCAGCCCAGCATCTTCAAGGTGGACAACCTCCAGCCTGTCAAGAACTTGAAGCTCTTGGTAAAAGATCATCCTGTATGTGTTTGGTAATTCAAGGCATAATCAGGAGCATGCTACTGAATCGAGTATAGAAAATTGCCGAGCATGTCATAACAATACTGGTGAACCTCTCGGCGGATCGCGAGGTGCTCGAGTCGCTGGCTACGGACGACCAGTTTCTTACTACTATTCTAGGCTTCATTACCGTGAGTACTAGCTCTCCAACAGAATTCATATGAGCAAAGCGTTGATACAGTAAAGAACCCGGAAGAACCAAATGCCAACTTGCTGTCTATGCTCTTAGCAAACCTTTCCAAGTATGACGGCTTCAAGTCCGTTCTCCAGAAGAAGCTGCCTGTGCCCAAGGAGCTCGCGTCCGACGAACTGGTCTTGAACCAACTCCTTGATCTATTCGTCAAGGGCGCCGAGGGCACTTACAACAAGAAGGCCGACTTTGATCACTTGTCGTACCTGTTCGCCGACTTGACCAAGCATGCTGAAATTCGTCACCACTTTCTTGAGAAGCAAGAATACGATGGCGTTATCCCTCTCAGCAAATTGAAGGTCTTCACAGAGCACAAGTCCGATGTCCGACGGAAAGGTGTTGCCTCGACTATCAAGAACGTTGCCTTTGAGGTGCCCGCACACCCCAGTTTCATGGACGAAGACGAGCTCAACCTCCTACCGTACATCATCTTGCCGATCATTGGAAATGAGGAATATGACCTGGACGAGTCCATGGCCATGCTTCCGGACTTGCAGCTGCTGCCGCCGGACAAGGCAAGAGACTCGGATCCAAAGATCATTCAGACACACGTGGAAACACTGATGTTGCTGTCCTCGACCAGAGAGGGACGCGAACGTCTGCGTGAGATCAAGGTCTACCCAATCGTTCGTGAGACACACTCAAGAGTCAATGATGTCGACGTCAAGGATGCCTGCGAACGCCTCGTCAATGTTTTGATGCGTGATGAAGAGGGAGAAGAAAGCGGCCCACGAGTCGAAGAACTCGATCAGGACGAGAAGGTGGTCCCGGCTGAGGGTGAAGATGACGATGATGACGATGAGATTGTCGAAGTTTGAACACAGCAGGTCGAATCAGATGAATCCAGGAGCTGGATCGGCCTCCAGCTTGGGCCTCCCGCCGTTTCCGCGGATGCCTCTGTCGATCGACCCTTAGCTGCATTCCTCAGGATACCGACGGATTGGTTCGGCGGATCCGTAACAACCTCAGCTACGGTTGTGCATCCAATTGGAAGAATCCAGCTATAATCCGTCCACACCTCGGCTGGTCCAGCTGATGGGACCTTTCTAGAGTAGTCTGCATGACTCGGCCTAAAAGGACATAACGACCGGGAATGGTTTCGACAAAATGCGACCCAATATTGAAAACGCAAGAAGTCAAGCGAATATCTTGAGCCCCTAGCATGCCGCCTGATCTGTTTCGTTTCTGCAATTGCCAAAGTTGTGCAATAGTTGCGAGACGGCGGCCCTCTGCTTGGGCTCCGAGGCAACTAGACACGATTCTAGCTGAGGCTCGAAAGGTGAATAGTGATGCCTTGAATGTGGCAATACACATTCGAGATCAATCATCAGACTATAAAATATCAAGCCGCATTCCGCCTTAGTGGCCGAGACTGAGCGCAACCGAGACCCGCAGCCGAAACGCCAAGATCTTTCGCTCACATCAGGCTGAGCGCGTGTATTGACATGTGTCTGTGATTGGTCCATATTGGTATACGGAATCCCAAGGGTGGCATTTTCACTTGAATGAGTCTCGCCATTTTTAGTCCCAGCCGGCCAGCCAGCTCTTTGCGCCGAGATTGCGTGAATAGAGCTGACAGGCCTCCTCGTCGTCATCGTCGATTCGCCAAGGAAGCACATGTACGTACCCGTCTTGGGCGTCCTGGGCGTCTTGGAAGCCGGCTTGGAAAAGGCTTGTCTCAAGCCTCAGAGTGACGCTTCGGCAGAGTTCACGACAGCAGCACGCGACAGGCCAGAAACGAGATGTATTTCAGATTTCAGACAGCGTGCCGATCTTGAAGTTGCGGCCGTCGGCGGCGAGACGAGAAGCGCCGATGTCCGTGCTGCGCATTTCTGACAAGGTAGACAGGATCCCCGTATTCGCTTGGTTTCCACAACTTTCCTCATGTCACTTGCGCGGCGCCCAACTCTGCGGTCCTGGACTCCTCGGTCGCGATTTCGAGAAATTCCAATTCAGCAGAAAGTCCAATGCAGGGATCTGGAGACAATCGAACGCTAAACTGGGGCCCGGGGTATGCTAGCCAAATCTGGCCTGGCCTCTTACGGGACCCAGAACGAATGGCGAGCTTATTTCAAGTCCACGTTTTCCATACTCGCTTCTGATTGGCCGGGAAAGAGTATAACGATTTACGACCATGTTCAGGACAAGACAACCATCGCCAAGGCGTTACACTAGAACACGTTCTCGCCAAGGCCAAGCCAAGTCGACCATGATAGTGGGAATCATCCGCGCGTTGGGGGATGGTTAGGATGGCCAAGAACAGCACAGCGGGCTCTCTGTTTGTCTGTTTTAGATGCGAGGTGCGCAATAGCCTCAGGACACCGCGTCGTTAGTTCTGGAGCCGGCCGCGGCCATACTGACTTTGGGCGGAGGGACTGGCAAAGCTTACGACTCATTATGCCGAAATAAGCAATAGACACAGCTTCCCGAGCTGGAAGTGGCTTGCATGCTGGCAGACTCTTTGGTGCAAACATTGGGCAGGCCAGTCAATGCTGCAGTAGGCAGACCAGCTGGACCCTGACCTACCCTTAGAAAACTTTCACTCTGGTCAGCCATAGCCCTCCGGTATATCCAATAAGGCACCCTCGCCCGATACGTTGACCGATCAGTGGAGCATATCAGGACAAGGAAGCGAGCCTTCGAGGGTAGCACGCGCGGCACCGATTCGCAGACATGCTTTGATCCTTTCATTCGGGACGGTCGTGGGACTGCCAATTGGAGCAGCCGCCTTTCACTAATAGATAGTTCCACTCTGAATATTGGAGGGTGGGCTGATCCAATGCGGTTGCGCCGCTGACCTGTCGCCTGGAGCTTCTGGAAAAGTGAATAGTAATAGTAAGTAGTGGTTATTCCGTAGAGCCAACTAGGTTACGTACCTGCCTTGACATGCGCGCGGAAGAGGGAAAATTAAAGTATTCTCTCACCCCATGCGCCCAGCCATAAAGAGGTTCATCTCCCGTCCTCTCTGGCCGAGCTTACTTTTTTCTTCTCTGTGCTGCACCGATTCATCTTGGCGAAAAAGGACTATCTCCTTGTCGACTCTCGACCTGTCCGCCTGTTCACTCGTTGACGCAACTGGCCGGCCCGACCCCAAGACTTCATCGCTCGGAAAACACACAATCGTGACCCACGGTGAAGCCGGACAACAGAATCGACAATGTCTTCCCAGGCAGGAGCCGCGCCCGCGGCCGTCACCAAGACATCTGGAGGCAATGCTGCCTACCACAACTTCCACAATGACTTCCTCCACGTCCAGGACCCCAACGAGCGCCGCCGTCTCGCTCTTGCTGAGATCGACAAGGCTCCGTTTGGCTGGTACCACGTCCGGTATGCGCACTCAAGACTTCTGATTCCAATTTGACGGAAGGAAAAGCTGACCACAGTTTCCACAGTGCTGTCGTTGTTGCCGGTATTGGTTTCTTCACCGATTCCTACGATATCTTCGCCGTCTCGCTCTTGACCACTATGCTTGGCATAGTGTACTACCCCAGCGCCGGTGCACTTCCCACCACCTCTGACAGCGCCATCAAGCTCTCTACTTCCGCCGGTACTGTTATTGGTCAGCTGCTCTTCGGATGGCTCGCCGACAACCTCGGTCGCAAGAAGATGTACGGTATCGAGCTGATCATCATCATCTTCGCGACCTTTGGCCAGGCCCTGTCTTCGGACTCCCCCTCCATCAACATTGTCGGCATAATCATCTTCTGGCGTGTGCTGATGGGTGTCGGTATCGGTGGTGACTACCCCCTGTCCAGTATCATCACGTCCGAGTTCGCGACCACCAAGTGGCGTGGTGCCATGATGGCTGCTGTCTTTGCCATGCAGGGCATCGGTCAGCTTGTCTGCGCCCTGGTCATGCTGTTCATCACCCTCGGCTTCAAGGAGGCGCTTCTGCAGTCCACGAGCGTCACCACCTGCGACGCCTGGTGTGCCGTTGCGGTCGACAAGATGTGGAGGACGCTCATCGGCTTCGGTGCCGTTCCCGCCTGTATCGCTCTCTACTACCGTCTCACTATCCCCGAGACTCCCGTAAGTCAAACGACTGTTCTGACTGCAAGTTATACAATGCTAACTCATTCGCCAGCGCTACACCTTCGATGTCGGCCGAGATGTCGAGAAGGCTTCCGATGATGTCAAGGCATACATGTCTGGAAAGGCCGAGGGTCACCCCGATGAGGTTGCCCGCATCCAAGCCCGCGAGGCCGCCCAGGAGCAGCTGCAAATCCCCAAGGCCAGCTGGTCTGATTTCTTCCGCCACTACTCGATCCCCAAGAACGGTCTGTTGCTTCTCGGAACTGCTGGATCTTGGTTCGCGCTGGATGTTGCCTGTGAGTTTCCATATACACAGTCTTGTTTCGCAAGTTTTGAAACTGACCATGAAATGTACAGACTACGGTCTTTCGCTCAACAACGCCACCATCCTCGGCGTCATTGGCTACTCTACCAAGAACGTCACCAGCACCTACCAATACCTCTTCAACACTGCCGTCGGTAACCTGATCATTGTTCTCGCGGGTGCCGTTCCCGGCTACTGGTACGCACGAAATCTCCCGTAACACATGAATGTCGCCTGTAACACGATGCTAACATTGTCCCCGCGCCACAGGGTCTCCGTCGCCACCATTGACACCATCGGCCGCAAGACGATCCAGTTCATGGGCTTCATCATCCTGACCATCCTATTCTGCGTCATGGGCTTCGCGTACAACTACATCTCGGTGCACTCGCAGAACGGCCTGCTGGCCATCTACGTGCTGGCGCAGTTCTTCTTCAACTTTGGGCCCAACACGACGACGTTCATCGTGCCGGGCGAGGTGTTCCCGACCCGGTACCGGTCGACGTCGCACGGCATCTCGGCGGCCTCGGGCAAGATCGGCTCCATCATCGGCCAGGGCGCCATCGCGACGCTGCGCACGCGCGGCGCCAAGAAGGCCGGCGAGGCCCCCTGGATGGACCACGTCCTCGAGATCTACGCCCTCTTCATGCTGCTGGGCGTCTTCACCACCTTCTTCATCCCCGAGACCAAGCGCAAGACCCTCGAGGAGCTCTGCGGCGAGGACCAACCCCTCCCGGCCTCGGCCCACTCCGAGGGCAACGGCAGCGGCGTCCTCGAGACCAAGCCCGAGCACGTCTCGGCCTAGATTCGTGGATCATAACTCGTAGAAAGGAGAAGAAAAATCTGGGCTGGGATGGTGTAATCAGATCTGGCGTAGAGCCTAGAAGGTTTTTTTCTGAATATGCTTTTGTTTCTTGCACATGCGAGCGTGGTGAATTGGCAGGTGGTAGCGGCATGCCTCGGGCACGTCACCAGGTTGTCCCCGCGATAGATATACCCATAATTTCAATTGTCAACTTTGTCTGAGATACCGACTATAACCAGTGACGGTGACATTCCTTGCTCGTGAACTTTCTTTTTGCCCCAGAAAAGTATACTATCAATTATTATCCCTATAACATCATGTTTCGCTCCTATTCCGATGTAATGTCCACTTTGGTCTTGTCTGCGTTGATCTTAGCTCCGTTGGGAGTGGTGGAATGCGCAAAACATTGTACTTACAGAAGGCAACGTAGTCCTTGATGTGGTTCGCCTTTTCCAAGGTGTTAGGGTAGTACCAAGCGGCGTTTTCATAGTCATTGCCTGTCAAGATGATCAGCAAGGCGCAAATAATCTAGTACTGCAGCCGGAACATGATCCGTTCACCAGAAATGGACGTCTTTTAGTCCCACCTTCTGCACCTCAACTGGCGACTTACCTCCGACCTTGAGCGTATAGTAGCTGGCGTCGCCCTTCCACGGGCAGTGGGTCGTGTGGTCCGTCTTGGTAAAGTACTCGGACTTGATCGCCGAGGGCGGGAAGTAGATGTTGCCCTCGACGACCTCGTACGCCGAGGCGTCGGCGACTACGGTACCGTTTACCGATGCTTTAGCGTGGCCGGAAGGCATGGTGATTTGTCTCTCTTTCAAGTAGTAGCAAGGGAGTTATTGGGAATGTGTAGTAGGCACGGGAGATTGCAATGTTTGTTGGGATACAGGGTCGTGAAGAAGGATTCTGAATTTATATAACAACTACGACGGGAATGCATTTGTAAGTTGCAAAGAGGATTTGTAAGACTGACGCCGTGTAAGACGCCGATTTTGTGCTGCGGGGTTCGCATCGTCAAATCAATGCGTGTAAACTTAGAATATGATGTTCTGTACTTTAATTCAACGTCTTCAGTGCGGGAGCGAATGAATACTCTATCTCTGTCAATATAATATCTTTGGTATTGAACACTCATTCCTGAGGCAAGTTTCACAAGATATATGCGTATCAGTAATCCGACTAAGTCAACAATGATATACAGATCCTAAAGCTCCAGGCATGATATGGAATCTTGATCGACAAGCAGGAATTGCCGGAGATATGCACGACACAAGTACGTAAATACAATGCTGCTTCTACTTTCCCATCACCTATCGCATCTTTCGTACGCCAAACGTAATCGTCCTGATGAATATCCAGCACGGGAAGACATCCGAGGGTGACTGCCGGGTGTGTCGTGTGCTCGGCCAATTGCGCACGGTATGAATGTACAATCTGCTGTCTGGAGTCCCTAAACCAATGCTGGTCCACAGTACAGAAATCGCGAGCCCATGATTCATTGAAATCGATCCCCACTAGCCTTATCCGCCTTCCATCAGACCGAGATCCCGAGTTTCGTCCCCACCCAACCCCAAACTTCCCCACAGTCGTGGGCGGTCGTCGGCCATTTGCCATCACGACAAAGGACCGCATCGGCGCAATCTGGTACCAGCTAGGCGCGCGCATTGGCATCTGCCTCCCTACATTACCTAGCCATGGGACTAAATAACTGCCGCCCTGTAAATAGTTTCCCGGGAGTGGCCAATATTTGTTGATCTTGTGTATTTGGTGTTCCTCTTCCCCAGAGTCGTCACACATCCCAATTCTCTTTCCTACCTACCTAATCATCAACATCTCGCCAATCTGTAGTCCTCGGCACACCGTCTTGCTGTCCAGTGTAGCTCATCGCCATACAGTATCAGATCCCAGGTCCGAGAAACAGGAGAACTATCGTCGAGATGTCGCTATCCGGTGTTGAGGTTGCCAAGCACAACGACAAAGAGTCGTGCTGGGTCATTATCCATGTAGGGAACCTCGCTCATGGCCCGCGCGGCGCAATCGACTGACAGCAAGCCAGGGCAAAGCCTACGATGTGACCGAGTTCCTTCCGGGTACGTTGAGCATAGTCACCGGCACGATACGGCGCACACGGCTAATTCGTTTCTCGTAGAGCATCCGGGTGGAATGAAGATCATATTGAAGTATGCTGTAAGTCGCGATGCTTGCGTATACTCCCCGAACCGCGTGGTGATTGACCGGTTTCCTTGCAGGGCAAAGATGCAACCGAGGAATTCGACCCCATCCACCCTCCCGATACACTAGACAAGTACCTCGACCAGTCGAAACACTTGGGGGCCGTGGATATAAGCACTGTCGCCAAGGAAGAGAAGAAGGACGACCCGGCCGAGGAAGAGCGCCAGCAGAGAATCAAAGACAAGCCTCTCCTGGATCAATGCTACAACCTTCTCGATTTCGAGTCTGTAGCCAAGCAGACTATGAAGAAGGGCGCCTGGGGTTACTACTCGAGCGCTGCAGACGATGAGATTGTCAGTCGTACCAATTCCCGGATATTATCACATTTCTAATGATTTATTTTCTAGACGCTACGAGAGAACCACGAGGCCTTTCACAGGATATGGTTTCGTCCCAAGGTCTTGGTTGACGTGAAATCCGTCGACTTCTCAACCACCATGTTGGGTACCAAAGTCGACATGCCTTTTTACGTCACGGCGACAGCACTCGGCAAACTTGGCCACCCCGAAGGCGAGGTTGTGTTGACAAAGGCTGCCAAGAAGCACAATGTGGTGCAGATGATTCCGACTCTCGCGTCATGTTCGTTTGACGAGATCATGGACGCCGCCGAAGGGGACCAGGTCCAGTGGTTGCAACTCTACGTCAATTCGGACCGCAAAATCACACAGCGCATCATCGAGCATGCTGAGAAGCGCGGATGCAAAGGACTTTTCATCACAGTGGACGCCCCCCAGCTCGGCCGGAGAGAGAAGGACATGCGATCCAAGTTCGAGGACCAGGGAACCAATGTACAATCTGGTCAATCGACGGACAACAGCCAAGGTGCTGCGCGGGCGATTTCGTCATTCATCGACCCGAGCTTGTCCTGGAAGGATATCCCCTGGTTCCAGTCCGTCACCAAGATGCCGATCATCCTCAAGGGCGTCCAGCGCGTGGAGGATGTGCTAAAGGCAATCGAAATCGGAGTCCAAGGCGTGGTGCTCTCCAACCACGGAGGACGCCAGCTTGATTTTGCTCGGTCTGGAGTCGAAGTCCTTGCCGAGACGATGCCGGTCCTCCGTGAGCTAGGCCTGGAGGACAAGATCGAGATCTACATCGATGGTGGTGTACGCCGCGCCACCGATATTATCAAGGCCCTCTGTCTCGGCGCCAAGGGTGTCGGCATTGGACGGCCTTTCCTTTACGCCATGTCGGCGTACGGGCTGGAGGGTGTCGACAGGGCCATGCAGCTGTTGAAGGACGAGATGGAGATGAACATGCGCCTCATCGGATGCACAAGCGTCGACCAGTTGAACCCATCGCTGATTGACGTGAGGAACTTGGGTAGTCATGTCACTCCGGTACCCAGGGATAACTTGGGCCATACTGTATATGATGCGCTTGCGACGCCTGCGTTCAAGGTGCCAAAGTCCAAGCTGTAGAATCCAGGAGAAGGAAACTGTAGAATACTGAATATTTGCTCGAATTGGGACAGAGTTGCAACAAACAACGGGGGTGGTTCACACATTGTCTGAAGCGAGCATGGTCTGTTTTGATTGTTCCGCCGATTCATAGATGGGCAGGAGTTGAGTAGTATATCAAACGAACCTTGGCTCTGAACAACAATGCGGCGCTATTTATTCACAAAACGAATCGAGTTCTCGGAATACATGTGTACTTAATTGGTTTTTCCCACGTCATGCTCGCATACTGCTTACTTTGATGCATGTTTCTCATGTCCCACAGCCTACAGCTATTGTGCGTACCGCTAGCTGCAATGAACAACTGAATCGTACTGTACATTGTACTGCAGGCAAACGCGCAGCTGCCTAGAACCAGCGTTCCTTTTTTGGAGCTGGGAAAACCACAATCGCGGTGAAATGGTCTGTGCACCAGGCTGTCGCGGCTCAATAGGTAGCAGTATCAATCAGTATTGACACTAGAAGCTCTCGGCGGCCCCGACCGCAGCTTAATAACTGCTAGCCTACCAACTTCCTCTCACCCACCTGCCGCGACTTTTATTTCCAGTCCAGGCGGGCTGACATATGCTTTCAGGCAAATCCAGAATTTTCAAGCTGTTCAACAACCGCCTTCTATTTCTGTGGTCAGATCTGGAGAAGGCTTCACTTCCAGGTTTTTGCCATCTACCAGGGATTTTTCTGGTTTAAGCCGTTTCTGCTGGCCTCCACGGCTCTTTCTTCTGGTACAGCTTTGACGTGCTCTCTACCTTACTGGCAATCGCGGGGTGTTTCCCTAAGGCCAAGAGGCTACACTTTAAACAAGGTAAGGCATCGACCCCCCAAGAAGGTCCCACTACGGACCAGTCAGTCACTGTGATTCAAACCGAACCCATTAAAGTCCCCCTGCGCCCAAGCGCGTCATGCTGGGCCATCATCTCATCCGCCGCCCATTTCTATCTCAACTCTCCACCACTCTAAACCACCAACCCTCCGCCGCAACTGCCTTTCCCCAGCAGTGTCCGCGCACCTATTGACCGCAGCCTCACAGACAGGCCATCCACGACTGTCGGCCCATACCGTTTTCGGCAACTTCGATCTCCCTCCCAGACGAGGCATCGCCTGTTCGAGGTCCAACGACCCAGCTTAGCAGCACCTGCCGTGCTTGCTGGTGCGGCCATCAAGACGGACGAGACTACACCACGCGACACGGCGACAAACGAACACGCTTCTCACTCTTTCTGGCATTACACATCGTAGCGACGCCATGGCCGCCGCACGACAACCAATGATCATGCCGCCCAACAAGGAGGACATCGGTGCAACGTACGTCCCTCGGCACCCTGGACTCCTCCTCAATACCACTGCTGACGGAGAAAATAGATGGGCATACCTACAGGAAGGTATCCAGAGAATCATGTCCAACCTGCAGGATGGCATGGACTTGGCAACCGTACGTCTTCCCCAGTTCGCCCCTCCACTCTTGTTGATCAAGTTCTAACACGAGAATATCACAGTACATGGGCATCTACACGTGAGCAATCGTACTCGCCATTCCCCAGCCGACTTTGCTGACCTTTTGACAGTGCCGTTCACAACTTCTGTACAAGCCAGAAGGCTGTCGGCATGAACAGCCCTGGTAGCGGCAACCAAGCTCACAGAGGAGGTTTGTGCTTCATGAGCTCACCATCGTTCAAGGTTGTTGTCACTGTTGCTAATACCTTTCGTTCTTGTAGCACACCTACTTGGTGAAGATCTTTACAAGAAACTGATCGAGTACTTGAACAACCACCTATCTGTTCTCTACGAGGAATCGAAGGCGCACACAGACGAGGCCCTGCTCGCATTCTACATCAAGGAATGGGGCCGCTACACGACTGCCGCCAAGTACATCCACCATCTGTTCAGGTACCTGAACCGCCACTGGGTCAAGCGTGAAATGGACGAAGGTAAGAAGGACACCCACGACGTGTACACCCTCCATCTCGTCCAATGGCGCACCCAACTATTTAAGAAAGTGTCGGGCAAGGTCATGGACGCAGTCCTCAAGCTGGTCGCCAAGCAGAGAAACGGCGAGACCATTGAGCACGGCCAGATCAAGGCAGTTGTCGATTCATTCGTGTCCCTGGGCCTCGATGAGCACGATGCTACCAAGTCCACTCTCGACGTCTATAGATTCCACTTCGAAAAGCCGTTCCTCGATGCAACTACATTATTCTACGAGGCCGAGTCGAAGCAGTTCATCGCCGAGAATAGTGTCGTGGAGTTCATGAAGAAGGCCGAGACACGCCTTAATGAGGAAGAGGAGCGGGTTCGCATGTACTTGCACAACGACATTGCTGTTCCGTTGCGCAAGGCTTGTAACGCCGCCCTTATTGCCGACCACGCTGTTATTCTTCGCGACGAATTCCAGGTGCTCCTAGACAATGACAAGGAAGACGACATGGCACGGATGTTCAACCTTTTGAACAGAATCCCAGAAGGACTCAATCCTCTTAGGCAGAAGTTCGAGGCTCATGTGCGCAATGCTGGTCTCGCAGCTGTTGCCAAGGTCGCATCCGACGCTGAAAAGCTAGAGCCCAAGGTGTACGTCGACGCCCTTCTGACGGTACACACGCAGTACCAGGGCTTGGTGAAGCGCGCCTTCAACGACGAGCCAGAGTTTACCAGATCCTTGGATAATGCTTGTCGAGAATTTGTGAACCGAAACGACATTTGCAAAGCCGGCTCCAACAAGTCGCCTGAGCTTCTTGCCAAGTACACCGACGTACTACTCAAGAAGAGCGCCACTGGTGTCGAGGAGACGGAACTGGATCGTACCTTGACCCAGATCATGACCGTGTTCAAGTACATCGAGGACAAGGACGTCTTTCAAAAGTTCTATTCGAGAATGCTTGCACGACGCCTGGTACATAGCAACTCCTCCTCCGATGATGCCGAGACCAGCATGATCAGCAAGCTCAAGGAGGCCTGTGGTTTTGAATACACCAACAAGCTCCAGCGCATGTTCCAGGATATGCAGATCTCAAAGGATCTCAACAACGGCTACAAGGAGCACGTCAGAAATGACACGACTGTATCGAAGCCACTCGACTCGACATACTCCATTCTGGGAACCAGCTTCTGGCCTTTGCAAGCTCCCAATACGCATTTCAACCCACCTGCCGAGGTGCAAGCCGACCTCGACAGTTTCGGCCAGTTTTACAAGCAGAAGCACGAAGGCCGCAAGCTGACCTGGCTGTGGCAGCTGTGCAAGGGAGAGGTCCGGACTGGATACTGCAAGAGCTCAAAGACGCCTTTCACCTTCCAAGTGAGTGTCTACCAAATGGCCATCCTTCTCATGTTCAACGAGAAGGACGAGCACTCGTATGAGGACATTGTTACTATGACTGCCCTGTCCAACGACATCCTGGACGGTGCCATTGGCATCTTGTGCAAGGCCAAGGTACTGAACATGAAGCCGGAGGGATCCAAGCCTGGACCTGGTCAGACGTTCCATCTCAACTACGACTTCAAGAGCAAGAAGATTCGCGTGAATCTCAACATTGGAACCAAGACAGAACAGAAGCAGGAGGAAGTTGAGACCAACAAGACGATCGAGGAGGATCGAAAGCTTGTCTTGCAGGTAAGAGGGTCTTTTTTTCTTTTTCTACGGCAGTGGTATATCTGTCTCATGGTCATTGCCCAACTAACAACTTTTGCAGTCTGCCATTGTCCGAATCATGAAGGCACGCAAGAACATGAAGCACAACCAGCTTGTCAGCGAGACAATCTCGCAGATCAAGTCCCGTTTCATGCCCAAGATTGGAGACATCAAGAAGTGCATTGAGATCCTGCTCGACAAGGAGTATCTTGAACGTCTTGAGGGCGATGAGCTGGGTTATCTCGCATAATCCAGGCTCTTCTTGAACTGGTGTCTTGTGCGGATGGGGTTTGTACGATCAAAGGCTTCATGTTCCGTTTCGGGGCTGCATCATCTCAGCAGGTGTTTTGCTTCACACGAGGGGATTGACGATATATTAGAGCATCAAGCGAGGGGTTGAAAATGGACGAAGCAGGGGAACACCGGAGGAAGAGACGAAGCCTCTGTCGCTGGGCCCAACAAAAGAGGTTTATGGGAAGCAAGCGAGTCACGATTTCATGGTCTTGTGCAGAAGGCAATGGGCGACAGCAACCGCTGACGGCGACAAAAGGTCGAAAGGGTCGATACTACACAGTAAGGGGGTCCTACCGATGTTTTTCGTATGATATCAACATGTGTCAATCGAGGCGGTCATCACAGCACTGCCTTGTATCCTGGTATTGGCTACTAGAGCATTATAGACGCAACTCGTGTTCTCTGACGAGGGCGGGCTTGGTTTGGGTGGTGCGCCAATCCGAATCGAGCATCAGGAATGAATAGCAACATGAATGAATAAAGACAGCATACAAGCTTGCTCGCTGTGACTACTGTATGGACGTGGTTGATGTTGACTGTGGGTGGTGGCTGCCTAACGTGAACACCTTTTCTCTGGCCTCGATTTTTAAGATCCCAAGGCTCAGCAACATGCTTGGCCCCATGATGGTTGCCAAAAGTGGGCATTGCCTCTGGTCAAAAGCCAAACCGTCAGCAGCCAAGTTTGACGAAGTAGGTACCTTCTCGAACCAAGATTGAAGTCGGCCAAGTTTGTTCGAAACACCAACCACAGCGTACCTATGAACGCTGCTGGGTGAGCAAACTGGGACCCGGAACGGCAAGAGCATCCCAGCAGAGCTTCACACGCCCGACTGTTACGGAAATCGCAAACTACGATCGAAAGACAAGACAAACGTCGAGGGCCCAGCTCAGGTACGATGGAAGCATTGCTCATCCATAACATTCAGTATTTGGTGACGCGCATATTATCTCTCACGCGACGCTGGGTCCAGTATCCAAATACTACATCTTATAAACGCTCAAAGGCATGTCTTTTCATGGTCTGTCATTGCCCTCGAGGGCATTGATGCTTCGAGCAGAATCGCGCGGCAGCAGCAGCGATCATTCAACCAAACCATCGACTGTTCACTTTGCCAAAGAAGGGCCGCGCCGAGGAGGAGCTCTGGCTTCTGCCCTCGGGCTTTAGGAGAACAATGCAAGCCGTAAGCGCGGCACGTCGACGGATATATCAGAGTACATCAGCTACTATACGGCACACTCGAGGGAGAATGTGATTCCGACCACACAACATGCCGAGAACATCAAGCCATCTTCTCTCCAGGCCGGCGATGTAGCACCAACCCGCGGCCACCATGTATCTGAGCATCAGGAAATTCTATCGCCATCGTACTGTAACCAGATGGGTCCTGCGGCTGGTGTTCAGAGACCTTACCAGTTGCCGCTACCAGACACATCCTTTGTCCAGTTCGAGCCCACGCCCTTCTCCTATCCGTGCAACAGGAACGATCTCCACTGCTCTTCGCCATCGTCCCTTTACCCCTCGGAGGGAATCCGTTCAGAGGAGTGTCTGTCCCCGCCAGAAATGGCGAGTGTTAACCGCCGCAGCCGAGAGTTTATTCTCTCCGACCTGGCGCAGTACTGTTACAGGAGCAGCGACGGGCCAGAGAGAATGTCAGATCACAGGTCTACCTCGCTGACGGACGGCGACGGCCCGCCCATCCGGAATGTCGACACCAATCTGCAGGAAGAGCTGGCGGCGGCTGGCGAATACGGCATCAGAGACACAAACACCTCGACGGATGACAGGAGCAGTGAGGACACGGCGGCCGACACGTCGACCGACACCATGATCGGCTCGGCATGCGAGCTCATGTTGACCAAGCAGCGAGCACGCGAGGAATGGAAGTGCGTGAATGCCGACAGAGTCATCCTGGAGGGCGACTTTGCCAATGCGGTGAGGGAAATCAGTGCCAGTGCTGTCCTTTGCAATGATGAAGGGCCGGCCAAGGACAAGACCAGAGCCAGCCACGGTAAATTCAAGTTTGGGAAGTGGATGAAGAAGACGTGGGGAAGGACGGGAGGCCGGTTGTTCCTGAAAGATACTGGAGAAAAGGGCCATCTTTGATGAGACCTTATCGTGGATACATTCTTGAGTAGCATTCACTCGTAACTGTACATGGTAGATTTGGCGTTGGAGGTGGATAGTGTTGGGTTATTGAGGCTTTGGTCCTACTAGCCATTAGAATTCAGTCGAAGTTGACAAGTCAATCTTATTCCGCCTGTTGTCTTGGTTTTCCTATACTGTGAGCATCAATTGTATAACTGTCAACTATATAGCTCTGTTGCCATTTTCCCAAGAGGCAGTTCCAAGATCTCTGTGTTTGGTCCCATGAGTCGATTCCTATGACTTCAAGTTGGGCAGTAGGTATGTACTATCTACGATCCTCGCTCTTTCCGCTAATACTTACTTTCATTGTAGCCTCGGTCAGTTGGAAGGAGCAGTGATATGCAGGGGCGGAAAGGGAAAATCTCTCAGGTAGCAGCTGGAATAAATCAAAAATTCTCCTTTTCGAACACCTCCACGACACCTCAAGTTCTCGAGTGAAGCCCAATTCTCACTCTTCTGCTTGGCTTTCTCCATGTACTCATCCTCATGCGTTTTCTCCTTCTCTTCCCGAAAGCCGCGTTGCCTAGTCAATCCGTCTTGGCCCCGAAGCAGCACGCTCATGATGGCTTTGAAAGATGCAAGGTCACTTTGGGGGCCGCTTCAGCCACGATATGACTCGAGGTACCTACCTTGGTAATTTTGTCTGATAGGTCGCCAGACTGCGTCCGAGGTTGCAACCAAGCATGGTCTTGTGCATTTGCAGATAAATCCTTCTATTCACCGAACCATTTCCACAATTGCACCGTGGCATAAATGGTGGGCGTTACCCGTTCCCATGGACACAAAGCTGGAAGATGGGACTCGAGTTCTGTCCATCTTTGCAGACACGACTTGAAGAGGAGACTCAGAGAAATAGCCTCCGCTTATCGAAGAATGGGT